>OV121093.1:15152190-16419690 GCA_921293015.1 Phorcus lineatus
TTGTATAGATAATAAAATGTTTTGTTTTTTTAATTAAGTTCGGGTATATATAATAAATATAGAACGTCATACTAGTGCATTTTGATGTTTTGTATTGAACTCGAAAATGTCATGGGAGCAGAGAAACAACTCGTTCTTCGAACTCGTTGTTTCTCTGCTCACATGACATCTTCTCGTTCAGTACAAAACATCAAAATGCACTAGTATGACGTTCTATATATATATGTCACTGCTTATGATTAACCATATGGATAATAGAATACATTTAAAGTCAAGTCCGCTTGTGATAATCAGTTTAACCCTCTTTATATCAGTAAAATGTTATGTCTCCTTATCATCTTTGTAATATTAATTTTAATTCACTCAGGTTTAATTTTAATTTCTTCTATAATTTATAAGGAACTTCATCACATTTAAAACAACAATAATTTTGATTCAAAAAGTCAATATTGGCCCGTGCAACATGTTGGACTTAAAATTGATTTTAGAGTTGTCTCCCTTTGTTCAATGTAACAGTCTGTGTATGAATATGATGTATTTCACTGAAACTTATTGATTTGATTGATTGTAGGCGAGAGACACAACACCAGGTGGAGTTGTACCAGTATTTCATCGTGAGTTTTCCTTGCAGCAATCATGGACATTTTCATCAAGGTATGGTAGAAATAATTCAAACATACTTTATCAATGGAGTTTAAAAAGCTTTATTTAAGTTCTAGCTTTTCAGACTACTGAATATTTATGCCAAACACAATCAAGCTAGAGAAATGCAACAAAACGATTAATGTGGTAAAAGCTGAAAATCATCCAGGGTAAGTCATGGGATCATCTGAATCAGACAATTATAACCAAATGACAACCGCAGAACATGTTGATGAATAAAACATGAACATTTTTCAGTTAGTATAACTTGTCATTTAAGATATGTGAAAATATCTAATTTTTCTCATGACTCTCTCTCACTAAAATTAGAGTGCTAATACTATTGTGGCAGTGTGAAATAAAAGCATTCCTACTGGCTTTGGCCAGAGGGATATCTCTTTGGCTGAATCGGTAGAGTGTCCCGGGTTCGAATCCCACTGGAGGTGATCTCACAATCACTTCTGTTACATTAGAGGCCCAACGTGGGTCCGGGGCAACTCCCTAGTGCTCACTGCACCCAGTGTACGTCGAACTGAGGTGCTTTATAACTCCAAATGGCTGGCCTCAAGGACAAGTCACTTTGTGGAAGGGGTGTATGTGGCAGGGTGAAATAAAAGCATTCCTACTGGCTTTGGCCAGAGGGATATCTCTTTGGCTGAATCGGCAGAGTGTCCCGGGTTCAAATCCCACTGGAGGTGATCTCACAATCACTTCTGTTACACTATGTTGACACAATATGTCTTGAACTCTTTGCATCACTGGTATAAATGATCCATCTAAATGTTTTTTTTACAAAATAGACATATCAGTGCATTTTCTTCGATCAAACTAACAACTGACTATTTTTGAACAAGGACTTTTTTTGCCTTTTGCAAGGTTTAAGAACTCTGGTTCCTATATGGGGTACAATTTTGTATTCTGGTTAATCAAAAAGTGCAAGGGTCCATTTGTAATTTTTCAAGATGGTTATCTGCACAAAATACTTTTCAGGGAAAATGAAACCAGCTTGGTATATATGTAACACAAAACAAATATTTTCATTTCTCAGATTGTTCCGAAGGACACTTCGAAAGCTTAAAGTGACATCAAAAAAAGATTTTGAAATATATGTAGGGAAATCATAGTTTTGATCTGAAGGCAAAGTTTTTGTTTTAATCAAATGTTTAACTCTCCTTTTCTTCTTTTCAGGGGTAAATATGGTTTGAAAGGCAATCTCTAGGTTGTGATGAAAATATGACGTCGAGGAAAGATTTTGAACTAGTTCGGGAAGACGACTCGAAGTCATTCAACAGTGTAATGGCTCGAGAACATAACCTCAGCAAGCAGCGTCTGATTGCCGGGCGCCGTGACCCCGGGTCAGACGGAGACTCGGATGATGAAGGTTCATGGGAGTCACTGGATGAGGATTATATGTGTAAGTAATTCTGAGCATACTTCTTGATTTGTGTGCTTATCTTAGTCTTATCTTGTGTGATTTTTATTACCCCAATACTCTTCACAAGTCACCCCACCAGATCTTCATCAGGAAAATCTGTACTGAGATTACCTGTCCTTGATTTGAATGATTGCTACGTTGATTGGACCTACAAGCCCAGGGCTCCTTATAAGATGCATATCTACGGGTAGTTCAGATATACGCATTAAGACAGAAATCAATGAATAACAGATACGCATAAATTTCCCACATTACCAGTTAGTTATTGTTTACATGCGTGAACATGGGTTGTCAAAACAATGTTTCAATTCAACATGTCTGATCTTTACATCTCGAACAGTAGCCTACTTGATGGCAAGCTGTGTGGAAACAAAGATTATCGAGTTTATCTAAATGATCTCTTTTTTTATTATACTTCATGTTCGGGGGCACTTTCGTTTAATGCAAGCCCTTATACAGCAAACTTGTACTGAGGATCTGAATACGATAAACCTTGAAATACGCCTAGTTTATTTTCACTTGGCAATTTTACTCAATTTTTATTTGGAGGAGTGGAATACCACTTGATTCAAATAATTATCTGGAGCCCTGATGCCTCTTAAAATTTTTTTGTCTTAAGTCTTACATTGAGGAAATTGGTTTTAAATTCCTCATATTTCATGTTTTTAGCCAATCAGGACGGAATATTTCAGTTATGATTTCAATTTCGAATTTCTGAGAATGTGCTCAAGGGGATAATTAACAATTCAGTTTTACCAATCACATATTTTCACAACTCATATCAAGCCGTTGCGTGGGAACTTTGTTTCATAGGCTAGGTCAGACCTTTTGAGTATAAATTTTCCTGATGAAAATTCTTAGGGACGATTGTGAAGACTTTTGGAGCATTTAGCCTTGTCTGACCGCAGATGAGTAAATCAATGCGCATGAGCTGCCGTTAGGTATAAGCTGGGATTAAGAACCTTCTGTTGGTACCTTTTGTTTATTTAAAGAGTAGAGTAAAAAGCGAGCTAGAAATGATTTTTCATCAAATAATAATAATAATAATAATAATAATAATAATAATAATAATAATAATAATAATAATAATAATAATAATAATAATAATAGCTTTCTTGTACCAAGCAGGTTTTCATGAAAGTGCTCAAGCGCTCTAAATGTACATCATTACCCTGAAGGAATAGTACTTTAATGTAGCCCACTAAGCGCTTGTTGCGACCGCATAGTTCCATTCTTTCCAGTGTATAAAGTCATATACTGTATAATTTTTTTGTAAATTGATAACACTGAATAATTTTATAACTTATCAGAATGGTGTGAAGTATAAACCAAAATTTCACTTTGATGCGAAGCCAACCCGAAAGTAAATGTTGTTTTCAGCAAACGTGTAGTTGTTTGAACCCTAGTGGATATTGTCAGAGTTTGTATTGTTTATTTATTTCCATTTTCCTCCACCAAGGCTTCTACTGAAGTCCTTTCTTCTCAATTAACGTACAAGTGGTCGGTAAACGGTTAAGCTTTCAACAAAAAGACTGTCCGTTTTTTCTTCAATCAATATTATTTTTGGGGACAAGTGGTTAGCGCGTTCGGCTTCGGATCAAGAGGCCTGTGGTTCGAATCCCACTAGGGTCTCTGCAACTTTGTCTGCAGTATAGAATTGTTCTACACGCAGTAAGGTTTTGGTGCAGTGCTACAGTCCTCACAGGTTTCACAATGGTGTTCCGCGCTTTCTCTCTGCAATAATACAAGCAGCCGCAATATAATCCAAATACTCTTAAAAGCAGCGTTCTCTCAAAATCACCTTGCTTCACCTCAAATGTTCTTTCCATCCCTGACAGACTTCCATCTCTGCATTGTGTTTGTGAATCATATCAACGTCTCAGTGGTTGAAACAGACCAAATGATCAGTTTAAAGCAAACTAACCAATGATTCAGCTGGCATTTTTAACAGCCGGTCATCATGTCCGACAGCTTTACAAAATAGTGGACATTTGCATTTTTTCCTGGTACACTAAATCTGATCAAAAATACAATTTTCGTTTACCATCACTAAGGCCTTCAGGTACTATTGTTTCCTTCTGAAGTAGGTTGGTAGAATCGTCTGCTTCTTCGTTTCTATTGAAAGTTGAAATGTGTTTGAAAGCGTAATTGGTGAACCTCTTCTCGTCTTGATGTCTCTGTAAATAACATTCCAAAATTATGTTTCAGTCATTGGCGCTCGCCATTGTCCAGTTTTAGATCATAAATTACACAACGTTGGCCTGGTTATCATTGCTATTGTGAACTGATAAATACAGGAAGGGTACTATTTCAGGAGCAGCCACTATTTCCCGATAGAATAACACCTTTTATGAAGTTTGACATTTAATTCTAACAACATACACTATGCCTCTTGAAGGGATTCGGCTATCAAGTCCAGGTGCAGTTGGCTGAAAAGCTAAGCCGTGTGGCAATTAGCAGTAACCCCACCGATATTTCTGATAGGACTATAAGTTCAAGTGCAGTAGGCTGGTAAGCTGGCACAGAAAAAGCTACAAATTGCAGCAAGGCTTTAATCAAGCTTGCAGTGATTGAGACTGAACGTCAAATATGCCTTACAGGGAATCTGTCAATAAATATGAATGTAGATTTTCCATTTGTACTTATTTGAGTTCATTCGGAAACATATGGCACACAAGGCGTTTATTGTTGACCTTGTGCATATCTCATCAGCCAATACTAGGTGCTTGTCAGTTATGTATGGTTATCATAGCGAGATATTCTTCCTGGTGACTGTGTATAGTACCAGCTGTGACACTCAGCTTGGGTGACACCTACCCTTGAATTCTAACCTGCTTGAATCTTGTATTGTACTGAAATAATAGTAATTGATTAAACTGTTAATTAATCTCAATGAATCAGGTTCAATATACTTCAGATTGATCCCAAAGTAATCATTAATCCAGCATCGACCAGTCTTCCATCCATCCATCCATCCATCCATCCATCTTCCATCTATCCTTCCATCCATTCTCTATCAATCCATAAACCATTTATCCATCTTCCATCCACCAATCCATCTTATATCCTACTTCCATCAGTCAATCCACCATCTTTCATCTTTCCATCCACCCATTCATCATATATCCATCTTCCATCCATCCATCTATCTTTCATCTTTCGATGTTAAATATTTGAAAATGAATGAATTGTTACTTATTTTTCTCAAATTTCAAAGAGTTTTAAGGAGGCAAATGTTCTATGACAAGTTAGAATCACATGTTTGATTGGATTAAGTTAATAAACCACCAACATATCTTTTATATCTGAGATCACTTCATCATTAAAACAAATATTGAAACTTAAACAAATGAACAAACATATCATATCAACAAATGATTATAAACAGGAAACGTGTCAACAAAGCATAGAAATGAATAAGGTCAATTAGAGACTATTACTAGTCTTCTGGTTGTTATAGCGAGGACAATGTTTCATCACATTCAAGGCAACATGTGTTATGGTTAACCCAATCTTGCTGAGCAACAGCGCGGAAAGCTCATTTCTGTATCTATCATTCTAGAATTATTGGATTCATCAGACAATGACAGAAGATGGATATGATATATTTTCAGATGAAGGTTAGTTATTTTTTAATCTGTTAATCATCAAAACGTGAAAAAATTCACCACCAATGTGTTAAGTATATAACCATAATATCATTGCCGACTTTCCAAGAGTTGTGATACAAGTGAAATACTTTTCAAAAACATTGTTAACCTGAAAACAGTTCAGTTTAAAATTAAGGATATACTGTTGATGTATTGGGTAATATTCTTTTAGCAGTCATATGAATGAATCTAAAATTGGCATACGTTGGAGAGATATTATAATATTGGACTTATTTGATAATTATTCCCCGCAAAACAAACTTTTTGGGGCATATATAGAAATGACTTCTGTCTGCCCTTCTGCGCAAGTTGTTCTTTTTTGGACTAGCTCATTCATAATTGGTATATGGAACAATTGTCATGTGAAGTTGTGTCTTTTGGAGTTTCCAAATTCTTCAACCACTTATTTTTGGTCGTTTCCATGGAAACAAAACTTTGAATTTTGTTTGCAGACTAGAACTAGAACAGAAACTCTAGCTAAGACTTAAGAACATAACTATTGCCCAATATATTTTACAGTTTTGCCACTTGGCAGGGACATACAAGACTTTATTACCCATATGGTTAATCATAAGCGGTAACATATTTTCAATATGAGCACATGTGCACATATCACTTTTGCCTAGCAACGATTGTTTCAGAGCGAGTTACCGTATTACCTCGCCTGTGACGTCATAAAACCATTGTTCTTGATGTCACTGTAGCGGGCCGCCGGAAAGGAAGCAGGCCGCATTCCGTGTGTTTAAAATGAAATAGAATCGGTAATAAAGAAATTATAACCCTCGGAAGTGTGTCATATGACTTTTACGAAACTCGTGCGAATTTGTGTATAACCCTCGCTCTCGCTCGGGTAATACAAAAATTCACACTCGTTTCGTAAAAGTCATATGACACACTTCCTCGGGTAATAATCTCTATGTCTGCTTGTCATTAAGCTAAGAAAATTTATAAGAGGGGAGCTCATTAAGGGCTCCAAAGAAAAAAAATGTTCCTGAACCAAAAGACCATTGGTCGCCTTAATATATTCAAATTTGATTAGCAATGCATAACCACAATTGTGTTGCGGGCTTTCTTCCTGCAATAATACTAGCAGTGACATAATCTTGAAAGCGGTGTTAAACACCAACGCACCTCACCTCAAATTTGATTAGCATTTACAGGGTTTGTTTTGGTTCATGAAAGATAGATATATATAAATTCAGTGTTTCTGTTATGCGACAAATTCTAGTCAAAGTCCTGTGGAAAATAATTCTGATTGGAAGTCTGTTAATAAAAAATCCAATAAAATAATTTCACGAAATCAATCTCAAACACTAGGTGATCTAGATAAACAATAAGGTGATAATCTGTCTAGTTTGTTTTTTTCTTTTTTAAGAAGGGCTAAATATTAGCGATTTTTATCTTATCAAAATATTATAGATTATGATCTCACCCGTATACAAAACTGTGAGAACATCACAGGATAGTAGTAGCCGCAATTATCATAACCTAATTTTGATTTCAGAATCTGTCAACTTGATCAAGAAAATAAATGTGTTGTTAGAACATCTGTCACCTTGAGTGAAATTCAATTCTATTTTGATT
Organism: Phorcus lineatus; assembly: GCA_921293015.1. Taxonomy (NCBI): domain Eukaryota; kingdom Metazoa; phylum Mollusca; class Gastropoda; order Trochida; family Trochidae; genus Phorcus; species Phorcus lineatus. The sequence goes on from OV121093.1 coordinate 15,159,502, forward strand.
ATTGTGTCTATGGTTCATGCTCAGCAAGTCTAATGATGATCAATGGTTGATTTAATTAAGTTGCTTCTATGGAAAAAGTATAATAAAAATTCATACTAAACAAAACGTATTGGAAATGACTGGGATCTTAATAGCCACTTTTAATTATTTAAATAAGGGGATATGTTTTGGTTTGATATATATATATATATATATATGTCCATCATGCTTTTAAAAAGACATTAATTTATTTGTTGGCAATGAACCAACAAGGGGGTGGGATAGCACAGTGGTTAGTGTGTTAGGCTTCAGAACAAGAGGTCTGGAATTCGAATCCGACCAGGGGATCGCCAATTTTGTATATAGTAGAGATGTAGATCGTAAAATATAGATGAGAAAATCATAAATTGTTTCTAAAATTCGGTCATTTTGAAGTTTAAAATCTAATTAACATTTGTGAACTTTGTAATTGTTTCAATTTTAAATAATCTTATAAATTTGAATTGTAGATTTTAAGGGTGCGCGGTATATTTGGTATATCAGTTTATTGCTATACAGGAACAATATGATATGTACCGGTACACTCTTCTGAAAATATCCAATATATTGTAGGTTTTTAAATTTACAATTTCTGTGTAAAATTGCAGAGAAACCTAACAAAAAAAACAAGATTTTACTGAAAGTTGTAAGCAAAGTGTGAACTCGCTAAGTGAAAATAGCACAGACATGTTTAAAGTCCGAAACCGGTCAATAACTTATCTCTCTTTACAAAAAGATTTCCATTATGTATTGCTGTATGTTTTTCTGTATCGCAATGTTGGGCGACCTAAACGAGAAGCAATACCCATCCGTAGGAGATATAACCTTATTCAAATTGATATTTAACTTTCTTGAAACAAACTATAGCAAAGCATCATTTGTTGATAGAAAGTTAAAATTGATATTCTAATTAACTGTACATCTAATTGCCATTTACATTCTAATAGAACAATTTACATCGAAATTGAGATATATCGTGTGTCTATTCTAATTTCACCAGGCAATTAAGTCAAGGTAAGTATATAAATGCCCAGATCCAATGTTGTATAGTTTATGGCAAAGATCTTCTATCACATGAAATACTTTCTTCTATCAGACAAAATATTTTTAATATGATGAAATTGAATTTTGTTTAACCAGACTGACACAAAGGTTCTGAAAATTATTCATTTGATGTTTATTTCAAGTTTGTAAAGGATATACATCCTCTCAAGACTTTGCTATTTAGATGTTAAATATTTCGAGGTTTTTCATAAAAAATCTTAAATATTTCTACCTAACAATTTAATCAAAAAGTTCTTCATCTTTTTTTAACAATGGAAATGAGAATTTAGAATATAAAATTTTATGGCGATCGATAAGAACAGCAATATTTTTGGATAACAATTCCTTTAGTCAAAATAATTTAAATAGCTTCTGACATTTATTCACTTTATTGATAAATTCTGCTGGATTGATATTTTATGATCTTAGGAATTCAGCTTTTAATACTGTCCCCTTGAAATAATACCAATTAGAATGACAGCGTTAAATCATACCGCTGCATTGGGTTAAGATGTTTCGGAGTGTTTAGACTTTTGGGAGTGCGCAGTCACGTAGCGAGCTATCTGATTTGTCAGATTTCTCTTCTGCCAGGATAAGAATCTGTAAGTTCCATATTCCTCTGTCCACTTTTGATAAAAAATTATGGCACCTGAAGTTGTGTAGAACAAAATGTGCACATATGGCTTGAACTTATTTCAATGAGATTGCTTTGCAAGAATGAGAATATCAAGAGTATATATATATGCATACATAAGGACATCCAGCCGGCATATAGACGGCATTTACTCCCAAATGCCTTAATTTTCACTCTCAAGAAGTTGTCCATAAAATCTTGCCTTCTTTGTTTGCCATTTCTAAAAGTCGTTCAAAGACTTAGATGTATTAAATTGAAAGATCAGCAATCGCCACATTATGAAAGAGACTTTAACGAGGATTGTTTGAGACTCGGAAAGGTCATGGTTCATAGCAGCATATTTGTGACTATATCATAGCTAAACTGGAAGGAAATATGAAACTGGTGCTTTAATTGATAATTGTCCTGCAACATTTTCACTCCATAGATGCTGCTTAATGTACAATTTAGATTAACAAGCTGTAATAATGTGGATATTCATAAGGAGCACATTTCCTTCCACTAGTTCATGCTCAAAGTGCTACCAACATTATTACCCCAGTCTAAACCAAGCTGACATGTTTGGTGCTAGAAGGTCACAACCAACACACTGATTTTTTTATGTATACTTTATAAAAAAAACTGTCATGAGTACCAGTCTATGCCTTACACAATGTATCAAGATGTTGAGATATCAGAAATATAGAGAAAAAGAAAGAGAAAAAAAAAAGACAAATGTCAGGCAAACAGCATGTAGTAAACAGTAGCAAAGATGCGGAGGAAATATGTCTGCGATTGGTTGAAAACTGACATCCTGCTTTCATTTGATTGGCCTCTATATATATATATATATATCAAATGGAATAAATTTAAAGGATGTTATTTGATTTTCAGTCTGATGAAATTTTTGTGATTTCAGTCAAATTATTTATTTGAGATTTGATTGTTGTTATTTCCCTTCTGCCGGAAACACTTCCCCCAAAAAAATGCATCAGACAATAATTTGTCTATGGCCTAAGATTGTTTTTCACAAGTGTTACACTTTAATGCAACCACAGTGTATTTTTCCAAATTTATGAAAAAATTTTTTTGTTCTTTTTAACCTTCTGGTCGTATACATTTCCCCCAAAGTCATAAAACAAATGATTCATTTGTTTCCTTAATCTTATTTGCACTGATGTCACAGCATATTTCAGTGACACTATATACTATGAAACAGACCATAACAAAGCTTGCCTTAGGATCACTTATCCCATGGAAAGTTCACAGTTCGCTGAAGCATGGCCACAGTTGAACCTGTTTGGGATGGCTTGTTTTAGCATGTACTTGTTGGTCATGTGAGTTGGGTCCAACTGTATAGAAAACAACCTGTTGATGGTGGGAGATCATTTGCAGTGAATTCTTGTTACTGTTTCTGTGAGAGATAGACTCTAATGGGGTTTATTCTGGATTTTGATGAACTTTGAAGTAAATTTGTATCAAGATTGAACTTTTTGAGACCTGTTTGTGCTTGTTGGTCATGTGATCTTGGTCCAACTGTGTTGAAAACAACCTGTTGCTTGTGGTGGTTCATTTGTGGTGAATTATGGACCCTTTTTTTATGAGAAACCTTTGGGTGGTTTTATTCTGAATTTTAACTAACATTGAAGTGCATTTGCATCAAGATGGGACTATTTCACACCTATTTGTGGAATTTGGGTTTAAATTCACTTCCATTGGGTTGAACTGTACCAGTGACAATCCTTGAGTTTGGCGAGATTTTTGTTGTGATTAATTATTGTTACACTTCCGTTTTGGTTTGTTTCAATAGGTTATGTACATGTAACTTGTTTTTGGGTTTGTTATCAGCGATTGACTCCTAGTGGATGAATTACTGAATGAGTCGGATAAATTCTAATGTTACAAGAGATACTTTATTCAAAATAATTGTTATTTCATTTGTCAATTATACACATGTACATGGAATTTATATACACTTCAATTATCATGCTTTTGCAGAAACATCTAAGTTAAAAGTATACTTGTGAAAATTTCTCTCATAGGGCTTACTATTTCATAGGTTAGTAAAAATATAGGAAAATAATTCCGAGACAACTGCACATCAAAATATTTGTCATCTATGAATGTCTAGACAAACAGTTATGAAAACTCGGAATGCGTTAAACACGCTTGATTAGATGATTTTGGGTGAAAATGGAGACAACAGAAGTTAAATCATCGCCCTTGAAGAAACTTCACACACGTATAATGGCTGCCGCATACACGTACCATCGACTTGACCCAGAGGGTCGCTCTGAGGAAAGGGTTATGGAAGAATTAGATGGTGAGTGGTAATTAGTAAGGGTGTCTTGATATTTTTACTACTGATGCGATATACGATACGTATCTGAGTGTATTGACTATTTCAGTGAACTGTATCAACACATGTATTTGACAATGTCAGTGACTTCTCGTTTAAAACTCCTCTTGGTATTGTTCATTTGAGATTTTTATCTTATTGACATGAGACAATATCCAATTTGATTTATCTCATTTTATTTAACAAAAAATGTTTATCTATTTCACTTCTATATTCAAGATAAAAATGTTCTTCAGAAATGCACCTTGGCTTGTTATTACTTAATGTTAATAGTTAAACCTGTAAACACAGTATGTGTATGTTGAAAGGTATCATATCATCACCCTAATATAGTGATACGCATTGTATCGGGAAGCTTTTGTATGGTGACACCCCCAATATTTAGTGATTGAGGTATATAAAGAGCTTGAAATAGTGAGTGAGGTATATAAAGAGCTTGACATAGTGAGTGAGGTATATAAAGAGCTTGAAATCATACTCAATTTGTCTATTTCCAGTTTAGTTCATGGTATTTATGAAGCAGTCATAGACAAGCTGTTTTATAGACTCATCTCCTTGGGGATCATACAGCTCACATTGCTGAAGTTCCGTAACACCTTTTAGATATTTGAAATGTCTATGGTGATTATGTAACAAGTGGGATGACTTTGCTATTTTGTATTTCCAGTAATTACATTTCATCAATGTTTTAATTGGTCAATTGCTTTCAGAATCCAAGAAAGATGGTCACTAAGTGAAAGTACCATCTTAGTGGTTATGTAAAATAAGTTGATTTTTGGCAGTTTTCTTTTTCAAATGATTTTTTTTTTCGTTTTTAAATTTTCAGTGGAGACAACATATGACATTCCCCGAACATTTATCCTCAGGAAAATTAATTGTTCAATTATTAACATATATGATCTATAGGAACTATCATTTGCTACCCCCTGGTACTCAGGGCTTCAGATAATTATTTGGACTCGGGGGTATTTCACTCCTCAAAATAAAAATTGAGGAGTAAAATTACCACATAATAAAAAACTAGCAGTATTTCAAGGTATATCGTTTTCAGACCCTCATTCCAAGTTAGCATCTTTGTCGATGTTAGTCGTTGATTATATTTTCCACACGTTTAATCTGTAAATAAAGGGGTGATTTCTCTTTGACGAAATATAAAATCGGTGATCTTTGTTTTCATACAGGTTGGCATCCAGTTGACTACTATTTGAGATGTAAAGATCAAGCATGTAGAAATGAAATTTTATTTTGACAAGTCTCGATTACTCATGTAAACAAATATCTGGCTCGTATTTTGGGAAAGTTGTGCGTATCTGTCACGCATTGATTTCATTTTTAATGCGTATATCTGAATTACCCGTGCGTATTTTATGCAGATACGCATCTTATCTGGAGCCCTGGTACTGACTGTTGTCTAGGGGTAGTTTTCAGCCAAGGAAAACCATGTTTGGCTTGTATGCTTTTATTGCAGTCTTATCCTCTTTTTGCATTACCCAGAACCTGTTTTTTCCCACCTGTGTTTCCTTAAGTGGAACTATAATCTGCTATCCCATCCAAGCTTCCTCTTTACAGATTTCCACCTGAACCATAGAAATGATTCATGTCTAAGGTTGATGTAAATCATTTCTGTATATAAACTAAGGCATTAGATTCAAATCATCTTGAAATTTGTTCTTTTATGCATGAAATTGATTTAGAAATTTCTGAAAGGTCATTGCAGAATTTCTGCCCTTGTTTAGAGTTTTTGTGATTTTGATCTTAAGGGGCATCAGCATCTTTTATTTGATGGATAAAGTGACCTTATGAAAACAAAAATAAATGTTTCCAATTGCAGGAAAATGGTATTTACTCAAAATAAGCATCATTGGTTTAGCTATGTAAATCTCTTTCTTGCTCAAATGATTCAAAAGCATTCACACAAAAATGGCTACTACTGTTTTTGGCTTAATACTTCCTCAACGACTATAGATGATTGAGTTGAGTAATGAGATGTTTTTTCCCTCTGAAGATAATACTTTTGGCAAAAGTTAATATTAATCTGGGAAAATTTAAAGAAATAAATCTGACAAAAAGCATGCTACTGCCTCTTTAAGCAGTCTTTCTCTTTTTACATCACTCTTCGTAAGTGACCCTAAGAAATGTCTCTATCCTAATGAGCATAGCCTTTTAAACCTGCTTACCTTAGTGCGAGGAGTGCTAATTTGTTGATTATGTTACTTATTATCATGATTGTTATGACAATAGCTCATCCATAAAAAGTCCGATCCCCCATTCAAGTTTACTTATCCTGACAGGGTTGACCTTTGGTAATATGATAATTGGAAATTAAGTAAAGTGAATCCCGTTCTAAGGAAGCATTTGTAATAAAATTTTCTTTGCCAGCTTTCTTTTTATGAAAACATGTTCTATTTTGAAAAAAGATGTTTTGATCATAAAATTTTATTTTTAGGATACAGAGAGAGTCTTTGTGCATAACATAAAAATGCAAAGGATAACTTACTGCCATCTTTTTACATTATGCTAAGTCTACCTTAGTGACTTGAAGTCACCTTGGTTTTTAGTTCAGTGGGATCCTTATGTCTGAATTAGTCAAAGAAGACATTATTTTAATGCATTGATAAAACGCAACGGCAAATATATCGGTATGATTTATTCTCTTGAGTAACAGCTGTTAATGAATAAATAAATATTCCTTTCGACCATGTCTGACTATCATTTTCAGAGAAAAACGTCAATTTTACAGTATTTTACAGTCTTAACTCTGTAGTAGAGGATGGGGGACTATTATGCATTCATTGTAAAAATGGTATCAAAGCATCATACAGTCAACATGAAGTTTCATTGCTTACTATCTAATAACAGATTGAACATATGAATTCCCTTGGTAATCAATTGCCGATTACCGGTAGTTTAATGGACCATGTTGCCGGAGATACCAGAAAAAACTCACCTATGTAATTTTTTTATTTTAAACTACTAAGTGACCATACATTGCAGGGCTTGTAAAAGTTTTAATAAGGACAGATTGGCGTAAATTGATTATCATAAAAAATTGATTATTAATATTATTATTGGTCGTGAATACCAGAAGTTCTGCTTGCTAGGAAAGACTGATTTTCAAACAGTGAATATAATTCTAAGGAAGTGAAACTGATGGAAATAAGCTCAAATATTTGACAAATTTGGACAAAGAACAACAAATTTGCTTTTAATAGTATATATTGTGTTTGCAAATTACTATCAATTTTCTTTCAAACCTGACTATGGAAATAACTTCCTAGCACCAAATTGAAAATGTGATATTTCACGAAAATGCTATTCAATAAATGTTGTATTACCATAGTTTCAGATCATCTTATAATTCTACCATCTTTTCCAGATTCATTAAACCAGAAGGCAAGAAATGGAAAGAAGTCAGACGTCCGTTTGAAAGTTGTCGCCATCGCTTCACTCATAATCATCGTAGTTCTTGTCATCTTCATCGCATGGCAACATTTCCAGGCCAAGTCAGCAGCGGAGGTACGTTCTGAACTTTTTACTTTTTTGTACATTTTTTCAATGCTTTATCGGTTAAAATTTGCCCAATACATGTTTGTTCATTAAAACTATATTATCTTCAAAAGGTAAAACATTTCATGTCAATCCTGTATTTGTAGTACTAGAAAAAGGTGACACATTTCAAGCAAAAACATCAAGTGGCCAAAATTTAATCATTCAAAGCAAATCGATTTTCATGACCTAAGTAACTTGGTGCCTTCGTCTTAAAACTTTAATTAATTAGATAGGAATGTCTTGCAATTATCTAACAAAATTATTTTCCTTTTTGTGAAATCCCTTTAATTCTTATAGGAAAATGTACTTCAATGACTTTAACCCTTAAATTCTCTGAATGATAAGCATTTAGTAATTTCAGCATAGCAGCTTCTTAGGTAGACAGTACTGATCATGAAGTTACTTTATTTATGACAGCTAGGGTAATCTTATGATCTTTAACCCTTTTGCTTTGAATTTATTTTTCCTGTCGTTTCTTGATCACATGTTAAACGACAAAGATTATTCGGAGACCCTGTTGGGTATGGTCAACCAAGCTGGACAGGTGGACAGGTAGCAACCAGACCAAATTATAGTTGTTCTAAAACCTTCTGTGTGTCTCTAACTATTCCTTTCTCCTGTGTTTTCCCTCATCACTTTGATCCTTTTTATCCCTGTTCAGTTGGATCTCTTTTGGGTGATTTTGATCCATGTTTTAAATGACCAAAAAATTGTTGAAAAACATTTTCTGATAAACCATTGTGCCCAACATCATGAAATTTATCTTTGCAAAAATGGTTGAAAATGAAAAAAGGTCAATCACAAGGCTAGCGAGCTGTTTTCTAGATTTCTTATATGCAGGCTTAAAATAAGCATGTAGGAGCTTGTTGGCCAATCCATTCATGAACTGTATATTTTCATGAATAGATATGTTTAAATCAGAAATAGAATCAATGATAAGAAATTAAAAGTAAACAATCAACAAGGTTGTTCAGCGTTTTATCAGACTTTATTAAATCCAAAATTTACAAAAATAAAAACATTTGATAAATGGGAAGAACATTTGCATAAGCAATATACTGAAACTGAATGGATAAATTTCAATCTCATGGCAAAAAGATGTACACAAAGTAGTGAATTGCAATGGTTTCAATTTAAACTCCTGCACAATATATTGACTACAAATAAGCTTTTATTCAAGATAGGATATGTAGAATTCTCAACATGTTCTTTATGCAATGATTCAATTGAAACCATTTCACATGTATTGTATGAATGCCATTTTGCAAAAATCATATGGAGACAACTGGCAGAGTGGCTTTCAAAAAACATTGAAGGAAAAATTGATTTAAATGAAGAAAATATATATTTTGGTTTCAAAGGTGTAAATAACAATCCTTTGAATGTTATCATTTTTATAACTTAACAACTGCTTTACAGTTGCAATACAAAAAAATAAAACCTAATTTTATTTCTTTGCAGCAGAAACTATTTAAATATTATCAAACCACAAAATTTATTGCATTTTCTAACTGCGACTATTCTAAGTTCCATGCCTTCTGGGGTTCTCTCCATATACTTTTGAAAAATTCATAATATTATGCTCTTCTTGAGTATTTGATGAAATTGATCTGGAATGTTTTTGCTCAACTGTACTTAGAATACATGCTCTGAATTGTTTATTGCTATAAATGGAAATGTAACTTAAAAATGAAAATAAAAAAAATAAAAAAAATAAAATAAAAAAGAAATTATTGCAATTGATTGGACTGTTATCAACACTCGTTCTGATTAACCCATCCCAGCATTGTTCGCAGTTCTCACTGTGACGACCAGACAAACATCCATCAGTTCCACATGTCGCAGAAACAACTGTAAATAAGTGCTTTTGATAACAGATGGGTAGATTAATTATGAGTATATCCTCTTGTGTAGGATGTAACACTCAGTTGATATGATGCTCGGTCGATTTGCTGTATAATAATTTAGACTAATCAAATGTTACACAGATATGCTACGGATCTGTCACACTAGAATGTTACTTGTTTTTTTTCTATTCATCTCTCTCCATATGGTTGGGTCCTCATGTCCTCAGGTATGTTTCAGTCTGTCAATCTTCCAGAAATATTATTAATATACCTTTATTTTTGATAATGAGGATGTACATTAAGGGTGCCCGGTATTATCAGTATACCGGTATAACTTAATACAGAAGGAACATGATACGTACCGGTATACTCTTAATATCCAATATATCGGAGGGTTTAAAGTACAATTTCAGTATAAAATTGCCAAAAAACGAAACCAAAAATTGTGATTTTACTGAGAGTTGTAAACAAAGTGTGAACTCAAAGAGTTAAAATAGCACAGATATGTTGAAAGACCAAAACCAGTCAATGAATTTAATTATTATCTCTCTTTACAAAACGACGGCATGTTGAGCATTGATCACTGTTGTAATTGTTGTGATTTCGTCAAGATAGCATGGAAAAACTAAAACATATTATATAAAGTATCAATATATCGCAATAGGTACACTTACTTGTTGCACCTTGTTGTAAATCAACAATATATCAAAGGATTTCATAATCTGTTTTGTTCAAGACAGGGGACTTTGCAATGACTCGTGCCTACATACTGGTGAAGAATGATACGCTTGCTTGATGCTCCTAGATGTAGCATTAGTTGTATATGACAACAGAATTATATGAATCTCTTTGTTGCAGTCTTATCTAACAGCGGAATTTGCAAAAACTAGTGTCTGCATACTGGTGAAGAATGATGCACTTGCTTGATGCTCCTAGATGTAGCTTTAGTTGTATATGACAACAGAATTATATGAATCTCTTCGTTGCAGACTTATCTAACAGCGGAATTTGTAAAAACTAGTGTCTGCATACTGGTGAAGAATGAAACACTTGCTTGATGCTCCTAGATGTAGCCTTAGTTGTATATGCAGAGCTACAGATAAGCTGCGTACTTGCGTAATTTACGCAAATAATTTTGTGAAAACCCAATTCATTTGAAGTTTATTGCGTACAAGTACGCTAACAATTTTTCAAAAACTCAAACAACTCCCATCATCATGCGTACACAAAGCAATTAAGAGTCCAAACTTGCGTACTTGTTATTTATTGCCCGAAATTTTCAGAGCCGATATCATCCTCTCATCTATTTTTAGAACAGCAATCGTCAACATTAAAACGTCTTACTCTCAGGCAGTGTCAGTTACGCGAAAGTGATGCCTATACAGCAAACATGACTTGATTAACGGCACAGTTAGGAGTTTATTACCATGTGACTAAGGCCAAGTTCGAGTGGTGAAAATAGTATGACTATTTTTACCTACAGTTGACTGCGTTATTATTCATGCTAATTATCCCTTGGATTTAAGTTACACTGTATTCTTTGGCCCTAAGATATCTGTAGACTATCATATTTAACGCTTGATCCTTCACGACAATCTCTTAGGGTTAGTTTGTCTAGCGTAAGGGTTGGTGATAATTATAACTAAACTGCAGTACTCCCAATATTGAGACTATTGTTACCACTCGAACTTGGCCTTTACGTATTTGTTGAAATATGGCGTCCTCACAGCAACGAGGGAGGAAGACTACTGTTTCCAAACCACAAACAAACACATTATTTTCATACATTGAAATTGTAATTTGTCTTTAATAGAAAGATGACAATCTTTTTAAAAAGTAAAAACATGGTGAAATAACAGCAGTGATGAGTGATGCCAAAAATGTATACTGGTCACAAATAGTTGGGGATATTTACATTTCTGGAATTTATGAATATTTGTATTATTTATAATTGTCACAGTGATAAAATATCAACCATGTGTAAAAACAGATGTATTTGTAATTGAAAGTATGAATAATGTTATATTTGATAAAGAATCAATTACAAAATGTAATATCCCTAACTTTTTTGTCAAGTATGTAAACTCAGTTACTGATATATATATATACTAATAAAGAAATGTAAAATCCGTAAAATACTCAATTGATCTGACTTTGAGGAGTACAGATATTTTGGTTACTCAAATGAAAAGGAAAATACCCAATTAAAATTTTATGAAGGAGTACATTACTCAATTAGACAAAAAGTTATCTGTAGCTCTGTATATGACAACATAATTACATGAATCTCTTTGTTGCAGACTTATCTAACAGCGGAATTTGGAAAAACTAGTGTCTGCATACTGGTGAAGAATGATACACTTGCTTGATGCTCCTAGATGTAGCAATAGTTGTATATAACAACAGAGTTCACAGGATTATATTAATCTCTTTGTTGCAGACTTATCTGACAGCGGAATTTGCAAAAACTAGTGTCTACATAATAGGGAAGAATGATCCACTTGATTGATGCTCCTAGATGTAGCATTAGTTGTATATGACAAATATGTTCACAGAATCATATAAATCTCTTTGTTGCAGACATGTTCTGACAGCAGAATTTGGAAAAACTAGTGTCTGCATACTGGTGAAGAATGGTACACTTGCTTGATGCTCCTAGATGTAGCATTAGTTGTAAATTAACAACAGGTCAAGTGATGTGTTAATTCTCTATGTTCCAGACATGTCTGACAGTGGACTGTGCAAAAGTAGTGCCTGCATACTGGTGAAGAATGATACACTTGCTTGATGCTCCTAGATGTAGCAATAGGTGTATATGACAACAGAGTTCACAGAAGTATATGAATCTCGTTGTTGCAGACTTTTCTGACAGCAGAATTTGCAAAAACTAGTGTCTGCATACTAGGAAAGAATGATACGATTGCTTGATGCTCCTAGATGTAGCAATAGTTGTAAATTAACAATAGGTCAAGTGATTTGTTAAATCTCTATGTTCCAGACATGTCTGACAGCAGACTGTGTACTGACGAGTGCCTACATACTGGGGAAGATGAATACCACAGAAGACCCGTGTGAGGACTTTTACGAGTACGCGTGCGGGGGATGGGTGGAACACACAGATATACCACCAGACAAGGCAAAATATGGGTCTTTTCAAGAGGTGGATAACAAGAATAAAGCCATACTGAAAAAGGTGAGGGAAGATTTGATTGAAAGAAGGGATTATCTTGTTTGGTCCAATCAATGTGGTCAGCCATTGCCTACTCTGAAAAAAAGGAGGTTATTACCTCTAGTGGTCCAATAAACATTGTCTGGAAAAAAAAAGTGGTTATCTTGTTTGGTTCAATAAAAGTTAACAACTGTCGCTTTCTCTGGAAAGAGGACTGACGTAAAATAAATATATCAAAATAAAAGATATATGCTATTTTGATAATGAACAAATTAACTTGTTCCATTCATGGGATCAGATTAACTTAAAGCACAGGGCTCCAGATAATTATTTGGACTCAGGGGTAATTCCCTCCTCAAAATAAAAATACAGGAGTAAAATTACCACATGAAAAAAACTAGGATTATTTCAAGGTTTATCGTTTTCAGATCCTCAATTCAAGTTAGCATCCTTTTTTATGTTAGTCGTTGATTATATTTTCCACACGTTTAAGCTGTAAATAAACAAGAAATTTATCTTTGACAAAATATAAACTTGGTAATCTTTGTTTTCACACGGGTTGGCATCAAGTTGGCTATTTTTCGAGATATAAAGATCAGACATGTAGAAATGAAAATTCATTTTGACGAATCACGATCACTCCTGTAACAAATATCTGACTCGTATCCAGGAAAAGTTGTGCGTATCTGTCACTCATTTATTTCATTTTTAATGTGATTATATGAATTACCCGTGCGTAATATACGCAGCATGGTTGTTAAGTGATTAAACTGTTGCTATGGTCAATCTTATGGTGTTCTGACTCTGAGGGTGTGTGTGTAATTTCCAAAAGGGACTTTAGTTCTGTATAGGCAAATAAGTATTGGATGTCAATTAAAGATAAGTTACAAAGATTTAAATTACTACAAGACAACTTTTAGCCTTAAAGACAGGTGTTTGATAAGTAAAGAGAAGTCTATTTGTTGTTTGTTACTCTGTTCATCTGTATGTCTGTCAAGCTTGCCGTCTATATGCCCGTCCGACAAAGGAAGTGGCCCTGACTAATTAAATCAATTTCTCTCAAAGATTTTTCTTGAATTCAATATAATTGGAATGTGTGTGGGTATCTCTGGAATGTTAATGCTGATGATGATTGTAGAGTTATTGCCCTTGGAAAATTTACGTTGACTTTCAAACTGACAGTAAACTTTGGCCATCCGTTTTAATTCATCACTAGGTTTCTAACACTTGACATGTTATCCATGACTCAGACCAATAAATGCAGTCATTGTTTTTAACCTTTTCATGTCGATATTTAGAAATCAAAAAAAAAATTTCATGTCAATGATTGTTGAAAGAAGATCTTTGTTTCTTAAAGATGTCTTGATTTATTTTACATTTAACTGAATTACCAGGTAAAAGTTTCTAGCTATATAGAGGATATCGAACTGAAATTTTGAAACCAAACTATGTTCATTTCCATGAACATCATTGTTAAGTAAACACATCGTGAAAACAGCTAGATTTTCCTGGATAACACCTTTATTATTGTGAAAACATCAACATTTGGTGTTAATGTTATTCCTTCACCACCTGATGAAGAAACAAAACACTCCAAAACATCTTGGGTTTTTTCAACAAAGAGGATGTTATACAGATAATGTTTCTGCTCCTATATTCTGACTTCTTAATGCCCTTCAAAGACTTGAGGTGGCGTGATAATGCAGTGGTTACTGCATTCAACCAAGAAGTCTTAAGTTTGAATCCCTCCAGGGGCTCCGTCAACTTTTTCTGCAGTAGAGAACTGTTCTATATGCAGTAGGGTTTGGGTGCAATGCAACACTGATTTTAGCAGAGTATTACCCATAGTTTGCTCTCATGCTCGCAGGTTTCACCGCAATGCGTAGCTACAATAGTGTTTTGGCTTTCTCCCTGCAATAATACTAGCACTGCTAGTAGCAGCCATAATATAAGTGAAATAATCTGTAAAGCAGCATCAAACCTGAAGTCACCTCGCCTTTCCTCATCTTATTTCACCTCACCTCACCTCACCTAACCTCACCTAACCTCACTTCACCTCACCTAACCTCACCTAACCTCATCTCACCTCACCTCACCTCACCTCACCTCACCTCACCTCACCTCACCTCACCTCACTTCACCTAACCTAACCTCACCTAGGAGATTTGAATCACAACAGAAATTTTTTGCAGGCCTTCGAGTCTCCAGGTTTTGAGTACAAGGGAGAGAACTCTACAGCGATTAACAAAACCAAGGAGTATTATAAGACGTGTATGGACACAGATCAGATCGAGGCCCTTGGAATTACCCCAGCGCTTGTGGTATGGTTATTTTGTTGATAATCCAAAGAATTTGCCAACTAATTCCTAACTTGACAGTATGAGAGTATGTGTTCTTCTGTGACAATGCAGACATCTCACACTATGATATTTCAAAACAATACAATTTGATATGATACCTGTCACTCTAGCTATTTATTATGTCTGAAAAAGAATCAGCGTTTGACAAACTTCTTTATTTGTTTTACAAAATGAACACTTGCAAACTTATCAATATGTATCGGGATATATAAGGTCAGATTAAGTATAAAAATTCTCGATACTACGGTATATCGATATATTGTAACAACTTTGCATTGATGATTTAACTTCCTGTTTCAGCTGATCAAGCAGCTGGGGTCATGGTCGGTGACCTCTGACCCCGTGTCAGGAAGCTGGAGCGAGACTGACTGGAAGTTCCTGGATACACTGATCATGACGCACAAATTGAACAGCGACCCTCTCTTCAGCATGTCCATAGTGAGAGACTCCAAGCACAGTGACAAGTTCCTCATAGGGGTGAGATTATTGCTTCTTAATTTTTTAATTATTTTTTTTATCTTTTAACCCTTCAATCAAGATTGATCCTTGGCCAAGGACTAAGATTGATGCTGAGATCTAAGATTGATCCTGAATGATAAGATTGGTCAAGGAGTCAATCATAATGATAAAGATGTACCTCAGATTGCTCCTGGGGCAGTCATTGATCTTTAAACAAAGGTTCTGGAAATGAGATTGATCCTAAGGTTAAGATTTATCGTTTGGATATGATTGAATTTAGAGGTATGATTGATCCAATGGTTGTAAAGTATCATAAAGGTTAAAAGAATTAAGAAGGATAATAATGCAAAGATTGATCTCAGATCTAACAGATGCTAGGTCCAAGATTAATTTTTGAACAAAGAATGATTTCTAGAATTGATTTATCCTCAAAGAGAACTTCATGCAAGAGCTGAGATTGATTCAAGAGATAAGATTCACATTAGAGTCAAAATGTTATCCAAGATTTAATATTGTTCTAAGAGTCGAGATTTGCAACAATTTGGACTTTTTCTCATGAACATAGGGTTTGGTTATAGTGCGTAATTCTATAACTAATTGTTCCATTATCACCAATTCTAAAATGCCTAGCGGTTAGTACAATCGAAAAAAAAGTACTTTATGAGACGATAAAGGTATAGTTTTTTCATGACGTAACAATTGAATGACGTTATATCCGCTCTTCCCCGCTGCCCCCTCGTGATCACACGTCCATGGTAACCTTTCATCTCGATTCTTCGAACAACATGGCTTATCCCCCTATCAATGTCTAACGACATAATCGTATTAATGTTTCTTTTGATAGAGACAAGTTTCGATTCATGTACATGTACCTTTTGGGGGGTATGAGAATATTTTTAACTTGTCATTTTTGAGTGCGATTTTCAATTTAAACTATAGCTCATAGAATTGTTCAAATTCCAGAAAAGCTAAAGTGCTTTCTACTTTCAGTTCCAACAAGCAGGTTTAACCCTAGACGGTCAGGAACAGTATAACAATAGCAACGCTCAGAAATACAGAGACGGGTTCCTTGGCTTTGCGACAAAGTTTGGAGAGCTACTAGGGGGAGATAACTCTACTCATGACAAAATGGTGGACATCTACAACCTGGAAAAGAGACTAGCAGGGGTGAGCATTTGAGCACTGTATTTTGGTAAAGTAAGGGACATTAAAGCAATGGTTATAGAAAGAAATGAGAATTTTATTTTGAGATATGGCTATAAAGCGTATAATTTTAGACTAAAAAATAATACTGACCTAGAGAAAGCAAGACTGAAATAGGTGGGAAAGTGTATCATCCAGACACAACTGAAAGAAAGTAAGGCAAATAGTTTAATAAAATTGCTTTCAGTTACGTATCTCCCTGCTTCTCTTTGTGTTTTGACAGTACAATCTCACTAAATTCTTCACTCAATTGATGAACATTTTAGCAGTAATGCCCTTGTTAACAAATTCATTACAGCCACCGAGTTACATTATGGATAAGTGCTAGTAGGATAAAAATGGACAATAAACATTGACTCAACTGGGATTCAATTCTATCCATTGACCACAATGCATAGCCACAATTTTGTTGCAGGCTTTCTCCCTGTGATAATACTAGCAGCTGCGATATAAGTGAAATACTCTTGAAAGCGAAGTTAAACCTCATATCACCTCACCTCACCTCTATCCATTGAGGAGGTTTTAAACATAGGTGAACTCAGTTGTTTCTAAACATTTAAATGAGTGGCCTAAAAGTATTTGCTGCTTTGAATCAGAGGGTATCTAAAGCATCTAGTAAGTGCAACCAAGCCCTTGGAAAAGCTCAAAGGGGAATCATGGTTTGCTAGTTCCAACCGATGCTCGCAGGTTTCACCGAAATGCATAGCCACAATGGTGTTGCGGGCTTTCTCCCTGCAATGATACTAGCAGCCGCGATATAAGTGAAATAATCTTGAAAGCGGCGTTAAACACCAACTCACCTCAAAGGGGAATGTTACTATTTTAGCTAATAGAAGATCTTCCCTTACCAATTTTCAAGGGTTTTGTTGCAATTTATGGTTCTGTTATAGATTCAGATAGCCTGTCATGCATACCCCTATGTTTACACTTGAAGGAATTACTGACTGTTTCAGATCTTCATGCCTAAAGAGGCCTTGCAGGATCCTGTCTCTATCTATCACATGATGACGCTACAAGAATTCCAAGATATACTCGGAGATCAGGTCGGTAGTTATGTAATAAGAATCCAGGATTAAAAGAGAAACCAAATATGTTTTTTTTATGGAATAATTAACTTCAGATCAATTTTTTAACATCTTGTTCAATAATTGCATAAGGGATTATTCCACAGAACAACCTAAACACTAAGGTGAACCATAGTGCCATCTTTTAACTCCCATTGTGACCAAGGTCAACCAAATTTTTGAGCAAACAATCAATAGCATTTTTTTTTATCATCAGGGATAGGATCGCATTTTTTTTAGATAATCAAAATTTCACTTATATTGGATAATCAAAGGTTCACTTATACTTGATATTCAAAATTTCACTTTAACTGAATGAGAAAAGGTTTTCTTATACTGAATATTTAAAGGTACATTCATACCTGAAAATAAAGGGTAAATGTATTTTACCGGAAATGCCTTATGTTAATCAAATAATGTCAAACAAAACATGTTTTTCTGTAACTAGATCCCTCTTCAAACCTACGCCAAGCAGATATTCAACGCTGACATTCCAATGGAGGAAGAGATACTGGTGTACACAGTGGAATACTTCAAGAAACTGGGAGCAGTGATCAGGGAAACTCCAAAAGAGTGAGTTCTGCGGCGATCTCGTATTAACCAATTCCATGCACATAGTTCAGAACACCTCAGTCGGATTAAATCGACCGTCTTCCGAGGAATAAAAGTTTTTAAATATTGATAATAGCGGATTTCGAACGTCCTCTACCAGGTGCTATCCTCTCCACAGCGGTTAGAAAGCACCCTCCTTGCTCGCAGGCCGTTGTGGAGAGGACAGCCCCTTAATAGTGTACATTCAAATCCCCCTAGAGTTGATGTTTAAAAACTTTCATTCCTCGGAACACGGTCGATTTTAATCAGACCGAGTAATAACTCTGAGTAGACTTGTTAAAATCTTAGTTTTCAGTTAAGTACGCTGAAGGCAACTAAACATTTTAATGAAGGACAAGATTTTATGGATATTCTACTTGGCAACATCATTATTCCATTTGTTACGAAATTGTTTGCAGGTTATACAGAGAATACTAGATTTGCTTCCATGTAATGGGAGTTTTATTAAAGGAATCAAGGATTTGGTATCAGCCTTGCTTCCAGTTGTTTTATATGAAATCATAAACTCTTTTAAACAATGTATGTTAAATGGAAGGTCGTTTGGTATCCTCTTTGTCCAATAAAGAGATAGGCTTGTTAAGGTATTTTTTTTTGCAAAATTCAACGGCAACTTGTCTTTTATGTATTAATGTTAAGATTTTTTCACAATGAATTTTAGGCATGTAATCGAGTGTCTTATTTGAGTTGCTTTATTCACTCAACAGTAAGCAAATTAAGAAAAGAAGCCATTCATTGCCTTTACACATGTGGAAAGTCTTGTGTAGCATGACAAGCCATTGCTTATTAGTCTGATAAATAGAGGATACTAGACAACCTTCCATTTGATACTATTTTTATTAAATGAGTTACTAATAAAGTATAAAACGAGCTTAAGTGAGTTTAATTAAAAAGTCATTAACGAGTTTAATGATAAAAATAGTATTAAATTGAAGGAAAATTAACATCCTGTTTATTACTTGACCTCATTAATCAAGCATGAAAGTGTACTGCCATCGTGCCATTGTGACGGTGGTGCCAACATTGAGACGTTACAACCACACAATATTATGACGTCATACATGCAGCGGTATTACACTAATTTAATATTGCCGTATTAATATTACACTGCAGTATCTTACACGGGCGAGTAATAAATAATTATTTGTGAACCTGTGGGTTTTCTACCAGACACTGATTAAATCTTTATTTTAGTTTATCATTAGTTAAAATACAGTGAGACAATTTTTTTTTTCTTCATGAGTTTAAAAAACAAACATGGCTATACGTTGACAATCTCTTTCAAAATTAGAGATTGTTCAGAACACTATAGCTTTGCTTCATTTTGAGATCTCACAACAACTCCTTCACCTTTGATTTAGATATACTTGATAATACCAATCCCAATGCTAAACAATCTAGTTAAAACTAGATGTATTGATCCGTCAATACATCTAAAGAATTACTGATTGAGGTCATGTTCAGCTGACTTTTGACTAATTTTTAACTGACCAATAAAATGAGGGCAGGAAGACAGCTTTCAATCAATCAAAGACAGGTTTTTTTTACATCTTGGTTAATGTCATATCCTGACGTTTACCCTACGTTTGTCTATATTTATCCTTTAAAACTTATTTTGTCATTGTTCGACCAAATGTGTTGATTTGTTTTTGCAGAAATTACCAAACAAACAACCCAAAATATTCCGTCAACATTATCAGCACATTTATGCTGTCATCATATTTTTCAACACAATTCACTGCGAAACATTGATTACATTCAGATTTTGTAATCGAGGTGCAAAGAATGGCAAAACAATCGCATGTACCCGCGATTCGAAGAGCTTGGCCAGCACATTTTTGATTGGCTGAAGTTCGCGCTTGCTCAACATGGAATAGACCTGTAATTCGCTAGATGTAATAACGGACTTCGGGACGTATTATATTACAGCTAGTGTTAACTAGATTGAATGCTAAAAGTCCTCTTCTTTCAACAGGGTGATGGCAAACTACCTAGTATGGCAAGTTCTGAATGGTCTGCCCGGATATCTCCCAGATAGATTTATCGATGCATCGCTGATACTGTTAAAAGCCCAGTCTGGTGTTACAGCTGTGAGTCCGCGCTGGCAGAGATGTATCTATAAAGCCAACAGCGCTTTGCCCTTCGCTTCTGGAGCTCTATATATAGAGGAGAAGTTCTCGCCAGACTCGAAGCAGAAGGTAAAGGGAATGACAGAGTGGAGAATGAGAATAAAAAAATAGTTCTTGTGTCATCGTAATTCTTGGCTGACAAGAATTGAATATAGCCACACAGGGCTCTACTCCAACTCAATTTGTGAGAGATAATAAAATAATCATCTTAAGGCTGTTAAATTTTAAAAAATAGTTTTTGTGTCCTATCTCTTTGATGGTAGGGATCAGGGTGATGTCATTGGTCTATGCAGTTTAATATATAGACCTCTCCTCTTTACAAGCTTGGAGAAAAAAGATATTTCACTACAAAAGATCCTGTTTTTTCAGGCTGACAAAAAAATTATGGCCACACAGGGAACTACTCCAACTCAATTTGTAAGAGATAATAAAATAATAATTTTAAGGCTGGTAAATTTTAACAACTTCTGTTTATATAGTATGATTAGCTCTTAAGCAAGGACAGATGATATGGATATTTCAAAAGTGTCATAAAAATTTGGTTCATTTTACACTTTTCTAAGATTTAAAAGATTTTCACCTCTAAGCATAATAAATTAAACTCATGAGCCAATAGAAGCTCACTAACAAGTATGAAAGCAGCAAGAATACTTTTAAAATTAATGACCTTTACATCTGCAGTGAAGTATGACCTGATATGATTCAGGCCCTGAAGATCATAGGTGACTTTAAGACCTCATTCATGACCTGATATGTGTTTGATTCAGGCCCTGAAGATCATTGGAGACATCAAGACCTCCTTCATGAAGAACCTTCTTAGCGTAGAATGGATGGATCAACAGACACGTGAGGTTGCTATCAACAAGGTCAAGGCCGTCAGTGACATGATTGGTTACCCTGACTACATCCTTGACCCCAAGAAACTGGACCAGCATTACGAGAATGTGAGTAGAGATCTTGGAACATTCTGGAGAAGTACTGTCTTCATCCCTCTCCCTATAATTGCCCCCTGAAAAGGACAGTCCTATTAGGGTATTTTTTGGGCAACGAAATTCATGGGGACATCCCCATTTATGCCAGTAAGTTATCTGTATATGATTGTAACATTACCCAGTTGAGACGGTGAACTGTGAATTACATAATGACTTCTTTGAGAGGCATTTAGAAGTTGGTGAGATGAATAGAGAACAAGTTATATGGATTTACAACTTCTTTATTGCAGGATTGCGACGTTTCAGTGTAGATACTTACACCGTTATCAATCACTTGCTTGATAACGGTGTTAGTATCTACACCGAAACGTTGCAAACCTGCAATAAAGAAGTTGTAAATCCATATAACTTGTTCTCTATTTAATTACATAATGGTTGATTTAGATTTTACATCTAGATACATGAAAGCGCACAATTGGTAAAGTACAACAAGAATAAGAAAAGTAGCCATTCAACGGCGCTACGAGCGTATAAAGCCTTTCTATGCCACTTCAAGGCTTTGTTGATTAGTCTTGTCATAAATAATTTTTGGGTATTCTATCCATACATTTAGTTTATTTCATACTGTTGTGAAATTAAGTTAGGTACAGTAAGGTTTTTTCATGCCATTTTCCCACAAGAAAAATTGGTGGACCGTTGTGAAGAGCTCAATCTCCTTAACCACATTTGGAACTCACAAGATTATTAGTGCCCCCTGCTCTGTATGATAAAGCTTGGCAGTTGCATTGAGTCTCGATCATTCTGCCACTAGTCGAGCACATATGAGAGTGTCCTTTGAATCCATATGTTGGCAAACCAAAACTTTGAACGCTAAACTATTTTTATTATATAAAAGCCATAATTTGTTCTTTTTATAATCTTTTGAATGTTATTGAAAGCCACTTTTATGAGCACCCTCTTTGTTCAATTTCTAAAGAATGCGATAGATAAATCCTGTATGTTGGTATGACTACATCAATATAATAGACTTAATCATCAATGTCTCTGTTGACAAGGAAGGTCCTCTACTTTGTCCTAGCTCAATATTTAAATAATAATATGTGAAATGAGGGGAAATATTTTGAAGGGTCAAGATTCTTATATATATATATATCTCAAGAACTATAGCACTTTTTAAAAGTTTTTTAAATTGGTGACAGCATACATTTCAAAACTATCATGGCGACCTTCATCTCATTTTCGAGATGATAACAATGACTACTTTTTAAAATTTTTGTATTGTATTCTCACAAATAGTTGCGATCAAAGTCTAAGAGCCAGTATTTCGGGATTCTGAACACATCATTTGACTCCTGTGAACTTGTGATGGGCCAATAACATGAGTAATCTTTTGATGCACTTGTTTATTGTTTGTTTATTTGCTTTCAGCTGACAGTCACAACAGGACAGTTTCTAGGCAACAGGATGTCTGCTTTAGTCTGGATGAAGAAATTCAATCTACAAAAACGAGGAAAAACTCCGGATAGAACTGAGTAAGTTTTCAAAAATAATGTTGTCAATAAAACTTGTATATGTCTGTTAGGATATTGATATGATTTAACATATTTCCATGGTAACAAATTTTATCATTTGAAATTCAAATATTTCCATGGTAACAAATTTAATCAGATAGATCCGAGAAAGTTTTAAAATATTCCAAAAATTTTAATATTAAAAAATGTCAATTAAACTCTTTTATGTTTGTTAGTTAATTGATATTAACTAAACATATGTCCATGGTAAAACAAATTTCATTATTGAAAATTCATGTTGAAGATAAGAGATAATCTCTAAAGAAAAAGAAAGTATAGGGAATAGCACCTTTGTGTGTGAAACAAATTGAATTTTGAACAATTGTACTTATTACAATATCCTTTTAAAATAACGCTGTGTAGAATTCTGCTTCTAAAGATTTTTATTCCATGGAAAAATATTTTGTCATGGAAAGAAATTAAACCTTCGATCCATTTCAACAATATCCAAAAATTGGCCAAAACTTTTAAGTGATTTGTAACAGAGCAAGCTGTGATTAAAAATAGATAGTTGATTCCCTTTAAAACAAGTTTTCGCCTATAGATTATAACTCTTTCATCTGACAATTTTCAGATGGAGTATGTCTCCATCAGAAGTGAATGCCTATTACAGTTCTTCAAATAACCAGATCGTCTTCCCAGCAGGCATCTTACAGCGGCCATTTTACAACCCAGACTTCCCGTTGTGAGTATTTCACTGTCTGAATTCCAAATGCTTTTCATGTTGTCTTTGAAGAATATGTTTCATTGATATAAATGAAAGCCACAAAAAATGTTGATGACAAATTAAGTTTGAACTGTTTGAGCATGCTTCTAAATCATTGTATTTGAATCATCCTGCTAAATCAGCGTAATTGAATCCGCTGATCCAGCTTCTTCCATATACCCTGATATCCTTTAGGCCAAAAGCCCCGTATCGCTAGCTATCTAACATTTTTGAATCCGCTCAGCTCCTTCCTAATACCCTGATCATCTTTAAACCAATGGCCCTATTGGTTCTTATTGTTACTAGAAAATAAAATTCCTCTGTCTTCTTTTACTTTCAGATCCTTCCAGTACGGATCCCTGGGGATGATTGTTGGACATGAGCTTACTCACGGCTTCGACAGCACCGGTCAGTTCTTGGGTCATCTGTCTGTATCTTGTATTTTAGGTTTGAGTGTAGAAGTTAACTAATGAAACAATGTGAAAGTTACACTGGAGAATCATGTATTAGAAAAAAGCGGGTGAGAACAGTCAAAGAATTTAATTATGCTAACTCTCTTATTGGTGTTGTTACAACAAATCCCAACTAATTTTTTTTTTAAAGACGATGATTACGACGACGATGATGATGATGTTAATGATGATGATGATGAAGACAACATTGATGATGATGATGATTATGATAATAATGATGAAGATGATGATGATGAAGACAATGATGATGGTGATGACAATGATGTATCTAATTCATGCCTGCTTACGTCCTATTAAATTTTTTTCTGTCATCATTTTTCTTTAATTTTCCTTTTCACTCAATTTTAGGCCGAAACTATGACAAGCACGGCAACCTGTATGACTGGTGGACAAATGCCTCGGCCTTGGCATTCAAGAAAAAGACTCAGTGTATGGTTGACCAGTACAGCAGCTACAAAGTGCAGGGCATCAACGTGAGTACTAGCTTAACCATTGGTCAACATGATTGGTGTGGTGTCTGAGATGACGTTCTGATCCTCCAGATCCAGTGGTGGACTTCATGTTAATTGTGAACATCCTTATGTTTCAATGTGCTCATCCTTATGTTTCAATGTGCTCATCCTTATGTTTCAATGTGCTCATCCTTATGTTTCAATGTGCTCATCCTTATGTTTAAATGTGCTCATCCTTATGTTTAAATGTGCTCATCCTTATATTTAAATGTGCTCATCCTTATGTTTCAATGTGCTCATCCTTATGTTTCAATGTGATCATCCTTATGTTTAAATGTGCTCATCCTTATGTTTAAATGTGCTCATCCTTATGTTTAAATGTGCTCATCCTTATGTTTCAATGTGCTCATCCTTATGTTTCAATGTGATCATCTTTATGTTTAAGGTTGATTATTAAGGTCAGACTGGTTTACATTCATGCAATCAAAGTGTTTCACCCCTTTAACTTGAAGGAGTAAAATATGTAAATAATTTTTTGGCAGCTGAACGGTGTCTACACTAGATCCGAGAACATTGCTGACAATGGTGGACTGAAGACGGCGTACTCCGCATACCAGAAGTCAAAGAAGACCTCCGCAGATCAATCCCCTCTACCAGGTCTCACCCTCTCCCCCGAACAACTCTTTTATGTTGGCTTTGCTCAGGTACGTCATTTTTTTTCAATTCACTTCCATTATTAGGATGCTTAAAAACTAAGAAGAAAACTAAGAAACTAAGAACTAAGAAGAACGAATTCTTATGGATAGTCAACTTCTTTATTGTTATTGTTAACTAATAAAGCAATGTAAAAGTTACACTGGAGAATCATGTATTAGAAAAAAGCGGGTCAGAACAGTCAAAGAATTTCATTATGCTAACTCTCTCATTGGTGTTGTTAAAACAAATCCCAACTAATTATTTTTGATGAAGATGATGATGATGATGATGATAATAATGATGAAGATGATGATTATGATAACGAAGAAAATGATGGGGATTGTGATGGCTTGATGTGTGTTAATCATCCCAATTCATGCAATAAAGAAGTTGACTATCCATAAGAATTCGTTCTTCTCCATCAATCCAGCTTCTAAAATGCCCCTTAAGGAAATTTCTTTTAATTGTTAAAGATTTCCTCAGAATATCGATTCTTGAATGGGACATGATTATAATGACGATTGATGGATTCCTCCTATTTTGATATTAGCTTTATTATATACCCTTCTGTTTGGCAAGATGACAGTCATGATGTATGTTTTTGCTTCGATACAAAAATTCACACTCGTTTCACTAAAGTCATATGACACACTTCCTCAGGTAATAATCTCTATATATATTTGTTGCAGATTTGGTGTTCATATTACACACCACAGTATGCTAAGGCTACAGTGGTCACAGACGTCCATGCTAATGCAAAATACAGGTAAATGAAATATTGTATACATGTTAGGCTCTTAATTTTTAAGACAGAAAGAATCCTTCCTCTATAAAATTTACAGTTTTGGATGAAGAAAAGTAAATTAATATTTTAATGCTGTAATATATTATACTTTGCATTTGTTAGATCAACAACGATTGATTGATGCAAATGTTATTCATGAAAAGTCATTTTCATTTAGAGAAAGCTTTAAAGCCAAGGCCAAATGAAAAAAAAAATCTGATCGGAGATTCCCTCCCTAAAATAGAGTTTCTTTTTTTATTAATACTCTTTATTTGATACAAACAGCAGCAATTTGAAAAAAATATTTGTGCCAAAGAAAGATTTGGGGCCCTCGCAGCTTTGTTAATGGTAGTTTCTGCCACTACATATTTCTCTGGCATACATCAACAAATTATTCCTTTCGTAATTTGTTGGTTCCTGTAAATTTGTCTTTCAGAAGGGCTTGATTTTCATCTGGTTAATTGTTGACACATAGATATTTCTTGTAATTGCAGGATTTTCAGATGATAACACAATGATATTTCTTGTAATTTCAGGGTAATCTCATGTTTACACAATATTTCTAGTCATTTCAGGGTTAACTCATGTAACACAATGATATTTCTTGTATTTTTAGGGTTATAGGATGTTAAAACAATGATATTTCTTGTAATTTCAGGGTTATAGGATCTGTATCAAACAGTGCAGACTTCTCGAAAGCTTTTCAGTGTTCAGCAAACGCTGACATGAACCCCCAGAAGAAATGTACAGTGTGGTGATAATGGTTTATTTTAGATAAATATTTTATTTATCTAAGTCAACTGATTCATTCCATAACTCTACAGAAAATAAGCAATAGCTAACATGTTTAACACTGTATAACATTGAATATGAGATTCGAAAAGCTCTTTTATAACCATCCAGAACAAAATGCCACTGAGGGGACAATATTTTTGTATGAGTGCTATCAATATTTTCACAGTAATCACTTTCAAAGATCAAGGTTGATGTCTTCCTCGTTGAATATGTCTTTTGTCTGGTTTGAAATGCAATGTTTAAAATGATTAACAAGATTACGGTCATCTCTTGATTTTATCAAATTAGTTTTTTCAATAAGACATGTAACATAAAATTTGAATCAACCTTATATACAAGTTAGACTAAGGCCAACAGACTATTTCTTGCCACTCTATAGGTACAAATACAGCATAAAGTTAAATTCCGCTTTTTATCTTTCTTGTTGAGAGATAAAAGTAGAATGTAAGCTGAAAAGCCTTAAAGATATTTTTTTTTACTTCAATCTTTCAATATTGATCTCAAAGTTAGTAAAAATAAAGATCTGAGTTTACTTTACAATTCATCATATTGATGTTTTTATTATTTTCTTCTTGAACTGATTTCGACAAAAACCACCATATTGGACCATAGGTGCCCTCTCTCTATAAGCACATCCTAACTACATTTGTAACTAACAAAATAACTTCTCATAACTTTCATGTGTGATCAAATTGCAGTTGCATTAAAACATGGGTCCTTATTCCGTTAGTCAGAAAGCTGTATTTCAAGTTAAATCGTGCATGTAGGCGACTCTCTTTTTATTGCATATGATTACAGGCAAAATGTTTACGCTATGTTTACCAAATTTTAACATATGAAAGTCAAAAAGAAAATTCCTTTGAAAATGTTTATAATCAAATGGAAATAATCTTAATAGGAACCTTCTCTTTTCTATTTTCCAAATGCCCAGAGTGGAATATTTTCTTAAGAGGATCAAAAAGATTTATGATGTCTGTCTCAAAATTTTTTTTGTGTGGAAAGATTGAGATTTGATTCACTGAATGTATTTGCTTTGTCATAAAAATTTTTAATTTCACAGTTTTTGTCTCACATACATGTGTTATACTGAATCTTTTTTTGGTTACAATTTTGGTTCATTTTACTGAAATTATTTATGTTTTTACATCAATGATTAATATACTGAAACTAAAAATTATTGTTGTTAGTCTCAGTAGGTAAGGGAGGTAACCCTTGCATACTCTAAATCTATCTTGAGGAGCTTCATAAACAAAGCCATGCTTCTTTGAAAATATGTTGTTGACGTTTAAATTCTTCAAATTGTCTTAAATTTTGAATTTGTTAATTTGAATCTATATTTGGAATTGGCAGTTGTGTTTTGTATTAAAAACTGTATTTTTTATCATTGTTCATAAATTAGAAAACCATATGATGTTGAATATTTACTTGCCATCTTTATTTGACCATTTGAAACAATTTGCCATGAAGACTGTATATGCCCAAAGAACAATTTGAACAAAACAATTATTATTTGTTTTACATTTATTGTCTGTCATATATTATATATTTCTCAAAATTTTGCTTATTTGTTTCCGTGTTAGGTCTTGAAAATTATTTACTCGTTTGTATTGTAAATACTAGAATTAATGATACTAGAATTTGTCAAATACAAATATGGTGCCTATTCATAAAAACTATTTCCACAAGTGTTCACTTCTGCTAAAAGGTATGCCGTATTCGACGTGATAAGCGCCCGGGGCGCTTAAAAAATTGGTAAAAGGGGGCGCTAATTAAAACGATAAAAATTGTCCTCAAGTTTAGTCTTGAAAGTGTTTTCTTACGATACACATGTCTTTGAAATATGGTTTTATAACTTTTATCATTTTGATGGTGGCTGGGGTCTTGAAATACCCTGTATTCATCACTTTAGTGGAAGTAAAAGACTTATTGCAAGACTGAAAAACCTTCTTCAATGAATCAGCATGCAAGGTAAGCAATGTTGAGAGGTGGGCGCTAAATCAGGACGCATATTGTTCAGTGGTGGGTGGGCGCTTATAGGGGAGTGGGCAGTTATTAAGTCGAATACGGTATCTCTTAATGTGATAAATCATAAGAATAGTGAAAAAGTCAAATATGATAGATATGTATGTCAAGTCTTAAAAGAGGGTTGTGTGATTATTTTCAATGCCTTTTTCCATGACTTATTTATCAATTGTTAAAACCTTTTTGTTTTATTAGAACAAATTGTCAATAGTTTTGGCGAATGTGTATAGGTATTACATATTCTCTATCATTCCATGTTCCATTGCTTGAAATTAACAAAACCACATTGAATTCCATGATTGAAAAATCCATGATAATCCCTGCTATCGATATCCGTTATTCACAAACATTCAAATGACGTCAAAGTATAGGGCACATTTTGATTTTAAATTTCAGAACATCTTAGTTTTTGAAGGTGAATGTTATTTTTTTCCATCCAAATGAGAATTTTATAATCTAATAATCAGTGATTTCTCCTAGAAGATGGTCATCATACAAAGGGTTAATTTGGTTTCTAAGAATAGTATTTGCATCTAGAAATGCCATGTCTGATAGTTATTATTTTAGTTTATGCTAAGTCAACAAATAAACATCTGGGTCTAGATTTTCAAAGAGATCTTAGTGCCAAGATGGTTGTAGGCCAAATGTAAAAGAGCCACTCCGTGATTTTCATAACATGTAAGTTGGCTTTGATACGAACCTAAATATTATATGTGGTGATATAAACTTATAACATCTTAACTTTTTATCTCTTTTAGATATATATGACAAATACTGACTTTACATGAAAACCTAAAAACAGCCCCATAAATGCTCAGAGGCGGAGACCACCAGTCCAATATAAGTGGATACTAGTTAAATAAACAAACATTATCAACTCCTAACTGCCCTCCTGGCTGTTTTAGTTGACTCCAAAATTACGTTCGACCATTTGACGCACGCCACTGTCCAGTTTTCGATCATAATTGCGACTTTCTACCTTCATAAAGTACCTGTACGAAACCAATTAGCTTTAAAAATTTTCTCTTTTGTAACAGTTGATACTTCATGATCAAATGCCACCATTGAATAAGTTTTGCATATGACTCCAACAACTGATGGTTCTTCAAAGTATGTCACTTACGCCTATCTTAGCACTAAGATAGCTTTGAATATACAGTGCCAGGTTAGCCATAGTAATCTCAACAAAATCAATCTAAATAAGTCTATTCAGTCACATGGACATCTGTGGAGAAACCTGTACAACCTTCCATGTATAACTATTTTGGTCATAGAGTTATTGCTTTGATACAAAAAGAGAAATTTGACACCAAAGACTTCACACAATTAATATAGACTGTATATCACGGTATAAGTTAAGTATTCTGTTTATTTCATGCCTACATTTATAAAGCATAATTGCAGACAATGTATTATAGAAATAGATTTTCGCAAGTTATTGTAATATTTTGTAACTTTAAAACTAGCGTGGCGGGGGGGCGGTACTACACTAGGTAAATATTGCCAGATAGATATTACACTGCAGTGTCTTACAGGAGGGATTATAACTGTATTTAGATGCCAATTGAGGATCTTTAAATGTATTTCTATTCAAGTCCAGTAACCATGGCAGCAAACCCAGTGTTTTTCACACTCCTGACTCAGCATAACATCTGCATGCAGGAGTGTATAGTTTGAATTCAGGAAATTTTGTCATAAACATTTCAATGATCAATTTTGTAAATGAAAATAATATATATGTTTGTGTTTGTTGATGTTAATATATTTTGTGCAGACAACAGTTTTCCGAAATCTGAAAATCTTTGAGCATGTAGTAAACAATACCAAGATAAGGTCTACTTAGCAAGCTTTCTCATACTGAAAATGTAATGTGTATATTTTGGAATTGTAATTTATTTACAAACTGGTGCCTTAAATCATTCAAGTTTTGTTGTGATAATAGCAATTCTTTATGCATTTATTTAGGTTTTTTTAGATCACTTAAAAACTGACTCCTAATGTAATGTACATGTGTTGTTTGTTATTTTAATTACTCAAATTCAGTTGAAGTTATTTGAGGTCAACCTACACAAGCCATAATGTCTTTAGCCACAAATTTAATGGTGGTTGAAAAATGATTCTTTTTGTGATCTTGTGCAGCTGTCGGGTTCTTGATTGTAAATCACGACTTTAACCTTGATATCATTGAACTGATACAATTTGCTCTAAAAGGGTAATTCTAGCAAGATCTTCCCAATAAATCAATACCTTTTCACATTTTTACACCATCAATATAGCCTTAACCTTAATGGTACTGTATTAAATTTTTGGTTGCTTAATTAATTAAAATTTTCATTTCATTCTTGCAAAATTTATTTTCTTTGATGGTGAATCATTTATTTACACAACTTTTACTTTTACTTTTACTTAACTGTTGTCTTAGAGTGAAATGTCAAAACGTCTGTTTAAAATATCCTTGTATATATTGAAATTTTTTGCTTTCCAATTGTTAACATTTTTCCCGTTTCCCTCCCCACTTATACGTTCTTTGTCACCTTTAATGATTTTTAGCATTGTTTTGGTAAAGAGGAAAGAAGCCGTTAGGCCCATTATAATAATGTGGATATTTATATGGCGCCTTTTCCACGTCCTAAGACATGCTCAAAGCGCTACCTACATCATTACCCTGAGGGAAGTGTACTTTCAAAGCTGCTACTAAGCGCTAAGCTCGACCGTATAGGTCCGTACAACCCTATATTCAGGTACCCATTTTAACAGCTGGGTGGACTGAGTGCAATGTGGATGAAGTGCCTTGCCCAAGGACACAACACAGTTTCGGACCTAGGTCACAAATTTTTGGTGTCTCCACCGGGATTCGAACCCGAGTCGTCGGCGTGAAGGGCCAGCACGCTAACCCCTACACCACTGTGCTCCATTATCCATTATTTCGCAATAAATTATAGTTTTTAAATGTCATCACGAAACAATGCCCAAAGATGTCAACAACAGTAATGTTAAGACATCATATTTATTATTATTATCATCATTTTCAATTGACTGCTAAACTGATCAATTACATTTAAGTTTATTTTTGGCTGAAATATAATTTTCATGAGTTAAAATTGACAAGCTAGAAAAGAAACAGAGTAGCCTCAACCTCCATGTGTTTTCAATAAATACAGGCTTGCTCTGAACAATTATTGTGTCAGGGGAACTGTTCTTATTCTTAAGTGACTATATCAAGAGGGAGATTTTCATAAATCTTTTTCAAAATTTTACCGAAAATTGGAATGAATGTTCAATGTATATAAGCGCCTTGCCTAAAGTCACACGTCATGTAGATATGTATGTATATATTAAAAAGAAGAAGATGAAGTTGAATTACATTTGGCAAACGTTTTCAGCAGGTATGAATGTACCTGCTTCATCAGGCCGTCTACTGCATTAAACGGCCTGATGAAGCAGGTACATTCGTACCTGCTGAAAACGTTTGCCAAATGTAATTCAACTTCATCTTCTTCTTTTTAATATATACTACCATAGAGTTTGAACATTCTTTTTACTATTCTAATGTATGTATATATAAATACACCATGCTGCCTTACAGATCGTGTCTTCCAATGTGTAATATAGCAATATTATTAAACAGAATAAAATGGGGATTTGTTTTCAATATGTGTTTGTTTTCAATTGTTCTTTTTGAACTCATCAGCATAATTAATGTTTCACTTTGCTAGATTTGGGATCAAAATATGTTTTTTTATTTGCTGTAGAGGACGATTTGATTTCAGGATTCACAACCCGAACCTTTCAAGTATCTTACCAAATACCAGTAGTGAAGAAAATTTACAAAATACAGCAACAAAGATGAAGATGTTTGCATTTACACATCCTCAATGAGAGGCTTTCCTCTAAAGAAACTCTACTACCAAGTCATTAGTGTAGAGAATACCAATATTAAAGCTTTGGGCTAAAAAACTGTTCTGGTAATGAAATAGTTCGGCATTATGAAGCCCAGTGGTTAAATTTTAAAAATGCAGTGTCATTAAAATAAAAACATATGCTTCAAATAATATCAGGGCAAAGAAATAAAAAAAAAAAGTGAATTCTGATTCTGTTCATCAACTAATCTCCCAAAACATATCTCACGTCAGTCTTAATATATTGCTTTGTATATTAGTTGTTTGCTTCTCTCAGGGGTAATACGGACTGATGGACCATTTTTTTTACCAGTGTCCCCCGATAGTGCAATGATATTACTCTTTGGGGTTTCTTGGACTCAATGGTGTTTAGTGCAAGGTTTGTCTGTAAGTCTTCTGAGAGTAAAGACTGTCAAGCTTAGGTGCAGTATGTTGAAGAGCTGACACAGGAAAGTTGCCAAACTTGCAGCAGGGCCTTAAAGTCATAGTCTCATTTTTGCAAGGCATATTGTAATGCATGCCGGACAAATAGTTCACCACTCACAGAAAACTTCCCCTGATGTTTGCAACTATTTTCAGAACTCTGCCGGCATTTTAGCCCGTTCAAAAACAGAAATAAAAAAAAGGTGGTAAACTCACTGAAGAATGAGTCTGTCGTAAGTATTGGCGCTGCGATGACTAAATTTCCGGTGTTTCGCACCCGCGATGGGATTGCACTTGATTCGGTACCTCATCGGTCTGTAACGGCATACGCCAGTAATCTGTTTCATCCAAAACTTTTAAAAAGGGCATAAATATAAAAATCTTTGCAAACATGACAGGAAATATTTGAGTAAGTGATCAGATTTTGTTCATGAAGAATAATTAGTTCAGTTTAGTTGCCTTACAAAAATAAGACTATGACTTTAATAAGATGAAATTAATGTGAGAATTGCCTTGTGGTGGAACGTTGATTGTGTATACAACATGTAATGTATGGTAATAAGGTCTAATTCACATTGGAACAATAACACTCACAGAGAGAGATTGATATATCATATTTTTATTTTCCATCAAATTAATACATGAATATATCTAAGTATCTTCCACCTTTTAAATAAAACAAGCAAAATTGGAACAAATATTAATGAAGATGATAGTATTAACCAGAGTTCTAACAGGAACAATAAACAAACAATGAAGGTGGGTAAGAATTTTCAGTACTTCCAAAAAACATGCTAAAAATATTATGTTTTCTATGATTTTTTGATAATTATGTGAAAGTTCACAACAATCTCAACGTTTGAGATAAGAATATTCAAAATTATTCATCCATAACACTAGCCTTGTTCAAATATATCAATAAAAAAATCAAGACCTACTTGAAGATCGAGTTTTTTAAATTTTTGTTGTGTATCATTTTCATAATGTATTCATTTACAATTATTCTTAAAACACAACATATTTTACCTCTACTATTCAACTCCGATATCACTGCCTAGGTTTTGTAACTGACACAAGGAAATTATTAATTCACCCATTTGACTGAAATTTATCGGCCATATTTGTTAGAGAAGACCTAACAATCTGCTTCCTGTTTGGTGATAAGCGAAGAGGTCCATTCAATGTCACAATGCTGGATTGCACTACACAATCTCTAAAAAGAGATAAGGAACAATGAAAACAATGCACTCTGTTCTTTGTGACATAATGTACCTTAGACATCGATGAGATAATGTTTTAAGAATGTGATGTAACTAGCAGTATGGAGAAACCTCTGTTTGTTGAAGATCTGGGAAATTTTACGCTGCTATCAGCAGTAATGACAAGGAAAATATGGATAACAACTTCTTTATACATTGTTCCATACAATAAATAACAAGGTTTTTATCCATTGAAAACAAAATTAATGTCTGGCCCTCAGTTTATTAAAGGATTCTTTGTCTTACTCGGCACTAAGGCTGGTGGTTTTAAAACATAACCTGAAATCTTACAGGCGATATAATTTATTTTCAACCAGAGTTTACCATACTCAATTGAGATAATATCTATTTGAAGACTATACTAACAAAATCTACATTGTTAAATAATTATTTAAATGTAGCTGTTCAAGCAACATAGGTTAAGAAGAATTGAGAAGAAAATAACCCATATTGCACACCAGGAGATATAATCTTGATCTCATATTCATCATAGCGAATAAATAGATGTGGGAGATTCTTGTAACCTCTTGAAATAACCTGAAAAGGAAAGACAACCATATAGACTATAGATATCAAAGTGTCACGTGCCATGAATTTTTCATGTTGCTTCAATGGAACAAATATATCATATGACCACAGTTAAGTTTTGATATGATACGTATCATAATTTTAGGGTGACAATACGATAGATATCGTGATACATATCTTTCATTCAAATTGTGGAAGAGACTGTGTTTACAGGTTAAACCCTTATCAACAAGTAAATTACAAGGTGTATTCTAAAAGAACATTTTTTTTCTTAGATAAAGAAATAAAGTGAATAAAACATTATTTGTTAATTGAAATAATTAAACTGAATGGGATATAGGCATAGTCAACATGAAGAAGGCATAGTCAACATGAAGAAGGCATAGTCAACATGAAGAAGATGAACTGAACAATGCCAAGATGAGTCTTATTTAAGAAGAAATTGATTTTGCAAAATGAATGAATGAGTGCATCAGGCAAAATGTGAATCACACTTGATTAAAGGGAAAAGTACCTAAAATCAACGGTTCGGAGCTGCGGCAACTTTCGCTGGTTTCTTCAAGTAGTGGTAATTGGGCAGGATCTTGGCGAGGAAGTCAATCTGTAGAGTCTGGGCCTGAAGAAGAAATATCGTCAGCATATTCAACACAGACATTCTCTCAAATATCTATGCTTGAAAGTTCCTTTATCATCCAAAAGTCTGCTCTACAGGAGATATCGCTTGTGGAAGATCAAGCGATATCTCCTAGGAGATATTTTTTGGCAGTAGATTTTGAACAATGCCCCTCTGACGTCAAGTATATGACATCACAGTTGTTTTACATCAAGTAATGACATCACATTGCTATGACGTCATAAACACTATGACGTCACAATGCTATGACATCACCGCACTTGGAGTCTTAGGACAGCACGGTGTTCAGTAATGTTCATTTGTCATTCAAATGTAATGAACAATGATTTTGGATGATAAATAGAATCTCACCCTCGTGTCTTCTGATATCAAATATATCAACACTCGTTGATAAAAGTAAAAATATCCTCGGCAAGCCTCGGATATTTGTAACTTTCATCAACTCGTGTTGATATAATTGATATCAGAAGACACACACATCAGAAGATTCTCTATATACTCTTATGTATACAGTACACTTTGCATCATTGGAATTTCTACTGCAGATGAGCATTTACCTCAAGTAATGAAATGATCTACCAATATGGTGGCTATGACAATAGGTTGCAGGTCCTGAAATAAGGTAAACTAGCCAAGGTGGTACTGGGCTGAAATTCAGCATTATATATATGATATTTAAATATAGCATTTCACAAAAACGTGACTGCCTGTAAATCAGTTCAGGTGGGATTTGAAACATCACATGTGAAACATCTTGATCCGAAGCTGATCCCTTTTACCACTGTGGTATCCCACCCAAACCATCTGGGGAACAGTCTTATGCTAATAACTTGGTAGATGAAGTACTTACCGGAGGTCGTTCCCTTTGGGTGCGGCGCTCACACTGGTTACCGTAGATGACGGTGTTCTCGGGGAGCTTCTCGCTACTGTTCACTTCACACATCCCGCCGATTATACACCCTGACGTCAGCTCCACGTTACGCCCTACTGTTGCTGTGATAGAAAAAAAATGTTTATAACAATCTGGACAGATAAAGTGTAATTCCTTGCACCTTGTCTACTATTCTTATAATAATCCTATCATTACTTTTATTCTTCTAGAAATAATTTTTCCCTTTTCGTCTGTTTTTTTACAGTTGACTATCACTTGAACCCTACATTATTGGAGTCAAAATAGACTGTAGGCAGTGTTAAATAAGTTTGTAAAGAAGGCAGACCAGAAATGATATTTTGTGAAGTTAAATTGTAAAATTAAGGGAAAAGACAATTAGTTGCTAGCTTGGACATAATGTTGACAAGGTCTGGGCTTCTTTAATCATAATCTACTGCCATATGCATATATAATCAAACCACTTATACTTTGGACTCATTCATTTCGGCAATCATCCATTATTTTGTTTAATATATTTTTATCTAAGCACAAACCTTTCGATTCAACTATGTTGTGGTCTCCAACCTTCATACATTCAACATCTGAACAGGTCAAGGGAGGTAACTCATCATTATAGCTTGAACTTAAATTGGCGCATATAGGTCATTTTTGGCCCAATGTCGCCCTTAAATCCACCTACCTTGAACTTAAAATATTGCAAAAACCAAAGATATTTTTTTTAATCATGACAAGAATTCAGGCAAAAAAGATTGTACAATTTCAATCATCCATGTGTTATTATTAATCAGCACTTTTACTGCTGATTGCATGTAGGTTATTTTTTTGCCCAAATATCCGAGCCTCGTCATTCTTGATATTGTCAATTCAGGTTATTTCTGATTTTGATTATTTCTAACAGGTGAGTGTAAGTGTACACCTAGTTTCAGTAAAACTGTATGAAAACTGGCTTATGTCCAAAATCAAGAATAGAAATTGACAGACTAAAATACATTTTGTGGATTCTCCTCAGACTTAAACTATTGAAAAGGAATGAGTAATGGTAGTATCTGTCCATCATATGGTCTCATACACGAGCTGTCATCACTGGAGAAAATATAATTCTTTCCTAGTAGTACTACCATGAATATCCTATTAAGAGAAGAGAAAGGCTTTATCTCCACAGGAGAAAAAGCCTTTTATAAAGCCTTTTAGACATACTGGACAAAAGTAATATTGAATATATGAAAATTCTAAAATTTTTAGTACTGACATATCATTACATTGATGAAAATTAAAAATATCCCTAACTTATTTTGTCCAGTATATGTACATAGAGAAATCTTAACAGTACCAGACCAAGTCATTTTGAGGGGGGGGGAGGAAGATTTCAATCACCTATGGTTGGGAGGGGAGGGGGGTTTCAATCACCTTTTTAGGGGGCCAGATTCACTTTGTGTGTTCATCCATTTCACAGTTGATTTTTAAAGAGATTTCCACAAGTTTAAAATATGAAAAGTTTGTACATAATATCTTACAGAAGGACAAACGATATTCAATCCCATATGTCTATTTTGCATTTTAGGCTTGATGAGCTAAAAATCCACTGTAGCAGCCTCTGTGTACTGGACAAGCTGGCAAGTCTATTACCATCCAATTATCCTGATAGTTTAGGGTTTTTTTTAATTTGAACATTCTTGACGTATGTGTCTAGTCTATGAAGGACTAGTCCTATGAATTACTGTCCTACTAACAGAGAGTTATCTAGAACTCTGTATGGAAGGACTAGAACTCTGTATGGAAGGACTAGAACTCTGTATGGAAGGACTAGAACTCTGTATGGAAGGACTAGAACAATGTATGCAGTATTGATTTTTTTATGAAGGATACACGCCCCAACTTCAAAGACGTTGTTGTTGCCAATAATCATCACTTGCTGATTCTGATCCTTGTCGTTTGGCTCCCGTCTGGTTGAAAACAAACAAATTATGAATAATAACAAGTTAATAAGTGGTATCTACATTTGTATTTCATGAATTTTTTTTATGATGGTAGAATCTCAAAATGACAATGTATAATAAATATCACTTTCCTAATACTACGGGAAATATAATTAAGCCATTTGCTCACATCATCTTAAAAGCTTTTTAATATGCGTGCCCTGACAGGAGAAACATTTGAAAAATCAGAGATCTTGTCACATGACCCAAAGTGCAGTTCCAATACTATGAACACCGTGCTAACGGATGATTTAACACTGTGTGGTGTAATTTGGGGTCATATTAAGTCCACAAGTCTCATAGACATCAGCTTTAAGTTGAACGTCTGAGATCTTCAAAGAGCAATTTAGTTAGGTATACAAATAAAAAGAGAGTAATTGAAAAATAAAGCAGCAGACAGTTGAGCATTGATTGCTGTTCTTATCACTGTTTAGTCAAACGAGAATGGAAACTCATAAATTTGAAAAGTACCGATATAAATCAATACGTATTGAAATAAAATTTTCTGTATTGTAACAAATTGTAACACAAAAAAACAGTAGCTATACCTGTTCTTGATTATTTTCTTAATTATTATTATATTATTATCATTCTTAACACAAAAATTTAATACTGAAATCATAAAAACTTACTTGTTTACGATTTGTACCAGTTCTTCGATTATATTAAACTCGCCAATGATGATTGGTCCAGCTTCAGCAATTATCTTAGCTTTAGGGTGTATCACTGTCCGAGCACCTGACAACCAAACATGGCACAGTTACAGCTGAGATAACTCTGAGCCTTGACCACGCTAATATATAGAGAATCTCACCCAAGTGTCCTCTGATATCACCACGAGTTTATGAAAATTACAAATACCCAAGGCTTGCCGAGGATATTTTACTTTTATCAACAAGTGTTGATATATTTGATATCAGAAGACACATGGTACCCATATGATGGGTTAAGTTACTAAATTTCATAAAAAATGGTCCTCACCAATAGTTATATCTCCAACCAATTCACATTCATCACAGATCACTGCGCCGGGGGAAATCTTCACACTGTAGAAACAAAAAAGAACATTTCATGATAACAAAGATTTTTTACATAATCACCTCATCAACATTATAAGCTTTTTTCAAGCTTTTTATTGATATACACGACAAACCATCTGTACACAACTTCTGTGATGATTTCCATATGGGGCATTTTTAGAGGCTGGATTGATGAAGAAGAACGAGTTCTTATGGATAGTCAATTTCTTTATTACATGGATTGCGACGTTTCGGTGTATATACTAACACCATTATCAAGCAAGTGATACATATTATTCAATGAAGGCAAATATACATACATAAATACATATGATACTAACACCGTTATCAAGCAAGTGATACATATATAATATGTATCACTTGCTTGATAACGGTGTTAGTATCTATACGGAAACGTCGCAATCCATGCAATAAAGAAATTGACTATCCATAAGAAATCATTCTTCTTCTGTGATGATGATGATGATGATGATGATGATGATGATGATGATGATGATGACGACGATCAACAATATTATGATGAAGATAGCAGTGTTAAAGTTATCATTGAAAAGACGACAATATGCATGTGTTTAAAGAACATTGTCCATATCTGTAAGGTTACTAGTTTCATTGATGTCTGTATGGGCCAAAGGCACAACGACAACTTAGTAATAGTAGCAGGACCAGAGGACTATAATAATGATAAAGTCTTAGAATATATCAAGAGAAAATAGAATTGTGCTTTGTCTTGCATGAATACTGAACCACTGATGGCTGAACTTGAAATTTATTTCATTTAATTTACTCGATGATATATTTTCTTGGAGCAGGACAAATGCAACCCAGAAAAAAACCCAAGCTGAAAACCACGAAGGACAAATTCAACCAAAAACCAGTTAAACCACTCAGATATTACTAAATCTTTTACAAAAGGAATACCCTACTCTTATCTTCTGATGACATGTAAACCCCTTTTTGACAAATATGGGATGTAGTCATATACAATCCATGGTATCTTTGAGGATGAAGAAATATTCATATATTTCGTATAATTAAATTAATTTTAATAATCTATAGCTGCCAGGTAAGAGCTAGTTTGTTTCATAAACCTTGTTACCTGTCTGAAGACATTTATGTAATGGTCTCATCAAAAGTGGTCAATTAATTGTTTAGGCCGATGCATTAATTCCCCTTTGTTAACTTTGTTATCTTGTGGAAAGCATTATCTGCAATAATACAGATTCTTGTACTTTTTTATTTAAAAGCAATGCAAGACTTGCACTGACTATACCAACACCTAAACAACTCATCCATCAGAACTTGGTAAAAATCAGGGTCAACATGCGTTACTCTTTCCTTGGTTACTCATGGCTTAATGTTGGGATGCTCTTCACTATCACCCCTAGAAACTTCATCAGCAAAATCAGTACTGAAATTACCTGTCTTGATTTGTTTTAGACAATAGACTTCTACATCAACTGGACTTACGCAGCTAAATCGTAGAGGAAATAAACTTGAAACTCCAGCTGTTGGCTCATACTTTCCTGTTCACAGTCAACCCCGATGGAACATTCCTTTGAAATTTCAAATTCAAATTTTTCAGCATGCGCTGAAAGGGACTGTGTTTATCTCTACCTTACCAAACAAATATTTCCACAACTTCATTACAAGACTCAAGGGCGGGTAATTTCAATACAGATTTTCCTGATGAAGTTTCCCAGGGTTGATTGTGAAGAGTATAGAACATCTTAAGCCCTGGGTGACAGAGGATGAAGATGTCACTGATAAATACAACATGATTTTAAAAATGGGTCCATGGGAAGAAGAGTCTGTTTTTTTGCGACTGTTTTGACTTGTCTATTTTGATGAATTTGACTTACTGGAAACTGTTTGGCCTAGTGCTGTTATAACTGCATTAGTATTGCTAATACATTGTTGTGGATAAGTTTGTCCTCTCATTTAATTATTTTGCAAAATAAATGAAATAATGTCTGATGAAAACAGTTTCAATAATTTCCCTTCAATTACACAAGAAATTACAATACACATAAGCCTCGTTTTAGTAAAATATTAAACATTTAGGTTTACCATCAAACACATAATATAAGGAAGATCCTGTTTGAGTAAACACTGAAATATGACGGCGAAATAAACAACATATGACAAATAAAAGCAAGACTACCACTCGCCTGTTCTTATTGGCCGCCATTTTGACCAGATGTACTAGGTCACATGACAAAATAATTCATTTTTCATTGATTTATTTTACATAAAGTACGTTCTAAATCGCCTTTTACTATATTTTGGGCATGATTTCATAATGTTGTGTAAAATTTTACCTGCGATAAGATAACAACACTCCCGATTTTGGTTTGTGACGTCACTTCTTCTATAAATACAACATCAAATTTGCGTAGCGTCAAAGAGTGAAAAACACAGTGTGGGGATAGGAGGGGAGCTATGTTAAGAGCCTCTGAAGCAATCGTTTTAGACGAAAATTTTGGCCCGGAAAACAAAGAGACTCTAGCCAGTATGCCAGCTTTACAAAGCACTAACATGTACGTATGAAAATCAACTATGATCGTTAAAAATGAACCATTTCCAGAAAGTGTTTACATTTTGATAATGAAAACAAAATGGCTGCCACACATTTCCGATTTTCTGTTCTCGATTTTGCACGATTATGTCGAAATCCTGAGAACTTATAACGGGAGGAAACATGCCTTTGTTAATTTATATTGATCATAATTGTCACGATGTCATGTAATCTTGCATCGAAATCACTATTACTTTGAAAAATAAGATCCATGTTTTCACAATTTCATGATGTTTTATATTGTCATCATGAATGTATTTGACTGTTGCATCACCAGTTATCATAATAATAAATATCAAATAATGAACAATGATCTCCAGTGTGGTTCTGCAACGAATCACTTTCATTATCCTTCAAGACACTTGTTTGATCAGTCTCGTTCTCAAATATTTAGGCTTGTAATTATTTAGACCGAATTTTCTGTCGCCGAATGCTCTGTTCTCGCAAGCGAGCCGCATACTAACAATGGGATTGCAGGTAGAGCCTCTCGACCTAGTAATTATTGTATAATGTTGTGAAACTCAAAAGTAGTCAAATGAAACAATGATGTCAATTTAAGGAATTGATGCTTGTCGTGACGATCAAGTTAATTTATGCAGCTAAAATCAAACAGATAAAGAGAGGATTGTCTATCTGTAGAATAGTACGTTGACAACAAAAGTGCCTGAATGCTATGATTTCTTTGCAACAATTAGAACTGATGTTCATTTACAAGTTTGGTAAAGATAGTAAGAGATGGACATGATTGTATTGTTATATTACCAAAGTCAAGAATTGTATGTGAAAACATACTTTCCCACATTGAATTTTTACCTGCCGTTATGGTACTTAAAACAACATGTCATAGCATAACATGACGTGGTGACAAAAATGAAATGTTTTGTGGAATATTTAATTGTGTATAACATTACAGTATTGCAAAATGAACAATAATGTATGCATTCTTTGTTTCGATTTCATTAGCAAAGACAATCAAGGTAATAGAAGTAAGGTGATTTGCAAAATGTACCTTGATAAATAAAAAAACTGTTCAGGTAGATATTTGATTTATTAATAGCCAGTGTATAATGGATAACTTTGATTGAGAATGGAAAGTTTGATATAGGTACTTTTATCAACATGTTAGACTTTTGTTAGTTACTCCCTTAGTCAGTGGATAGACCCTAGGCAATTCAAGCTGGTACATTTTTTAATGTTTGACCATGTCAAAGCCAGTGATTGATTCCTCAGGTGAGTGAGTAATTAAAGGTGTTTAAAGGGGACAGATGGAATTTGAAAAAATAGAAATGGAATAATTTCTTCTTAAATATTTCAATTCAGGGTTTTTCATCAAACACTTTGAGATAGCTAATATTTTTTATCTCATATTATTCTACTTGATAAAAAAATACCAGTTGCTTCCTGGTTTTTCTAAGTGGAACAATGTATACTATTGTTATTGTAAGCCAAAATTTTCAAAGGATAAGTACTGTATGACAGTATTTCAGTGTGCTAATTGCGACCGTTGTGATGAGTAATTAGGGGTTGCGACCGTTGTGATGAGTAATTAGGGGTTGTGATGAGTAATTAGGGGTTTACACTAGAGCATAAGGAGGGCAGTTTCAATGGCAAAATCTAAGACAGCAGCTATCAGGTAAAAGACATTTGCTACCTTTGATTTAACTTCTCAAAAAGAGGGTATGACATAATTTACCTTATGTCTAGGACAGAGATTGGACATCTTCAACCTAATCTTATTAAAGTCATAGTCTCATTTTTGTAAAGCAACTAAACTGAACTAATTATTCTTCTTATAATCACTTACACAAATATTTCCTGTCGCGTTTGCAAGGATTTTCATTTTTATGCCCGTTTTAAGAATTTTGGATGAAACAGATTATTGGCGTATGCCATTTCAGACCAATGAGTTACCGAATCAAGTGCAATCCCATCGCGAGTACGAAACACCAGAAATTCTTATCATCGCAGCGCCGATACTTATGACAAACTCATTCTTTTTTTAGTTTACCACCTTTTTTTATTTCTGTATGTGAAAAAGTGTAAGCTATTAGCTATTTTCATTGGATATTCAGCTGGGAAATTTTATGTGTTCTTGGTCACGGCCTTTGCGAAATGACGTGGTAAGGACTAACACTCGCCAAAGACATAATATTCGGGTAGGGTAGTTTGAACTTCATTATTGCGGGCTAAAATGCCTGCAGAGTTCTGACAAAATTGTTGCAAACGTTAGGGGAAGTTTTCTGTGAGTGGTGAACTATTTGTCCGCCATGCATTACAATTTGCCTTGCAAAAATGAGACTATGACTTTAACTATTTTGTATTTAGTAAACCTATTATTAAGATATATTATATTTTGTTATATAACTCATGACAAAATAGTGATATCTCTAAAGCTAGAGCTCTGCAAAGGAGTGTTATCAGTTATCAGTAGTTCTTTATTCAAATTCTCAGATAAGTTATCTAGCAGGTGCATTATATTATCATGGTGGTAACCATCAGAATATATGATTTACTGATTATACATGCAAACTGTTACAGTGCATATTTGTGCTTTTGCCTGAAGGAGCCATTGACCTAAAACATTTTATCCGGAGGTATAACTAACTGTGGTTTATTCAAGAAAATTCTCACAACCACGCTTCTCTGATCTTTGTCACCCAAAATACCCCACCCCCAGGGTCTTACGGGACTCAACTTTGAGTATTTGATGCAGAAATTGTCTGTAGGATCCCAGAAATCATTTCATATGGGTTCCTTGTGACGCAGGACTTTTCTGATACAAATACATATCTTTTGATAAAAAAAACAGGCTTAAGTATGATTTTCATGACAAAATGTTGTTAAAAACATCAACCATTAATAATCTAAATTAGAGAAATCTTTATCAACCTTTTATCAAGTGTGAAACATCCATGG
This sequence comes from Phorcus lineatus, assembly GCA_921293015.1. Lineage (NCBI taxonomy): Eukaryota > Metazoa > Mollusca > Gastropoda > Trochida > Trochidae > Phorcus > Phorcus lineatus. Next base: position 15,204,501 of record OV121093.1, read on the forward strand.
TATTTTTGGAGGTCTCCTATAATAGGAAATGGGACTCCAAAAGTTATGTACTCTCAGTTTTGATTGACTATGTAAACCCCCCCTCCTTCCCCCCCCTCTTTCCTCCCTCCCTTTCCCACACCAAATTCGGCATCTGCCCCTGACCCTAAAAACAACTGATTCATACTTGACTGTCACAACACTGGTTAGAAAAGGTTACAATGACATGAACCTTGTGTAACTGATAGTAGTAGCTGACTGGAACAGTCTATTGCAGGAGATAATAACAGATAAAAACTTAAAGAGTCATGGGTCTGAAGTTAAGTACACATGCACCTAAGGTTGAGGTTTTCAAAAACGTCACTTGTCCTGTAGCCCAGACCATAATGATAATAGAATTGATGTTATATATTCCTATAATAGCAACAGGCCCATGATGCAGATGTACAGATATCTGTTCAAGTGGAGAGAAATATAGTAGCCTACAGATATGGTAGATATGGATTTAGTTAAATGTTAAAATTAATGTACTGTTGTATTATGATAATTTATTGATTGATAGAATGGTTTTAGTCTAGTTCTTTCTGAAATGCCCTAGTACCTATGCCATATAAAATAGGTGCATGAAGGGATGTAACTCTTGAAGGGGAAAGTTTGTTAAGAATAAATAATAATTTCACCAGCCTTTCTTGCGTCAGATTGAGTTGTAATGACATGGTTGTAAAGGTGACAGTTTTTTTAAGGGATCCACTAGAGATCCTAGTGTCATGTCCTGCACACATTTATCTGCACTGCTACAATTCTGTATTTTTGGTCAACCAGGGCTTCAAAGCCCTACACTTTATCACCCCTGGTATGTTTTACTATGTTAATGTGAATTCTTATCAACAAGAACCAATCAAGCTGCTACATCGTTTTGACCTTTCAAAGACATGTAACAACAACCCTTCGTTGTGCAGCAAAGGGGTGGGATAGTGCAGTGGTAAGGCCATTTGGTTTTGGATAATGAAGTCCGTGGTTTGAATCCAGGTAAATTGCATAGTCAACATATCTCTTTCTGTCAAACTTTGAAAGTAGTGTTGTTATTGAGAACAACTTGTAGTATCTGAAAAAATTTCTAGAGTTTAACTCTGAAACCATTAGACCAATCATCACCAAATTTGGTATGCATCCTCAACGTAATATGTAAATGTGCCTTTCGGAGATTAGAATATCTTTTTAATTCTATTTTTTTGGTTATCATGTTAAAATTTTGCATTCTGTCTTTTTCAAGGGTATTGTTAATTTCTGGAGCATAACTCAATAAACTATGGACTTTGTGTCTTATCCTTTGAATAAAGGATTTGTTTTCGGAGCATCATTCTAAAACAACTTTGAGAATTTATTTTTGGGGGAAGACATCTTTTTTTACCTGTTACAACAATAGTCATTTCTGGTTTAATTTTTTTTGTTCTCAAATCTTTAGGAGTCTCAATTATTAACATGAATAATCATAATTTATCTATACACGTGTAATTGTTAAAGTTTATTGAGTTCTAAAATCAGTGGGAAAAAGTATATATTTTCTAATATTTTTTTCTAAAAAGTGGAAGTTCATACCATTTCCTCATGTAGTCACACCCAATACCCAAAAGCTATTTTCAATGACAAGTTTTTTGCATCCTGTTGAATTTCTATTTGAAAATATCTATTGTTTATCACCTTCTAGATCTAATTTACTTCAGCATTTTTTTCAAGCAAAATAATGTATTGATTAACTGTGAAAGTTTCCATGGAAACGGTTTCATAAATAGCATTGTCGATTGCAGATTGGTTGTTTAACGTTGCTGGGCAACAAAATGTTCTATTGAAGTGACAATAGGTATACTTATATTGATTACAAAAAAGACATAACTCTGAGAAAGGTGAGTCCCATCGGGTGTTTTTGTGGAAACTAAATTCAAGGGGACATACCAGTATATATATGTATGTTAATAGTGCATGGTTATGACAACCAAGTTGAAACGTTTAACCGAGGGTAACATTTTGGTGGATTTAGATTGGATAACTAGTTATGTGAAAGCACACACTCTGTATAATAAAACAATGAGAAGCGAAGCCATTTTTTCTTTCGGAGACTGATAATTGTTTTCTGCATGTTCAGATATGGTTCATTACATTCAAGTCAAGATAATTAATTGTTGTTTAAGTCAGTTTATTTCGTTAAGACTTCTTTGAGAGGCATTTACAAGAATGAGGAAAATTTCTATGGTTTTTTCAACTTCTCTATATACAAGATTGTAATTATTCTATTTTATGTATAAGTATATGTATGTTTCAATAAGAAATCAGGTCCAGGGTGCCGTTTCACGTTCGCAACTAAGAATGTTCTAGCAGTTACGACCGATACTGCGAATTTGTCACAAAAAATAAGAGCGTTTCACTAAACGTTCGTTATTTCGTAAAATAATCAACGTTACGATAAAATCGTAACAAAAAGTCGAACTCTTTGAGAGGTGAAGGTAAAAAGATGTATCATTTGCTTGACAACACTATAAGCATCTCCAGGAATCGTCCCACTCTTGCAATAATGAACTTGAAAAACCATAAAACTCTGCTTCATTCATTCATACAAATGTACATAACTTTAATCAGGGTCTAGATTTTCAAAGCTTCTAAGTGCAAGTAGATGTAAATGTATTGACAGAATAATTGTCTTTGCACTAAAAGAGTTGAAACATATATATATCCCTGATCCCATTCCATAAAAACACTTTGGTGACCTTAGACAAGCTTGAGTGCACTGTTAATTCTATAAGGGCAGTAACACGTTTTTTTAGATACGATCTATGCGAAACAAAATAAGTGTGTTTAATTGCAAGACACTGTCTTAAAATCAAAAGAAGCTGTTATAAAAGTTTTAGGTAGGGTTAAGTTAGTGTTTGGGGTTTTTTTGGTGTAAAGACCCCATGAACTCTTGACATAACCATTATAGGTATGAACTGATTTTAATCAAATTGCATCACTGTCTATGTTTTTGATCACTATAACTTTAGCAGATTGAAATGTCATTCCTCTTTTGAAATATAATTTTTTGCAACACAAGCAAGACCTGCTTCAAAGCTTTGAGAAATCATATCTGTTGTTGTGACTTTCACGGTTGAGTAATTTTGACCTACTTTTCCTTTGAGTAAACAAATCCAAGGTCGAAATAGAAGGTTAAGCTCTGTTGTGTCATAGATGTATACAGTTACAGTTGATTTTATCTAGTGCCCACTGAAAGGCATCTGTAGTTTATTTTTATCCTTGCTAAGCGATCAGACTCCTTTGTCCCTGGATAAAAAGGTAGGATAAATTATGTGTATGACACTTCGTGCAAAGATTTTTATTGAGGGGGCACGTAGGTAATGGCTGAAATATTGCCTAAGAGTGGCTCTAAACACGGCATTTTAAATACCTGCCTGCCAGACGGCAAGGGACTGATTGTTTTCAACTTGGACTGCTAACTTTTCAATTGCCCCTGTCCGACGGTCGGGTGAAAGTTATGCCTTGTCAAATCATCTGAAATACCATGGATGTTCTCAATGAAATTATGCAAAAGTAAAGATAGATTATAAATATTACCGAAAGGGTACTCGTTTTATAACTTTTACAATTTGTAACAAGTGTAGCATTTACAAAGGATGAGCATATGCTACATTCGACCAGTTTCTTTTCACCTGTCTCCTCTAGGCTATTGTTATAAACAGGGGATAAGCCATTGGATATGATCGTAAACAAAACTGATGAAACAAGTTTAGGAAATTCCATTTATTTTTTTTACTACTGTCATATCAAAGATATAGTTTTTATATTCAGTTTTGAATTTGATAATACTTACAAATAAATATTAAAGTCAAGTTGGACGGCAGGTTTCGGGCTAGGGCTGGCAAGTCTTTGAGCTAGCCAGGCCTGTGGTCTGGCATAAATTCTTGGGAGTTTCATTCCCTGTCTACACATAACTCATTCGCTTTGAGGGAATGACATTTATCATTTTTAGCACAAGGAAGCTGTATTCAAATTTGTTGGTAAAAGGAAGTTTTTTCTAAAGTTTGCATGAGATGCAAGTAACAGGGTATCAGTATCAATTAAGGAAGATTTAACTTTTGACAAACAGCTTGATCTTTATAAAATAAACAATTTTAAAAGTCATGAAACTGTCATGATGATGTATATTGTCAAATTGAGAATCACTTGATACTTAGATACATCACGATACATCATGATACATCATGATACATTATGATACATTATGATACACCTTGTACTGGTAATGTTGTATGCTATCTGAAACCTTAGGTTGATCGCATACTTCCGCTACCAGAACAATATCTAATTTGTTTCACCTTTTATTATCAATTAATGCATTAGCTATTTTAAATTCAGAACCAAATATAAATTGTGATCAAGAATTTGTAAAACCTACGAAAGGAACTTGAAACCATATCTTGAAGCCATCTTAGTGCCAAGATATCTTGATTGTTCATATACAAGTCACTTGACTAATGCATAACCTGCTGTTAAGAACAGCTCCAACAGCGCTGTTTGCTGTTTATTGATCTGGCAGGTAAATTTGCAGAGCTGACAGTGAACCTACTTAACCTGGAATACTGCCAATCTGCCAATAACTTTGTATACGTCGCTCTCTTCTTACGTAACTGAAGTGCTTGTAACCTAAACCACCTGTAACGTTCCAAATTATCCAGTCATTAAGGTCAAGCTGTTGTACTCTAGTGCCATATTAAATGTTGTATGCTATTGCTTTAACTGTTGATTCAATACTTTAAGATTGACGGTCATTAGTCCTATAGTTGTTTTTCAACTCATTTCTTTATATCATGTAACTGTTAGAATTGAAGATTTTTTGACAGATGTTTATTTGATTTAGAATCAGTGTTTTAAAGTTTCAAACCATGGGTTATTTACTAGAACCAAATGCCTTATTATGGATGAAGGAACAGTAAGTTATTAAAATATTTTATGGACTTAGTTAATTATACATGTAAGTGGTGAGAATTGAGCTGTTAATAGGCTGCTAAAAGGTTTGTGTATCACACATTCACATAATTATCTAAAACCCAATTTTTAAACGAATAAATCTTTGCAACTGCGAAGTCGCTGGATGCTGTGTTCTTCATATATGTCACCAACTCCCTGTTTGCTCAGCAGTTGCATCTTTAGGTGGATCCACGAAACATCAAACCCTTGAAAAACTCAATCATTCTGGAATTGATCTGACCTGGAACATTTGTGATTTGCTTAGTCATGGCATTTCCTTTCCCATAATAAGAATTATTATGTGATCTTATTTTTCCGTTGATCCGATTGGTCAAGAAGCTGTCACGTGCCAGTCGACAGAAAAGCATATTGACTTCACTCCGAGTCCGACCAAAAGTGATATTGACTTGAAATAGACATAATGACGTCAAACTGTTGTTACATGACGTCATGCTATTGTTATCGTGACGTCATTTGACCGTCATGTTGAACAATTGATCCAAATTGCTGTTCATGATTGTAGTTTTTGTTTTGTTTTCTTATCTAATTCGAAACATAATAAAACAATTATGTACTGGTGAATTTGGTCAATACCTGTTTTTATAGACCCGAGGAAAGCAATATTGACCTCGGACTTTGTCCTCTGTCAATATTGCTTTCCTCGGGTCTAAAAAAAACTATTGACCTCATCTCCAGTCTATAATTGTATAATATACCTTCCACTGATTAGTCTTGTCTTGTGTTGCAGGATGTCCAAGCAGCGGTATTGTATATCGCTGGGTCCAGGGCCTCTGTGGTACTCCTGATGTTCCCCACGCCGTTGATGCATCCAAGTTGTCCTTCGTGGCAGAGGGCAGCGGCGTGGGGGTCTTACTACAACCCCCTGTCAATGCTAAAGGCCTGTTCACCAACACCGTGAACTCCTTGGCTCAGAGAAGCAGCGTTGCTTCCAACCTGTGCTTCAAGATTCGTCCTGTGGAGTGCTTGGAAGTCACCTGGGAGACCGTTCTACTCGACGGCAAGTTGTACGTGGAATTGCCTGGCGGAATACTGCCGGAGGGATCCAAGGAAAGGTATGGTTGTAGGGAGCATGTTTGGGTCGAAATTTCATCCACCCACTTTTTACTTGCATAGGGTCTACAATGCTTTACCTCATGATTTCCATGAACTTGGAATCTGTAAACAAATCTATTACAAATGCAAGGATTGGGATAGACAGTGGGCCGTTTTTAGGGCTTTTCTTCATTTTCCGAATTTGAATGGGCCACTACGCTTAGTAGCAATGGTAAAATTTATGATTTGAATGGGGCATTTTTTCATCCAATATGCAATATGATCCATGGCCCCTACCTTTCCCAATCCCTGCAAATGTACAAGTTTACAATGGAGAAATTATGTCCATCAAGACATTGAATAGGATTTTCAGGTCTATGACTTTTGATCATCAGAGTTAGCAAGGAGCTAGCTAGTTGTACGAATAACGCCCTAACCTGGAATGGGGAAAGGCTAAGTTCGTAGGGTTCTTATAGGTAAATCAGTCCATGAGAGTAATTGCCCTTTAAAAAAGATTCTCAGCAAGTGATAATTCCTGGTTTGCCACTTATTGCCATTATAGAACATCAAGGACTGTCTATTGCAGATTATTTCTTCCAATGATTTGTGAAACTGTCAATATTTTCAGTGTCGATTGCTATTTGAAATTTAATATTCCTTGTGAAATAATTTCAATATGGTGGAGCACAGTGGTGTAGTGGTTAGCGCGCTGGCCTCTCACGCCAAAGACCCGGGTTCGAATCCAGGTGGAAACGGCAACAATTTGTGACCTGGGCTTAACACTGTTTCGTATCTGTGTGCAAGCCAAGGCAGTTCATCCACATTGCACTCAGTCCACCCAGCTGTACAATTGGGTACCTGAATGGATGTACGGACCTATATGGTCGCGCAAAGCGCTTTGTAACTGCATCGAAAGTGCAATTCCCTCAGGGTAATAATGTACATTGTACCGCCAGTGAGCAGTCCTGGATTGGATATTAGGCATTAAAATTATCATTATTATTATTATTAATATTAATGTCAAGCCCTAAGTATTCTAAACAATTCTGTTGACAGCCTTGTATCCCTCCTGGAGTATGCTGAGGACAAGCTCAAGTGCAGTCATGTCATTCTTTGCTTCAAAAAGAATCGAAATGATCGAGGTGAGTCTGCCCAGCATCCTCTATCAAATCTTAATCTTAAAGTATTGCTCCCCAACCTTGTGGCTCGTAAATCATTAGCTAGATCCATATATCCAAAACCTCTGGAGTATCTGCAAATATACTTTCTCTTTGCAAATATCTATTAATGAATTTTAATAAGTTGAAACAAAACATCTTATTTCTGACCACTACGGCTAGGTTATGTTTATCACATGTAAGAAATTAGAAACCGATTACAAGTTTACACCTTTACAAGTGGCTAACACTCTGGTCCCCTATTTTATTGAGGTAAAATTCAAAAAATCCTTTTGTAGTTTGTGCCAATATGAGAAAAAAAACATTCATTCTTAGCAATTATGTCAGCAAGAGTTACATCCCTTATACACTATGCAAAGTGTTATTAAGTTTTTTTTAAATGCCCAAAAAATTTTTACTTTTAAATGTTTGTCCCCAAGTTTAATTTCAATGACATGTTTTCATATGAAAAAATCTGGTTTGATCTGCATTTCGATATAGCATATGTGAATCTTTCAACCTTGCATAGTACATTTGTCTAGTTTCTCAAATAGAAATTTTTTGTGATCTTACTCTATAACAATCTATAGAATTTCCAATAAATCACTCGATCGAACTACAGTTTATTCCCATCCACAGCCCATTCTGTGTAAATCAGAAATTACATGTAGCAGGGTGAAATAATCGCATTCCTACTGGCTTTGGCCAATGGGATATCTCGTAGTTGAATCAGTAGAATGTCTGGAGGCGATCTCTCAGGTGAACTCACTTCTCTTACTAGATTGCATGTTGTTTATGATAATCAGGAGGCACCTCCAATTCTTGTGTGAAGTAACAGAGGAACACACAAGTTTGGTTAATACAGGCCCAACTTAATATATAATGTCATTCGACAAACTATGTCATTGGTTGAATATTATTAGATAGTTCATGGGTAATAGGTCACATCACACAGCTTCGAGTGAGATCATAACCCAGGGTAAGAAAGTTGAATTGCAGCATAAACCTTTCACCCTGAGATGCAAGGATTAACTTTATGCAAGGGGGTTCAAAAAAGGTAACTTCACGATGAAATTTTCAATAAAAGTTATGATTTGAGAAATGGTCAGAGTGTTTTATGAATGCTTACTTCAATGAATGCTTAGTTTTCAATGTGTACTGGTCTGAATGTCCTGTGCTGCAAAGTTTCTCGATCAACAGTTTCTCTGGTTTCAGTGAACTTGCTGCGAGTGTTCAGTTTCCTGGGTTTTGCAGTCGTTCCGCCAGGCGACCCACTCGTCCCAAAGGTCGAAGACCTCATGTTCATGGTATACACCATCGATGAGGACTCCGATGACGGTGACTAGAGGTCAAGGGTCAAACTTAAGGTCAAGGCCAGGCCATTAGCATTGGGCGCCAAACCTTCTCGACTTGTTTCTGTTTGTCTTAATGTAGTACGTTAGATTTCTTTCACCCTCACTCACAATAACCAAGCTCCATTTTTTGTGTGGCATTTCAGGAAAATGATATTTGCTCCAATTTCTGTTTTTTAAATCATAAAATGTCTATGTGAAAGTTTTTGTGTGAAGGATTTGAAGTACATTTATGTGAAAGTTTTCTTTTTCATTTACAAAATGCAAAGATTTTATGCCTCCTCATTTATGAATGGAGTATTTTTGTTTTTCAAAAATTTGGAACGTGTTTGAAATAGTTTAACGAGCTTTGAACAAGATGAAAAGATCAATTTTTGTTTTATCCTTCATTCAGGAATCATACTATTATACCACAAAATCAAAGCCATATCTGTTTTTAGAAATTATTTTCATAGTATGCGGAACAATTGCTTTTTTTTCACTTTATTCACTGCTTTTGTTGTCTAATGCACCTCTATCCTGGCTTCGAATATTTTATGCAGAAAATATTGACGTGTGGCGAGTTGGATGTGTGAAGGTTGATGTGTATATTAAGTTGAGATCTAGTGTGATGTCTTATCTTACATCTGTATATAAATATTTGAAAATGTGAATCTTGATTCTATGTGGACATTCCTGTGTTTCATTGAGTTAATCCATTTATAATTATTAAATATTCGGAGTCAGGATAAAAATGAACCTTGGTTAATATGTCTCTGCCACGATTGTACATGTAAGCTTAAAAAAAATTTAAAAATTAAAAAAAAGTGAAAAATGTTTTCTGGATATTACTTTTCAAATTTTAACATTGTATCCTATATGTGATTTTGTTGAAGTCATGATTGGATGTATTCGAATGTTTTTGAACATTTTCAATCGTTTCTTTAGCAGGTGTGAATTTAGTCTAAATCTCTGGTAATGGTAGGAATTTATGTGGTTTCCGGTAGTAATAAAACAGAAAATGTACATTGCTTGTCTTCTGTAGTTATTGGCCATGTCAAGCTGAAGATGACTGCTCATGGCATGGTTCATAAGACAATTCATGACTTGTTTGTTAATTATCCCTCACCAAACGAAGTTTTCGAAGATGTAGGAAATTCTGTCCATGCAATCTCTTTACCGGACCAGAAATAAAAAACCAATCAAAAAGCTCATTAAAACTTGGTATATGGGATAATCCTAATATGCCATTTATGGGTTTTCAAGTTAAAATATATTTATTTGTGCCTATGCCAAGAAAACCCAAGTTACAATTTAATTTCTAGACCAGCACTCAAAAATAATGGAGCCAAGCTCACTGAAGTTTTGTTTGGGAAATAATACAAGTTTGTAGTTTTGCAATTTTGGGTTTTCATTTTCATCCTACATTTAGTTTTGGCTGTTTTAGGGAAAGCATGTTAGAATTTCATTTCAAGACCACAATTCAAAAACCACATGGACTAGCTCAGTGAAACTTGTGTAGAACAAACGTCATGTTTATTGATGCTGTTTTTCAGGGTAGAACCTTAAAACCTAAACACTAAGCATCTAAAAGGATCTTCAATAATTATCTTCTGAAGGATAAATGTAAAAGAAAATACATGCTTAGATACAAAACAGTTTATTGAACAATTGTTAAGATTTTTTGTGTGGCCAAGTTTGATTTAACATTCAAGGGCCATAATTCCATCAAAAATAACTTCAGAATCAGATTTGGAACTTGATCTATTTAGGTGTGCACACAACCAAAATTTAATTCACCTAGCTAAGATGTAATACTTTCCAACAAAACTTGTCCCCCCATCATTTACACTATGTTCATTCAAATATTCAAGGGCCATAACTCCATCGAAAAAAATATTTCTGATGTGACGTGACCGAGAGCATCATCAAATGTACCAACAACCGAAATTTTTGCTCATCTAGATCTAATAGTTTAGAAAAAATCTGTCCCTTTTGGAGCATCAGACAGTTTCTGTATTAGACCAATAAGTAAAACGTAAATTTTTCAAACACAAGTGGAGAACAGTATAAGCTTAAATAATGGTTTTTAATTATCAACACACGAAAAAGCCTAAGGAATACTAGAATTGGGCCTATTAATTAAATGACATTAGTACAAGATACACCTGTTTCGCTAAATTGAAATCAGACCTCATCTGCACTCAGTTTAAACAAACATTTGTTAAAATTATATTGCAGAACCGGCTTTCAAACTCGATCAAGATTATCATCGGAGGTCATAGAACTAAGTACAAATGTTGACGTTTCCATTGGAGCAACAAAAAACAAAAATTCTAGAAAGATGAGCGGACGGAATGACACTTTATAGCCCTGCTTACTTCAAAGTGGAGGTTTAAAAATGACGCTCAAGCTTGGTTATTCTCCATGACTTCTTTCTAAAATGGTGAATCCTGTTCTTCAGAGGCCTTCTTCCCCAGGTTGTTCTGAATGTCAACATCAGCCCCATTGTCCATCAGTAGTTCTACTAGCTGTCTGTAATGGTCAGTCAATACCTGTTTGAGATGATCAATCACTTGCCTTCTGTGAAAAACACCACCGCTCATTGAAACAACTGGATGGACTGTTTTGGCATCTGGCTGTGATCGATATAGAAGATGTAAGGGTGTGTCGCCATCTTTGTTCTGTGCATTAACATAAGCTCCTTTTTGGATAAGCACCTGACAAACAGATTTATCAGGAACGATGGTGTAGCTTTGATTTAAGGCATTGTGGAGCGGTGTGTTCCCATCTGTATTTGAGATGTTTACTTCAGCACCTGCTTCAAGTAGCATATCTACACACTCTTTTCTTCGAATCTCTATACGTTTATGAGGTGTTCCTTTTCCATGTTTATCATATGTAATTGCTCTAATTTGGTCTGGTTGTAACATTTCAAGATATCCCCTGATCCTAGACTTGTGAGTAAATGAAGGGGTATATTTCCCTTTTTGTCTGCAGCATTCCCGTTTGCACTGTTTCTAACCAACATATAAACACAATCTTCATATTGCCTCCAAATTGCAGTGTGAAGTGCTGTCTCACCCTTGTTGTTCTGAAGGTCTAATTTAGCTCCTGCTTTCAGCAAGACATCAAGGCATTCTTTGTGACCCCAACTTACCGCACAATGAAGAGCTGTGTCACCATCCTTGTCTAAATGGTCAATAGTGGCACCCTGTTGAAGCAGAAACTGAAGGGCTTTAGGTCTATTATACAAACATGCGGCATGGAGTGGAAAGAGATGAGAGTCAGTCGTGTTGACTGAGGCACCTTTGTCAAAAAATAACCTCATAATGTCCACACTGTCCCCCTGAATTGCCCCGGGAAGAATTTTGTTTAATATGACGTTGTCATCGAAGGTAGGTTTCTTCTTAAACAGCAGCTTTACAATTTCTATATTTCCACTAAAACAAGCATAGTACAGTGACTGCTCATGAACTGTTGCTCCTCTTTCTATTAGCAGTTTAACAACTTCAAGCTGGTTGGATGCACATGCATCACACAATGGAGACATTCCAAACCAGTCCTTCACATTTATAGCAGCTTCACTGTCAATCATCCTTGTCACAGCTGACACCAGTCCGTTTTCACAAAAGTAGTGCAGTGCTGTTTTCTTTGCTGTATCCATTGCGTTCAAGTCAGGGTTGAGATTCAGGATCTGCTGCACAAACTGATAATCTCCCGTTGCTGCCGCGACCATAAGAACAGTTTTGTTTCTGTCAATATCAAACCTCCTATCAATGTCAAGTGATTTTCTTGTACTTATCATGTATGTTAGAACTTTGGATGCAGCATATCTACATATACCATGAAGCAGAGTGGCTATATCATCTTCAGACAAATATACATCTTGACAGTTATCTATGTATTTCAGTAGCTCTGGGGACTTGCTGCTGGGCACCAATGAGAGGAATGTGGTATCGTACAAATGGTACCCTCTACCTTGTAACCGAAGCAGTACGTCAAGGGGTATTCTGATTTTAGACATCACCTTGTTAACAAATGCAGCATCAGTAAAAGCTTGATGTGAAAGCACTTGGACAAGGTTTCGTGCCATAATCTCTGAAGCAAACCTTTCAGCCAGATCATCTGCAAAAGCTTTATTAATATAGGCAACTAAACTTGATCCAGGGCTATCTGCTGTTTTTCCATCTTTTGAAAATGATAGTCTTACCCGCTCATGGATGAATGACAACTGACACTTTTTAATGACAAATTCCGGATCCAGCGAACACAAGTGAAATGCCACACTGTCATAGATAGAAGGGTGGTCAAACACAAAACAATCATCTTCAACTTTGATATAGGTTCCTTGAAGACTATTGGCTGCCTTTGTCATCTTATATTCTTTATCCTCTCTTCTCAGTTCTTTCAATCTGATCTTTCCTTCACCTTTTATCATTTCTTTGAACAGTGAAACCTTGTGTGTATCTTCAAATAGCTTTGAAATTGATTCATCAAGAAATTCCAGAGGTTTGCTGAAAAACTCGACTGCACTGACTGTTTTGTTCTCTTTATAGATTGTAGTGAACAGACGACACACATGTGGAAAGCCATGAGGAACTTTTATCCTTAAGATTTCATCAACTGTCATCTTGTCTAATTCCACACCCCTTGATCTGGATAAAGTCTCCCATATAGCACGTTTTTCGTTGATATCTCTCTCAACACTGTTGTCCATACTGACAACATGTTTATCTGATCTCAGGAAGTCAGACAGTCTGCCAAGGTCAACAGATGCTGAATTCAAAACATAATCACGTCCTGTAAGGATAACAGTCACATCATGTCTGGATTGTCCATCTTTCATTACATGTGATGTGTGTTCTTGCTCCTTCAACAATGGACTTATAACCGGCTCCCAAGTTGACCACTTAATCTGATCAAACTCCAGGTTTCCAAACACATCATCAAGCATAATCACTGGACGAGAACAGTTCTCAACGATCTCTGTGAAGTCAGCAGGCAAGGTCACCTCAAATACCTTTCTTCCACGCTGATGAAGTTCTTCCAATGCCATGTACCCCACTGTGGTCTTCCCCTCGCCTGGATTCCCTTTGATCGTCAGCCAAGTCGTCCCTTCTTCCAGTTTTCCTAGTACTCTGTCCAGGGCTTCTGTTTTGACCAAACCTTGATTCCAGGTCTGAATTTTACTCACTGTCTTCTCTGTAAAATGAATGATAATGATTCAAGCTTGACCACAGAGATGTTCATTTCCATGATAACTATGTATTATACCTTACAGAAAATCTGTGAAACCTGTTAATATGTGCATTTACTAAAATCTTCAGTAAATGGATATGTGTATATAAAAATTTACTTATTTACTGAAGTCAAAGCAATTTGTTTAACACATTTTCTAAGGATGGGTATCGCTCCTCGTTTCCATATTGCAATATGTTATGATACAGAAAAGAGTATTGCAATAAGTATTGCAAAAGTGCTATACTCACTGTTGATGATGTCTGCTCTGCTTGGTGTGGAATCTTTCTTCTCCTCTTGAGAGTTTGATGCATTTCTGTTGATTGTCTGATCGCCGCCGACAGATAGATTGACTTGATCAGCTTTCTGAACCATCACATCCCCAAACTGTTGTTTTGTCAGGTAAAAGTTCTGGATCGAAGTATGAGTGTTTCCTTCTGTAGGAAAAGACCAAACACATTGATTTGTTAACTCAAACACCACCAAATATGGGTTCCAAATTGAAGGTAAACAAAATGAAGTTTACTTAGGGGTTGGTCCAAAACAATTATTGGACAGAAGTACAAACTATTTAATCCAATTGAACATTTCATCAAATTATTGCAAGTGCATTATTTCCGTACATATGAATGCCTAAACCCCTGCAAAGACAACACTTTTTGGGAGTATGACATTTTCTTATCTCGGTCTCAATCCTTCAACAATGATATTGAAAATTGGAAAGCTTGCAGATGATGCTCAGCAGATGACAGACCATGGATACCTATCTTTACCAAAATAGACTGGTGAGCTAAGAATGGGAAAAGATAATATTTGAGGGACTAATGAGGGATGCTGGATGATAAACCATGAGATATGCCTGATGGGCTCAAATTGTGAAATAGTTATACCCATTGACGAATTGCCTGTAGGTAAAGCCAAAGCAGCCACAGTTTGTATTGGTCCTGTCCTTGAAGCAATTTGTGTGTTTTTTTCTAGCTGATCACAGAGAAAATTTGGCAACATCTCCTCCAGACCTGTAGATTAAATACAATTGAACTGAATGTGTTTTTCTTGAGTCATTGGTACGTTCTTAAAAGTCTGACTTAGGGCTATCAATTCCGGAGAGAAATAGTCTATAGGCAGGGGGCTCTATGACCCCTTTTAGAGTTCAGTTCTTAATCCTCCTTTGCGAGGCGTTTGTACTCACATTTCAATACTTGAGAAGAAGATATAGCATAAGGGCAAATGCAGCCTGGGTTACCCAGGGATTAATGCTCCGAGACTCTACAAATCACCATTGGGAGACCTCATCAGGAGAATCTGTACAGAAATTACCCGCCCTTTATTTGTGTAAGCCAATGAAAATGCTACATCGCTTGGACCTGCAAATCTCTCAAAATATGTGTTTCATTACACTTTGATCCTATGTTGATGAAATAGGCTTGCAATTCCAGCTCTTACTTACTACTCACTTTGCACTGGCAAGTTCAAGTTCCTGAGCGTGCATTAAAATCCAGTTTTCATAATTAGCATAATGTTTTCCCAATCTCCTCCTATCTCACAGTTTCAATGGGTTGTTATTTCATCATAAGAATCAAGGGTGGGTAATTTTAGTACCAAATTTCCTGATGAAGGGGTAATTTGTACAGGGTATCAGAACAATAGGCGCTAGGTGACCAAGGACTGGCAGATGGGATATGACCATTATTGGTGCTAAGTTCCATAACTGATAACTCTACTGTGCCAGTCTTCAACATTCAGAAAGAAGTCCATAGAGCATAAAGATAATTGATGGATAAATGTCTAAATAATTACCTTTTTTGACTAATAACAAAGCGAAAAATATAATCAAAGGTGTAATTAGAGAGAACACACCTGTGTCACTGCTGGTTTGGAGCTGGCTTGTTTCTTTCTTGACTGCCACAACGGGAGTTGCCCTGGCGACGCCCATCTTTTCATCCTCCTCATCATCATCACTTGTGTGATGATAATCTAACCAATCTCTGCCGTCATCACTTGAACTTGAGGACAGGGAAGCAGCTCCGTGAACTCTGGATTCATCTTCATCACATGTGTGGTAATCACCATCATCATCACTTGAATGCTGAGATTGGTCATCTGACATGTTTGAAGTGTTCTCTGAAAGAGATCAATTGTTTCTACAACATTAAGTGGATTTTATTTCTTCTTAAATGCCATCCCTTTCTCATAGTCAGGTTGAAGGTTGATATCATCAAGAATGCTGCTTCATCTTCTCATCTCATAACATATGATATATAGAGAAAAACCAAGGATGTCCCGTTTAATAAAAATTTTATGAAGCGAGTGAATGGTTTGGTATTTTGACGAGGGTAGCGGGTTAGATACCAATATGATTCACGAGTGGCATAAAAAAGTAATTAAACAGGACTGAGTTTAGTATCTTATTTATTATTCGCCGAAAGACATCAAAGAAAAAGCATAAAACTTGCGCCGCTAGCATTGTAACGACATACTTAAAGAGCCACTCTGTGATTTTCATAACATATTATTTACCTAAATGTCATATGTGGTGATATAAAATCAAAACATCTTAACTTTTCATGTCCAAAAGACGTATATATGACAAATACTGGTTTTCCATGAAAATCTAAAAACAACCTTATAAATGCACGAAGGTGTAAATATCACGTCCAATATACATGGATACTAGTTATATAACCTAACAAACACTATCAACTCCTAACTGCCCTCCTGGCTGTTTTAGATAAGTCTCCAAATTACGTTTGACTATTTGACGCACGCCACTGTCCGTTTTTTTTATCATAATTGTGACGTTCTACGTTCATAATGTCACTGTAAAAAACCAATAAGCTTTAAAATATGTATTTTGGGTAATAGTCGATACTTTGCGATCAAATGACACCATTTATTAAGTTTGGCATATATGACTCCAACAACTCACGGAGTGGCTCTTTAAAGGTGAGGTAAAAATTTCAAGCAATGTATAATGCAAACAATAAAAAGCTTTTTCTTTTTTTTCAATTAGGGATCGTATGCAAATAACTCAAGCACAAGTGTCTATTTCTAGTATCTTTCTTCCAAATGAAAATCATATATCATAGAGTCAACCATGCCCTATTACAATGGTCGTATCAGCATATCAATAACGTAGCTATAACAACACAACTATACTCTCCATTTTCGATTTCTTTTTTCAAAAATCTAGACAAATAAAAGGTCTTTCTGTGTAAATTATGAGTATTTTGAGCTAATCTTTGGTACCATTACATGCATATATAGATATATGTATATAACAGACAATCACATTAATTATGTTATTATTAACAAGTAACCATTAATGGCGAGTTCTATCTCTCTTGTGCTATTTTTAAAGAGCCACTACATGATTTTCATAATATATTATTTACCTTTGATACGAACCTAACTGTCGTATGTGGTGATATAAAATCAAAACATCTTAACTTTTCATGTCCAAAAGACATATACATGACAAATACTGGTTTTCCATGAAAATCTAAAAACAGCCTTATAAATGCACAGAGGTGTAGATATCACATCCACTATACATGGATACTAGTTATATCAACTATATAACGCTATCAACTCCCAACTGCCCTCCTGGCTGTTTTAGATAAGTCTCCAAAATTACGTTTGACTATTTGGCGCTCGCCACTTTCCGGTTTTCGATCATAATTGCGACGTTCTACCTTCATAATGTCACTGTAAAAGGTCAATAAGCTTTAAAATGTGTTTTTTTTGGTGACAGTCGATACTTCACGATCAAATGACACCATGCATTGATTAAGTTTGGCATATATGACTCCAACAACTCACGGAGTGGCTCTTTAAGTTAGCAAAGACATCGCAGAAGGGAACCATAGAACAACTTTTTATTGCGGAGTATCAAAGACTATTTAACATTCGGTAGCAATTTGGCCACCATACATAAACTTTAAATGAAATGAAATATTTTACGACAACTCTCGGACTATGATATTGATTATTATTGTGCATTGTTAAAAATTGTTGGTCCCTATCCCATAATATTTCTTCAAAGAAAATACGAGAAATTATTAATGCTGTCGCTAGTGTGTGGTGTTCTTCATAAAAAATATCATGATGAAGTGATACACCATTTTCTAAAATATATCCCCCTAAAGTTACCCTGACCCTCAATCCAATGTGTCACGTAAAACTGTGTGATCGCTGCGTTTAGAACCAGAAGATGCGGGATGGGTGGGTTTCAACACTTTTGATATTTATTTAGATGATTTACAGTATTGACCCTAAATGCATAACACGATTATTCGACCAGCTCTGACTCAGGGTAGGCCTACTGCGTCTCGCTAACTTCGCTGTGAGTAAGAGTTAGTGAGTGGTGGCTTCTAGGCCAGTTCACAATATCGCTTTTAAGACTAAGCACATCTAAGCTATGGAAACTCATATAAACTTACATGTCATTTGCATATCAAGTCAGTTCATAGCACGGCACTTTCTCCTCATCAGAAAATACACACGTCTATGGCTATTCGCTAGTTTCACAATAATTTTCGACTCGCTGTGCGCATGCGCAGAACGATATAAACATCGACTGGTGGAGTTCCGGTTTGGCTAATAGTTAGGATTTCTTAGGAGCTTGACAGATCAACAAGCGTAATGCTCGTTTTACAAATAATTAGAATGATAGAATTTTTTTCCCTGTGTCTCTAGGTATTGAGACACCTCTCACGATGAAAATTGTCTGTTGTCAAGCAGAATTACGACCGATTAATCCAAGTTACAGAACTTCTTACGAAGCAGACAACTCGTCGATGATAACTTGATCGGATCAACATAGACATTGGTTTTTAAATCTTTTTAGACTTCATGCAAAACCTCATCTTTTAAGAACCAATTGTGAATGAATCATAGTTCCATCTGTCGATCTTGAAATTATTTGCAAGAAACATGGAAGATCGTTTTTTGGTATTTTTTTAATGTTTTTTTATGGTTATCATATTGATAAAATTTCATTCAATTTCTCTTTTACATAAGTTACACACAAAAATATTATCAATAAGAAATGAATAAAATCGAATAAAATTAAAAACTCATATTCACAGTTTGTTTTTATCACTGTAGTCTTCTACTGCATAAAATGTTGAAAGTGTTAACCCCTGTATTAAATTAAAAAAACCTGTTGAAACATTATCTAATAAAATGTGCTTTTTAATTTCTTTTCTTTCACTTATTTTCAAAAGACCTTAAAATCTTTTTTGTTGAAAAATACACTTTCTCAAAACTCTTTCTGACTTCAATCGACATGCTTTAGAAAAAGATGGAACATATTGATCTCACTCCAAATGTTGTATTTAATTCTGGACAGAACTGCGACTGCTTTGTAACAAGATGAAGTCATATAATGCTATTGGTAATAAAATAAACAATAAGAAGTCATATTTTATATATATTTGTAAAATGACAATAGTAACACTGGCAAACTGGTTATAGGTTTACAATTAATATGTTTATATTTTCAAATTTAAGTATATGGCATGAACATGAAAAGATTGCCAATACTTTTGGATTAGATAAAAAGTGAGTTGATGAAAAATATTATTAGAAGAACAAAAAGAATCCTTATTATACAAATTGATAGAGAATGTTTAAAACTGTTTTTATTTAACTTAATTTTCTGAAAACCTGAAAAGACCAAGGACATCCAACTTACAAATATAATTTAACCAAATTTGCTTTATCAACTTATATGTACAATTTTTGGGGGTCATACCTTTATACCTGTTGTTAAACTTTACATCTTCATATTTGTACAGGGAAAAAAACTGTTACCTCCTGGCATGGAAATAAAAAGGTGCAAGTAATTCAACATGATTTTATTAAAACCAAACCACAAGTCAAATCTTATTAACTCTTATTTATTTAGTACATTTCTATACATCTCATATTAGGCAAGTTGGCATTTTGCACATACATTATTCATGAAATGTCTTTGCATATACATGAGTTCCGCAAAGCATAATAAGTGATGACCAGAATGTTTGAAAGATTATGTTTGCAATCTTCAAATATTTATGAAGTCTGATGCTTGATAACATCTTAACATATCTTGTAAAGGTTTAACATTCGCACACCTTTTTGATATTCCATGTGTTATTCATGTCTATTGTGATAGGTATATTAACATTCAAGGGAATGTCCTTTTTCACTTAATTAAAACGAAAAAAATTCTTCAATGATTAATATTTTCCTTTGAATAATATTTCCCTCATAATTTCAAGCCATTCTCTTGTTTACTTACATATTATTTTAGATTATTGACAGAGACATAATAATTTATGTTATGATTTCTATAATCATATAATGTTTTGCAATCAAAGTGTAGTAATTACTGGCCCCCACATATTTTGTTCATCTGATTTTGAAGCCTATAGACATGACAACAAAATAACACTGAAAATACATCAAATTTACTATTATTTTTTTAATGGTTTTCAAGGTAGTTGATCAAAGACAAATTAACTTAAAATATCGCTGGTTATCCAAAACAATTATCTTATATATTTACAAAAAGGATAAATATTTCATATGAAATTTTTAATTATTGTCCTCACAAACAAGGTTAACAATCATCACATTGAACAAGTGGATGACATGTCGAAGTGAGAAATGGCATCAGAAATAAATATTAATTTCCAAAAAATTAATCTTAAATAAAATACATATATTCCATTGTGTGTGTTTCTTTGTGTCTATAAAAAAGAAAAAAACCGATAAGATAAGCAAGACACTGAACTTTTATTTTGTGTAAACTACTCTCCACGAGTGCCAAATCTATCAAAACCTGGCGATCTTTTGCTTCCAAAACTAACTCTTTGTCGTCATCAAATGTCAATATGGCGCATATGTTGGCAAAATTCATTATCTTACCTTACAGTAAAATACTCGCTTTTGATTGGTCTTTAGCCGGGGTTCTCAAACTCTTGTAAACCTCCAGGCGGGATACAAATATTAGGTCTATTTGCCGAACTGTCTAGCATTTGCCGAACACCGTAACAATAGCAGTATATTCCACGCACGGTTGTAGAGGGTTCGCTGTAAATACGTTATGGTAGTAAACGCAGTGTTGAGTTTGCAAAAAAACATCGTCTGCTAGCCTAGATGTCAACAATATGGCAGAAAACAACGCAAAGAAATAAAAAGAAAACATGTTCGGTAAGATAAATTCGTTGTCAGACCACACCTCGGGGTAGATGAAATTTTGTATCCCGCGAAAGTGTCCTTGTAGACCTCGCCTGCGGCTCGGCCTACAAGGACACTTATGCGGGATACAAAATTTCATCTACACCTCGGCGCGGTCTGACAACTTATATTATTTCGTTAGTTTGAATATTCATTTTTAGGCCATTGTCATGCTCTAAACATTGAATTTGCGATGGTTATATTCTGTATATTCAACTCGATAATACAGATGATTTACACCTAGCGACCTGCATAGCGTCAGACCGGAACTCCACCAGTCGATGTTTACATTGTTCTGCGCATGCGCACAACTAGAAAAAAATTAATGTGAAACTCGCGAATGCTTGAGTGGTAACCCGGCGAACTATCCCGCGTACGCCACCGGAAATGACGAAACCGGCGAATCACTTTATTTGCAACCGGCGTAGTCCGGAGGCGTACGCTTGATCCGCCGGTTTTAAATGACAGGCGAACCCGGCGTATAATGGCGGACAAATATTTTCTTTGCGACTATTCCACAACTTGTATTTATTTTTAATTTACTTTTTTAATTAACAACTTTTTAAAAAATAACAATAATTATGTATGATTATCAAATTAATACTCTTCATTATTTGATAGCACTTGCCATTTTAATTCATATTTTAAAATGTTTGGAAAATATTTGTATCATGTAGATTGAATGTATATTCTGAAGACACTTTGAGCTATGATGACTATACTTCCTGTGCGTAAGCCAACACACTTGATTCAACTTGATTCTGTTCAGACCCGGCGTATGTTCCATGTCCTATACGCCGCTTAAACCAATCAAGCATAGCCTATTAATTCCTTTATGAGACAGACCCCATGGGTGCTCGCTTCCTGGACTTAAAAAAGATTTATTACGTCAAAAGTT
This sequence comes from Phorcus lineatus, assembly GCA_921293015.1. Taxonomy (NCBI): domain Eukaryota; kingdom Metazoa; phylum Mollusca; class Gastropoda; order Trochida; family Trochidae; genus Phorcus; species Phorcus lineatus. The sequence continues at coordinate 15,226,400 of OV121093.1, forward strand.
TCTATCAGATTTTTTTAAGGGGATTCCCCGAAATATAACAACTAGATCTAACTTGATGTTTTCAAGCAAATGAAATAACTCCCGTAAGGATCCTGATGAAATCTTGCAGGATTTCGATCTATTTTCGTTTCAGTCACCGCCAATTTCTATACATTTCACTGCCTGATATATTTACAAGCCATATTTATATAAAACCCACATACTAGCGATACGAAGCTTTTGTCTTTAAAGACAGGATGCACAGAAGCTAAGGTGATTTATAGACTGATGGAATCAGAATGGCTGGTGTTTTGTTAAATCGTTTTGAATACACGGAAATTGCCTTCCCCTTTCCTAATACACAATTTTTTAAAATTATAATTTGTTTTTTTTTACACCAGATAAGATGTGCTACATATATATATTGTTTTATTCTGTTGATTTTTGCATCATCACTTCTTTTCTTAAAAAATCTACTCAAATGGATTTTCTACGTCATCGTTCAAAAACTTTATTAAAACATCTTTTTGCTGTCACTGGATTGCCAAGAAGTAAACCGTTGATGATTTCGTATTCAATTAATCATGTGTAAAGGTGGGGATTATAAAGCAGGAAGGTGTTTCTGTTCAAATCATGTATAGACGCATTATGTTAGAATATTTGGACTGTGTACCTATGTCAGATAAGCTTTATTACATTGTAAACATATGGACGATGGTGGTTTCATTTCATAAAGGTAGAAAAGTAGTGGTTAAATGAACAAGGACAATTATGTAGGTGTTTACTATCCACAATGCGAATACAAAAATAGACTTTTTAATAATAGTCATGAAACAGCGCCATAAAGCTGAATAAAACTGGGGAAATTATACATACTTACTATACCACACTGGCTTGATTGTCAGATTGCAATGTTTGTGAATGGTTAGTTACCGAATCAACCAACCTTATCCATGTACTGGTTATCATATCAGTCCCTAGATCGGTTATCACGTATCAACCTAGGATTGCTAACTCTTTGTCCGATACCGGGAACTAGGCTCGGCTACGTCTCGCCATTTCACTGTTATCGCATTTTAAGAACTTTCCCCTTGGCGTATCAGATTTGATAAGTGTCTGCACCGACCTGACTGTAACTAGATGTTGATAACCCATCGCGTACGTAATTCGAATGGAGGTTAGAATGTACGATATCGAGTTTATATCTTATTTCCGAGAATCCTACGTAAGTAACGCCTAAGAAAGCCTAAAAAGATTTGACATCGCTAAAGATATATTTTGTAATTTCAAAATGCTTTTAACTACTAACCTAAGACAACGGCGTTTTTGACCAGATTAAAAGCAACACGATATGCCTTGCCAATATCAGGTAATGATTTTATACAATTGATCACGACAAATTCAATAACCTAGGTACAGATCAAATTAATATGATAAATTACTAAAAGATTTCACTTATTCCTACCTATCATTTTTTAATTGCTGTAGATGTACAAGTGAGAACATGATTAACTTAGACTACGTGGAATTAAAACAAATCAAATGTTTAAGAACTCTGCTCTCTAGCTCAATCTCATAGAAACCAGTAGAGAACCTCTCACAAGTACCTTGCTGCGTTTATCCGCGCTTGCTCCATAGGGGTCAAGTTATACCGTTTCATAAGAAAGCTTTCGACATGTTACCGAAAACATGAGGTTTAAATATTACCGTTTTATCATAGCCGTAATTTTATACATAAAATACAAACCTAAATGAATTGCATTGATGTATGATGAGCCTATTTTGAAGCACGACATTGGTAAAAGATAAAGATACAGAGATATTCGAAGCTCTCTTAGTGCTGAGAATGTTGTAAGTACCATACATTAACATTGGTTTGCGACTATCTTTGCTATTCATCCGCCTCGTGAGTTGTCGACCAGACCGAATTTCAATAACTCCTTTTACTGATAAGTATGCAGTGAGATCATGTAAGTTTAAGTCATGTCAACACACAGGCCATGTACTTACATCTTAATTTTATATGACAACTAAGGAAATTGATATGGATTAACCAGAGAGTAGAGGTTTCTTTTATATAAGTAAGAATAATAGTAGTACGTTTGTAAAAACATTTCAAATTTTACGATAGCTTATGCAAAGTGTATTATCTGTAGACAGTAAAACATCTCTTTACTCAACCCGATAATCTGTTATCGTAAAATGTCTATTAGTTGTCAAGAATATAGGCAAAACTGCATGCGGTCGTGTTAGTGTGAACACCTTTTACTAAATGGAGGTATGAAAATCGTGTATTGATTTCCTTTCAATTTGTGCACCATGTTTTCATTTTCGTGAGATCTTTTTATTAGCTTAAAAAACGTGCTAAGTGTTTTTAATAGTGCTCTCAGTTAAGATTTCAACATAAAATCTACTTTAAATCAAAACTACGCTCAATTGATGTGTGTTATTTGAAATATCGCCTTAAATTGCTTGGAAATATATGATATTCCAGTTATCAAAGAAAAGAGATGAAGTATTAGTAATTGAAGTATAAACATTAGGAAGATGATAAGGTTAACATATTAAAACATTCATCTATTAAATCTGAATTTGAATTTGTTTCGATATCAAGCATTCAATTTGTTCTTGTAATATTTTGTAAAAAAAAAATAAAGGAAAGAAGGGGCTGTCTTCAAGTATTCATATAAGAAGCTCTCGTAAAATATTGTCATTCAGGCAAGTAATTGCAGTTGATGTTAGTTTTAAATGGTTGCCGTGTTGCTTAGAACTCAGTAAAAACACACAAGCTTGACCTTTGACATCAATGCTGTAGATATGAACAGGCCTTTTTGTGTTTTAGAGATATATTCCCTCAGCTCAAGGTGATAAATTTTTTCTTATTTGAAATCACCTTTGTGAGGAAATCCATACCCTAATCCGTTCTCGAAAACTTAATGAAATCCCTTTTGTGGGGAAATTCATCTTTAATTCGTTCTTGAAGACTTAATGAAATAACTGGTGGGCCAAACAATTCACACGACCAACAATGCACTATAAGCAGATGAATGCAGGACCCTGCTCCTTGAACTGCTGATGGCAGTTCATATTTTTATTGGTTTTGATTGCTGTTCATTAGAGCTTTACGACTTTAAAGGGGCAGCAAGAACGTTTTTTTTTAAAGATTTATTTCTTAAATGCAGGGCACTCTTCGGTAAAACGTTGAAATTCTCTTACGATTTCATGGACTCTCGAGATCCGTCGCAGCAACCTGGGGGGCGAGCACAAAAAAGTTTGAAAATGTTGTAAACCCTACTCTCCTTTAAACAACATTTGTAATTTTTTTTACAAGAACAGTCCTTTACAGCCAAATGTTTTCTAAACCTCGTTCAAGGCTTTGTAGCACGTTCTTTTAATTTAATTTTTTTTAAAACTTTCCTCAAGTATGGTTTGGGAAATGAATTCGCGCAGCTTAACCGAACTTTGTACGTTTGTTAAAGGACTCGAAATATCTCGAATATCAATATACACATGCCGTTAGAGTGGGTGTGTCATAAATTATGAATAAAGTTTAAACTAAAATTTACCATATATCAGCTACATTTTTAACCGTTTGAAACACCAGTGTGGCCATACATTGTGGTAAAACCTGCGAGCATCGACTGGAACTAGTGAACCATGGATGGTATTGCGCTTAAATTAACCTCATGAAGACTCCTCCAAATATAAAAAGTAATAATACCATAGCTGTTATCTATGAATCAAGTCACTTTTAATTCATAATTAGAATTTATTACATACATTCTTTACATTGCACTGAATACTTTATGAACCATCTTCTAAATACACATATGTCTTGAAAGAATTATCTGTTGATCTCTAGAACATCAATGTTATCTTGCAGATTGACAGGTGTTCCAAAGAACAAAGATTTAGTGTTGTTTCAACGAAATTGACATTCAAAAATCATGTTATTGAGATGACAGGCAAATATTCTTAATCTTAATTATCTATGTCATCTATCTAAGTTGATATGTCTACAATGGTTTTAAACATTTATACCTTTAACCACTCAAGTACAATCGTTAATGTTAAACATTCACCCATATGTTATCAGTCAGGTGAGTGGATTAATTCCACCTCTCATTGGCGGTCGTAAATCAACAACAATTTCCATGTTCGTCATCGGTCCTTTACGAAAGGTTATATCAGTTAGATGTTTCCAATCACTCACTCTACGTATAAAAATCGTCTGAGTTCCGGTCTCGGTTCCCTCGCCAAACGAAATATCACCTTTGTTATTCCATGCAAGCCACTTTTCATCACGCACATTCTTATAGTTGCTTCGTCTTTGGGACATAAATCGTGTACCAAAAAATTGCTTTATGATTAAGGTGGAGTTCACGCAAGTGAAGCAATTAAACTCCAGCTCTAGCTTAGTTTTGTGTGTACCTGAAAGCCTCAGATCTATTCTGAAAGTGCCTCTTCCTTTAGCTGTGAAGATCAAATATTTCAACCTTGTGAGGTCTATGCCACTTCGTGACAGAGACTCTACTTGGTTACTTCCAGCCAGATTGATGGTAAGAGAATTGGTTTTAACTGCAGAATTGAAAATTCGAAATATTTTAATCACTTTACATACACATTGCATTTTTATAACAATAACAGAAAAAAATCAAATTTGCTCAACATTGTTTTGAAAGACATCTCCTATAAAAGATGTATTCTTTGCCTGTCTTAAATATGGCAAATTCAAGTTTTTTCCCCAACTTTCTTCATTTTTGAGGGCAGCATATACAGTTTTCCAATATTTATTCTCGACATTTTCATTTTCATAATCTCAGGTGTCTTTACATGTTTGGATTTTACAAATTATATACTTTCATCCAATTATGGTTACAGAAGAGACTTTCAACAATGAATGTTGTTAGATTTACATAGTTGGCTCACATAGTATACATTTTATTTTAAAAATAGAAAGAAAATATCCCGAAAGTTCATAATTTAGCATATAGCAAATATGATCCACAAATACAATTTATTGATTATCTTTTCAAAAAGTAGTTTTGTTGAAAAATAGGGAACTAGTAATGGAGGTACAACTACTTTATTCCGAAAGGCGACAAAAAGTTGTTTTGCGTTTCAACACTATCTTATACTCTATGTCGAAGTGTTGCCTTTCCTGAAAAAAGTTTAATACCCATATGAAACTTATTGATTTTTCTATGAATACAACTTGATAAAAAAATCAAAATCCAATTATCCTTTTGAGAATTCTGTTATCTAAGGGTGGTTGCTTTTGGTGCAACTAAAACCATATTTTTTTACATTATTCATTCGGGATAAATACAATGACAAACCGTATACAAAATCATACGAGGTCAAATGCAAAATAAAACTTACCTTGTTTTGGTATTCTTGAGTGCAGTTTTCTCTGTAACATAAAAGTTGTCAAGCATTCCATATTTCTAGCTTTGGTCTGCAGGGCAGAGAGACCCGCTACTGGGGGTATCATGTTATGGTATTCATACACACATGTCTTGCATCTGAAGTTGGTCTGGCAGTGATGGTACCAGCAGTTCATGACACCGTAACTAGGAGTGAGGAGATACATGAATATGAACTTGTAAAGCATGTTTTCTCTCTTCCAGTGAGTGAGTTTTTGTCTAGAGCCGCTAGGGCAATGTTACAATATTGCCTACTTAAATTTTACAAGCGATAGGAGCTGATTTCACACTGGGTATATTACAACCATTAACAGCGTGAAGAATATTTGTTTCTTAAGTTTCAAACATTGATTTATGATATAATTTAGTAGGCTTTGTAAAAGAATTTCAAGCATTCCTTTGATATGTATTTTAGATAGGTCCATTATGGTTGTGGTTACCTTCTTATCATTCACATAATGAGGTTTTAATAGGTAAGATAAGCTGTTTACGATTATTGTTTACTAATTTATGAGCTTTATTTATAAATCAATCTTTAATATTGAAAGGGTCCAGTGTCAAAATAGTTAATCGTTAAAGCATTTACTTTTATTTACTTTGAAAGATATAACCTTTTCTCATTATCTTTATTATGATTAAATACGTACTTATACGCACGGATCTCCCGTACATGTGAATATTTCATCTTTATTATCACAAGGAACTGCACATATTTATTCATATAATTTAAAAGTTTGTGTCTAGTAATGACTATCGGCAAAATGAATGCATGTGTGGATTTGTTTCTAATAGATAAGCTGTGTGTTCAGTGTTGTTGACTTTGCTTTTTAATTGCTATAGCTTAAAACAATCTTGTGGGGAAAAAACAGTAGTTCTTCTGGCTTGTAATTGGTCACACATATAATTCAATCTAACCCAAGTTCAGAACGTCTGGCTGGTAGTAAACGGATAATGAAGGAAGATAAGAATGAGTGTGTGGATTATCAACCTCTTTATTGTACTGATAGCGACGTTTCAATATTAAATAAGTTGATAATCATAAAAAATGTCCTTATCTTCCTTAAACTGACAACTTCGAGAATGCCACTCAAACAGGAACGTATTCAAAGACGTATTAAGGCGTATGTAAATTGTAAGAATTAATTGAAGGATATGGACATTTGCATTATTGGAACTTTTCGGTAATTTCATAATTCACGTTTATTCCTAATCATATCTTGAAGTCCAAAATAGTGTTTCGGGTTGTGATCTCTTTCGCCCTTATCAAAAGTCTTGTAATTTTTTATTTGCAGTATATATACAAGTAAGAAGATAAATAACTTGCACTACAGGGAAATAAAACCAAAGGTTTTTTCAGGAGATTGATAAATCTGAAGTTAAAGGTTTCGCTGCGTGTCTGATCCGCGTATTGCTCCATTGGGATGAAGTTATACCGTTCATCAACAAGATTTCGAACTGGGGAGGTTGAAATCGTTTTATGAAAGCCGCAATTTTATACATAAAATACATACCAAAATCAATTGCATGGATTCATAATTATGTTGAGGCACGACAGAGGTAACGATGCTTACAAGATACAGAGATCAGATTCCTCCACCCCTGTCGAGTTGTCGAGTACGACCAGTCCGAATGTCAATACCCCTTTTTATTGATAAATCTGCAGTGAGATCAGATCATTTAAAGTGACACAGATTGTGATTTTCAATGTGGCTTTTGTAAGAGCCAAAATACTTTATGACCTGAGTTAAGTCAAAATCGCCTCCCTTGACATGCATCTTTATCTCTAAATGTTAAAAATTGTGATATTGCATATTTTCAATGACAATCTGAAAATGGCTCTATAAATGATAAGAACTCGATTTTTGTGTGTCCAATTAACGTGTTTATTAGGTAAATGACCTACATAACATTACCAGTTAATGCTTGTCTTTGTGTCTGCTGTAAATTAGTTTCTAAAATTATGTTTGAGTCATTGGTGCGCGCCTCTGTCCGGTTTTCGGTCACAAATCACGACTTTAACCCGTTTATTGTCACTATAATGAACTGATAGGCATTAGGATACTGACTGTCTGAAACAACCACTACTTCTCGAGAAAATAACACCATTTATGAAGTTTGTCATATTTGACTCCAAAAACATTCGTCACGAAGACACATGAACTGACATTTTAATTTTGTATGTTATTTCACGATATTTGGCTACATTTCTTTGATATTAAATGAAGGATAATGGGTTGAATCATGTGAAAGGCTCCGTAGCACGCTTGTGGAAAATTTTGTTCCTTCACACATTTACCATTTTACATTAGCTTATGCAAAGTATAATATCTGTAGACAGTAAAACATCTCTTTACTCGACCCGATAATCTGCAATCGGAAAAAGTTTAAAAGTTGTCAAGATTATAGGCAAAACTGCATTCGGCCATTTTAGTGCGAACCCCTTTTAATCAATGGAGTTAGAGAAATGGACTCGTGCAGCTTAACCAAACTTGGTACGTTCGTTTAAAAACTCCATGTATTGACTGTCTTTCAATTTGTGAAATTTGGTTTAATTTTTGTGAGAAAATTCAGCTTAAAAAAGTGCCACAGTAGCTTCGTTTAAGATTTTTAACATTAATTATCATATTCATGAATTAAAAGACTCTATGGATGTTTGTAATTTGAAATATCACTTATTGCTTGGAAAATATATGAATATTTCATGTATCAAGCAAATGAGATGAAGTACATGTAAATAAAGTATAAACATTATAAGATGATTAGGTAAAGACTTTAAAAAATCATTTATTAAGTCTATATCTGAAATAGTTGCGATATTTATCAATCATTTTGTTATTGTGATATTTTGTAAAAACACTTGTTTACTTAAAAAAGGAGGTGTTTTCAAGTATTTATATAAGAAGCGCTCGTAAAATAGTGTCATTCAAGCCAGTATTACCATTTGACGTTAGGTTTCAAGGGAAGTCGTATTGTGCAGAACAGCTTGACTTTTGTAATCAATGCAGTAGATGTGATCAGTCCTTTTTAGTGTTTGAGCGACACGTTCTCTGAGATCAAGGTGATATATTTTTATCATTTGCAATCACTGTGGTGGGGAAATTCATCTTAATTCCTCCGCCTTGAGACCACACTAAAGAAATAACTTGGTAGGCCAAACAACTCTAACGACCATCAATGGAGTTACAGCAGACGACTACATGTGATTGGCTTCTTTTAAAAGGCGTTAACTGGGGAGGTGGTTCATAAATTTTCGAACATACACATCCGAAGTCGTGAATGAATTCAGGGTTTGAGTTGGAATAAGTTTGATATCGAGGACGGTTCCCTTACCTCCAAATATACCAACCTCAGTTACCAAGGGCTGAATGTTCCAACGCTCTCCACTTTACTACTTGATTAGTGAAGAGTATCCGAACATTAAAGAGCCACTCCGTGTGTTGTTGGAGTCATATATACCAAACTTTATCAAAGTAGTCATTTAATCGCGAAGTATCGACTGTTACCAAAAAGACACATTTTAAAGCTTATTGTTTTTTCACAGTGACAATACGAAGGTAGAACGTCGCAATTATGATCGAAAACCGGAAAGTGGCGCGCGTCAAATAGTCAAACGTAGTTTTGGAGACTTATCTAAAACAGCTAGGAGGGCAGTTATGATTCCATAGTGTTTATTAGGTTATATAACTAGTATCCATGTATATTGGACGTGCTATCTACACCTCTGTGCATTTGTAAGGCAGTTTTTAGATTTTCATGGAAAACCAGTATTTGTCATATGTATGTCTTTTGGACATGAAAAGTTAAGATGTTTTGATTTTATATCACCACATATGACATTTAGGTTCGTATCAAAGGTAAATAATATGTTATGAAAATCACAGAGTGGCTCTTTAAGTCCTTGGTGACCGAGGATCAAGACTGAGCTTGCCTATTCACTAATTAACTGTTGCGATCATCATTGAGCCATGCCCATGCTCACTTTTTCGCGTGTTTGTCAATGCCATAGAAAACCACTTGAGGTGAGGTGATTAAGGTTCAAACACTGCTTTTCAAGAGTTGTTCACTTATATCAAAGCTGCTAGTATTAATGCAGGGAGAAAGCCAGCAACACCATTTTGGCGATGCATTGTGGTGAAACCTGCGAGCATCGTCTGGAACTAGTGAACCATGGGTGACATTGCGCTTCAATAAACCGCATGAAGAATCATCCAAATAAAATATGTAATAACAAATACAGTTGTTATCTATAAATCAAGTCACTATTAATTCATAATTAGAGTTTATTACATACATTTTTTACATTGCATTGAATACTTTATGAACCATCTATTAGATACCACAAGCCACATCCCATATTGAATTATATGTTGATCTCTAGAACATCAATGTTATCTTGCAGATTGACAGTTTTAGTGTTGTTTCAAAGAAATTGACATTCCAAATTCGTGTTATCAAATTAACAGGCAAATTTCTTAACCAAAAGGGAATTATCTGTTTCATCTATCTTAGATGCTATATTTACACTGGTTTTAAGTAGTAAATAATGACTGGGTGCAGAGCGATTATGGCAAAAAAATCGTGAGGGCGTTGAAAGATATGTGATAGTGATGACGTCATAACAGGTTGATATGAGAATGAACCAATGTTAAGAGAATGGGAACATATCACACCGAGGTGTGTAACCATATTTACTCTTCACCACTTAACTACAATCGTAAGTGTTAAACATTCATCCATATGTTATTATTCTGATGAGTTGATTAATTCATTTCCGATTGTAAATTAATATTTTTTATATTTGTTATTGGTGGTCACGACAATTTGCATATTGGTCATCGGTCCTTTATGAAAGGTTATATCAGTTAAATGAGTCCAATATCTCACTTTACGTTTAAAAATTGTCTTTGCTTCAGGCTTGGTTCCGTCGCCAAAAGAAATATCACCTTTATTATTCCATGCAAGCCATTTCCAATCAAACTCATTCTGATAGTTCAAAGTTTTTTTCTTCATCGTAATAAGCACAAATTGTTTTAAGATTAAGGTGGTGTCCTCGCACGTGAAGCAATAGAACTCCAGCTCTACCTTAGTTTTGTCTGTACCTGATATCCTCAGACCTATTCTAAAAGCGCCACTTCCTTTAGCTTTGAAGATCAGATAGTCCAACGTTGTTAGATCTAAGCCCCGTCTTGACAGAGACTCCACTCGTTTACTTCCAGCCAGATTTAACGTCAGAGAATTGGTTTTCACTGAAGAATCGAACATTCGAGATGTTGCATATTATATAACAATAACTGAAAGAATCAATTGATTCACTTTTGCTCAACATTGTTTTGAAAACCTTATCTTAAAATTTGTATCCATTGCTTCATTTATTCACTGTCTAATATATGGAATACTACAAAGTTCTAATTTCCCCCCATTTTTTTTCTTTTTTGATGTACCATGTGTAGTAATCCAACAAACATCCTCGATTTTCAGCTGGACATGATTGCATTTACAAAGTATACACTTTCATCAACACATGATAAGACATTGTCACACATTCACTTTTCAACAATGAATGTTGTCAGATTGAAAGAGTTTGTGTACTGTGTATACATTTCCTGTCAAAAGTAGAAAGAGAAACCCTCGCAAGTTCATAATTTACCATATAGCACATATGATCCACAAATACAATTTATTGATTATCGTTTCAAAAAGTAGTGTTGATGAAGAATAGGGATTTTTGATTATTGATTTGCATCGAAGTCGTGATGCTGAGGAATATGGCCTATCTTATGGGAATGCATTTTATTCTAAAAAGGCTACAGAAAGACGATTTGCCTGTCGACACTATCAAAGTGTTGTATTTCCTCTTAAAGTTAAATACCGATATTAACCTTATCAATTTTTCTATGAATATAACTTGATAAAAAATAATGTCAAAATCTCCACTGATATCTAAGGGTGGCTTCTATCAAGAACAACTAAAACCATGATACCATTGAATATTGTTGTTTGCATTGCTGATTAGGGATAAAACATTCATTAACTGAATACAAAATTATACGCGGTCAAATGCAAAATAAAGCTTACCTTGGTTTGGTATTCTTGAGTGCGGTTTCCTCTGTAATATGAAAGTTTTCAAGCATTCCATATTTCTAGCTTTGGTCTGCAGGGCAGAGAGACCCGCTACTGGGGGTATCATGTTATGGTGTTCATACACACAACTCTTGCATCTGAAGTTGGTCTTGCAGTGATGGTACCAGCAGTTCATGACACCGTAACTAGGAGCGAGGAGAAACAGGAATATGAACTTGTAAAGCATGTTTCTTCTTTTTATCCTTCCAGTGAGTGAGTTTTTATCTAGGCAATAATAAAATATTACTTACTTAGATTTTACAAGAGGTACAAGCGGAGCTGATCTCACACTTGGAATATTACAACCATTAGCGGTTTGAAGGACATGTTATTCTTAAGTTCCAAACATTCATTTAAGATATATCTCAGTAGGCTCAGTAAAGGTATTTTAAGCATTTGAAATATATTTTCAACAGGTCCATTAGGGTTATTGTTACCTACTTACTTTTCACATAATGAGATTTTTATAGGATAAGATAAGCTGTAAACTGTTATTGCCCTCTTAATTCAAAAGCTCTCATTTGAAAAACAATGACCACCTTATCAGGCACTAGTTATAAAGTTGATTTAAGGCATGTAAGAATCACTTAATCAGTCACTGACATTTACATTGACCAATGTCAAACCAGTTAATTGTTGTTTATATCATTTACTCGTACATGTTTAATAAACTGTTTAATGTTTTACAAAATAAATCTCGAAAAAAAGTTTTCCTTTGAAAAATTAACATGTTCTCATATTCTCATATCATCATCATTTCATGCATGGATCTCCAATACTGGTAGCGATGACTATTTTATCTTTCTTTTCACAGGGATCTGTACATATTAATTTACATGATTGAAATGTTTGCATCTAGAAATGACAATCGGCGAAATGAATGCATCTGTCTGTTTCTAATAGATAAGCTTTATGATCAGTGTTGCCTTTTAGTTGTTCTAGTTTAAAGCAATCTTGTGGACAAACCTAGTTCTTCTGGCTTGTAATTGTTTACACAATTTATTTAATGTAAAACAAGTTTTTTTGGTCACTATGTTGTCTTTCAGTGTAACATTGCACCCCAACCTGCCCTTGCGCGATTCGAAACACGGACCTCTAAATCCTAAACCGAATGTGCTAACCACTGTGCCTTTGTGGGATAGTATACATCATTATCAATTACAATTGATATAGGAATGGGAAAGTAGGGATTAACGTGCATAATATCCGGCACCGGAGTAGGATTGTATACATTTTCATCCATTACAACCGATACAGGAATAGGATAGTAGGTAATATTATCCATTATTACACAGTACTGGAGAAGGATAGTAGGCATTTGTGTCCATTACACCCTGATACCTGGGTAGGATTGTATGTGTTATGATCCAATACAACCGATACAGGAATAGGATAGTTGGTATTATTAACCAATACAACCCTGTACCCGAATAGAATAATATCATTTTTACCCATTACTACCCGGTACCGGAGTACAGCTGCATACCGAAAGTTTGTTCACTTACCACTGAATCGTAGTGCAAATATAATGTAATTTTGGTTTCGTTTCAACGTCATTAGAATAACTTCAGAAAGAGTGACAATGGATCACCCACTGTCCATGTGTGAACTAGCCATTCTTGAATTCATTTTGGCATTGTCTGGTCACTCGTGCAAAAATTCGAATTTTGGCATATTGATATAGACAAAAGGGGTCACATTTTCGAAATTTCGATTTTGTTAAATGTCGAATAAAATGTTCCATATTGACTCTCTGTGATTAAAACAAACATAATCACATTGACTTTGTGCCAAGGAACAAACGTGACTAATTTTTTAAGAAGTTGATAACTTATAAAGGATTTTATGAATAAAAATAAAAATTAGTGTTTTCGGAATTTTGAACCCTGGTCACTTGAATGACCTGTCAAAACTGTTACGGGTAATTGTGGGGTACGATAAAGCCTTTATCTGCATATGTGTATTGAAAATTAAATATTATTCTTTTCTTTTTCGCCACGATACCTCAAAAGCATCTCAAATTACATGATCTTTGCACTAGTATATTCAGGTATGTGAACAAACTTTTGGCAAGCAGCTGTAGGATAGTAGATATTGTTGACCATTACAACCTGGTACCTGCCTCGCGTTCAGAAAACAAAATTTCCGAGGATGTTCGCGAGTACTCACCAACAATCAGTGTTAAAAGACTGATACACGCTACGAACAATGTGTTACTAAACGCAAGGTTGAGTAGGTCTCTTGCTGGTGAAAATGCCTCACTGTCACTGGAAAAGTGCAAAGTGCGGGTTCATTAATCACCTTCTGATCACGTCACATTCTCTTTGGCCTGACTGTGATACTTCCGGAATCGTGTAATGAGGAATTTCCCGGTTTAATAGTACCAAAGTTCGAAATGATGAGTTCTAAGGAAAGAAAGGTGATTAGGCAAATGTAGGACACCGTTTTATTAGTTTCAATTTGCCTACAAACGTTTTTGTTGTTGATTACTTGAACTGATACAACCCCGCTGTATTTGTACTAATCTACAACCTTTAAATTGAATTGAAATATAATATTCACAAATTTACAAATATTCAATCATTATTCAAAAACAAATATCTAATGATTGTTGATCTGTTTCTATTTGAATGAAAGCAAGCATATCGTTGTAAAATATATTGAAAAATAAAACAACCACAATATTACCCATAACTAGCGTCAAGTAGGTTGTGTAATAATCGTGTTTAAAGACCTTTATGTTTTGCAACAATGTTTACTTTGGTGTAAACATATTTTTATTTCCAAAAATGAAACAAAGATTGGCGAACAAGCTAAAATAGCTTATTTGAACGCCGCTCTTTTACATGATACATAAAGCTGGAACAAACACAAGAAAATATAAAACATCAAAAGCAAAGAAACAATGTGTAATGTTGTTACGTAATAGGATTTGAAATATTGCCTGGTATATGCCTAGTATTGAAATCTGCTGCAGCCTCCGCCCGAAGCAAAGTAAAGTTAAAATAGTTATAGATAATTGCAGAATGTTAAGAAAATCTATTACTCGTGTTGATAAAATGGTGTAATGATTCAAAAATATTGTTATTTTCCAGGATAGTCAGATTACCGTTTCCGTATACAACTGTCATTATGTCAAATCCATGAATATAAAAATACATATTGATTCTTAAATTTTGATATTTCCGACAAATAATAGAAAGTGAATCATGTCTTCATAAGAGTGGCCACATGAGCACCCGGGGTTTTCGGATATGTGTCTAAGATATCTATGCGCATTTAAATCGCTTCAGCCAAGCTTGAGGCGGCAATGGATGACTTGACAGAATCTAGACCCTGAACTTAAATTGTAATTATTCTTCGTAACCGTTTCATTTATCATTGTTTTGAACTGATTCATGGAAGGGACGTGGATGATTTCATGTGGTAGGGAATTCCATAGCATAATAGTACTTGGTAAGAAAGATTGAGCATATCTCTGTGTTCTACAATTAATTGCTTGAATGGAGGAACTATTTCTAAGATTGTAGCTGCTTTGTTCGAATACTCGTCCTGGTATAAGATCGCTTAGGTAGTCTGGTACCAGATTATGATACATTTTATAAAAAGTAATGAGTTTAAAGCGTCGCCTTCTATCCTTATGAGGGTTGTGGTTTGTTTCCTTATATATTTTATCATGACTAGTGACGCGTACCGCGCGGCAAATAGTTCGCAACGCATCTAAATGTAAGTTTTCCAATATAACGGCTTGTTCAATTGTGCAGTTGTCCCATATATGACAGCAGTAATCAAATAGGGGAAGGATAAATGATGTATATAATGTATCAAGCGTTTTTCGAGATAGACGATACTTTAAACTTCTCAGACAATTGATCATTGGACTGATTTTCTTTATCATGTCATTGATATGTACTTTCCATGAACAATCGTTTTGAAGGGTTATACCTAGGTGTTTATGACTTTCAACTTCTTTAATAATTTCGCAATTCATAGTTAAATTTGGTTTAGCAATTTTATGCATTTTTCTTGTGAATGTAATACTTTCGGTTTTACTAGGATTAAAATCAACTTGCCATTTTCTTGCCCAGTCTGACATTTTAGCCAAGTCGTTATTTATAGTAGCGGCTGCTGTATAATGATCATCTACTATTACATAAATCGATGTATCGTCGGCAAACAGACGGATGTTACTATCTATCCCGTCTACAATATCATTTATATAAACGATAAAAAGAAGGGGTCCTAGGACTGATCCCTGCGGCACACCAGCTTCTACAGATTTATATTCTGAACTATACCCATTAATTACAACTTTTTGCAGTCTGTTGTGTAAGTAGCTTTGAAACCATTCCAAGAGTTCACCTCGGATGCCACAGGCATGAAGTTTATGGATGATACCCCTGTGCCAAACTTTATCAAAGGCTTTACTTACTTTCCACATAATGGTACTCCTCAGGTGATCTTGCATTGCCGCTAAAATGTATGTGTATAAATATTTCAACATCTGTCTTCTCTATTTAACTAAAATAATGCATTATGTTGTTAACTTATTCAAAACAAAGCACACTTTCTATAATTTCAAGAACAAAATAACTCCAAACTGCCACTTTTACAACTAAGAAACCTGTAAAAGAACATATCACTCAGTAAAAACGAAATTGTCATAGGGCATATCACGGCTTTCTGAAATTACAAAAAAAGGAATTTTTTTCAAAAATCTAAAGTGAGCCAATTGTAATTAACGATATTGAACAGCTACTTGTTTTATTCATCCATAAACAACCAGGGAATTAATTAGCTGTGAGTGACAAGGAACAGCTGCTTACATTTCCTAAACAGGTGTAACGGTTCACTTAAAGGACAGTCCAATCAGGGTATTTTGGTGGAAAAGAAATTCATGAGGACATTCCAGTTTATAAAAATTATGTTATAAGTACATAATACAGAGGATGTCATTGTTGTTGATTATTTAAAAACTGATGAGCATAAAATTCTGTTAAAAAAAACCCCAACAATGAGAAGAGAAGCCATTCATGCTACGGCGCTACAAGTTGACTAGTTTCAAATATCATTTGTAATTGTGTCTATATTCTGTCGATACAGTTTATTCTCTATATTTTTTAATAGAATTAAAGTAGAGCGCATCTTTTATGTCAATTCCCACGTTAAACAGATGGCGGATCGGACAGACGTTCCATGCCAAAGTCCGGCGCAGGTTAAATAAACAAATTTCCCCGTCAGGAGAATTCATTTTCATTTTAAATTTTTCCAATTGCAAAGAAAAAGCTAATTCCAAGACTCTTTGGCTAAAAGGATAGCAACATAACAATGTAGTCCCGAGAGTTGTACCTGAGCAGCCACCATGCTCATAGATCATGGAACAATAAATAAATATGCATGACACTCTGTATTATCACCCGTCCATTGATAACAATCTTTATGTCAGTTTCATTATCAGAACAATAGACAGTAAACACTGAAGCCAATTACCATGATGGCGAGAATACAATGTTAAACAATGTAATATTTGCTAATCATTTGTTAACGCTTGTGATATGTCATAATACTATCCATCCTGCTTCATCAGCGTAATTGAATCCGCCGATCGAGCTCCTTCCATATATCCTGATATCCTTTAGGCCAAAAGCCTCTTATCGCTAGCTATCTAACTAGCCAATGAGACGACTCGCATCCAGCAACAGCGGCACAACCCGGATGGAAAATTTCATTAAGTTCAAAAGAGTACCTTCAAGCGCCTTGGATAACGACATTTTATTGGCTTAAAAAATAACAGGTGAGCACTTCCAAGAACGACTCGCCAGCCGAAGGAGGGATTTGGCTCGATAGAGATCAGGGTATATGGAAGGAGCTGGATCAGCGGATTCAATTACGCTGATGTAGCAGGATGTTTTATATGCAGAAACATGTTTAAAAATAAACAAATAAAAAGTTATTATTAATAAATTCTTGCTGTTCTCTGTGTAATCATTTAATAACTGAAATATTGTTCAAAACACGTTAAACGCCAACTCTCTCACTATTGGGACAATAATGTACTTTATTTACCCCCTCCTCCTCCCAATATTCATGATTTATAGTTCGATATAAAATATGCCATTTTTGATTAAATGCATTCCAAGGGTTTAATGATAATGAATATTCTTCGACATGACTAAAATTGATATCCGACGTTTGATAAACGAAATATTAATACAGCCTATCAAATAATCTTGCTCTTTGAGTGCACATTATCCAAGATTAACTAACAGCTTAACACACGATACGGTAATAATGGTCAAAAATGGCATAAATGAATTTTACAGGACACTACTATTTTATGTAGGTGACGGTACACAGCATATGTTATTGCGCCATCTGATTTGGACAGATGGTTCATCATGGCTTCTGTTGCTCGAACGTGACCGTGCCTGTATAAGACACCCGTAATTAGTTCCTTTAAGTTTACATGCTAGCCATCGCCAAGTGGGAACAAATAATTTTGATGTTCTCTCTCTTAGCGGAGTTAATGTCCCCTTTCAAAACGCGTTCGGTAGAAAACTACTGTTAAATACATATTTTGAGTGAGTTGGGGTTCAACGTGTTTTGAACATTATTGCTGTAATTAGAAACGTTGCTGACGAGCATCCAAAAGAGAGTGGACTGATCAGAGCGAAAGGATGAGGGAAAAGACGGAAAGAAAGGCATAGTGAGAGATGTTGGCGTTTTATTCCTCGCTGTGCGAATCGGAGCATTCGGTTTTAGACAGCGTCGTTCGTACGTCCATTCGGAATTGGAGTAACCTAAAAGGAACTGCTTAATAGTACGAGGAATTCTGTAAAATATACAAAAAATGTTCGTTTGTCAACAGTCTAGTGACAAAACGGGTCGCTGCATTGGAAGATATAAGGTTCAAGGTAAGTGCGTTCGGCTTCGGATCAAGAGGTCCCTGGTTCGAATCCCGCCAGGGGATTGACAACTTTGTCTGCCGTAGAGAACTGTTCTACACGCAGTCAAGTTTGGATGCAATGCTTCACTGAATTTCAGTGCAGTACCACCCATGGTTCGCTAGTTTCAGCCGATGCTGGCAGGTTTCACCGCAATGCATAGGCCTATTGGTATTGCTTTCTTCCTGCAATACTACTAGCAGCCGCGATGTAAGCGAAATACTCTTGAAATAGTTTGGTATGAACACCGCATGATTCCACCACTGGAATATATATATATATATATATATATATATATATATATATATATATATATATATATATATATACGTGATCTTCAGAAAAAAGCAAAGTTATATATATATTATATATATATATATATATATGTATATATCTGACGACTCTAAAGTGAATCGAACAAAACAAATAATTATTAGAAGCCGATAAACTATTTAGAGACGTCACAATTAGTCAAAACGAATTGAGACTGGCGTACAACTGTCCCCTGGGATAAATGAAACTGTTAAATGAATTAGGTTCCCGCCTCCGCGATGACTTTCATGTTAATATGGAGAAGTGGTCAGCTTTAAGAGAATTCCCAAATGAATTGGTTCCAGTCCGGTCAGTAAATAACGTCTGTGTCTTGGACTTGATTGGCCAAAATAGGACTAATGATGCGAAACGTGATTGACAGGCTGCTAATACTTTTCAAATCGCCGGTCCGTTGATGCAGGCCTTCAGGACGTATAACGGTAGTGCATATTACGGTTTTCTTGTAATTTCAGCAGAGCTCGAATAAGGAAATGTTTTTATACATGCACCAGGTGCAACCTGACTCTTAACACATTGTTGCACCTCTCAAAGTTCATTTGCACTTTTATAGGTAATTGATTATTCAAGTGGTATCATGGTATTGTCAACTTCCTCATTTTTGAACCAATCTCTGGTTTTACTCGATTTTTCTTTGAATTTGGAAAATTGTATTTTTGGCACAAGATGATTTTGTGTTCAATTCTGTTGTCTGTCGTAATTCAGTAATCGTAGTTTTCTGCACGGGTTTGGAAATGTCAGACACATCAACACGTTCGGGTGAATCGGTCACGGTCGTATCACTTTTATCAACATGTGTCTCATATTTTCTTATCTTTGTTTGATTTGGAAGAAAAAAGGTTTTTTATGCTTGCCTGCAGTTTTGTTATAGTTTCCATGTCAAATTTCTTTCACAGCTTGGCTAATTTATTCTGACAGAACTAAAACATACCGTGCCGCCTCGTTAGCTGTTAGCTTCCATTTCAAGCGATGACGTAGTGAGATAAAACGACGGAGATTTATGTGCACATGTTAACAATATGCTGTGACGTAGCACCTATAAACTTTAGCAACGGTCACACAGCTTGACCGAGTTTACGAGAGATGTCAAAGCATTTCGTGTGTTTAAATAGCATTGTTTCAGTTCTCTCTCTCTCTCTCTCTCTCTCTCTCTCTCTCTCTCTCTCTCTCTCTCTCTCTCTCTCTCTCTCTCTCTCTCTCTCTCTCTCTCCCTCTCTCTCTCTAATAATAATAATAATAAAACACACCAATAGAATACGAATTCTTTGAATCCGTTATTATTTTCACTTTACTGTTATGTTAATACACCACGAGGGAAAAACAGATAAATTCATTTCAATATGACTGGTTAATACACCATGGGGAATGAGTTTCTTGGTAAACTTTGTTATCGAATCAAACACTGGCGTCGCTAAATAATCACATTATCCGGAAATTAGACTTGCCTTTTAGATGTGGTTTACCATTCTTACTCCAGGCATGATTTTTTGTACTGATATTTATCAAGGTATTGCAGGATCTCTCTGGACTTTAAAGTGAAAGGACAACTTCAGATTTTGATCGCATTCCTTGCAGAAGTTTAACCGCGCTTCATGAATGTTTTTTTGATTAATTTGGTTATCTTATTATGTTAACACGTAACTAGGAGAATGCAAATAACTTGGCTAATGCACCATGGGGAATGACTTTCTTTGGATTAACTGGTAAACATTTTAATCGAATTGAACACTGGCGAAACTAAATAATTACATTGTCCTTAAATAAATTGGCTTTTAAATGTGGTTTACCAATCTTACTCCTGGCATGTTTATTATAACATGTACCGTTATATATCAAGGTTTTGCGGGATCTCTCTGGATAGAAATATACTGACGTAGCTAGACGCCGTTCCCATAAAAATGATAGGACAACTTCAGATTTTAAAGGAATTCCTTGCAGATGTTTAACCGCGCTTCATGAATGTTATTTTGATTAATTTTACTATCTTGTTACGTTAAAACGTAACGAGGGAAATGCAGATAAATTCCTTTATGTATGATTGGGTAATACACCATGGGGAATGACTTTCTTGGGTTTAATTGGTAAACATTGTAATCGAATCAAACACTGGCGAAGCTAAATAATTACATTATCCTAAAATAAATAGGCTTTTAAATGTGGTTTACCAAACCAGCTGAAAAGAAAAATATCCTTATGTGTAGTGTAGTGAATATTTACTCCATTTAAAATTGATATTACTGATACGAGGAAATGTTTGACAAACTAAGAGAACTGAAGGAAAAAACGTTGTTAATGTATAAATTTGATAAATACAACCATATTACGAGAAGAGGTAATATCAAATCAAGCGTGATGTATTTCCAAAACTAATTAATGTTTTTTTGGTTTGATGATAGGTTAGAGAGAAAATCGTTTTTAAAAAATTCTTTTCTGAACTATGTCTTCTAATGATAAACAAAGCTAACATTGTAGATTTTAAAAATCTAATAACAATATACGGATCAGCTATATTTGATGATTCGTATTTAATGGGACTGTTAAGCTTGTAATGGAAATAATATTTGAAAATGCGTTCAATTTATTACAGCAAGAAGCTCATTCTCTGGACATTTCAGAATAATTTTTGTTACTAAACCTATGTTCAATTTTTATATAAGTTGTTTAGGTTAATATACTCTACAAAATTAGTTGGGGACATTTGGTTTTTTATCTAATATCTTTCAACAATGTGTCAATGACATTACATCATTATTTCTAATTGCTAAAATTACAAATTTTCCCTACTCTTTGAGTTTGGAAAATGTTATGTTAAGTCACAAATGGGTTAATGATTTTGAAAAAAAAATGCAATAATCATAATTATGGACTAAAGAGATTTTTGTAAGTAACATATCAATATTGATGATTTTGATTTTTATATACTTGACCACGATGCTAGCAGGCTCAGCAGCTGTCTTATCATCATGTTGATAATTAAACCATCTAATTGCATTTTGACGAGGTATATAAAGATATATATGTTTTTAAAAATGATCCATTGCACATGTATTGATGCAAAATATTCAACATAAAGATGATATTCAAATGGAGCTTTGTTTCTATAAAATGAAATCTATGCAAATTATAAGCATTTTTGAACAATACAAATTTCTTCTGATTGCTAGGATTAATTTTCGAAATATTTTGAACTACTTTGAATACTTCTCTGCTATAAATGGTAATGTTTTTACAAATTCAAAACTTAATTTATGTATTCTTTAGACTTATTTCAATTCGAAATTTTAAATCCTCATTCATTTTAAAAAAACACATCAGCAATAAAGGCGCATCGATATTGTTATTTTCTAAAAACAAATATTCGACATAAAACCACGAACATAAATTGATTTTATCACACTGAATGACGACTAAATGTATAAAACAAGTTACAGGTTCATGGAAAACGAAATACGACCTAATGCATATGCACAATTATATTGAAATGGATATCAGATAAATAATCTATAAATAACTATCGCATCGAGTATTTCCTTCTGTCTGTTTAAGTCACGTTTTATCATCCTGTTTTCGATCAAGACATGAATTCATACATTTTCAAATTATCAATTTATCATTCGTCATTATCCTTAACAAATGAACCTTTTTGATAAAAGAGAACGATTAATAACGTAAGGTATGGGTGACTCCAACAACGCTATTAGAATCCATTTAATTGAACATTGGTTTCGTTTAAGAAAATTACAATACTAAGTGATAATGTGTTATTCATTAACGCAATTACTGATTGTAGGAAGTGCCCTAGAAGAAACGCCCAGAACTAAATGACAATTTCGTGCAGTTCTTCTGTCATTTATTCAATTTAACTTGAGATCTCTACATCGCCTTTGATTGAAAATATAGTATATTTAAATCAGCTATAGTAAATCAGCTATAAGTAAAACATCTCACATATGGCAACATCATGCATGTTTTAATAAAGAATTAAATGTTCGACACATTACTTGAAAAAATGTTATTAGCTTAGTGTCAAATGGTTTCTTTTACGTACCCTATACAAAAAGGAGTTTTTAAACGTTTTTGTTATTAAATCGTTTGTACAATTAAGCTATAAGGCATTAATGGCTAATCGCAGTTTAACTACGCCAAGATATTTACATATTAAACACTGGCTTGAGCGAACAGACTGATATGATGGCATGATCATCGCTATTAGAAGCTAATGGATGGACCTCGAGAGATTACGTTCCTGTTGATCACGTTTTCCTGACGAATATCTGTAGGGAGACGCCTAATTACCTTGCTGTTGACACGTCTGTGGTCGTCGTTTTCTGTTGTATAAATACGTGATGAGAAAGCTAATTCGCATCTGACATCTGACAATCCAGAGTCAGACACCATTCTTTGAAGACTATCATTTTATGAGGGATATTCATTCAGCTGCGTTATTGTGTTGGAGATAATGTGGTTGAAACAGCAGACAATAATACTTTATATGTAATTAAGCCTTGCCGCAATTACCATTTGACAGTCGTCATAAGTTTCATAAATCCATATTTGAAAGGAATATGGAAATATATTTTAACTCTTGATGACATATATTTCTTAATCTCCTTCTGCAAAAATTAATTTCACAGGATAAATTGGTTTATGAATGAACAATGATAGAGATAAGTTTGGTTTCAATACACACTTATTATTCCCTGTAGGCTTTTACTATAACACTTTAATGTTGTTTTATATAGACGATTGGTGCGCTCTTTGGGATTTGTGCTTTAAGGTAATAAAGAATAGACGCTTTTCCCATAGCCACCACAATATAAAAAACATGTTGTAGAATCTCAGTAAGACTAGGTGATAAAATCTTCAAAGTCATATAGTGATTAAAAAACGGTCGATCAGACTGATAAAAAAATAAGTGTAAAGAAAGATATGTGATAATATCGATATACTCTTCTAGGAGACTCCTGTCTGATATAAATGATTATATATTTCTGTTTGTCTAATTAACCGTATTACACCATCGAGAGAAACCAACTTCATCGCAGCAGGCTTCTACCGAAAGCCTTTAAGCCAACATATCAGCATACAAAGTTTCGTCTCAGTCCAGCTATTGTAGAACTCGTATAGGAGGAAAATCTCCTTCATATAATGTTGCAAAGCAAGCAAATATCAGGTTCTTGCTGCATCCTTGTCTGATTCCACTGTGACATTTACATAATGGCTTACCTTACAAAGAAGGGAGAGATGCGATGCATGGTAACAATGGAAGACTAAGATGTCTGAGATGGGACTTACCACTATCAATACTGCAGGTGTCATGGTATTAATGAACAAGGGTGTGAAATAGTTCTGAAGATTTGATTTGTTCTATGTTTTCATACTTTGCGTTAGAACTCGTATGAACAGCTCAGTGACAGGTCACTTTAATACATGTCCAGTACAAGTACAAATGTAAAGTCAAATGAAAACGTCTTGTTGCTGATGAGGGGAAGGATAGCGCAGAGGTTAGCGCCCGGGGCTTCGGATCGAGAGATTCGTAATTTAAACCCCCGCCAGGGGCTCGGCAACTATGTCTTGAGTTGTTACACAGGCTGTAAGGTTTTTGGTGCAACACTACACTGAATTTCACTGAATCACCCCTGGCTGGCTAGTTCCAGCCGATGCTCGCAGGTTTCATCGAAATGCATAGCCACACTTGTGACCCGGGCTTTTCCCCTGCAAAATACTAGATGCCATGTTATGAGTGAAATACTCTTGAAAATGACGTTAAACCTCAAATCATCTCACCTGTTGTTGCTAATTATCTTATTTTAATGAGCATCACCTCTTCAAAATCCCCTTATTTAACATAAGCCTCTGTAAATATCAGACTATATTGTGCGAATCTTATTAATCAAATAATGCAGTATAGGAAAAATGATTTTGCCAAGAGCCTCTTTTGATTATCTCAAATTGTGATTGATACCACTCAAGCGTTGTACAATTCATAGTAATGTTCACTTTACTCATATATGTTGATTTTATCAGTGTAATTATAAGTCTTCTTCAATTTTATTTCCTTTGTGTCCTTACAACAATGCTTTTGATACCCTCTCAGATTTTGAAATTGAGAGTTACAAAAAGAAAACTAGGTCTGACATAAAAGATAAAATATATTTCTCTCAAGAAATTTCGAAAAATATATACCTGTGACCAATTTTACAAGTACGTGCAGTGCACTCACAAATATAGTAACAGAACTGTGCAAACATTATTCGTAACCTATGCTCTGTTATCAAAGTAAAAAATTATTTCTTTGAATAACATGGGTAAAAAAGTAAGTATAACGGCGTTCATAGAGATTATTACCTTCGTATGTTTTGATATCGTAAATATCACTATACAAACAATAAAAATTGTATTAGGCGAGGTTCACTAGGCAAACTCACATTCCATCTCGTGTCATAAGAAAATGACGTCACACAAGAGCAAAATAGTCCAATTTGTCAAGCCCTCTTACAACAACAGTGTATTAGTTTTGTTTGAATAAAACGTCACACAAAATACGTCATAAATGTTTCAGATATAGTTAATATCGTTCAAAACATTTGAATTGAAACCGAGACGACCCGTCGCCTGTCGTGGCATCTTTGTTAAATTGTTGGAATCTTCGTCAGGCGGGAGTCTTCAAACCTCACTTCATACTCTACATCATCGATGTGCACATAGTAGTGTTTTCTTCCATTTTATATGTCAATAACCGCTGTGATAGTACCTGTACCTTTGTTATCGATGCGAACACAATCTCCAATCGACGAAGCGGCCATGATTGTTTACATTGACGCTTATGTCTGCAAAACACACAAAACTCGACACATCGTTTGTATTGCTTATGAAACATTTTAGGATTCGCTCTTCTCGGTACAGAGCTAGCGAAAGTAGTGCAACCTAGTTACTCTCATTTGCATCGTTATCAGGTCTCTGATAACATGATTACAAGATGGGTTTATTGCACCGATAACACTGCCCATTATATGATATATGTCAGACCTATTGCATTTCAGAGAAACAAGATCAAAAAAGAAACGGTTGTCAAGCACTTACTTGGCACACCTCTGGATATTCTAGTTACACACAACTGAAATGCGTAATACCATGACGTGGTGTGTTGATGTCAATCTGTCAGAGGGAGATCAACATCAGAGCCAGAAGCCATCAAAACCTTTAAAGACTCCAAAATCCTACTTTAAATGTAAATACACTGTTTCAATTTGCCTCTATATACCTCGCTTAAACCATAACATTTTCTGTTGTTTTCAAAGTGTGTAACCACTCAATGTGATCTCAAAGGATGAAGAAATAAAGGTTATGATGATGGTGATGACACACATTTTAGCTCAGCTTAGTTTAGCTCAGATAAACACTGCCAAAACCAGCAGGGAGATTTGAGAGGACTAAACGCACCGTTACAACTAAGGCCTCCTGACAAGTAATAACTGCAAACAAATTAATCAAATTTGTTTGTTCCCTCATGGGACGTAAGTTCTAAATTAGATAATTGCTAAAATGCCATTTATTGTGACTACGATGCTGAAAGTGAAACGTCAAGACTACAAATTCTACGACGTCATCGGTGTAAAGATATAAAAAAAGGTTGATATTGTCGTCTGAAAAATACGCTGCGGTATTTTACCTATGCAAGTAATAATACTTCTTATAATACACACGGATAGACCTTGAAAAACTCAAATCATAATGAAAGTGAAAAACATGATCTCTTCTTGTGAGCTTTAATATTAACCCATGTTTGATTACATTAACCAGGAACAAAGAAAGGGTGTGTCAAATTCTGATGATTAAGAAGTAATACAAACAAGATTTGAAAGTACCTTTTTAAAAATAACAAATTTGGACAACGAACCTTTAATTGAAGCAGATATCCTTCGGCCCAAAATGCTCGTATCACTTACGGCTGGTTACTCATGGCTATCTATAGTCTACATTGACATTTGTTTGAACTCTCATCCAGGTTGTGCCGCTATTGCGGAATGCGAGTCATTTCATTGCCTTGCTATTTTTAGCGATACGAGCGTTTTAGGCCGAAGGATATCAGGGTATATGAGGTATATAGGGTATCAGGGTACGCTGATGTAGCAGGATGATCTAGTTTCAGCACACTTTCAGCAAGTATGCTTGATGCTGGCGAATAATAAAAAGATTACTTAACGTTATTCCATTTTAAACTATTTGATTAAATTTTTGAATGATTAGGTAAAAAATCGCTTTCGCAGGTTTAATGCTAAATCATTCCTCGTTTAATAAAAAACGTATTAAGTGGAAAGACATTAAGTATACCCTATATTTCATATGACATTACACAAAACGATATCTGTCAATGTGTATATGATGCCGTTATAACAAAAGACATGAGGTCTCCCACCCATATCAGTAGGAGGTTTTAAATGGGGACCATGTTCAATTTGTATGTATTAAAAAACGGAATCATAACTCAATCATCCTTGCTTTATGTTGCAATATGCAAATTGATATATACCATATATACAGATAATATGTCAATATGATATATGAGAAATAATTCCTATGTAAAATGATAATTTTGAATACGTCACCATTTATTAGAAAACTACTTTACAATCAAACTGTTATATTATTTTATGAAGAGATTATTTATTTCTACACTCGATATAAGAGACAGATATGTCGTATGCCAGGTACAAAAAGGGGATTCCTCAAAAGAGACGCTGGGTCAGAATAAGATTATTGAGAATTTCAAACTTCTTCTATATTATTTGAACGCATTTTTGGCAAATCTTTTTGTGAATATAGAAATCATTGGTTATAATTATCATACATCTCGCTTTTTCAAAACGTATATTTCAAATGATAACTTTAGAAGATAATCAAGACTTTTGAGGTTTTACGTTTTGGACCCCGGTTGGATGAGCCTCTGCAAGATGTGAACCGTTTTTTTCTTTTCTGAAAATTGGTAATTTCTGGATGAATGATGATGGAATAAGTCGAACGTACGTGATCGCCATATTACATGATATTTGCTCTTACTTAGAAATTAAGGAATAAACTGATATAAAGCAGCTGAAACTTGATAATCGAGGAATATGGTGTGAGAATTATACACGTCAGGATGTAGAGTTGTTATCACCATACCAGAAGCAGAATAAGGAAGTGGAATATGGGTTTAATTAACTTTGTATGACATATCTTATCTGATTGCCAGCAATTGCCAATAGCGTTGATCATTCTGAAATGAACTCAACAAGCATTTAATTCCCTGTCCGCGATATGGAGTCAATATCAAGTCCGAATAATTGCATCCAAGTTAATGAAGTCTGTGATTTTGATTTAGATGTTTGCAAATATGGCAATAGAAAGATTTGAATCCGAAACG
Organism: Phorcus lineatus; assembly: GCA_921293015.1. Classification (NCBI taxonomy): domain Eukaryota; kingdom Metazoa; phylum Mollusca; class Gastropoda; order Trochida; family Trochidae; genus Phorcus; species Phorcus lineatus. Next base: position 15,254,605 of record OV121093.1, read on the forward strand.
TTGCGAATTGGGTACATGCAGCATGAAAGAATTCATAAATATAGTTCGTCCTTCATATCTGATCATGAGGATAACCATGACTTCAAGGTAGTTTGTGGGTGAGGAGATGGCTGATCAGACCTATTCTGGCGAGGAATGCCCTGTTACAGATGTCACAGGTGAAGTTGATAGGGTGGCTGTTGTGAGATGGAGCAGAGTTTTGTTTGGTCTTGCGGGCATTTTTAGTTGGCAACTTGAATTTTGTTTTGTTCAAAGTTTTTTTCACCATTCTTGATAGAAACACATTAAAGAAAGAATTCATATATATACTCTATATAAAGACTTTTCGATTACCAGTCATTGCATTTTGTAACTACGACAGTATTCCAGAGCAATGTGAATTTAGCATCGCCGATGATTATGAACATGCTTTTAGTTATCAGATATCATATTACGTCATCCTTTGATGTTACGGTTGTTGATCACGAGGGTAATGGATGAGCAAGGGGTGCTGAACAGTAATTCACTCACTGCAGTTGTTGATGGGCGCGAAAGTCCGTGCGTGTACTAAGGCATGAGCATAATCGTCAGGCAACAAACGTTAAACCACTACCTGACTCAACATCTTATCAAATCTTTTACTGAAGACGATGCTGAGCCGTCTGTGGGGCCATTGGTTTGTTCATTATGGCAAATCATTCGTCGCAATACTCTGGATGTAACTAAGAAATCCTCACGTTTGTTGCAGTATACAGAAAGGATTCAGGAAAAGCTTGGTGTTGCAACACTTTCTCCGAGGTGAAGTAAGGGGATTTGGGGCTAAACAAGTATTTCACTTAAATCACGGCTGCTAGTATCAATGCAGGGAGAAATCCCGCAAAACGATTGTGGCTATGCAATGCGGTGAAACCTGCGTCCATCGGCTGGAACTGGCGAACCGTGGGCGCTCCTGCGCTGAAATTAATTAGCATTGCATGCACTGCAAAAATGGCGTTTTGATTTTAAACATGTTGCGTACGTGTTTTACTCAAAACATGTTGCGAAATGTGTTTAAATGCTAAACACATAAATTATCATGTGTTGTATATCAAAACATGTTTCAAATATAAACACATTGCACTTTACTTCAAAAGTGGCGTTGTGATTTGAAACATGTTGCGTACATGTTCCACACATAACATGTTGCGAAATGTGTTTAAATGCTTAACGCATCAAAACATGTTTCAAATATAAACACATTGTACTACCCACAAATTATTCTCATATTAGTTAAGTATAAGAAAGCATGTAGTTGTGATAATATGTTGAATGCGTATACATGTTGCTATAATGTTTGCTTTCATAGATATTATATCCTTTTTTTGAATGTCACAAAAACACAATTTGATTATATCAGTAGGAGTTACATTTATATCAAAGTTAACGACGACGATGATGATCATATTATTATCATTGTTTTTGTTGTCATTATTGTTATCATCATTATTAATTTCATATTTATTATTACCACCCGAAGAATCAACAGAATAAATTACCCTCTTGTTACCTGTTAAGAGGGTATAAAGAACTCCACTTCTATTAGTGTTATTGCCGATTATCACATACATCCTGAACAGTATAAAGTGATAAAGTACATATCTTTTCACTGTTTCATGATAAATAAACAGTTGATTTATTATTTTGTTAAATCTTGTTGACATTTTAAAAACAGGTGACAATTTTCTCCATTATATTTGGTGTCACCCGTTTTCATTTTATTTCTATAAATTTAATTTATGACAATACAACACATGCCACAACTTCAAATTGTTAATGTTTTTTTTAAAAAACACAGATCGATAGTGTACGTTTAGCATTTAAATTGATGTTGATATGTGTTTAAAATATTTACGTGGTCATTGAATTATTTCATTTTCACAAATATTTTGCAAAGTGTGTCTTAAATTATTTCTGGTAAAGTAAAGAAATCATTCGGCTGCTTAGAGTCTATTTATAGTATCAGAAGAGCTTTTTGTATCCAAACACCTTGAATTTCGTGTACTTAAAGATTAAGATGAGCAAGCAAAGCAAACTGTTAAAAAACCTTATATTATTTTCCTTGCACCGGAAAGTCATACAAAATAGCAAAAAATGAATAAGACTTAACAATTCTATACTTTCATATCTTTCATATCTATCAATTGAACAGGTATTATACTCAAAAGTCAGGTGATTCGAACAGGATTAGAATAACAGTGGTCAACTGGAAAACAATTTCGCAAAAATATGTATATATGCTTTAAATTAACAATAAACGTTAAAAAATACAAGCACGAAATGTCAATGATTTTCAGAACTGGTCAATGAAATAAACGTTAACTGGCTGGGAGCGGTAAGGGGTTTGAGACAACAGACATCATTGTAAATACCACGAAAACAGGTTACTCCGGTGTACTTTTAAAAAATCTAAGTTTACTACTACTAGTTGAAATTTTACCAAAATTGTTTTCACATTTCCCCCTATAAATTGATTTAAAATAAATATATGAAAACAAGATAAAGCTTGTGTGTATGATAGGAAACAAAAGTAAAGTTTCAGTTCTCTTTGTTCGAAAGTATTACACGTGGTTCAGAACAAAGGAATTCAGCGTTCAATTAGAGTTACTTGCCCCTTGATTATAATTATTGCGCGAAGTTGTTCCTTTGTTTGATACGTTTTGTTATATACACTGAAAACGGACAATACTACCAAACATGAGTGCTCAAAGTTTGAACGAAGATTCAACGGTACTAGGTGTGCTTGAATTCATTCGACAAATGAACTATTCAGACCAAGGAATCAACATTTTGCAAGGTAAGATTTGGTTCAATACACGAGACGTCACGAAATTATGATGCTATAACGAACTCAGATAATAATGAAAAAAAGGTCAAATAATAGAGCGTTTTGTCGACCTGACATACCATGAAGCAAATAACAATACTTGTTCAAAGCTACCATTCGAATATTACAGGCTTCTCTTACAAATATATTCATATTGATAATTGTTGTATGCATTAGATAAATATTGTAAACATTTTAATTTCGTCACTTGACCAAATAATCAATTAGTAAGTTGTGTACTTAAAGCTATGGGGATTTCAATTAAATTGTTTAAATGTTTTATGCTGATCCATTAATAACTTATTTCATGAAAATTATTTATGCTACGCTAAAGGGACAGTAGTAGGTTTTTTGAAAGGATTTTTCCTTCAATTTTTCCAAAGAAACATAAGTCTATGCCGAATGTATTGTCTCCGGACGGTCAAAACTTCTCGTTACACAACCCGAACATATGTAGTCCTAGAAAAATATTCAAGTATCATGAAATAATCAGTTGCGGCCTTTTGTGTGAAATGGATGATAATGGATTATCATAGCTTAACCAAACATTGTACGTTGATTTAAAAATGTTTATTGAGATTAGAAAAAAGCATTGTCTTGCAATTTGAAACATTTAATTTTGTTTTATTGAGATCACATTTTCCATCTTAAACATAGTGGTACATTCCTTTTAGCATGTATAGTCAGTCTTTGGAAATAATGCTGATTATTTATGAAGAAAGCACGATATGATACGAATTCATGGAACCTTTTGTTAACGTTGTTTTTAGGATGAAGATCTTGATAACAATGCGACACCACCGATGCTGTTTTAGAAATGACCATGCTGACTGAGGAAAAAAATAGCCATGACAGTCCCAAGAAACAGCAAAAAGGCCTAACCAAACATGATCTCAAAAGTTTATGTAAGTTATCGCTTGATATTATTCTAAAACTCATTAATTTTTAAGGTTTCGTTTGCTGATTGCATTTTTATGGGGTCATAACCAAAGCATTGGCAACAGCTTTATATATATACTGATTGAATCGTATGCGGCTTTGGAATTATATTTAAACTTCCATTTTTGTGTGGCAAAGTTATTACCAAACTAGCTACCAGAAACCCCTCAGATAATTAATTTTTTGATCAAGTGCTGCTGTCATAATTATATTTGATAGCAGAAGACACTTGGACCAGATTCCTTATTTGAAGTTCTTCACTTAAATTCAGTAGAGCAGTTAGTGTAGCATTTCTCACTTTTCTTTTTAGTTGAAGAATGATGACCTGACCCGCTGCCACAAGGAAGCACCCAGACTACTGATTATCACCAACAAGTCCCTCACCTATTTTGATCATCATGTAATCATGCACAACTTGAAGAGCCACAATTTGTTGCTGTCGCTATCCATTTGTAACTTTTTAATTTTTGATCAGGTCAAATTTGGCCATAAAACAAATAAATATTGTGAACCTATCATATGTCTTATGTTTTCATTTATTCTTTGTTTTTACATATTTTCACATTTGCCAGTTACTTCATATTGTGTTGCATAATGTTTTTAACTAACTTTAGATTCCTTTTGAAACAAAATCAAATTCTATATTATTCATAAAATTATCGGTTATCAGTTATTGATTTCAAGTCTTTAAGGTGTTAAAAGAACTTATTTCATCAAAATGTATTAATATTCTTTCTATCATATGGTGAGGTGCTAGAAGTTGTTTATGAACTAAAGAAAAACTTGCAAAACTAATATTCAATTCATTACCGTTTGTGATTGTTGTCTGTTTGCTAAAGATTACATCTCTTTTTTGTTTAAGGTCTTGAATATCTTAGAAAATATTTAGTTTAATAGTTTACAACATGGTTTATACCATAACACTTGTCACAACATGTTTAATACCAAAACATTTGTCACAACATGTTTAATACCAGAACACTTTTCACAACATGTTTAATACCAGAACACTTTTCACAACATGTTTAAAATCGAAACACTTTTCACAACATGTTTAAAATCAAAACACTTTTCACAACATGTTTAAAATCAAAACACTTTTCACAACATGTTTAAAATCAAAACACTTTTCACAACATGTTTACTACCAGAACACTTTTCACAACATGTTTAAAATCAAAACACTTTCACAACATGTTTAAAATCAAAACACTTTTCACAACATGTTTAAAATCAAAACACTTTCACAACATGTTCTGACCCAAATGTGTTTTGATATTAAACACTTTACGGAACGTGTTTGGGATTTAAACATGTTTTTAAATTCCATGTGTTTAGAAAACAGGACAAGATATGTGTTTGGGTTTGTGTTTGATATCCAAACACCATTTTTGCAGTGCACCCAAACCTCATTGCGTGTAGAACATCGCTCTACTGCAGAGTTAGGTGCCGAGCCCTTGGCGGGATACAAACCACGGACCTAAAGATCCGAAACCGAACGTGCTAATCTTGAACAAGTGAACACTTGACATGTCAAATTATGTTCTTTCGGAAATATACAGGTACAAAAAACCTACATGCATCTCATAAAGTCAAGTGAAATAGAGAGGTCAATCACGCCTCTGTTTCAGTCACTGATAACAAGTTCCAACGATATTTCAACCAGTGATTAGAGAATAAACACCGTTGAATTTCACTGATAGATCCCAGTATTTCACCGACAATTTTATGCTTATTTGGTTAAGAAAGGGTAATATATATGCATGCCCCTCGAGAATAATATATTCCAAATGAATTTCAAAACGATTATAAGACATGGTAAGTGGTACATTTTTTTCTTTACATTTAAAAAAAATTGACTGTAAGACCTTTGTCCACGTCCAAATCCACGACTTTTTATTATACATTTCCAAAATAAATGTATGTTTTTTTATGCTATCATTTAATGTAATAATAACTCAAAACATGGATCTCGTACTTCTAACACCACAGATAGGAACGAAGCCTTCTACTTACATTTTAAAGCCATGCAAAGCACACCCCAAAGCAGCAGGAAGATTAAAGAGGGTCTAAACAGCCTTTACCGCAAATGTCTTTTGGCACGTAATAACTGGAGAAAAGTTAATCAAATTGTTTGTCCTCCCGACGGACATAAGTAGTGAATTAGCTAATAGGATAGGAAAATGTAATCAAATAATACAAAAATGAAGGTCAAAAGTTGCATATGAAGTAATCATTTATGCAATGACTTCATTTTAAAAAAATTAAATAACTGTAAAATTCCGACCTTTTCTGTATTGAACATGTTTCCATCATTGTCTGCTTGTATTATTATAGATGTCCAAAATGAATACAGAGTTAATGTCAATTTTAGCATCAATATTCACCTTTTTGAGATTTTGAGAGGAATTCTATTTTATTGTTACTGTTACCAGCTTATTGTTAAAGAGAAAATAATCAAAAAAGAAAACATTAATAAAAAAAAAATTCATTTTCTCAATGGGAAGCATCAAATTAAGGACATTGTTTTTTCATCGTGATTCAAGATATTCAAATATGACCTGTTCCCCAAGGCAAGGCAGAAAAGGATATATGTCAGTGTGTAACGTTATTAATGTTATCTGATTGTGCAAGACTTTGCTTATAGAATGTCATACATCAGGAAGTAGAACTCTTATCATCTAAACATAAGAGCCTTACAAGGGTGTTAACATCACAACAATACCCAATCACCTATCAATATAAGCAGAATCTGATATGGTAACCTTATAAAGACTGCTTTGATGTAACGTATAAATAGTGCATTCAGGAACTTTATCCTGTCTTTGACGATAGAAAATGATATACAAATTGAGGCGAGAGAGATGAGGTGTTTGGTGTTTAACGCCGCTTTCAGGATTATTTCACTTATGTCACGGCTGCTAGTATTATTGCAGGGAGAAATCCCGCAACACCCTTGTGGCTATGCATTGCGGTGAAACCTCCTAGCGTCGGCTGAAACTAGCGAACCATAGGTGGTACTGCGCCGAAATTCAGTGTAGCATTGCACCTAAACCTGACTGCGTGTAGAACAGTTCTCTACTGCAGACAAAGCAGCCGAGCCCTGGCGGGATTCGAACTACGGACCTCTTGATCCGAAGCCGAACGCGATAACCACTGCGCTATCCCGTCCCCGATATAGAAATTGAAGTAAGTTAGAAGTTAGAAGGCAATATAGAGCCACATTCCTCTCATAGTTTCCTATATATTTGATCTAAAATTCAATGTTTGAGGCGTAACCAAGACGATAGAAATCTATGAAACCCTATTTATAATGGTAGTTACCATTTGTAATTTGTAAGTTACCATATCCGATATGTGACAATTGCATCAATACAACTCTGTCAGTTTCAAGGTAACAACAACATAAACTCTTCAAAAAAAGAAACTTGAGACTGACTTTCAAAGTTCAATGTAAAGACCACAGATGCAAGTTCAACATTGAAATGAAAACTAAAACGCTGTTTGAAGATCTCTGTTCAGTAAATGTTATTCAGAATAAGCATGAACTTGAAATGCACAAGTGTTTCAACATCACAGGGGTGCACAAATGTCAGTATCGGGTATGGCCACCATTGGCATTGATTAATGCTTGGCACCGACGACCCATGGATGCAATCAAGTTGTCAATCACAGCCTGTGGAATGTTCTGCCATTCGTCCTGAAGTGCTGCGAGAAGTCCTAGAAGTGTTTGGGGTGGTGGATTTCTACTGTGCACGCGTCTATCCAGTTCGTCCCAGAGATGCTCAATTGGTGACAAATCTGGTGACATGGCTGGCCATGGCTATGTCTGGACATTGTTACGCTGTAAAAAGTCTTGACAAACACGTGCAACATGTGGTCGAGCATTGTCCTGCTGAAAGAGACCACCGTGAGGAATAGCGTAAGGAATAGCGTAAGGCTGTAGGATCAAGTCCCTATACCGTACTCCTGTGCGGTTACCCACAACATGCACAAGGGGTGTCCTAACACCATGACGAATCCAGGCCCACACCATGACACTCCCACCTCCAAATGGGATAACCTCCTGAACACAGTTGGCAGCATAACGTTCTCCACGACGTCGGTATACACGTGCTCGTCCATCACTTTGTTGAAGCAGAAAACGGGACTCATCAGTGAAGAGAACGGTTCTCCACTTTGCACGTGCCCATCTTATCCTCTGTTGACACCACTGGAGACGTTCCGCCAGATGACGTTGCTTTAAAACGGGACTAAAAATTATCTCAGATGACGATCTTGCGAGATATCACCAACTTTTTTAGCATATAAATGTAATTTAAGATGGGTCTAATGAACTGTCAGACATTTTTTTGTAAGAAAATGCATAAAATTGGACCTAAAATCTTAATAATATTTATAATCAGACGTTGTTTGAAGTTACAAAAAATTAGAATTGAGGAACATTTCAAAATTTGGATTTCTGCCAACTATATACTTGTATAATCAACAATGCACATGTTCATCAAATGAAGAAAAACAGCTTGCGTTAAGCTAATGGCTATTATTTGCCTTCATACGATAACTGCATGATTTGAAAGCTGTTTGATCTCACAAATTTCTTTCAGTTCAGTTCAATCAAAGTGTTTGAAGCTTCCTGTCATCAATGATTAGCTGCTAATGAACTGGCCATGTCAACATTCCTGAAATTCAATGATGAATTACTTCAAGGTCCTTAAAACAGAGTTTAATTGATTATTGTCAAATCTGACTTGAAAAGATAATTTCAAACTAGGCACACTTAACTTTCCACATAAAAAACACACAAAAGCTATCAAACTAATTCAAATAATCTTTATCAAACCTTTTGCCTACTTGAAGAATAAGTTAAAAAATAGATGTAAATAGACAATAACAACCTGCACGCCAGTGAACTGGACAACGTTATTTATAAGTATGCACCTGTATATGTTATTATTGTATGGATATATGGTTATTCTGTAAATACTATTAGTGACTTGTTTATCAATTGACTAAATATGAAAGCTTCAAATTATGAGCATAAATCATGTTACAGTAGAATTCAGTATGTTTGTTAATACCAATTTATTTGACAAATTTCAAGAAATATATATACAATTTTGTCTAGTTATGTTCATATTGATATGAGATATTGATATGCGCTATATCCAACCTTTTACACAATTCCCTTCTTTAAAAGAACATAATGCAAGCTTAAGGGAAACATTCAGATAAATAAAATGGATCGGCAATTTCCTGTTTTTTTTTGTGTACTTGGAAAAAGGGAATAATTATAGCGGAAGTCACAGGGTTTATTGCATGGACTCATATATTTTTCAGAGAATAGACATATCTACAAGTTAATTATATCTTCTGTAATGCGTGGATAGGTTTTTTTGCTAAGATCTAATCATTAAGCTTAACAACATTGAATGCATTTAAGCACGTTGTGAAATATTTACTCCAAGTGTCCCCGTCCCTAATAGGTTTATGAAGAAAATATTTATACAATAGCTAAAATATATCAGTAATCAATTAATATATGCCTTCTTGTTGAAAAAAAGAAAATTTCAAGAAAAACAAAACTGCATGCGGTCATGCATTATCATGTATAGTTGTGCTTCTACACATTGCATGGCACTTTTTAATGTTATGACATTAAGTTATAGATTGTTTTTTTTCTTGTAATTTTTTATGTTTATTTTAAAAAAATATTACTTTTTTTATATGACTCATCGTCTAACAAAAATAATGATACACTCCTATCCCCTGAACCTGAATTCAATGTATGGTGTTCCTGATTGCTTTGGTGTTTAAAAATTTTTGGATATGACATATCAGAAATCAAAACAAAGACAATTTTTAAAAAAAAAGTCAAAACAGATAAGAGGCAGTCCGGATTATAACTCTGGCCTCCTGAACACAGATTTGATGAAATTATTGGTTTTCTGATTGCTTCAGTAAATGGATTTATCAAAAACATTCTAACATCAAGACTTCCACCATGCTTGTACTTTCTGGAGGAAATCATGTACATCAAAATGAGCAATGCAAGTTTTACTTTATTATCTGTTTCGGAAAAATAGCCATGTGATTCTGCATTCTAGTCATGATGGAAACATTCTTAACATCAATCTCTTAAGTTGTTTTAAACATATTTATTGCACAATATACATATACATATATACATTGTGAAAGGGATTGGCCAACAAGCTTACAGTGCTTATGTTAAGGCCTCTCCCTTAACCATAATATATATACATACTTGATACATACAAAACCCAAATATATAACATTAAACACAAATTTTAAACATGGTAAGACATAAACCAACATAGTAACATCCAGAAGTGTCATCATGAAAGCAAGGCATGTTGTTTTGAGAACATTGTAATATCATTTAAATCTCAGTAATGAAGTAATATACAGATTTTATAATATTTTGATTAACAGTTGATAAACTTTCATTGTTACCATACAGGATTGAATGCGAGTCGTATCATTTTACATAAAAATATTTGTTTTGTCGAAAATCATTCTATAACGGACACGTAAAACATTAAATTTAAGTTGTGCTTTACCCAGGGGTATATATTTGTAGAATGTCATTGTTAATGCACTTCTAATTCAATTACATTGTAATGTGCCTTTCGTAAATAACATCTTGGCTAAGTATGAAGGACATTGGGGACATAACAGTAAAAACAAAGATTTATTTAAATGAATTACATACTTTGAAAGAATCTCAATTATTGCAAACAGAGGTGATCGGCGTCTGACAACCATCCACAACCATCCACAACCATCCATCCACAACCATCCGCTGGGAGAAATTAATCTGTTTACAGAATTAGCTTTCCTCCCCTCTGCCAACTCTCTTACTAATTGGGCGAAGCAGTCGATATACAGGAATGCCCTAGTGACTTTGTTCAAGTCATGTCAGTAAACAAAGTCTGTGTTCTAGCCTTGATTGGTCGTAATAAACCGATGATTGGAAGCGTGATTGACAAGCTGCTAATTCATTGTGAGTTATTGACAGCTGCATGTTAATGGCGAATGACCATTTAGGCGTATATCCTTCTTTGGTATGTAAAATGGTCTATATAGAATCGATTAATTTATACATGAGGACTATTGTGTTACAATGAGACTCTTCAGTTGTAATTTATATGTGAAACGATATATTTCATTCATAGTCACCAACAGTAAGTAAGCTGTTTGAATGGCATTCTAGAAGTTTTGAGTATAAGGAAGACAAGTAATTTATGGATAATCAACTTCTTTATTGTACTGATAGCGACGTTTCGGTATAGATTCTTATACCGTTTTCAAGCAATTGCTTGAATCTATACCGAAACGTCGCTATCAGTACAATAAAGAAGTTGATTATCCATAAATTACTTGTCTTAAAAAACAGTTAGTGTTGAAATGGACACATCTTGGTGACGTTTCTTGTAGGTACAAAGTTTTCTCGAAGTCACATTGTATTTTATACTTAGGTAATGCTTGTATTATTTCTCATCTGTTCGAAGTGTATCATTTTCATAAACCTAAGAATTTTATATATCTATATTGTTTATTTATGTAATTTTCAAGAAAGTGGGAAATCCAACCAATAAGTTTGTATAATATTGAATTCTTTCGAGGAAACATCAATGCGACATGATAATAAACTTCTCAGTCAATAGCAGAGATAGCATTTTCATCAGTGTTATTTTACCTGATTTATCGTGTTTTTTGTGTGTCCAAGATAATCATTTCTAAAGACGTGGTGTTCAAATAAGCCTTATGGTCCTGTTCAGCACTTCGTAATTCATTTCGACCATATCCAACCATATCATCCAATTTTCAAGCTGTTCAGAACTGAACTAACATATGAACATTTATGTAAACTTTCTGAGAAAGAAGTGTGATTACATGAACTTTAACATTATATTCATGAGGTAGGGGACAGTAATTTTCTTGTGGTGAATTCAGTAAAGCATTCATTTAGGACATAAACCTAGTGTGTGTTGAAAAGCAGAGACATGTTATGACGGATTCATAGCAAGTAAATTTTATATTAAAACCGAACGTGTGCCATTAAATGTGTTCTTCCTTTAAATCTAGTATTGATATTCAAACACACCAGGTTTAACTCCATTCGATCATGACGATTTTAATAAGGAACCCTTTGTCCTATCGAAATGCACTTTTTAAAAGGTAAAACGTGCTAAATTGCAGAGAAATATGATTTATAGATATAATCATCAAAATCTTCAAGCCATGACTTTCTCAGTAGAACTCTATTGTTTAAAGCTGTAGAAGGATTGGCATATGGAGCGTTTTTGGAGTACTCTGTTAATTTCTTCTTATCACTAATAAACTGCAACAAGGATAAACGTGACAGTGAAATTGGTAAGTTGTTCTGAATTTGCAGAGGATATAATATGTATAACGGGTTATTAAGCTATTCCATTTCCATAAAAGAGCTGATTTGTCCTTTACCAAATCACAATGCTCATATCACTGCTAAATTAGGAGAATATAATAAAGGAGGTTGAATTTTTGTTTGGAATTAGATTATTATGGAGAACAGTGGTGTAGTGGTTAGCATGCTTGCCTCTCAGGCCAGAGACCCGGGTTTGAATCCCGGTGGAGACACCAAAAATTTGTGACTTGGGTCTCGTCCTGTGTTGTGTCCCTGGGCAAGACACTTCATCCACTTTGCACTCAGTTCACCAAGCTGTACAATTGGGTACCTGAACAAGGGGGAAGTACGGAGCGGAGCACTTGTTAATCGGCGGCACCGAACATACTATCCCTCCAGATTAATAATACTCATGGCGCTTTGAGCATGCTTTGTCATGGATATATGCGCGGTATAAGGATGGTATTGTTATTATCATTATTAGATCATATTGATGAAATATAGTTAGTGTAAGCAGTTCTTTACGTCTGCCTGTTGCTCTTCATTAGCACAATTCACATACTTATATGACAGGACTAAGGCGGTATGCAAGTTAAGCTTTTTTTCCATATGTTCTTTAGCTTAACATGTTACCAAAAATGTCTTTAACAAATCCCCAAAGACATGCTTTGTTGAATTCAATGATATGAATCCAGTGGAGTAGACTTGTCAAAGGTTACCATTGATATTAACTTAGTAAAGTAAAATGTTTTCATGCTGTAGGTTTTCATCTAAATGCTACAAAGGTAATATTTTACTTTGACTTACTAAACAACTAAACCATCTTCGCAAGATTAAGTTATGAGGACAGGCAACAAATGCCTGCAACGCATGTAATGCCATTTCATTTCTTAACACCAGTTTTAAGTCATTGTCTACGGCATATATACATTAAAACCCTATGAGGGTAGCACAGTGAATGATGGGCTCGAACCAGGGTTTAGGTTACTTTCGGCATCCCTGCCTCTTATAGAGTATTTTTCACATAAATTTAAAGTTGCTATGATAACTTGAAATTCAAGGCTTGAAACTTAAAAATCACAATCCATGTAAATATTATTGTTTACTTGCTAGCTACCACATGTGATTTTGTCACTGTATTCTGTGAAATTAAGTGCTACTAACGTCGTTGTTAAGAATTGCATCCAACTTTTCTAAAGGTTCTACAGCATTTGTTTTATGTTAGATATTTTACACAATCGTGATCTAGCATGCATATGAACTTTGCTGGAAAATAACGACTAAACATATGCAAATTGAACATTACTTGGAAATTACTTGTGAAAAGTCTTTACTTCAGGCACTGATCTAGTTGTTACAGACTATGAATAACAACAACTCTTTTATCTTGACCCGCAGACAAATAATCGGTTTTTGATTAAATTATTTTTCCATCTCTTTTCACATTGAAACATGATTTCGATGATGATGTACATTTTAACCTTGAGGGTTAAAAAGGGCGTAACAACAAAAGAGGAGACAATGTATCATGACTAGAGCAATGCTTAATTAGCTCATAAGTTCGTGTTAACAGATGAAAATAATGTGACTTAAGGTATCAATAGTTATTTAATGAACAGTTTGTCATTGTCTATTTCAACTTTATGAATAGAATCAACGTGCATAATGGTTTTCGATTTTGAATTCTGATGTCATCAAATCTAGGGTAAAAGTCCGTTTATGATAATCATCAAACGTTCAGGTCGATGTTTCATCGAGGTTTTTTTGGGCATATGTGACTACATTAACAAGCATTTTTTACACTCTACAATTGGTTTAAAACTTAATAAAGAATCGGCGCTAAGAAAAAATTACAAACGACATTGTGTACTGTCACAATAGCTCTGAACATTGTTGACAACTGACAAACTACTGCGACGTTTTAAAGAAAATTGGCGAACAACCGTGGACAATCCTAACAGTAAACGGAGTGACGGAGGAAATAAACTACGACTTTATAGTAAGTTTAAACTTTCCTATGGAGTGGAGTCATATCTACAGAGTTCCCTTCCTTTTCCTGTCGTCCTGGTATGGCCCAGTTCGGATGCGGTGTTGCCCCTCTACGCGTGGAGACCGGGAGATATATGCGGGTACCGTTAGTCGAGAGAGTGTGTGTTTCAACTGTAGCCAAAGCGTGGAAGACGAATGTCACATTTTATTAGAATGTCCAGTTTATGATGAGAAGTTATTTTAGCAAAATGTAGCAATTCCTGTGAAAATTGTATATATTTTATATATTATATATATTTTAGCGCCTGTGCCAAAGTCTAATTTATATCGTCTGATCCTGTACTTTTAGCGGCCAAAACCTGCAAACGTATCTTATATTAATCATATGTGATATATTTTAAGAGTTTTTGTGTGGCTTTTTTGTATATATTATTTTTAGCTTTTGTGCCTCTCGTAACCCATAATGGGTGGCTCGTCACATGTTTTCTGTATGTATATATGTATATCTTTTATGTATTTATGTACGAGGTGAGACGTTAATAAAATATCTGTCTCTCTGTCTGCATTATGGACCTGGGGACTACGCTTGAGAGGCTCATGTTCTGTGTTGACATCATCGGAACATATGCATCACGTCATCTTGTATCTGTTACAGTAAATCTATGAAATCAGTAAATACGTGTATATACTGAAAATTCTAGTAAATACACGTAATTACTGTTTCACTCAGTAAATACGTGTATTTACTAAAGTTTATAGGAAATACGTGTATTTACTGAAAATGGAGGCCAGTAATTACATGTAATTACTATCCATAAGTACAAACAACAGAAATATAAAAAAAAACTCTCTTTAATGAAAGCACTTTGACAAAACATTACAAGACAACACAGCTTTATTTGTTACAACAGTTAAGGCTATTGTGACATCTGGAATTGTACAATAGCTTTGATTTGAAACATTTGCATCGGTTTGTCTGACATCTCTTTGGGGCAGAGCAGGAGCATTTGGTGAAACCTTGACCACCAGAAGAAGATTGTTCCGTGACTGCAGACCTAAGTGAAATATTCTTTTCACGGCAAACGACATTAATAGTTATTAAATGTTGAGGACACATGTCAAATTGGTTTCTGCAGTATTTTCCATTGAGAACACCAGATCTCGCAGCAATTCTGTACTGGTCAGACTCTAAATCCCTATCAACATTAACCCCAAGTATGTTTCTAGGATCTCCTCTACCACGATCAACCATAGGTATTGGTACTGCAACGTTATCTCCAATTTGCCCACTTTTCATTTCCACCCGGCTACGTTTGACCATTCTCTCATCTTGAACTCTTTGACTAGAACTGGCTTCAACACAGCGCTTAAGAAGTTTCCTTTTGTGAGTTTCAATCTGTTCATTCATTTCATCACCATTTGATGCGTCATTTCATCCTTCAGCTAAATGTTCTGACTGACTATCTGTCAGTTCTGATTGGCTATCTGTTAGTTCCGACTGACTATCTGTCAGTTCTGATTGACTATCTGTCAGTTCAGAATGGCTTTTTCCAGAATTCAGTACAGCTTGCAGGTCACTCTCAGATTCAAGTCTCTGTATGATTTCATGTGGAAGTGACGATGATGTTAGGCCGACTTTGGCATCGCATCCAAACATTGCCGAATATGGAGAACACTTTATTCCAGCATGGTATGCAGAATGCAGGTAAGTGTGTGTGTGGAGCTGGACTACAACTGAATGATGGGTTCGTGAATCATAGAATCTGGATATGGCCACATGAACTATGGGACATCCCTTCAGTGTACTATTAGTGTTAGTGCGCTGGCACTCTTACTCATTCAAGTGTAAGACTTGAACATTCCTCCTTCGTGTCTGATGAAGTTGTAGGACACTCCTCCCGTGACGAGGCAAGCTGTCTGGCTCATTTCAGAGTCTGATTTAGTCTCATGTGTCATAACGACCCTGAACTTCCATTTCAAGTGTCTGATTTAGTCTCATGTGTCATAACGACCCTGAACTTCTATTTCAGAGTCTGATTTAGTCTCATTTTTCTTAACGACCCTGATCTTCCATTTCAAGTGTCTGATTTAGTCTCATGTGTCATAACGACCCTGAACTTCTATTTCAGAGTCTGATTTAATCTCATTTGTCTTAACGACCCTGATCTTCCATTTCAAGTGTCTGATTTAGTCTCATGTGTCACAACGACCCTGAACTTCCATTTCAAGTGTCTGATTTAGTCTCATTTACACGTGTAGTGGACCCTTGAGTGTCATTATAAATCATTGTTTTGTAAACTGTCTATTGTTTAAATGAAATCATGTATTGTAATTCTTTTGTTAACGATGTAGTAAATGATTGGTGGAATGTGAACGGGTGCAT
The DNA here is from genome assembly GCA_921293015.1 of Phorcus lineatus. Lineage (NCBI taxonomy): Eukaryota > Metazoa > Mollusca > Gastropoda > Trochida > Trochidae > Phorcus > Phorcus lineatus. The sequence goes on from OV121093.1 coordinate 15,271,168, forward strand.
ATGATATTGTGAGTAAAATCTGTGGCAGTAATTAAACTGTGAAAAGCATTGTTCATATGTGAATGTTCTGTAAAACCGGGGTGCCTATGCGCACTGAGTATGAGCATATGTGTTGGGTAGGAGTGTTTGCATGTCTGGTTTAGTGCGAGGTGAGGTGAGGTGAGTTGGAGTTTAACGCCGCTTTCAAGATTATTTCACTTATATCGCGGCTGCTAGTGTTATTGCAGGGAGAAAGCCCGCTATGTATTGCGGTGAAACCTGCGAGCATCGGCTGGAGTTTAGTGCGATGAGTGAAGTTTAAGGTAACTGAAATGTGTAGTCGGTGAGTGAATGAACTGTGTGCGATATCATTTGTGTGTTAATGTTTTTGTAATAATTTATTCATGGTGCTCAAAACCTTGTTTTTACTCGAAGATAACCTAGTTCATTGACAAAGACACAAATGGAGTGAGGTCGTGAGATAAGGGCACTCTGTCAAAATGGAGCTTGTCAATGCTATATCATATTGGTGTATGGAAGAGGATATCATTATCTATACTTTATATACTATCAAATATTGATTATTTTCAATTCCCATACTTTATGGATTCGACCAAGTCTCAATTATTCTTTGCCCTTCATATACAAACGGTGATTTTCATACATATGTAATTGGCAAAAGGCGCAACTACTTCATTCATACTTTGAACTGCATTGATTATTGAATGTTTAATCAAAAACAATTGCAAGAATGTCTAATGTCGAGCTTAGAAAGTTTATTCATGGCAACAATAGTTGGACATGCTTAATAGACAGTTACTGTCTATTTTTCAACACAAAGCCCCGCTGAAGATGGAACTGTTAGAGCTCTTGAAGATGACGGTCAGACCGGAACATTCTCACCGAGTCTCAAGTTGTCTCCTTGATCGCTCTTGACCGACTGGACATATCGACCAACTTATGACTGAGGGTATATCTGCATTGAGGGTTTAAGTTGCTCAGTGCTGATGTGAATGTTTTCATTTAAAAAGCTTATAGGATCGCGAATGTTAATTTAAATTAATATGCCTGAAAAACTAAATTCAAAATTAGAGTTGAGATCGAATTTAGTATGTTATGATATCTAAAATATTAAACACTTGTTGCGTTATCTATTACATAACACACAATGCCAAAGACACTCTTAAAATTTGCTTGTTTACTGCACAATTTGTTTGGATCTAACGTGTTTTCAACAATATTTCAGTTATTTTAAACACGTGGAATCATCAAATCAAGTGAGTGATCATAGGGATAAGGGTAAAACAGAAAGCAAGGCAAAGTTAGGGGAAGACGGCAGGCTTTATGGCGACTCAAATTTAGTCCGGTTTCTATCTACCCATGTAAACTACGGCTGGCATAGCTCTCTGAATCACGCAAACCACCACACCAAAGAAAATATTAGGAATGTACGCATTCTGTAACATCATGCTTCGACTTTGAGGTAGGTCTGGTTTATATATATAATCACTGAAAAATGTGTTCATCAATGACAAGAACTTTGACATATCAAACTTTGAAAGCAAACAGTAAAAAAAACCTGACAACTATTTGCTTCATTGAAGTGGAAATATACCAGATGTCGTCCTACTGTTACATTGCTTCATCTTTGATAATTTGGCTTGTCAAGTAATACAAAACATTTATTTACTATTTAATTATCGAGATTGTCCCTAGGTATGTTGAGAGTTTGGGATTATTAAAATCCCTTCCATCCATGCCACTGAAGAAACATTTACTATTTATGAATGTAGCTTGGGATCTTAACCTCCTTAACCTGTGTTTTACTAAGCTAGTTGCTTTTGGAAAACTCGTAGATATGATTTAAAGCTGTATGAAACATGATTTTCGTTACTCAAGTTGACAACCTCTGCAATATACTAATAAACCAACGCTAAGCGCTAAACAATTAGTTCTCATTTTAACCGAACTTCCTCCAATAAAGTTATTTTCAAATTTCCTAAAATATTATTTGATGAACGAATAAGGTGAATCAATTCTTATATCTTTTTTGAAGGCTTGTGGGACAAAAAATGTTTAGGAGCCAAATCTACCGTTGTCCTACTTTTGTTCTACGGATCTTTAATGCAAGGTACATTAACCTTGACGATTCACTGTCTAGTGTTTATTATGTGACGAACCTACTTGAAGTCAGAAATCAAAGACCAACAAAGTAAAAATTAAGAGTTAAAGAGACAGAAAAAAGACTCTATATGTTCACTTAAGTGAGATGAAATTAATATGATTTGTTCACACTGGGCGATGGCTAGCATGTAAACTTAAAGGAACTAATTACATGTGTCTAATACAGGCACGGTCACGTTCGAGCAACAGAAGCCATGATGAACCGTCTGTCCAAATCAGATGGCGAGCTACAAGATGCTGCGTACCAACAGTCGAATACGTGCTTCCGAATCCATTGAAACTTGTTAAGCATTAACATAATATCTTTTCGGTATTGTTAACCGTTTCCTAATCCATTCCTCACAGAATCATTTGATTTTATTCCATGTTTATCTTGTTGAGATATATTCTCGATAGTTCCACACAATCTCAAAAAGATATAATATCATTTGAAATGAAATATGATTAAAACACGAGTTAGATTATCTTAACAGAAGTGAAAGTGTTTTAAACCTTTTGCCTTAAATGACATGATAGCTTTTCGTCATAAAGAGAGTTAACAATGATAAAATGATTCCTTTGTTTTTTCTTACCACGGTCAATGTTAATGAGGTGATGACCTTCCCTTGCTTGAATGGTGGCTTGACAAAGTCACATCATATTGTCAGTTAGTAATAATGTTTTTTATTTCTTGTGATTTTGTGTATAAAGATTTGTAGTCTACCTCAATACGTGTAGTCGTTGTTAAGTCGACGTCTAATAGTGACATCTGACGGCCACCTCCAAGCGTATGATGTCGGTTCCACGCTCTCCTCACAACGTCTTTGATGACGTTAAGTACATTGGCAGCGTGAGAGTAAAGTGGGTGAGATGGGGTTTAACGTGTTTTGAACAATGTTTCGGTTATTATACATCTGGATGACAAGCAAAAGAAAGTGGACAGATCAGGATGAAAGGGATCGGGAGGATGAGAGACAATTACATTGGCGACGTGTACCAAATTTGCATCTCAGATCGTTAATAGTTTACATTTCTTGACAGTGAACCAGTCTTAGTTGAAAAAAGATAACACGTACTAGATCCAACAAAATTCAATTAACCATGCAATTAGTGATTGTTATCTTCAATAGAGGCAATAATGATGAATAGAAATAATATTTTGCAATGCTCAATACAAGAAATGAACATAATTAATCAGAATTATTACTGCTTCGATGAAGATAGAGTATTTTAATCGCCTATTCCTAAGTCGGATTAAAACCTACCCAATCATCAGTCCCTTTGCAAGGTGTTTATATGGAACTACACAGGAAGTTACCCAGTCTCCCCTAAGTTAACCAGGTTATGAATGTATGTGGGAATGACATAAACATCAAAGGGGTAATTCTCTTACGGATCCAGGAAATTTAAAGGGCTATTTCCATCTTTTCATGGCCAATTATCCAAAATAATTACAAAAAAGGATTTTTTTACAACCCCCATTAACCGCCTCCCTATTTCTGCGACTATGATTGATATCTGTGCATCGACTGAGTTGGTGCATTTTAGGCATGTTTAAAAAGGATAAAATAAACCAGTAAATAAGAGATCGCATATGTGTATGTGTTCATACATATGCAAATATCAAGTTAGCAATATTTTTTCAATAAATGTTTCATTATGTCATTGAGTCAGGCCTCAGCAGGGCTACTGTACTCTTCTTTACTTTCTACTGCAGAAATGTATATCACTGATAAAGAATAAGCTTTATAGAAAATCATTGACTCAAAGGGCAAATAGTTTGAGTATGAATTCCCTGTTGAAATGTCGAATGAGTGTAAGGTGTACAATATTGGAACGTAAAAGGGGCAGTAGCACGTTTGTTAGATATATTTCTTCAATTTCAAATTAAACCTTATTTTTTGGCAAATGTATAATCTTCAGAATATTAAAACATTTTATTAATCAACCTGATCATCCATATTTTTAGCGGAAATAATCAAGTATTAAACAATACACACTGGAGGTATTGTTTTTTCTCTGAGTGACAGAGGGTGGTATGCTGTGATGCTATCACAGTGTTTTCAAAATCGTTTTTGGCGATATTCTTTCATCCTTGAATATTTGGATGTTTTTGTCGTTTTCAAGAACAAACAATTAAATTTCAAATGATCAATTGATATATACCTCAACTAAAAAATCAAAACGTAATATAGCATATGTTTAGTTACATCTTAGAGATCATATCTTAATTTGGTGTTGATAGATATTTCAAAAAGTCTTATCGTTTTTGTTATTATTGTTGATCTCTCGGGTACAAGATAAAGAGAAAATAAAACTATGATTACTCGTATGCTGATTAACAATACATTACTGATATACATGACCACATTTCCTAGAATTCGTAAGATGCAATATATCATGTTTCTTCTCCTTTGACGTCATACTATTTCAATTTGACGTCACTGAAGCAGGCTGCCGTACGGCTTACAGGCACTTATAATGTTATTTTCATGCAATTAAAATGGCAGAAAATCTGAATATAAACGACACCAACATGAAAAGTGTACAGAACACATGGTCGGGTAAAAACAAAACACAACATTTGTTTGATAAAAGTCACATGACACACTTATTTGGTAGTAATCACTATGTATGTGATCTGAGCCGGAATTTGACAAGAAATGTGTTAAGGGAAATATTATTTCTAAACGAGGAATGTGAGCAGCTGTTCCACGTCCTTGTTAATTGGCTTCTGTATTTTTTCAAGATTAATAAATGAACAGGTAGCTGTTCAATATGGTTGTCAATTTGTCTTGAAAATTGATTCCTGACTGAATCTGCCAAAATAACTTCAGTGCGAAAATTGTTATGTTCTTTGACACTTTTGTGGACATGGTTGTGTCTTATGTCACTTTAAATATTTGTCACATTATCAGTTTCAAACTTGATATCTAGGACACCTAGAAAAGGGTGTGCACAGCATTCATTGTTTGTGTTAAATATTTCCATTGTCTAATTCTGCTTTGAATTGTTCTAAAAGACTGAATGGAAATATTTTTACACCTAATTCAAGGAAGGAAGCTTAATTTTTATCGTGTCAATAGTTTAGCATAACCACAACATTTTTTCTCGCCTTTTGATATCATTTATCCTTTGCATGTCGGTTTGAGTCTAAGAGAGTGATATCACCTTGCAAAAACCACCGTGACAATATCAGAGAACGGGTCATTTCACAGTATTTAACAGATATCCTTAACATATGAAAGGGATGGTTTATTGAAGGTAATTTTGTATAGAGACGAAACCCTATTTGTACATAAGCGACCTGTCTGTAGCAAGCATAAACAGATTAGTTTTGAATGAATTGTTGTGATTTGTTAATGTTCTATCAATACATGAATTCAATAATTAGTATGCTGTGAACTTAAATCATTTCTAATATTACTTAAACAAGACAGATTGGAAGATACATTGAAGCAAATGCAATCGAACTGCCTCGTTAACATTTCATAGGTAACCCTCAAACCTAAACCACTTGTCACTTCAATCTTCGTACAAATAAACCAGGAGATTATATAAACCAGCCCTAGTTTCTTTCTCTTGACTTAGGTAAGTCCGCAGAACTCAAGTCCGGAAGCATCTTAGCCAGTCTCAAGAGAATTTCACGTGATCAAGAAGTGATCAATGATGTGACATTTAAGCACATTCTCGTGACAGTGCTTCAACAGCATCAGAAATATATCTATTCCTGACTTTGATGAAAAACGAAAGACACTGAATAAAAGCAAAGTGGGAGAATTTCGCGAGTTTTTGGAGGACACAATTTTGGTCTCGCTTTAGTCCGTGGATCTAGCCAATCTGAGCAGCATGGGTGTCCCTATCTACCGGTTATCATAGCTCTTAGTCACTGAATCATCCAATCCACAGACTCGCGATAAGATATTTGAGTAAAGTGTTGATAAAGTAACTTGTAAATTATAAAACGATCTGTGAGCTGTTTTGTTTTTGGTGACATTACACTAATTAGAATGAGATCTAACCAATGAACATATTTCAGTTGGTATCGTGATCTTATACAATTTGATGAATTAGTTTTCTATAATGTGCATGGTTATTTGATTGATTGTCATTGATATGAAAACCTCCTCAGCTCAAGTTACCCATTATCTAATTTAAGAGGTATATAAGAAGAGATATGAAGATAGTTTTGTCACATGTGCTGACAAGTTACTTGTCCATCTTTGGTTCAGGTCTCTAAATAGATGTAACGAAAATTACGTTGTAACAGTTCAGCAACGAAGTAGAAACACTGAGGATATAGTTTACATTACGAATACATTGTGTCCAGTGTTGGCTTTACCTCTAACCTCCAAAGTAATAGAAACCGTTTTTCTGAAACGATCATTATGATCATGAGGGGTGCAGAATAATGATTAATGTTGTCATGGCAACGGGTGAAGTGACGACGTTACAGGATATTTGAAGTTTAAACATTGTTACAACATCATATTAAGCTGCTTTTGTAAAAAAAACCCTGATCATGCCTATTCCTTTAGATGTAATATTCACGTAATACTTTCAAATATATCCATCTTACAGCCTTTATGGTATTACATTGATTGATATACTCTATTTTTCTATTGTTCATGAGTTTGAAAACAAATATAAATTCTAGATAATTTGATAAAGTTTTATCTGCCGTTTTAAAGTTGCAAAACATATTTACCTGAATATATTATTTTAAGTATATTTCATCCAAAGCAAATGTTTTATTCATATATATTATGAAATAAGTAATTTCTAAAGACTAGACTTTCTATCTAACAGTGCGACAATGTCTTACATATATTTTTTTTATAATATAGTTCTGTCACTTTTTATGACAGTGTATAGTGCAAGAGAAAAATACTTATTTCATGCCCTTTATTATGATAGCCTCAACTATATCGCCTTTGAAGCATTATTCACACACTCATGACATTTCTTGCATAAGCTTTAACCGTAATGCTTCTTAGCTCAATTTTACACAATTTACAGATCTTGTCAGTGATGTGCGATGGATACAGTTCCTGGAAGCGATGATATAGTTGCAGCAGAAAACCTACCGGTCCAATGCCAGAAATAATTAACTGGCAGTTATGTTATCCTCTTATCGATACACGGTCAAATACATGGAACACTGGGACTTTCTCTCTCTGTATTCATGGTTGACACATTAACCCGCAGGCAATGGTCGTTATATTATCATCTGCAAATTTGAATACAACCATCCTTTGCCCATAACCGTGGTTGACATTGACACATGAACTAGCAGGCAATTGACATTATATCCTCTTCAACTTTCTCCTCAACCTCCTTCTTACGTCTATCTGTGCATCAATCCATTGCCCACACTTCATTCAGATTTGGCACCACGAACTAGCGAGAGTTGACACGATGCTTTCACAAAGAGTAATTTCATTTGCTAAATGTGTCTTAGATTAATATATAGAGGATACTAAACGACCTTCCATTTACTTTTAATAATAAACGAGTTAATAATACAGTATAAAACGAGCGAAAGAGAGTTTGCTACCAAATCATAAACGAGTTTGATAAAAATAATTTAAATTGAAGGAAGTTGTGTATTCTGTTTATTATTTGACCTCAGTAATCACGCGTGACACAATAATACACAAATATGATTCTCTTCGCAGATGCGTCAATCTTATTAAATGCTTTCCCTTGGAGCTAGGTCTCTGCAGAAGACTTATCAATACATTGCAGGAGAAAACTAACTTCCTGTAATGTGGATGTAATTTTAAAATAATAAAGTATTTTCTACGTTCTGATCAATGTACCTATCATTACAAGGGACGATGGGACTTCCATTAGAGATATTGATGGTTGATATTGACATATGAAACACAGGAAACGATCACAGCAGTAGATTTATCCGTGCAATGCAGGAGATAACTAACCTGCTGTAACACGCATCCTGTAATCTGTATACACATCAATATAAGGGCCCTGGGACTTCCTCTGTTTATATTCACTGACATTAACACATAAAATATGGAAACGGTCGATGCATTGTCTTCACATACATCCTTTACCTCAACATGATAATATACTATACATGATAAGTAGGTGATAATGGAAATTCCATGTCAATGAATAAATCATTTTTTTATGATTTCAATAGACTCTGTTTTTGGGGACAGAATTATAACGTCAGAGAGAGTACCTTGTCGTGAGCATCAATGTGTATAAATCGTTTACATCATTGTAAGGAGTTATTTTCAATGCAAACTATTACAATCATTTTTTGTTTCAATTCAATTTTTTGAATTACGATCTAATAATTAAATTAATTCTTTAGATCTACAATTGAAAATAACAAAATTAGTAACATTTTACCCATCAACCTGACGAAAGTTAGTTCATAGGAAAAAAGGATAAAATGGTAATATATTTATCTATTTATTTACTCTAATAAATGGTGTCTTTTCATCGTTTTCACCTTTCTGTGACACTTTACTAGACAAGGAATCCCATAGAATAAGAAGCTCAAATAAAATAAAACAGAATTTTTTAAAGATATTTTTATTTCCCATAAGATGTTTACATATTTCGTTGTACATAAATTGTAGACATATTATACATAAATGCACACACACACACACACACACACATATATATATATATATATATATATATATATATATATATATATATACATACATACAATAGTTAGATAAAATATAAAAGAATAATACTAATTCATTATATAAGACATGTTAACGCACTGGTGCACACCTGATATATGAACAGTTAAGCAGTCTTGATAAAGATGAATTGTGAGAGTATAAATGATGCTTATATTGACAGTTGATGTAGTATAGTTGTGACGTTAACAGCCTGGTAAGCTGCTTCAGTTAAGGAGATATCAGTTCTTTTTCTAATGCTTTATATTCTCACAACAGGTCCTATGATTCTATGGTCCTTATATTCATCTATATATGAGCGAAACATTTGCTCATTGGATGTGGCAAGGACAGTTCATATAACCCATTGTCCTTATCAAAAATATTCTAATAAACAGGAAATCACAAGTAACCAGTCAAATCAACAAAAACTGGGCAATTGACAATATCCCTGAAAAATAGGCATAGTTCATGTTTTCAAGTTATCTATCTCTCACAATGCCTTCGCTCATACTTTCGATTTTGGTGAATTTAATCCTCGTGTTTATTTGACTGAAATAGTGTTGAAAACAGGTTAAATCCGTACTCTGTCACTAATTGACTAGCACTTGTCACAATCAATCGCACTGAAATCTGTTCGAACCTTGCAAACGTTTACATGTACTGGCTGCATTTCTGATCGAAAACTGCAAAATATGGATCCTTTTAAAAAAACACACGTACAAAAATATCAATTTGTTGCCTTCGTTTTCAAAGTCAAATTCAGTTCAGTTAACTCATGATTACTTGTATATATAATGGGTATCTTCATTGTACATATCCCAATCTTTTATCGTTTATCATTATTTTGAGTAATGAAATGTTGAATCTTATCATTTATTCTTGTTGCTCAATCATTTGCAGTCTGATTGACAAAGTCTGGTGACCGAGTAACTTATCCTGGTGTGGTCGTGTCTCTGTATCCTTGACGTTTAGGGCTACGTCAGTTATATAGCTGTAACATTGCTGACTTCAAGTTAAACCCCTTTCACCTACTTAAAGACCAAAAGAGGTAGCAACCATCGGTCTATTAAATTTTTGTAACTTTAAATATTTGAACTTTTCAGTCTAACATATTTCTGAATACATTTACCTTTGGCAAATGCATAAGATGGAAGACTTGAAGACTGTTGGATTATATATTTGATAGCTGCGAAGGTTCTATGCATTGCTTATCTATTTGAAGTTATGTTGTGCGTCACTGCCATTAAGGTTTAATTTTTTTATCACTTTCAACAATAATCTGAGGTTTACTTTTATAACCACAATTGTAATTTCAAATATCAGATTGATGCAATTGACTATAGATAAGTCATTCAGTATACACAATCCTCATTTGCCACTTGCGACCATCGCTTGGTTCTATTTGATTACATTTTCTTTTCCTCTCAGTCAATTTACTGCGTATGTCCCATGAGAGAGCAGGCAAAGTTGATTAACTTGTTTACAGATATTACTTGTCAAAAGGCATTTACAGTAGAGGCTATTTTGGCTTGGGTTGTTCTTTGTTGTGCTGAAAGGCTATGTAAACGGCCGCATTCTTGGAAATTGATAATTAAGTTCTGATGAGCAGCTGGTCATTTCATGAACTGAGCAATTATTTTCTCAAAATTATCGATTATATCATTTGATCACATTTTGCTAGGAGAAAGAAATTTGTTTTCGAGGTAAATTGATACCATTTTTCGATAAATACCAATTGGTGCAGCTGAGCATCTGTTCACTGCAATTGTTTTATCAATTATTTCTGTAAATCTCATGTTGCATTGCCAAACTATTCTGTATTATTCTTTACAAATATCACGTTCTTACTAGTAAAGAATATGAAGAGATCTAAAAAGAGTCATCAGAAAAGTGTAAAAATCCTCTTCATATCATTTCATTGGATGTATAAAAATTTAATTGCGGACTTGAAAATCTTACTAACCTCTAATGACTGAAATATTCCATTCAAGGAGCTTAAAACTCCTTCACTCTGTTAGGGCTTAAATAGGTGATTCATAATTCCTGACATCTACTTCAGATTGACCACCTCAATGTTGAGATAATGTGTATGACTAACTTGGCAAAAAGGGAATTGAAATGTAATTGACTAAATGACTCCTAAAAGAGTCAACAGTTATTCACCATGTCACTTAACATTAGTTTTTTATTTAAAAATTCTCGAGGTAGAAGATTTATACTTTTTTATAAGTGCTTTGTCCTTAAATGGGGTTAATTTATATAAAATGGAGGGATCATTGCAACAAATATCAGTATATGTCTTTGACCCTTCGACCCCTTTTCTTCCCTAATCTATCCACTCTTCTTGTGGCGATTTCAATCATGTGTTGAACCCCATAGTCACTGACTGTTTGTTCTCACCAGTAATTATGTCCTGTTTGTTCATTCACCATGAAAGCTTTTTTCATCGTCAGAGCTACACATTTCTGTTCAAAACCAAGTTCCCTAAACGTCACTAGAATGTGATAACATTAAAATTCTAGGTTCGGCTGGTCCAAGGGATTGTAACATGATAAGCAGGTACAAATATAGGTTTGGAATCTGGGTCGCAAAAAGTGGTTAGAAATATGATTGCATCAGAGGTGTCAGAAGTGATGCTCTTGTTGAGTGATTGTGAGTCCGGCTGCCTAAAATGCTCTCTCTGGAGGAACACCAGTTCCTGGAATAGACAGGAACCGTTTTGCCAGGGAAGCAGCTCTCGGTTATTACTGACTATTCTTTTTTCGCCAGCCCAGACTGAACGACTTTCAAGGTTGGATTTGAGACCTTTTAGCTGCAGCAGTGAGGAAACAATCATACTTTTCCTTGACAGATTAGAATATAAGTCAGAGTTAGAGTCAGAAAATCCATGACCTTTAATGTCTCATTGTATAAAACCTTTTCTTTTATCGTGGTGTGGTGGTTAGCGTGCTTCGGAGACCCTGAGAGTTATGCCAGCCGGAGCTTACATGCTCCTGGTAGGGGCACCCATGCTGGACAGGTCCACGGGTAGAAGCAAGATCATATTTGAGTCCTTCTAAAACCTGCTTTCTGTCTCTCACTATGCTTTTCTTTCCGTCCTTTCCCTGACACTTTCGACCCCTTCTTCCTGATCTGTCCACTCTCTTTTGGTTGCTTGCCATCCACGTGTTTCATGATTGAAATAGTGTTCAAAACACGTTCAACCCCAACTCACTCACTCATTGGGGGGCAATAGATCCTGCTTGACCATAACTTCAACAGGTTCTTCTACATGTTATTCTTGCACAGGGAGTTCCTGATTTTCATAGGATTATTGTCTCGAAACAATATGAGCATCATCATGAGTTTCACTTCGCGGGTTCTCTCGTAGAAAGCGGAGATGTTTAGCGCTGTGGTGATCATGCTTGGTGTTCAACAGAAGTAATCTGTCACCCCGAGTCCATTAGCAATGGTAGTTTTCAACTCGGCAAACACACGGGTGTCCTACAAATAAGAAGAAATGAGGTGTTTTGTGACCAAAGCAAAAACCAGGTTTTTTTTACAGGGAATTCCTCGCTCCAAAATAATTATGTCGATGAAACAGGTGGTTTGAGAGCAACAACAAGCTGTTCAATGAACATCCAGCGGTTGTCTTTCAGATTTAGGTGCTTTTGTTTCTCGTCATGCAGAACTGCAACGATTGACGTGTGCAACTCATTGAGTCTCTCAAACATAAAGTAAACAGAGATCCATCTGGTTTAGAACATCAGTTATCACTTGCTTCACTCTTTTGCCAAGACGAAACATCTTCAAACTCTAGTGTAACTGATTTTGAGAAGTAAATCGCCATTTTTCGTGCATGAATAATTAGAATATAGGCCTAAGCCATGAATATAAACGTTGTCAATACCATTCATACTAACATGTGGTCACCCAGCAGCGACAGTCATAATTCTGGCGTTGTCAGTTGTTAGTCGTACAACCATAGACATTTTAAATTTCAAATTCAAGTTAAATCCACACCAACGATTAGGTGCTGTTGTCGCCTGTATGACAATCCTCTTCATGTCTTGTTGCAAAAATGCACAATTACAGATTCCATCATTCTAACATGTAACAGACTGTGATTGTGATTAACAAGGGTAACATATATGGTCTACATATCTGTTGTTAAAGATACGCCTGGGCACACACCTTAAGAATATTCCTAAGCTAGGTTTTGATGTCAATATATTCCACGGACATGTGTTCCATGGTGAGATGTTTCGTCATTGAGCTTGCATAACATAGCATAACCCCACAAAGGGGACCTTAGTGTTGTACTTTGATTCATCAAGATCAAAGTGCGCCCATACATTTGACTTTACAAACGTTGGTCACAACAAGCTTAGAGTTACCTCCCTTAGTTTGGTACTCGAGTCCTTGAATTTGTACTCGAGTCCCTATCTGTACTCGAGTACCTGTCAGTGTCCTATATGAAATAGAGCAAAGTTTTGAATAAGATTTTATAAAATTCATCTGTAGGCAAATATCATACTCTTTTTAGTCAAGACAATTATGCATCAATGATATCTTAAAAACACAAACGCTTTTGACTATGATGACTTGTTTGGCATATTTTGGGCTTAGAGTCAACATTTCTTTCCTAGTGAGGCCTCAGCGTCAGCTTTTTTTTCCTAGTGAGTGAAATTCCAATTAAAAGCAGCTAAATGCTTCTACCATAAATATCTCAAAAGAAGATTTATATTTCTTACCCAAATATGCCGGGTATTAAAGTTTTCATAATGGTCAAAGGAATTACAATTTTTCTAAAAATAACTCGAGATTTGATTGGCTGACAGAACTATTTCTATTCATTCTTTCAGTGAGTGGAGCGTACCCTTGTCACAGAGACCTCAAAACAAACATTGTTTTTAATTTCGTATGTCAATGTAAAATGTTTTATATGGTTTGTTTTACTGATTCGTTCATCTAGGATTGTCTTACTTAATGTATGATCCATAAACATGTAGTTAATTGAAGAGACTACATTTAACTGCGCCATGACATAATCGTTGTTCGTCGCGCATGAACACAAAGACCGAGTTTACTTGCAACTCGCCTTCACGAAGGCATTTTCCAAAAGTAGATTTGACTTTGGTAAGAAAAAGAATAACCAACTAGAAGCTCGGAATTACGGTTTATCTGTCCCTCGTGAATTTATAACAATAATCGACTCAGGACAGATAAACCGTAGTTCCTCGCATCTTGTTGATTATTCTAAAGTGCAATGCAGAAGATGACCATTCTGCTGTTATGTATATCCTCTGCGCAGTGTACTCATCAATATATATCGACATAGGAACCCTTGGACTTCCTTTCTAAACATTGATGGTTGACATTGACACATGAAATACAGGAGATGGTCCAACCGGAAGACATATCCATGCAGTGCAGGAGTTTAATAACCTGCTGATATTCAAACCCACTGATCGCTGTACACATCAATACAAGAAAACTTGGGACTTCCGTTATGAATATTAATGGTTAACATTGAAACTTCAAATACAGGAGACGATCCCAACAGCAAACTGTCTCAGTGCAATGTAGGAGATAACTTACCAGTTTCTTTGTAAATTCACTGATCAATGCAATGTAGGAGATAACTTACCTGCTGCTTTGTAAATCCACTGATCAATGGATACATCAATACAAGGAACTCTGTGACTTGCTCTTAAGTTATTCATAGTGGACATTGACACAAAGAACACAGGAGACATCCGATTATTTTTCTTCTTCGCATACATCTTTTTAAAAAAAATGTCTTAACTATATAGCACTAGTGTGTGATATTCACTTGTTTGGGTCAATAAATATTATTTCAAAACAATTTTCATCTACTAAAATCGCATAATAAAAATTATTTTGATTATGTCAATTTAATTGGAAAACTTGGATAATGAAAATGTATAATCAGTATATATCCTATTGTTATAAAAGAAAAAGCAAATATTCATATAATCTTTTGTCTTACATATTATTACATTTCAGATTTAATCATTTTAGCTATGGAATTGAGAAAGTCCAAGGAATTCACCTTTGTTTGATTTATTTACATTTAATAAGTTCTCATTACAGGAAGAAACAATTCTGATTGACTTTACGATACGATTTCTTTCTCAGACCACTTAAAATTATCAATAGAAATTAACTGAAAGGGACATATATGTTGTAAAGGTAATTATTATTATTTTCTGATACTAACTTGAAAGGTAGAGTGTTCATTTTTATTTTCTTAATCGGAGCATTACTCGGACTATAATGCAATTCTATGCCTAAAAACAACATACGAAATAAATGCCTTTCGTCCGGATTGGAGCTTTCATATATTTTCCAATATTGATATATTTGACATTCGGTGCCCAAAGTACAAGCTCAAGTCAATTAGGCGTTACTGCGCGCATACAAAAGGTTTACAAAACCGTAATCACCGTTCAACATCTACACTACCTAGTATGTAATGTTAAGTAATAAAACTCCCTTTGTAGATTCTAGTTCTTTCCTACACGATATCCTATGAATTTCTTATGGCATCTTATGACGTCTGTTACTATGAACATAATTAAAATCTTTCAATGGCCAAGTTTGTCAATGCCTAAATCAAAATTATATACTTCATTAAATTGTTCTGGTTTTATCTTAATTCAATCTAGCTTAATCTAATATCGTTCTGCTCTTGTATGCAGGAAACTCAGTGCTATAAAATACAGCTTAAGTTCATCTAATATCTATTGACTCTAAATTGATTGTCATGAAATAAGATAAGAACTTCATACAAGGTTAATTATAGCAATATTGCAATCAAGAATTGATGTCATCTAAGATGGTTTCTTGTACTAGGATCCCTCAATAAAATCGATTCTAATTTAACCGTCTACGAAGAGTTGATAATTTGTTTAAATACTATTGTAACCAGTTGTTCTCAAGTAATCAATTTGGTGAAATTATTATTCTATCCTATTCCTTCCACTTTGAAATTAACGTATCTTATTGAAATTTAAGTTTTCAGTAACATGAATTGCAAGAAACATTCAAATATGTAATTGTTTGTTACACGTAAAAATAACCAAGGTATACCAATTTAACAGAATGAGCCGTTTAATGATAATAGAAATGTGTCAGGTTCACATGTTAAGATTATAGAACATCGTAAAAATGATAACTGATTAATGAAATATATTTTAAATAAATCTTGCGTTTTATGTTCCTACCCTTTGCTCCATCCTTCATATTTCATAAAAGGATATCCAGGGCCTAGATTTTCGAAGCTCTCTTAGCACTAAGATAGTCGTAAGCCAATGCTAATGTATGGTACTTACGACTATCTTAGTGCTAAGAGAGCTTCGAAAATCTGGGCCCAGGTTAGTAGTCGGATCAAATAAAGAGTATAAGATGAAATTTACCATATGCTCCTACTTCGAGACTGCATGCACCAGATTATTGCCATTTCACATGTTGTGAAACTCTAATACTTGTGTTAAGTGTTGTGCAACTATTTTTCATTTCAAACGAATTTAGATTAGATTCCAATAAAGGCCTCTTGATAATGTACAAGTTCCAAAGCTGGTCAGTTGAAGTAATAAGAACGACATGTGTTTATCCAACATTCAATGTACATGTGTGCTAGACCATAATTGAACATGATTCTAACACATATTTTTGCAGTAATCTCTGAACTGGGATATCTAACCTGATTACCTGATATATATTATCTTTGGGCTCAAAGTCCAAACGTTCAATGTTTTGAGGAATACTCGCTATCTGACACAATGTTTAGTTTTCTCCTCAGTTATATAATTTTTTAATCGCTTCTAATGATGATTTGAATTTTTTTGATACAAATGTTTTTCTACTGCAATAAAGAGAAGTGATTAAATTTACATCCTCTTCATTTGCCAATCTGACATCTGCTTGCTTTTTGAAAGTAATTTTTCCCCCAGCTCAGTTACTACTTATGTCCCATGAGAGGACACATTTGATTATGTTGGTTGCAATGTTGATTTTGCCATAATGCATTCACTATTCAGGCTATGATTGTTTTCACCAACGGGTAATTGTTATTATGATTAAATACTCAAGAAACTAATTCAAATTATGAATTTAACATTTATTGTGAAAATAGCAAAAAACTTTAACTTAAATGGCAAACGTAAATTAAATTGTTTCAGTATTCACGACTTGTTTGATATCTTAACAAATCTTCACACTTATATTACCATTTTGAAGTATATCGAACAAACTTTAAAAAATTGCTGTCGACTGCAAAACGCTGTGACCGATCTTCTTTTGTTGAAATTGCACAGCAAATTGTAAGGTAGTGCTTAAATATCCCATTGAAAACAGAATCATGATATAAGGATGATGTTGGAGAAACATGTCTCAATATGAAAAAGGAAAATCTAGAGCGACAAAGCCATATCAGCTCAGACACGTAAGTCGCCTTTTGTTACCACGTATCCTTTCTTTCACCATATGCTGTGCAAATGTCACAGTGGAATCATATTCCTAGAGTCAAGAGAGGAACTCATGAACTTGTTTGCTCTGCTGCATTATATTCCCGAGTTGTTTGCATATTTACTTAGAGAAACGTGACTGACATGCTAACACTGACATGCTAATATTACTATCGTCCACTATAAGTTACTTGTCTTCTCTCCATGGTTCAGGTAACATTGTCCGTGGTGGCACGTGGTCCTGTGCATTGCTCAGTTGACCGCTATCAGTGAAGTTCAGCAACATTAGGCGTGGCTCGTCGAATGGTCACCTGATGCCTTGCTGGATAAACTGAGAGTTTGAAGGGTGATTTCCTGCCCCATACTGAGACACGGGTTGTGAAACGTGTGTTGTCCCCTTAGGCAAGAGACTTTATTCGAAATGTGCCTCTGTTCACCCAGCAGTACAATTGGGTACCTGGTTTGGAAGTGATTGCAATGTGACAGATAACCATTAAAGCGCTTAACCGGCAGCTGGGTTGCATAGTCTTAAGGAGTTGAGATTGTAAAAAAGCAGTGTTTGTCCTTACACCAGGGTAATAATGTGTGTGGCGCTTTGAGCATGCCCCTTTGTGGCGTGAAGTACCAGCGCAATATTAGTATCCTCGTTATTATATCGAACAGTATCCACGTTAACCTGACTTTAACATGAAAGTAGCATGTAAGTAATCGGGTGCAGCAGTTTTTTCTTATCGTATCTCACAAAAACGAGAACAAATTCAACTATGCAAACCAATCTTTTTTTTAATTAAACGCTGTTCATAAACGAACGTAACATGTTCGGTAAATCAATTTAATACCTTTCTTGATTAAAGGTGTTAAATGGCCGCCAGTAGGTTTTCTTTGATACCTGAAAGTTTAATCAACGACTATGGTAAGTAATGAGTAATAACGTAATCGACCCGCTGAAAAAACTGCATTGGCGTTAACATAAACAAATTTTAGACAATTTGAAGAAATGAAATTTAAAACGAACGTAACATGTGCGGTATATAAATTTAATACCTTTCATTATTAAAGGTGTTAAATGGTCGCCAGTAGGTTTTGCTTGATACCATAAACAAATTGAATGTTAACATTAACAAATTTTAGACAATTTGAAGAAATGAAATTTAAAAAAAAACCCTTGCTACTGGCCCTTTTACGAGCCTTCAATATTATTCGGTCGCTCTACACCAGGAGGATGAGCATCCAAAAAAGATAAGGTTTTGATTCAAATTGTGGAGCTCGAGTATACCATTGATCAGGCAATCTCAATATAATAAAGGTATTTTAATTACAAACCTATCCCTAGTGGAATAGATTATGCATGATTAACTAACCACAGGATATTGTGATGAAGTCCTGGGTCGTTAACTTAAGATAAGTTTGTAAAACTGCTTGCATTATTGAATACCAAATTAACATTTTTGCAAAGAAGATTGCAATGTGCCTAACTGATTTGAATTTAAAATCTGATGAAACATTTGAAAATCTGATCAAACAAATGTTAACTTCAGTAATGAAGAACATGGTCTGAATAGTTGTGTCTGTATTTTTCGGAAATTTGTTAATTATTACAAATAGATCCAATTGGCAAAAGGGCTTTAGAATTTATAGAATGCATGTGTTTAGAAAGCTCAAATTATTTTTTCACGTAGATGATCCGATTGCTCCTAAATAAAGAAAATAAGATCAGTAAATCAATACAATCAGTATTCAATCTTTTAATACATTCTACGTCTACAGATAACCAGGTTTAATAAACAGATGATTTACCTTGTCAGGATAAATGATATATTTTGCCTAATATTCAATGGGGAAATTAAAAAACTAGGACATTATATCAACACACTCGAGTGACATTCATCCCTACCTAACGAGGAAATGGTGTATTGTATAAAATATTTCATAGTATAATTTTATTACTAGCATGAAATCTACATAATTCTTAAAATGATCACTCCATATTTTATATGCTTAAGGTTTGAGTTAACTTCTTTTTTTAAAGTGTGCATATATGATGGACCTTTTTGTCAATTTTCAATGATAAACGTAAGCAGTATCATTCTATTTGGTTACAGAGTAAGTGATGCATTTGATTTGTTTTTGAAGATGATATTGTTACGTGAGTTTTTTTTTTCAATATGGTTAATCATTAGTGATGAGATAAAGTCAATATGAGCGGGTGCACATATCATTTTTGAATAGCAGCGATTGTTTCAGCGCGAGTTAACGTATTTCGTAGTCTGTGATGACATAAGCCACGGTTCGAGACGTAGCGGTAGACGCCGTTTACTGATTTTTTCAATATGTTCAAAATGAAATAGATTGAGTAATACAGACATTACTACACTCGGAAGTGTATCATATGACATTTACAAAACTCACGCGAATTCGTGTATATTATTCGTTCTTACTCGGCTGATACAAAAATGTCCACTTTTTCCGTTTATCATATGACACACTTCCTAAGTAAAGAATTTCTATACATACTTTAAATATGGTGTATCAAACTCATCGTTCAAAATAATTCAACATCATTTGTACATATTATTAAAAATGGTGTAGAGTTGTTTTTAATTACTACATTGGTTAAACATTTACATAAACTTGTTTGGAGTAATTGATGAAATGTTGATTAAAAAGTATTTATGTCGGACAATGTTCATGACTGTATGACTCGATTAAAACCTTCGCCCATTGGTTTTTGACAATTCAATCACTTTAAACATGCTAGTTTGTGATTGTAATGTATTGAATCTAAATAATATAACGAAAATAATACTTGTATCATATTTATCATCAAGCAATTAAAGGTCTTTATCTAATCAGTCCACAAGTCGAACTTGCAAAGTAAACTTACTTTAAGCACACTACCATTAGACGT
Organism: Phorcus lineatus; assembly: GCA_921293015.1. NCBI lineage: Eukaryota > Metazoa > Mollusca > Gastropoda > Trochida > Trochidae > Phorcus > Phorcus lineatus. The sequence goes on from OV121093.1 coordinate 15,291,360, forward strand.
TCTCAAGGCCCGCGTCAAGCGACCAGCGATTTCCTAAGGATTGTCAGCTTGTCAATCACGTTTCCAATCATTAGTTATATCTGTATCAATCAAGTTCAAGACACAGACGCTATAAACTGACCGAACTGGAACTAATTCATTTGGGAATTCTCTTAGCGATGACCACTTCACCCAATTAACATGAAAGTTATCAAGGAGGCGGGAACCTAATTCATTTAACAGTTTCATTTATCCTAGGAGATGAATGTAAGACGCAAATCTCCATTCGTATTGGCTAATTGTGACGTCTCAAAAGGGTTTATTTGCTTTTAAGTGATTATTTGCCTTTGTCGTGTGCGTTCAAGACAATCTATTATAGTAATCAGCGCGAGTAATATTTTGCTTGCATTGCTTTCCCCTTCATGCAGTTTACCAGCTTATAGGCGTTTTTCTGCAGCTTCTGTGGCTAAATTAATATCATAAATGGCAAAATAAACATGATTATTTCAACTATTATTTTCAATATGCAGTTATGAAGTTTTACACAAATTGATATTGCTAATACAGATTAAAAAAGTTTAATATTTATTTAATTGTAATTATTTCTGAAAATTTATAGTTAAAAATATACGTTATTCATTAGAAAGGAAGTGTTCGTTCAATGGCTTTCTTTTCTCGAGAAAGAAAAATAAAAGTCAGTATCGGTGTCCCATATAGTATTAATTAAAGGGATACAGTGAATGAGTTAAATATGTCAAACTTAATAGATGGCGTTATTTTATAGAAAAGCAGTCAGTCTTTCTTTCTGAATATTATCATTATCAGTTCAGTATGGTTACAACATACAGGATAGAATCATGAATCATGACGGAAAACCGGGCAATGGCGCGAGCTGGTGCCTCAAACGTGATTTTGAAAACATATCTACAGGGAAACAAAGACAATTATGAATTGGTGGTGTTCATCAGGTCATCTAACTAATATACATGGACAAGAAAACTGTTGGCTATTAAAGTGACTGTACACACTGTTCCAGCTTTCTCGGCCTTTCCCTAGGAAGGTTTTAGGAATACCCAAATATACACCCGTTTCGCTACGGGATCTGAGGCAAAACAGAGAAGAAGGAAATATCTTTAAGATCTTGAATTGGGTCAACAAATCTATTAGTTATCGAGGCCTGTAGAAAGCTAGCGGGGGAAACTGAAGGGGGCACTATCATGGTTGTCTCGAAAAGTGGTCAGTACCACAGGGGCGTGTATCGCTTAGAACTAGCTTACGAAAGACATATATACCCATAGACCCTACCCTACTACTATATAAAAGGAAAGGGATGTAACGACCAAACCACCCCATGCTCGAACAAAGTCAGTTTTCGCATCCAAAATAATTTTTCTGGACAAATTGTTCACTACGATTCGAAAGCTAAATGATTTCCCTACAGAACGAGCTATGGATTGTCAAAATCGGGTAATTATTTCAAAAGTTACATGCAACGACGCCCCGAAAATCGCTACCGCCAGATTTTCAGGCCAAAATCCCCACTCACGAAAAACAGCAAAAACTCACCGTTTAACATCGTTTATTGATTCCAGCAATGTTGACAACACCAATGTAGAGCTCGATTCGATCGGCGACATCGAACTACATGTTCACAATATGAGAACAGCACCTAATTATTATTTCTACGAGTGCTAGCAGACATTATATCAAAAATCATCTGCTTTGCGGTTGTCTTGTTGGCCATAACAGTGGCCTTGACATTCATTTGTCCTCGTAGCCGCAGCAAATTTACAAATTATAGGATTTGGTAGAAATTAACATTGAGTATTTTCTATTAAATTCCTTTCTGCACTCGTGTGTGTTTTAATGAGCCCAAAATATTAAATAAACTCGTTCTTTATAACTATGTGTCAAATTATAAATTTTTTGAAACGTTCCAGAAATATTTATTTATTCGACTGGCAAATGTCAAAATTTCAAACGAATCGTTAGAAAATCGCAACATAACCTTTGATTTAAGTGACAATAATTTTTTTTTATAATTTATGTAGAACAATATCCTTATTAGTATGATTTTTCATGTTTTAATAAAGAATTTAAACAACTTTTACTTGGTTTACCTTAAAATATTGTTTTGATCTTTTTCTCCACAAATTGATGGCATAATATTAATATTAACCTGTTACCTACATTAACTTGATAGATTTCGCTATCCTTCTTAATTAAAGAATTTATTTTTAAAACTCAGTTATGTTTTATAACTGGAAAAGAAAATATTCAAAACTTAAATGAATTTGTAAAGAGGTTTGAATCTCAAAGGCAAATTTGAAAGCAACTCCTAATTCTAGATAAACTACTTCCATGTTAAATATTTGATGTGCAGTTCAGATACATTATTTGATAAAATAAGTTTACCATTTGTTGGGGATTTAATTTTATTTCTTCAAACAATAGTGATATAATTAAAATGATCAAAACTGTGTTCGACAAAAAAGGGGATATTTATTTTTCAGAGGTCAGACAGAATTATATATTTTTATCAATATTGGCTTGGCTCAGGAGTGAGATCATGTAAATCAAAAAAGATGTGGATAGCAATCATTGATAATGACTTGTATTTTGTAATTCATACTGTTCAACCACCCTGGTGGTTAGGGGCATAAATGCAATGCCTCGCTTGGAAGGTTACCTTAGTTTTCTTTATTGGAAGCAATTTTGATTTTCATAGTTAAAAGATTAAAACAACAAAAACATATTAAGTTACAATATGCTGCATTTAAACTTATTAACAGTTATGTATAATCATGTTGAAAAAAAAAACTTTTCTTATAACTTCAGTTGAAAGGTAGATTTTTTTGCCTCATGAAAAGGTGATTTGATTAAGTTGAGAGCAAATAGTCCTGTTGGTAGAGAGAATGCAATGATAGGTATCCTTTTACTACAATAAGGCCAGTCTCTAACCAATAAAGGAACAAACATTAACAATGTGTCCAATAAATAAGAGAAGAAATTTCATTCTTAAAGTAATCAGTATATTTTTTTATGTATAAGGTCAAAAAAAGCGAGTCTGAAGTGACAGATCTCCAGACTGGCACAGTACTTGTATCTTTAATTGCTGTTTCAAATGCAATAAATCTGATTTAGTTATATTTTTTAGAATATTTGCGTATGAGGGCATTTTCCCAAAAATGTCCTGAATTTGTTTGCCTTGCAAGCAATAAACTCTTTAGTTTCAAAAACATGTCTGTAATGGTTAGAATTGTAATCAAATGAAGGCTCTACCTTTTTTACACTTCAAAGAAATTATGCTCACTGAAATTAATTTCAGTTGAGCGTGATAAAATATCACAAACCTTAACAGTGATACACACTCAACCTTTTTACAAGGTTCACAGGCTCAGAGGCACATCAGTTCTGTAATATTTTTCTCAGTTTTAGAAGAATAGAGTCATGACCCTGGAGCTCATCAGGCTTTAAGATCTATTATCACTAGGCCATAGTATTATAATACCACTTGCTTATGGAGCATATAAACATTCCATCTTTCTTAGCTTATTAAGATTATTAAAGAAGAAGATATTTATAAGGCCATGACCTGTGTGAGTTTAGTGAGGGACAAACAAGATATATAATATCTAGTTTAGAATCCTCATTAGAGGAGTTAGAGTTAGAGTTTTTCACTATCATCTTCAGGAGAAAAAAATGAAAATAGGTTTTAGGAGTGGCTCCAGAGGCCTTTCTTAGGTCACCGAATTTATAAATTTAAATCCTTAGTAGTCAAGGAATTGGTACACAAAATTATATTGGGACACCATCCCATGTCAGGCTAGATATGAGGTGAAAAGTGAAATTGAATCACTTATTTGCTTGCAGTTTAATTCAATTGGCATAGAATATTTGATGTAGAAATTATAATTGAAAATCTAAAAACACATTCTTTGTACATCATCTGTTATATATCCAGCACGAAACAGACAGATTTGATTTGTAGCCCATATTTCACCTACTGGTAAGCACTCATTACAAGTTATGCCAAAATAAACTTTCCTTGCCTATTATTGATGTGTATATTATAGTCATAAGAGTATTTGTATTCAGTATTGAACATCCTTTAAAATTTACCAACTCAACCTTTTTAATATTCATAAAAACATCATGAAAGGCTTTTATGAAGTACAACCTACTGATCATTTAAGTTATGCAAAGTGTTAACAATTACTCATGGTTAATGGCATTAAACTAAAACTTTGAAAAGGGAGGTGTTATCCATAGGTGGATAGAAAAATGTATTAAACACATAAATATCTATTTTACACTCCTCAAAACACAGGTTGAGTTCTTTGAAGGCTAATGGCACCTATAATGATCACATATCAAATGATAATAATCAATTGAATTCGATTCAATACAATCAATATAATTGGATATAAGTGATGAAAGTAACTGTATTGTTTTCTTAATTGGGGACTCACTTGAATGTCTGTATATATACAGAAACATATTAAAGAATCCTCACAAATAAATTCATTGGAAGTCAATTTATTTATTTTATTTGAAGATTTTATTGAATTACAATAGCAGAACATTTTAAAGAGTGTCCATGTATTAGAGATTCTTTTCCATGTATGCAGAAAGGATATTCTCCAGATTAAACTGTCCCCTCTTGATATTGAATCTTGTAACTGAAAAATATAAATTGGAACCAAATTAAATATGAGGCAAAAAAAGATTGTTCCATTGTCATTATAGCTCCTCAAGTACTACAATATTTATTGTATTTAATGTTACAAACTAACATTTTAAATAACAAAGTATAGTCAAAGTGGTTGCTCTCATAATTCAAACAATCATGGAACTTAATATTTGGTTAATCATTATCTACATTGGTAAAGGTGTGTTGTATAAACATTTATGATTACAACATTTTGCTTTTAAGATAGCTGAAATAAATAGGTTTAAAATTTAAGTTGGATTTCTTTTGCCTCTTTTACAGAATTGCTCAATCAAACTCTAGAAACAAAGTGACACTTTTCACCAAAAAAGTTTCATACAGCATTAACAACAGCTTGAGACATGGTACCTAACCAATAACCCCAAAGCCCCCTCGTTATCTCCTTATTTCCCCCCATGGTTAGGCCCTTCCACTACCTCTCCTCCCATTGAACCTGTTGTGACAATTGTCTTCTCTTTTCTCACTCATGGTAAACAAAACTATTAAGTAATATATCTAAAAAAATTACCTTGAGAAACATATTTCAAATGGATCATGTCTCAGTGGCATGTATCTAAAACTCTACATTATCTACTGAAATACATTAACAAAAAAATAAAAAAGTATATCATGCAAAGATCCAAATCTTTAGATTGTGGCTATTGTGCTTGCCTGAAACTTTCAAACAATGATGGAAAAGTGTCTCCACTCTCTCCTCCTGTATTGAGACACATGCCTGCAAAGAGAGAATCTTTTTTGAAAAAACACTTCTATATTTTAAACAATGTACATTTCACCCCTTTATTTCTTAAATGAATTTTTAAAAAAATAATTCTAGGCTACATAATGTATTTGTGCTTGTCAAATTAAAACAATACTTGCTCTGCTACTCTCTTTAGAAACTTTTACCCAAATGAATAGATATGTACATGATCATATATTAGATATTTATTACAAAAAGCCAGAAGGCTATTAACCAGCTGTCACCATCAGTTTGTAAGTGTAATATGGAAGGCACAATCTTTAAATTATCTACATGTATAAATATGATATTACAAAATGGGAATAATTCAGGTATTCTAACAGTCTTGAATAAAAAACAAATATTGAGCAGCTTAGAAATAGAAGTGCTGGTAAATACATTTGATGGTGTTATATCAAATTGATAACCAGATCATTAAAATGACATAAATTCTCAATCAAATACTTACTGTTTATTAGTATTCTGTGACATGCCTTCATCTGAAATCCAAATTAAAATCATGACTAAGACTTTTGTTAAAATGGTTTCAAACTTAATTGCACTAATCATTTACCTATTCTAGTTTCACACATATATTTTATAATCATATACAGATATAGCACCTTCAAATTTTCAAAAGGCATGCATAACTCATCAATAAAGTTGGTATTATTGTCATATGTTAAAAACACGGCACTTTCATCTAAAATCAATAATCAATTAAGCCTGTCATATTGGGGCTTTTTTTGATGGAATATTGGCAAAGTAATTAGATTTATAAATAACATTTTAGAGATGTTTAAACAATCACTAAAATAAAATAATAAATTGATGTTAAAATGATAGATTGATGGCAATTAAAGAAAAGAATATAATTACCAGTGAAAACATCATATACGCCGATGCTTACCTGGTGGAGGCTTGGCAAATTGAAGGCATCGGTCCATTAATTATTCCCAGCACTGCCAGCAGCAGAGAGAAATGATTCGAAGCACCTGGAGTTGGAGAATCGTTTTTTCTTTTGCCGATTCAGACATAAAAATTTAAACTCCTACAAGAGGCTCTATATGTGACTAATTTCCAAAAAACAACAGCTCCAGTTGCTTGTGGTAAGGTGGACACGTCTAAAAATCCTAAACGTTTTTCGACCACGTTGTGTTGTTTACAAACATGGTATTGAAAGGACTGTGAGGAGTTCGATCAGAGTTCGGAGTTCGCTCACTTGCTTATTTGCTGCGGCTACGAGGTCAAATGAATGTCAAGGCCACTGTTATGGCCAACAAGACAACCGCAAAGCAGATGATTTTTGATATAATGTCTGCTAGCACTCGTAGAAATAATAATTAGGTGCTGTTCTCATATTGTGAACATGTAGTTCGATGTCGCCGATCGAATCGAGCTCTACATTGGTGTTGTCAACATTGCTGGAATCAATAAACGATGTTAAACGGTGAGTTTTTGCTGTTTTTCGTGAGTGGGGATTTTGGCCTGAAAATCTGGCGGTAGCGATTTTCGGGGCGTCGTTGCATGTAACTTTTGAAATAATTACCCGATTTTGACAATCCATAGCTCGTTTTGTAGGGAAATCATTTAGCTTTCGAATCGTAGTGAACAATTTGTCCAGAAAAATTATTTTGGATGCGAAAACTGACTTTGTTCGAGCATGAGGTGGTTTGGTCGTTACATCCCTTTCCTTTTATATAGTAGTAGGGTAGGGTCTATGGGTATATGTCTTTCTAACGCTATTTCTAAGCGATACACGCCCCTGTGGTCAGTACCTGTTTCCGAAATTAACCCTCACAATATAAACCAGGCGGTCTTGGGTTTTAAACAAATGTCTTACTTGCTTTTTTGCCTACAAAAAATATCGATGCGGAAGTATTCTAACAAGGAATCAAAACAAATTTAAAACTTAGCTCGACAATAGTGTAAGAGAAAAATCATCGCTATTTGATGTGCAACCCTTCATATGCCAATCATGTCCCGTTGTCAAACGGCTTGGCGTCAATCAATTACTCATTTTACCATGAATGTGCTGGAAACTCGATTCTGATTTGTTGATTTGTTTGATTCGAAAAGCATCAATTCACTATTGAAGTTGTTCTGTTAATCCGAAATATTAATATTAACAGGCGCCAGACTCTAAGGCCCGTAAGTTCGAAGCTGGTTTTTCCTAGACCAGGTTTAGTGCCAGTCCTGGTTTAGTTAAACTAAGACCATCGGTTTAAGTTAAACTGTAATATGGAAAGGTAGTTTAGTTAAACTAGGATTCAGACCAAGTTTAAATGTATCAATTAAGTTTCATTAATTTTCCACTCCTGATTTTGTATAAACCAATGTTTGAGCATGCTCTATTGGCATTTCCTGTCAAAGCACATGGTTAACTAGTCCAGGAGGTTGACATCATGCAGAGAAAGTAAGTGAGTGTTGGGTTTTTAAAAGAAGTTTTCAAGATGGCTACACCTCAAAGAGACAGATTACATAATTTTGAAGATCAGCATAAAGAATTCATGATAGATTTAGCAGAAGAAAATATCAATATTATTGAAGACAAAAAATGTGACTCGCAATCATTGAAAGCAAAAACCAACGCTTGGGGCAAAATCAGATTGTCCTTCAATGCTCAGTTTGGTTTACAAGTTGATGCTGAAAAACTCAAAAACCTATGGAAAAGACTGAAATTAAACGCCAAAAAGGAGATGAGGAATTATCAAAAAGAATTAAAAAGAACAGGTGGAGGTAACCCCCCAAGAGATGTCAGCTCACAAACCATCAGGATCGTGACATTAATTCCTGCAGAGTTTGAACAGCTCCACAACCCTTTCGACAATGATGCATCTGATAATGAAGATGTGTAAGTACCCTTTACAAAGTTTTTGAATTGATACAGACTAATCTTCCATGATTTTTATTTTTGTAAATAGTTTTTTGTTTATCAGTTTATTACATACATAACATCAAATAGATTCAACAAACTGAACTAACTGTTTTAGCACTGGTCGATTGCTTTCATTAAAATAATTAAATGCTGTTTCTGAATCTTCTGCTATATAAACCATTTTATAAATATGTATTGCAGGTGTGAGAGGTCACTGGTCGCCAGTTCCCAGATAGGGCAGATACCATCCACGTCCAGATCTTCCTCACGGTCAACCTCAAGATCAACAAGCATCATGACTGTCAGTGACGAGGATCGGGATGGTGAAAATGATGCTGCCTCATCTGAAGTTCTTCCAACTATCACTTGTAGAAAGAGGAAGCGCCAGTCAATGGACACTCAGAGAAACGCCTCCAGCAACAACAACACAGAGCAGGTACTCATAGACCTCGCAAGGGAGGAGCATTCAACAAAAATGATGTTTATGAAAGAGGAACATGAGTTAAAAATGAACATTCTCAACATGAAGAAGGAAATAGCAAAAATAAAACTTCAGATACTAAAGAATGGACAGCAAAATGTTGTGTGTGACAATGGACAAATGTATTCTGTTTTATAAGTGAATATAGGTTTCTTTGAATGATCAATCTTTGACTTCATGTTTCTATTTTCATGTTCTTTCAGGTTACAAGCATAGAGGATTTACCAGAGGAGATTTTAGAGAAAATACTGAGAAACCTACCCTTTACTGATATTGTCAGGAATGCTCAAAATGTAAACTTAGAATGGAGGAATATCATATCCAAATCATCCTTTTGGGCTTATTGTAAAGACATTGATACTTTTGACAGTATTTGTCTCCTTTGTCAGGTAGATGTAAGTTTCTTTATTCAAAAATGTCAAAACTTAGAATCACTGAAATGTTTTGAAAGTCAGTTCACATCACTGAGATTTTTGAAAAACTTGCCAAAACTGAAATATTTGTCCATTATTGGGACTAAGGCCCCACAATCTACAGCAACAGAACTGAAAAATTCCCTTGTATGTTCTGAACTTGTCAAACTTGAAATCAAAAATGTTGTTCACCTTTCACCCAGTGATATCCATGACTTGTCATCAGTTGTTCCTCTTCTTTCTTCCCTAATCATAACAGAAGTTGGTAACAGATTCACAGCTAGAGATCTATTTAAACTTCTTGTCACCTTCAAAAGAATTCGGCAAGTGCTAGTTGATGTGATTTTTGAAGACCCTGGTTTGGCTGATGTCTTGAAACACTTTTGTGGAAGAGTTTGTTTTGGGCATGATATTTTGAGTGCTGTACCAAGAGATCAGCTCAGATTTGACAGATATCAGTATTCATCCCCATTCATAAAATTTCTGTAAATACAGTTATGCCTGGCCATCATCTGATTGTACTCCGAAACATAAGAGCTGCTCGCAGAGCATTGTACAGGGAACGAGTTTTTAGAGATCGGTCAAATCCTTTTGAGTGTTTTGATGATAGAGACTTCCATATACGATACAGATTCAGCAAACAAAACATGCGTTTTATCATTGATTTGTTAACTGAAGAACTGCAGCCTGCTACCAAAAGAAGTCATTCCCTTTCCCCTTCTGAGCAATGTTTTATTGCATTGAGGTTTTATGCAACAGGCACTTTTCAGGTTGCCGTCGGTGACTTAGAACATGTTCACCAGACTACTGTCAGTTCTGTTGTTCGACGTGTGAGCAAAGCTCTGGCGGGGTTGCGTCCTAGGTATATTCAGATTCCTTCAGGGGGTAGAAAGAGACAAGTGATGGTTGGTTTTCACAATATTGCCCAATTACCAAATGTGATAGGGGCTATTGACTGCACCCACATACCTATTGCAACTCAAAGTGGACATGACGCTGCTAGGTTTATCAATAGGAAGGGATATAGTTCAATCAACACTCAGGTAATTTGTGACGATATGCCCCTCATTTCTGACATTGTAGCTAGGTGGCCAGGATGTAGTCATGACTCTAGAATATTACAAGAAAGTAGGGTCAATTACAAGTTTGAAAATGGTGACTTAAATGGTTACCTATTAGGTGATCCTGGGTACCCATCTTTACCATATTTACTGACCCCGATTAATAACCCCCGAACCCATGCTGAAAGACAATACAATACAGCACAACGAAAATCACGTGGGATAGTCGAAAGGTTATTTGGAATTTGGAAACGGCGTTTTCCTTGCTTGTCATTTGGTCTTCGAGTCAAACTTCCAACGGTTTTCTCGATTATCATTGCATGTGCTGTTCTCTACAACATTGCTGTTATCAACAATGATCCTGATTTTGATGAAAATGGAGAGAGTGATGATGACAGTGATGACGAGGAAGATAGTGACTGTGACAATGAGAGGCCTGTGTTTGACAATGACCAGACTCGACTTCGACGACAGGGTGTAAGAGAGAGACAAGCCCTTATAGAGCGAGTGTTCAGGAATGGTCCTTAACTTAGACAAAGCAGTTCTATCTTAGCCTAAGCCCTAACCTATTGCCAGTTTCCTATCAACAATGACTTTCTTCTTGTAGAAAATTAAGAGGCTGTTTGAAGAGAAGGTTGAAATGATCATGTTGATGTCACAGACTGTCATGCATGTTATCATGCAACCGAACATAAAAGTCAGCATTTCAAACTTGTTCCTATATTTTCATCTTGTTTTGTTGTTGTTCAAAGTTATATAATCCTACTCATTTGGGTTTTGTAGGAATAAAAGGTGTTCAATTTAACAAGTGTTTGTTGTATTCCTTAGTATTATGAAAAGCGAATTTATTCTTATCCAGAACCTATCTCTCTATATTTTATTTCAAAACTGAGATTATTTCCCATCTCAGAAACAAGAGTACCGGTAAATATTTGAGATGCTCTATTCTCTTACTCACTTTGGTGCAAGTTGCACGTAACCTTTATTTAGGTTTCACCATGTAACCTTCATGAAGTCAACAGGTTGTGTATTAGATCAAACCTATAGATCTTATTATATTGAGATTGACCTAAAGGAGCTGGCTAACTTCCTATCCTTATGTTATGTTATGAGTTGGTTAACCAATAACTTGGTACAAAGTAATTACATTTTACACAGAAAATGTATATAAAATGTTATTTTAAGAGAATGAGAAAATGGATATTATGTGAAAATTATACATGATTCCATGTGTAGACAAATTGGTATTCTAATGACATTTGGTAACACAATATCAAGTGGGAAAAGTCATGTTAAACTACCCCCCTTGCTGGTTTAAATTTGGCTCTGAAGTCAAGGTGGTTTAGGGCATTTTAAACCAGGTTTAAGGCAAACCAGCTTTGAAATTACCAAAAAAAGTTTAAATCTAAATTTAAACCCAGACTAGCTTAAACCACCTTAAAACTAGCTTCGAACTTACGGGCCTAAGTGTACACTATCATGTAAGACACACAGTCGTGTCTGCAAGGGGACCGGAAATGATTACACTGGTGTCCTGGCTCGATTACCCTGTGTAAACTTCGTAGACAGATTCCAGTTCCCATTTCCGGTCCACTTGCAGACACGGTTGTGTCACACCTTGTTTATGTTATATGGCTACATGTATATATACTTACATGATATTGTATATTCAGTCTGGCGCCTGTGCTTTCGGAGTCGTTATTCTGCTTTTAAGCGGGAATAATCTCTTTTCAAAAGACAAGTTTATTTCTATTTCCGGGGGTGAGAAACTTGTACAAAGTGACTTTCGCTAGGACAGAAAGTTCATAATCAAATATCGTCATAAGCATACTCGTCATTAAAGAATGGAGATAAAGCTAGTGTGTTTAAAAAAAAGAGTTTGTTATACATTACTGATCGATAGGGAGCAAATAGAAATCGAACGCCTAGAATCACTCAAAGTTTCTGTTGAAATGAGTTATGTTTAACATGTAAAGCACATTAGCCGAACCATACTGGTGAGTTTAAATAGCTATAACTTCAACCTCTCGCACGCACTATGGATCATTTTGAATTAAGGGAAAAGCGACATAAATGGTGAAAAGTTCTTAATTATACCAAGACATGCTATCTACCTATTCTTTTCCATTATGTGTCTACTTGGATTATATACCAGTATTTCATTAGGATGTGAACGGTAGGTGTCTCCGTGAATCTAACATTACGTCAGCTGGATCGTATATGATCCCAGCAAGCGTAACAAAGCAGAGTAGGTCATAGGGTAGATTCTTCGGTCCTTCAAACTTCTGCTTCCTTTCTCTAACTGTATCTGTCTCTCTCTAACTGTACGCCCATCTCTTCCACTTTCACTTTCACTTTCCTGATCTGTCTACTCTCTATTGGCTGGCAAGATGTTTTCTCGTGAAATCAAACCCTATTAAGTGTTCAAAGTAGAAACAAAATCATGTTAACAACAATTCTGTGGCGTTTGCCCAGGAGTGTCATCACGATTTCCTGAAAAGATTTTTAGAACTACTTTTTAGTATTGCATCTTACAAATACTTGAAAGGGTCAATTATCTGGTTATGGAACAAAATTTAGAGAAACTACTTGTTCAATGTAAATATTTCATCACTTGACATACATCGCCTGAAAGAAAGTCAATGGCATTCTGATACGTGTGTTCTATAAAATATACATTCAGATTCTTCATCGTGTTCTTAATAGGAGATTGTTTAAGAGGGTATATATTTTAAAGCAGTTTATTCGAGATTGGTATATATTATGACAATTGCAAAGGATAGAGAGAAAGGGCGCAATGTTTCCAAAATGTTGAGCCGTCTAAATATATCATATCATTGAGAGAGAGAGAGAGAGAGAGAGAGAGAGAGAGAGAGAGAGAGAGAGAGACGGAGAGAGACAGAGAGACAGACAGAGAGACAGACAGAGAGAGGAAAGAGACAGACAGACAGACAGAGACAGACAGAGAAACATCGCGATTTGAGAAAAATCATCTTCCAATTTCGGATTACGCTTTTTACCTCAAAAACCATTGTTAGTTAGTTTCATTTTTATATTATTGAAAATAACTTTTTGATGTTTCATTAACTTCAATGCATTTACGCTAGAACTGAATTCTCGGTTTAATTCAAATTCATAGGATTGATAACCAACTTTTTTTTACAATTCTTTTAATAGAATTGAAAATTAATGTCTTGGGAGCAAGGAAATATAATTCATCTTCAATAATTGACTAATCTATTTCTGACATCAACCGAATGAATTTCAAAGCATTTTCAGGTCATGTAGTATATGAGGCAAAGGTTATTTCTGGATTTATATAATCAAAATGTGTTTACATCTTGACATCAGAATCATTATTTCCTTTTCTTATGGAAAATGATGTTTATATTTCATCTTTAAATTCGCGTTAGAAATATCCTAATTAAAATTCCAGGGATGGATAGCCAACAGTTCAGCTATATAAATAGTATTGAAAATTCATCTGCTTTAATCTAGAAAATATTTCAATGCCAGGTTTTCAGGTCATATAGTATTTTAGCCAAAGAAAATATATATTTCTTTTCATGATAAACAAATTATTCACTTCTTGACTTACAAAAATAGTCCTCAAATATTTTGAATCAATTGTTATTATCCTTATGTAAAGGTACTAGATATTGAGATGGTCCACAGCGAAAACTGAGGGTTTGGACCTTGATAATAAAGTCAGGGTCACCAAAATCCAATGGTGTCGGGGTACACCTCTACTGAAGGTTTGATACCACATTTGAAGATATCTTGAAGAAGTCTTGTAGTGACCTTGGAAATGAAGCCAAGGTCACTTAAATCATACAATATAACTGATATCAAATTTGAAGACTCATAAGAAAACTTTCGAAGACTTGGTGCAACGGTTCATGAGATATCGTGCTAACAACCTTTTTTAATATTTCAAAGTCTCGCAGTGACCCTGAAATAAGGTCAAGGTCACCCAAATCGACTGATGATTGCGTGGTTCTAATATGAAGACTGTACCAAATTTAAGGGTGCAGTAGTATGATAAGAAAAGAACGAGCAGCGTACGTAGCTGCGTAGGGAGCTGAATACTGTGTCCCCCGCATCGATTTCAATAGAAATGTTTTTAGTAAAATACCGCATTCAAGAGCATTCAAATATCGCGGCTGATAGTATTAGTGTAGGGAAGAAGCCCGCAATACCGTTTTGGGAATACATTGCGGTGAGACCTGGGAGCGTCGAAACTAGCGAACCATGATTGGTTACTGCGCTGAAATTCAGTTCAGCATTGCACCCAAACCTTACTGGGTTGAACATTTCTCTACTGCAAACAAAGTTACCGAGCCCCTCGCGGGATTCGATCCAAGGACCTCTAGATCCGAGGCCGAACGCGCTAACCACTGTGCCATCCAGCAAGTTTCGTTTCAAGTTTCAAACCACATTGATGTTGCGGGTTTAATCACTGCAGTAGTACCTACCACGGTAATATACAGCCCTTGATCCAAATATCTTCACCAATACAATATCTATCAGATTGTTTGACCAATATATGCCTCCAAATCACTTTGATTATTTCATTTTTTGCAATAAGATTGACAATTAGTGGATTAAAACAAAAATGGTCACCTGAACCCTGGATACTTGAGTGATGTAAAATAGAAGCATTGTATGTCAGATCCATGTCGCAATGTCTCCAAATCGTTGACAATGAGGTCAATGAAACAACTACAAATTCTATAGGAATACATTTTTGTTTCAGCAGTTCAGGATGTTCAGGAGGTTCAGTGCAAGGTTACGGACTTGCAATAGTAGCAAAAAATACCAAGTCATCATTTAACCAGTCTAATCTTAGATCTCTCCTATCCTTAAATCACGTTAATCTTACAAAGTGGCCTTCACCTGAAGTCTTCCTCTCAGAGGCAATGCTGCAAATAGCTAAGATTAACAAAAGGCGTCTTACTAAGAAATGAAAAGTTTAACAGGAAAGCTTTAAATTTAATTATATATTCAAAATTTAAAAGACTTATTGATTTTACTAAACCTAAAAAATATTTGGATTTTGTTGATAATGTTATTTCATATTGCAGCCAATATATGATTCAATTTATGCTTTGAATTTGTTCATGTTTCACTTAGTATGTAATTAATGTTCACTTGTATTGCAAACGCGCATCACGTTAAAAAACAACTTAAATACTCTATGAGAAACATTGATGGTGAAATACCTGAAACTTTATCAGAAGATGACTTATTTGGCGTAGGTTATTTAAGATATTGATGGATGCGAATCTAAGAAAAGGATTTTCAATTACCAACGTCTCTTTTACTAAAAGAATACACGTTAACATACCCGTTTCAACCAAGGTTGCGACATATCCACCGTGTGTGCCGAAGTCGACATAAATGGCCAAAGGTCATACATGTATAACACATGAGATAACATCAATGCGACCATTTGCTAAGTGTTGAGAAAACAAATGCACATAACGAAAAAAATAAAGTCCCGAGCTGAGTATCATTATTTAAGATATACAATGTTGATACTGAATTTGCCTTGCCATATTTTGCCGAGGAGAACTATCTGAATATATGGCATTGATCAGAGATGGTATTTAAAAAATCTATGAATTCAATGGCCTTAATAAAAGGATGACGATAGATTTATTTCTATTTCTTCTAATTTTTTTTGACCATCTTAACATTAGTTTGTTAGGCTTGGTGTGATTGAAAGGTTTCGCCCCACTTTAAAAGGATTCAAGTTAATCTTGTTGTCTTTCTCCTGACAGAATATTTAATTATTAAAGTCAGGGGAGATAAGAAAGTTTTGCGCCATGTACATCAGCAATGTCAGAATATATACTTATTATGTAAAGATCGATTTGAAATATTTCCATGTATTTATAAATGTATATATGTATGTGTCGTGTCCATACTATATGTAAGCAATGTACATAGAAGAGGGTTTACTAAGTTTCATTAAGTTGGATTACTTGTACCCAATCCCTTCTCTTGATTAAGTATGTTTAAATCAAATCAAATCGCTTTGATGCTTGATGTTTCTAAGGATTAGGATTCCATCTGAGGCGAAATGAAACGTTGTCATATTTGTCATCTTTATATATCAGCATAAATGCAAATTCTTGTTCTTTTTTAGGCCGTTTCAGGATTTACCACACACGCTAAACTACAGAGAGTTTGACAAAAAGGTTGTTCTATTAACACCGAAAATAGAAAGTTAGTTAAAGAACCCATCATCTAGGGAAAACCCGCTAAATGTTGATATCATGCAACAATACAGAATATGTTTTATGTGACTAGTTCAGGGTAATATGATCTTGAACTGCTGTGAAAATGCTGCGGCCCAGATTAAAAAGATAGCAACTCAAGTTGACTCAATACTAGAGTCATATATTCTCATCTTTATCATCATAATTGCAGTTGTCAATGCACAAATAGGTCATATAATATCATAGGATATGATTAACTACTTTAGACCAGAGGATAATGTTCAGTATAATTTGTAACGGTAAAATACACAAATAAAGTGTGCTTAATTCAAGCAAACCTCAAAACCACTTAAGTTCTTTTTATCATTTATGCAATGCTTCCAGCTCTCTACCGTGCAGGGGAATCTTGTTAAAGAACATAATTTTATTTGAGAACGTTTATTTCAAAGGGGAGAACTTAAGTCCAAGAATAATGATGTCTGGTTACTATTTGTCGTGATGATAAAATTGTACTTTAGATATATTCCATATTTACATGCTGACAACCTGAATACATTAACCCGTTTAAGCGCGTCTGAAGAGCCTTTCAGGAAATAATGATAACACTTTAGAGCTAAGTAGAATGAATAACTGTCATTAAAATCAACGAAGCTTTCAAGACTGTGAATAGCCTCAAGCAATGTTATAGGACCTTTAACTTCCAGCATGTAATGTTATTTTTGTGAGAGGACATTAGGTAAGTATGTCAATGTTTTTTATGAAGGGACATTAGGTAAGTATGTCAATGTTTTTATAAGAGCATATTAGGTAAGTTTGTCAATGTTTTTATGAGAGGACATTAGGTAAGTATGTCAATGTTTTTATGAGAGGACATTAGGTAAGTATGTCAATGTTTTTATAAAAGGACATAAGGTAAGTATGTCAATGTTTTTATAAAAGGACATTAGGGCATGTATTTCAATGTTTTTACGAGAGGGCATTGGGTAAGTATGTCAATGTTTTTTTACGAGAGGACATTAGGTAAGTATGTCAATATTTTTGTAAAAGGACATTAGGTAAGTATGTCAATGTTTTTATAAAAGGACATTAGGTAAGTATGTCAATGTTTTTATAAAAGGACGTTAGGTAAGTATGTCAATGTTTTTATGAGAGGCCATTGGGTAAGTATGTCAATTTTTTTACGAGAGGACATTAGGTAAGTATGTCAATGTTTTTATACAAGGACATAAGGTTAAGTATGTCAATTTTTTTATAAAAGGACATTAGGTAAGTATGTCAATATTTTTATAAAAGGACATTAGGTAAGTATGTCAATGTTTTTTATAAAAGGACATTAGGTAAGTATGTCAATGTTTTTATAAAAGGACATTAGGTAAGTATGTCAATGTTTTTATGCAAGGACATAAGGTAAGTATGTCAATGTTTTTATAAAAGGACATTAGGGCATGTATTTCAATGTTTCTATAAAAGGACATTAGGTAAGTATGTCAATGTTTTTATGAGAGGGCATTGGGTAAGTATGTCAATGTTTTTTACGAGAGGACATTAGGTAAGTATGTCAATGTTTTTATAAAAGGACATTAGGTAAGTATGTCAATGTTTTTATACAAGGGCATTAGGTAAGTATGTCAATGTTTTTATAAAAGGACATTAGACAAGTATGTCAATGTTTTTATGAGAGGGCATTAGGTAAGTATGTCAAGTAATTGCTGATTCTGTCAATTGTAAAGTCCTTTATTTATATCTTTAATCAACGTTTTAAAAGACCTTTGTCTTACAATTTCTTATGAATCCCCCAAAACAATTGATAGCCTTGATATGCATTTGTTATTCAAAGGCACACCATGTTCTTTCTCTTATCTTTTCTCTGAGAACTCCTCGACTATCAAGTCATCTTCAATACCTCAATAAGTTATCAGTCTCCTTTAACCAACAGGGACACACGGAGATTCGTAAACAGAATTCTTAACACTCTTTCAAAGATAAATACCAAGACCATCACAAACGACGAAGAAATTCAAAATAAATAACCGGCATCAGCGATCTCTTCAGCTGACTGATATAATTGTAAATTGTGCATCATGATTCCAGTTTTATTTATAATTTTTAGATGTCTTTTAAATGGTGATAAATATAGATTCGAGTGTTTACATTATTCTCAATGTAAACTGAAATATTGTTGTAATACGTTTAATCAAATTACGCACTTAATACTTAATCATCCTCCCTAGCTCAGAGTCAGTGAGCATGTGAGTTTGGATTTAAAATGTTTTCAACAATATTATAAAAACATCCAAAAGGAAGGGGACAAATCAGGGAGAAAGGGAGCTAAATGATTAGGGAAACGATTGAAAGGAAGGCATAATGCGAGAAAGACAGCAGCATTTAGAAGGGCTAAAATTTTATCAAAGGTTACCCGTCGACCTGTCCATCTTAGGTGACCCTACAAGGAACATGGACACACACGGCACCGGGTCATTTAGCCAGATATATATACAACAAACTTTCACAACAGGACAGAATATGGAGCACAGTCGACTACGTCCGATCGTCATGACATACTCTGGTAAAGCTGATAATGTTGTCACACGCATACCTTAGGAGGGGTCAGCCAAGATCAAACGTTTTACCTTGAACTGCCTCAACTCCAAACAAAATGTTAAAATTGATGAAATGATAAGAAATCAGAGGGTCAAAGATAAACGGTCACCGTTTGATTGAAGTGTTTATTCTAGACGTTGAACGCTGACCATATTGTACTTTTACAGCGTTAATTAGGTATCAGTGATATGCAAATGCATATGCAAGTTCCTATGGAACCTTTCAAATTTGATAACGAATTTATAAGAAATAATCCTTATCTTTTGAAACCATTGTCTTTAGTCTCTGTCTGTCTGTCTGTCTGCCTGTGTCTCTCTGTCCGTCTATCTCTCTGTGTCTCTCTGTCTCTCTCGCTCTGTCTCTATGTCGCTCTGTCTATCTGTATCTCTCTGTCTGCCTCTCTTTGTCTCTGTGTCTCTCTGTCTATCTATCTCTCTCTCTCTGTTGCTCTCTGTCTGTCTATCTCACTCTGTCTCTCACTTTCTTCAACAAATGAAAAGTCCAGTAGTGCCCTTTGGTTGACAGTGATCAAATATTACGAGTAGATTATTTATATGTAAATGTGAACTCTTGAACATTGTCCTCTTTGATTTTCCCATTTGTTTAACAATGTAAATATTCGGCGCCCAGAAACAGCTGTGTGTTGGGAAGAATAATACTGATTCAATTCTACTTCAAACCAAATTAGTACCCTAGAGCAGTTGTAATTAAATAACATTATTTGCGCTATTGGAAATCTGTGACAGCGATATTTGAACAGAGTAGCAGTTCAGAAGCCATTCAACAAAAGAAAAATTTAACATTTAAAAAGCAATCCCTTTAGGACGTGCTTCAATACAAACATCATTTTCTTATGCAATTTTTTCAGCACTTGAAAACAGAGCATAGGTTTGCAAAGCTCTCTTCAA
The DNA here is from genome assembly GCA_921293015.1 of Phorcus lineatus. Classification (NCBI taxonomy): domain Eukaryota; kingdom Metazoa; phylum Mollusca; class Gastropoda; order Trochida; family Trochidae; genus Phorcus; species Phorcus lineatus. The sequence goes on from OV121093.1 coordinate 15,311,358, forward strand.
AATAATTACCCAATTAACATTGGTTAACCTTCTACTTTGCTCTAAGAAAATCACGGCTATGATTGACACCAAATCTGCTTCTTTTTAATACCAAAAATTGTTATCCTGTGTTCAAGATGGCATGTCTACAAGTTAGTCAAATGTGTCAGGACTGCTATATGGTACTGTAAAATTATTATTTCAGTTTGTACATTGACTTAACAAAACGTTAGTTTTTGCATTTTATCCGTCAATACTCATTTTTCCAAAAATTTCTAGGAGATATAAATAATTTACTGAATCTTAAAACATGTAATTACACATAAACTCATTATACAAAATCAAATCACATCATAGCACGAGGCTTATGTTATCATGTCTTGGAATAATTGATAATGATAAGAGTTTTGGCAAAACTATTACACTTGGTTCGAGAGAGAGGACGGGGAGTTTCCCTAAGTGTAGGATACTGTTCGAAAAAGTCTCCATTAGTTTGGCACAAGGGACTCGTCCAAGGCTGTTAGGCCGCGGACGAGCCCGCGGGCCAAACAAATGGAGACTTTGAGGACCATATCTAACTTAAAACTAAGTCACTTTTAACTATTGGAGGTGGCTACTCACTGCCATATTAATGTTGAATAAGTGTCAAAACACATCAAATTCATTCAAAAATCTTCTTATTTTTCTTTTAAGTGAAACATTAATGTGTTCAGTTTACTTATTCAATCTACTTACCACAAAACATTGGTAATCCTTGAATAAACTATTGGAGGTTGGCCATTAGTTGAAAACTATTGGAGGGTATCTTCGATTTATTATGTCTATTGGAGGCAATGCAGAGACAAGATGGAACAAATGTTAACACAACTTAGTTTTAATGCAGAGCTAAGGTATTCTTTCCCGTATCCGGCACCGTGCGCACCTTGCATAGATTGTTGTGGCACCTATGGCCAAAATTATGTGGATTTTACAGTGTCGTAACCCTAGGCATACCTAGACCCTTAGCAGTAGGTTGGATCATAAATCAACAGAACGACAGGGACCAGTCGATACCTTTCCTAAAAGAGTATCAGACATTGGTATTAACTTCACAATCAAATTTGAATACCAAGTTTTAAATATATTAATAAAAATTGAAATTACTAAAACCAATTCCGACGGGAAAAATATTATTCATATCGCTGTCTCAAGGTGCTTTTCTATCCGTTCTGTACAAATTATGGAAACTGTTCAGGATTATTAATTCAAACATTCATATTGTTATATCAAACTGTGAAATTGCTGAAATAACTTCAGGTGGAAAAAGAAATTTAATATTCATAAACTTTTCATTACCCATTAATTTTTCAAAATGTCATTTATGCCACAAGGTCATGCTGAAAACCATTTGGTATTTAATGGTTGACAGCGTGAGATCATGCTAATTTCATTGCACTTTGACCTGAAATAAAATGGTCATTTATTTCAACAAACAGAATTACATATGATAATTAGCTGTGATCTTTGACCTGTTAACAACTACAACCAATGACAATTGAGAGCTCATTAATATTCATGAAACCTTGCTATACATGTATAATCAAAAACAGTAGTTCCTATTTGATCAGTTTGGGAACATGAGAACTATTATTTCAACTTGCCTTATATGTGAAAATAATTCATTACTGTTCTTGCAATTATCTAACGAAACAATTTAAAAAAAATTGATCATGAAATGTTGGACCACCTGTTTCGGTCACATAATAGGTTGCAGGTCGTTCCATATTCTTATGTTTACGATTTTCGTCTATAAGACATTTTTTATTATCTGCCAAATGATGTCATACACACATATACAATAAATCTTTTAATTTGAATAACAAAGTCTTTTTTATGTATGCATATATTTATATACGAAACCAAACGACTTAGCTTCAGTGTGAACCACAGGAGTTACTTCCCTTGCTTTCTCGCAAACTAGACATAAGACTTGATTGGGACCGACCTCTGATTAACAGGGAAAAATACTATCATTTTTGTAGCTGTTGCTTTTGTAATACGTTTTACATTTAGACACGTTCAGTATGTATCACAAAGGCTGTTGTAAAAAACATATTTTTATATCACAAAGTCTAATAAAAGGTTTTGTATTTGAAGTAAGCTACATTTTGGAATGAAACCAGCAAATTTATTGTCAGGCACAAATCGCCAGCACTCACTAGTCTTTAATTACGAATTATATTTTTTTGTTAATCAAAGTTTCATGCAGTATAAGCCGAAAGCATGACATGCAAGCCATATATGAAATGATGAACAAAATGAAAACAGACTATCAGTCTCGTTGACCTACACCTTTTGGCTATAAAGGTTCTTTTTATCGACAAAATGAGTTCTATTTGCACGTTAAGGTGAAATAATGAAACACCAGACAACCCTTCAGGTAAAACTTTGGTAAAAAAAGAGAGTTTTTCAATACTGACTTTAAGCCCAAGTTTATTGGTTAAATTTATCATATTGGCTCTCTGAATATCTCAAGTCTTGAAAACGGTCCAATATGTATGCACTTGGCCAAAAGAGTTGGTTTCAACGAGCTTAATTGAACAATATACCTTTGCTGTTTTGTACCTGAAGTGGTCGTTCTTTGACACTTAAGTTTGTATGTTATTTCCCTTTTCCCAATTGGAGATGAAACTGGGTTGAGAAAACCGAATACCTCCGAGTAGTTCAGTTATGACCCATTTGAGAAAATATTAAAGGTAGAGGCATTTTTGGTAGCAGCATCTTGCTTCATCAGCATATCTGAATCCACTGAGCTGATGTAGCAGGGTGCTATTTTGTGAACATCCAAACAGACATTAATGAGAATGAGTGAGTGAGTTGGGGTTTAACGTGTTTTGAACAATATTTCAGTTATTAAACACGTGGATGACAAGTATCCAAAAGAGAGTGGCAAGATAAGGGTGAAAGGGATGAGGAAAAAGACGGAAAGAAAGGCATAGTGAGAGATAGAAAGCAGGTTTTAGAAGGACTCAAATTTAGTTTGGCTTCTACCCGTCGACCTGTCCAGCGTGGATGCCCCTACCAGGAGCCTGTTAGCTCCAGCTGGCATAGCGCTCAGGGTCTCTGAAGCACGCAAACCACCACACCACGATAAGGTATTGAGTCCAGTGGTGGCATCAATGAGAACCAAGGGCCATGTCTAGCATTATTTACAAGGTCTTATCATCTCGCTATAATTATTTTATGGAGCCACTGATAAGGACCTCGTCTGTCAGTGTCAAACTAATCATTAATAAAATGTATGTTTTAAGAATGGGTGATTATTGTCATTTGTAGGCTTAATGCATGTCTTGCATTAATTCGTCCTCAGAAAATATGATGATTAAATAGTAGAAGAAGTTTGAATATGAACACCGTGTATATCCAATGAAATGAAAATAAGTTTTGCTGTGACTTATTTGAATTGGAAAATACATTGGCATCTATTTTTTTTACGTCAAACTGAAAAATTAAACTTGCTTATATGTGTCATGAATTGAGTATGAAGATGAGATTTCTTTATTCAAATGACTTCTTCCTATTATCATATTTCGTTGTATAATTGGATATGTTATTAACTGATGTTATTTAACCATTATTACACGTATTTCGCTTTATTTACGACAGAAATAAGATATTGTTTTGGAGCATTATTTCCGTAATGTATCTTGAATCTATGATATATATCAGGTTTTAATCAAAGCAGAGCTATTTTTTCAAATGTTCAAATTACAAGTTATAATTAGATATCAAAGTTGTTTTCCTGTAGAGGGTTAACAGACTAAAACGTAGCCAACAAGGAATCCCTCTTATACTGTCTACAGTGAGCTTCTGTATTTAACTAAATGTAATATATGGAGGGAGATCACCTTGTAGAGAGTATTATCCGAGTGTGCCATAAGTCTTTTACAGAACGAGTGTAAAGTTACTACTACTACTACTACTACTACTACTACTACTACTACTGCTGCTGCTGCTGCTGCTGTTGCTGCTGCTGCTACTACTACTACTACTACTGCTACTTCTACTACTACTACTACTACTACTGCTACTACTACTACTACTACTACTACTACCAACACCACCACCACTACTACTACTACTACCACCACCACCACTACTACTACTGCTACTACTACTGCCACTACTACTACTACTACTACTACTACTACTTCTATATTTTCAAGAGATTTTATATGAGAGATTTAAAAATAATATATGCTTCTTTATCGTTTCCATTGTATTTTTTATGACGTCGAAATATGCCTATCAAATGTTTTTGCTGTACTAATCTTCGCTAGAGCACATAAGCACATATGGCTAGTAAGTCAATGTTTCATTAAATTAAGCGAGGTTAACAAACATGCATCTACCCCCACCTTTAAACAAATTTGTTTTTTGAAAATACAATAGTAAGAACTCAGAATCAATTTGAAATAACATTTTGAAATATTATCGGTAAAAATTGTAAACGGTTACATGTATTCACTCCCTTAAATTTTATATATTCTATCTTTCAAAGCAAATATCTATTTTGGTGGAGTTATTTGATCACCTTATAACTTTTAAAGATATGTGATCTTCTAAATCATCTTACGTGTGTGGTAATTAGTTTCCCTTTCCATTCCAGTTACGCTATTTTCGCATTTGAAGTGTGGAATTTATTCTTAAATTAGATGTATCTTTAAACTTGAACTTTTTCAACTTTTCACTTTAATCAGTTCAAGAGAGTATGCTTATCTATTTCAAATTTTAGTAATTATCTCTGATTGATAACAGGCCTCGTGACGTCTATGATAATGTATTACTCGGGTTCATAGAAGCCTGATACATCTCCAGAGATTGATGGGGCTTTTGTGCCAACTATTGGTTCCTATTCCGATTCAAGTTAAGTTTAAAGTCATCAGTCATACTGACGCTCTCATTATCATTTTTGAAACTGAGAAAATGTTCAGAAAAAACGTGGTATTTTCCCCTATTATCTTAGCTTCGTGTTACATTGGTAAGTGAGTGCACGAGTTGGGAGTCTAACGTGCTTTGAACAATTGTTAGTTATTAAAAAGCGTTTTGGAAGAAATGAATTGTTACCAGTAACAAGACACTCCTTTTTAAATAAATCAATAAATTCTGAAATGAAAATACTTAGGTCTACGCAAATCCATTTAGTTAACCCCAGCTGACCTTCATCATCGGTCACCAAGAGCTTTATGTTCCGATACTCATTGGGCAGGTAATGTCAGTACAGATTTTCTTGATGAAGTCTTCCAGAGATGATTTTGAAGAGAATCGAACATTTAGTCCTGTGTGACCGAAGCTGGGTTAAGAGGAGGTCCTTGGGTTAAGATTGAGCAATCAGGTACGATGACAGCCTTTCACTTTACTGTATTTTACAAGTATGAAGACATCGTTGTTTTTGGTCTGGGAGTTAAACTTAAATCAACATAATTTTAAAAAATCATAGATTGGTCAAATCGTCTTGAGCTACCCATTCAACACAATTGTCAACATCTAACATCCTGACGGTAATTTCAAAAGAATTCGCAGTTCACTACGTGGTTAGACTTACTTGTGAAAGTTATGATATAGCAGTTTAATTATTTGTGCACATTTATAAACATTTATTTGACTGTTTTTTAAAATCACTTTTTTCTTTGGCTGAATCGGGAAATTATCATCACGTTTTTATGCGTATTCATTCACATGGTCAATTGTTAGATATTGAGGGATTTTGGGTGCTTTTAAATAATAGACAATTTGGTTTCCTTTTTGACTCATGACAAAATTTACTCATTTACTCATTATGTGACAACTTCTTGAAATCATAACTTTTTTGAGCTTTTTGCAATGCCTTATGTCATCGTCCAAATTTAATAAATTGGAATCTATGTATTCACTTTCATTAGCTAACATCAAACATTAACATCAACTAGTAACAGCTATGCATTACATGCAAATATACAAGCCTATACTAGTGTTCTTATTAATTCTATTAGAACAAGCACAATATGAAACTGACACTGATCCCTGAAAAGAAAGAGTTCCGAATCATTAGAAGATGACTTCTCCCTACATTCTCACATGATTTGTAATACAATGTTCGTCATTAAAACACTTTATGAACATTTCTATTAAACCTTTGAGTAGCGATGTAGAAAGAGATGATGATCAGATTTTGAGTTCTGCTCCAGAAGTAAAGCTTTGCCTGTAGAGAATCTATTTATTACTTCTATCCATTGAAAGGGTAAAGTTTTCCCGCCTGAAATCATTACTTTAGTAGGAGGATAACATAAATGTAAATCTTAGAGAAAGATATGATGAGCAGTTTTGGAGTTCTGCTCTCATAAATGAAGTAATCTATATACAGAGTACATATTCAACTTGTTTACTTGGACAGAATAAAGAACTAAACTTTTCAGAAATGTCGAAATTGCAAACATCATCACTTCAGTAAGTGGGTCATGCACATACACAGTTTCAGAAAGGTTTGGTGAACCGTGTTGGAGTTCGGACTATATTCTAGGGTTATTAAAACAAGTGGGTGAAACATCAGAGCTTCATCAGCGCCTTCTAGTACCGAATGGTCCCCAGCACATCATTCAATTTGTGTCCGAAGGCGATTGATATTACAACTCATTACCTCCAGGGTGATGGAGGCACTATGTACATAGAATGTAATCAAAGACGACGACGTTGGAGTATATACTCCGGTCTGCAGGTGGTGATGAGATGGTTCTAAGATTAATCATATGTCATAATTTCATTAACCTTTATCTTGCGAGTCGAAAATCAATAGTTTGGTAGAAGAAATGCTTTTAAATGCGTTCCTATCTCTGCAGTTTGAATGTTTCAAGGAACAATGATTAAATTCATTTGCTCATGAAATGATGTGATTTAAAATCCCCCAAAAATATTTTCATTTCAGATCCTCCTGTCTTCTGACTTCTGCTCCTTGGATGTATAACCTCTCTTCTAGGCTGATAATTATTTTGCAACTAAGTAGCCAATGCATATTTCACTTTATTTCGATAACCAAACAAGGCAAATGTTACAATCTTATACAATAATATAGTGAATAATATATGATTGCATTTCAATACTGTTTTATGCTCCTAATTTCTGATTAGGACAAAAATGGTTGTACTGTTAGAAGTGCCCAAATAGTTTCCTTGTAAAGTTTTAAAGTAATATCACATCGTCGATTTGTTAGCACTGCTATATACTCCGTTGAAATTTAACTGAAAGTAGCTGACATGAGTGGAGACAACGGTGCTAATGGATCTGTGGGATGTTGGAAAAACACTTTTGTGATGTTAAGGATTAAGTCAGTGTTATGCTTGACTCAAAAGGAATTCATAAATAACGTTGCATTATCTTCCATAGGATTCATTCATCAACAATGATTAAAAAAGCAAATTTAACTTCATTAGAGGCAATTAGTGATTAATGATAACATATTCATTGTCCTATCACATTCCTCCAGGCAGTGGGAACTATTCCTGTTTGTTTAATACTGGATAATGTTCATTGTGCGATGAAGTAAAGAGGAGAAATAAATCTGTTTGGCGTAATGTTATGTGAATATGTTATCATTCGTCTGAAGTAAACCTGAAGTCAGGAATGATACCAACGGTTCTTAACAACTTTACAGTAAGTTTCAGTTAGACACGACACACCAAAAGTTGAACTTCTAGGACTACAATTTAAAGTGTCATGGAGTGTCTTTCCTTCATTTTCATTTGGCTTTGGTGAGGGACAACCTGATCTTAGCATTTTGTAAAATGGTAACAGGAGATCCACTTCTCTACAACTAAGAACAAGTTATAGTCATAGTTCGTGAAAAAGTATGGCGCCTGCATCACAAGATCATCATGTATTATTGTATAAATAATAAATCTGTCATATTTTAGCTTATCAGGCCTAAAAGAGCATAGCATGACATGGCGTTCTTCCTTTCTAGTCGAACTTTAGAACCAATGATTCTAAGATATGATATGGAATCTTGTTTACAGACTTTTTAACTCGTGAGGATTACAATTTATAGATGTATTGAACTTTATGCTCCAAATAAGGGCAAAAGGATCTACGCCTTCAAAACCAATGTTTTCTCCAAAAGCAAAAGCTATAGAAAGCTGAAGGAGCCACGGAGACATTGCCCTTAAAATCCAATTGTCAAGATTGCAAATAGTGCGTGTGTATGACAAGAGTTATTTTGTTCATATCGTCATAGTATTACATATGTCCAAATTTCGTCAAACAACTAATGGCATATTTTTGTTAACTTTAATCAGTGGGTAAATTTATTCTCCCCATACACAGGAATCTTGAGAGGTAATGGATTCGACGAACAGTTTGAGTGACACTGTTGACTGCTTTAAATGTTGAATAAACTATGTTGTAGTCGAGTAATCGAGACAAATGTCAGGCTGGAATTATGAGATCGCAACCCTGTGTAGTAGTTGATGTTTGTGTAACAGCAGTGATTCTGAGATCACCTCCCGCGGGATTCGAACCCGGGACCTCAGGGTGAGAGTCAGACACTTTACCGATTCAGCAAAAGAAATATCCTCCTGGCCAATGCCAGTAGGAATTTGTTTTATTTCACCCTTCAGCATTTGGTTTGAATTTTTAAACAATGAATTTGGCCAAGCAAACCTTATTTTGAATTAAGTCGAAAGATGTTGTTTCCAACCTTGATTACTTTTTTCGCATATATGGGAAAACTGGGTATAATACTTTCGCTGAACAACACTTAACATGACCTTTGACCTGCTCAGCTTTGGTGCCACTAACACGGGCGGTTACTCTCCAAGCTGGGTCTCCTTTCACTTCACGTCATTAGGAGAAGGTCAGTTAAACTAAAGAGACCAGCGTACTGTCCTTAATGAAGTGCCACTGTAACAACTTGGTTGATAATGAGATGAATTCCACGAATAAGTTTTGGATCAGGTCCTCCTTTCACAAAGCCGTAAGGTGATCGTAAATCCTAAAGGTAACCTTAGTGCAATGTTAAAGAATGGGAGTTAACCTTATTTTAGTTAAGGTTGCTTTGTGAAAGGAGGCCCTGCTGAATAAACACTTTGTCTTAGCATCTTTGTAAGTGGTCAAATAGAGAGATGGTGCCTGGACAATTTTACTTTTATTCGTAAAATCAATTATGAATATGTGTATATGATATACGCAGTTACATTTGGTATGGAAATATGATTGTGGTAATAGTTTTTCCTTTGTAATTTACTACTGCCTGTTGTAATTGTTTGGCCCTATGTCCCTCTCCAATGAGACAAAAGGAGAAATTGTTGTTATAAAGTAGGACGTCAATCACCTACGTAGAGAGATTTTATCTTCAACTGCCCTCGAAAAAGAAAATCCTGGAAGTCCGTCATGTTTATAAACAAGGTCCCACTTATAATTTGTGACACAAGCTAAAATCAACGTACGTAAAACAGTAACATACATATAGAATCTAAAGAGCACGGTTGAGAAAAAAGATTGGTAAAATTGCCATAAGCTTCATCAAACCCATAAAGATACCTAGATAAAAATATTATTGTTCAACATTTGATCACCTGACGCTTAGTAAAAAGGACTAAACTTTCATATGATATGGAAATCCGGTTGCAGGTGAGACTGTCATATGATAAATATGTTCCTTTTCATTGTAAATATGTTTTTCACTTTGAATGGTTGTAAAAATCATTGAGACACACATGAAGTTATCTTCATGGTTTTAACACACATCTATTCACAAAGTCGATTGGTAGATGTTCAAGCAAATGAGATGCTTTAAGGTGAAGACAATTTGATTATATTTGAAAACAGACACTACTTCGAAAGCCTGCGCTCATTGAGACGTAATGTGAGCTTATATTTCTCGCGATGTTAAGTTTTCAAATGCCTTACTTAACCATCTTAATTCTAAGGAATGTTATTCTGTATATTATTATAAATTCAAACATGAATGCTAACCAGTTGCAAGAATGACGTCATACAGATATCAGTGCGGAATCACTTAAGGCTTTCTTTTAATTTTAATACAACGAGGACATCATAAAAGTAACAGTCCGACCATCTTGAAAAGACAGACTACTGAGATACAAGAATCGGAGCTACATCACCACCGAAGGCAATGGATATTACAACTCATTACCCTCAGGACGAGGGAGGCACTATGTAGAATTAATCAGAACGTTGGAGTATGTACTCCTGTCTGCAGGTGGTGTTTGAATGTTTCTAAGATTAATCAAATATCATGTTTTTATTTAATTTTTAGATTCAAGTAAATAATCAATAGTGGAATATTAGAACTGATGATTGGATGTCTGTAGTTGAAAACGTTCAGAGAACACACATTGAATTCACTGCTCATAAAAATACAAAGTCATTGAAAATACATTTCTTATTTTAGCCCAATGAGGGCTTATGGCATTGTACATCGCCCGTTCGTTTCAACTTCTACTCTGGAAATCTAAAATCTTGTGTGAAGACTCCTTGACGTAATTCAAACTCGAGTAAATATTTCATATCGATTCATCAAAACATATTGCTCACATTCAAAGCAGAAACCACGTTTTTTTGACGTTTGAAGATTCTTAATTAATATTTTTTTAATAGCACACATGTGAAGCAGACTTTATTTGATAGATTACGTTTAAAGGAAGACAAGATACTCCAAAACGACTTGCAGTGCTTCATCCAAGAGTCTGAAGAATAGGCACATCTCTCCTTGACCCGATGCCAGACCCAATTTCTTGAAGTTGCCAATTTGTGAGAACTGTAGACATAGAATGACAACTCTAAAACCCATGTTTAGCACAACTCACAGACATGTGCCAACTAGCTCCGTTAATTGGCTTATATGGAAGTCTTGGGTGGGAAGTATTTCCTGGTCAATGACGCGATGTTCGTTTGAATAGAGGCTGATTATTATCTGTACATACAATTATTTGGGAATATAAGGAACATTATGTGATAATTAAAATTCTTTGTGAAAGGAATTTCATATGACGAAACAAAACTTATTAAGAGATTAAGGATTATTCTGTTTGACAAAATTATCATGTTTATGTTTAAAGTAATCGCTGTATGCAATGGATGCATCGTCAAGGGACGTGTTGTAATTTTGGGTTTAACGCTGTTTTCAAGAGTATTTCATTTATATGACGGTTGCTAGTACCATTGCAAAGAGAAAGCCCGCAACACCACTGTGGTTATGCATTACGGCAAAACCTAGCGAACACTGGGTGGTACAGCACCCAAACCTTACTGCATGAAGAACATTTCTCTATTGCAAAGTTGCCGGGCTTTGGCAGGATTAGAACCCCGGAACTTGTTATCCAAAGCCTAACCAGTCCTACACCGATAGAAGAAAGATGACTAAAACAAAATTCTATTATTATTGTATTATTAGTATTGTACGATAGAATGGTTGCATTTTAATGAATACAAAATTACAAGTTTTATAGTTTTTGTACTGCCAAAATATGAAAAAGGTTTTTAATGTATTGCTATTAATTGTACATTGACTTTCATATTGCACTTTTTTTTGCATAAGTTCCGTCATTTATTAGTAAAACATTAACCTACAAAGATTGATAAAATAATTGTCAACAAATAATTATGACAAGTATATGTTCTCAATATGTTATTGACAAGACAGCAACAAAAGTTTGTATTTTCCTACTTCCAAAGCTTCAAACCTAACATCAAAACCAATTACATCAGCCATTGACACGTTTATCGGTCTACAAATGATTTAAATGAATTTGGTTCCAACCAAGAATATTATTTAACGTAACTCTGAACTTTTGAAAAAGTGAGTCGCTCTTATACAAGAGCGAGATTCTGAAATGTCTTACTTTTGAAAATAAAATGAAATTCATTAACATTTTTTCTTGAGTGAGCATCTGGAATGCATTGCTTGATTTTTAAATGGTATAAACGGGTTAACCTAACCTACACTCTTGAATGATTTGTTCTCTTGACAGAAAAAAACCCCCAAGAAAGCAATTCTAAAAGATTATCATGTAGTAATTGCACAAGCCTGGAAAGAAATAAGAGGATACTTTGAAAGTCATAATTATTCATGTAATAAATGCAAAAACATTTCAGTTCCTGTTCTTTCCATTCAGTATATATCTTCGAATGAGTTATTTGATCGTCTTTCAAAAAACCTCGATGATTGGCCATATTCTAAATTTGAGTCCTGGGGTTGCTTCAAACCAGAGATGTGCTCATCAATCAAGAAAAATGTGCCCTGAGCTAATAACTTTTGTAATTATGTCTGCTTGAAAATTCATCTTATAATCCACACCTCTATAAAAACGATGGATGATTCATGACTCAGGTCAAATTAATTAAGCAATTTACATCTTAGGTGGTGTATAAAGCCATTGAATCATTTAGGTGTTTTTAATCTGTTCATGCTTAGTTTAAAGTCATCGTTCATACCGACTTTATATATTTTTCAGGATTTTTTAACATGTATTTATTCTCATCACATTCGAAATAAGCTTATAAAAAAGAACATGTTTTCGTTAAATAAGATGTATTTGAAAAAAAATATGTTCATTTCGGGTAATTATTACGAGTATATATTGGCATTAAGATATATTAAGTAACTATACTATTCAACGTAAGAGTACGTTTGTTACTTGTTTTAACATTTCTGCAAAGCTTTCAGCAATCTAGAAATGAAATGAATAAAGAACAAGTTCTATGGATTTACAACTTCTTTATTGCAGGATTGCGACGTTTCGGTGTAGATACTAACACCTTTATCAAGCATGTGATCATACCGATATGACGCATGTGATCACTTGTTCTCTATTCATCTAACCAACTTCTAAATGCCTCTCAAAGACATCTAGAAATATAAAAATGATATTCAAACAATTTTATTCTTTACATCAGTTATGAACGTCTCTCTTTATTTACCATATTATCCCTGCAGATATCTGTCAAGAGACAGGTAAGAAGAGGAGATAACATACCTTTGTTGTTATCGTTGGTAAAATTTAGAACATGTCAAGCTGACAATCTGATCACCAAAATACACAAGTCTTTCGAGGATCCAAAGAAACTTCCAAGTAAACGCAATCTAGTAATGATAGTCGCTAGCACTTCATTCAATTTGTGTCCAAAGGCGATGGATATTACAACTCATTACCCTCAGGGCGAGGAAGGCACTATGTACATAGACTGTAATCAAAGACGGCGTTGGAGTATGTACTCCGGTCTGCAGGTGGTGATAGAATGGTTTTAGGATTAATCAGATGTCATGACTTCATTAACCTTTACCATACCAGCCAAAAAGTATATAAATTCAAAGAAGGAATGCTGAAAAAAGCGTTACATTTGCATGTCTACAGGCTGAATGATTCGAAGAGAGGGTCACAGAATATGTAGTTGGAGTCAAATATGTCAAACTTTATAAATTTTATGTGGTATTTTCTCGAAAAGTAGTGGTTATTTAAGAAAATCACAATCCTAGTGCTTATCAGTTTAGTATAATGACATTAAACGTGAAAAAGTCATGATTTGTGATCGAAATGTGGACAGTTGGGCGCGCTATTCATTCTTGAGTATTTATGGAGATTTACTTACAGCAGACACAAACACAAACATAGGTTGATATTGTTAAGTAGGTCATTTTACTAATATGCATGGAAACTGGACACAGAATATCGTGTTCTTAACATTTGTAGGACTGTTTTCAGATAATATTAGATATGGAGCAAAAAATATAATTTTGCATTTATAAATAAAGATGCAAGTTTAGAGACGCCATTAAAACTTACCTCAGGTTAAAAGGTATTTTAGCTCTTACTTAAGCCATATGAAAATCATGAAACATACTCTTTGTCACTTTAAAGTGTAATGTAATTAATATGTTTCTTCGAATTATGCTAATAAGTCCATCTTTTCTACAGTTTTTTCGTCTAATTGTGACTTAAAATTATGGATCAAGTCATTTTTAGGATCCTGAATGGGAAATCTAGGCGTAAAATTTAAATATATTTGCGTCATTGTATAACGATCAAAGGTGCTATTGAAAGAATAGACCGCGTACATGTTTTGTGCACACGCTTTGTAACATGGACGTTAAAAGTGACATATTGGTTCCCCGCGAGACTTTATTTTTAAGAACTCGGTCACAAAGCCCTAAGGGGATCAAAAGTCAGTAAGGTAACCTTGGTGTAATGTTAAGGAAAGAAAGTTTAGGTTAACCTTAGAAAAATTTGCTTTGTGAAAGTAGGCCCTCGCTCTTGTATACCTAGTCTTGTGAAAGGTCAGTTCACTGCTCATGAAATTCGGTTTATTAGGCAAAAATGTTTTTAATGCCTTTCATTTTTGTACTAACCTAATTATTAAGAATATACACAAATACTACATTAATCACCAAACAACAAAACGTTTTTAGTAGAGTGAAAACCCTCATGCAAATGATTTTTCAGCAATTTGAGAAAAACACCGAAAGTTAATTTGCATTTTGAGTTGACTTGCAAAGTTTAATGGAATGAAATCGCGTAAATGTCAAGATATTTAGCAATAAGGCTTGTCCGTCGAGCGTCTGTTTAATAGTGTTACAGATATTAAACACGAGGATGAAATCATCCAAAGTCAATTGCACTGGCAAGAGAGAAACGGGATCGAAATAATGAGTCAGAGATAGAGAGCATGTTTTACAACGACTAACAGCTTCTACCTGTAGCTTGGTGTCCAGTTTGGTGCCCCTGCTAGGAGCATTTTCCCTCCATCCAGTTTAGGCCATTGGAGCACGAAAACCACCACACAATGGTAAGCTATTGCTAAAATTTCAAACGCATCATCATCACTATGATAGTTATCTTCCAATTGTTAGTTTAGTGTTTATGTAAACTAACAAACCATGCAATGTGATGCAATGCAGCATCCTCTGCAAGTCCATTTTTAATGAAAGGTGCCTCCGACATGTGATGTTGCTTGATAACTAATTGGTGTTTGACCTGTTAACTATAAATATCAAACCTTCATCAACATGGAAATGCGAGATGAAATTGCCGGTACATACATTTTACAAATCCAGATGGAAATAATTATTTTACTATGACCGTGTGCTTTCATGCAATGTTTAATATACATTTTAGTAAAATGGGATTTTTTATGCCCTTTTTTGTATCGACAGCACAATATACGCACGCTTATTGTACCTTTCATGAGAATACTCAAGTATTGAAATCACTGATAATGTCTACATATAGTCAAGAAAGAGTCTACCATTTGTTTATCTCAAGTACAACTATGAGCTCATGCAATTCTGATATTGCCCACTCTAAGCACGGAGAAACCCGGAACAAGGCGGAATGAAGATTTGATTAGATTAACAGCCCGCGTACCCAGCTAGCTATAACATAAATCTGCCTCATCGAATTTTGTTGATGTCTATTTCATTACTGTAGGTTAAAGCACTTTGGACTGCAATTAACATCTTTAAAGTGGTATGTACTGACCTAGGTCATGTCGTCTCCCTAGGAAATATTTGGTAATGAATTTTCGTTGATTTATCAATAATTTTGTCTCTTCCTTCATGTACAAGACAAAGTAATACGATTTGAATTTTTTTTTTAAAATCCCAAAGGTAAAATGCTATTTTGAATTATTATTTTGTTCCTAGCTTCCCACTTTCTACATTTCCTGAAGGAACGTTTCGCAGGATTCACCGCAATGCATAGCCACAATGGTGTTGCGCACTGTCTCCCTGCACTAATACTAGCAACAGTGATTTAAGTGAACCACTCTTGAAAGCGGTGTTTAACCCCAAATACTTCACCTCACCGTGATGCATACATATCTACACTTACAGTTACCCTTCTCTCTTTCGCTTGGTGATATATACACCTGCACATATATGTACATTTGAACACCCAATCCAAATTCAATTATAGAAACGGTTTACAAGCCACAGAAACGCTTAAAGAGTCCGTGTTATAGGCAATTTACCATGGTTTTTTTATTGGGGATTAAGTGACAAAGTGCGCTGTTCTTACACTTATGTCTTACATAATCACAATAAACTGTATTTATGAAAAAATATCCACTCTTTAATAAACATGAATGTCCCCTTGAATTTCGTTTCCACGAAAAATACTTCTGGACTGCCCTTTTAAGGAATGTTACAATGTAGTTCTGTTAAGAGCTTTTCAGACAAATACATTACCCTAAGTTAATGGCACTAACTGTTTCACAGACACTTTCAACGTCTCCTTAAGTGCTTTAGGAGGTATATGGAGACAGTTTTTAGTGTAAATGGAGTTATACAAGATGCTGACTTCATTCTTTGTTTTAATATCAACCGTAGTGGAAGTATGTCTAAACCGTACACCGCAAACAATTTACTGTGGCACACTGATATTTATTAACAGCAAATGTTTGTCAATTCTACCTCGTCTGTCCACTCTTCTTTAAATGAATGACTGAAATATTGTTCAAAACACTTTAAACTAAACTCAATCAAATCAAATGACCGCATGTAACATGTAACGTTGAGATCTTTAGGGAGTCACATTCATAAATTTATAAGGTTTCTTTAGAATACGATATCTTTTTGATGATGAATTCCATGTCTGTTATTCTAATTACGTCATTATTCACAAAATACCCACTCCTCGCTCACTGATTATGGATTCCAATGGAGAACGAATACAAAACCAACGCAAAGAGTCAACACGTCAGTCGACAAAAGTGACAACTCAATTTAAAGACATCAACAAAACAGTTTCTTTAAGTAAGCACATGCAGATCCGAAGCCATCATCTCAAAAGTTCATATAACCAGCATCAATCTGCAAGAGATACGAGTATTATCATTCTGTGTTGGGACGTGTAGGCAAGTTAGAAAACCTTTTGATACCTCAACTAGCTTACATGCACGTAGATGAGAATGAAAATAACAAAGTCTGTCCTTTGATTACGGTATTATTGTCTGTTTCAAGCTATAAGCTTGTACCTATGTTACCTTCAGCGTGATATGAGTACCCTAACATTTTTATTTCAAAACGAAACGCTAACAATAAACATCACTGATTTTTCTCTCTTCATAAATTGATTGAGATACTTACTCATCCAAAATACGATCATAGGGAAAATTACCAAACACTGATACAGACTCTTCTGACATGGAATATTGCGGAAAGAGCGGTAATCAGATAAACAGGCCAATAACTCATTCGTATTCCGATAAATCTAAAACGTCTCATTTTGTTGCAGTTTCCAGGCAATTGCTTTTTATGGTCAACATATATACAAATCAAGTTTATTTCTTTTTTTCCCATTAAGATAAAGCCCTTTTCAGTGAAACATTCAAGCAGGTTTCAACGCAATGCATAACCAAAAATGAAGTTGCAGACTTTCTCCCTGCAATAATGATAGCAGTCGATATATACATAACTCACTCTTAAAATCAGCGTTAAAACTCAAATTACCTCACCTAACCTCCTAACTAAACCGCTAAGTGAATATTAACGTAATAGCCTCCAGTTCTTGTGTATTGTGTTTCTGTAGGTCGAAGCACGAACCTCAAATAATAGATTTTTGAAGCTCTCTTAGTGCTAGGATAGTTGTAGTCCAATCTTAATTGATGGTACTTTCGACTATCTTAGTCTAAGAGAGCTTCGAAAATAAAGACCTTGTTTGTCAAGAATATAGTCTTTTGATTTCAAAGGGCTTTCTCCATGCAATAATACAAGCAGCGGCGTTAAACCCTTCATCACCTCATTTCACCTTACATCAAACATATGAATTAAACCTTAATTGACCTAAAGATATCAGCAGGAATGCGCGTAATTATTCTTTATCAAGACTTTGATGTGATTGTTGGAATAGTGAAAAGGACTGATTTGAGCACACGCTGTCAATTCGAAGTACCCGACGTCATGTTATTTTCATCCTATTTTTCCCCCGATGGCTATGGATAATAACACCTCACTACCCGCAGGGGCATCTTGGGCACTTTTTACACTGAATAGAATCGGGAAGAGGGATATGATAGGCACATTCTGCAGGTGGTAATGGAATGGTTCAGAAGTTAATCAAATGTCATAATTTCATTAACCTTGTAGGTTCCAGTCATAAATCAATCGTTGTACCAATGTCTATGAAAAGGGTTGTCAGATGCCTCTCTCTACTAACATGGAGGTTGTGATTTAATTTTTTTAAAGACATCAAAATGACATTTATCGCTCATTTCATCTTCATATTTCTAAAAGATTTAGGAAGTGGTCAGGTTGAAATAAGTTATGTTATATAAATTTGCGTTAGTTTAGATAACCAAATGATTTATAAACTTTTTTAAATATTAAAACTTGTTTGGGTTAACATAATTTTCTTCAAGAAAAAAGTATAAAATATATATGCTACTGTGGATTTTTAGCCGCTACGGCACAACCTGTATTCAGACATTTCAATTAAATTATCAACATTTAAGCTATTTGTTTTACCTAAAACATGCTTTCTCCCACTCATTATCTAAAAATATACCTGAACGCATACATACAAATCATATTCTTTCAACAACATCTACTTTCAAAGAAAAACAGATTATAGAACTTGCTCAAATAATAGTTACAATTAAAATTAAAAATATTCAATCAGAAGTCACCAAAATTGAGAAATTGCCGCTTCATTTTGGTTTATTATATAAGAACATTATGATTTAAGGTTATTTGAGTTTTGTCACTGTGACTGAGAAGCGAGCATCCTAAAGGATGACTAGGCAATTGATTTGATTACATAGCATGTGAGTGGTGTGGATAGTGGTGCATGGTGCATATTTTAAGTAACAAGTAATCCAAGTAAACGTCGACGTGATTAACCTCTGCTTCATGTAAGTAGTGTTTCTGTAGGTCAAGGCAAACGCATCCTGATAAATCAACGTATATGAATCCGCTCTCGCTCTTTTCTAGAACCCTGATCTCTTTCAAGCTAACAGACTAGTTTAAAAATCGCTAAATCCGGTGATTTCAAGATAGTAGCTTCACGCTCCTTGCATAACGACATTTCATTGGCTGAAATAAAAGCAGGTGAACTAAGCATTTAATAGCAAGCCAATCCAGCCATACGAGGCATTTAGCCCGAAAGAGATCAGGGTATTAGGAAGGAGCGAGAGCGGATTCATATTCGCTGATTTAGAAGGATGAGGTACACGAGTCTTGTGTCTATACTCTTGTGATTCCAAGTTTGTAAACAACAATAACTAATATTTATATTATGTGATATAAGGTCTTGAACGGGCAGGATTGTGTTAGAGTAGTGTGAAACATGTACTTATGATATAATAAGCATTACTATTGATACTCCGGCAACTTTGTCTCGGTTGAGAACTGTTCTACACGCAGTAAAGATTGGGTGAGATGCTTCACTGAATTTCAGCGGATCATCGCATGTTTCACCGCAATGCGTAACCACAATGGTGTTGCGGGCTTTTTCCCTGCAATGATACTAGCAGTGAAAAACTCTCTAACCGGCGTTCAACCCCAGCCCTCCTCACCTCATCTCATTACTTGACACAATATAGAACCATATAAATTAAGATTAAACAGATTTTCAAATCTTTTGAGAAATTAACCTTAAAATAAAACTTTATAACAGAACAATATCGATTAAAAAAAATTCAACCATATCCTGCAAGCTTTTTATTCATTACCTTTAATTGATAATTTCATAGAGATAAATGAGATATGAAAATCGAACCCTGTCTTAAATTTTCAGTAATGTAACAAGTTAAAGCAAACAGAATTTGTCCAGTTTCCCTAGTCTCATCCTTCTTAATCAATTAATTCAACATGTCCATGTTGATGAAGTTCAGAGGAGCTCTTTGGGTGGCTATAAATCAATCAAATCTTTTCAACTTTTTCATCGTGAGTGTGAACTCTAGAACATAATCCACTTTGAAGTTCTGATTGGTTTAGCGAGGAAATCTTTCTAGCACAGAGAACGTATGGTTAACGTCATGAACAAAGAGAATACAAATTAACCATATAAATGTAGGAACATTGAAAAAAATGGGGATGACCTGTAAATTGTTATAACTTAAATTCCCCTCTGAACTGGTAGGTAGATAATCCATTGAAGGACAACGCGCACATCTTTATACATTGAAAAGGCTGATGAATCTTTGAGTTTTTATTGCAGCTGTTTGCCAAATTAAAATTATATATATGATACTTTGTGTAAACATAATTGTTTAACTTGTCTGTTCATATCCATATATGTATTAAGGTAAATAACATAATATTACTTCTAGGAACAATAAGTGTATTTACAAAATTATATGTTTCGATTTCCCAACTGAAACGGTTTTTCTTGTATTTTGCCGTTCCAAATATATAAATAAATAAATAAATAAATAAATAAATAAATAAATAAATAAATATATATATATATATATATATATATATATATTATAGGTGTATTTACCATCTTAATTAACCTCCTAGTCAACATGTACAGTTGTTCGTTGGCCGTTAGAGTTTTAGATTTTGCTTCAAAGGGGCTACTGCACGTTTTTATTGGTAAACGCTGTGAAAATAATGTTTCTTAATGCAAAACAATTAATCAAAACCAAGAGTTCTCTGACTAACGTAACATGTACTTTTCGCTTCGCCAATTAATTTTCCAACCTGTGTTTATGGTGATTATAATGTTTTGACACTAAAATGGCTGGGAGCAGTTTTCGTTTGATAACGTCTTATACGATTTCGGACTGCGGAAAATCGTATTGAGTAATTAGGTTCTTTACCCCCTGAAGATAATGCATTTGGCGTAAAGGTATATTATTTATGGAATTGAATTTCACACATCATGCTACATCAGCGTATATGAATCCGCTCCCGCTCCCTCCTAATACCCTGATCTCTTTCAAGCCAAAACCCTCGTATCGCAGATGAGCATAGCCAGGAAAATCAAGCCGATCCAGCCATACAAGGGATCCAGCACGAAAGATATCAGGGCATTAGGAAGCAGGGAAAGCGATTTCATATACGCTGATTTGGCAGGATGAATTTTACGAAATTAATATGAGCTATTGATCATGGTCAGAATGAGTTTGTTGTTCTGAAACGTTATGGTCGGGAAAATGAGATTTATTTTCAAATAGGAATTTTACGCCACATGATTCACTGTGATATCATTTAGTTGGCCATTTATGAAAACTATCAATGATACAAAACATGCGATATGGCTAAATTACCAAAATGAACAGCAGAACATGTTAAAGTGAAGTGAAAGATTAACGGCTTCAAATGTCATCAAAGAGATTAACTTGAAAATGATTCCTTCTTAATACATGATCAACATTTCTGACTTAAATTTAGCAGAGGACTGAATGTAAGTGTAATGTGCAGAAAAAATATCCTTTACATGTATCTTTTATTATACGAGAAATAAGTGAAGGAGACAGCCACTTTTTTTCAAAATAATATGATATCAAAAAGTTAAATGTCCTACACTTCCATTCCGCGATCTTTTTGTCATTACATTGAATGAAATAGCTCCAGAGCGTCCAGCAGGACACATTAATAAGCCTATAGAGTTCTATTAGGTCGCTGCTATGACAGTCTAGCAGAAAAACACTGCCACAAGGCTTCATTACTTTGACGCAGTGTTCTTCAAGGAAAGACGAGGGCTCTTGAGAAGGTCTTTTAAGCCTTATTAGCTTGAAAGGTAGATTCGTAGACAAAGAAATCAATCAAGTAACTTGATGTTGTCAATAGTTTGTTCATGATTGCAATACTTAATGCAACATATTATGAGTTTGATGATTTTACTTATGCCTATGTTTTCAACTGTTGATGTAAGAAATAAGTTTTGCTGATGAGAACAACACAAGGATACCATATAGTTACATTGTGATTTATATGTAAGGTCATCATCAATCTCTGTATTTCATAATAATAATAATAATGTGGATATTTATATGGCGCCTTTTCCACGTCCCAAGACTTGCTCAAAGCGCTACCTACATCATTACCCTGAGGGGAGTCTACTTTCAAACCAGCTACTTAGTGCTAAGTGCGACCGTATAGGTTCGTAATCCCTATATTCAGGTACCCATTTTAACAACTGGGTGGACTGTGGATGAAGTGCCTTGGCTAAGGACACAACACAGTTTTGACCCAGGTCACAATTTTTTGGCGTCTCCATCGGGATTCGAACCCGAGTCGTCGGCGTGAGAAGCCAGCACACTAACCACTACACCACTGTTCTATTTTGCGTGTCTTAATTTATGCTGATAAGAGCGTGTGAGTTAACGAGGGAGTGAGTTGGGGTTTAACGTGACTTCAACAATAGTTGAATTAATTAACACGTGGATGAAAATCATTCTCAAGTGAGTGGACTTAATCATTGAGAAATCAGATCGAAAGATTTCGGAAACAGACCCGTGAAAATGCAAAGTAGGAGGAAAATGACAGGTTTATAGACACAAGCTCGGGAAACATCGATACAGGTCATATTCAAGCGGAACAAGTGCAATTGTTGTGTTTTCGAAAGGAACCAATGACAAGGCAGGTCTCATATTGAACGAAGATTTTTAAACCTCAATCTGGGTACATCCGTCTTGCGATGACGCCATGAAACTGGCCCTTCACTATTTGAATCAACGTAGCTTAGTGAATTGCCTTGTTATTGTATATGACCTGTATCGATGTGGTTTTAGAACAACTAAAATTTGGTTCTGGTTTTAATGATAGGCCTGACAAGGTTGTATGTTTCTCTGGCACCAATGCCGAGAGCACAAATCAATTGTCCAACTCACAATATAATGAGGACGATAAAGAGGTTTATTATTATCATTATTTCTCAACATGACCGCAGCACCCATTCCACAAAACAACGACAAGGTAGTGAAAGGTGGTGAACATTGATGAGACGATATGAATTAACCAATGGACCTTTGCATGAACATATACTTGATATAAAATGATATATCACTGTTTATGTTTATGAAAATTCCATAGCGATTGATTACCATATAGAATAATCTTAGGTAATGCTTTCTTTCCTTCAGTGTTGTTCCTGACATCGCCTTATCTCAATCTAACACTTTGAATTTGAATAAACATACATCAATTTCATTTGATTTTGCAATTCAGGAATTCAATTGATTTAGATTATTTCAAATATAACAGCTTTGGCTGAATTTTTTTGCCCTGTTGTGTTTTTATATTATTATGTGGGTATCATAAAAACTTATGCCCATGATTGTCAAAACCTTTCTTTTTCGTTGGCTTCTTTGTGATTATTTGTTGATTCATGTCACACATTGCAGAGAGATATCAGCCTGAGCATTAAGTCATGCCTTACTCATTTGTTTGTAATAAGTGGCCGTAAAGAGAATCATTAAGGATGTCCTTTGGTAGTGATTGAATGCGGTAATGAGGTATCTAATGTCAATTTCAAGAGAATTTGTTCGTATGGTTTCCTCCAAGTGTCGCGTGATAACGTTTGCCATGCAGCTGTGTATGGAGATGTAAGTTGAGGGGAGTTGGTGTTTTCAAGATTTCAAGATTATTTCACTTATATCGCGGCTGCTAGTATTGAAGGGAGAAAGCCCGCAACACCATTGTGGCTATGCATTGCGGTGAAACCTGCGAGCATCGACTGGAACTAGCGCACCATAGGTGGTAGTGGGCTGATATTCACTGTAGCATTGCACCCAAACCTGACTGCGTGTAGAACAGTTCTCTACTGCAGACAAAGTTGCCGAGCTCCTGGCGGGATTCGAACCACAGATCTCTTGATCCGAAGCCGAACGGTATGGAGATGTAATTAAACTAATGTTTGAGGGACTTGCAACCATGTGTGATAATGTACAGTGTTCCAATGTAATTAACATACACATGAACCTACATGAGAGACCACGTAGAAGAAAATTGTTGAATCTTCAATATATGCAACTTTAAAAAATCCACGGGTAACTAGGCTCACTGACATCACTGTTAATCTCGACTCTCATTGGCCATCACCGATCACTTCCCTCACGTATATTTTTCTATCTTAAACTGCGTCATGCTCAACCTCTGCAAGAGAAATAACGTACTTATCCCCCTTGTCCTACTGTACCGTTACACGCACAGTTCATCTCCCAAGGAATTAAAGCGATTTGTTTTATCAAACTACTCTGTTTCAACAAATAAGGTCTTATTCAAATGCAAATGCCGCAAAAAAACTTGACAAGTCAAAAGTCAATCGGTTCGCAGCGAGGTTGTCCATCAGTGAGCTTGAGATTTAAATGGTGAACCAGAAAAGAAACATGTACACATAAAAGACGCGGTCATCACTCACTCTTCGTTCATATTAACTTCCAAACCAACCTGTACATTCTGCTGTGATCCCCGCTTATTCTATGCGTCAGATACTTGCAAACTCACACGCAACTTTCACGAAGGCCCGCCATGACAGTTAGAAATCTAAAGAGATTTTAGTGCCGCTTGAAGTCCAACGTTTCCATGGTGGAACGAAAACACAAGGTCACCCAACAATAAAACAAAGATAGCCCCACATTGCTCGTTATTTCGAGTTATGATTGTAAATCCGCATTTTCCGCTGAACGAACATGAACCACAAATACATAGTTGTCAAAGTAACACCATGACATATGCCATGGCCTTGGTGCCGATTAATATATAACGATTCCATTTCTATAAGGCGAGACAATATACCATGGAAGTATTGTTACGGAAACAGCGAGACGATTATCATCAGGATACCACGGTTGCCATACAATACTATTCCCAAGGCTCCAAAGCAGAATAGATAGCACATAAACATTGATGTTATTTCTTAGAAACCAACCTTTCATAATCATATAAATAAATGGAAGTCACACAATCAGAGAGACTGTGAACTGCGGATAAAATATTAAAAATATTAGATAAATTTTATTTGTCTTACCTATGTTAATCTGTCTAAATATTTTCTTTATATCGATTCAATATTTATTGTTGTTACATACATTAAACGAAAAAGAGAAAACAATAACTTTTTATCAATATTGTATTTTTGTGTTACTATATATCATAACTCAAATATTCATAAAATGTACGTTTAAATCAGTTTCAGTATACAATGCATTTTATGTTCAAGACCTCGTAGACGATGAGAGATAAATCCGAGCCACTTGGTCAAGAAATCGTTTATAAAATTGAAATGTCCGTGCAGGTACGAAAAGTATATACCTAAATCATATATAGAGATTATTATCCGAGAAAGTGTGTCATATGACGTTTACGAAACGAGTGTGAATTTTTGTATTACCCGAGCGAGAGCGAGGGTAATACACTTATTCGCACGAGTTTCGTAAAAGTCATATGACACACTTCCGAGGATAATAATTTCTTTATTACCGATTCTACTCCATTTCAAAGGCATGGAAATATTCAGAAAACGGCATCCTTCCCTTCCGACGGCCCGCTACAGTGACGTCACGAACAATGATTTTATGACGTCACAGACGACGAAATACGGTAACTCGCGCTAAGACAATCGTTGCTAGGCAAAAGTGATATGTGCACATGTGCTCATATTGAAAATATGTCACCACTTATGATCAGCCATATGGGTAATAAACAAACATATTTCATTTAAACATTTCATATTTGAAGAAGAATATTATTAGCATGTTTGATAACTCCCGTCCTATCTTAAGATGGGACGTCCCAACTTAGGATTCCAAGTTGGGAAGCGTACCATCTTAAGATATGGGACAGGATCCCAAGTTGGGTGGATACATATACTTTGGATACGTATCAGAGGCAAAGTCGTTCTGCGCTCGAATATGGGTGACGCTCGAATATGGGTGACGATCGAATATGGGTGACGCTCGAATATGGGTGACGCTCGAATATGAATCAGTACGTCTTTCTTACCAATTACGACAGTTCGTTATTGTTAGGGTTATGTGCTGTTGTGTTAAATGGTAAAATGTGTTAATACTTATCATGTATACATTTGATTTACAAGGTTAGAAAAAAGACTTTGTTCATAGCGTTTGGTAACTCATAACTGTGTAACTTAAGAAATTGATCACACAAGTACCATAGCAATCGTTTTTATATTAGCATCATTTAAGGTATTGATTAGATAAAACAGGTCTCAAACCTCAAACGAGTCAGATTATATTCTTACCCGACTGATCATGTTAATTTCAATGCAGAAAGAAGCACTTTATATCGCAATTAACAGCATCAAAGAGGTGCGAATTGACAAAGATCATACGATGCCATCTTTTCAGATATGTCTGTTTATGAAGCGTCATAACAAGCTATTCTTGAGTTCTCTTTACTGTGTATTTTTGCCTTTCCATTCATATCTTCTTAGATGATACAAGTCTTTAGCTTCATTAAGTTCGTTGACATTGATTTATTCATGTGTTACATCATTTTGATTAGTGCAAATATTCCCTCAAATTAATCGTAACGTATATAACAGAGATATATTGCTTTCACCACTTGCGACCGTTTGAGAATCTGTCACTTGTGAGATTGTGAGTTTGTTAAAATTCTTACCTGTCCAATTTCGTTTGTAAGTATGCATGACGTTTGTAATTTCAACAAATAGCATGAAGAGAGTTTCTGGCTTTCTCCCTGCAATAGTACCTTCAGACGTGAAATAAGTGAAATACTAAAAATAATATACTGCGTTAAATCCCAACTCACATCACTTCTAAGACTACGGGCTAAATGATATATCCTGATGGGTCTGCCAAAGCGCGTAGGCTTAAACCGGACTTGATGGATGAAAATGTTACAAACCACACATGCGATAATAGTAATATATCCCGTCTCATTATCTTGATCTTGTCCATATTGTCTCAAAATTGAAGAATTTGCACTGCAATGAACAATCTCAGTCTCAAGTCTTTTTTCCCCAGTCTTTGGAGGTAAATTTAAATTTATTGATTTCATGCCTTTTACATTTTTTTTCAGAATTTCCCGATTTTTATTTCATTTCCAACGACATTTTTTTCTTATATGTCCCTAATTTGATATAAGTTTACCAAAATCTTTACACAAGTTATCAAGCAAATTTACGCATATCTGTTCACACTGACTTACCCATGGCGAATGTATCTTCATCATTGTATAAACGTTCCGTCTCTGATATTAATCAAGCTTTAGCAATTCACTAGAGTCTCTCCTGTCCAATCCAGGTCTGTAGTTTATGTATCACGTTCTAGGCAACTTAATATATCTACAAGAACTGACAATTCAATTGGTTTTTGATGAAAGCTCTTCGCTGGCGAATGCTCATTCAGTTTTTTCTTCAAGGATCTTATCTTCAATGTAGCTAATATTTGCTATCATCGATTTATGAACAAGAGTTTATTAGAGGCTTTCTTTCACTTGATTTTCACTTAATGACAAATGTAAAAACTCGTTTCCTGAGCTAATGATCTTGCTTTGCAGCCAATAGAGTTCCGAACGGTTTGAATAATTATCCAGATATTAAAAGGGAAAGGAAGACAAGGGCATATTTTATTATCATATGTTTTTTTAACAAAATTTGATCAATCCGAAATATACAATGTACTTTTGTACTAATTAATGAGTACTATTCTTTAAAGGATTTTCCTTTGTTAAAACAACAGTACAGCTGCATATCTAAAGTTTGTTCACATACCACTGTATAGTAGTGCAAATATCATGTAATTTGGGATGTCAGTGAGGCATCATTAGCATAACAATAAAGAAACGGAAAATGTTGAATTTTCAATACGGAAATGAAGATCCAGTGTATTTTAATGTAAACGTAATATCATACCCATCAGTAAACCATTGCAGTTTTGGCAAACAAAACACTCATTTTTCTTTTTTATC
Source organism: Phorcus lineatus (assembly GCA_921293015.1). Lineage (NCBI taxonomy): Eukaryota > Metazoa > Mollusca > Gastropoda > Trochida > Trochidae > Phorcus > Phorcus lineatus. The sequence goes on from OV121093.1 coordinate 15,339,205, forward strand.
ACACAATCCATTTGAATTGAACAACGGCTTTACAATTGTCATCTCAATGAGTGCGTGGTAGATTCTCCTTTGTCAAATAACAAACTTCATAATATCTCGTAATATTGGATTGTGAAAAACGTTTTCTTTTAAATTCGTACATGAATTCTAAAATTAGACGAAATTTATAGGGGTTGCTCGATGAGCCATATAAATCTCAAGGGTAATACGTCTTGATGTACCATCTCACCTAGTGGCTCGGGAGACACCGCAACAGAGATGCTATGATAGACCATATTACCCTCGAGAGAAGCCTACAGCTTATATTGACTCTTAGTTGAAGAATGAGTTTGAGCTTGGAAACTTAGTTTTGAATGACAAAGACAGAGTGCGATTTTTAAGAAAATATATTTGAGAGACGAAAATATGATACTTGAAAATCGAACACGTTCATTGGAGGTTTATATCACATGTCGGTTTGTTTCTTTGTTGTGTGCCTACGATTTTTTGATACATCAAAATTATTCACGTTGGACATTGATATAATAGAGATATGATATGGAAACATTTGTTTTACATCATACTATTATAGGTAGCTTTTCAACAAACATCTTGTTCAGAGGGCGCCTTTCTGAATAAATAGGTGTATAAAGTATAATAACATGTTGCTATGTTAACAATTACAGTTTCTGTGACGTTGCCATTTGACATTCATTGGGTGACTCTCTAAAGGGGCAGTAGCGCGTTTTTAGGTTTATGAAATTATCCCACGATAACGAAAATAAATGCTGCTAATTGTAGGACAACCTTTCAAAAGAAGCAGTTCTCAAACGAATTAACATGTTTGGCTAGGCTATTCAAAATCATTCTACACCGATTAAAAGATGTTCACCCTAAAACGACCGCCGGTAGTTTTGCTTAATGCTTGGTACTTCTCCTACTTGGATAATAGAGTTCAGTAATGGCACCCTGAAGATAATATATTTGTTATTAAGAAATAAAATGTTTTCAATAACTGGGACATCCAGTTAAGCAAAATAATCAGTTCTCAAACAAACGTAACATGTTCGGTTCCATTTCCCTACCTGAAATGTCCCCACTTAAATGGCCGCCTATAGTTTTGCTTTATTCTTTGTATCGTGTTCTAATCGGATAATCAGTTTGAATAATGTGTTGTTTGACATATATTTATTGGGAAAGTTTTAGGACATGACATTTAAAACAAATATTATTGCCCCTCTAAGAATAATATAACTTAGCAGCTAACAGGAAGTTATAACCTTTGTTAATGCTAATTGAAATGACCAGATATTGAATTAAAAAAACTCTTTATAAGACTTATAATTACTTCATTTGACCTTATTGCCCTGTCTTACAAGGAAGTTCATTTGGTATTTACCCCTTCACACATCCAAGTCCGCTTCCTGCCTTTCCTTGCAGATGAAGTATGAAGTCGATAATTTACAAGTGTTTACAAGGCTCTTGCTGACATTGTTGGTTGAATTGGTTCAACATTAAACTGACAATCTGACATGTACTAAAGGCTTCTGCGGCACAGTATAAACATTCGGAATGAATTCCTAAATATTCTAAATGACCGAAAGCATATTTGATTTGAGATCAAACGCGAGTGATATCATAGTTTTGTGAATGGTAGTCAAGTATGGAGCGGCTGTGTTTTCATAATGATATCATTGGGTTATTTCGTTCTCAAATTTTGTTTGTGTTTGGTCACATGACAGCATTGACGCCAAATAATGTCAAGGTTTGTGAATTGCGCGTTCTTATCACATTCCAAACACCGCCAGTGGGTAAGAATAGAATTGAGAAATCAGGACTGACAATCTGACAAGTACTAGTAAAAATGACTCTGCGGCATGGTATAAAAACATGAATGAATGCCTAAAGCTGCTAAATGACGGAAATCAGTTTTGATTTGTGACCAAACGCGAATGATATCATAGTCAATTACCTGTGGATGTAGTCAGGTTGGTAGAGGCTATATAGGATTACTTCCTTTCTTATATTGACATATTTGGTCACATGGCAGCATTAACGACAAATGATGTCAACCTATGTTGCGAGTTGCGAGGACTTATCACACTCAAAATTTTTTTTTTAGAAATAAGGACCTTGAACTCCGCACTTCGCGAATAATACGGCATCACCTCGTCTCTGTGATTTGCTGATAAAGAGTTTCGTCCTTATATTTGACAGAATAATAGTAATTTAAAACTCATTTGATCTTAGGATTTATTGACCTTTGACACGTAATATTTCCCTTGGCTTCGCCTCGGTGAATATCACCTGTCCAGGGTCGACGAATCGTTTGATCCGTCTATCCGTCTATAGTCCTATATTCATATAGTCATTGTTTGTATTGATGCAAGTGTAATATAATAATAATAATAATAATAATAATAATAATAATAATAATAATATTGCGCTAATCCACGTCACTGAGGGATATGCTCTAAGCGCATCCTCTATTATTACCCTGGTCTAACCCTAGCAGCCGGTTACAGCGCTCAAGGTCTTTAGATAAATAGATCTCCAAAATATTTTTCTATGGAGGAAGGACACGGGTATTGTTTAGAGTGTAACTTATGTGACTACTAACTTTGTTTTGATTGTCACCAACTATACAAACCTCATCTAACATAATCACTTACATGACCACAGCAGAGGGTCACTGATATGTACAAGAATATATTGACATATAATTTTTGACCATTTATCAATGAAACACAACTAAGTTGCTGTAAAACTAACTTAATACTACAAGTCACTGTTAACTAATACTCACCACTGTCTAAGGCAACTCTGGTGGTACTTTCCATTTTATGAAGTTACTGCTGCAGTTAAGAAACAGGAAGACAACGTCAGTAAAATGATTACTATCAAGACAGGTTTAATATTTAATTGATTTCTGACCGAGTTATATCTTAATTTATATATTTTTAAATGAAGTGAAAATGCATTTGAATTTTGTGTTGGGTATTTCAATTGTCAAAACACAATCGTTAAATTCTACGCTTGTCCTCCAATAACAATATAATATATGTTGCTATTTGTTTCATTACTAGAGGTTATGTACTTGAGTCTCATGATTTGATTCGTTTGTCATGGCTTTATATCATGTCATATATAATGTTCATACTTATAAATGTGTGGCAATTCACTCAGCTTCTGTTGTTAAAACTCAGGTTATGTATTATGTAAGGTTTCAGCAATAAGTTTCAAGACCTGACGAACTACAGGTGTTTGATAAACACAGCATCTATCACTAATGGATGCCAAGTTAATTTGTTCTCTTCTAATGAAATGTTCTGTCTCCTACAGTTATCAATCAATTTTACTTCCGAATGTTAGCATTTCTTCAAATAAACATATTTTTCTGCTAGACATTTTTTGAATCTACTATCGAGTATAATCTGACATGAAGATATCCATATCTCAATCACATTACATATATATCTAAACATATACTTGCTTGTTTTCTTCGTTATCATACATCGTTTTCCCTTTTTAATTTAAACCATTTGATTTTGTGTATCATCTATCAACTTAAATGGATAAAGTAATTAATCATCTATATGTCAGTTAAACTCATATATTTTTACTATGAGTTGTGATGCAGTTGTAAATATAATACCTTAACATTTCATAGATTTATGTGACAGTTTAGATTTTATTTTCAAATAATATCTTAATGAATTTTAAAAGTATACCTTTGATGACAATAATAATGCATTTCATTTGTCTATCACTGTTGTTATTGAATATTTCAAGTTTGATTTGCATTTATGGGCTATTGAAACTTTCACCAAAATATTTTATCACGGTTTACAAAGAAAGTTATTTTGATGAATTTGTAACAATGTACGCGAGTCAATCCTGTCCAAAACACGCCTCAGTTCTAGGTATCAAGCAAAGGGTAACACAGTTAATCTTCAGGAACTGGCACGACAATTGGTTTTTGATGAACGCCCCTCGTCTTGCTGAAGAAAACTCATTCATTTTCTTCTTTAGGAAATAGGTTTTATGGTCAGTGCTATTAGCTGTCATGAATTTATGTGAAATGTCTTTTGAAGCTAACTTTCAAACTGTTTCTTACCTGATAACTAATTTGGAAGACATTCTTACAAGTTATATTCCTTGTTGTTCTTTTCAGGACATATATGGATAATAAGTCCCACACAAAAATTCAAGTAAGTAAGTAAGTAAGTTTATTCTACCAAAGAAGTTTATGTTTTGTATGCATTTTCCGGCATGTTATATGAAATCCTTTTAGCATGTGTTATGATATGAGAGGCAACAAAAGTGTCAATCCAATGATGACGTACACATGATAGTTGTAATAACATAGAGAAAATGTTTTACAATAACTAAGCTTTAGTGACTGGTAACCTTGAGAACACAATTACTTTGAAAATCCCCGCAAATTTTGTCTGTAAAAACAGCTTGTTTTTTAAAAGTGCTTCAAAAAATCCCCCCTAAAAACGCGTAATGCGTTCTACGTGGCACAATCGCTGAGGGAAAGAGAATTGGCAGAGACAAGATGTTTCCTTCATTCTACAAGTTAAGTCGTTGCATCATTACGAAGTGGACCCTGAAGATTAGCATGGACTGACATAGGTTTAACTCTCCATCTGACTTAGGTTTAACCCTCCATCTTGTATATGAAATCTATTTGGTAGATGAATTAATGAGTTCCGAAAGCTTGCAAATAAGATCTATCTATGCAGTTACAAATATCAGGATGAGTGTTAGCCCATGAAAATCGTTGAGAGGGATAAAGAAAATATTCTAGACAAGGATATCTGCAAAAGTTGACATATTTTTCTTTTATTGATGGATAGGAATCCGCACCTAACAGTCATTCAAATCAAGCATCGCTGACCAGCAACTCCCCACCAGGAGTCCACGAATCAAAGTAAAACATGTTGTAGTTTGGGTATTCTTAAGAAAATACAAAATAGAGAATTGAATCAGGTCATCAAAAAAATTACTAAAATATTCTAAGACTATTGGAACATTGGGCTATCCTATCTTTGACCACTTCTTATCACCAAACAAACCCGCAGGATTGATCAGATTGAAGTGCATTGAATTTAACAAGCGATAATAGAACCTATCCAAAGTCATCTTGCTGTCTACATCGTTATCTAAGGTTAATATATTAACACTGCAAATAGCCGCCTGAAAGTGGCTAATGTTTATGGGAGGGAATATTCATTCACAATCATTTTCAACGATTTCAATCAAAGTAGTTATTGTGCCCTCCCAAACTTTTTAAAACGAGCCGGAAAAGTAACTTGGCTGGATAAATGTGATAGTCTATCCCAGAAATTCATATATTTCAACAATTCTTAAACGACGTGTTCTTGGAATTTTGTGTATATCTGTTTACCACAATGGCAATCACGTCCTCATCATAATGTAATCGCTTCCTTTGTAATATTGATCAACGTATAATATTAATCAATTATCTTGAGTCTTCCTCTTTAGAAGTTTGAGTATCAAGTTGGGGTTCCACTTCTCGGATTTGTTGCTTCAGGGATCCCGAGATCTATGCCATCCTGAGCTTTGATGCTCAGTGTAGTCGTTTTAAAACCTACTGTCTGTCTCTCACTATCCTTGTCTTCCATCTATTCCCTCATCCATTCCATCATTTTTCTCCCTTATTTGTCCTCACTCGTTTAGATGATTCTTGATCAATTAATTAATTAGTGAAATATTGTTGAAAATACGTAAAGTTCAAACGCATTCACTTCCTTTTGAGTCAGCTCAGTTTTAATTGAAAGAATCATGCGAGCATTGAGGTGCATTTCCAACCGTTGTTTCGAGGAAACCCACTTCATTCTTATTTTTGAAAACGTATATTCCTCGGATTACTGTCATTGTAATCCGCTTGCATTTTATCCATGTAATTTATCATTTGAACATGCGATTTCCCAAGGGTTGTAATGCATATTTAATACAATTTCTTATTAACAAATTGCTTTTAAAGCTCTCTTCAACGTTCAGTTTCAATTAACAATATTCCTAAAAATAGGACACTTAAGTTAACTTTAGGAATGTGCGACTTAGAGTTAAATTGATGTTGGCTTGTAACTTTATAACTTGACCTAAGTCTTATGTGTTGTTCGATTATAAACAGCTTTCAAGACTCATTTCAGAATCATTTGAGGACGTGTGAAGAATCTCAAACAGGTAATTTCACACGAGAGTAAGCGCAATAGCATGTATATGTTTGCTATTTCACAGAAAAGAGGTTAACATAATATCATAACTCTCTGTCAAAAGTATTTCACTTATATCGCGGTTGCTAGTTTTATTTAGTGGAAGCCCGCAAAACCATTATGAGTATGTATTGCGGTGAAACCTGCGAGAATCGGCTGAAACTACCGAAACATGTGTTCCTGTGAAATTCACTGTAGCGTTTCACCCTAAACTGACTGCGTGTTCTCTACTGCAGACAAAGTTGGCGGGATTCGAAACGACGTCTGATTGATACGTCTGATTGAAAACGCTCGGTTGCAAATTGAAAATTCCCGACATTTGATCCTTTGGTTCCTAGTCAGAATTTTACCCTAAAGGCGAAGATTGCTACATGAAGATCAATGTCTCATCACAGATGTGGAGATTTATAAACATGAATTATCTAATGTGAATAAATACATTGAAGTATAAAAGGGAAGGCCTAGTATGACCTTCGGTAGGAACCTTTTTTCATGGCACTGGCGTCCTGTACGTTGGGTACGATTGTTTTTATACTTTCTAATAATGTTCTGATATTTTTTCTCTTATGCCTTTCAACTTGTTAAGTAAGTTACAAGGAATAAATACCCTATCCGAGATGGCTGTTGTAATTCAATATCTTCCCTTATGCATTAAGTTATAGTATCATTAGCTTGGCATAATCTGATGAAAGGACAGGGGCCCACCCACATGGGTTTTGCAATGATTGTAATAACAAAGAGCGTGGACGTGAAAAAGTAGTTCTTAAAAGATCCTGGAATACTAAACAGGTCAGCGGTCATGGATATATATTAAATGATAGTTTTGACCTTACAGGACCATGAGAGAAAAATCCAACCTTGATTAGTAAATTCCAGTCGATTTATTCGCCAAAGATAACAAAGGATAAGTCCTGAAAAAAGTCCTGAAGACAGTTAACTTTAGAGGCAATTCAGGACTAAGACTGCGACTAAAACGTCAAAGTGGTTTGAATCGACTTGGGGACTTAAAGGAAATCCGATTTAGGAATATATTTATGAATTAGTAATGTATTGCAAAGATGATCTCAATTCATATGAATTTATTTACTTATTATTTCAGTGATGGTACTTATTACTTTTTACATGGTTTGATTGTAACAAATGCATGTAGATACTTACACATTTAGGATGTCTTTGTACTTTTGTGTTAACACTTACGTCATTTTTGTTACTTATTTCTAACAATGAGTATATTGATGAATGTGTTACACTTTACTATAATTTATTTTGACATTTTCGACTTATATCTGTAGTGCAATAAAATCTTCCAGAACTGACAATCCAATTGGTTTTTAACGAACAGAGCTTCTATTGCTTCTGAATGCTCAGTCAGTTTGTTGCTCAAGGTATAAATCTTTCTTGTCACAGCTATCTGTTTTTATCGATTTTTGTGAAAAATGACTTTCTCTAGATAGTTTTGAAGTTGTTTTTCACTTTATAACTAATTTGAAAAAGTGTTTCTGAGTTGATGTTGAAATTGTTCCCAACTTTATAAATAATGTAAAAATGACTTTTTAAAGCTAGTTTAGAGTTTCTTTATTGGTAACTAATGTGAAAGCCCTTTTTACTAATCATATTATATTATAGGAACAAATATCTTAAGAGAGTATAGTTAAAACACATTGCTTGTTTATTGAATTAACCACAATTTAAACGTTTCAAACAATTTTTACTTTATATATCATTCGCATGACATTGATAGACTGTATAATAAAATATTCTGCCTAATTTACAATCGGCAATCACATTAGCAATGGACGCAGAGGTAGAAGAGAATTGATTCGTTATCTACGTGATAAGCTTACTCAATAGGAGACGATGTATTATAAGGTGAGGTGAAATGATCTGGAGTTTCACTCCAAGAGTATTTCACTTATCACGGCTGCTAGTATTATTGCAGGGAGTCTCCAACACCACTGTGGCTCTGCATTGCAGTGAAACCTTCTAGCATCGGCGAACAATTGGTACCGGTTGTACTGCGCTTAAATTCAATGTAGCATTACACCCAACCGAACGTAGAACAATTCTGCAGAGTTACCAAGCGGGATTCGAATCTTGGACCGCAGCCGAACACGTTATCGACCGTGCTATCCGGCCCCCGATGCATGAGGATCATTTCACGAATTGGTTCTGTGTTTATGTCTTGGGGAATATGATTAATTATGTAATTGACAGACAGTTAAAGCAATGTCAGTCCGCGTTACCTAACAGGGACATTGTTAACATATGATTATTCATATCATGTAGCACAAAATTTCCTTACCATCTGTTGATTACATTACAACTTATACAATAACTAATACCAAATCCAAAACGTGCAAATTGCGCCGAATTTTCAAGCAAAAACGACTTTTAATTGTTCAGTGGATAAAGGAAAAGCTTGAAATATTTGAACAGTCATCCAGGCTAGCACTGCAGAAACCACATTTAACCAACTCGCCCTCTAGGTCTTCTAAAACATCAAAGTCAAACAATCATTACTCTAGCTGTTGGTACATTCTGTACAACTCTGAAAGATATAACAAAGTGACACAGAAGCTCAGTATTTTTGCCATCATTATTTACATTGTAAAAATGTGAAAAGTATTAAAAGTACTCGTAGCTGCAAGCGTAGCAAACTACTACAGACCCATTAGCATTGAATTAAAATTCTAAAAACCTAGAATGATGAAAATAAATCTATATATCTAAGAGTCTATTTAACTGTATTAGATTAATACACTAGAATGAAAGTAACAATCTGAATGTTGTTTCTGTGTATCAAGTACGGAGAAAAGTTTCATTTACAAATTATTTTAAACGAATTCTGTTGTACTTGCCACTCTTCATATAAATCTTTGAATGCTATTAACTTCGAAAAAAGCATAATATTTCTTGTTATCCCAAAATGAACTCTTTCTCAACAATTTGTTTCCACAGCCTTTGAGGACGTCTACTTGCAAATAACGCATTTCTATCCAGCCCAAATGCAAATATATCTTCGTCGTGGTTTTAACTTTTTATTTGTTATATTGATAAACGTTTTGCAATTCTCTCGAGTCTCTCCTGTCGGATTCACGTCTGCAGTTTATGTATCAAGTTCGGGGTAATTAAATAAATCTTCAAAATCTGTCATTCCAATTGGTTTTTGATGGAAGCTCTTTGTATTGCTGGTGAATTCTCATTGATTTTTTTCCTTTAAGGAACTAATTTGTGTTGTCGGTGTTATTTGCTACCATCGATTTATGTACAACAAAGTCCATTAGAGACTTACTTTGAAGTTGATTTTCTCTTCCAAATGTAAACGGCATTTCTGCAATTGATCGGTTCGTTGATATAATAGTTTTATAATTGGGATCACTTTATCTGCTATAGTACAACTTCTTTTTCTTTTTCGAGTCGCGGGATTCGAACCAGCAACCTCCGAATCATGCAAGAACGTCATCATTGACCACACCAGCAGCTTACCGACTCGCCTATTTCGCTTTGACAAAAAAGTATGGTCCAATAAGCGGTAGTTAAGCTGTTACGTCCAATACCGTTCTGATAGATGTAAATCGGCACAGATCCCAAAAACCAAGAATTTGTACTTATTTTTCCTCATACGGTTAAAAGATATTCATCTATGAAAATGTCTATGAACTCATTTCACTTCAAAAGATACAGCTACGTATAAATGTAATCAACAATACATCGTGTAAGCAGAAGTTTCCTTATGGATTAAAAAGAAATTGTAATATAAATATTATATTTTTACTTTAACAGTTCATGAAAAGGTTTCAGCTTCGGCTTCCATTAGCTTTACAGTTTATGTTCTTCATAAAGTTTTATTTTATGTCATTTCAACTAATGTTAGATGTATGAGACGTTCCTACCTCCTCTTCCTTATATGGTATAGTTTAAGTTCAGAAGACAGACATTGTGGGTTGCTATTAATTCAATCCTTTGAGAGAGTGCTTTTCAAGAGTTCTCGAGAAGGACTAGCCACACTAGAGTATATACTTATAGTTCGTTAGTAGCTCTAGAGTTCTCCTTAACCAGGCCTCAGACTCAATTTAGACTAGAGATAATAAACCAATCCGGTATCTTTAGATAAAGCATTCACAATGAATGAAAAGATTTCTTATGAATTTCCATCAAAAAGTGCCAGTTGTTGTGTTTACGCTCATTACACCCTAATGTATATTTTTTTTATAATTATGGTTTTATCAAATTTTTATTATTGAAATGGTAAAATGAAATATGCAAGATTAAATCGTAAATAGACACCGTTTGTCATTATGAAACCAAGTGAATTACTGATGTCATTTTAGAAATGCCGTCTATATATCAACCCTTACATTTCTAACCAGTTAACCTATATTTGTAATTGTAGAAAAGTGTGTAAGATATCCTTGATCAGTTTAATTCCAAATCAATATTAAAATGTTTAGATAAATTATGCAAGATTAATTTAAAAAAAGACTTAGCTAGTCATTATAAAATAAAATGACTCATATTGATGTCGTGTAAGAATGGCAGCATTTTAATCAACCCTTAAGTTTCTAATCCTTTGAAGCGGAGGAATCTATTTGTCATTGTAAAAATGTTTATAGGATATTCTTGTTCAATTGAATTAATATGAAGCGGTTTTCGTAATGTTGAGTCAAAAATTTATAAATTTGTTGCTCACTTATGAATATAAAGTTGACTTTCATCGAAAATTTAAGAATCATTTGAAGTGGAAACTAGTCATTAAGATAAACATATGATATGTTTATTGATAATGCTTGAAATATTACCTTCTTTAAAAAAGCATTTGTTTAAATACGAATTATATGAAGTCTTTTTGTGGTTATTACCACTTTTGCTCTTTTTGACGTGACGTCGAAACTTCAAAAAGGCTAACTATGCGATTGCTGCAATTATAGGAAGACTGGACAAAGCTTACAAACTGACACGCCCACTTTAAGACTTCCGTGACGCAGATTGGCTTACACTTCATTTGAATTGTGACATATTGAGAAGGATATACCAAATATCTCCCAAGTGTCTTTTGATATCAAATATATCAACACGAGCAGATAAATGTTTTAGAGTTTTACTTCTATCAACGAGTGTTGATATATCTGATACCAGAAGACACAAAGGTGCGATTTTATTTATATCTATTCAATGAAAAATTCACATCTGAACATGCACTACTCTTTGACTCGTGAAGCTGTGATGCCAGGGAAGTGGCGATGTATTAAATGCAGAAGAAGGTGCTGCAGTACCTTATTATTATCAAAGCTCTGTAGCCTATCAGATCTAAAATTTTGGTCTGAATGTAGAAAAATTCTCTACTGCAGACAAGGTTACCACGTCGGATTCGAATTTTGGACCTGTTGATCCGAAGCCTTCCATTGCGCTATCCCATGAGGATCATTTCACGAATCGGTTCTGTGTTTTTGTCTCAGGGAATATGATCAATTATGTAAAACATAAAAAACAGACAAAGCAAAGGCAGTCCGCATTGCCTAACGGGGACCTTCTTAACATGCTGATAGTATTTTGGCAGGGGTAAAACCCGCAACGCTACTGTGGCTTTGTATTGCGGTGAAACCTGCGAGCATTGGCTTGAGCTAGCAAACTATGGTTGGTACTATGCTGAAATTCATTGTAGCATTGCACCCAAACCTTACTGCGTGAAGGGCACTTTCAATTCCTAGGAGCTCGTTACGTACCATTATTAGGCAGTCCTAGGAAAACCACGATGAAGATGTCCTTTTTATTCATGTGTACCTTTTATTAAGAACATTTATTGAATGAATGAATTGGGATTTAAAGTGTCTTCAACAAAATTTCAATTATTAAACACGTGACACAAAATCATTCTAAGGAGAGTGGATATATCAGAAAGAGAAGGGAACCGAATGATAAGGTAAAAGACGGAAAGAAAAACAAAGTGAGGGATAAGATCATCACATACTCATTGACGAATGACCATTTACTAATCATAAACTAAATCAAATACTCTACTGTCTACATACTGTCAATGTGTTGGCTTATTTCTATTGTCTTTGATAAATCCTAAACATTCTAAGGGAACACCAACGATCTGTTGTAATATGGACGAGCTTAGCACGAAGCTTTCATCAGTATAGTTGAGTATTGATGATAGTAATCAGGTTACGGAGCTAACAAGCAAAGCATAAACCTCATTATGGCATTATGTTGCTATCTATGTTATTAGAGGTTGAAGTACTTGAGACCCTAAAACGAAGTGGTTAGTATTAACTCGAGTATTTCATTTACAGATATATCAAATTATATCTCGCTGATTGTTAAATGGATATTGTATATGGAAATAGAAGCAATAATGAACATTTCGTCCGTTTTTATTGTTTAATTTTTTTTTATTTATTTCAAATTACATTCGCATTTATGTCTACTCAAACACTATGCTATGCACATCTATTGATCATAAAGCTTTATCCATGTTTACATTATAAATTGATTATAATGATAAATGTGATCTGAACACGGCTATAGTGTATGTATAAACTTTCAGGTAATATTGAAAGGTTATTGTAAGAGTAGAAGTCAATAAGTTCATAGAAGTGAGTATTGATGCCGCGCACCCCATTGGTTTTATATAAACTTCGATGATGTTATTGACTTCCTCATATACATCTATAAATGATGACACAGTCTATGCCTTTGACATTGGTTTGCTTCACTGATGTAGTTGATTTGAGCTTCTGTTGTCCATCGCATGTATGTTGTCATTATATTCGAGGTAGTGTTTTAATTTTCGAGATCTGACACTCCTTGTAGTGCTTGTAAATTATCAGTCTGTTTTTTCTTCAACGTATCGCTGCCATTGGTTAACATCGATTTATGTCAAAAGCTCATTTTGAAATTGTTTTTCTCGTAATAACTAATGTTTGAGACGTTCATACAAATAATTTTCTCCTTTTATAGATGAGAATAGTATCTAAAGATTTTGTTTCTTAAAAATTGCTAATCATTGATAGTTACAGTCTAAAAAACAAGGTGTTCAGATAAACCTTCGCTGCCATGAACTCTGGATGCTGAGTCTGTTAGGCGTAGGTGACAATGTTTCACGTGCGCAAGGGTTCATCACACTTGAACCTGATCCATGTCTATGTAGTTACTATAAGCATGAACGATTCTTGCTGCCTTTGTTTCCGGCTGATTTGTACAAGCTACCACAATGGACTATAAATCCAATTTCAATGGCCATAGTTTATGCAAATAAGGCACAATTCATACATGTTTACTTACATGTTAGACCTTTTTGCATTACAAAGAAATACAATAAACACAAACTGATAATTGTTTAATTAGGGAAAAAAGAAATCTAACCAAATGGCCATTAAAAAGAAATATCATCAGAAAGGTTTTCCTCGGATAAGTGCTTGGGTCGCTTGTTATTTCGCGTCATGCATTCTATATCATTCATCTGATACGAATAGGCTGTATAATCGAATGTTCTGCATTTTTCACAATTATTCTTCTCGTTAGGAGGGACGCTCTAAGGCGGAAGAGAATTGATCGTCATATCTGTGATAAGCTGATTCAATGAGAGGCCATGCATGATGAGTATTTCACGAAGTGTCTGCCTGTTCATGTATAGGGAATATGATTCATACTGTAATTAAGTAACAAGGCACTGGCAGTCCCGCTTGGCCTCAAGGCATACCTTGTTAACATGCAAATTAACAGGCGCTTGTGCTTGCATTTCTATCGTGGTACTGATAATTTCTTGACCATGTGTAAATGATGAAATAACTGATTGCACTGCTTTACATATGGATATATCGAATGATTTTAGGGCAAAATCCCATGACAGATCTCGACATCATCGACCTTTTAAAGTACAAAGTAAATAGTGGAAACGTTAAAACGCTAAACTAGATATCGATAACCAAACATTCCCTCATCCAAAATTAATAGTCGAACTATTTCACTGTGTTATGTCTGTTTTGGGGTTTGGCATCGAGAACATTTTTCAACTACAAATATGCCTCGTGACCAAACGAAGCTATAGGTTCCTATTTCAAGTAAAGTCTGCTTGGTATTGTACAGAGTATTAAAGAAAAAACGTGTCCACTAATACTTATTTCAAGCTCTTTAGCACAGCATGATATGCTGAAGGGCGGAGCAGTAGTTGAGAAAAGATGTTCTCTTAATTCCACACTTAAGCCATTGGATCTGTACATCAGAATGGACTCCAGGTTCTCTACAGTAGCGTGTTTGCAGTGTGTATTGATCGACATCATCACAGTAAGTTATCACTGTGGTATCACATCCACGCTTCCCTGAGTGTGGAACGGTCCGGAGTCACTAGTCCACGGCTTGTTGATAAAGAATTAATTACTGTGAGTGGGTTGACTGTTGAGATAAACTTTGCAATCACTCTCGTAACTGTCATGTTTGCATGAATTTATCGATCTTCATGAATTGTTGGTGGAAACTTGATAACGTCGAAACGATGTGAAATACCGCCATTGTGCCATCTAAACACCTTACCTTCACATGCTAATAGTTTGCAGTTGATTTGTGCTGGTTTGTACGTATGTACCGTTGATAATAACGAGGAATGTTTTTCTGTTAATCATTACATCGAATAGATTTGACGAGTATTGATCTAATCTTAAACAAATATCATGGAAGAACAATCCATGAAAGTATTGATATTAGATTTGCATATACTCTTATCCAAATTGAATAGTTGCTCTTGTGTAGGCAGATGAACATTGAAACATGTGATGTAAATAAAACTGCCAACATACTGATTTTGAAGCTATAACAGCATTACTTCCTACCCTTTTCCGTTTTGGATTAAGCTAGTTGTATTCCCAGAGACGCAAGGCGACTGCTTTCTAAATTTCTATAATGGTTGAAGTAGTAATCACTGGGTGAAACATTTCATTGGAATAAACTGCAGTATAAACGGAAAAAGCACTTATCCAATCGACACTCACATTTTCATATCGTGCATGACTGTAGTGAGTGTTTTCATATGAACAAGAACTAGGACTTTTTTGGCTGAAAACCAGAGCTGTTAATACGCATCCTAAATGTTTTATCAATATTTATTGATGTTTCTAGCTCCCAATGTGAACCAATTTGGTCAAACAGACCTGATTTACCTAGGTCATTCAATGATTTCATTGATCGGCAGTATCATATATAATGAAGAGACGCGCCGGAGCTCAATGCCTTCATCATAGAGATACACTGTTTTTCACAGAGGAAACAATGACTGCCTAGTTTGGTCAAATAGATCATTCATTAGATTTGCTTTGGTCACTCGATGATTTCATTGATCTTGAGTATTATATATGATTAACAGACACGGCGGGCTAAATTCTATCATCACATGGACAAGTGCACTCAGCCAGAACTTCCTAGTCTGGACAAATGAAAAATTCAAAAGATTTACCTGGGCCACTCGATCTTTTCATTGATCAGGAGTATTATATATAATTAAGAGACACGACAGGGCTCAATGCGATCATCAAAGAGACACAGTGTCCTTCACAGAAGACAAGAGCAATGAGCGAGGACTGTCCAATAGGCTTGCTATTCTCCAAGCCTCTTGAATGGACTCTTACACGGAGACTACCAGATCTCCTTGTCGCAGCTGAAGAACTAATTACTTATAGTGACCATTGATTCTGAAATAACGATACAGAACTGAGCATAAGATAGACGATTGGAATGCTACGTGTTTGAGGCATAAACAAGATTGATTTGCAAATAATTAGCTCGTTAATAAGATGTACGTATATACATTTTGTCTTAATGAATGAAATGCATTGTACTTTCTCGTTACTGGTCTCGTTTCTCCATGATATATCCACATTCTTTAAGATGATCTTTATCTACCTTGTGAATGACTGACATATTGTTGAATGCCCGTTAAAACTTATAACTTACCTTCTCGCTCAAATACTATTACTAACACTCCAATACCAATGTTTTTCTCATGACTAAAGAAGACATCAATATTTCTGCAAGCGGTGCAGATGGAACGCACATGATATTCGAGAAATAACCTCAAAATGTTTACATTATTCTATTTGGTAACTGCGTCTTGCATTTTTTTTATTGTTGAACGAGTAATTCGGGGCACCTTGTCGAGAAAAGGGTATCGAGTGACAATCTTCCAACCCTTTGGTATGTGTCCTTTAAAATTGCACAGTGTCATTTCAGCCAACGCCTGATAACATGAGCGATATTAGTTATTATCACCTACGAGGGCAATCATATCGGGGTTCATATTTTTGATACGATGCCCTAGGGCAAAATATCCCTTTTTCATTGTGACGTCACGTCACAAACAATGCTTTGACGTCACAGTTCGCCTATGACGTTGTGTTCCAAATGCGCTTATGCCCATGCTTGGATGTTGATTTTGATTAGTTTCTTTGATTTCTCGACTTTGGTAATAAACAGAATATCATATTCGTGTCCATGACATACTATGTTTACGACACTCGTGCCTTAATATCAGTATATCCCTCGCTCTCGCTCGGGAAATACTAATAAAAAGCACTCGTGTCGTAAACATAGTATGTCATCGACACTCATATAATATCCTCTATTTGTGTTCGTTTGAATTACACATAAATGTCATAATAATAAGATTCACATGATGGTGTAACAGTAATAAATACAATCAATATATATCACTCAGCTTAACCTCCGAGTCGGAGAATTCCATCAGTTTCCTTATATCACACACATCACTGATGCTGTTCCTTACGATCATATCGACAGAGCTGCACTCTTTGCATATCTTGACAAAGATTTCAGTTATATAATGAATGGCGAGTATCGGAATCGAATTATTATTGTTACCGACTTAAAAACTTTCCAACAAAGTAAACACGGTACAAGAATGTTGTATCCTTAAAACGTATCGATCTGTAGCGAAAAAAATCACTGCAGTAATGAAATAAAGCTTACTTATTGACATAAGAAGCCACCATAGGCATGGTCCCAGGCATCGATCACACCATTTACATGGCGTGCCGGAACTCCAGCACCTTACTCCATAGATTCGCACCGTGCTTTAACATCAACACACAAGGTGGTAAAATCACCAGCTTTAGATGGTCTCGTGCTGTTAAACTTCCTAGTTAGCTGTTCCTGGTGTTCTGATGGAGCGATCTGTCCGTGTGATCAAGTGTTGATACAACACGACGTGTTCTCTCCGCCAATCAGAGAACACGCCCGGCATGCATTTCCTTCGAAAAACTTCCGGGTGAACATCGAAGTTCCTTGTCACTAATGACGGTGCCTTGAGTCGGCACGGTGATACTATCAGCGGATGGTGTTCACTTTATTCCCACCAGTTTCATTTGGATGTAATAGCAGTTACGGATTTAATACCAGTTCTAGTGTGTTTACAGTGAGTATCGATTTCTGTTCTTCAACAACTCATACTATTCGTTCCATCAGGCTTACATGTCTCTGCTTTAGAGGTACTCTTCACCTTAATGGATAAATGCATTGGCGTTTTGTTAACTTTTCTGCTCTGTGTATACGTATTGATGGTATTGAATTATCGAAAAGTTCGTTAACAAACATTTGTATCATCTTTTTCAGCGAAAAAGTATATATCTATATGATCTTTTTGGAATGTTTCCCTCTCATTCTAATGTACAACGAAATAACAAATGCGTTGCAGTAATTGAATATAAAACCCACGAACATCAAACTATATTAAAGACAAAATGTCGAAAACTGAATTAATTGTGAAAGGCTTGAAAGTTGAATATATGAGAAAAGCAAATATCTGGCTATCATTTTGTTTTGAATACATGCATATAATTTCGAAATTAAACTCCGGAACCTTTATTTTAAAAAATCTTCTAATTACTTCATTCCACAATTGAAAATATCCAATTGATATCTGAGTGAAGACTCAATTGTAAATATATTCCGTAGTTTTTAATCTTTAATTATTAATACACGGTATGTAAATGCTAGCAAAAAGTCATTCAAAATATGTGTTTTAAAAATGGGATTAATTAACTATAAAAAAGTTAAAGTTCGTGTTTGATAAGTAAATTGAGCTTTTAATTAACGCAATATTATAAATGTTCTAATGGTTCCAAATGTACACATTTTCAGAGTCACTGAAGCAACGCACTTAATGTTTATATGTACATTCAATTGACAAAGACTATAAAACGAAATAGACATTTCATTACCCACAAACGGTTTATGGTAATTGTATTATTCGATCTGTTTAAATAACTTGTATTAGAACCGCTGATTTTTATTACAATAAATCTATATTCTGCCTTTTTCTCTGTTAAAAAAATTAGTATTATAAAAGTGTTTGGAAAACTATGAAGGTTCTCAACAAATATATAATCAGTTATTATTTTTTCCTGTATACATTGTTCTATGTTTTATATTAATTGTGTATCATTAACACAAACAAATAAAGTATTTATATTATATTATATTATATTATATTACATGACATTACATTACATTATAATCTAAATGTAGATGAAAGTTCTTGATAAAACTCAATGACAGAAAATGAGTTTCAAAGTAACTATTGCATAGTTTAGTTAATGTGAATAGATTGATATAAACCACAGAAATTCTGCCAAACAATGTTAACGCATGAACTATGAACCGCAAGCAGAGGAGATATTCAATTATGATAGTTGTTTCCATGTCTCAAACTTGCAGGGTTTATCTGAAATTAAATAAGCCGATTAAGACCTACATGCACAGTATGAAATACTTATAAGTCTCAATGTTCCTTCATAACTCTTAAAGTTTATTTATCAGCTTATGTATCAGTATATGTATCAGTTTATGTAATTATCCATGAATCAGAGATACAACGATATTAATGTACGATTCGATTCATTTTGACGTCCTATAAGTTGATAGTTCTGTAGCCAAACAGCTGTTATTTTCACCATGGATAACGGAAAAAGTTTGATAGATTTCAATAATATTTTCTCGACACCCCTTCTAGGAAACGAGGAATACTATCTGAAAAATAATAGATAATATTTATTTGCTTTAGAAAGACAGACACGTCTTTAGCATACCAAATTTGAGAGACGATTTTAACAGTCTTGTTGATTTTTTAGATGTTTATTTATTGTATTGTATTGTTATATATATAAGAATATAATTTTTATGGCAAAACCGTTGATCTTAATATGTTTGCAATTTAACTAACCCTGCGAATGTATCCGGCATTATACGAATATTACATTAAGGTATTCAAAAAAAAGGTGTCCCATATTTCAAAACTGTTTTAACAGAGCAAAGTGAACCATATATTTTCATTATAGTAGAAGAAAAAACAAACCTTTACTCAGATCACCAAGTAATACACGTATCTGGAGACGGTCTAAATGAAATATTATTGAAATCTATCAAACTTTTTCCGTTATCCATGGACGTGTTTTAACTTTAGTTTAATCCATATAATTCGCCATTACGTCTTCCTGCAACAATATGTAGTACTAAAAATATATTTCCAAACTAGTTTAACTATTGTTATTGTCTACTGCCGCTCTAGCAATAGATAAACTTGATTTAATGAAGTGTATTTTGTGCTATTCAAGATTTCAATAACCGAGATTTCTTCATTTCCTAGCATTTCCAGAAAGTTTTTCTAGATCTCCATTCAAAACAAATGAATAATACTGAATCAAATTTTACACATACTTTCACTAAGCGTCTGAAGTAGTCTTATACAAAGTTGATTTCTTCTCATTAAACTCTTACTATTTATTTCTTACTTATGTTCTTCTATGCATTGTTTATATAACATTGTCTATATTGTTTCTTTCGTGAATTACTGTTTGCATTAAATGTTGTGGAACACAATGCTAGTACTGTATTCATCTCTTCCAATTAAATGTTAAATTTGATTAATGGAATACTACTTTAACTCACCTTTTATAAAACCGTCTTACTGAGCCTACTGCTTTTATGCAGTTACCAATGCTGAAACGTCAAATTTTCTTCCAAAATATTGTAATATTATTCATTGAAATTTATATTACCTGATGTAACTCGTCTCACTTGTGATTCTATAAGACTAATACTACTATTTGTCCATCATGACAAAACCACTGTGGTGGTAAGACGCCCTGAACGCACCTACAATCCAAGTCCTTAAACCTTTGTCATAGATAGAATTAATTTCCCTTAGAATATCGTAATTGCCACTTTGACATGTGCCAAATCTCGTGTCTATGCAAACAGTACTTTGGTCCTATATGGTACACAATCACTGCTCTAAAAAAACCTGCAACTTTTCAATCATCTTCTTACCGTTTGAAAGCTTTCCCCCCATGTATCTAATACCGATTCAAAGTATTACCTCCTATGCATCTATTTCTGGCTCTAAGTCCATCCTCTATGCTTTAATGCATAAGCATCCTGTCTTATTTTCTCTATCACTCTTTGTTCCGTGACGACCAATCCTCTCAGTGTAATTGTTAGAGTGGAAATGACTTTTATCGCCAAAAGACAATCTTAACACACGAGCTGTGGTCTAAGACAGAGTCAATCACCACAGCATCGGATCGATAGACCGTCTCCAGATACGTGTATTACGTGGTGATCTGAGTAAAGGTTTGTTTTTTCTTCTACTATAATGAAAATATATGGTTCACTTTGCTCTTTAGAAAGTAATTTCACGCATTTGTTGACCCTAGATAAATGGAATATTATATATTTATTTCATACCGAATAAGAAGCATATAAAGGTACATATATATATATATATATATATATATATATATATATATATATATATATATATATATATATATATATATATATATATATATACATACGTGACCCTTAACTGTGATGAAAATATATTGTTCATTTTGCACATTAGAATGTTAATTTCACGTTAATATTGACATGAGATACAATAATAATAATGACGGTGGTGACGTTGGTGATGATAATAATAATAATAATAATAATAATAGTAATTATAATAATAATAATAATAATAATAATCATAATAATAATAATAAAAATAATAATAACTTTACAAAGGTGGCTTTCTGGTGCCATGAAAATATGAAACTGTAAAGAGAGGAAACCTCATGCAT
Organism: Phorcus lineatus; assembly: GCA_921293015.1. NCBI lineage: Eukaryota > Metazoa > Mollusca > Gastropoda > Trochida > Trochidae > Phorcus > Phorcus lineatus. The sequence goes on from OV121093.1 coordinate 15,360,563, forward strand.
CTATTGAACACAATACACATGAATATTTTGTTAAAGTTATTAAAACTTGTCACAAGTCATAATAGGTCGAAAGTTTGTTTTTCCTTGTTTTTCTTGGAAAATATATTGCTCGATTTATTTTATGGAAATTGATGATTTAAGGAATCAACAAGTACATATATTACAGTATTAGACTATGAACTGTCTAAATAGATGTTTTCACTCACGTATTTAACAAAGGTACGAATTCAGATTGTCAACTGCCATATGCCTAAAAAAACAAGTACATGTCTCAACTTTACCACCCGTAAAAACGTGTGTTTTCCTTTGAATTTTAACGGAAAAAGATAGTTCTGTTTGCTCTCTAGAAATATAATTGTACGCAGCTATGAAACAAAGGCAATAGTTCAGATTGTGAAATATACTTTATAATGAATTATTCGATAAAGATACTTGCATTTGTCTCAACTGAACACCCTTGAAAATTATTTGTTTTCCTTGTACTATAGCCTTGTTTGCTCTCTCGTGATCGCCTTTCGAACAATCGGATTGTTGTAAAAATAAGCTAGCAAAATAAACTTTTATATGAATTATTGGGGAAAGAGACATATTTGGGTTTCATTATTCACAAAAAGGTATTTGCAATAATTGTAAACTTGAAACTTTTATCATAATTAAACCCTTATATTATATTTTAGTTTTACTATAATCTGTAAATTAAACACAAAGCAAATGTTTTCGAACTGTATGTTGTATGTTAAAGATAATTTTTCTGATGGAAATAAATGCTTCAGTTTATAAATATTTTTTAAATCAAGCATGCGAAATAAATAAATAATGATTTGCTAATGGCTGAATATTGCAAAGCGAGGCTAAACAATAACATATTCACTCATTCGATCACAAAACTCTTCAATTTTCAAGAAAGTGATTTTATGTTTATGTATAACATTATCGTATCGTGTTGGTGAAAGACAAAAAGGATTAATTGGACATTTTCATAGAATAAGTGCATAATTTTGCTTCATATTGCTCTAATGCACGTCATTGATTCCTTATGCAAAAAATATGCACAATAGCAACAATGTGCATTTACGGTATATTTGTTAAGAAGAGTGATAGCATTGGAAATTACAATACCACCATTATATTACTTGTGTTGTTGCTTGTTGTTTTCGTGGATGAGGTTTTCTGTCGTGCAAGCTCAGCACTTTTTAAAGAATGATTTTAAAGAGGTAAAGTAAGCTCAGTTGAAGGACAACACTAAAACGCTATGCGTAATGCAATTTAATATTCGCATTCGTGAATAATTATTGATTCGTTTGAATAATATGATAAACATTTAAAGATGAATGAAACATAGTATACGTTTGTCAGATGTAAACAGTTCTTGTGTGTAACATTATCATCTTATAAGAATTTTTAAGTTTAGGAACCGCTTTTTAAATGCATTACTTTACTTTAATATGAAGTCACATTCCGGTGCAAAATTTGGCGTATTTCAGGTGATACATTCAAATGGTATTACACGGATAAGTGCTTTAAAGGAAACATTGTGTTACATTGTGGAATAATGATATACAATAGATAAAGCTAAATGATGAATTCTGCTTTTTTCAAATAATCGTTCCTATATAGATCTATATTCCATAGGATAAATAAGAATATAAATCGTTTCAAGTAACGAAGAATATCTTATTTTATCACAAAGATAAGATTTGTTTCAAATTGTTATTGATCACGATTTCCACATCCTCAAGGAATATACATACGTATGAATTTCTCTACCCATTTTATCTTCATAGTATAAATGGCTAATTGCAAAACAAAATATTGAATTATAAAAATGATAAGTCCAATTTTCACCTCTGTTGGATTCTACATTCAGATTAATTCATCTATACGGATTATCATAATACAATTAATGCAATGGAAAAGTAAACTATTGATTTATAAGAAAAATTATCCGACGTTCTTAATTTGGTAATCATTGCAAAATCCATCTTAAGGCGCTTTTCAGAGACATTGAAAACCGATTCCTTGACACCCGGGGCTAATCATAGCGTCAAGGTGGTACTCAGCTCAAATAACACGTGTTTACCGAACGTCAGTAATGGTACATATGACACAAATGCAGCTATCTATTTCTCATTGACAAGTGTCGTTACCCACAGCCTTTTTTTTATCAGCACTGAAATCTCTGATCAATTCGGTCTACCAATACTTTCCTTTCTGTAGCTGTTTTCCAGTTAAAGGGCCTTCGAAATCAACAAAATCGAAATTAGAGTGCGAGATGGGAAACAATACTTTGATGTCATGCAGGGCCATGTCATGGAAACTAGATCGTTATTTCTAGAATATATTCTCTTTGAATTCGTCGATCTATGTAAAACCCATTCAAGTATTGATGATAAAGAATGATCAAAGGAATCGTGTAAGGCTAAGTTTAATCAAAATAAGAATGCTGCGTACACAGTAACGCAATGTTATAACACATGGTAACGATACCTAAAAAAAACTCCATACAATCTTCAAGCCATAGCAATACTGTATTACACATTGCCATTGAAATTGGGGCAGTTCTTTTCTGCGACTGGTAGTTTTCAAAATATTGTCTGAACTTCGATAATCAGCGATGCATAATTCTGATACACTATGAATGTTCTCCTTGAAATATTGAGTAATATTGGTATGGTTCACTGACGTGCTAGTTTTTGTGGATTTTACAACCAATTTCAAAGGGTAGAAGACAACATCAAGGTGACAAGTCATGAATTTCCTACTAAGTAGCATTAAAACATATCAGTAACATTGCAAACAAAGACCCTATCCTAAACAGTATCAGAGTCGTAAGTTACAGTTTAAAGTAATTCTGGTAGTACTGTGTTAGCCTTACTACTATGAGATGTGAGTGAGTTCTATTTACAAAGCTTAACTGAATCAGCTAAGGTCGATTGAGTACTCACAGCAGATGGAGAGTTAAACTATGATGACTTTCAAGTCTAGTCAAATCACATCTGCCAATGTAACAAAAAATAGTCTGAGAGTTAATTACGGCCTTTGGGTTAAAATTCTCACCGCTTGATTATGAAGGCCAGAGAAATATTACCACCTAGTAACAGAATAAACATGGGATACATGACTTAAGCTACCGCTGTGGGAATGTGACGATTATCAAATTGAGATATTTATATTGTTGAGACTATCTAAAAGGTGATTGTATCGGGTTATATCACTTTTAAGAGTTGTACACCGATATCAAGGCGCTTGGAAGGAATGAATCTTAATGTCACCGTGGCAATGTATTAAATCTTCCTTCAAAATGTAGGACAACAGTACATTTGCGAAATTTGTACATTTTACTATTGCAGATAGTGCAATACCATACATAACATCGTTAAGAAGTCGATGTCTAATAAGTTGTTTCATGTTAAACAACAAAGTCAGTATCCGTTTTTGATATGAAATGTCAGACGTGCATCCTCGTCAAAAGGATAATCGTGTCTCCTTCATGTTCAGACAGATCAGAAGAGTTTTAAAAGGCATTACAATTTCTTAAAACAACCTCTAAGGTAAATCGAAATCTTTCTCAAAACGTCTCTCAAAATTCAATGCGTAGAAATGTAAAACCTTAAGAACATATGCTTACTGAATATTGAACTGATGTGGTAATCTATTTCCTATTGAGAAACCCAATAGCCCAAAGCCTTTATCAACACTGGCGTCACTGACCCTTCAATCAATTCGTTCCACACATTTCCCAGCTTAGAAGCTGCTAGCGTCTTGTCAAAAGAGCTACAAAATCAATTACATCTGTGTTGGATCTACCATTACTGGCAGACTTATGGAACTGGTATAGAAATCTACTTACGTACAGACATATGTTTTGGCAGAGTTATTACTTGAAAGAAGAATCATTAAAACTTTTTGAGACTTTTCAAGTGAAAAAATAACTTTATCCCATTTACGAATGAAAACAAATGTCTGGCAAAAACGTCGTCTTGCGTACAAACGTCTTGACGTAAAAAGACTCCATAATTCGCACCTGATATCAGAAAGAGGAAAATACGCTAAAATCGACAATAGTCCCTTTTAAAAAATATGACATCATTTGAAAGAAAACATTACAGAATGTGATGATATTTTGCATAATCCTAGTTGGACGCTCCCATATTTTCAAACTTTTGTTTTGCTCATACTGTTTTTCCATATGTTGTGATAACTCGGATTATATGTCACCAATATTCATACCAAAATGACAAAAATATAAAAATTTATAGTTTTTAAAGAAAATCGTACACCTAGGTATATGTGCAGAGGTATTGCGTTATCTCACATCCTTTCCCCATGAATACTAATCTAATAATTTACATCAACTCCAATGTTCAGATTTATTTACATCAAGTAAGTTTCAAAAAGCACATTTGTCCTTTGTCTGAAATTGTCACTACAATCAACCGATTATAAGTTCAAGCACAATCTGCAGTCTTATCAGAACAGGTTAGTAAGCAGGTTAAAGTCTTTGAAAATTGGTGATCGGAAACCGGACAATGACTCATTTGTAAATTTTGAAGTTTATTCACAGCAGATACAAAGGCAAATTTATGCTGGTAGTGTTAAGAAGGTCATGTTCCTAATACATTTGTAATTTGGATGCAATAGTCCGACCTCCTAACATTTTTATGGATTACAGGAAAATGTCGAAATGTTAAAATGCAACATTTTACTCTAAGAGAAGGTTTCGGTTATGTCATAGATGAGATCAAACCTATTCCTTCTCACGGCTGGTGAGACACCCTTTTGGCTGAATGGGTACAACATGTGACTTCTATCCGTAGGTCCCGGGTTCTAATCCCCCTGTTTTTTAAAATTAATACTTTCACTCATCCTTTATCCAACTTTTGCCAGTGACTCTTCCTTTTTACCACAACTCATTTATGTCCATTTTCGTGTTTGTAAATCATTATCAATAGTTTTTTGCGATCTTCGCTGGTATGCCTCCGGTACGGTTGCCCAAGGTAAGTGAAATGAGTGAATACATCCTGCTAAATCAGCATATAAGAATCCACTCTCGCTCCTTCCTAATACCCTGATATCCTTCAAGCCAAAACGCTCGTATCGCTAGCGATCTAACCAGCCAATGAGACGACTGTCTTTCAGCAACAGCGCAACCCGGATGGAAAAATCCGTTGAGTTCAAGCTTGTAGCTTCAAGCTCCTTAATTAACGACATTTCATTGGCTTAAAAATAACAAGAGGGCATAGGATTCATATACGCTGATGTAGAAGGATGGAGTAAATAGGGTTTAAGCAGTCGTTAGCTATTCAACATGCGTATTTTGCCATTTGATCGTTGAGGTTTGTACTTTCACTTGGTACAACAAAATCACAGTGACAATCTTATTGATTGAATGTGCCACTAAAATAAATAAATGTTATCACTTGCCATGATGTCATGACGTTATTTTGACATAAATGCGTAAAAAGAATTCGCTTGCAGCTGAGAAAAAAATTACATTCATTCAACTGAACCTTTTTACGCAGGTAAAATACATAACAAAAGTCGACATACACATTATCAACTGCATCTGTTGAGGAGTAGCGAGTATCATGTAGGAGCCATTGGAGTAGCCTTGTTTGTCTGTCTGTCTCTCTCTCGTAATTGGATCCCCTTTTTGCAGAAAAATGTATGCTCCTGGCAACGATAACTACAAAATATAGTAAAGACACCTGCAAATACAATCAGAATAACATTGCCTTTCGTAGAGAAAAACAAAACCTATTAAAAATTTGGTAAAGACGTTCTTCAAACTACAGAAAAATTATTGATGACTTTGCTGAATAAGCTAGATAGATAATATAGTCGGTTTCTTTTTGATACTTATTCCCATATCTTGTAATTGGATTGTGGATTAGGAGAAAGCTATCTTAGATTTGGGATTACACAAGCAGTACATTTGGAAAAGAGAAAATTGCTAAGACAAAACCTAAGACACGTGATAAGTAAGTCCAATTGATAAGATGAAGCTGAAACCGATGAAAGCCTACAACTGTTCGCTGTAATCAGATGTATATTCTTTTCGACATAGCACTGACCGCCATTAGGCTTTTAAGATGCCTATTGAATAAGAAGAAACCCTGAAAAAATAATTAATGTAATAATTAAAACATTTGATCTCTTAGATCAGTTTCCGTTTAATGTTTATAAAAAAAAGCTTGTCATCACTGTCGTGAAGTGCATCACAGTACGTATCTAACAGTGAATGAAATTTCTCAACTTTATACACAGATATACGTATTCATAATTCACATTGATAAATGCGTATAAATTTCTTATATGGAAACTCAATAACTATAACATATAGATGAAATTTCTAATTTCTAAAGGGACTTCAGTATATGTTGTATTTTACAATGAATTCCTAGAAACATTTCTTTACTTCAAATTAACTTCGAAAAGTCCTTTAAAATCAGCCAATGTTTTTATCCGCTTCAAACTTAATACCATTGTTTCTTTAGCTACCTTTCAAAAAACAAGGTAATGTAAGACATGTTGATGTTCAAAACCTTGCGTGGGATTCACTTTCGTCCACTTTAAGCAGTACTTGTGAGTATATGCCATACAATCGATATGTACATGTACACTCAATGCTCTGGTGTCTGTTGTAGGGACAAATCTATCTCACTAGTGGATATTGGAGTGTGCAGTTAAGTGCTTTATTCACTGGATCATCGCGATTTGAGTAAGTATGTTTTTCTATAGTTTATTTAAGTTTTTTTTAGTTTTGATTGTGTAAATCATGTGCAACTGATGACATGTTAAAGACAGACACGACAATATTAATTTTTAAAATTTTCATGAAATTTAATATTGGTTGTTTTAGAGGAATGAAGAATGTACGGTACAAGTTTAAATATATTTTATGAATTTGTGTGTGTTAATTATTAACTGACATATAAGTTGAAACTTTCGTAATAACAAGTTCATTGTTCATTTGAATTTATATGACTTGCATTAAATATACCTTTTATAGAAACATTAACACTTTCAAAAACATTAATAAATCCTTTCATATTCATTATATTTCTTATTATGCAAAAATGTGGAGTAAGTATACATCTACCCTACATATCAAACATATTTTGCGAAATTCAACTGACTAAAGATAATACATATTATTCATATATCACTTCAACTGTTAACCTTTTTGTAAAAACCCAATGAAATACAATGTCATTAACAAAAAACTTTAAAACATTAATTTCACAACGGTTCCTCCTTTAAAAAAAGAAAATACTTATCTTTCTAATAGTTTCAAACATGTCAACACCAATGACATTTCAGATATGTTTAACTGATTTAACAGACGTTTACGGACTGTAGCTATAGCTAGTAAAAGAATGTTTACTAAAAGGTCTTAGATATTTGACGCTTTCATAGAGCTCATAGACCTAATTGTCGTAAGTAACATACATTAGCACTAACGTCCATCTACCACGAGGGAATGGACAATGTAGGAGGGGACAATGTAAGAATGTATGTTACTGATTATAAGAAGTAACTACCAACGTCCTTACATTTTACAAAATAGTTATTGGTATCTTCGTAACAAGCGAGGTTTACTTTCATACATTGGCATTGTCATCCGACTATCTACGTCTAGAGTCTCTGCAGCACCTTGACAACAAAGGAAAACTATAACAGGTTCACTAACATCAACGTCAGCACATCAAAAGTACACGCTTCGATTCTGGGGCACCGAAGGTGACGTTCACTTCCATTCAGGATATTGTTAGTGGTCCCCGTGCCCATTTATTGCGAGGACACAGGGAAATGCCCCAGGGAGGTGAAGACATGCATGATCACAGTGCGGATTCATCCCACGAAGCTTGATGTCTAGAGGCTGAATAGGTCTTATTAGTTGAAAACGCCCGGTCATTTGTGCATTCAGGTGAACTAAACTCCGGAAGGAAAACGCACATTGAAGATTATCTGACATCTGCTGTGGCTACTGAATTGAACTGCCCGGCTCTGAATGAATGGGGACAAAACGTTTGCACTGCGTCCAATACGAGTTGGTTCGAAGACTGCCAGCTTTATACAAAGGGATTGTTTTGCGTATCTTGTAGCAATATGTTATTTATTTGCAATTTAAATATCAATATAGATTTAATTTTGGTTTGTTTTGAAACAGTGACAACAAGAAGATATCGGACACGTCAGTTCTTTTTTGTTACATTGTTAAACATTGAAAAAGATTGATTTTATTGTTTAATTGGAAAAAAATATTTCTTTCCAAACCTTTTAAAAACGTGAAAGTAGATCTAAACAAGAGATGGACACATGTTTCAACCTGGACAATCAAGTTTTCGAATGATAGGATATCGTAGTGGAACTTTGTTTGAAAAAAGGAAACGCAACATGACATATAAATTATGCTGAGAAAGATGAGAAAAGCTTAAAGAGCCACCCCGTGAGTTGTTGGAGTCATATATGCCAAACTTAATCAATGGTATCATTTGATCGCGAGGTATCGACTGTTACCAAAAAGACATATTTTAAAGCTGTTTTTAAAAATTTACAATATCGTTATGATAACATGTTTTAACCATTATTATTCATATATTTTATACATATCTCCCAAATACCAAAAATAACATGTTTGTATGTTTTATCAGCTGAAAGCTTATTACCTATTTGTTAGCACATCCAGTTTGTTGTCTAATCAGCTTGGGCTTTGATTTTAATTAGTAGCTTATCGCTTCAACACTCAAGCTGCAAGCTCCAATTACTTTCATAGCTAAGCATTTAATGTTTTGTATAAAAACCCTGTAATTTATCATTTCTGGGAGAACTCGTTTTGGACCTTACCTTACCCTTTGGATATATGAATTTGGATATTTGTGCATTTATTCTGAAATTGGATTTATTTGTGCAAACTGCAAGGAACTATGTGAATCGGAACAATAAGGTACAATGTCTGATCTTGCTTGGTAAAACTGTCAAACTGCCATATTATACCAATTTAATCTTGTATTAAACCTGGTATTATTTACTGCTGGTCTTTTCTTTTTTAATGAGCGGGTTTAATTCTACCATCTAAATCCACTCGTAACAATATGAAGGTAGAACGTCGTAGTTATGATCGAAAACCGGACAGTGGCGCGCGTCAAATAGTCAAACGTAATTTTTGAGATTTATCTAAAACAGCCAGGAAGGCAGTTAGGAGTTGATAACGTTTGTTAGGTTATATAACCAGTATCCATGTATATTGGATGTGATATCTACACCTCTGTGCAATATAATGCTGTTTTAGACTTTCATGGAAAACCAGTATTTGTCATATATATGTCTTTTGGACATGAAAAGTTAGGATGTTTTGATTTCATATCACCACATATGACATTTAGGTTCGTATCTAAGGTAAATAATATGTTATAAAAATCACGGAGTGGCTCTTCAAAGGATACTGCTCGTAGCTCTGACGTACTGTAATATCAGCCAATTAATTTAAAAAAAAATCTGTCTCACATTGTTGCAAAAAATGAATGCTTGGAACCCAATTACCAAACGTACATGATAATCGAAGCTCACCCGTAAACATCTCCAGACAGTAATGGATACAAATGCCTTATGCGCTTGCATCGTAGACCTTTTATGACCAATTACTATTCGTTTATCATTGCTAATGGTAGGAGATGTGGTCTCAAGTAACATTATTTATACCATTACCAATAGATATAAATATGGCAATCCTTTAATTGAGGTGTGATTGACCTGATAGTGTTAGGTTCACATAAGAGTTTGTCTGTCACGACATCTGTGTTTAGTATTGGTAGCAAAAAGTTCAACCTGCGTATCAGCGTATTTGAAACCCGCTCACCCCCTTTGTAATAACTTCTAAAACGCTGATTTAGCAGAATACAACCAGTTTAACTTTTTTATGTTACATCGCAATACTAACGAGATTATTGGTAGACTTGCAGCATAACATCACGTACCATGCGCAATGTGAATTAATAATTTTGTTTAAGGAAATGCATTCGCGTGGCTTAGCAGAACGGGGTACGTTCGTTAGAGGACAATTTATATGGAGTGAAAAGAATAGTTTGCAATGCGTAGGAATTATATATATATATATATATTTATATAGAATATATATAGAATATATTTAGAATATATTATATAACTAAACCGAGGAGTATTCATATCATCATACGATTCTATAACTGTAATTCCTGTATACTACTGAGAGCATTTTCATGTCCTCACGGAATAAACGAAACACGTCCATTTCCGAATTAATGTCAGACAGACAAATGTCCTCCGTAGCTTGTCTACTACAAATGTGCCCTACATGCTTGATAAGTTTGTAGGGAGGCATTTAGAAGTAGGTGTTTTGAAGTAAGAGACAAATGGTATAGATAACAACTTCTTATTGTATGTAACACGTTTTTTTTTCGGCTGTTACTTTCTCCTTTGTCTTGCACACCACCAACCTAGCGAACTGGCAAGGAATTGCTAGAAACATTGTGAACCACAATAAAGAAGTTGTTATCCATTGTTTGTCTCCTAATACTTTGATCGTAAAATACAGGTATACCTTTATTTGCATAGTTTCTATACCTGTAATTGTAAACTACTCTTACAAGCATGGAAAAACACTCCAAAACGCTCAAGGCTAAGAACAAGACTTTAACCCATTAGGGAGCCGGTGTTAATGTCAGCTTATCCGGAATGCCTCGCCCGCTCATTGATTTAGCGCCTAGGATCAGCGCACTTCCTGCAGGAACACACTCGGATAATACCAATTTGTTTATGCTTACCTCGAAACAAACGTGCAAGGAACAAAGGAATACGTCTCTGTTTACAAGAATAACAAAACTTTATTCCTAGAAAAGGTGATCGATGGTAAAGGGCCATCTCTGGAAGTCGCTTGAAATAAATCTGTAATATTGATTAGATAGTGATTTGCACGAAACAAAAATACAGTCACAACTCATTAAGTAAACATTCACTCTACCATTAAGAAGTCATTTTGTATGCAACACTTTTACTTATCAGACATAATTTTTTTGTTAAGGTGAGAAAAATTAAAAGAGTCATTACTTATCTTGGTTTTTGACTTTATAAATACTTATTGTGACTTTAACAATACGTGCGTTTATATTTGTGGTTAGTTTTGTATTGTGATATTAGTGTTCTTTATTTCAGAACAGGGGTGTAAGTTAAAAAATGAAATAACGTGACTGGATGTTTGAACTAGCGTTTAGTGAATCGAGCCATATATATGAAAAAGGAGGACTGATATGTTATTTGAATGATATCGATCCTACTTTTCAAATATGTGATGATATATATATACATAAAATACTTCAGACGACACTTGCTGTAGATATAATTTTAATGATGACTGGATGCGTCGCATTTTGACTTGTTTACAAGCCATGTAGTAAAAGCTCCACACTGTTGAAAAGACTTGTAAACAAGTCGAAATGATTTTTCATAATATCCAAATTTACATGTATCACCATGACTGTTTTTGTCCAGTTTATATATCTCTCAAACAGATCACGTCATGTAATCTGTAGATAGAGTTCTGCGGGATCTTCTAGTACTTAATGCAGCCTGGCTGTAGCCGGGGATGAAATTATCCCAATATTGACCACATCACTAGGTACATCACTACCGCAGTGGGATGGACAGGCAGCTAGCATGAAATGGAGCACTGATCGGCTTCTGCAGGTCGCGAACTTAACACGCGATAACATAAACCTATCTCATCCAGGGTATTGATGTCTATTTCATTACTGCAGGTTAAAGCACTTAAGATAGCAATTAACAGCCCAGTCGGGTTATATTTCGACCCGATTTCTCTGATATCACCTGATTACGATATAATTTACATCAGCTCTACATAACCAAAGAGCAGAAGGGAGTATTTACGGAAATTTGTTAATGGTTATGAATGGATCTTAGTCTTCAGCAAATGCCATTTTCAAAAGATGTTTTCAAATTCATTTCTCGGAAGAACATTGGGTTCAAATGAGTTTTTATGTGCAAGGTTTATTAGTTCATAGAAGTGCTATAAATCTTAGATAACTGATCATTCGATAGAAACCTGTCGTAGGCCTCTTACGTCTTCAAGGGTCCCGTGATAAATGAGCTCCTGAGATTGGCGACCTTATTGAATGATGGATATTTGTCAAACCAATTCTTACGCTGTTCTCTTGTAGTTTATTATATAAACCTCTTTGCGAAAGCCTTATATGTTAGAAGGTTCTTTGTTGTGACATCACACGTGGTAGACTTTTGAATTAGAATTTTTTGTAAAAGTCATTCACAGTAACATATGATATGAACATTAGACATAAAAAATACACAACGTAAAAGTGTTTGAGTATTATCCAATGACAGATTTCAGAAATAACAGTAACGTGATATAAGACTGAATGTTTTGAAAATTATGTTTAATGATTTGAAGAACACTTGCGAAAGCTCCATAATACTGTGATGAAAGTCAATTAGTTATAAAGTATACTTAGTGTTTCTGATCAACTACTGAAAGGATGTTTACTCTTTCAGAGAATCCTTGTTGAAGGAGTTACTACCATGGATAACCCCAACATGCGCAAGCTGAGTAGTAACGAAGAGAGTGAGCGGAAGCCTACGCCATCTGATGGAGTTCTCTCCCATTCCGGAAGTTTAACCCTCTCGGATAGTTACGTCACGCCTCCGGAAGGATCGTTTGTGCATTCCGCAAGTCATTTACGTAGTGGCACTCTGGATAGCTTTCGTAGCATTTCTACGGATACCTTTTTCACTCCTCCAGGCTCTGAGCCGTCACGGAGCAGATACGGAATTAAGGATATCCTCGGATCTAAGGAAACTGACGACGGGAAGGATGAGAATGTGAGCTATATGCTTCGTGATTCCACCGATTCACAGAATACTGTGAAAAGTGTTAAGCTGGCTAATGGAAAGCTAAAGTCACAGGCTTCATGTTCAGAAACCACCACTCCTGTTACGTCACTTCCGGGATCGAAGGACGAGGAGAGCGGTGATGAGGAGAAGGACGATTCCTCAGAGGCTGATCTCTCCACAATAAAGAGACGCAAGGTTTCTCTGCCACTGAAGCAGACCACCATGGCAGAGAAATCACAGGAGGAAAAGATGGTCAAAAGTCCATCCAGTGGCTTGACCACTCCTTCGGACAAAATGACAAGTGCTGCAACCACCCCAGATGAATCTTCGACCACCAAGAAGTTGTTCAAAGGAGGAACTCGCGCTCTTCTGATACAAAAGGTAGGGACCTCGCTGTTGTCTTGTCAGTTGACAAAGGTGTCTTTCATAAATACTTCACAGTTATGGTTATGTTTGCATGACGAGTTACAAACATTGAATAAATTTCAATATTAACGCCTAGAGTAAGGTCACCTCCCTTGCATAGTCAATTTCCAATAATGGCAAATGAAAGCATTTTTGCACTATAGAAAATATCGCTCGAGTTCAGCGCACACCTCAAGTATCAAGATTTCTTACATGGCTATCAAGTTCTGTCTCAGCACACTAAAGAGCTAGCACAGGAACATTTAAGCTTAGATAAGTTATTGATTGAAACTGCGAAGGGTTACTTGGAGATAGTTGAGAGTCAAGGTGATGTATGGTTGTAATATATAATCAAATCTTATAAAATTGACGGGAAGGGAATACTTCGTGAGGGGTCCTATGCATCAAACTGCTTAAATAATACGGACAGAATATATAGATTAAAGGACAATAAGTTGTATCATCAACGTCGCACCAAACGACTTAAGAAAAACATGATAAGGTTAATTTACCCTATGGGTTCATAATTTTGTTAATTAATGCGTAGCACATTTACCATGTGCTTTAAATGTGCTTTTGTTTGATCGTATTTTACATCCAAAGCTTAAATTAATGTGTTTCAAAGATTCACGATTGAATTTTGATTTGAACCGTTTTTGTATTTTAGAAAATAGTCTTCAGGCACAGATTTTTTATTTCCTGAAAGTTATAAGCCGATAGAGAAGACAATTGAGAACGGAATTTAAAAAATCTTTATTTCGATATCATAAAGTGTGCTTCACAATTGGATCGAAATAAAGATATTGATTCTATCTTCAAGCAACGATAAATGATGTATGGATAGCTGTAGGGTGTCATAATTATTCTAAAAATGCTGTGTTAGAATAAGTGTTGTTTTATATCCCTGAAAGTGATATTGCTCATTTGGGAGCGGTGTATATGCTTAGCTCATCAGGCCTAATGGGTACCTATAGCTATTGGTATTGGCGTCCGTATCCCCTCCTGTTTACGTCAAATCTAAATTATGTCTATTTCATTCTCTCGAATATTAAAATTGTTTAAACAAAAAATCTGAAGTCTCATTCATGAATGAAGGGAAGGGTTACTTTGAGGTACTTGAAGGGATGGGATCGTACCTCAAAGTAACTTTTTCTAATTTTTCTATTTTATTGCAATCCTTGATAAAACATAATCGGTCTGACAAAATACTGAATCATCCTAATCAATCAACTTTTTCTCAATCAGCATAACATTTTCATATTGAAAATTTTGTAAGTAATCCTTGCTTAAAACACGGTTAAACATATATGAAATATATGCATTCATATGTATTAACTGATATTTTCTGCTTGTAATCCAAGAGAAGGCACATTTCTTGAAATATATTCACTTTTTAATAAATGATAACATTACTTTCCATTTTCACTTGAGTAGACCCTACTTTTTTTCTACTTGCATTTTGGTCGCAAGTATGAAATTTCTGCACAATTTACCGAATCTAAGGTCACATTTTGTGAGATGCAAAGGCACGAAATGGCCCGATTCAGTCGCAATTATGTGCGCGCGGTTTGCTTTAAGACTTAACGTGATACCATGTAATCGAGTTGGAAGCCAAATTGTGTTGACATTTTCGCCCTAAAACACCCAATAGCTATTATCCAGTATAATTTAATTCCACGTTTTTCAGCTAATTTGCACTTTAGAGTTGGAGGTGTATTGATTTATGTTTCGGTTCAAGTTTCTGTTGAACATCTTGTATGTTTTAGTAGGTTTTGATAGGACAGAAGGCGTTGCTGCCTTTGATTACATGTTGTTTAAAGACGGAAATATTCCATGGTGTTTTTTTTTACCATTTTTTAGATTTGTATACAGAATCACCAATCACTTTGAAAACTGATCAAGATATCAAACTGACGTATCGATCATGTGATTCGTGACAAAATTTTTTCTTGGTTTGAATGTTGAATTTGAGAGCAATTTACTTTAAAGAAAAACTTACTTGCAACTAAACTTTTTTCTAACTTTTACATTTCAGTCTCAAATGTCTTTCAAATAATTCAATCTTATTGTTAAAATTAAGTGCATTTAATTAATTTTCATTCATTATTGAAGATTTAAAAAAAATTACAATGCAAAAATTACCTTAAGATGAATTTTCTGTAAAAAAAAATAGTAAAAGTTCTGTTAAAAAATCTTAAGATTAAAATGGACTTATTTGGAATCACTTTTTACTCGTTACATCTTAAGATGATTATTATAAAGTAATTCTAATCAACCAACACTCTTTTATATATTCTATTTTTGTAAATGGATCACAAATCAGTATGAGTAAATAAAACCTGTTTAAGTTTGTTTGCAATTTGAATGCTAACAAGTTTGATCACAAGAAAAGAAATGTCTACCCGTTTCATAAACATAGTAAATTAATGAGAAGTACCAACCAAACCTTGACGAATATAAAAACATCTGAAATGTGTCTTGTCAAATGATATATTTTTAGCAGAACCAAAATCTCATCATGATATATTTATAGTCTGACTAAAATCGCGCATTTTCCAAGAAAACTATTTAAAAGTATTTCTTCTACCTCTGTTGTTTTCTGTGTGATGACTACCTTTATGTGCGCATGTTTTTCTCTTATAGTGTAGATCAAAATATATGTTATTGGATCTAGCACATCATCGTTTTTTAGAACAAAATATTATGGCGATCATGTAGCAAACATTTTCCCCAAGAGCTAATTGCCCGTATCGCTAAATACAGAAAGCTTTTGTTTGAAGCTTCGAGAGTGGCTGACTGAAATACCATAAGAAAATGCGATTATGCGGGCTAGTCTCAGACCGTTATGCAGAGTAAACGCACATATAGAATATTTATATATCCTGGAATAGCAACATTCTGAAAAGGTTAGTCCACTAAGCAGGATAGATTTCAATTTACTAGGTAGCTTTGAATATGGTAACTTTGAGAAATATCCAAATCTTCTTGTTATACTGAAGAGTAAAACTGACACATTGATGGAGTGTTTTGCATACAAAGTGCTTTCTTGATTAAAGAAAGAGTTTTAGAGGCAGTTAAGCTTGTGCTTCTTCAAGATTTATTTTTTTCATTTTATAGATATATATAGTTTATTCAAAGTTATCTGATATTTTTGTGTGATACGTATTTTCTCATCCTACAAAAAATAAAAAACGATTTGATGAAAATGTTGTAATGAAATTTGACAAAACTAAAAAGTCGACGTGAATCAATCCTTAAGAAAAGCTATTGTTATCTGATTCAATTAGTATTTTGAAAATCTCAACGCGAATAAATATTTTAAATATTGTCACTTATTTCAAACGTTTAATTGGGAAGCTTCATTTTTCACTGTTAGTTTCAAGGAAAGGCCGTTGACCTTAGGTAAGATAATTTAGATTGCCCTTCAATGCTATATACCATGAGCAGCAAGCAATAACATCAAAGGTCTGGTATATCTTTATCTATGTAAACGACATAACAAGCTCATTGTATTAATCATGTGTTCATTCAAGTAATATGCAAATAGGTGGCATTGACAGTTACAGATTTCAAAATTCGTGAATGATTTTGGCAGAAATACATTAGTTTTACAGGAACAAGTTGAAGTCTGCCTCCATGTAAAAATAAATTTTAGGAGAAAATAGATGAATCGTTTATTTTCACTTAATGCATATTTTCACTCGATGAAAATGTCCCTATGGCATATACAATAAACATGTATATTAAGCAGATCAATTCATCATCCATAACTTGTTTTTTTACAGTAGATATCGCCTGTGTAATATCATTGTAGATATCGCAACAATCAAAATGACATTATGATTTTGTATTATCAGGTAACCTTACGAAACTTTTGCATTCTTAAGAAAACTGATAACAATGCTATTACGTCAGCATGTTGATAACATAACAATGCCGAGACGTCATAATACTGATAACACTTGCCTTATTCGCACTATTTAAGATGACTAAAAGTTTATGGACAGAGCAATATTTAATTACCAAAAAAATGTGAAGAATGATTTTAGATGACAACAAAAATTGCATTCTTCTGATAATAACAAGCCTTGGATACTTCTTACTTTAATGAACTCGTGTTGATAAATTTGATGTCAGAAGACACGTGGATGATTTTATTGAAATATTGAAAAATAACATGGTATCAGATAAGCTGATTTTGAAATGAAGCCAAAATGTTACTCCTTTTTGTGTGTAAACGTTTTGGACTTTTAATGAACAAGCATTAACTTAGCTATAACTAAACTTATTTTATTGTGCCGGTCCCTCTTTCTTGGATTTCCAAACTCTCTTTTTTTGTGTTGAAGAGCCATAGAGTATGTATTTTGAAGACGTCATAAACGCACATCCAAATGATTTCAATAGGTAAATGAATCTGTCATCCATATAATGATATTGGAACTATTTGGTTTATCTTGATGAGTCAACGTTATACTGTTCCAATCATACCTTCTGTTAGCAAATCCTAATGTATGCGATATCTATTCACGGAATTATTTGTTCTATGAACAATCTCAACAAGTTTATCATGATCTTCTAGACCAATCGGCTGCTATAAAATATATCATATAATGTCAATATCAAATTTCCTCAATATTCTTGGAAACGTTCAACATATTTTTTCAATTCCTTGTCGCTAACTGTGTGTACAGGACGTTTAAGTGGATAGATTATTGAAAATATTCTTCAATTTACAACAACATTCTCTGTTGCTCTGTATATGTACTTTATATATATTTCATTAATCAATGCAATCCTTCCAGCTTAATAACTTTGTCCCTTAAAACCCAGTGGTATGTATGACGTTTATTGAAGGAATGGGACGGCTAAGCTACGGATTTCGTTTCAAGAGTTGTAATTGTGAGGACATTTTTCTCTCAGCCACTTGATAAGGTTTCTGTTATACGTTTATCTTTCATTACGTCCATACCATCGATTTTGACAATCCGGTGACAGGTAGTCACAAACTCTGACGAGAAAAAATCATGTTTAATTTCATGAATGCAACAACATGCCACAACAAACGCACACCATTAGTGCCAGATGTTCGTTGTTTGATAAAAAAAAGCTGTTACTTTATTCAAACATTTTATTTCAATTAGAATGTTTTGATGATAATGGCAATTGCATGAGGGATTGTCACGTTTGCACTTTATTAGTCTGTGACCTTGGCCTAGATTTTCGAAGCTCTAAGATCGCCGTAAGTACCATGAATTAACTTTGGCTTACGACTATCTTAGCACTAAAAGACCTTCGAAAATCTAGGTCCTGGTTAATATGCATCTATAAAGCAAACTTGCTTTGAAAATGGAGGAACACCCGATATCACCTGATGTGAATTCGAATAACATATCTTAATTTAAATTCCTTATAAACAGATAAAATATGAGCTTAAAAACATTTTGATGCCAGAACTTGCATTCAGAGATCACTAACAAAGTGATTTTGCAAATATTGTTGATTTTTTAAAAACTAATGTCATTAAAGGATCATCTGCTCCTTTTTAAAATATGTGTATTTTGTATTTTAGGACAATATAGAGACATAATGTCTGCAAGAAGAGATAAGGCGTGCATAATACAATAAGCTATTGACAATTTCCAATGATGGAATAGGATTGCGGTCTTCTGATAAGGCGTGTACAATTAGAATAATGCACTTTTCAAATTGGTAAATAAAAAAGGTTGACTGAACTGTAAGGTTAGAGCACTGTGAATGTACCTCCTTCGTATATCATGGAACAGAAATACATATATCTATTCCAATGACCACAGATATCAATCCCTCCATCAGTGGATAGAACGAAGTAGATATCAAAAAGTTTAAGTGTCCATAAAAGCAAATGCAAGAGTGATATGAATCCAGTACAACAGAACAACATTAACCCTTGTTGTGAAAATGACTTGTTTCCTGGGAGAATCATTTCCTCTAAGAGCTTGTAATATGTAATGACTAGAGGTGATACCATTTAAGTGGGTAATTACCCTTCGCTATAGGAGAAATTATCTGTTTGTGATTCAAACCTTGATGTTTTTTAGTATTTGAAAATGATGAGATGTTTGAACTCTGTTTACGACAAGGAAATGTTGTTATAAAGTTTGTAATGGAATAAAATTGATATTGCTATTGATTTTGTCAGGGCTCACTTAATAATGAGATATGTTTACATATATAGTCGCAAATGAAGTACAACTTATACATTGAACATGTACATTGTACATCGTTTTACTCGTAAATGACTTTTAAAATTTCCAACTGACTAACAAAGTTTTTAGTTTTTCATGGAAAAAGTTGAAAATGTAAGGAACATTCAGGTTTTTGCACTTTTTATGATATATGGATCATTTTTAAAGTAATGGTTAGAGCTGTTAACAACTGTCAAAATGCGTTTTGTTGCAGTGTGAAATTATTGAGTTTTGGCTTAAAATATATTAGAGTTAAGCAGCGTTTTACAATTAAGATAAGTATTAATCCTGTTTTTGTTGCTTTACATTTTTCGACTGAATTTCAGTGTTTTTATAAATTTTAATAATTGATGCCTTAAAACGATAATAATGCATCTTATCTTAAACATTACCATAGCATGTATGGCCAGTTGTATTACAAACTTACAGAAGAGTTTAATAACTTGATGAGAATTTGTTTGTTATCAGAGCTTTATAAGATCGCATTACAGCTAAAAATTGTGTTTTCTTATAAAGAGGCTTTCTACAAAGCTATCGTAAGTATCGCCGTTGTAAAATATTTTATTGATGCAAACTGTTCAATTATGTTTACGTTACACTTCAAAACTTATTACCTTAATAGCAAAATATTATATTTGTTAGGTTTACACCATTACAGGAGAATCTAGGGTTGAAGACTATTTGCTATTAACAAGTGAAAAACATTTTTATGACATTAAAACAACCTGCTTCTTTGTGCTTGTGTATAGTTCACGTAAAATCTTACAATGGTCAAGCTTGAAATAAGCCTTTTTCTAAAGAGGACAATATTGCCTTTCATTTTCATTTCAGTAGACGTCATACCTTTTTAAATTCATTCCTTTCCTATTAAATTATTTTGTCTCAAGTATGGAATTTCTCTCCAATTTTCCGAATGTAAGGTCACATTTTGTGGGAATCAAATGGAGGAAATGGGAGCATTTCAGCAACAATTATGTGTGTTCAGTCTGCTTCAAGACTTAACATGATTCTATGTAATCGAGTTGGAAACCAAATAATGTTGACATTTTCACCCTAAAACACCCAAAAGCTATTATCCAGTATAACTTAATTCCACGTTTTTCAGGTAATTTGCACTTTAGAGTCACATGTTTATTGATTGTGTTTCGCCCACATTTTATGGCGAATATCTTGTAGGGCGTTGCTGCCTTTGAATACATGTTGTTTAAAGACGGAAATATTTCCATGAGGTTTAAAATTTTGTTTCAGAATCCCGTATCTATCCTTTGATTCGCAACAAAATTGTTATATTGGTTTGAATGTTCATGTTAAAAGCAATTTGCTTTCAAGAAAATATTACTTGCAATTATTTTTATCCTCAACATCTTGGTCTCAAATGTACTCAAATGTATTGACTTTTTGGTTAAATTAAGTGCATTCCATTGTCTTTCATGATTGAAACGAGTTTATTTCTATTAAATCTAGTGGAATGATTGACTTTAAATAGATGATTATAATAAAGGGGAATTTAGTATCAACATATCTGTAAATAAGAATTTGGATACACATGGAATTGACTGAGACTATCTAATTGTGGCATCCCTTTTGAGTCGTTACATCTAAAGATTTCAAAGCAATCGAAACTGATATTAGAAAATGTATTAAGTATATTGAACAGTGTTAACAAATTAAGAAAAGTAACAAAAAACACTAGTTAAATTAATCAACTTGTTCTAGGGATAATAGCTATACTAATTAGTTCCATCTCTTGGCTTATTTATTGTATGGCGTTCAAATAGCAAAAACATTGGTGCGCAACTTTTCTTGAGTTAGATTATTGGCAATATTCATCAAATTGTTACACCATTCGCTGTTGCTCTCTCTATATATGTGCTTTATATACTTTTTGACTTCTGACTGCAATCATTCCAAATTTAAAACTTCGTTCCTTAATACCGAGTGGTATGTTTGACGGTAATTGAAGGGATGGGACGGTGAATCTACGGATTTCGTTTCAAACCTTGTCAGAATAAGAACAATTTGCTCTCCGCCACAGAAAACTTGACAAGATATCTGCTTTATACCTATTTCTTTAGGTCCATACGGAGAGTTGTGACAGTCCCTGTGATAGGTAGTCACAAACTCTGGCGAGAAAGAATTCTGTTAAGCTTCATGAATGTCCCCAAGTGCTGATAAAAAACTATATTCAACTTTCGATTTCAATTAAAATAGTTTGGTGATTTTGGCAACTGCATGACGGCTTGTCAAGTTTGCACCATATTTGATAGGGATCTGGATAATAATGAACTCCAAACCATCAGATGAAAATTGCTTTGAAAGAAGGAGTTAAACTTTAAAAAAAAATAAAACTTGGGAAATAAACTTGGGAAACTTACAATGAAATAATTTAATTATGACTATAGATCCACTGGTTGAAAGAATATTAGATGGTAATTTACCTTTTTTTTATTCATTTATCTCATTCAATCAAATTCGTAACTATAACAAATATCATTGACTTCTTTACAAGGAATTTTCATGCTGCATAAAATACACTGATGAATCTAAAGTAATAACCTCATTGTATTATTTAAATTTGTTTTTGTTTCAAGTATTTAATAAATATGTACTTATTAGTGGCCCTTTAATCTTAAAAAAGCTGAGTGAATTAAGGGTTAAAGCGCTGTGGCGTTGTATCCTTCAGGGATTTTATAACTGATATTTCCTGTCATATCTATTCCAATAGCCTCATATATCAATTCATACAAAGAGGTTTATTGATCAATATTAATCACCGAGTAATGTACAAGGTCTCCATCAGTGGATAGAACGACAGTGATAATAAAGAGTTTAACTGTTCATAAAATCAACTACAAAAGAGCGATTTGGATCCAGTACCACAAAACATTGTTAACCCTTGCTGTGGAAATTACATTTTTTAGAGAGAGAGTCATTTCCCTTTCTGTGGTTGTATTATGTAATGACCAGAGCTGATGTAATTTAAGTGGGTCATTACCCTTCGCCACAGGGGAAATTATCTGTTCGGGATTTTATTATGTTTTTTAATATTTACAAAATGATCAGATGAGTGTATTCCGTTCACTGCGTGTACATTTTGTTATCACGTTTGTAATGTAATGTAATCTTAATCTAAAAAACTACACATCTCATAATGGACAACCACATTTATTGAATATGACTCTGGAAGGATATTTTCTATATACAATGATATATTAACTGTTTCCTGTTATTCTACAAGAAAAGTAAGGTGCTTGGAAAAGTTTGAGTAAAATGTTTTAGGCGTGATATTGACAAAAGTCAAGAATGCATTGCCTTGATGTAGGGAAATATGAGATCAGCTATGTTTTCGTATAAACTTAGCAGTGTATTAGAATTCCCATTGTAGTCTATCTTCTTATAGTCTCTTTCATTTTCGGCAGAATTCCTGTGCTTTTCCTTTTTTCAAACATTATGCCTTAAAATGATATTATTGCATCTCATCTGTTGTATTACAAACGTACGTTATGCCCTGACCTAATAGATTTGTAGTATTTTCATGAAAAACTTAATCCAATCACGGCTTCATGAGATTGGAGTATTAGCAAATTTTGTGTTCTTATAAAGTTTTTATTCAAACTTTCCATTGTAAACTATTAAACAATGTTATTCATGCAAACTGTTTCTTGTTTATAAAACTCAAACCTCAAAACGTTATACCTTAATAACAAAATATTTTGTAGAAAATATGCCCATTCTCCACCACTACAACAGAAATCTTTGCTGAGGACATGACAGGGAAAAGCTTTACTGACCATAAACTTTCCAAAGTAGTGTAATGGAAAACCGTAACACTACAACATCGTTGACCCATGCTGTGAAAACGACCTCGTTCTAGAGTGTGTCATTTCCTCTCAGTGCTTGTATTATGTAATAGCTTGCGATGACGGTGATTGAATGCATAATAACCCTTCACTGGAGAGGAAATGACCGGTTATTGATGCTGATCTAAATGTCAATTTTGACATAAAAAGTTAAGCTGAGATGACACACTTATTGAGTGAATAAGCTGTTCCCAATATGTGATAATTTTTTCGAGGATTTGTTTTGATTTGATCTAATGAAATGTATTTCTGAAATAAAATTAACATAGGTAACTGATAAAGATGAAATGATTGATATATTGATCTTAAAAGCATAGAATATTCCAATAACATTTGTTATTAATTAAAGTGCTCAACTACCAAATGTAGTGGAAAAACGTTTGAAATAAACATTTCTTTAACTTTAAGATATTAACATTATCACACAAGTAAGCTCAGATTTAAATATATAACTACTTACATTGATATTATCTAAAGATGATTATGTTCTTCAGCAATCCAAAATTCTAATAAGTATAAAAGCATCATAAAAATATTATCTACATTATTACTGGATGACAATGATATATGGATGTACAACTTCTTTATTACACAATACCGAGGTTTCGGTATAGATCCTTATACCGTTATCAAGCATATGGGAAATGATGGGTACAGTCATTTTATATATGATATACATATAGTTAATTTAAGAATAAACAATACAAGAGGGTAATATGACAATGAGATAAAAGGGAATAGAATAACAATTGAGATGAAGTGTTAATTGGCTCTTAGGCAGAGAGTAGCCTAGTTAGGAGGAAAGTGAAGCCAGGGTGAGTTGATAGGATTCATTATGGGCGGATTAAATCTTACTGTTACTGTCTAATCAACGTTGTTCTGATTCAGAAATATGTGTATCTACTTGGATTTTTTAAAAACTATTTTTCATTGTCACCATTAAGGGTTTAAAACTAATCAAAACGTCATGGTAATAAATGTATATATCTAACTGCGCTCTTTCTACACTATGAGGTATGCTCCCAACGCTACAGAATGACATCTTAACGCAATGATTAGAGAATTGTATACAAAATGTTTTCCCAGGAATACGACTTTACTTTGATAAGTTATGTATATATGCTGCTTTCATGAATTGACTCATGACTTTAATTAGAATTCTACCATGAAAGTGCTGGATACTCGATTCTGATCGGCTGTTTTCTCCGATTCACAGGATATCAATTCACGATTGAAGTGGCTTTGTTTACCCGAAATCTGTTTTCAATGTATTAATACATACATTCTACCATGAAAGTGCTGGATACTCGATTCTGATCGGCTGTTTTCTCCGATTCACAGGGTATCAATTCACGATTGAAGTCGCTTTGTTTACCCGAAATCTGTTTTCAATGTATTAATACATACATTGACTTTCAGCTATCCGACTGGTAACTTCAGAGTCGATATTCCGCTTGCAAGTGGGATTAATCCCTTTCCAAAAGGAATTAACCGTATTTGTGTTCGTGTGTTTACACAGAGAGAGCAAACTGTTTTAATATTATGTCATATTTTTTTACAAAATAAGAAGTTTGAGTGTAAAATCATCGTAAACTAAGCTTTCCGCTAGTGGACATGCAACATCATTCCTTCAAATGCGGCAACAAAACAGTGACGTCATTCCGCGAGCGCTTCTGACGTCATAAACCCTATTACGACGTCATGGTGGTCTGCTGTTAGAGTCATCTGTTGGCGTCATAGGGGTGTTGCGGTCTTTGTTTGTTATCAAAACAAGAAAAAAGACTTTTTAAACGATTTGATATTTACATTTGTACTACATACTATGACAAAACCATTTTGTGAACACTCTTTAATAGGTTTAACTTTGTTAACGGTTTAATTTATGTTCAATACTAAGACGCAAAATCAGTTCAGCATTAAAATCGTCATGGTAGAATGGAGATAAACCTTGTGTGTTTGAAAATCAGAGACATGTTATACTGGATTGATAGCGAGTAAATTTCAATTTAAAATTTACTCGCTATCAATCCAGTATAACATGTCTCTGATTTTCAAACACACTAGGTTTATCTCCTAAACATACAAAGCATACAAGCTTATTGAATAAAACATACCATTGGTAATCTCATTTGAATTATGTTTCCTCTTATTCAAATTCGAGAAAACGTTCATATTTGTTGTTCTATGTGTCATTCGTCAAGTTTGTCATAACATTATACGATAAGAGTAAACTAAGTACATAGAATTATTTCTCAGTTGTCTATTATGTTTTTGACAATAAACTTTATTTTCATTGTGGTATATGTCTCATTTTATCTTCTGTGATAATGAAACGTTGTCCTGGAACACCCAGTGATGTGTATGATGTTGTTTAAGCTTCAGATATTATTTGAAACCTCTTAAAAAATCAGACATTTTGCTCTGCGCTAGAGAACATGTTTAATAAGATTTAATTTTTATTTTAAGGAAGTTTTTTTTGACACTTTGATAGATTGTCAAACTCTTGTAATATCCGGCAAAAATATATCTAATTTACTTTTTGTAAACATTATGACAACTACTCCACAAGTTTGCTGGTAATTGAGTTTTTATATCTTTGTACTATTCGATTTCAATAAATATATGCAGAAAATATTTGCATTCGTATTGACAGTTTGTCAAGCTTGAGGTGTATTAATAGCGGTCTGGATAGTATGAAACCAACTGAAAAGTGACAGCTGACATTTTCTTGTAAAGCAAGAAAAACTTTCTTACAGAACCATGTATCAAAATCATGTCCATATAAATTCCAACTATGGTTTTATAAGACTTACATATTTCGATTATGTTTTTACAATTTTCATTAAGGTTCGATTATTAAAAAGCCCAAAAAAAAGCGTGCAAACCTATAATTGTTGATCTTAGGCAAAAAAATCAAGCTACAAATATGATGGTAAGACAATTCATTTGAATGATATTTCATTTTCTTCTTTAGAATGGTACAACACTATATTTTTATAAAAAAATCGTGAATTGAAAAAGAATATCTGATCATAAGCATTAGACATCTTAACAATATGTTTTTGGTTTGTCAAGACCTACTGTCTTGAAAGATAATTAAGAACGTGCATTAAACAATAAGTACTAAATCTAAATCTAATAAAAACAACAAAGGTTTCCTTTGTTTCTGGTAATAATGCTGCAAAAGATATTTAGACAACATAAATAATATACGGGATTTAAGCAGCATCTGAAGAACCTACTTTCCTTTAAGGTCTTACCATTTTTGGTTAAAACCTTTTTATCTTTGTATTTCGAAATTTTAATCCTTTTAAAAGACTTTTTCTTTTGTGAGTGACTCGGGGTTTAACTTGCTTTCAACATTATTTCAATTATTTAACAGTTCGCTTTTGGTAACTTTTTGCTCCATTGGTAGAGTTAATATATTATGGTAGAAATCAGTATCTGAGAGTGATATGTATCAATTGAATTGACATTTATGCCAAATTGGCCAACGATTGTTTGATTATAGTTGCACACGCATCGTTCATACAAGGTATTCCCACATGCCCTTGTACTTGTTTTTGGGTGCTAACTCTTTAAGAAATCAGCAAAAACGTCAAAAAAGATGAGTGAACTGAAAGCCTTATGGTCGTGAGTAGCTTCATATAATGTAAAGGTTCTGTGGTCATGAGTAAATGAATTTTGATTTCTGTCATTCCACAAGTGGATGAAGATCATTCAAAATAGAGTAGACAGAGCAGAGAGAAAAATGATCGTACAGTTAAGGAAACAGACACAAAATATGGCAAAGTGAGAGACAAACAGCAGGTTTTAGTACCCGAATTGGGTCTGGCTTCAATTCATTAGCATGTTAGATCCGGCTCGCATTCTCTTGGGGTCTTTAAATAGCCCAATTCACCACACCGTACGGTAGCGAGTACAGAGGTATTCTGTGTTCTTTAGTATTTCTATCACAATTACTTGAAGTCATACCACCGAAGCGTCCTAAAACACTGCAAATTCTAAAAGTTAAGCATAAGTGCATAGTTTGTAAATGGCGATCAATATTTAAACTGACCATAAAATCAACTACAAAACTGTCCAAAAAACCATAACACAGAAGCATCGTAATGCATTGCTGTTGAAATTTTGGACTTAACCGAAACAAGTTTGTTCTTTATATGTGGCCAAGGAATGTATTTATTGATTTGTCACTGAGTTGTCACTGAGAATGATTCTTTTTTATGTCGACTTCTTATGAACGAGGTTACAACCATAAGTCTTAAGAGTTTTAATGTAAATATTTGACGATGAGAATTAAAAGAGTAATTATCACATCTAACCTGAACTCTGCAAAATGAATTTGAAACACGTAAAATTTTGTCAGTATAATTTGGAATTTTACATAATTTTATTATAACTCTGAGTTCAAGTGAGTATATGTTATAAAAACAGATGGCATGATTGGCTTTAAGAAAAGGAGGAAAGTTGCTGTAAACATTAGATAAAATGCTATATTTCAGTGTTTGCATTGACATAAAAGTTTTGGTAGTTAACACTTTAAATACACACATTTTTGTACACCAGTTTCCCCCCGTTTTAGTAAATACTCTTTCAATTCTTTTTCATAGAAGTCTTGTTGTATCTATGTTTTTTTTTCTATTACGGTCTTGCTTTACAACATCAAATATGACCACTTCATTCTGTTAAATATATATGTATAGTTCATGTAACACAACCCGTCGATCAATCCTCCTATCTTCATCATCATATATGTCTTCCCTTATAACTTCACATTGTAAAGGTTAATTTTGTCCTCCTAATCCATGCCAAATAGGAAAATGTTCTGACAATGTAGAGAATATGTGTCTGCAGTGAACGACGAGGAGTATTTTCAACGTTGATATACAGTCAGATATGTCAACACCAATTTACATTACAAACCTGTACATATTACAAAAATATTGATTGTGAACTTCGTTCTCTTTATTCCTAATTCAAGTCACTAAGTTCATTGCTTTTCGAATAACAACTCTTACAAAGGGGGTATTTCTTTCAATGACGTTGATTGATTGCTATCAAAAGCATTGTTGCAATAATCATTTACATTCTTTAGGTATCCTTTGAAGAGACAAACGTTCTCAACGTTCTTTTACATGTGCGCTGCCAACATTTTCCTTACATGTTGAAAAGCCAGTCAGAATTGTTCAACCATATTGAAACTCTCCAAAATATGGGGACGATAAATCAACGGGAGTTTTGAAAGAGAGATATCTTACCTAATTTGCAAAGGGCTACGGGAAAAAAAATGAATATAATAAGAAGCAACAGTATAAAATGACCTTTAGAACAACAAGGAACAAGGGAAGATTTAGAGAGAGGGCTTCTTATTGGCTCATTATCTCTATTGTATAAAATGAAAATAACATTCCCTATGAAATTGATATTCCTAAAGTTGTAATATATTGAACGTTAGAAATAATCATTTATTGAGTTATCATTTTATAAGGTATGAAAGCAAACCAAATGATCTGTATTTGTTATGCAATTTTGGAAAAAGAAGCAAAGAAGAATGATTATATATATTTCAAGTTTGTCATCTACAATTGCACTATCAATATATACAGATATTATATTTGATATCATAAATGTTTATGTAACAAATACCTCTTCCCGAAATTATTGATATAAACTATCCTGAAAATCTGGCATAAAATGTGAAACATGGTTATGATAGTAAAAACAATTGACATTGAATCCTATATAAGACCAATTGCTCTTATTAAATATAGTTTCCACTATGAACTATAACCTAATCAAAACATTTATCTACAATATCTGGCGGGAGTCGAAAAAGCAGGGATCGTAAATGCTCCTACACAATTTCAATCATCAATCAATTTCTATCAATCAACTCGCAATATGTTCCAAGGAATTAACACAATCTACAATACTGTTATTGATTATGCACAATTCGTGAAGTTTTAGCAGATTTTGATGACATACTTGGTGTTTGTTTCGCATATTTATCTGTCCTTGCAACAAGTTATAGAGGAATTTGATTACTGAAACGGTTATAAATCTTGGCATCTGTCCTTGACAATAGTGTTGCATTGCTGTCGTGGAAATTAACACCAATAAGAATTTTTGTAGGCAGTTCAGGATATTATGTGTTTAAACGCGAAAAATTAGACGTATATATATAAACAGTTCGTGCAGTTCCACCTCTCAAGTCTTATGGAAAAAATATGTATTCTGTTTTCCCGATATACAAAGTTGATTCCACTGAATCTAATTGCTTGGCGGAAAAGGAGTTATTATTTATTAATAAACTAAAGCCAAAGCTTAATTCAAAACTTAATCTTATATTCTTCAATTCAATGTCCATTTGCAAGTATGTTTTGTAATGCGCTACATATGTAGCATGCAGTCTATATATATGTAATGTATCTACGCAACATATGTATCTATGCAATGTATTGTGACGTCATAATTGTTAATCATGACGTCATAACCGACTCAACGTCATTCACCTCATGAGACCTTATGGTCGAAAGTACTTGTGTATAAATCGTCTTGGTTTTCTTCAACAAATGTATATATATATAAAGATGTTGCTGAATTCAAGTCATTTTGCTGTACCAAAAACTTATTTTCAATTTGTTCTCCAGAAGCAAGAGGCCTGGAAAGGTGCAATTTTGTGTTAAGATTCCATATTAGATATTGATTCTAATCTATAGATTTGGTGATCTTGTAAGGGGTCACAGGGTCAACGCCATTAAAATCCGTTTTTCAACTTCTTCAGAAGCAAAAGGACTAGAAAACCGAAACCTTGTAAGACGACTCCTGAGCTGATCGAGATTCTATGAATCTATGAATTTGATGAGTATGTGTTTGAATTCTTCTCTACGGACTCCTTACCTGATAGGGATTATAGAAAACTGATTTCCTAAACCAGTGGCCGCTAATATGGTCACCCTAGTAAATATATATAAAATAATTATTCATAACCTGATGAGCTACAGAGCTAATGGCTCCATTCTTTTTAATTCAAACATATTTCATAATTGAAGTTTATGGGAAATGGGACACATTATCCCACTTGAGTAATATCCTAAAATGATTTGCAAAATTTTAGATTTAAGATCTTTAAGGTTGTAATCGAGTTAGGGCATTGAAAACAGAATGGTTTTGATAAAATATTTATAAATTTTGGCTAAATCTTCAAACTGCTGACATCCAGTATGATATAATTCTGTTTTTCAGCTAATCAGCACTTAGAGGCAGAAGTGTATTGATCGATGGCAAATTTAATCTTCTGGTAACGTATCGTATGTTTTATTGGTTTTGAATGTTCAATAGGCTTTGCAGCCTCAAAATCTGCACTGTAATTTACAAGGCAATATTTCAACAGTTTTTAAAAAACATATGGTTTTTAATGTTGTTGTTGAAAATGAAAACATCCCTCACAAAATGATGAACGTATCTAATTCGTGAATTAATCCTTTAACCAAAAGATTTCGCAAAAGAAAATGCATTGAATTGAAAAGCAATTTCAGAATCTCTTCAAGCTCTTCAAAACAAGCTCCTCATGTTGAATTTCAATCCCCATCATTTGGGCTCCCTAATTACTGAAACTGCTCTGACCTTTTTGCTTAAATCAGTGCATTTCCTCATCATACTAAACTGAAACCAGCTTGGGTTTGAATGCCCTAAAAATGTCTATGCCAAATAACAAGCCAAATCAAGTAACTAACTAAACACAAATAAAGATGAATTCAGTTTTGCTGTTTTGCTGACTTGATATAATAATAATAATTTACTTTATATTTGCAAGGAAGTTGATTAACCAGTGGCACAATATTGGGGTATTTGACTGATTCTCTTCTGATGATATTTATTATCCATTGTACGAAAAATGTAACACATGTACACATTCAAAATAAACAGCATGAATTATGCTTGCCATATATTCACAAAAATATAGTAAATACAGTGTAATACAAACATATAAGCATTCGTTTTTTCTAAATTAAGAGTATGGATAACGGAGAGTTTCCTTAATGAACCACGCATAGGAAATAAGAAATTCTTACACATCAAACAAAGGATAGAGACACATAAAAGAATTGATACCCTATATTTATGTATTAATGTAGATGAGTCACTTCATCCCAAGTTACTATATTAACATATTGAAACATTGAACATATTGAAGTTTTATTTAAAGCAAGGCTAATAGATAATGATTTGTTGTTACTAGGACTATTCATTTATTTTATGTAAATTGTATTAATGCTTGGATACCCTTTGTAATTGAGATTTGATGATACATTTAACATGATAGTTGACTCCGATTCAGATCCTTAAGCAACAGTGTGCACGATCCAGCTCAAACAACAGCCACTGGTGTGAGTGTAAGTAATTAAAAGTGAATGATAACCCAATAACAGATTAATTTCAAGCCTTGTCAATGTTTTGACAATTTACTTTCATCACAGAAACGCACGATATTTTGACAGTCATTGTGACAGATAGTCTCACATTTGATATTTCTGTCAACTGGTCATTTGATTAAGTATCCTGCAGGCCAAATATTAGAACCTGCCACACGATTACGACAAAGAGTAAGACGTTTGATGGTATATAGATTTAATCAGTATTTCAATTTCTGGAGTATACCTTGATGCTCATTTCATGGTGATGTGTAATGATGTCATGTCATCATCAGAAAGTAATGTTGTAAAAATTATAAAACAGAAAATTGTCACCGGAATTTCTGTTATAGAAACATTTAGTTACTCTCTGGCACTTCACCTTAAGAACCAGAAAGATTTTTAACAGCTGTGTTATGCTTGTTGTGTCGAATATTGATTGTCATTTTATATTCAAAACATTTACAAAATGTTACAAAAATGCCATATCATCATTTTTAATTAATAAAATTATTCACACAAAAGAAAGATGAGAGGACAACGAGCAAAATGGACTTTATAATCAATCATGTTACACACCAATTCCATATCATTCATGTAAACCACACATACAAAATATATAAGCATTCACGATGATCACCCAATTTTACTACACAAGGTCTCAGGTCTTTCAAAATATTGAAATTAGTTAAACTAAGTTAGTACGTTATTTTTAGAGATGTTAAACTGACTTTTGGCAGAATACATTTTGAAGGTAATAAATGATCAAAGGGAAAATTTAACACAATTGTAATAGAATTCATATCAACACTAACGAATATGTAGATAAATAGTTTAGAGTGTCAACGATTGATTTATAATTGATTTTGGCAAATTTGTTTTTCACACTGATTGACGACTATAGTAAATAGAAACTCATTTCAAAATATTAATACACAAAAACAAGTAGGAAAAAAAACTTTTCAAGAAACAAGGTATGCTTTACGGATTCTTCTAAATATATACGTATAGAACATCATAACAAATGCCATTACATAAGGTCGATTGTTGTGTTAAATTTTGAAACCATCTGCACTTCTGTCGATCCAGACATGAGTATTATGTCTGCCTGTGCTTTTATTACGACTTTGCCTCTATCTCAAAAGCCAAAATTGAAAACTCAACTGGTCACAGTCAATATCTGTAAAATGTTGATGTGGCAAAAAATTGAAGAAACAAAAGTGCAATACAGATTGGCTGCTTTATCTCTTGGTGAGTAGGGTATGACATGCTGTCAACAATATGCAGCTATTGCCATCAAAAAGTGATCTAAAGGACGCGAGAACAGACAGAAAGAAAGGCAAAGTGGGTAGGACAGAATGTTAAATGAGTTATATTATATTATATTATATTATATTATATTATATTATATTATATTATATTATATTATATTATATTATATTATATTATATTATATTATATTATATACCTGTCTGCCTAACAAGCTTGGGTGCACCTTCAAAGAGCAGATAGGCTCCAGCAGGCATAGCTCTCGTTGTCACTGACATACCCTAAAAACACACCATAACGTGTCGAGTCAAGTGGTGACTTTATCCCAATCAACTAATGCAAAATCATTTGAGCAAGAGTTGTCAACTGAGCATCCTATTCAGTTTTTAAATGTGTAACGTTGACGTTGTCATATAGTTTATAACATTTTGCTTTGAACTAAACACCTTGTGTTGCTTTTAAAACATTGAAAACATTTATTACTAGCGTTGAACGTGAGACGAAACTATATTCAGGACAATTCTACTTCACAATTTCACTTCTATAAATCACCTCTCAATGTTTTATAGGGTGTTAACTTAAAGTGCAAGTGTGTTATCGATTATGCATAATTCTGAAACATCACCAACACTCTCTGGCACATTTGGCGTTTGTTTCACAAAGACCAGACACCATAACATGTAATACTAGAATTTGATAGCTGTCTCGTTAATGACTTTTCGATACTTGACTATGTAAGCCTAGATGCAATTGATGATTGAAAAGCTAGAACAAAAAGCTGAAATGCTTATGATTCTGTTGCTTTTCCCGGTAAAAGACAATATTTTGTTGAGTGCTCATTATCAAATTTGGTTGCATATAAAAGATGAGACACATATGAGATGAAATAGGTAAAATCATTTATTTGCGTTATTCTTTTTAAAGAACCAAAGTTTTGTGAAGATTTTACATGTCTTGAAGTTTTCCGTTATATTTCCTTTTCTTTCAAGTAACATTTCAATAATAATATTTTCTGAATAAAGGCATATATGGTGTCCAGTAATGATGTAACACATGCATAAAGAAGTTATTTAATCTTTTCAGTATATGCCTTGAGTATTGGTCAAGCAGTGACCACTTCAGCTACATCAATGCAAATATGCAAACTATGAATAAAGTTAGTACCATGTCAAACACCTCCAATTTAAAAGGCTGTCAACATTTATTCCTGATCCAGAAATAAACTAGAAATAAATACTTTCCACAAGTATCTTTTCATGTAATACTCCTTTTTACTTTCAGTCAAGAGGCAAAAGTTATCCATTGATGTGAAATTATCGATAAAGAGATTCTATTTACTTAGCCATATCTTCATCAATGTTATATCGATCTGACCCTACGTGATGTCTTATCTGTGAATAAACCCGATAGGATTGGACAAATTCAAGGTGCACCCTGTGTTAAGTGGTCAAAACACATTGTACGGTGATGGTCTTAGAACAGTAATGTTCTGTTAGCACTAGTGATATCACTTGTGATATTGATCTGGCGACATGCCATCTTCCAATTCAAAGTTTTTACAAAAAAATGCTTTTTCTTTCACTCTAAGGATAACGTAAATTCATTACAAACATAATATCCCTGCATCTACATTTTCAAGATAGGATTTGAAAACCTTTATTGTTAACATACACAATGTAACAAAATGTCAGCTTCTTAATAGATGTTTAATAGAGTATCTAAATGGTACAAACTATAATATGTTTATGTGAAGAAACCAAATCTGAAAATAATTATTTAAAGAAATCAAAGAAAGAAAGTTTGCTATACAATAATGACGTATATTGGTTAAACAAGCAAGGGTTAAATAGGCCTGGTGAGAAAGAAGTATTACTATTAAGCTTGAAATTATCATGAAATGTATGCAGTATAAGCAACGTATGTGCTGACCTAATAAGAACTATCACCATGATGGCCG
The DNA here is from genome assembly GCA_921293015.1 of Phorcus lineatus. Lineage (NCBI taxonomy): Eukaryota > Metazoa > Mollusca > Gastropoda > Trochida > Trochidae > Phorcus > Phorcus lineatus. The sequence goes on from OV121093.1 coordinate 15,395,598, forward strand.
TCGTATATTCCATTTATTTAAAATGAATTGAAATGTATGTGTCAAAAATGGAACAAATATACTTATACAGTGTCCCCCAATATGTTTTATATGATCTTGAGTTCGAAAATAAAAAAAAACATAAGGACACACTCTGAAAAATAAGCTCGAACTTATAAACTTAACATTTTGATATCCCCTGCTTTACAAATAAATTATAGATCCCACTTTTATTACGAATGTAAACAACGTCATTTTGATAAACAATTTACTTCGCCTTCATTCCCATAGAATGATTGTTGAAGATCTCCATCCTCTAACCAGTCATGACTCAACTTGACGGAGCAAGACAATAAAACAAAATTTTCGTTTCAAAAACTTGTCAAAATTCGGTAATTTTGCTCTTAGCTATAGACGTTTGAAGGGGATAATCCTTTATAATAAGATGTATTTGTTCTTTCCAAGGAGATTTGACAGCTGTTATGACAGCTAGTCATAAACTTATAATATCCGGAAAATGAGAATTCCATTTTGCAAACTTCATGCCAAGAAGTGATACCAGACACACGTAATCGCCGCCAAATTCTTTACTTGCTGGGACATTTATTCAATTTAACCATTTTATTTGGTAGCGGTTATTGACGGCTTGCCAGTCATGACATATAATGGCTAGTGCCAAGGATACCATAGCACTAAATACTGAACATCAAACTATGTGAAAACTAAAACTTAGTCAAGATATAAATACTATTTAGCTTTCACGAAAATGTGAATATTAAGAACTTGTTTTCACAACTTTTGATACATTTTGTTTTTTTAAAAACAAGTGGCAACAGTTGAATATTATTCGTTTTCATAACTGCTTTGAAAGCTATATGTAGAAACGATACATATCAATGCGGTGGGATATGAAATTCAACAAAATATCAATCGATCAATTGTGTTGGAATACGTGTTCCTTTGAAAATTCCAGAAACCAGACAATTAAAGAATGAATTTTTGACGTGCTTTGTTATTAATCCTACAGTTAATGTGTTATATAATGATATTTAAGCAACGGGATTCACTGCTGCATTATGTTGTGCTACTGTGTGCATAATATCAATTTATGTATACTATGATATTGTCACTAAATATTTTCTTTCGTTTGTTTGAATATCTCGCGATTTTGTGAGGTATCCAGTGAAACGGAACTGATAATCTTTGGCTCAAAGTCTTTGCTCACCAGTTTTCAATTCCCGCCACTTAAACTTGGTGACTGTGAAGTTGTCCCTACTTCTCAAGCTAGGAATTTAGGTGTGATGTTTGAATCATCTTTGTCATCTGACCAACATATGTCAATAATGTCTGCAAGTCCTGCTACTACCACCTAAGAAGCATCAGTCTAATCAAGAAGCATGTTGGAACAGAGGCAATTAAGACCCTGATAAATGCATTTGTCACCTCGCGCATTGACTACTGCAACAGTCTGTTGTATGGGGCATCAGAACACTCACTTGACAGACTGCAGAGAGTTCACAACAGTGCAGCCAGACTTATCACCAACACCAGACGTCAAGACCATATCTCCCCTATATTGCAAGATCTCCATTGGCTACCAGTGAGACAACGGATACAATACAAAATCTTGGTTTTTGTATTCCAGTCACTGAATGGTTTGGCTCCTGAGTACATCAGTGAACTCATCCCAATCTACACCCCAAAGCGTGAACTCAGGTTAAGATCATCAAGAGCACTTGATGTTCCCAAGACAAAGAAGAAACACTATGGCGATCGATCCTTTTCCAAAGTTGGACCTTCGCTATGGAACAGTCTTCCTCAAAACATTCAGGACAGTGAAAATCTCACCATATTCAAAAAACAGCTGAAGACCCACTTGTTTACAGTAGCCTTTGCCTAAGCGCCCTTGAGCAATATGTTGGAACTGGCGCTATACAAATATTAACTTTATTATTATTATTATTAAATGATATTTTAATTTAAATGATAATAATGCTTCTTTGACTTAAGAATTAAGAAAGAACATTGACGTTTGAGCCTTTAGTCAAACTTGGAATTCAGTATTGCTAAGCAAAGTGGTCAAATGTTTAATACGAAATTCACCCTTTTCAATTACAATATTATTTTTAAAAAAGGACAATTTGGATTTCATTTTTAGTATTCACTAAATATCCATTTCTTAGCACAATTAACTTTAATAATTGATGTTACACATACTTTTTTGTATAAAACATAATAATGTCTTTAATTTAATTATAATTGATAGTGATGATAAAAATATAAAAGTGATATTTGTGTTATGCCTTATCGTCTATGAAATTATGAGTTGTTACCTTCATTCCTCTAAAGCTCTGAGTGTGAAATTTTTTGGCTTTACAATATACTTCAAACTTTTTGATTCAATTTAAACCATTTTTCACGTTCAGTATGTGATGAAAACATTAACTGACAACATAAAACGTGATAGGAAACCTGATATAGGAAAAAACTTCTTCATAATTTAAATTTCCTATCAATCAACTTGAAATAACGTAAAAGGACTTAACAAGATCTGCGAGATACCCATTGATTATACATTAATCTTGAATTGCAGCATCTTTTATGACACACTGGTCGATTGTTTTCCAATATTAAACAACCGAACATGTTATGTGTGATTGCTGTTTCTGTAATTAGATATTTACTTATGACACTTACAATTCAGATTGTATTGGTGATTTGAAAAGTAAGCTCACTGATGAAATAATAAAGGTACAATGGCTTATCTGTTTAATGATAACATGTCTGGAGAATACAACCAAGCCTTAATAGTTTCCTCATATCAAAATAATGTTAATCTTTCCAAACTATCCACCGATAATGTAGAGTTATTATCTTAGCAGGGATATTTTGATATAAAATTGCACAAAATAATTTATTAGATTAAAACTCTTGTCATTTACATAATATATTTCCTTGCTTCCTTTCTTCCTACGATACCTGCATACATATATCTTCTATCAAAAACATGTTCAATGATAATTATAATAGATTCGTGGATTAGAGTCTTTCAGAGCAATTTTATGCAGGGAGTGCTCACAGTAGTTCATGTATGACATCCTATTATTAGCTACCTGTTGTTCGCTTTTAAAGGAAACACATGATCTTTTAATTTGACAGAACTTTGATAACCAAGGTTTTGTTAAAATACAAATGCATGGTAGATCTATCCTGCTTAATAAGTAATTTTACAAATATCACTCAAACAGAAAACACCATGTGCAAACGAAATGATGTTATCAATAATGTTTAACCGTTTCGGATAAGCATTTATAGTAAGGAGGTTTGTGAGAATATTGAGAAGTATTATGTGGTAAAGTGTATAAAAATAATGACTTATACAATTTTGTATATGTATGCATTAAATGTAAGTTAGTCACGATTTCACAGTATAATTCCTTGCAATACTTAAGCAGGATTGTTCAAGAACTCTATCGGTTACAAACAATTCTCTGAAATATATCGATATGATAAGCAAAAAAATGTGGATTGCAAACATTTAACATCACTTCTTTTATGCCCATAACAATATGATGTGACAATCGTTTAGGCAGATGGTAACAAACTAAAAAACAAATTGTGAAGTAAATAGTCCATTTCTCATCTTGACTGTCATCAACAGAGGCACACAGTCGTTACCAGGAATCTAATTGAAAATAAATCTGACATCTGTTCGCTAGAATCAATGAGCATAGCTCACATAACTACATATATTTCTCATGATGTAGAGTCATTCGCTTTTGTTACACCATATTTTGTTTTGTAATAGAAATGAGGACTGTATATGTTTTGTAAAGTTTCACAGCCAGGGTTTTTAAGAGAAATGCTCTGATTAGAGATTTTATCCATAAAGGGGAAAAAGGGAATGAGAATGAATGATAAAAATCACTCAAGCACTTTTATGCCCATTTATTCCTACGAATTCTCCCTGTAAATATTAGTTTGTACAAAGTTGTTACCCCTGAGGAAACAATCATGATATTTTACAACATGATTATCAGAAGTTCTAAAAGAAAATATCAGCATAGTTTAAATGAACTTTGTATGTTCGCTTTGGGACTCCTTTCATTGTCTTTAAACGACTATTGCCTTTGGTAATATTTCCTAAGCTCAAAATGTATCGCTTGAAAACAAGTGCTACAGAGAACATAATATTCATAAAGGGGCTTCTTATCGTCTCACACTCATCGGCTGCACTGAATAAAAATTAAAATGACATGCACTGAAGAACATATAAAATGAACATGTCTCATGTAAATGCAATAAAATGAACATAATGAAAAGAAACATCGAGTAACAATTATGCGGTGTTAGTGTCAGATGTTTAATGTGTATAAATGCAAACATTTTAATCTTCTAATCCCAGATATTTGTACAGCACTGCTGTTTAGCAAAATAAACGCAGATATTACTGGTTTATCACAGTTTTTATTTGTTTTATTCTTTTAATATATTAGACTCATTTTTAGTATTGAAAAATATTCAGTGATTAAACATTTTATTGACAGTGCCAACATTGTTACACTTTTAGGTATTTTAATCTGATCATTTTTACTCGCTCTCAGTAGTGGCAAAAAGAAAGATTGTACAAATTGTAAACTATTTAATGAGACAATCTATACATATATACTAGATTAAAGGGTTCACCAAAAAATGAGTACAACAATGATCTGATTCCTTAAGTAAAATTACTGTAAATTGTACCATTTTACTGAAATGCTGCAGTAAACTATGTAACCTCGTACGATCGCCAAAACAATTGCCATTGAATCCTTTCTAAAATAAAATATTTGTTTTAAGATTTATTTCCGATGTGAACTAAAAAGTGATCAGAGCGTTTATCTAGTTTATAGAACAGGAGTCGAAAACAGTGACTGTCAATCTTCCTTCATAATTTCAATTTTCTATCGATCGATTTGCAATATGATACAAGAAAGTAATGCAATCTGCAAAGGTGTTTTTGATTATGCACAAACTCGAAAGTTCCAACACATTTTAATGATACATTAGGCCTTTGCTACGTTTGCATATTCATCTGCTCTTAAAATAATTTATAGTTGAATTGAATTACTGAAACGGAAATTGGCATCTCTCCTGTACAATGTTAATGTATTGTGGACGTGGACATTAACACTAAAAAGTAAAGTTTGAGGCTGTTCATGAAATTAGATTTTAAATTTTGTAAGTTCATCATTTAAGCATTTTCATTTTAATGATGTGTTTCCTAAACTATAGCAATTCATATTGTTTTACTCAATATGCTAACGAGATATTATGAGTCAATGTTTTAATTCGATGTTATATCTATCTTATCATAAATTTTAGAATGATTTCGTAGTGTTCTCAATTCTGATTCTTGTCATTCCATATGTTTGATAACCCTAATTATTGAAAGTGTTCTGATCTTTATTGTTTAATGCAATGCATTTCATCATCACACTGTATTCCAACAGCTTGTTTTATTGAATCTTATTGCCCTTTCATTATGTTTGCAATGTCAAGTAGATAGCAAATCTAAGAAACTAACGGACTTATGAAACACATATATATATGAACTCCATTCTGCTTTTTGTCTCACATATTGAATAAATTAATAATTATAGATTATATTTGCAAGTCATTTGATTCCCCAAATGAAAATAAGATTTGCATTGACAATATAACCCAAATTTAATTAATTTCAGATAAGACAGCATAAATCATGTCCACCATGTATTCTCAAATGTGTAGTTACACATGTATATGTATTAATAAATCTTGATAACCCAGGTTAACCCCGAAAAGAAACAATGCAAATGCCAAAGAAAAAGTAGAGGCACATAATGCAATTAATACTTTCTTATTTTAGCAAAATAACACTTTTAGTAGATCAATTGCACCATCAAAACTTACTATACTAAATCTTGCATCAGACATTTCAACATCTTATTTTGAATAACCTTACTCGTTTGTAATGTAGTCTAATTCATTCATTGAATGATTAAATTTCTTAATGCTTACATACCTCTAGAATTACAGAAATTATGATACATGATAGTTGACTCTGATTCGGATCCTTTAGCAACAGGAGCAAGATCCAAGTCAAACAACACCCACTGGTGTGAGTGACAGTAATTAAAAGGGAATACTAGCACAAACCACAGATTCATTTCAAGCCTTGTCAACGTTTCGACATTTTGCTTTCATTTTGCTTTCAACCCGGGTCTGTGTGAAGGAATTCTGACAGGCACCGTGGCAGATAGTCTCACATTTGAAATATCTGGCAAGTGGTCATTTAATTAAGCATCCTGTACGCCAAATATGACAATCTGCCACACAATAAATGTCAAGAGTTAAATATCTTATGGTAAATGGGATATGATATAAATTCAATTATGTATTCCATTTCCTGGTATGAAGACATGTAATGAAGGGTTGTCATCGTCAGAAGGTTATTTTTGAAGAACAACAGACAATTCACTACTGCTGCTTTAATTTCTGGTAAAAATTGCTTTAAATTAACTTTTTAAATTTTTATCGACTAATTTAGTACCTATTATTTATCCAGTTTCAAACATAATGGGTAAGTTGTTGTTCATTGAAACTCTCTGAGGTTAGATATCAATACTTTATATCTTAACTCAAACAAATAGTTGAAATAAGATTGTTCTTAAAAAAGTCATATCATACTTCTTAATCAATTAGGTTATTCTCAAAAATATTTTTAAAACAATGATGCCTCCCGCCGTAGAACATATTCGGACGAGTCCATTATCATGTATAGGGGTGGGCGCTCCAATATAAATATAATCAAATTCATTGAACAATCAATATGAATATGAAAATGTCCCCAGGGGATACGTTACGCCTCTAATCCGTGCTTTCCTTTCTCTGCAAACCCACACTTCTCCTTTTGGTTTCGAATAAACAGACGCCGAGTCAGCCATGATGGAAAATAGCCCCCTCACATTTGATCAATGGACTTGGCCATTATGACGTCATTTGTAACGTTACTGAAATGACGTCATTAACCTCGCGCATGGTTGTATCGTCAAATAAAACACATCGTCGGTCCCATTGTTCGCCAATGTTTTAATGCCGTGGGTATCTTATATTTTTTAATAAATAAAGTTATTCTCACCTTGTGAGAGTACAACGAGGAAAACATACATGATTGGTCCTTTTATACTTCATTTCTAAATTCATTCATGTAATACGCACATACAAAATAGATATTTGTCCTCTAAAATCGCGATATAACCATTCTTGATGATCAGTCAATTTAACTAAAGGAGATCCCGGACCGTGGCTTAAATGAAAGTGGTGAAATGAGTTAACCATTGAAATCATTAAGGTAGTACGGCAAAAAACTATATCACTAGAACATCAATAACCCTTGCTGTGAAAAAGTCCTGGTTGTAGAGTGTGTCATTTCCTCGCTGTTATTTAAACGTTTGAACTGACGTTGACTGGGGGCGTTCTCAAAGAAAATTACCTGTTATTGATGCAGATGTTTATGTCCTATCTTTAAAGATATAAAAATTTGTGTATGTAGTTCATTAAGAAAATCATGTTTTTAATTTGATAGCCTGTTGAGATCGATTGATTTTTCTTTAAGATAAGGATTTTAGCTACAGTCAAATGTTATTTAATTATAATGTTTCCAAATTACTGCTATTCCGTATATGGAGTGCACTTATGGGTAATTTGTGGCCAGCGTTTGAGTATTTTCTAATGTTAATGTATGTGTTTTATAGAGGAATCAAGTAAAAAACAGTCACAGTTGACCTGCCTCGACAATATAAGATGCAATATCAGTGCACTGTCTAGAATATCAAAAAGATATCAGTTTATTAGTTCAAATATTGTAAAGATGTGAGACAAATATGATCATTTCCTAATGCATTCATTTTAACAACAACAGTCTGTTGAAGGTAGAAGTTGGGCTCCCTAAATGAATTCATCCAATTTCAAATCTAACTTAACTTTAGGCTGCTACAATGATTAATGAAAAAAGGAATGTCAAATTTACTTTGGAACTGACGACATCATGAAATGTTAAGTGATGACATGCCATTTATTTGAAGTAAAATTCAATTTGAATTGTGAAATGTTTATTGTTTCGCTTCACGTGCATGGTTTATTTTTTCAAATTGGCTTTGAAATTTACGACTTTATAACACAAGATTTTGCGTTGCATTTTGATGTACTGTAGCACAGAGATACGAGTTCTCCAATTTGATAATGTTGGGAGCGATTTGATAAGAAAATATGAAACAGAATGAAGTGAGATAAGATTAACTGCAGATAACGATATTACATGGGAATGTTAAGTGCATCGCTTTAGGGAATTAAACTCGAAGCAACATTGTGTATTTTTTGTCATTTAGACATGTAAATGCAATCAAGTTAATACTTTGTAAGTTGTGAAAAAGTAACCAAAGCACACAAACCACCACACATATTGGAGGTATTGAACTTAATCCCTAACGTTTTATGCAAAATCCTTTGGGAAGTGTTGTAAACAGACCATCTGATAATGTTTTGATAGTTTCAAGCATTAACGCTGACATAATAATAATAATAATAATAATAATAATAATAATAATAATAAGGCGGATTGCAGGGGTCATATATTAATTATAACATTTTCCATTTTTCTTTTTAGTAAACAATTTGTTATGCTCTTTGAAACCCAATGGAAACATTTATTACCCGGTATTGAACGTGAGAAAAATATACAGAACCCATCTACTTGGCAATTTCACTTCTATGAATTACCTCTCAATATCCTAAAGGGTATTAACTTTAATTCCGATCGTGGTATCGATTATACATATTTCTGAAGTATGACCAAGTCACTCTGACACAATTGAGTTTGTTCTACAAAAACCTGACATTACAACATATTTTAGTAGAATTTGATAGCTGTCTCGTTAATAAGTTATCGATACTTCACTGTGCAATGTCAGATTGAATTCATGATTGGAAATCTAAACGCAGAGATACAGAGAGGTATAGAGGAATAATTGCTTTTCCGGTATTGGAAAATATTTTGTATAACGCTCAAATTCTAATTAGTTTTTGTCTAAAAAATGAGATAAAGAGGTTGAATAAATTCTTTGCACTACTAACAATGAAACAGAGGTTTCATGAAAACTTAATATGTCTTTGCGTTGCAGTTATGACATCAATCTATTGTTTCAAGAAAATCTTCAATGAAGTTTTTCTGAAAAAAGGCATTTAAAGTGTTAGGCAATGATTTAAAAAAGAAATGGAAAAAAAGTAATTTAATATTTTTGAGTTCATACCTTGATATCGAGGACTATAACATTTTCCCAGTTGTGACCATTGTTTCTTAAAAAGCATCAAGGTAAATATACACAAATTATGAAATTTCATTTATAACCGTTTTAAATGCCCTTGTATCGTACAGGCTCTGAACTTGCACTGTACACTGAGATTGCACTTCCCACACAAATATTCTTTAATATATCTCATATGAATTTTATGTCAAGATGTGTAAAGATGAGCAAACAAACTCCATTGATGTGACAATATTGACAGAGAGATCCTGTTAACATACATTGTAGCCCTATGTTCATCAATGTCAGATCGATCATACCATATATGGTGTCGTATCCTTCTTTGAACAAACCCGATAGGATACGTCTGGTCTGGGCACATGACAACTGACTTCCTGTGCTAAGTAGTCAAAAACACCTTGTATGATGATGTGCGTAGAGAGGTGATCGCCAGTCGGCTCCAGTGATGTTACGTGTGTCATTGGTCTGTGACAGGTTCAGGGATTTAGTAGTTTTTTTTATTTATTAAACCTTCTATACTCTGAACATCCCCTACGATATGAAATAGGTACTACTTTGTTATTTATATAAAGTAGTTAATATCGTTACTGCATGTCATTGCTATGTTTAGGTTGCACGTTAATGACATTCTATTTTAAGTTGATGAAGTTTTCATTGCCAACATAAAGTGATTATCAGTTGATTGTTATAAATTGTCTTAATGTCTTAGTTTGGTGACAAAAATAGATAAACGTAATATTGATATTGATTGTGCTGATTGTGCATATTGGAAATCAAATGTGTTGACATTTTTGCTCTAAAGTGCACCATAGCTGATAGGATAATTTGATTCTAGTTTTTTTTAGTTAATTTGCGCTGAGAGTCGGAATTGTATTGATTTATTTCCAAACTGGATTTTCTTGAAATGAGGTATGTTTAGTGTTTTTATAGCGTAGTAGGGCTCGCTGTTCCTGAATTCATGTAATCTAATAAGTATGTATTTGAAGTCCACACAGAGATGAAAGATTCAATTCAGTCTCTTTTGAGTGAAATATTCAACTGTATAATTGCATGCAAATCATTCACTTAAAAAAAAATCATTTTGTTTATGGTATTTATTGATATTTATAACCTATTTCAAATACCTAATAAAAGATGGTTTTATAAGAAACGAATTGTAGATAAAATTCCTTACAATTCTTCAGACTGAAATTAAAGTAGTCTACCCTTAATAGGTGATTAACTTATATTAACAAAGATTTATTACCAAACTTTGGATTTGAACAAGCTATAGAAAGCTTAATTGGTCACATCATGCCTAATTTCATTACAATTGGTTAATAACTAGGGATTTTGACAGTCATTATGCTTGCTGGCATCAAACGTTTGATATCCTTTTTATACCTGGTGCTGTATATTATTACTTATCATGCATGTAAACAAACTCTAAGGAACTTTAGCTCAGCTGCAGCATGAGATCACTTGGAAATTACTAAAGAATGCCCTTCACAAATTTAAGAGATGATAATCACTGAAGTATTGTTTGACAAAGTGTGTAGAGATCTAGAACATTATTTCTCCTTGTAGAAGTACTTGAATGATTCTTGATACATGACCATGCATTTGAGAGAACAATCAGAATTGATAAATAATTTTGATAGGACGTCATTCAAAATATCATCTTACACTTTTTTGATACTTGAGATATGTTGTTAATGCAAAACCCTTTAGTTTGATAATGATTGCATATTTTTAGGCAACATTTGGCATTATTCTCGTTTGCAATCCTTCAGCATGACTGTTAGGGAAATCAATATTTGATAAACAATTCTTGGAATAAAATTTCTTCATTGTGCTCTGGCTAATAACTCTGATACGGTACATGTCACTTCACTTTCGCCCCTGCAAATGTTTTTGATAGTGGTTTTAGTAGCTGGTAAGTATAGTAATACTATTATGATAGTGACTAATCCCTTTCACATCCTGATTGTCACAAACTGAAACAGAAGCACAACAGTGATTCGAGGAATTTGATAATTGTGTTCTGACATTTATCTATTTCTACCATTTCATGAAATTGAAGGTTGCAGTCTGGACACAAGCACCACTAAAGCTTAAATGAAGTCACTATTAAGGCTCTGATATTTTTTCCATGCAGATAATTAGATTCCCACTCCTGTTTCAAAGTTTTTATAGTCTATTTTTTGGTGGAAACAAATATTGTCATTTAATATTGACAAGTACTGTAGTGGGTGTCCTTGATCGTAACGACAATGTATTAATGTATTAATGTATGGGCTTCTATTCACAATTAATAACTTATTTTGCATCACAGAAATAAAAAACATCTTCTTTGAAATTTCAAAACACTCTTGCCAACGTTTGTGTCTCACGTTCATGCTGTGTTTATTTCAGTCTAGAATCAGGACTTGTGTTATTGTTTCGGCTCGTTAACTCGAAAGCTGTTTATTTGGTTGAAAGTATGAGGTAAATGTCAGTGTGTTTAAAACCACAACGAGATAGATGTACAGTTATCTTATTGTTAAACATTTCATTTCTACATTACTTACTTACGTTCCAAAATAAAATGTACCACCCAAGCAATGAGATGTTTTTTCTTTCTTTTTTGTCTATGTTTATACCGTGTAGAGGCTTAAGTAGCCCTTATTATCACTTAGTTACATTCTATCTATCTCTAATAAACACAGAAAGCGATGTAAAGTTATTGTAAATGTGAAAACGTGCAAAATAGAGAGAAAAAAACCCCCCAAATTCATCGAGAGGTTTTGAAAACAAGTTTTCAATTACTGGTGTAGTAATTCAAGAGTAACAAAAAATTTAAATGATTTGCAAAAACATGCTATTGATCAACATTGGAAATGAAAAACCAGATTGAACATTGATTTAAAATTTGTAATTTTTTCCTTGATCAATTCCATATATTTCAATGTTTATTCACCAAGTCATCATGAATATTGATGATATTGATTTGTTGTATGTAAAAAGTGATCAAGGGTTACATATGCAGTGAAATTCCTCGCATATCAATTGTGTCCATCTTCAAAACATCGATTTGCCACATAATAATTGATCTTTCTTGAGTTTGGAAAAACTAATCTTTCAATAACTGGCATTCTGTGAAATATACAATGAATTGATAAAGATAAAAAAATTAATTATAAAAAATCTTGTTTTATTGATCAACATTGCTATAAGAAAGCAATAGAAATTTTAATTTCGATGTCAATTCAAATTTCATGATCGCATTGTCTGACGACTTTTAAACTTGTTTGATTGTATATCGTTTCCCTCATGTTGAGTATATTGTTATAACTCATGTTTTTCACTCCTTTTGACAAAGTTTCTATATGATAAAGCTTAAATCATGACATTATTACTAGCTCTAGGAATAAAATCTATATAATGGAAAACATAAACACTTAAAGTCACCAGTGGGAATCCTAATAAAATATTTAATCGACCTACCGAAAACGGTTCTGGTTTACAGGGTATGTAACAATAACTGTTGAACATGAAATGAATACCCACTAAACAAGAATTCGCATTTTTTCATGAAGAGAACAATTTGAGGACTTTAAATCAAATCAGATTGATACAACATTTGATATGAAAGTGACGTTGGAAAGATAATTTTTGTTATTTTGACATGTTTTTTTTTAGATTTTTCTTGCATACATATCTAAGAGGGGGAGACTTCATTTCACTGAAAAAACACAAATTCAAGAACAAGGAAAAATATCGAGTAATTTTCAAGTAATAAACTTTAAAATACGTAATAGAAACATATTCTTTATGGTGAAGTCAGGATTATTGGTTAAAGGGAAGTAAGGCACATTCCGTTATGAATTTTATGTTGGACATTTTACCATTAATTTGACTTCATTAACTGTTGAAACGGGATGTACTGCAGAATTTCTGTTAAGTCTCAAATAACCAGGAGGTATGGGTTCATTATCATACAATTCTTTATTCTTTTTTGTATTAACTTTTAGCGAACTTTCCTATTTGTGTTTCATTTTGTTTCACGTTTCAAGTGTAAGTTATATTCAAACTGAGTTTGATTTTCTGGTGACCTATTCTGTTTTCGGTTTTTAATCATTTATAAAAATAGGAATTTGATCCTTGTCAACTGCTTTTAACTTTTCTATTTAAAAAAAAAGCAATTTCCTATAAGAATCATAAAAATCGTTAACATGATTTTGATTTAAAACAAAATATAAATATAAATTTCAACCTCAGACTTATGCATTTGGAATCATTTCTTTTAATTTAATTTAGAATTATTATTTCTTGGTTTTCAACTTGTCAATGGCGAGACATCTACAGTGAAAGATTAGGTGCGTAATGAAGAGAGATTATTACGAACTGAGTGAGGTGTTGTATTAATGGAGCCAAAGCCAGTATTTCACACAAATTTGCACAAGTTTTTGAGATCTCATATGACAAACTTCCTATTGTGATCACAGGCGACGAGCTATGGTAACTCACGCTGAAACAGTCCTTGCTAGGAAAAAGGGATGTGTGAACCATATTTGTTACCTTATATAGTTAACCAGATGGGTAAGACGAATCACATGTCAGTTACTCTCATTTCCAAGTAATAGAGAAGTCCAAACCAACAGATACTAACATATGTCACCTTTATATAATACTTCTTTGAATTAAAATGTTATCATTATGTCACCTATGGTAGTTTGATATGATACATTAACAATATAAATTTTATGTGTGACATTGTACCTGTTGGAAACCTATCTAGCAATGTAGAACTTTAATTGAAACGTTACAAAACTAACATTTTATCCAAACCGAGGTTATGGTGAAAATACCCAAAATATACCATCCTGAATTTTAATCAAATGAAATGATTTGTTGTATACAGAAGTTTATGACCGCCTTGATAAAACGCTTTTCCATCATATGATATATTAATTGAAGGTTACCTATTACAAAAATGAAATGTAAGAGGAACTTAATCTTTGTTTAAATAATATTGAGAGAAAAAAAATGCCCTGACTAAAATGCAATTCTTTCGATCATTTAAATTGTTCTTCAAATCATGTGTTTGCAACTGCTATTAATTTATTTGAAAAAATACATTTTGTAATAGGGCTCTTGACTATGATCACCAGGTACGAAAAATATTTTTCTCCAGTAAAATTTGTTGAGTATTGGAAAGGTTCTACAGCAGTTCTTGCGGTATTGTATTTGAATTCTTTGGAGAAATTATCAGTGCCTCATGTCACGGTGATCCTGCCACATGTGACTTTCACCCTTGCTTTGATTACGGAGACTCGAATCACTAAAAAAGAATAATGTAATCTATAAAACAGTGTTACCAATGTGTCCCCAAGTCACGAAATCGAATATTTTTGCAAATTATTAGTTCATTATTTGTAGTTATCCAATTACTATCAATAAACATATTTGAAAGTTTAAGGATTTGATAGTCAGCTCTTTGAAATCTCTGATACTATGACAAAATATATAAATTGTAAAAGAGGTTATCATCGATTTATTTTACCGACCTTAAAACATAGCTTATTTGCTGAATCAGATAATTGAAAACAAAGTTGCTCTGAAGAGGCGTTATATTTTTATATTATCACAGACACTGGAAGCCTTTAATGGAAATAATGACATGGAAAATCTGTCATCTCATGATTAAATCGAAATTGTATCCTTTCATCCAAACACAAGAAAATCAATCAAGGGATTCTGATTTGCAGTCATAGCTTTCATGTTTTGATCAACACCTGATACAGCGGACGTTTGCAAAATATTATTAAATTTGAAATTATAAGAACAGAAAGGGAACATATTCTTCCTCCAATAGTTGGGAAGTGCAACTTGAAAGTTACTGTTTCCTTACGAAATGTTTAATAGTTGCTCACATGAATACCATGCCATATTTTTCATATGCTGAAAATGGCTTTCGAAGTAATTATTAAAACCTGAATGTGAGACTGTGGAAGTGCTGGTGAGACAAACTATGAAAATTTACTAATGCTAAAACCTAAGTTTCAAAATTGTTTGTGTTTCAATAAAACAGGACATATCTTATCCTCAGAATACAAAGTAAAATGCATGCTATCAACATGTTACAAAATGAACATCGTCAGCAGACAATTAATATATTATAAACTCTTGAAAACAAATTAAGCATCACCATGTTTTTTCCCAAGAAAACGTTGCTCGGCAAGAAAAAATAATTGCATAATATGATAGAATAATGATCTGGCCTTTAGAAGAGACAAGACAATTTCATTCAGATAACGTTTCATTACTTTCAACCTTAGCAGCAAGGCATTTTTTGGTATTTTAATATAAAAACATGTTACATTAAACCGAGAAATAAAAGTGGATGAGTAATTGTAATGTAATTCCATTTATTCAAGCCAACTAGTCAATCTTGGTGTCTGCCTTTTAGTCAACAAAGCATACATTTATTTTATCTTGAAATATATTGCTGTGTGCTGGGATAATGGGTTACAACAAAATGGATTCAAATTAACCTTTTTCAAAATGACTTAAGAATGTTTCCTTTTGACAATGTAGAGACTTGATGTCTGAAACGAACGGATAAGCCATGTTTTTGACGTTAAAAATGTAACACGAGTCAAGGCTTTATACTAACTTGGATAGGATTACAACTCCTTAAGATATCTTAAGTCATATTTATATCTTGGCTTGTTGACCTTCCAGTTATTGATTTACAAAAGTCTTATAATTATAATTTTTTTGGTCAGCCTGTGCATTATCATTATCTAGTTTTTTAAAGAAATTACTTTGATAATGACTATAACCAGTGTGTAATTTGAAATCTTATATTTGTAAAAGGAAATCAGTTAAAAAATTTTCAATTTTCAAAGGATTGGCACATCTAATGAAATCAGTTTTGTGGAAGATTTGAGTCTAAATATAATATACATAATAAGGAACCGTAGGTTTTGATTCACGGTTGGTATCTTTTTATCTATGATATTCATTTCTCATTCTAACAACTAAGCGTTCGGAAGGTAACTAATTATATTTAAAGCTGAAATGTCGAGGTAGGAATAAAAAAACTTCATGTCAAACATGCGGAACTGCTTAAATTCTCAGGAGTTATTAAAAATTAATAACATCCAGGCGTTATACTGTACTCTAATACATACATTTTAGTGTGTTAATTCTAAAAGTGTTACTTGACATGTCATCATTTTAAATTCGAAATCAATAATTTGTATATATAGCAGTTTGGTAGGCTATATGAAAATAACAGTGAAACTTATTCCACTAACTTAAGATATATATTGTGTCAGAAGCAACACTATTGTTTTTTTCTGGCAGATTCTTCTGAAGAATTTTTTTTATAACTGTCCGTAAAAAGGTGTACATGGTTATTGTTCATGTTATTTACGACTGTAAATATGACATTGCTGATAACATAAATGATAAGTGTGCATAAGATGTACATTAAAAATATGCGTTCAAACGTGTTTAATTTATGTGATAAATGTGTCTACATAGAGATATATTTTCATTTCAACATCATTTGAAATAAGTTAAAGAATATACAAAAAATAGTAATTTCAATGTGACCATTATTAACTCAGTTTATTAATGGCCTTCATTAACTTCACTCTTATTTGAAATATGTTTCCCTGATCATAACTAAAGAAAGCAGGTCATTTGGTTGAGATCAAGTTTGGGCTGAATGCCGTTGGACTCAATACTCAAGATGTAATCGTCTTAAAAGGAAGTTCCTATTAGCGCCATACCATCCAAAACATTGTCAAATATGTCAATAATCTACTTTCATCATAAGAATGGATTGCTGGGAAATAGAATCAAATTGATTCAAGAATCTTGTTTGCTGAAACTCTCATATTTAAAATTTCGATTTCACTTTTTGATAATGCGTATAGAGTTCCATTTCAAATTCGTATAGTAATGCGGAATCCACACTTGTAAAGAAATGAATTAACGATGCAGCAATTAAAGAAATGAATTTTCAAAAGATTTGTGATGATTAGTTTTTAAAAAAAATCTGAATAGATACGGAAACTGATTCACTGTTGAAATATAAAGTTTCATTCAGAATATCATAATAATTTCACAATTTCAATTCAATAGAAGATAGAAACTGTCAGGCTTTTTGTTAGAACGTTTTAGCACAAAATTAAAAGGTTTATTTTGTTGAATGTACTCTTTTTGGGGTGTACAAATTATACATGTGTTTTAAATGACCAGAGGCATAATTTAAAATGCATCAAGAAAATCGTAAGTTGCATCAACCATTATCTGATACGTTCTTCTAATGTTTCAGTTTGGCAGATGTTTGTTCATTTTCTTTAGCTAATACATATCATTACCAGACATGAGAAAACTAAGTGAACAAACAAATTTAACCATCTCCTATTAGGACTATTACACAAAAAAAGATATGTGATGCACTGCAAGTTTTTTTAATTTCTTATCAAGAACATAAAACATATTCTACGATAACTACTTATCTTTCCCAAATTTTCGTACTTGATTTTTATATTTTCAATTCATATATCAATTTGCATTGTCTATTCATTTTTCAATGTATCCAGTTGTTATTATCAATGACATGAATTCCTAAGATAAGTGTATGTTATTGGCAACCAATAAGACGTAGTCGTCAAAAAATACCTAGATGTAAAGAGTGTTCAGGTGATGTTTTGAGAGTAGTAAATTTCCTAAGTCATCGAGGTACTATCATAAGCGCCGTTTTAAAAAAATATAGAACTTGAAAAAGATTTATGAATGATCCTCGGCACAAATCCCTGTACAAGGAAAATTATAAGTAGTTTTTAATGTTACAACATTAGTAGTATAATTGCATATCATGTAATTTCTGGCAGAGATTATCCATCTGAATGCGATAGCAGGATAATAAAATCTGCTCAATGTTTCCAAATGAAATTATTTTGCTAAATATGGTGTCTTGATATCGAAAGGTTATGTTTTTATTATATCATTTCCTAATGAAAATTATTCATATTTGGAATGATTACATTCACGTTTGTATATGATTAACAACATTTGAAAATTTCAAATATGTTGAAAATCTTTGAATTATACTTTTTATTTCAGGTAGATGTTCGTAAAGTAAAGAAATGACTTAACCACATAAATGTCAGTATATCAATGTGAAACTAAAGCCAAAAATATATCAATGTTAAATCAGTTCGTTTGTGAAACCAGTATTGTATTATTTCTAAAATTAGCTGTTGATAAATATCCTTCTATATTGTAACAAAAATATAAATTTTCGTTTTGCTATCTCTTAGATGGGGGAATCAACAATACTGCATACATGTATGAATAAAAAATTTACCAAAAGCATTTTCACAAGTTTTTGGTTCTATCTTCACAGCAACAGTTGCCCGAGACATGTAATGACACGGGGCATGAGCCTACGAAATTAATCGATCTCAAGTTTCTGAAGATAAACGGAAGCACTTTTCCTATTCCATAGAGTATGAATTACGATGTCAAAACAGGAAAAAATTGTATCCTCTCATTTTGCTTATGACATGGAGGTTTCCCTGTGTTTTGTTGATTTTGTTTCCTCATTGATAAGTAACTTCTCAAATACAATGAATAAGAATATGAAAAAGAAAAAGTCTTGTATGGACAAGATATATCTTCAGTTAGAATTTACTCCAAGGATATAAGGTACCAATATCGTCTCATTTAATCAGCAAACAGAGATGACATCTATATCATACCAAATAAGTTTTTAAATAATTCTTTTATTTGAAAATTAAGGCTTAACTGATCACTATACTTTGCATGTTAAAACATCGCTATATCCATACCAAAGGCATAGTGCAAGTCAGGTGTATCTCCTCAACCTACTTATACCAATAAAGGATCTATATGGCAATCTAGGAATAGTGTGAAGCGCAAGATAGCGTTCTGGGACTAATATACAGAGGTCAAAAGCTACTTACATCTTCCAGGGGGTGCCCCATAGACCAATAAATAACATTCAGGATAAAATGCTTGGCTTCCAGTGGGTGCCTCATAGACCTAATAACATTAATCATTAAATGCTTTGCTTAATACTTAACAGAGTATAAGATATATATATATATATATAAATAAACCACAGAATTTTCTTATTCCTCACTAGTAAGGAAGCATACATCTACATCTGTGTTCACATCTAATTATTTCTTTTAGATTGTGCCACTCTTCTCACTTAGTTATTGTTAAAGCGTTGTAAGTGAGAGTATGTTGTTTGCTCAAAACCTGTATGAGTGGCCTTGTGAAAAAATATAAGAGTATACTCAGCTTGAAAAAAAACACTTTCTCCATTGCTTCAGAATGTAGTTATTCAAATACTAACAACTAATAATCAATTTAATGAAAATAAAAGATTTAAAATTTAAAAAGAATATGCCTCTACATAAATATAGGTATACGAGGTAAGAGAGTGTTTCTTTTCTAAAGTTTTGAATGTTTTGCCTAGAAATGCCGATGTTCTGACCTAAGGTAAAAATGGCCCTCTGGGATAATTTTTTCTCTATGGAAAAACATATTTTGCTACTTTCCTTGAAGTCATATGCAAACAGTTAACATGATCTATATTTTAAAAATCATAATCATCTCTCTTCCTGTGCTAATCTCAATTTCTTTGGCACTATAACAAACTTTGTGCTTTTATTGTCTCTCGTGACCATAACCATGCATATGTTTTACACATTGTTTTTGACTTTTTAGTTAAGTATGCATCTTTGAACATCTTTGGCGTTGTTTTATTTGCACAAGTTCAAGCAAAGTAAACAAAGTATTCATGTAGGAGGAGCAAAATTTACGCCAGTTTTTTACAAATTTATTTTTCGTATTCAACGTTAATTTTCTTTTATCTTAAGAAATGTCACGTTACGAAAACAAGCCTTTAACATTAACTTTCTATAAAAATGACCCGACCTGTTGTCTCCATGATTAAATTAAAAAAACGAAAATTGTTTGTTTTTAGTTGTAATTTTTAAACCGTATCATCTAATTATGTTTTCGGGAAACAAAGCAAAACCACGACAAACTGGATTCAGATGATCCTATCCTCGCATTAACGTAAGAAGTCTTAAGTGTTTTGTGTTGACAGTATAGAGACATAATGTCTGAGGAGTAAGGATTATCGTGTTATTCACGTAAATATGTCTCATCAATCATGGCTTTGAACAAACATTGTCTTCATTATATCTCCTTTAAATATACAGCACATATTTATATCTTTCCTTTTTAGAGCTAGTTACAAAACATTATAATTATTTATATCCCTATGTTCATTCTTAATGTAAGCCATATTGATAGTGTTTGTTAAAGTATACATTGGTAAGGATGATAATTAAGCCCTTGTGTCATTTGAAATCATATTGATAAAGTTTTAAAATCACAGTAGTTAAGACATTTTTATTATGCTGACCTTGCTAATTTAACAAAATCAAAATCAATTAGATTAATCGTCAATGAGAATCGTCATATCTAGCGAAATGTCACGTGTCGTTTAAAATTAAGATCTTCACTTCTCAACTGATACCATTCTTGAGTATGCATTCCTACTTCAGTCAACTTATCAGATTTCCTGATACTTCTCAGAAATATTGTATGCTATGCACTAATAAAGGCTTTGTGGTTGGCAATCGTGTCTATTCATCACATATAATCGACCTCAATTGAAACGTTACGTTTGCAACAAGCAGTAAATGATAACCACTTTGTAAATTCATCTTATCAACTACAGTAATGATAACAAGGTTGAAAATTATGGTATTAAAGCAGTGTTGATGATCTATATATTTAGCTTTAAAAAAGATTAAATGTTAAATGAAAATATGTAATTGTCTTGATTTTAAATATCTGACATTTTAAATAAGTTAAGGGAATACAAACCAAACCATCAAACTTACTTTGGACTATGATGCTCGATTGATATGATTTATTGATCTGTAAACATAGATATTATTACCCGAGGAAGTGTGTCATATGGCTTTTACGAAACAAGTGTGAATTGTTGTGTTACCTGAGCGAAAGCGAAATTCTCACAAGTTGCATAAAAGTCATGACACACTTCCGAGGACAATAATTTCTTTATTACCGATTCTATTCCATTTCAAACGCATGGAAGTATTCATTATTTATCATCCAAAACTGTGTTCGACAGGAGATATTGCTTGTGGAAGATCAAGCGATATCTCCTAGGAGATATTGTTTTGACAGTAGATTTTGAACAATGCTCTATTACAGTCAATTTAATGACGTCACAATTGTTTTACATCATCAAGTAATGACATCACAATGTTATGACGTCATAAACATGATGGCGTCACAATGCTATGACATCACTCCACTGAGAGTCTTAGAGTAGTGCAGTGTTCAGAAACACACGTTTCACGGAATTGAAATGAAAAATGATTTTGGATGATAAATAGAATCTCACCCTCATTTCTACACTCGTTGATAAAAGTAAAATATCCTCGGCAAGCCTCGGATACCTGTAACTTTTATCAACTCGTGTTGATATATTTGATATCAAAAGACACTTTGGTGATTTTCTCTATATATTATTATTTATATATAACGGCCTCCTTCCCTTGCGACGGCCCGCTACTTTGACGTCACGAACATTGGTTTTATGACATCACAGACGACGAAATACAGTAACTCGCGCTTAGACAATTGTTGCTAGGCAAAAATGCACATGTGCTCATATTGTAAATATGTCACCGCTTATAATAAACTATATGGGTAATAAATCATAATATGAACCAGGCCTAAAAAACGGTTATGTAATAGATGTTTCTTGACGATCCATAGTCATTGATTACCTTAAAATTACTTTTAATCTAATTTTAAGTAAAAGAATTAGGTCATTGGGTTAAAATCTATTTTGAATAGATTTCTTATGGGCTCAATTACACAATTTGTAATCCTCTTTAAAACTAATTTCTATTGACACATTCCCCTCTAAAACAGCTTGCAATTTTTCCAATAATCACTTTGTAAGCTACTTTTAACAGAATAAAGTTCAGAAATAGCATAAAAGTGATCAGGAATTATGTTTGTTTAAGTTATTTTATTAACAAATTTGCAATCCAATTTCGGTAATGCTTTCTCCGTAAATAACTGCATGATCCAATCTTTTGAAGAAATGTAGTTTTGGCAAATAGCAAGGAAGCTTATCGGAATTGATGAGTTGTGAAGTTTATATTTTTCTACAAACAGGGAAAAGATATAAAAAACGGATTCACTGTTCAGATATTATTCATTGTACTCCTTATCTATTAAAGTCATCAAGTGCATGCATCTAATTTCAACCCAGGCTTGAGTTATACAATAGTAGTGTTATAATATCTCTTAAATAGATCAGCATCTGTTTTCCTTATTGTAGGTTGAAATTGATATCAGGACAGTCATGTGCTTAAGCTCAGACTCTGTAGGTTCATTATGTTAAATGTACTGTACTGTACTGTCCTTGGAACTTTTAAAAATATTTACATGAACTTAGGCATGATAAAAAATCCCGTCCCAGAATCTTTGATCGTATAAACCAATACCTATTTATTTTAAAAAGCCATTACTACAGTACTTTAGATGATTGTTGAATCTTTTTAATTTATACAGATCATAATCGAACATGGAGAAAGACATTGCAAGAATGAAAAGTGAAAATCCCTCGTCAATTGAATAATAATTGATGCCATTTGGTGACCACATCTTGTTTTAATTTTCTTTAAAGTTGTAAAAAAGCGATTTATATCATCCTACAAAATACCATTTAAAAATAACTTTGATAATATAATCATTTCAACATGTCATTCTTGACAGAAAATTTAAGCTCAATGAATAAGAATATTCTTTTCCTTGTTTGCCAGAAATAGAAACTCGTTTGTTGAATAGAATATCAAGATATTACAAATTGATGATTGTGTCATTGAACAATTGTAAAATGTTGCAAACAAATATGTAAGGTTTGTATTATCGTGTAAGCTTGCAAAGTATCAACATTTACAAAATTGATAAATTTGTTATGCATTTTTCAATCTAATTAGATCTGTCGTAAATATTTTATTTTATTACAAATGGTGTGGTTTTCCTTATTCACCAATTCAAAAAGGTATACTAAATAAAGTATACGAAATTGTATGTTTATCCGTCTGCAGTAAGATATTTTAATGGACAAAGCTGCCAGAAAAGTAACATGCCAAATTTGGCTTTACCCACAAGATTATGAAAGGTATAACTCATCTTGAAGGCAATTGTTAAATGTCGGTTAAAGTAAATTGCTAAACTAAGACACAACTTTGATTGGACTACGGTACCGTTTATTAAATAATTTCTGATAATGTATATTTTAAATCTTAAAGAAATTGAAATCTCTGAAATGATACATTACAAGTGAGTGAATCATACAGTTCACCCAAAAGCATTTGAGCAAGTGCTTGGTTTAATACCAAAGGTTTGAGAAGCCTGAGACTAATGGCACGGGGCATGAGGCGACCAAATGAAACCATCAGAAAGACAAATGAATCCATCAGAAAGTCTAAAAAACTTAAGTGAAGCACTTGCCTTGGGTTTAGAGTTTGTGAAGTAAACTGTCAGGGTAGGAAATCATCACAGCTCATTAGGCTTATCAGATGGAAGATTTACTTAAAGAGATAATTCCAAAAAATCACTGATAATAGAAGAGCATGCATAATGTTTCCATACATCTTCAGCTATTTTCATGATAATTGCAATCTGTTAAACTGACATATCCATTGTTACTGAGACTAAACACTTATTCATTTGTCCATCTTACATGAATGATTGATGTTATGTATCATAAATAACTGCTCATTTGTTTTACTTTACCTCTAAATATCTAACATAATTTCCTCCTTTAAAAATGTCTCAAAGCAGTGAGACTGTCACTCAATCTCAACATACTTATAGATTTATGATTTATTGCATCAGCTATCATTTTGATAAAAGTCAGAATATCCGAATATAATTATCTTGCTCTAAAGGGGCAATAACAAAATTATAGTTTTTCAAATAGTCCCAAAGAAACATTGAATATCAGAATCGCATTAGATAAGAGAGGTCAAACATATAAGTCATCAAAAGTCAAAGAATAAATGATCAATTATCAAGGAAACACTATTGGGCTTGCACTTATATACAGTTGCCCTGCACAACAAACACTGGAACATTATCTGTATGCTTATATTTCATCCATTTGCTTTTTGAAAACACTCTTTAATAGTAAAGTAGTATTATTCCATTCATTATTTCAAAATGACATTTAAGCTAGTGATTTGCGTCTGTGACGCTGTGTCATTCAAAATTGATGGATTTGTTTGCTTGCTTTTAAAGTGATGAAAACATTATGTTTATGGTAATATCAAATTAACGCTGTCCTGGACGTACAGAAGAAACATCATCTAAATGAACAGATATATAACGAATGACATTCATGCGATAAATATGTTTCTTATTTCTACTTCTTACTGTTGAAAATTAAAATGTAACTGTTTCCTGTTCTTCAAATATGCAACAAGTCCAAATATCCATATCCAATCCATAGTGTTGTTCAGAGGCATCCTGAATTTTCTAAAACTACCTTTACCAATAAAGTATCTAAATGGAAATCAGGCGGTTGTATGATATGCAAAGTAGCAATCTGGGACTACTATACCGAGTTCAAAAGCTACTTAGATCTTCCAGTATGTGCCCCGTAGACCAATATATAACATACAGGATAAAATGCTTGGCTTAATGCTTAGCAGATTATTAGAAACAAATAACTCACAGACATACTCTTCTTCCGTACTGGTCAGGACTCTTACAATTAATGTTTCTATGTATACCATTTCATTATTAAGCATCAATCTGCTCACCTATTGTTAATATAACAACTTATCTATGGGTTACTGTTAATATATGTATATTTAAATGTACATTGCTAATAGTCCTGCATTGCTAGACTTTGACCCAATAGAAGGAAGGATTCACATTGGATGGTCGAACCCCTAAAATAGATTCAAATACTTTTATGATATCACAGACTATACAGGGATCAACTGCATTTTAGTGCCATCACAGCCGTGACTTCTAGTTTGATTCTCAGAAAATTGACTTGTTCGCCAAAGAACTACCCAGCTAACACAAAACGTTTTATAAACGTTTTCTGAAAGTTTCTTAGAGAAACGTTTTCTAAAAACATTGTAGAAACGTTCATAAAACGTTTTCAGAAACATTTTGGCAAAACGTTTTTAATACGTTTTGTAGAAACGTTTTTATAATGTCTATCTGACACCAAATATAAACGTTAATGTAAAAACGTTGTTAAAACGTTTTAAAAACCTTTCAAACATGTTATGATAAATACGTTGGTGAAACGTTTTAAAAACATTACGAACAAACCAATAACAATTAAAATAAAGTTTTAAATCTAGAGATTTGGATTGATTTGTTTTTTAGAATTTCTTTATCATATATTTAAAAAAAATATTTTTGCAAAAACAATTCAACACTGTTAACGCCATTGCATGTGTATCACGGACAATATATTTTTGTATATATATGTCAGTTTTACTGTTTCATTAAGGTAAAAACGAGCAATTTAAGTATGATATATTTGGATAGAGCAATATCTACGTCGCATTGAGGTCAAAGTGCGGCCATACAGAAAAAAAAGTTGTCATGATAAACTTAATTATAGACGGGACATTATAAATCAGTTTACTGTTTCACTTAAATTCAGCGGGAATGCCCCACCATCATGATTGCCATTTCATAAAAGAAGCAGTATAGTCGCGTTGGTTCGAAGAGATCTGCATCATACTATCGCTGTCCTTAGAAACTTTATAATTATTTTGGAGTGCATTTCGTTTGAAATGAAAACTTATGTATAAATATTCATCTTCTTTTCATTGTAATTAAAATCACAGCACCACACACAATGAATATATAACATAGACAGCCACGTGCATGCATGTTTTCGAAGACATCTCCGACAATGTAGTACTCTAATTAAGTTATTTGAAATTCATGACTATTAAATGAACAAACATCGTCAAATTATGCATTTATTCTATGTTTTAACATTACATAATTTACTTTACTAATACGCAAAAATTGTATTTTGGAAATGTATTAAGAAATCCCGAAACTTCTTCACTTAGCTAGGCTTACGGTATGGCGTAAATTGTTTACAACTGTGACCTTAAATTCAAATGATTTTTAAAAATTTAAGCTTCCCAGCCGCATGTGCCAGTCGAAGGATCTATAGTTTCCAATTTTGTTTTTACACAGTATTGCATTTTGAGAAGAAAAAAAACACGCGCCAAAATCGTTCACCAAACATAACAGAAAGAAAGTTTGTCTGTGATATTAAAACAATTTCACATTAATTCATCAGTTCTATGAATTGAAAATGGAAACAGTAGAAACTGTAAGTTAAAACCATAAGGGGATATCTTGGCCTCGCTGCGATGTACTTTTTAGTTTTTAACTATCATACTTAATAAATTCTAATCTTTGATATGACGTTTAACAATAAAATCACGTTTCGCGCCATCACAAATGCTCATGACGTCATATAAAACATGAGGTCGTAACGATTACGTCACAAGCGAGTACTTGGCCGCCATGTTTGACGATGCCGAAGGGAATCAATGTTTACACTGCGAGTTATTGGCACTGGCACCTCTCCGATTCTTCCTAAAGCTATGAGGTAAGTTGTTTGACACTTTTTATGTATGCTTTCTATCATTAGAATCTAACACAATCTACGAACTTCTGATTTATGATCATCGTTACGATAAATAGCCTAGGCTAGTACGCTGCCTAGATCTCATCGCAAAGAGGAGCATGTGATACAAAATTAGACGCAAATAGCCTACTGCTGTATGTCTTATTACATTATACAACAGCCATCTATCAAAGACTATTTACGTTTTCCATGGTTAAGACATTTTTAGTTATTTAACCAACAATATCATTGCTTGGAAGTTTTGTTGTCGCCGGCTCGGTTCCAGAAACACGGTCAAACTCCTTACAGTGTCACGGCATAGCATTACATGCTTGATGACGCATGATCGTCACAAGTGCTGCACAGAGTTTGAAAGGTATTTCGATCAGCTGTTTGCGAGTGCATGCTTTGTGTTCGACGTTCATTTCCATTGTTTATATATATAAGATGATGATGCAGTGCGTCATTTAAACCTAACCATATCTAATATTTGAATAAACGACCCTTCATCTCCAGGGTGCACGGTCATCGTGATTACATTGATTACAGATACTTTACTTTACAAATTTGTGTTTCGTATAAACAATTCAAACATGTTGGTGAGTGAGTGAGTTGGGGTTTTGCGTGCTTTCAACAATATTTCAGTTATTAAACACGTGGATGACAAGCATCCAAAAGAGTGGACAGATCAGGGAGAAAGGGATCGACAGGATGAGGGAAAAGACGGAAAGAAAGGCATAGTGAGAGATAAAAAGCAGGTTTTAGAAGGACTCAAATTTGGTCTGGCTTCCACCCGTCGTCCTGTCCAGCGTGGGTGCCCCTATCAGGAGCATGTTCGCTCCAGCTGGCATAGATCCAACTTCCAAGTGTCTCTGAAGTACGCAAACCACCACACCACGATAAGGTATTGTTTTATCACGTTGGTGAAGTTATAATCATTTAGTATATAACCATGAGAGTTCAGCTGAATCATGAATCTAAATGAATAAACGTTAGATTATTGTCTAGATAATTCAAATATAGAGTGATAAATTGTAGGCATAATAGGGGATTCTTTATATTACCTCATGAATATTTATGAGGTATCAGAAACCAAGTGTTTGTACTAGAAAACGAGGCTAAGGCCGCTTCGAAACCCGGAATTTACGTTCCTACAGCATTGTCAAGTCAGTATCCTTTCGAAATTATGCTTTGTTTGTAAAACATTTCGCTAAATTCAACTGCAGAAAGACCATAATCGGATAAGCTTCTACATTTCTTGGTGTAGCAGAGATTAGAATATCATTTTACTTGGAGATAGAATTCTTTCGACCGATATTCGGGGGTATTCCCATGCTGGGTTTACCGTCATTTTGAACTGTCCGTTGAACTATTTCAATGTTTAGCAAAATATGGATATGAAATACTCACAATAATTTTCTCATTTCCGAGAAAAATCAAGAAATATTTTCATAACACACACTCGTTTACAGCTGGAAAATGATACAGATTTAGCGATCTCTACGTAAAAGCTTCAGCCGTTTCAACGTGCCCACTTACGTGACTATTAGGTCATTCAGTACAGGACTCAATGTAAACAAACCAGAATCTCAATTTAGGGGGCTAAAATAGAGATACAAACAAGATCAAATGTAAAATGTTACTATTCCTTTGAATATAATTAAAATACATAATTTTGTTAGTTTCTGCTGAGGTCGCAAATAACTTTTAATTTAGCTGAAAAATAAATACAATTTTCTAGCTTTAATAACTCCCAAAGTTCTGTACTTTTTTGGGCCTAATGTGATTATTTATAAAACAAGCTACATAAAAGCAGTAGCCAAATATTTCTAAAAAAAAAAATTTAGCTTTCCTTTTCATGATAAATACATAAGATATAAACAGCAAATAAAATCACATAATTAGTTAAAACATAAATGTTAATCATTCATTAATAATTCATGCTTATACACTCGTGTATAGCCGAAGGAAATTCAAATTACACAGCGAATCGTATTATCAAAATGCAGGCATTACGCTATAAGTTATTATGTCAGGTCTTCATATAAAATTCGAATTCTATGTTTATGAAACATATCTAAAGGTCAACGGGAATCGCTACCTTTACACGACTTCACTAGAGTCACCAATATTTCGTAAGTATGCGCGCAAAAGTGCCCATGTGCATAAGTGTACCACATCAGATTATATCGTAACTGTACGAAAATCTGTCAAATTATTGTGTCAATATTATGAAATATTCAATTCTCTTTAAACATAGGGCTGCTGAGCTCGAGGAGGACAAGGCGGAGGACCGGGGAGGCAGGGAAGAGTAAGAACCACCCAAAATGAATGACAGTGTTCTAGCTGGCTCCAACAGGGGAACTCATCTTACTCTCAGGTAACCACTAATGATAAATATTATAAATGATGATTGATGAACGCTTCACGCTTTATTTGTATATATAAGCAGAACTCAAACCAATTGAAATACAGTGCTGTCGGGTATAGCTAAGCACCTTAGTGATACACGATCATTCATCCGCGAAAAATACAAAATATTGGTTAAAACCACTTCAATCTCTAAGTTTAGAGTTCGTTGATAATACAATAATTATACTCCCGCCTTACAGCGTAGCATGATCCCGAGATGTGCCTTTTGAGGGTTAATCAACAAATGATTTAATTTTGTTGTGGTTTCCATAGAAACATGACTAAAACAGTGAATATATGACCAAGTCCTTTATCCAGGGTATATCTTCTAAACTATACATGCTATCTTCACCAACTTCATACACTTATCACCCATGATCCATAGGTGTGCCTTGTAAGGGTAAGAACAACAAATTATTTGTATTTTCGCAGTTTCCATGGAAACATTACTAAAACAATGACTCTCTGACAAAGTGCTTTTTCCTGAGCATATCTCCTAAACTATACATTCTAGCTTAAACAAACTTAATACACTTATCAACCATGATCCCTTGGTGAGCTTTTTGAGGGTTAGACCAACAAAGAAAGCCAGATTATAGTTTGTAGCTGGGGTATGTGAGTTGTGGTCACTTCTTTACTTGTTAATAATAATTGATAAAGTGGCCACCCCCCTTATTCCCATACGTGGGCATGTGTAGGCTAACGATACGCAGGCAGGGTTTGAATACTCCTAACATCTACATTATTATGATTTTGATAGATTTCAAAACTATTTTCTGAGGTTTAGTTAAGGACAACCCGATATATGGAACCATTGTCATGTGAAAAGGCAAACTATTTTATGACGCCATGATTGCTAGGAATTTTGTTGCTGTTTACCATTTTGTCAGCTGTTTGTGGCACTTATCAACATTTAAGTCCTTTTTACAATTTCAAAAACTTCATGATAGCTTCCAAACTGACTAAAAATGCAAGGACAATAATGTTCACAAGCTAACATTCATCCTGATTTACTAGGCTAAGGTTAGTGTGAGTGTATATCTTTACCCGACATGGCTGTACTTGAAATAATAAAACCCTATATTTCAATAATACAAAATTGGCTCCATTCATAAAACCATCTATATTCAGTGTTTGATTTATTATATGGGACGGTTTATTTTTTGTTATCATTCTTTTCATGTTTATGTTACAGAACGTTGCTCCGCTCCGGAACGGTGCCGTGAAGAAACATGTACATTGAGGCAAGAACAATGAAGGAAAGCGTTTTTCCTTATATAATAATCCTAAGGTTGAATAAACAATTTTGTATAGATTATCCCTGTCTGTTTTTTTTTTTTTTTAATTATAGTTGAAATGACGGACTGGATTTATAGTAATGGTATGGCTAACCCTAGTATTTCATTACCATATTTGTTATAACATAAGCTAGGTTATCGCCTATTGGAGTCTTGACTCCATTTTCAATAATTAGTAAATTCTGAGTTTGAAGGGAATGTGTTCATGTCACAACCCGCCATTCGTTTTTATTAGTGACCACCGTCTGTTAAAACAAATGTGGTACGTGCAACCTACCAAAGTATTGCTTTAAACTTCCAGTCGTGTGCCTTGTGGGGACTTTTTTTTATGTAGTAATGCATGTGTGTATGTGTTCAGGTGACTGCACATATACTGATAAGAAAGGAAATAGTTAATGAACAACATTATGTATTACAAGGATCACATGTAATTGTATCGGACAAGGTATGCAAAACATGCTAAAGGTATTAATATTTTAAAACGTGTATCCGAATATTGTACGTTGTGATAAGGTTTCCACATGGTTTCATAAAAACATTTCTCCGAAACGTTTCTGAAACCAAAAAAAAACTCCACAAAAAAACGTTCCAGAAACGTTTCCCAAAACGTTTTAGAAACTTTACCGAAATGTTTCTGAAACGTTTCTGTGTTAGCTGGGTACCCATGTTATTTCCATAGGATTAAGTGTCCACGTGGTAACATTACGACAATGTTAAAGATAATTTTGTGTCAATCATCATCGAAATATAAGGATGGAGTTGTCATTTGTTTATTTGACTTTCAAATCTCTTTAACTAAGCATATCTTTATATTTTTACAGTTCTTGTAGAGTGAGCGTATCTTTCCTCAGATTTTATCTTATTATGACTATATTTTCAGATCAATTAGATCTAGTTTGTAACCTGATCTTAAAAATAACTGGAGTGCATATGTGTGGTAACAAAATGATGTAATCAATCAGCCATTGTGTATAATAAGTAATAAAACTTTGTTTTTAACTCAGTGAGTATTCTGAGATATTTTCCTTTAAAAAAATTCTAAAATGCAATTGATATAAAATCTGCAAAATGAAAGGTTAGTTTATTAAGTTTTACACTGTTGCTCATGATATTTAATGAACCTATAACCAAAGCCGAAAATTAAGGTACACACGTGAAACAATAACCTAATAAAGAATATTAACATCATGACATGCATTAAGTCAAGTGTAGTCTCTTTGCCGTCGTAGTGAGTGACGAATCCGCAAAAATGAGTGTCTTGTATGCTATTAAATTTGCTTCAGCTTTCAGAATATATATCAAATCAATAACACTGAGCTTCAGTTCTGTACTCTTAGAAATTGTTTTTGAACGAATTCCAAGGTTGTTACTTGCAAACGGTATTTCTTCATTTTATTGCAAACTGATATCGTGACTATGCATGATACCGGAAAGAAGATAGTTGTAATATGTGTAATTGTTAAGTTTGGCGCATTATATCCAGATTAGAGAGATATTTTTTTGCAAACACGACTAATATTTTTTTTTAAATTTCTTATTAAATTTTATTTGTTTGAGAAGTGCTTTGCTATGAAATAATACAAGGCTTTGTGGTTAGCATCGGCATGGCTGTAGAAAGGTATTTTTTGGTAACTTCAAATAAACATAAATTTCACCAGAATTATCAACTTATGTACACAGATATCCAATAGCCTCTAATGAATCTTATTACGATCTATTGTTTTTAAAAGTATTTCTCTTAACGTAAAACTTTTCAAAATCTTAACAACGACTATACCATACTATTTAATTTGCTTAAATAGATTATGATATTGCCTAAAACAACCTATGTTTTCAAGGAAAATTTGAAATTACAAATTACATACAAACATCGACTTCGATTGTCAAGAACTTGCTGGACAAATTAATGATTTTAACTTTAAAATCGTCAGATAAAGCAGCTGCTTAAAAGCAATATTCTAAAGCAATTTCTTGGCAAACCATAACGACTGATAAATATTTTATCATAATTCCCCCTCAATGGTATGGAAGAATTACCAACAGATCCCCTTACGAGTCAATGACACAAGGCGTAATCCTCTTTAAGACAGATTTGTATTGGCACATTTCTCCAAAAGTCTCCTTCTTTTCTAATAATCACTGTAAAGTTACTTTCAACATAAAGTGCATTGATCGTTCAAAAATAGAAACCAATTGAATTTGTTTGTTTAACATCTTATATGTTCCAATTCGCAATCTAATTTCACTAATGAATGTGAAGTATTTTCTTTATGAAGTAATAAGGGAATAACCGTTGAAAAGAGTTTGACCATTCAATAATGAAGCTTCTATGGATTGAAAAGATGAATCTTATAAAAATCAAGGAAGATGATCTTTTTTACAAAGGCATATTGGATATAAAAACGTATTCACTGTAAAATATTATCTGTTTAATTCTGGCTGTACTGAGACAAATGTCACCGAGTACGCGTCTAACTTCATTATTGCCATGATCGAGTTACACAATAGCGTGGTTATAGTATATCTTCAATAAACTAGTATCTGCAATCCTTCCCTGAGCCATGTGTTTTAGCTCAGAATTACATGATCACAGGTTAAATGTTCTGTGGTTTTACCTGTGTCTCACTTCATGTACAATAATAACTTTGTTTTGCCAGGTTTCATATGATTGAGTTACGCAATATCGCCGTATACGTATATCTTCAATAAACCAATCTCTGCTAATCTTCCTGTAAGGGGAAATTGATATTGGTGGAGTCATGTGTTTTAGATCAGACTTCATTCTATTCAATGAACTGTCATTTGGATTATACCTACGATTTAAGTGATTACCTCGTCTTAGGCATAGCTGATAATACGTTATAGAGAATCTGTAGTCATAAAAAAACAATATCTAATTTTGGTAAATAATTCAGTATTACAGATGGGTTTTTGTATTCTCTTTAGTAAATACATATCGTTGTCGGACATGAACTGTGTCAATTGGTGTATAGACGAACTGAGAGAACCTCCTATCATAAGTAAGACGTAAAAAAGAGGCGTTACTCATTGAAAACATCTGTTTTAATGAAATGTTTAGTGTTAATTTTGCCTCTCATAAAATTAACTTGACAAATGATTCAAGAGTAGTTCATTTATATCGCTGTAGCTAGTAATAATGCAGGAAGAAAGTCTGAAACATCATTGAGCATCACGAACTAAGGGTGATACAGCATTGAAAATCAGTGCGACATTGCACCCAAACCTTACTGCCTGGAAAACAGTTCTCTACTGCAGACAAAGTTGCCGAGCACCCATTGCTATTCAGAAATCAAATAAGCACTGGTATAATTCTGAAATATTTATTGCTAAACTATCTTTCACAATTATCTTTAATAAATTTTTATCTAAAATAAGGAAACCTAGAATACTGAATGACATAGTTCACACGAAAGCATTGGCTACAGTTTTGAGTTCAATATTTCTAACCATAGCTGCTTGAGGCCTGTAATGGCATGAATCACGAGGCTACCAAATGAATCGATTCGTGGAGTCTTTGAAGATCAACCGAAGCACTTTCCTTGGTTCCATAGTTTGTGAATTAAGGTGTCAGGGAAGGATATCATTATAACAGCTCATTGGGCTAATCAAATAGAAGATTCCCTGTGTGAGAGTATGCAGAAAGGCATTCAATAACATGAGATCATCTGAGAAGCAAGAGATGGATGGTATTTTAACAGATATCTGAAATATATTACTTCTATATCAATGAAGTCAGACACAACATGCATGACGTTACCATGGATACCTTACTTATTTTTGAATATGCAACCAAATTGTAGTTTAAAGGACTCAACTATGTACATGTATGATAAATATAATGCTATTAAAACTAAATATTATATGAATAGATGACACCTTAAACAACTTTTTATTTTTTCTGACTTGTCTCAAAGCAATTACAAAACGAGACAATGTCAATACTACAAACACGATTTATGTTTAAAATTTTGCATACAATTTATTGATGCCCTAAATGATATAGGACAAGAGACCATATACCAATATAAATCTCTTTCATGAATTTAGAGATGATTCCCAATGGGTAACATTGACTCCGTAACGGTGAGAGATATAATACCAATTGATGACATGTTTGATGGCATTTGTTCCAAGAATTTCATATTAGATACTTTAACTAAGCTTTGTATTAGGTAATTTCTAGATCTTACGTCACACATCATGGTATAAATAGAGTGTTTTTGTTCAATGGCTATTGAAGCCTACAATAAACAGGTCTACCACACCCTGTTAAACTGACATCGACTCATAGAGCACGTACATAGTAATGGTTAACCACATAAAAATAAACCCAATCAAACTTAAATTTGATACCTTCTTTTTGCGAGTACTACGTACAGTAATTACTTACAAAAATCCTCACCGAGCACTTGTCTCACTTCATGTACAATAATAACTTCTTTTGTATGCCAGGGTGCATATGATTGAGTTACACAATAGCGTAGTTATAATGTTGCTTCAATACACCAGTCTCTGCCATTCTTCCAGGAATGGTAAATTTATATCCATGGAGTCATGTTTTTAAGAGCAGAGCTAGTAGGTTCATTTTATGATAAAGTGTTTTTGCAATATATTTCAAGTTCATGATTTCATTATTGATCAAATATCTGATAGTAATTCAAAAACTGTTTAAACAAATAATTCAGTTTTTAGATGTTGAGTAACCTAGTATACTGTGTTTGTTAACTTTCAAATATATCTGTCAAAATAATTCTGATCAAAATGTATTTTCTTTTACAGGTAGGTATTCACCAATTCGAGAAATTACCAAATCAAGTATATGTAAGTATAAGTTTGTCACTCTGCAGTGAAAATTTATTCATGGTCACAAATCCTCTCCGACCCTCTGAAAATAAGAGATGA
This sequence comes from Phorcus lineatus, assembly GCA_921293015.1. Taxonomy (NCBI): domain Eukaryota; kingdom Metazoa; phylum Mollusca; class Gastropoda; order Trochida; family Trochidae; genus Phorcus; species Phorcus lineatus. Next base: position 15,431,312 of record OV121093.1, read on the forward strand.
TAATTTGACTATTCCTACAAAATTGTGAACTGTAAAACACATAATGAAGTTATTAATTTGTCATTAATCTGGTTGAACAGGCAGCAGCTCAGTTTGTTTACCATGGAAACAGCTGTTGCTAAACATACTTTTCAAAAGTATTTTTTTTTAAATCGAAGGGGTTAATGAGGGTAGGCATAATGCATTATAAATGGATAAAAAAGCATTTGTACAGGTACATAGATCAATGCCAAAGTTCGAAGTGTCGGTTGCATGACGCATGAGGCTGTCATATGAAATCGATTCATGAAGATTTAGAAGGTTAACTGCGGCATATTCCTTCAGCATAGTGGAATAAGGATGTCAGGAACGTTTATCATTATCCATATTCAATGGACTTGTCAATGGAAGGTGGTTTGGAGTTGTTTTCAAGAGTATATCACTTACATCGCCGGTGCTTCTATAATTGCAAAGGAAAAGCCTGAAACAATATTGTGGCTGCACTGCGGTAAAACGTGCGATTATCGGCTGAAACTAGCGAGGCATTGGTGAGTGATTTTGTTACCTGTGCATGGGACGTGGCATCGGTGATGTAAGGGAACCTTGGCATGGGACGTGGCAGCGGTGATGTACCGGAAGCTTAGCATTGGACGTGGCAGCGGTGATGTAAGGGGACCTTGGCATGGGACAAGGCAGTGGTGATGTAAGGGGACCTTGGCATGGGACAGGGCAGTGGTGATGTAAGGGGATCTTGGCATGGGACGTGGCACCGGTGATGTACGGGAAGCTTAGCATTGGACGTGGCAGCGGTGATGTATGGGAAGCTTAGCATTGGGCGTGGCAGCGGTGATGTATGGGAAGCTTAGCATTGGACGTGGCAGCGGTAAAGTAAGGAAACCTTAGCAGTGGACGTGGCAGCGGTGTTGCAAGAGGACCTTAGCATGGGGCATGGCAGTTGTGATGTCAAGGGACCTTAGCATTGGACATGGCAGCGGTGATTGCAGCGGTAGCCTTGAATGCTGAAATTCGGCATCCAAACTAACTTTTTCATCAGGCCCTCACATATTGACACTGTTGCCTCTAATAGACCAATATAAATGTTACCAATGGCTTTAAAATTTGCTGCCGTAAAGATGCATTTATTGAAGTTTTGTACAATAAGTCTTCAGTATAAAGATTAATGGACTCCATTTTCTACAGCTCATGTACTGTAAATAACAGGTGTTATTGATTATAATCTGATCAAATTACTACCATCGGGAGATTTGTTGAAGTATAATGGGGGGATAATCCTGTTTGTAAATAAAAGCTTCAGATAGTAACAAACTGAAGAAAATAAAATGCTTTTCAATCATGCAGGATTAGTTTAGCAACAAAAAGGAGAGAGGAAAGTCGGGCTCTTAATCATTCATTAAGCATTATAGAATGATTAAATATGCTTTGAACAATATTATGTTTTACTAAGGTCATCTCACTCTACAAATTAATGTAAGATTTATAGCTTCATCAAATGAAGATATATATAATATTAGTGGTGTTTATATCTTATATGTAATTCTTGGTACAATATTTAAATCATAACTCTAAGTAGTGAAAGTCTTTCTTACCACAGTAAGTAGTAACATACCAAAAATATTTTTTCATATTATATATATTTCATAAAATATTTTAAATCTCTGAAACCTAATTATAACCTTGCATAAAGAAATACGAAGATATGAGAGATATGCAAGGTAGCAATCTGGGACTGATATACCATGTTAAGTCCTATTCAGATCTTCTAGTAATTGATCCATAGACTCATATATAACATTAAGCAGTCAATTGTCGGCTGAATGTTAATGTGTTGCTCAGAAACACACGAATCACATGTAAATGTACTCTTTCCTCTCTGGTATGGTACAATTAGATTTGTTTTCATGAATTCTTTTTTAATGTATCATAGTTTTACAAGATTATTGTACGCGTATGTATCCCAGGTATATAATGTGATTTTTTGAAAAAAACAAAACCACGAGATGTTTTTTTTAATACATATAAAACTGTATGTTTAACATGTTCTGTATTAAGTCCCCAAATCTTTTAATCTTTTTTATCAATATTTTAAGAAGTAGGATTTTGTAGGAAATTAAACTTTCCTTTTATAAGCCTCTATATAGGATTAACATTCCAAATTGTCATTGACATATCCTATCTGGTCGATATATGCTTATCATAAAAGAACTGTTTTGATTATATCCTCTAAAACCATGACCATAATTGTAATCTATGAGATTCGTTTCCGTTTAAACATGTTTGGTAAGTAAAGTTATTTCATACAAGCTCTTAGACAATAAATGCCAAAGATGTTATTTTGAACAGGATATGATTTGTAAGAAATGCATATTTGACTAAATTGCCAAACTAAAATGAAATATCATTCCTTAGTCTGTTGTCAGTAGAAATCAATACGTTTGCATCTAAACTGGTTTAAGAGATCGTTGAAACCCTGGACGTGAACATTCCACAAGATAAGCTGCAATGGATTTTTTTCCCGTGATATTAAATTGCCTCAGTGATTATTGAATCCCTACTTTCGAAGGACGTGCTTTCCACGGAAATGGAGGAATTTTACATTGTAGATGGCCTTCAAATTCTTAAAGTCATATATGTACTGTATTTACAGACATAGTGGTTGAAATGTTTCACAATGAAAAAGCTTATATGTTTGCAGTGAATGATTTACTTAAATGATAGTTTACTTTCTTATGGTGCCCTAGAAACTATTTTTAATACTTTAAATTTGTCAACAACTCAAATTGCATGTTATACATTTTTTAATGAGTTTTATTCTCATTGTATTTTTTTCAGAAAAACGTCCACGTTATATTTCAATTTCGGTTTATACATTCTTTCATTAACTATACTAACACTGGTATACCAAATGAAGTTAAAAATGTTAATACATTTTAACACATTTCATGGGCTTTTTTATTTCTATTCAATAACTCCTTTGGAAAGTAATGCGAACACCTATCCGAATTATTCCTTTTTATTTCAAACTATATACATACAATACAACATACAACTTCCTAAATCCACAAAAAGCATATTTCTGTACCATTTTTATACTGAAAATGACATTTGAATAATAAATCTAAATCAATTATTTGTCTTTGACAATGTGGAGACATAGTGTCTAAACAATATTTCATATCCAGTGATAACAGAAATAATTGCTTTAGAATGTGCGTTTTTAACACTGAATCATGGAAATTAACGTTGATGGATTCAAAATACCATTATCAAGTGAAAACGTTTGATCTTGATTTTGAAAATCTAGAGACATCATGTCTGAATAGAAACGTTTAACAATGAAAGAAATATCTCATCTTCGCATTATCTTATATGAGTTAACATTGTCAGTTTTCTTTAAATTCCAAATGAAATATGAAGATGATACAGTATTATGTAAGATGTTAATGTGCTATATATATACATCACATGAAATACAACTTTTCAATTGTGCATCACTTAATATCGTTTTGAGGAAGTGACGTATTTGTCAAAAAAGTGCACTTCAACGAGATTGGAAAGTTTATTTGTCATATAATGCTAGAGAACAAAATATTATTTTTTTACGAATGCATGACAAGTCCTTTGCAATTATACAAAATTTGAATTTCCATACAATATTGGTACGGTTGTTTTTTTTGTAAACTAATGTCAAACGAGGCCCAAAACATAAAGAGGTTATGCTGACTTTGACAATTTGAAGACATGGCGTCTTTTGAGTTTCAGCATTAGGTTCATGTCAATGTGATGATGAAAATTATTAAGTTTATGTTTTTGTTTTCAAACAAGCACATGTTAACTTTTGCTTTGTAGAAATTTATTTTCATTTTAATCATTTAATAAGTTAAAGTTTCAAGAAATTCAATGAAAATGTTCTTGTCTCACAATACCGTAAAGTTGGATTTTTTCATTTTGACAATTTTAAGATGTCGAGTCGAACAAAAGCATTAGTGGTATCAATTTTCAATACTAATAGCCAACGCCTTCTAATAGGTTCAACTAGATTTGTTTCGTTTGAAATAAAAACAGGAGAGTTCCTAGAGATTTTAACAAATGGTAATGGAACTTTCATAATATTTTACACCGCTCTGTATTTGATAGGATAATACACACATCTTTATGGCTTGTTTATTAAAAAATGTAAAAACGTTAGTGAATTAAATGTCATAATTGTATTCTTTCACATGAATTGTATATTTGATATTATCAATCGTATTTGTAGAAATTTGTATAGAGTATATACTACCAAGAGATCTTTGCCACTGTATGTTAATGGATGCTGACAAATAGGTTTCTTGAAAGTCGTTAAGTCAAATATTTCCTGCTATGCAAACAAAATGGAAAACAGTAAGATATAAAATCTCTCTTCTGTTAACTGGATTTGATTTTCATCATTGATTACTTGACAAGAAAGATAAGGATCACTTATTCTATATTGAATTGAAATTATGGCCAATTCTATCACCAAAGTTGTGTGGGGCCTACACACTACTGGACAAGTATTGGAATTTAAATTAATATATGGCCCTGGTTCTTGGAATTGAAATACTTCTGTACCTTTCTGATAAGAAAACATGTGAATGTTCAAGTTGTGGTCAATCAAAACAAAATACTATGTTCTGTAATGAGATAAAGTTGTAAGTAATATACTTCACCTAGGTTCAATAAATCATTTATGCACAAAATGTCTATCTACAAGTTCCCGACCAGGTGTGCAAGTGAGTTTATTACAATACCATAGTTGATGCATGTATTTAAAGCAAACAGTGTCCTTTACAAAATGCAGAATCGTTTAGTTAAAACCTTCATATCACAGAGAGGATGCCTCAGCACAGCACAGCTCATGAAAATATGTCTTATAAAAGAAGAGGTAATTTAAGTATAATAATATGGTATCATAAATAAATTTATAAGTGAGGTGTATACAATATTCTAATTTGAATTACAAGCAATAATTTATTGCAAACCCTTCGCAATTACAAAACAACCGATAATAAGGAATTACAATCTAAACTTGACAGTTCCTCTTTGTCAAAGTTTGGTTGATAATGAGAAACACAATGAAACAATGATTCAAAGACCTAATAAGACTACATTTCCCCCTCTTTTTAATTAAAATAATCCTATATGTCTTTACATTCCCTTGTTTTATAGATCAAGCTTAGGTTTTATTTGGACGAAACCCTTTAACATGCTTTGCCGAAGCCCTTTGCTTTTGCAACTTAGACCGGGTCAATAAATTCTTTCAACATGTTATGAGACTTAAAGGGTACATTTAGCACTAGAATACCAAATTCGGTTCGTATTTATGTAATCTCTTCGCCGGTGAAATGGACATACATTGATTTTTTATTTTGCATAGTCCTTTTTCTGTAACCTGTAGATTAGGCTTCGTGTAATTTGCAACATAGCCAATGGCGGAAAAGGCGCTAAAATATACTCATTTTCACTGACCTTGTCAATATGATAAATTCACCGATATGGAAGTTACTCTTTTTATCTCCAGTCATTCAATAATGGGGTCAATTATTCAAGATGCAGAGGCACGAAATTGCCTGGTTCAGATGAAATTACATCCACACGGTTTGCTTGAAGACTTAACGTTATAAGGTGTAATCACTTTAAAAGCAAATTTGCGTTGACATATGTGCTCTGGAACATCGAAATAATATAATCGTGTTTTAACCTATTACAGTTTTAATGCACTAAAGAACTGACATACAGGTAGTACGTTTTGGGTGCAATGCAACATTGCTGCACTGAACCAAAAATCACCCCTAATTTGCTCTTAGACTTCGGTGTGAATATGATTCAAATTCTCTTGAACTAAATATTTCGAAAGCGTATTACTTCAGTAGCCGTCTCCGTTCTTGCATTATATGTATTTGTATCTTAACTGAGAAGCATTATTTAAAATCGTTGATACAGATGTAACGATCCACTGATATTTCTACACTTAATGTTGACGAAGTTGCTGTTACTCTAACACTAAATATGATCGAAAAAGTGGAAACAAAATCAGCTTAGACTTACAAAGGATCAATAAGAAGGCCTGTTGTGAAATAGAATTAAGCCCTTTCTCATTCAGTCGTTCATTTATTGATTAATATGTTAGTTCATATATCTCCAAAGAAGACTTTGTCGATAAGGCTAGCATTAAAACAAGCATGCAAAACGGATAGTTTTAAACAGAATAGGCTGCGTTCATTCAACACGTTTAAGTTTAGTACTTCCGGGTGCACGTCTTTTTTGTTTAGGAATTAAAAGTAGCTTGCCTGATCTGTTATTGCCTCCATATGATTGACATACACAATCGTACTTGTAAAATATATGTGCCTTGCATTCATCTTCGAAGTCGCGAATGTTCTCAATAGATTTCTTTTGAATAAGTGACATACTGTATTTGTAATGAATATCCTATTGCTGTATGGACGGCTATCTTCATGTGTATTTCTTATTCTATGTTTACGTTTTTAGTGTTTTCACTTTAGCTGTTAATTATTATTATTTGTTTACAACATGAGTGTCAATTCAAGTATGGATAAAGAGGACTTTAAACGTGTTATACCGTCCAAGGTCCATAAGGTCATATTAATTCGGTTATGAAAACTATAATTACTAATACAGTAATCTTCATTCTCATAAAAGGTTTAAAGAGTATATCTTATTCTGGAAAGAAAAAGTTCACCCTTGAATATTTCGTCAAGTGCTTGGTTTAATACTCAGAACAAGAAACTGCCTAAAGCATAAGGTGGCAAAAGGCTATCATTTGAATCAATTCACAGAACCTTTGAAGATTAACTGAAGCACTCAGCTTGGTTTCACAGAGTGTCATTAACGTGTCAGCGAAAACGCTATAAGCGCTTATTGGGCTCATGATATCGAAGAGATCCTGTGTTCGACTATTCCAAGATTTACAAATGCGCTAGGCGAAAGTGTCTCTGTGTCTGAGAAAGTAAGAGAAAATATTTTCAGCATATTACTGAAAGAAGAGACCTCTAAATTGATAATTGTAGAAAAGGACTCAAGAAATATCAATGTAAATTCAATGAGTTTGCTTTTGACTACTAGTTATAAAAAAAGTTAAGAATTCTCAAGATGTAAGGAACTGCATATTGGCTTTCATGTTAGGAACACAACCTACACACCGAGTTCCTAACCTAACTAGATCTTCAAGTTGTTGAACAACAACCTCATAAAGAACTTTCATTTTGATTGCTTGAATACAAAGTTATTTTTATAAAATAAACCCTCAAAGTAGGCGTCTTAAGCCCTCACTAATATAATAACAACTATATTTTTATGTAAACATGTATACCATCTTATTCTGTGTGCAATAATTGGACATTACATTATATATAATCAGTGACTTTATCACTGCATTAAATTAGCAAATACAAGTTTCATTTAAACGAAATTTTTCAGAAGAATCAATAACTTTTGCATCTTCTTTTCTTTAGACAAGCATTCAGGATAAGCTTGCATAGATTTTTAAAAAAATTTAAAACGCCATATTGATCAGATTAAATCCATAGGGGAACCAAACGTGACTCTGTGGGTATTAAGGAATAAATTATTAAAAATGATATCCATGGTGAATTTGCAGTTGCTTTTTGGAAAATGGACAGCAAAAGCGTGTTTGCCACTAAATCACAGGATTTGAAGTTCTAGAAAGTCAAATTGATTAGAAGAAAACATGTATAAATATATGCAATGTTTGAGTTACTGGTTCTGCTTCAAACTATTCATTGTAACGTCCGAAAGAGTTAATTCTATAAGCAAAAGGCTATTATCAGCTATAACTGAAGATGTATAAACAATGGATTTCTTTGAATTAGAAATAGTTTGTTATTCTCTACAAATGATTCCCTGAAATGTACATATCTGTTCATTTAAAGTAATGTATGGATGTCCTTATTCCATACACAACAGTTGTTTTAATTAAAACATAACCCGTTCTGGAATACATTGGGTTTTTCTTTATTCAATACAGTGCACATATATATGTATCATCCCAACTGCGGATCCGCCCCATCTTAAGATGGGACGCGTCCCAACTTGGAATCCCAAGTTGGGACGTCCCATCTTGAGATGGGACGGGGGATACTAAAACATGTTAATAATATTCATATTTTATAATGATTTATGTCAGTATAACATGATTTTAGATAGTTTTGTTATATTCTTTTCACACCTTCGAAGAAAATTTTATTTGATTTTCATTTACTTCACTTTTTCACTCGGTTTCATATGTTATCGAGTACGAACGATTCAACACTACTAAAACATTTATTTAAAGTCACATTTGATTACTGATTGAATCACGTTTGTTAAGCGACATAACAAAATCAGATCAATGAATAGATTTATGTTTAGATAATAGTTTTCAGCATTTTTCAAACGACCAATACATGCGTGCGTAGATCGAACAGCTGACATCACAGAGACATCTTTATATCTTAGTTTCTTTACACAAAGGTGGTATAAACTATTTACAATCAAAGATATGAAGTTATTCTAATACAGATCCAAGTTTTGCAATACTAGTGATAAATTGCTTTTTAAAAAAAATATATATAAAACAACGTACCTGATGCAGAGAAATGAATAATCCATGCAAAAACCTTCTATAAACAGAAATTAAGGTACTCTCCATCGTTACAATGCAGCACTGAATAGACTGAATGTGTGAATGTGTCAACTTGGCGTGACAGAGAACGGATGATTGGGGACCCATTTGCCCACCGTGGGTAGTGTTAGGCTAAAACAACATATGGAGACACCAAAAACCCATGTTGTTTTAACAAATTATTATCTTGTTTATCTACTTGGCGACATGGTTGATTGTATCAAATGTAAAAGAAATTAAAAGTTCCTATTATCGAAGTCTGGTTCCCAACATTTTAGATATTTTCAGCTAGTGCCAACCTTAGGGTTTGAATATTCCCTCATAACTCATATCAATATACTAAAATCTATCTTAACGGCGACAAATCTTTGTCACAGAGTGTTAACGAATTCCTAATAATATATATTTATCATTTTATAAATGATACGAATCGATTTTAAAGCTCTTTCCTTAAATTTGTACCAAAAATGTAAGGTAGACAAAGCTTAATATAAATTTGAGTTTAGTAAGAAAAATTGAAAATGTTCCACCAATGTACTTGATATCTAAATTGCTTTATGTTTGTTTCAAGAAAAGAATTTATATCAGCATTTGCTGCCTGTTTGTTAATCTTTTTTCCTTTTTGTATATATATTCTGAATTTTGTGTAACGCATGTTTTATTGAAAAAAAATACCGTTTAAATCATACGATTATACTTACTAACCATTATATGATTACACATATTGCATATTTTCATACAATGAAATATCGAATATTCTATAATAAGCAATGACAGTTTCAATATCAAATTTGTATAAGAAATGACAGTTTCAATATCAAATTTGTATAAGCAATAAAAATATGAATCATTTAGTCCTGTGAAGATATTACATTAGAACATGTATGTCAGCACAAAATAACGTGATAAGTGTTAGTAAATCAATAAAACTTCAATGCTGTGTATTTAGAAACCTAATGCCTTTTTTCGGGGGGACATGTTAAGTAGCATATTCAAAGATAACAAAACGGTTAGTTAAGTAAACTTTCAGCTGTACAATAACAATATTACACTGAAATGTAATTCTGCCCTCTCACCTACTCATCTTATTTGACTTAAGTACGGATCAGTTGATTAACGTATTAGTAGTATGAACATACATCAATTCTCTCAATTCAACGCGTCCAACAAGCCTAGATAGACGCTTTTACATATAAAAAACAAACCTTTAAACACTGGTCAAAATCATATGTTACCTCGGGGTAAGTAGAGAAATAGAAGAATATTTTTTCTCAACTCTGTACCCTGGTTTGTGTCAAAAAATCTTGTGATGGTAAACAAAGTTTTTTAATGAATTCAAAGTAAAAAAGTATTATTGATAAGAAATGAGTTGAAATATTGCATTTCTAAATTAGCATGAAGAAATTGCCTTTGCAATATTGAATATCTTAACGTATTTTGCTGCAACTGTACATCGTATTTGTTTGACTTTGTGTTGTATGTTGGAAGGTGTCAAAATATAATTTTTTGGGAGCAGCATTAATATAAGCTTCCAGCTTGCCTCATAATCTAATTTCTTTTTACAAAAATGAAAATATTATATTTAAAAACCATTATCTTCTTTCGTAAATCTTGGAAACTAAGTTCTTAATTTTTTAAAATCTATTAAAAAGCCTGCTATTTCCCCATAAATAATCAATGGATGATGTTAGATTTCATTTTGGTTACTTGACATATGCATGATAATCGTTCTGTTAATGAAAAAAATATTTTGATTATATTTAGTGTGGCAAAACAACTTTCATCGAATAATAATACAATAAAAATAAACATAAACATTTGTTGTTTTTTTTTGGTTAGGGTTTGATCACGTCTGCTTCCACCTATCAGAGATATTGCCGATAGGTGCAAATGCCTTGATAAATATGAATGCTGATCATTGACTAAAACAACAAACGCTCGGCGTATACGTTTGTAGTGTTACAAGCATGTTCATGTACAATTGGTACCCATTCTTGTCACTAATTGAAAGGTGACACACAGGTATTAGTGTCATAACCGAACCGGATGTTTACCTTAATCCCTTCTTCGGACATCCCCCCCCCCTCCACCCACCCCACACCCACCTCTGAACTACCAAGCAGGTATGTTTGCCATTTGCATTACGACACTGATCAGATCAGGTTCGATCGGAAATATGAGGAATAACTGGATTTATTTACTGGACATCTTATAAGCATTGACGGAACGCCACTTTTAGGTTAGTGTTTGTGAATTATGTTTAAGAAACATAAAGGTTTATATTCGAGTATCAAACACAATAAGTACGTTGGAATCTTGCTTAACGGAACGGTTTATGTGTAAGAAATCGAACTGATTACAAAGCATTAGATTAGCATTCTTGGTATTCACCAAGAGTAGGTTTTGAGTGTATAATCGAATGTAATTTCTTTTTTTATTTGCTTAACATGCTGTCATTATTAAAAATATTTATTACTTTTATAATTATTACTTTTGAAATCGTATTGGGCTATGATGAAAGACTCGTATGCGATGAGAGATAGATATAGCCAATAAGTCATCAAAATCAACATAAAATCAAAATATCTTTCGATGTCCTTAAAGCGCTTATCTAAATGATACATGTTATCATGTTATTACTAAATTCAACATTAGAATAAGAATATTATGAACATGTTAAAATATCCGCCGTCCCATCTCAAGATCGGACGTCCCAACTTTCATTTTGATTGCTTGAATACAAAGTTATTTTTATAAAATAAACCCTCAAAGTAGGCGTCTTAAGCCCTCACTAATATAATAACTATATTTTTATGTAAATGTAAACCATCTTATTCTGTTTGCAATAATTGGACATTATATTATATATAATCAGTGACTTTATCACTGCATTAAATTAGCAAATACAAGTTTCATTTAAACGAATTTTTTCAGAAGAATCAATAACTTTTCCATTTGCTTTTCTTTAGACAAGCATTCAGGATAAGCTTTCATTGATTTTTTTTCATTTTTTTAAAACGCCATATTGATTAGATTAAATCCGTAGGGGAACCAAACGTGACTCTGTGGGTATTAAGGAACAAATTATTTAAAATGATATCCATGGTGAATTTGCAGTTGCTTTTTGGAAAGTGGACAGCAAAAGCGTGTTTGCCACTAAATCACAGGATATGAAGTTCTAGAAAGTCAAATTGATTAGAAAAGAAAACATGTATAAATATATGCAATGTTTGACTTACTGGTTCTGCTTCAAACTATTCATTGTAACGTCCGAAAGAGTTAATTCTATAAGCAAAAGGCTATTATCAGCTATAACTGAAGATGTATAAACAATGGATTTCTTTGAATTAGAAATAGTTTGTTATTCTCTACAAATGATTCCCTGAAATGTACATATCTGTTCATTTAAAGTAATGTATGGATGTCCTTATTCCATACACAACAGTTGTTTTAATTAAAACATAACCCGTTCTGGAATACATTGGGTTTTTCTTTATTCAATACAGTGAACATATTTACACGTTTGCTTTAAAACATGTTTCATGTTTTCCTCAATCATTATCTACTGATGTTTTACAGTTAACAATTCAGCATACACTTTTAATTCATTAAGTTTTTCAATGGAGATAAAACAAAGATGATAAGCTATACTGATTGATCGTTATATCTTTCAAATTAGTAATCACGCTGATGTAGCTCTTATGTTGAGGAGGACACACAAACGTCCATATTACAATGCGGAACTGGGTCATTTGGATAAAGCATTTAGTAACGCCAAGTCCAAAACGAAAAAGGGTAAAGTAATGTTTCATAATGAAAATAAGCAGTCCTAAAACGCATGTACCATGTTTAATCAAAATAATTGTATATTATTAGACGGTGTTCACACTAAAAAGGCCGCTAGAAGTTTGTGCTTAGTACCTGATAATTTCTTTTGCAATGGATGGCCGGGTTGGGTAGGAGGTAAAGCCTCACCCAAAAAAGAATATGATCTGATTAAGAGCAAAAGTAATAAATAAATAAAGAACACCTTTGTGTCATATCCCTTTAAAAAATGCAAATATTAAGGCTCCAAGCTGACCCTCTCTCAACAAATGCTTAATAAATCAGGATAATTTGAGTTATTATTTCATGAAAATGACGTTGTATTTCTTTGATATCGACTGTTTATCTTTGTACCAGTCAAGTTCGAAATTATGTTTATTTTTGATGAAAAGATTTTTATTTATAGTCCTCTTACTGTCAGCCTTCGTATCACTTTATCATTAATGAAAAATAATATTGCCACTACAATTTTGTCCGTAGACACTAACACAAGTTAAGTTACTCTGACCTTGCCGATCTAATAAAGTAACTGGTGTGGAAATATGAGATTTATCTGCAATCATCAACTAATAAGGTCACATTTTCACCAGCATCGAGGCACAAAATGGCTTGGTTCAGACGCAATTACATACACGCCATTTGCTTTTTAACTTAACCAGATAACATATAATCACTTTGGAAGCAAAATTATGTTGACATTTTCCCTTAAGGAATCGAAGTAAAATCATCTCGTGTTGCCCTATTTTGTTTTTACAGGATTTTATCTCATAAGGTGTGGGTATATTTCTTTATTGTAAATTTCCAGGCGCACGAGAATATCGGAGGTTTGCTGACAGTTCTTGTAGGAAAGAAGGCGTCTCCTTCCTTCCCTTTTATCTATCTTTCAACAAATTGTGAAGCCTTTCCAGATTCTCTATATATCTGTCAAGAGTTGGAGATTATATAGAATACTGCAGTTCGATTTCCCCCCTCATTTATTGAGGTTGATACCTTTAAAAAACACAATAAGTTGTTTCCATTAGTTATTCTATAAATCTGATTAAAACGATTTGTAAAAATTAACTAAAATGATTTTCTTAAGAGTTGGAAATATCTCAACTATTGTAAACCTAGCGAAGATTTTAGGCGTCAGGTACACGCAATAAATTCTAGCCAATCTAATCTCTTTTGTTTGATTATTATATCCATTCTGGTGTTGATATGGTAAGGCGTTGATATACGAAAGGCGCGCAGAGCGATCACACTCTACTATAACCTTTGTTGTAAGATTAATGTGCAAAATAAATGTCAAGCCTGCTATCAAATCTGCCTCAACTCTCAAGAATTATGTAAAATCAATAGCAGTTGATTTAAGCCCTTAGAGATGGGCGTCATTGTAGAATTTCTACGATTGTAACTTGGCATGCTGCAATTCTTTATTTTATTAAAAATCAATACTTAATTGGCACTGTACGTTCGTTGAACAAGCCTGGATGATACATAAAGTCGAAGTGTTGACTTAACATAAATCAACATTTGATACCTACCTTCGTTATTTCTGTTTCAACTACGAGCATATAAATGACAATCAACATTCAACATGATCTATTTATTACCATTTGAATTTGGTTAGTTTGAGATTGATTTAATTAAGTGTTAGATGTAAAAACTTTAATTTATAAAAATAAAAATTGGAAAAGGGCACTTTTGAGAAATTGGTTTTGTGTCAAGCAAGAACAAAAAATGTATCTTGAAATCTGACAACTTTCTTTATTTGTTGACTCTCTGCATTGCTTTTTTTTTTGGTATTACAGTCTCTGCAATAGTACAAATTCATGTATTGGGTCGAGTCATATTCGAAATTTGAACCAATACACTTAAGATCAGGCAACAGGTAACATATCATGACCTCTCCAATTCTAATGCTGCATAGAAGAAAAAAATGACTGTGAAAGCATTTGTAATTTCGTTATGTTTGAGGTTTTTTCCCTAGCCACATTGAAAAGGATTAAGCCAGTTCCCGATTAGCGTCTAGTTATGTGGAAATCATAAGATGTTTATGCAACATGTCTCTGCTTCGCACTACCATCTGGTAAGCCTTAAAATGCGACAAATACTATCTACTGCTCTAGAAATTTCTAAAATAAATGGGCTAAAGCTAATTTGCAGACATCATGTCTCAACAAAACAAATGTTTCCATTGGTTTAATGACAGAAAGGGATATGTCAAATGGTGAATGTAGAAACTGAATTTTGTAAATAATTCACTCAAAAAGCTTAAGACATTACATCTTTTGTTTGTATTTCAAAACCAACATGGTTTCCGTAGGTTAATTATTTAAAGGGATATATCCAGCGGTGAATGTTTCAATTGAAAAATGTTCATTATTCACCTAACCTCTTAAAACATACCTAATACAAACCCCACTAAGAGCATCCTGCTACATCAGCGTAATTGATCCGATGATCCAGCTCCTCCCTAATACCCTGATCTCTGTCTAGCCAAATCCCTCGAACGGCTGGCGCGGCTTGATGTTCGAGGCTGTGCTCACCTGCTATCGATTAAGCCAATGAAATGTCGTTATCTAAGCAGCTTGAAGCTACTCTTTTGGTTTTAACGGAATTTTCCATCCGGGTTGTGCCGATGTTGCTGGATGCGAGTCGTCACATTGGCTGGTTCGATAGCAACGATACGAGGCTTTTGGCCTAAGGGATATCAGGATATATAGAAGGAGCTTGGATTCAATTACGCTGATGAAGCAAGATGCACTAAAACGCCATGTATTATTTCCCTAGGAAACAAGTAGGAGAAACCTGGCTAAGGTGACCTGTAATGGGAATAGATAACAGCTCTGCTGTAAATGTTTCGCGCTCAGATAACTTCAATTTACTTCTTGCTCATTTATCACAAATGACAGTGTAATTGGCTACCGATTGTTACCAATCGGCGAATGTTGAAAAAATCATCTTCATGTCATCTCTCATATCCAGGTTTTGAAAATGAACTTTGTACTCTGAATCATATCAATCTTGTATCAAGTATAGCTAGTTGAAAATTAATTTCCAAGGTGCCACATTTAGTTATAAAATGTTTGTGTACAATAAAATGATAACTAGCGTTGAAACAAACTTGGATATTGCATACTTTTTATCCTGTGGTACTCTTATTAATTTACATAATTCAAATTCATATTTAAATCTTTAATAATGCAATTCTTAAACAATATACCTTGATAAATTAATCATTTCTTAAAATGTCTTAAATGTCGAGTCCAATGCCCAAAGGAATGGGGAAACGGTTAATTTTGGACAGACTGCTTTTTACAATTAAAGGTCCTCTAATAAGCTAACTTTTTCAAACACATCGCAACTCAATAAAAAGCTTCCTTTATCTCCAAAAGATACTTTCGGATTGATAAATAGTTGGCGTATAGATAGATATTTTGCAAAAAGGAATCATAAATCTGCAGGTTCGCGTTCTCATGAACTTCCATTTCTTCTGTGAAACTTATCTCTTTCGAGGTAAAGTGGTGAAGTAATGAGGTATTTACTCTTGTGAAGAATTCAAATTGTTCGCATTTCTACAATTTAGGGTTAGAGTTCATTGACATGGAATAGACTTGTAACTTGATAAGGGGTATAGGATTCCCTGCGTAACTGCATTTAAAACGTGTACAAATCAAAACATTTCGCAACCTCTTGGTTGTTTCAGTGCTTCAGACACTCTGAGAGCTATGCCACCAGAGCTTACACAATCCTGGTACGGTTATCCATGCTTGACAGGCAGACGTGATAAGTCAGACTGAATTGAGAAGTCAGACTAAATTCTAATCGTTCAAAAACCGGCTGTGTTGCCCTAACCATACCGTTCTTTAGATTGTTTCCACATCATTTTGATAACTTTTTCAGTAGGGGCACACTTTTTAGATGATTTATAACTGAAAAATAATTGAAAACGTGTTATACCGAAAATCACTCACTCACTATTTTAAAGTGATATCAAATTATCCTACACTATAACTTTAAGTAGCAAATACAATTTTGAGTTTTAATATCGCAACAGATTATGCCCGAACCTCAGGTTTTAACTCTTGCACTTTCATATTGATGCATCTACTAAATCTAATACCTGAAATAAAAACATAAGTAAAAGGATTTTGTTGTTAATGGAGATAAATAGATGGTCACATTCAGCAGGTTTCAAGCTGTATGTTACTGAGTGCACTCTTATAATTTCATCCACAGTATTGATAATCTTTTAATAAGTAAGTAACAATGTTATGTCTCTCAAATGGTTTGCCATTGATTATATCAATGAGTGAATTAAAATAATCACCATCGAAGCCTTGGGCCTATAAGGCATGGCATGATGCTACAAAATGATTCAATATGTCTTCTGAATCACTGAAGTACTCTTCTTAATTCGGCCTGTTAGAACTTTTTGTAAGGGAAAGTAATGGTTATAACCTCTCAAAGAATCCCTGTCTTAAACTATGCAGAATTGCTTTCAAAAACAGAAGTGTGTCAGTATTCGAGATAATAGTTAAGATTTCCTTAACCATAACTCGAGGCAAGTATTTCTAAATCAAAGATACTTTAAGAAAAACATCCCCGGCCCTCAAATACTTCCTCAAGGCACAATCATTAAAAATCATAACAACGAATGGAATTACTTAAAGAGTCTATCCATCGGCATAGGTTCGCAATTTCATTTTTTCCAGGAAATGACCTGAATAATGCCCTGAAGAAATGCGCTGTATTTTATTAACTTAAAAACGTTATGATAATAGACTATATGAATGATAGAATATCCACACAATTATAACTGAATTAGGATAAAACTGATCAACAATGCCATGTAATGTCATTGCACGTCTTTTGTGGCGGCGATAAATGGCTTCACTTCTCACAGTTGTTGGATTTTTTACCGAGTGTGCGCTCCTATTTATAAATGTATATAAACTAAAACATCCAAAATTTTACCTTTAGTAACACGCATCAGTTGGTTAATGTAATAATCATGTACTTTCATCATACATGTAACGACAGGAATGTCCCCTTGTATTTTGTTTCCACAAAAAATACCCGATATGACAATCCTTTTAAAATTGTATTCATACTATATACATTTGACATTGTGACTTGAATTACAAGGATATGCTTTATTTCAGTTTAATCGTGGTCACAGCTGGTCACACAATTATTAACCTTTTAGGAAATATAAAACTAAATGGGGTTGGGTAGATTGATAGATAATGAATGCCTGACAATACATAAACCCCCCTTCAATCTTTACCTATCACCATTTGATGATATCAATGTGTCCTTTTCTCAGGTCCTAATGCTCTAGGACCCAATCATACATTAATTTCGACTCTGTATTAATTTATGTCCTTGTCTATTCTATTGTGTAATCCCCACGATAACTTTCCACAGATTATACATTTTTATTCCGTAACGTTTTGTGCGACTATTAAAATAACGGATTTTGTAAACTGGCAATTGCTTGCAACAAAAAATCAATCTTAGTTTAACTTTGATTTATATTTATTTAGCCTTCTTAATATTTCTACATTTTTGTACACGTTTTATTTTTGCTTCATTTGGATCTGATTTAGCAAATAGCCAAGGTGCAATTTATTTTATCTGCAATATTTCAAGATATGAAATCTTAAACGGTATGGTTAACGACCAAATTTCATATGTACTTCTTTGTATTGGGTATTTGTTGACATTTCGACTCGTGTATGTCCACGGAGTTGATTATTTCTTGTTTGACCCTATTACATTTTCATCCGCTCTTGGAGCATAGGTATTGATTTGTTCGTGAACTGATTTGTCTCTTAAATTGGGAATCTTGTTTTATTAGTTTTTTGTATGATTCGGTAGTCGTTTCTATCCCTAAATCCTCGTTTGTATAAATTGGGAAAAATTTAGAGAGATATCCCTAGCATCGGAAGCATTACTCTTATCTGCTTCAATAGCTCTGGTCTCCACAAACTGATAAAAGTATCAACTTGAAAAAGTGATCAGGTTTAAGGTACGTTAGGTGTGTAATGTGCAGATGTGTTCATTCTTAAACCATGTGCTTCAGTCTCGTATAGCTAGAAAAACTATTTTACAGATTTGACGGAAAACATTTGCTTAGACGTATAGGTTATATGACATAGCTCACTCTATTTTTATTAATTAGGTTCTAACATTATCGCCAATAAGGTAATGCTTAACTGTGCACCAGTGCAGTACAACCCTTGGTTCGCTATTTCCAGCCGATGCTCGCAGCTTTCACCGAAACGCGTAACCAGAATAGTGTTGCGGGCTTTCTGCCTGCAATGATACTAGCAGCTGTGATAGCAATGAAGTACTCTTTAAAGCGTCGTTCACCTAATATTGGTGAATTTGTCAACTAAATAGTTTGTTTCCCACTATTGTCTATATATTCTTCTTGCTGATTGCTTTCAATGATGACTTTTATCAGTGATTCAATAAAACTACTTTCGAACAAAAAAAGGAGAATTAACAAACTAATCGTGTATAACCTGGAAACGTATCAACGTATTACTTTGCGAATTTTACTTCTTCGAAATGAAAAATAGAAATCAGGATGTTGGCAGCCACAATCTTCCTGTGTATACACAGAGTACATCCTGCTATAGAGTACCTTGGTAATAAATATGTCATCCTATGCATCACTTCCCGTACAATAAAATCCTTTTCCAAATCGAAAAATCTCTTATTTTGAAAACTATAGTATATTTCATTCTTTCAAAGCAATTTTTAAAATACCAAATGTAAATTCACAGTTTTCAAATTTGCACAAGGACGTTAAAGTCCCAAATTACAGCGATTATTTTGCGTATTATTGATTTGCATATAATCTTGTAATTTAAGCACTTGTTAATGGCACACTGGGCGTTTATTTTGCATATATATCTTCCTTCACGTCAATGTATAGTGTGATGTTATGAAAATTGCTTAGGCGTATCAATACCTAAATCAACAAGATCTCGTGGTCCTTACATAATGAAAAGTTATTGCTATACTATAACTGTTTGCCGATAGATGCACCTATGATTAAGTGGTATGGTTGTGCTACCTGTCATGAAATATATTCTGAACGCTGGGGTGACCATAATAGACGTTGTTCGTCTGTTTTATACAGATAAATCTGACAACAAAAGTTTTTTTAATACAAAATATAATTAACAAAATATTTTGACTAGAAAAAAAAGGTTTGAACATGAATTAACAATGCTAAATTCTGCTGTAGGGAAATATGAGCCTTATTGTTTGATTTATTTCTTTGAATCTTAAGCAATAACCAATGCGACACTATTAACACAGGCCCTGTTTCAAAAGTTTGAAGATAACAACTTGATTGCCATTTCGTGATTCATAGCGATTGACTAACAACTACAGCTTACAATATAAATATTCAAAAAAACAGTCAAAGACGTTTTTCTGCAGAATGTTATTCCAAACGTAAGTTCGTCTTTTAAAAAAGATTGATTCACATAATATACCTCAATGAAATTCGGAAATGACGATTACCGGTACAAATATTTTTAAGGTTTTGATGCGTTTGTTGTTGCCATTTTTTCATAACTTATCTTATCACATCAGCCTCATAAACCTTAAGCGAAATTCTGTCAAATTGATTTTCCATTAAGGTTTCCACGCTGACGATGCATGCTTGTTCGATTTGATATGATGAGTTCAACATATCTTTTGATTTTCTCTCAAGTATATTGCCTTGCTAATGGTAAAATATAGCCGCGAGGCCGTTCATACAAGTCAATTCAAATTAAATAGATATAAAAAATAAGGACAGAAAAGCATTGCCCTGTCAATTAAGAAAGTAATTTGTAACTCGCGTACTACAAAAAGCTTTCGAAGGAGATCACATAATAGATGGAAATGATTCAACTTGACAAACATTTGCTTTTTATAAAGTGATAGACGATCATACTGTGCAATGCAAATGATTGAGTTTATCACTGACATACTGATCTCACCATCCTTTTATTTCTTGAACTTGCTTCTCTGACTTTCTATGAAGGGTATTGGCTTTTTTTTCTCTCTGAAACATCTCACAATGTTTTTCAAGCACATGTGCCAGTAATGGCGATACCGTAATAAGGGGACACACAGTATGTGATTGGGGTCAAGTATGTTCAACTAAATATACATGTTGCCTTGATCGAAAAGTAATGATTTGTTCGTGAAAATTAGAACCATGATGCTTATCACTTTAGTACAATAAACAGATTAAAATCGAGATTTGTAATCAAAAGCCGCGAATGACCCAAACGAAATTTTGGAAGTATATGTACAGCGGACACAGAGACAAATAACGTTTGGTAGTCCTTAGAAGGCCATTTAACTTTTAGACTTCTTAACATTCTCATGGCGTTTTTTTATTATCATTGAAACCAAGTAAATTCATGGTTCAAAGTATGATATGTCAGAGAAAATGATGTACTACAAAACCGATCTGAACTAAACTTATGATATCGTATTTATGCTCTCTTTACGTCTTTTTTAAGATATAACAGGAAGCCTGCTCTGTGCCTGTTTGAGCAAATGTGACAGATTGCCTTACAACGTTAAGATTTAAAAGAGCAGTTCTAAGTAAGACAGTTTTTCTTAAGACAATTTGTTTTTTGTACTTTTGATACACGAATGTAGAACATAAATTACATGTTTTGAAGAAAGGAAAATTATACTTCAGTTAAATCATGAATGATGAAAATAAAGCAGAACATTTTTTTTCTACGGAAGAGGAAGCCATCATGTTTCTATTGAAGATAAATGGAACACTTTCTTCTCTTCATTAAAGGATTGGCGAGAACTTGTCCGTGATTGATGTTATGATAATCAGTAAATAGGCAACTGATTTGAATTATGTGGGGAAATCATGCAGGACTGTAAAGTATCTTTGCTTCTATGACGAGATCCCCTTAGATAAATTAAGGGATTCATTTACAAAGGATGTTTCTTAATTATGATGGTAGAGAACATACTTTATATTACAAAACATTATTATCTGGTTCTGTAGCATCAATACAATATGTTTTTGCACTTTTAAGAATTGTCCGACTTCATTCATCTTTGTGGAAATGTTTCGTTTTTTATTACTGTACGAAAGAGTTCAGACATTGTATGTAGCTGAATCAATATCCTTTCACCCCAATTTTAGTGTACCAAAATGCTAAATTCGTCAACCAACCACCAATCCAAAGGTAGCTTTTACTCTAAGTCATGCTATTATGGCTCATAAATTCATTTATAGGGCTGAATCCTGTTATTGTCGCATGCGACTATATATTCTGTTGGAATTTTGAAGCTAGTTAAATGGAGGACACTTTTCTAATTAGCTTGTTACATTTTTTCAATCAGTAAATGTATATGTAATTGAACAGTTCATTTACAAAATGTAGTTATACTGTTTTGTTCGGTTCAAGTTAAAAGTAAGATGCTTGCTCCCTTCTTACCTCCCATGCACGAAATGCACTGAACAAGCATGTCCAATGATTAACAAAAGAAATATCTTCTATCAGAAGTGTTTTAAAGTTGTTAAACTTTTCTATATCCTGTGGTTATTGACTTAAGCATAACTCTCTGCATGCTGATATCAAATACATGTGTTAAATATTTCAAATGAAAACGCTACAAAAATGACCAAGATTTTAAAGTATATAGGTATTGATATCCAAAGGAAAATTTCTTATTCCAGAATACGCTTCAATGATCTGAGCCTTGCTTAGCTTGAATCGTAGCATAATATCTAATAAATGATACGTTACCCTTAGTTGGATACAGTAGGTTTCATAAAAGGGCATTTCATTCTCGTTTTCCATTCTCAATTATAGTAACTAAGCTATGTGTCTGGACATAGCTATGCTTATTTTAATATTTACGTTCTCCAGATTAATGTGATTTTCTATATAATTCTCGATCACTTTTTTCTTCTTTCTATTGAATAAAAGCTGCATCAGTTCATCCCAATAATTTATACTTGAAACAATTTGTCATAAACAATTCGTAATTCAGAAAAAATACAAACCACCAATCCTTTAATGTTCTCAGAGGAGTCTTGCTTTGACATTCAAAGCTCCAGCTTCCCAAGACTTTAATGATAAGTGACAAGATGCCTCTCAATAAATCGATTCTAGTAGGAGAATTTTTGTAAGTTGAACTAAAACGCTTTCTTCTGTTCCATTAACGGTTAACCTGAATTCAAGTCTCGAGGAAGATAGTCATCACAAGGATTCTCAGTTTATCACTTAAAAGCAATAACAAGAAACGACAGAACATTAATCTTGAAAACATGGACATGGATACGGCTTTTAAAGGGTTGAGTACATATGTTACATGCTCAATCAAAGACATGGGATGCCATTTGAATAAAACACTTTTTATTTATAAGGACATGGATTGTGATTAAGTTCTCAAACTTAGGATACCATCTCCTTAATATATACAATATACACCGTTATCTACACCAAAACGTCGCAATTCATGCAATAAAGAAGTTGACTATCCATAAGAAATTATTCGCTCTTCTTCATCAATCCAGCTTCTAAAATGCCCCTTAAGGAAGAATATTATACACTTCAATCATAAAAGGAAAACAGATACTGATCAAGACAGAGTTGAAGGAAAGGGAAAGCATTACAAGAAAGGATGAGTGTAATACCAATGTCTTGCACAAATCGTTTAGGTATAGGATTGAACCTCAAATGTATTAACGTTTTGACAAAATGACGTGTATCACTTTGCTTGATAGTGATCTCTCTTAATACTTTATTTATACGTTGTACAAGCTCAAACAAGAGTTAATCTATGAAACAGATATTCTATGACACAAATATGTGTATCCTAATATTTAAAGATGTATTAAAAGTATTCCAATGTAAGGAACCTAGATAGTTTTGTAGAAAGTCTACATACTTCTGAAAGCTATTAAAAGTAAACTAAATTTTTCTCCTAGTCAAGTCAAAATCTTTAGGTGATCCCAGGTTGATGGAATAGATTTGTAAGCTTTTGTGTGACTTTGACACGTCCACAGAGACTCAAGTTGAGATATGTCTATAAATCTTACTTCCATTGATAATCCGACATAGCTAGAATTCTGATACTGATTTTTTAATATTTCATTGCTAATGGACAATCCAGTAATGCTTCCTTGTTCAGATGATAAATCATATGGCACCCGAATAGATGACTAATCTACATAGATGTTTGATGTTTGAGGACGGACGTGTATTATTGGAGTTTATTATTGTAGATCCATCAAACGTACCTTGTTTTGATAGTTTGAAGTTGCGGCCAAGGATGTTAGATGAAGGTGCTCGTAAGTGTTCTTTAATAGAAGTAATAAGAATAATGGTAATGGTCACCCTCATTATGAAACATTGTAAATGTTCCGTGTAATCTGGACATGATCACAATCTAGCATTTTTTTTTCATTCCTGGATTGTTTAAGCAATCTGTAGATTGTGATACCTGAACTTTACTTGAATTAAAGTATGAAACATATATTTCAGAATTAGTCAGTTGTCTAATTACCGTAATTAGCCATAAGAACCGTCTTTCTCACAAGATGCTTTGGTATCCCAGGTGGTATTTTATGTACAAACATGTTGCTCGCTGACGATTCTCATAACAAGGGGCTTAGGGTTCACGCCCGAAGGTTTTTTTGTTTCTTCTATTATGTAGTCCCCTCAGCGTATAGTGATCATAAGGTAACTTCAATCATATTTAATATGAAAACTTATTAGTTCGATGACAATATTGTTAAACATTGCAGAACCGTCGTTCTTTTGTAAATGCCTTTTCGAAACATAAGTAAGGATATGAAATGATTTTATTATCGCGAAACTCCATATTAAGTTAATGAGCTTGATTAGTTAATACCCCTGGATCTTTATTTCTTCACACGAGGACATCTTTTGAGTTATTTGCTTTTGCGTATACCTTAGTCTTCTTAAACTTGCTAAAAGATGTAATTGCTCGATTCAGTATGTTGTTATTAAAGAAACGTGGAATTTAAAAATCTTTAATGGTAACAATTGAAGTCTTCGATGCATTTTAACAACCTATTGCTCTCGTACAGATTGACAACGCTGCAAACATAGACATCTTTGGTCTTTTAAGATGAAAGGAAATAATTTTATTTAATTCGAAATGAGCTAAGCTGTTTTCAAATAAATATTAGAGAAATAATAGGATATTAAACTCACCTTAAATACAGTGTTGTTTCACTACTTTCATAAACATATTTGATTTTTATATTGAGTACCAAACTAAACAAAATTATATGTTAGGTTAATCTTTATGAAAATTAATAAAAACGACCAAAAACCTTCATATTTGAATGTTGAAAATAATGAATCATTATATATCTAATTTCCAAGGAAATAATTTCAGACCTGTAACAGATTAGCTAAGGGTAGTAAGTGATTCCAAAAGTCACTAACGTCTAAATTTACATTTTATTTTTTTTGGAGTTTTAACAACAAGTGTATTACTATTCATATTTGAAAGTCTGGACAGCTTAAGGTTGCGAAAAAGTTTTGAACAAATGTAAACTTAACATTCTAATTTCACTGTTAGCCAATTTAAAACATATATTCTAATAAGCAATCCCATTGGCGAAATGAAAAGAAGTTAGTGTTATGGGTTAATGCACTAAAGTTCTCAAGACCAAACTCATCCCTGAAGTTGCATTCTTGTCAGGTTTCTTACAAAATCAATACCAATTGAATATATAATTCATTAGATGCTCAGATAAAACTCCTTAGTAAATCCATAGTAATTGAAATCTTTATTCTTTAAAAATCGAGGTTAATTAACCACTGCAATGATACAATGTGTACGCATCTCTCTCTACAGAATGTGTAGAACGTGCGTTGCATAACGATGTTTCAATTCAAAGAATTGATGCATATCTTTAAAAATCAAATGTTATATAAAATGATATATTGCCACATAAAAAAGAAACGTACCTGAAAGTAAGCAAGTCGTTTAGCTGTTGCTTCAAACAGTAAGCCTTTTGTTTGACTGCAACTGATTAAACAGATACTCTTAAATATTTTATTCTATGAAAGAAAATGACAAATGTTTGAAATAGGTTTAAATGTAAAAAGATATAGAGAAGAATTCGTTTATAAGTCTTTCATCTGACTCATCATTCTCGTAGTTTCTCTGTCAACATTTGTATCTGGTGCAAATTCTATTCAACTGATTGACACAAAGAATGTTAATGGCAATTCTTCCTTTCCCAAATATTTTTTCTAGATAATCAGTTTTGTTTCACATAAGTCTTGCAATGCAATCCATCTTTCGAAAAGTCAATGGAAACAATATGAAATAGATTTTTTTGGAGATAAATGTCTGGTCTTTCCTTTAATGTGACATAACCGCATTATCAATGTCAAAATTTTCTTCTTGCTCTGACATTTTAAGTATCCCGAAGCGAACCAAAAGTTTTTTCAGGAGAATGAATGGTAATTTTAAGACATCACTTATACAGACTTATACCGAAAGAAACATTTGCAATAGATGAAGTCTAAAAGAAACTGGTATAATCATCATTATTAATGTTTAATATCATATATATTTAAATGAGTTCTTGGCATGGGATACCTTGAATGTGGCTGTTCTTGACAAATGTATTTTCCCGTAAGTATATCTATAAACTAAGTGGTGAATAGCAAAGTAAATAAAGACCAACTTATACTCATAAAACGTCGGAAATGAAATAATTTAGTGAATAAACAATGTTTTATATGACTAATTAATTTCAATTTAGTTTTATTACATTCATCGCATTGAATATGAAAGAATATGAAATATGTAAACACTGATATTTGAGTATTAAGACATTAATTATTATCAATAACAGTTTCTATATGATGCCTGCTATTCTCTTACTGATTACAATTTTATTTGATTTAATATAACACATCGTCCTTTCTTCCTTATGTGTGCTAATACTTTTGAAGTTAAGACATGAGCAATTTCAGGTTGACATCTTGGTATTGACACAATTGCATTTACAAATGCCACTTGTCAAATCACCCACTTTGTGAACTTGGTTTATGAATGTGTTGATGGGAAGCATAAACGTTCCCCTGTACTTGCAGTTGACGTAAGTAAACAAATCATCCTGTCAACGAACATTTGTCTCTCAGCATTTCCTGGTCTTTTCCTCTCAGTGTCAATCAGATTTATAGATTCAACGCAGATCTTCAACATTGATTAAAAGAAACTTTATTTTGCCTCTGGCCATCAAGGGAAGCAAACACACTGCATCAATTCTACGTTAAGTATAATGATCCCAAAATGACGCTTTCACATGGAGAAGTGTGAATTATAAAATATCAAGTGGTGAACTTTGTCATCTATACCAGCATATCTGATTCTCAGTAAGAAATCAGTAGTGTTAATAACTCGAAATATTTCTGTTAAATTAATAAAAAAAATATCCCTTATTAGAACTTTTCTACATTTAAATGTATCCACAATTTATGCGGCATTTCAGACAATCTAAACATCACAGGAAGTGTAGTAGCTTGTACTTATTAGATACTTTGTGAATAATAACCCAAAAACCTAAATTAGAGACTTGAGCACACACAGCCCCTCCTCAACGTTACAAGCAAATCTACCTGAACATAGGAAGTCGCCAATGTTTTGAACAATCAAGAAGAGAAACGTTAAAGGGAGAATATTTGGAATGAGGATGGAATAAAGAGAGTGTGGAATGGGGAAGGCTATATACAGGTTACTCAATGTCGATGACAATTCGATAAAGAAACCATTGTCATCTAGAGAAGCAGTCCGTGTTTGCAGGACCGGGAAAGAGATTATTACCTGAGGAAGTGTGTCATATGACTTTTACGAAACGAGTGTGAATTTTTGTATCAGCCGAGCGAGAACGAGGGTTATACACAAATTCGCACGAGTTTCGTAAATATCATATGACACACTTCCGAAGGCAATCATTTCCTTGTTACCGATTATTAAATGAGAATTGCACTGAAATATTCAGCAAACGGCTGCTTTCCTTGCGACGGCCCACCACAGTGACATCACGAACACTTCCCATACGAGGAAATACGGTCGCTGAAACAATTGCTGCTAGGCAAAGGTTATGAGTCACCACTTATTATTTACAATATGGGTAATATTATGAATAATGTGTATTTCCTGATTGCGACCAACTATTGAAATATGTAACCTTAGGCTTTCTCTTTCAGCTATCTCTGCTCAATGTTATGTGATTCATTAATTGGTTCTTGGAAAGTTAAGATAACTGTAATATCTAAAAGATCACTCGAATCAAGAAGGTACTTTAGTGACGAGGGGTCATTATGAGGACTTTTGAATAGGAAACACATTAACACATGCTATAGTTTAAGTTGAAATACCCTTCACATACCTTAAATTGTTTATGATCTTAATTCGTGTTAAGACTTTAGAGTAGAAATGATTCACTGGCTCATCTCATTATGTTCCAACAAGCTTCCTAAGACCTCATGATAAGAGCAACCTGTCTCTAAAAGTATCAATTCAAGAAGGATATTTCTTTTAAGAAAAAGTGAAACACTATCATCTCTAGCTGTAACTATTAACCTGAGTACTGGTGTCAGAAAAGGACGTCATTATAAACGCTCCACGGGCATCTCACATGAACGCATCACTCGGTAAACCCGAAACCACATGACAGAAAAGTAAATATCGGTGTATGACCATTCAAAGATCTGATTTCTACATACTATTTCAAGGAAATGAATTTAAGAAAAATAATTTTTTTCTGCAAGTAATATCATTTATCTGCATAAATTTGATTGAAAAAAATCTTTGACATATTTGATATATTATTAAATCAGTGGCGCTACAACGATTGGATAGCATCTACAATGGAAATAGTAACTCCTTTTTTAATTCCATTTCTAAATATATGCATGCCATAAAAGTAAAAGGACTAGCTAAGCAGTTGCTTCAATTGGTTGATTAATTTCAACACAGTCAAACCACTTTAATAACAAAAGCATGATAAAAAGATTAACATAGATTCAGGATATTAAACTTTTGCTGTCTATAAGTGGTACACAATTTAAAAGCTTTGGTAATCTCTTGGACAAAAAAATACAATTGATCTCATCGTCCCACTTAGTTCAATTGCTTGATTGAATCTCAATCTGTCATTGTTACATGGTTGAAGTCAACAAGTAAAAAGATGGTGATTTTATGTTCACCTGTCATTGTAAATGTAAAATGATGAAATGTTCCTTGTTAAGTTGATATCTTGTTTGACAAAACAATGGATGTGTACTTTACGTAATTGCAAGACAGACGACCGGACCTCGATACTGGAAATTCTATGTTAGACATTAATCAGTAATACTGACAGTTTTAAGATGATACCAGTTGAGTCAAATGTCATATAGTTTCATTCAGAACATAATGTGTTGATGCAGTCAATAGACAGAAATAGTGAAACAACCTCTTTACAGAATAATTTTTTCTGAACATTCAATTTGTATGATGAGCACATTTTAGCGAAGATTTGTTGACGCCAAATGTTGTCCCAAAGCACTTAAGTTTTCCCAAGGACATCACTTTTGTGCATCGACGCACTTAGCGAATAATGGCCGATGCTGACTTGGTTTTAAATGAGTAGAAAAGACATGTTAAAAACGGATTTATTTTATGTAACTAAAAATATTTTTAAAAATCCAGAACAAAGGAATGTATTTCGATATATCGTCTTAATCTCCGTGGTCATATGTATTCAATGTGATTGAACGAACATCGTTTCATTATTTGTAATTGTTAAGAATGAAGTAAATATTAGAAAATGTTTCGAACACCTTAAAACTCCATTTCTTAAAAAACACGTAGCTGATGGCTGAAATATTGCCTAAATATCAACTCACTCTTTAAAAAAAGATAAAAACTAGATTCTAAGGTTCCTAAATTGGCAAAATCTTTTTTTCAACAGTTCATTTGATACCAATAACTCTAAATAAATGCTTGCATCTCCGTCAAAACTTAACCCCATTGAAGTAAATAGAGGCGGTTTTCAACATTGCAAATAAGGAATCCTGACAATTGATTTTCACATCAACGTATTTCAAATGAGCTTAGTCAGCATGATCTGTATTGAAAAACAATCATTTGATATTTGGAAAGGATAAACATGAGTAAACCTAGAGGATACATTTTTCCAATCATTACACGTGTAAGTGTTTTTCCTTTTAGTACTTTTTTATGCTCTAGATCATCTTTTTATAAATTTTGATCAGCTTTTGATCAAGAGCTTTAAGTTCAATTATGACGTTTTAAGAAAATAATGTGGTATGAACTGAAACTGATGTAACACATAGTGTTAGTACTGGAGATATGAACTCTTTTATTCCTTAAGAAATCTTTTTAACATTGATTTTAACCCAATAAAGTTCTTCAATAACAGATCCACTGACATAAACTGTAATTACCCTCCCTGATAATCCTATCATACCATGCCCTAGTTCGTGCAAACTATCTGTTTGGCATTTAATGATACGGACCATGGATACGAATTTGAGTTTTTGACTGGCGTAAGGGCATATTACATAATGCTGTTTCGTTTTTAAGATGGCACATTTGGCTTCCTTCAATAACGGTTGATTTTGAAAGGCTGCTATTATATGTTTTACATTTATCATTCAATTGCGTGCTCGGGTAATCTTAATTAACATAGTTAAGGGAACCTGCTACTTATTGGTGAATTTATCCATTACCATTATAGTTTTAAAAACTGATAGTAACTATTTTATGTGGCGAATAGAATTCAACATAAATACAACTGAACATTTCTGAAAACTTTGATGTAAGTTTTGGTTTGTACAACGTATAAATGATTTAGTACAACCATTAGCAGGCAGTGTCAAGCATATAGTTGTCAATATCAACTTACAGAGTGCATATTCCTGATAATGATCAAAATGAACACATTATGTTCAGCATAATGGAATTACATAAGCGGTATGTTCATGACAGCAATAGATTTACTTTCTTTGAAAGTTATCCTTACTTGATTCGGCTGATAATCCTTGCGTATCAAGAATATAAGCAACTTACGGTAAATTAAACATATTTTCATATACTCTTTTAGTTTTTCATCTCTTCTACTGCTCTTCAATAACAATCGGTTTCAATAATAAATAAATTTACGATAAGAAAAATAAAAGCATAATGTTGAGTCATTTGTCAAATATTAATTTTATTTGCCGTCATGAAACAATTTAAGTGAAATATATGGAAAGTATAGTGAATTTAGGATCCAATAAAGCAGTGATTGGATGACTTGTCAATTCAGAAAGCAATTTGTGAAGACCTAGAGATATCACAACAAGAGCCCTTTAAGGCTTAAAGTTTCTCAAATTGATAAATGTTACCTCTTTTTCAGAAAATGATAGCTCAAACTGTGCTTGGAATAGCCATTTTGACTCGAGTTGGATAATGCATTGATTTTATGTCATGGAGTTATTGGTAACACGATGTGGCGCCGTCTTACATTTATTTGGAGTTGCCTTCGTTAACTTTCTACACTGTTTAGGACTTTAGTTCCTACTATTCAACCATCAGATACATCTCAAGCAATGATAATCTACCTTATAAGTAACTGTATGAAACTGTTCACATGATACTTTGATTGATGATGTGCCAAGTGAGGATTCACTAATAAACAGGGCGTACTTCAATCCTACGTCATTAAAAGTATTTTCTGCAAAATTAATTTCCCGTATTTTGAGACAAAGGACAGGATATGTATGGCGATCCTTTGTAATTGATACTATCTATTGCAAACATAGATTCCTTTATCAACAGTGTGATATAATTTGCAAGACGATCCCTGTCAGAAAGTTTGTATTGCAAAATTATATTCTCAGATTTTGAAATAAGGATCTGGTTCATGCCTGTGAATATACAATGTAACCTAAACAACAGTAAAGGACTCCATGGACTCTGTTAATAAACTTGTCAAATACATTTGCACAATTTTATCCTCACGTTAAAAACCTTAATTTGTTCCTCACTGATATGTGTGTTATGCACAATTGGTTCGCTGTGGACTAAAGATGCACTTACTATTTTCAAATTTTACGAATGTATGTTTTATTGATTTCATGTAACTGTTCGTGTAGAACGTTCTTTAAGTTGGCTGTATTTAACTCACACGTAGATTGACTTAAACAAACGTAACTGTTTTAGGTTGCCACAACAAAAGATACTCTGTTTACTCGAATAAATCATCTTTAAAGAATCAATTTGAGATTTAGATAGATAACATGATTTTTTCCAAGAAAGAGTGCTTTTAGGTTACTTCGATTGCAAATCACAGCTAATAAGGCAATTTCTGATCCTAAAATTCAATCCAATTTCTTCTGTTGCATGTAAGCGTACATTTACTTCAGACAGTTGTATCATAAAAAATGTAAGTAACTTGTTTAAGCCTGTTTTATTAAAATGACACTGAATCGCATCCAAATCAATGAATGAAACTGAAAAGGCCAATCACGTGAGTGCATTTGCGACTGCTTTGCCCACATGAAAATGTGTTATGGAAACAGCAAGCAAAAAATATGCAACAATATATTAATCTCTTATAAAATTTATTTTTCAATATCAGACACAAAGTGTGCAAATGGATTAAATCTTGATAAAAATTTTTGTAGATTATTAAAGCACTGTTTATACTTCTAATAAATGTTAACATAAACTAAGGGGTCAGGGAAAGATACACCCTGCTATTTCAGCGTTATTGAATACACTGATCAAGCTCCTTCCATATACCCTGATCTCTTTCGAGCCAAATCCCTCGTACGACTGGCGCGGCTTGATGTTCGTGGCTGTGGTTACCTGTTATTGTTTAAGCCAAATGTCGTTATCCGAGGGGCAAGTGACTAAGTGTCAGCAGTAAGTAGGACAAAGATGTTTTATGGACGTGGAACTTCTTTCGTTCACAGTTGCTACGTTTTGCTATAGACCGTTATATTGCAGGCGTATGGGAATATGAAGCAACTTCCTACCAAAATAGTTTTGGAAAGTTAATGAGATTACGATAATAATAACAATAATTATGATAATAAAATGATGTAGCCCCAGTCTCAAAAGAAATTAATAAAAGCTAAAATAACATTCAAAGATGGTTGAGTTTACCTTAGTGTTGAGTATATTTGTCGGAGAACAAAGGAAACCTGATAGAAGGTGAAACGTTGAGGGTAACCAGAATAATTTCATATTATAAATTTTAGGATGATCAAATGACTATTATAGCCTTGGTCTCTGTTAAAGAATGATTTAAATGGTAAAACATCTATGGCTCTCGGTGAACGGCAGTAATGTTATTGTTGTTTGAGTAATTTGACAGTGTTTGAGTTGATGTTGTGTTGTGGAAATTTGGTGATAGGTTCTTAAATGGCCGTTTTGTGTCGGGTCATATTTACATGTCCTGTGTTTTTTTGTGCTAATGTTGAGTGGACCGATGTTTTGTAGATGTAGTTGCTGCCGCAGTCGGAGCTGATGATATTCACAAAAACTAAAGGCTACCAATGCTTTGGTGTATTCCTGCCATTTCCCGACGGTTGCTAATGATAATGTTCATGATTAAACCCAATAAAGACATGCAACACTCTGTTACTAAATGGCTTGACTGTTTTAGAATAACACTATCAGTTTTGATACAAAGATACAGAACCATTTTTTTTAGTTAATAGCTCAAGATGTTAGCGGCTTAATTGTCACTTCAAAATATCATGTGTGACCCTATAGGGTCTTTGCTGCATCCGATAGACATCACATTGGGCTTTCAAGGACCAAAAATAATTGTTTCTCTTTTCGAATGAAAAACTATCCGATGCATTTTTTATAAGGAGAAATCACAAGCAAGCCCGAGGGTTAACCATGCATTGATTTTATGTAAGCGTGTTATTGATGGCACCCTGTGCGGCCGTTTCCTATATCAAGAGATGGATTCTTTCACATCCTATGAAGTGTGAAACTCGGCTCATGTTACTTAACCATCACACACCTATCCCACTGTTTCTGAAAAGTTTTAAAGTACCGGCTGCATGAATCTTTCAGAAGACATGTGATAGACTGTCTGAAAATTTTTGACTTAGGAAAGAGGCATTT
Organism: Phorcus lineatus; assembly: GCA_921293015.1. Classification (NCBI taxonomy): domain Eukaryota; kingdom Metazoa; phylum Mollusca; class Gastropoda; order Trochida; family Trochidae; genus Phorcus; species Phorcus lineatus. The sequence goes on from OV121093.1 coordinate 15,464,970, forward strand.
CCTCCATGTGTGTCCGATATGGGTGACCTTGTAAATTCGTTAGGATTAATCTTTTAGTTTGTTTCATAATAGCACATATTTGCAAAAAAGTATTTGTGTTTTTAATTGCATTTTGAAATATAAAAATTTAATGTCCATACAATGACTGATTTGGGCAATCACTTAACCTCATAATATCATTTTAATATTGAATTTTTATATTATTTCAATATAAAAATACCTTACATAACCTGCTATTGGAAATTGTCTTGGTCATACTTAACCATGCTCTTGAACCTCTAAAGAATAACAATGTCACTTTGTGACTATTATCAGGGTAATATATATGAAGTAAATGTAATGAAACACCAATCACTATTTGCAGCTCAGAAAGTTAAAATCTATATAATCCTTATATATATATATATATATATATATATACACTAACATAATACTTCTATACTGACGATCGTAGAGAAAAGTGGAATACTTCTTGAAACCCCATTTGTAGACCTGATTTTACATTAAAACATTGAATACAATTAAACAATTCTGCTTTCTCTATTTGCACTTGATTTTTTTATGGCTGATCCTTCATGTTTACCTGAATTCCTCATAGACAAGTCAATAATGAAAGATATTAAAAAAATGTCAATCTGATAAATACCTACAATTTTAAGTATTTATCATCTGTCTCGTGAATTAGATGAGACTAGGGGCCAAATATCTTGAACTTTATAGATCATAAGTTGTTAGCTTATTTATGTTAGATATAATATATTCTTTCCTTTCAATTGAATTTTGAAATTTATCTTGAGGCACTTAGATATAACCATGTGAAACGCATAACCCCAAGGACTCTTTCTAAATCAGATCTGATCTTTTAAAGTATTCTTTCTTTCTCAATATCCTAATATGAAATACAATACCACCTAACAAAACATAAAACGCAAAACCATACATGGCATCTGAAGTTTTGTAAAAAAATTTATAACCCTGGGGTATGTGATATTTCGGGATATGATGTTTTCATATTAATCGCTTGAATAGGATGACAGCTTTGAAGATCGACTTAAGCACTTATCTCTGTTCCGGTGAAGATTAACCTGCATTGAGGTGTCAGTGAATGATGTCATTATAACCACAATTAGAGCTGATGAAATATAAGTGCGATTGAATGGAATATGCCGCAGGACATCACGTATGCAGACCCTGAAGTGTCTGTGAACAGGGATATCTTTACTTTTACGAGAAGATCATGCATAACAGCACGTCTATTCAATAAGATCTACATACACGTATTATTTCTGACAATAAGTATTTGAAAAAAGAAGTTTGCAAAGCCAAACCATAAAGATGTAATATACAAGAAATCAGTGAAGTATTCCATTTCTTAGAGTGACTTATACTATGATGTACTAAGAATTATCGATTTTTTCCTAGGATAGGAATGCTGTGCTTTCTTTAATGTGTTTTTTATATTTCAACCTTCTTGATTTAATCATAATTTCTTATGCGATCCAGTTGCACGACAACTAATGTCTAAAAGAATGTTACACACACAAACAAGTCGACTTGCCAAAATATTAGATGATTCAAATCTGGAGACGAGTCTGAAAAATTGCATCAAATTCTATTTTATGAGTGATCAATGAATTTTCATTTCAATCACATGTGAATTCAATGCAATATAAGTTCATAAGACTAATTACATGTAGGACATGTAAACAATATCTTTATTTTTTAATACAACCATACTTTGATCTTACATACAATCAATTTGAATATTTTACCAAGGGCCTAATTTCAGGAAGACCAAGAATAAACGCTAAGAGCGAGACTTAGTGCGAAAATAATCATACTTGAAACCATTCTTTTGGTCACTGAATTGATAAGATCAGTCTCAATTGGACTACCCGGCTTCATGTTTTAAACATAGACAGCATATAGAAATTGTATTCTGAGTACATTTGTATTGTAGATGTGATTATTACAATATTTGTAATTGATTCCATAACAACTTTACTTTATCTAACATTTAAATAGTAACTACAGCGAAGATGAGTTGTTGACACCCTTTTGTCTAAGGAAGGAAAACTTTTATGTGAATAGACTATATATATAAATTTCGTACATCAATAATTTTCCATTCTAATGAATTCTACATATTTAAATGTAGTTGTATTGTGTAAGAAATGTATGTAAATATGACAGAGAATAAACTAAAGTAACAAGAATAGACATTGTCACAAGCAGCAACAACAAATTTTCCATTGCCTTTTATTCCATCATACTCGACCAAAAGTGGAAGTTTAAAAAGGTGTGCTTTAAATTCAATTAATCTGACATGCTTTGATGCTCTGATGGCATCCAAAAACTGAAACGACGTATTCAATAGATATTGTCTCTTAATTTATCTATGCTCATAATAGAAAAAATATCCCAACTTTTGATTTTCTTGTAAATTGGTTTACTTGTACCACAATATAAGCAATAGAAAGACAATTTATCGTCTTGTATGTGTTGTTTTTTTGACCTGCGAACAATGACAATGTGTACCAAATACAAAAGTATATTAAACATTTATACATCTGAAAGTGGAATTCATCTTACGCTCATCGTCCCACGTCCATATTACGATTTTGAAGTAAAAAAATTAACAACTTTAATCCACTTCCATAGCACTTCAAGGTCAGGGTCATCATGCAGGAACAAATTTATTACAGCATACATTTCAATCGACGCTCTTTAAGGCCCTTAACATCTTATATTGTAGAATCAATGGCACAGTTACAGGAATACTCTACACGAAAGTTTTACATGTGATTGTGAGGAAAAATGACTTTATGTTGGAGTTTGTTCAGGCAAATATATCATCATTTTAATGTGTATACCGGTAGCTTACCGCTCAATGAGAACTTTAAAGCTACTTACAAATGAATGAGTTCAGTATCATAACGTTTTTCCTTTCGAACAGTTATTCAAAGTTGAGTTCACAAAATTATTTTGAAATAGTCTTACAACGATTACTTGGATGATCATTTGAACAAACTGTAAATGATCAATTGATTGATTTATTATCAACATTTCATGCAGCAACACGTCCATCCAGTTGTAAGCACAAGGCAGTTTAACCACCAATCAAAGTAAAGATAAATCTCACAATTCTCACACCGGACCTTTTCAGTAAATGAGTGAACAAGACATATTTCTCCGTTAACAAATAACAAAATCTAACAACCTTGACAGCCAGGACATTGAAGCAGTTTTCTAAATATTTGATGATTATGCTTAATTAAATCATAGTAGATGGTCTTAGTCAATGGGATCGGGTGACGTTAGTTATTGCCATTGACGTGCCCAAAATATTCATAGAAGTTGTTATTTGAGTGAGAATATCATTATTACATTTCTTCCGACAAACAAAGTCAAATTTGTAAGTGCACGAGAAAGATAACCACATGATTCAGGCAAACAATGTTACCACAAGTACCTTTAAAATAAGTTTATAATGAGAAAATCTCATTTATTAAAACCCATTATGTTTTTTTTCCCAATCATATTCACTGGCATGCCCTGTTATTACCCATTGGGTCTTCCTTGATAATACCTTATAATGCTCTGTTTCGTGTAAAATATCTGTTTGCTATCTAATGATAGGGACTTAGGATATCAATTTGAGTTCTGACTGACATAAGGGCACATTACATAATGCTGGTTGTCTGTTATAACAACACATTGGGCCTCCTTCAATAATAGATTATCTCTGCTGGCTGATGTTATTTACTTTGTTTTTATTATCCATTGGCGTGCCTGGGTTATGTTTCTTGACAACGTTTTGGGTACCCATTATATTTTTGATAATCAACAATGTGACATTTGCATGAAAACAAAGTGATATTTTTCAATGGCAATCACTAATCATCACAACACAAATGAGCATTTGATGAAAGTATTATATTACTTTTGTATAGTACAGCGTATTATTGATGTTTATCATGTCGTGTGTTCAAAGGTTATTGCATAAGCAAGTATTATTATCAAAGGAGCTTTTCAAACTATGAAATTATAAACAAGTCTACAGTTTAAAGCAATATATCGATTTGTTTTTTGTCTGTTGTCTATAAATAAATAGGCGCCTTTGACCATCTTTGCATGGTACATTTTAAGCAGTTTGGTTGAGATTACCATATTAGTCATTGACTATTTTAACTTTATATCACTACTAACGCTTTACAATCACAATGTAATCCACGGTTTGAAAACAATTACATTTAAACATGAAACATCTTTCTCCAATTGATATCAACAGACAGATTAAGTAAGATATATGAAAAAGCAAAATAAAGTGAGGAACTAATACCAGAGTCAATGGTGGAACTGTCACGTCAGAAAGCAATTTGTAAAGAGTTTAGGACACCACTTTGGAGATAAACCTAGTGTGTGAGAAGTTAGGGACGAACCTTTACTGGATTGAAAGTGAGTTATGATTTAATTTAACTTGAATACGCAGCAAAATCACTTCGACATCGTGATAATGATGACGTCAGAAGTACGTTATTTCATTGTTGCCGTATTTACCCTGATAGCTATCACAAATTTCTTATTTTGTAGAAAATATGACACATACTGTAAGCTATTTGCTTTCCCCGTGTAACACAAGAAATAAACACGGTTAATTCTTTTCCATAGAAAATCTCACTTTAAAGCAGAATAACGAATCTTCAGCTACCAGCTGGGGAGATGTCACGTTAATGACTGTTTTAATACATTTTGAAATGATTTCGGGTAAAGAGAGCAATTTCAGGCGCATGAAACTTGTGAATCGGACAAATCATCTAAACATTTTCGATTATTTAGCACTTTCATTGTAGAATAGAAGATCACAATATGACTAAACGTTTCTCAACTTATAAATGTAAAAATATGTTCTCTTTCTGTTAGTCAATAACGCTCATACACTGACGGCCACTATGGCTTGACATAGAAATGACCTACTGATTTATGTTATGACATTTTGATAACATGATGTGGTGCCTTTTATTCGGAGTTGCCTTCAATTTCAACATTGTTGAAGACTGTGTTTCTTCTTATTCAGCCACATATCAAACTAAGCTAACATTTATATTAAGTTTTCTGAGTGAAACCATTGTCATGAAAATCTGATTGATGGTGTGCCAAGTTAAGATTCAGTTACAGGCAACGTGTAATGCAGTCCTTTGTCAATGGAAGTATCTGCTACAAACATATATAGATTACCATATTTTGACACAAGGCCTTAATGGTAACTGTTTTTATATATACATTGTATAAAAAAAAACATTTGAACCATATTGGTTACATGGACTTCTTTAACAAATATATTGTTTGTCATAATTATGAAAAAACCCATGAGAACTGGCTCTGCAGTAATTCATTCATTCATTCATTTATTCATATTTCAATTACAATTTGTATATGTTTGTTTCCAATATGATATTTGATCTCTTTGATCTCCTTTTCATGTTTCGTCTTTCAAATGTAAAAACATATGAAAACCTCTCGACTAATACATACCTAATGTTTTAAAACAAGAAACAATGTAAAATTTGTTTTTATGATTGTTAAACCCTGAGTCCAACAAATCGTAAAGAAATCTCAGATGCCAATGATGAACATGCCAAACAAACTATCGTTTAATATAATACTAGATGTAGGAGCTGTGGTATTACTTTTTGTGAACCCAGAGGGACAAAAGCTTAAACATCTCTTTGTCCACGTCCCTACTCAGTTAAATTGCTTGACTAAGTCCCAATCTGTCATTGCTCAATCGTTGATGTCAACGATGATAAAGGTGCTGCTTTTTCACTTTTTGTGACTGGAGAATGATTTAGTGTTCCCTTGTTTGTTTGATACAATTGCTTGCAACAGAATGGCTGTGCACTCTGTAATTGTTTTCACTTTTCTATAATACGTTAATGTCAAAGTTTTAAAATTCTTTGAATTGTCTTTCAATAGTTTCGGAGAATGGTATAAAGTTCTGCTTGACTATCATTACCTTTGATATTACTTTTAGTCAGCATCAGAGTGACATAATCCTTCTGTCGTATTCTTTAAATAATCTTTTAACAAAGTTTGCATCGCTGACGTGATTCCTTTTAATGAACTTAAGGTTAATTGAAAGCTATCACGTCAGAGTTGTCAAATTACATGAGGATTTTTTGTGACCTGGAACGAAGAGCAGGCTTAAATAACGTGGCATTTAATCACAATGGCTAATAACATAGATTTACCCGACTCACGGTTAATCTTGTCAGCTGTCTGAAAAAGTTTAATCTGATTAAAGATTAACAATCTGAAACTATTATTTTCTGTTTAAGCTAATGCTCTGTCTAAAGTGGTTTTAAAATGGCATAAACACATGTGTTAAGTAAAAATAAATATATAAATTTCATAGTTTTCCACATGATTAACAAAAAACATAACATATTAACTTTTAATTTCTAGAGAAGGTTTTGATTAATTTTAAAGCAGTCAGTTTTCTGCATGTGATACACCAAAACTTAAGGAATCTTAGTTAAAGACCTGGGCCTAGATTTTCGAAGATCTCTTAGCGCTAATATAGTCGTAAGCCAATGTGAATGTATGGTACTTACGACTATCTTAGTGCTAAGAGAGCTTCGAAAAGGCTTGACCATTTAAAGGATCATATCATTGTCGCTATCTTCGTATGACAGCACACATCAACTATGACGTTACAAAACACAAGGGAATTACCTTATGTCTTTCCGGAGTTCTAGAATGTTACATGATAAAATGATAACATTCAAGATAGCATCAAGCACGTATGATTAACCTAAACTGATGTGTCATATAAGGATGTCACATCAACCACTCTTTGAGCTTGCCAACTACAACTAAAATTGCCATTGTGTGAAATGTGCCGAAGGCATCATGTGCAAGAATCCGAGATCAACGAGTAGCCTCGAGACAGAAGATATAAGCAAATCTATTTAACATTGTTTTTAAATTTTGTAAATGATTCATTTACATGACCTGCTATTGAAACCACAACGGATTGCTCCATGGTGGTAGTTTATCATGCTCTTGTAAACTATCTGCTAGCATTTAAAGTTTATCATACTCATGTAAACTATCTGTTAACCTTTAAAGTTTATCATACTCATGTAAACTATCTGTTAGCCTTTAAAGTTTATCCTACTCGTGTAAACTATCTGTTAGCCTTTAAAGTTTATCCTACTCTTGTAAACTATCTGTTAGCCTTTAAATGATAGAGACTATAGTTTTTAAAAAAAATTCTGAATGACACAATGGCATATTAAGTAAAGCTGGTCCCTAATTTATCCTTTTGTATTTATTGATAATTTTACGAGTCATGCGTGTCTTCTACTTGGGATCTTTATGATAGGTCTCGTTATAATTAAATTGAGTTTTATAAACTCTGGCTCATTTGGCTGAACAAAATCAAATAAACTATGTTAAGTAGCATATATACTCATTCAAAACACACCTGAGATATTCGTGGACACTACAATGTTAGGTTTGGTTATTAAAGTAGGCAGATTTCAAAACCTTTGCATATTACGTTTGTAAGCGTTTTTTGTTTAAAATAAAATTATTCTAGATTATTTCAGTTGTATAGTCTTACATCTGATCTAAACAGACATTCGATTTCTACAACACAGAAGTAAACGGTTAGAATAGAAGAAAACATTATGTTGAAGCCTTGCTGAAGCTGTTGTCATGAAATTGATTTAGTGAGATATATGAGAAACCAATGTGAAGTTAGAACCCAATAAAATAGTGAATGGTTGACTTGTCACTTCAGAAAGCCATTTGTAAAGAGTTAGAGGCATCACTACCGGATCACAATACGGCTTAGAGTTACCCAACTTGATAAATGTTCCCAAAGTGACAGACGATAAATGCTCACACCGTGCTTGGGATGGCTTGAAGTGGATAATGCATTGATTTTATGTCATTGAGTTTTTGACAACAAGGTGTGGAGTTGTTCACATTTTTCTGAAGTTGCCTGCCTTAACTTTCTTCTATGTTGAAAACTTTAGTTCCTAATTATTCAACCACCATAGACCTTCTTCATGATAATTAACTGTACAATACCGTTGTGATTGATGATTTGACGAATGAAGCTTATGCACATATTATATATATGTATGGCGACCCGTTCTCACTAATGGTTTCTATTACAAAAGTAAACTTTCATGTTCTAACCAATTATCCGGATTGTTTATGCATTGAAATCCTAAGATGATTAACTTTATGGTATGTATGGATTAAATCTACAATTCTATCAAATATCTACATTGTACTGTTTTTGTAGGGACAGTTTGTGTGAGTTACGAACCCCACAAGAGTGTTTACTGCATCCACAAGGGATCAAAATGTGGCTGGAGATGGCTAAACTTGATTCCTCTATTTCGAATTATTAACGACCAAAATGCAATTTCAATATTGAGAATTCACCAGCCAGCCTGGGGGTCAATGCAGCATTGATTTAATGCCAGAATTGTATCGATGGCACCATGTGGCACTGGTTCATATATAGTATTGTCATCTAAGACGTTCAATGAAGTGCTGAAGACTCGAATCATCTCAGAAACTGATCCAACTATCATCAGAAATGGTGTCGAGTATTGGCTGTATTTCACTTACCTGAAAAGATATGACAAATAGTATGAAAAGTTCAGCATACCAATCACTGGGAAATATGTAATTTTTCTTGTGTGGTTCTTTAGACATATCTGAATGATAACAAATATTTCCAAGAGAACAAAACAATAATCATAGCATTACACAATGTCCATCAGGATAAGTGTTGCTTTTACAAATAAATATTTTCCTAAGATCTCAAATTGACTTGACATGACTTTTTCTAATTTTAAAACATTTTCGAAACATATCTTTTAGAAATAAAGTCCTGTTGAATGATATATTATCCTTCTGGATTCTGACTGATTATGACCAAACTTTGAGTATTTAGTTCCACATATCATAATTATAGGTTGCAGTTAAGAATTGGGAAGGAGGTCTTTAGACTCTCTGAAAAAGAAAGTCATAAATAACATAAAAGCTTGTGAAAATTCAAAAGATCCTTTTATTTTTTCAAAGCGCATAAGCTGCTATCTGATCTAACATTTTAGTAAAAAAAATACTGTGATTAAAACTAGGCTATTTTTCAAAGGATGCATTTTGTAAATATCTGTTTTGAAGGTTTCAAAAGAAGATACAACTTTAGTATTGGGCTTTACCCCAAAAAAATCTTTAAATGTCTTTAATATAGAAATATTTGCATATGCGGACGCTTAACATACACAATCTCATTATAAAAGAAACGTTTACGTCGGTCTGAAAATTTAATGTTTTTGGCATATGTTCGATATTACCAGAAAATTAACCTAGGGTGCCTTAACTGGTTTACATCTTCCCTCAGAAAAATATCATGACCTTATTCAATATGGAAGTCTTTGACCAAACATTTATGTATGTTGTATGAAGCAAAAAGCGACTGCGATGACAAGTTTCATCTCTCAAGCTGACAATGCATGTAATTGCCATACAATAATTAATTTAAGCTATTACACACACAAAATCTGGTAATCTCAAAAGTGTTTGAGAGACACGATGTTTCCAAGTGAATCACTTCAAGAAAGAGATTGCTTTGAAGATCGACTGAAGCACTTCTCTCTTTTCCTGTGAAGATTACCCTGAATTAAGTTGTCAGAAAAGGATGCCTTCATACATTCTCAGAGTGCTACTTTGCTAGGAAAGTACAGTTAAATGTACGTATGAACTATCTGAAGTGTTTGATGAATCTAGATGGTAAAGCATTGTTTTGTAGATATTTCACTTGTCGAAAGTTAAATGTTTATAGCATAATTTGTTTACAGTTTTCGAATGGAAATCTATTTCAAATGGATAAAGGGTGTTACTTTGATACACTCCATCAACTATCTACACTGTTACCCTTTTACTATATCTTCAGACTTTGTGCTGTACATATATATTTGTGGATGTTTATTCTATTAGGGTCATATAACAATTTGCTATTATACATCTACCGTATAGATTACTGGACAATAATTCCAGTATCCCTGTTTTCATTCATCTTTCCATTTGTCCATCTGTCTTTAAACAATATTTTTACGAACGTATCTCGCAAACTATACAAGCTACCTTCACTAACCTCGAGACACATGTCAACTGTGTCACTGCGACGATACGTTTGATGGTTAACTTGATGTCTTGATTTCTTGTTGCGTTTTCAATGGTTATAAGAGTGGTAGCATTGTCCTAAATGAAAAAGATAGTAATTTCATAGATTAGTTTAATAGCAAAACTCTACAGGGTATATGAAAAGACTGTTAAATGAATATCTTAAAAACAAAATTGTAAACCCACTGTTACTTAGACAGTTAAGAACGCGTTGCAATATGATGTAATGGCCCAAACATTAGGCAATTTTTTTCAATCATCACAAGACAATGTTTAAAAGAAAATAGTTTAAAAGTTTAAAAGATATTATTCAGAAGTTATAATCAAGTTAAGATCAAATAATTTGATCAGCATATCAAGTTTATTTTTTTATCAAATATATTTTTCCTGTTTTGATGATTGCTGTTGTACCTTGTTTTTCCTCAGCAGAGCATGCTAGCACTTCGCCTCTTAGATTAGATAAATTAATAATACAACTTCTTCTTCACGGAATTGAGTTTTCTGAACAGACCATCTGTATGGGAATAACAGTCCTGCTGAAGATTTGCCGACGCCAAACTTTGTCCCAAAGCACTTTAGGAATTATAAGAACATTATTTTTATGTGAAGAGTCATCGCAGAAATAATGACAAAAGCTGATTTGGTTGTAAAACAGCTTAAAACGAGATAGAAAGATATTTATTGGATGTTTAAACGAAGGATGACGTAATTTGTCCAATTCAGGACATGTATTTCAATTATATAGTGTTGAATCTTTGTATTCCAGTTCTACCATAACTTAAGTGTGTAAGCATTGTTTGTTTGGATAGTGATGTTTTAAAAAATTCACTTGTTGATATTTACAAATTGTTAAATTATTAGGACTCTAATAGAATATTGAAAACCTTTTGTGGATATTTGTGAATGTAATTCTACCATATGTAGTCACGCTTACCACAGGTTTATTGTTGAGCTTACAATATTACGAAAACTCTGTTTAAGTGGTGTCTACCAACTAAGGACAATCATTTACACACTTGAAAATTAACACTGGTTAGTTAAATACGAAATATGGTCATGTCATGTGTTAAATTTTCCAAACTAATGCAACGTCAGAGTGCAAATTTGACAATACAGCCCTAGGCTTGTAATGATTTTAATAAAGGAGTTCCCCCATGTAATTAGTTTCACTTCCTTTTCGCTTTTAAGGAAGATCAGTGGCCTTTGATAGACTGGAGGGATGGGAAAATTGGGCTCTTCTTTTTAACAATTTACACTCTTTTATTTTTTTAAATTCATTTCATTGACTATTATTATCAATATTATCATTATCATATATCATTTGTTATTAAAACATAAATAAAAATAAAACTTTTTAAGAGTCCTTGCCTTAAAATACTGTTGAGAACTTCATCAAAACTTTGATAAGTGCCTCGAATATGTTAATTTTCACATAAAGGTTGATTGTATGATGTCAATCTGTGAATGAATGAATTTATTTATTTCCTCCAATGGCAGTTGAAGATTACAAACATAATGCATCACTTAGTCACATACATGTACAGAGAATATTTACAAGGCATTCAATTCAATACAGTGCACAATACAGTATTTACAGAAAGTACAGTTCAGAAATATCTGTGTGTACATGTGCTGCTGTTTAGCAAAGCTTGAGTATTTAGTTTTTATCCATTTACCCAGTATCAAGTAGATAAGTGTTAATGATTACTTAAAATCACAACATAGTATAATACTAAGGACATTGAATATGCAATAATTATTCAAAATGTACAGGAGAATTAGATATATTTACTTTTAATTATCCTTACTTGAGTTGGCAGAACTTGTCTGTATATTATGGCAATAAGTTGTACCTTGATAAAGTTCTAAAGATCACTTTAGATTAATTTAGGCTTATGTCCTCAGATTTTGTTCTTACATTATTAAGTCATGGGTGGTCAGAAAAGAAAACAAAGAACTTTTTGGATCCATGCGACACAAGGTCTGCTGCAGTTGTTGCCATGAGAAGATGTAGTGAGATTTATGAGAGAGTAATTTGAAGAGGAGATCCAATAAACAAAAAGGTTGACCTGCTACTTCAGATGGCAATCAGGGGCATCCCTAAACGATCACAATATGGCTTTAAGTTACTCAAATGGATAGATGGTTCCTCAATGTCAGACAATAAACTATAACACTGTGTTTGTAATGGCCGCTATGGCTTGAGGTGGATAATGAATTGATTTTATGCCATAGAGTTATTGATAACCCGATGTGGTGCCGTTTCACATTTATCCCTCTTTGCCTTCCTTAATTCTCTTCAATGTTGAAAACGTTGGTTCCTTTCAATCTATCAAGCTTTTCTTACATCTTCTGCACAGTTGATTGTATAAAAGCGATCTGAGCAATGATATGACAACATAAGGTCCTTTATAAGCTGGGTTTATGATGATCCTTTTAAAACAATTCTGATAATTTGAGACGATGACATGGATAGATTATGTTTTGAAATCAATACCTAAACAACTTTATATCTTGAAATAATTGAACAGTAAAAAATACATCATGCATATACTTATTGTCAGTGATGTGAATGGCCAAACAAATATGAAAAGCTTTGGTATAAGTACGTAATGATTGATTTTCTTTTCTGATGTATGCATTTGCTGCGCAGTATCGTCAACACAATATGCTGCAATTACAAATACAAAGCCTCAAGATCTCCAAAGTATTTGGTTCAATAAACCAAGCTTAAGCTTCCCTCAGGCCTGTAATGGTGTGAGACACGATGTTTCCAAATGAATCACTTCAAGAGGGAGGCTTCATTGAAGATCGACTGAAGAACTTCTCTCTGTTCCGGTGAAGATTAACCCGAATTAAGGTGTCAGGGAAGATTGTCATTATAACCTTTCTCACACATATCTCTTTTTTCCAGGAAAAATACACAAATGTTCATGTATTTATTTGAAGTGTTTATTAATTAGACTAGACAGTAAAGTAAGTTTGAATACATTCTTCACTTTAACTATTTAACGTTATAGAAGGCAAAATGGTTATGGTTTGAATGGATATAATGTATAACTTAAATGAAATGGACCTTAACTATGTTCTATCCAAACTATAAAAAAGGTTTTACACATTTTTTCATGTCTCTGAGATATGAGAATTTTGACGATTGGTTTATAAGCAGAAATCATTTTCCAATATTCTCTTTAAAAACATTGAAATATCTATTTTCTATCTAGAATGTCAGAAATTTAATGTTATCTCACCCAGATTAACATTTGTGAAAAAGGCCCTTAACTTTGAAGAATGGTTGAGACCAATTTGACATAGATCACACCCTCTTCATTTTGAAAGTCAATGTTTTGGTTAGAGATACAGTACAAACAGCACATCAACAGTTCAAGTCATAAGCACATGAATTGCTACATCGCGATTAACCAGTTTTAATTACTCATCTTTTATTAGCAATGTTGTGCATCATAAAGCAATTCTTTGCCTACATAGCAATTAACGTGTTTTTGGAGATTGGGAATGATCTGTTGCTACAAACATTGTCACAAAAATGGAGTTCAGCAATCTCAAATTGGTTTCATATCATAGAAAGGTTTCCTTAGACATAATATAAATTATAGTGATGCAATAGAAGATAAAGAGCATGTATCTAAGATGTTATTGCCAGAGCATAGTTCATCTGGAAACCTTTCGCATTGACACATCATTAAAGTTATGTAATCAATGTATTTGTTCAACTAAATGTAGTCGTATAACATAGTTAGAATATTTTACAAACACCCACTATATATTATTCAAGTCCATTCAGTCGATGTATTGTATGTGATATATTGTAAAGCTGCTGATGAAAATACACATCAATGAGACTTGAAGCACCTGTATTAACCAGACAAAACATTTAGGAGACTTGAAGCTCGTGTATTAACCAATCATAACATGAAGGAGACTTGAAGCACATGTAATAACAAGAAAGAACACAAAGGTAATTTGAAGCAACTGTATCAACCAAAAAAACAAAAAGGATACTTGAAGCACGTGTATTAACCAGATATTACAAGAAGGAAACTTGAAGCAACTGTTTTAACCAGACAAATCATGAAGGAGACTTGAAGCAAATGTATTAACCAGACAAAACATGAAGGAGACTTGAAGCAAATGTATTACCCAGACAGAACATGAAGGAGACTTGAAGCACCTGTATTAACCATACAAAACATTAAGGAGACTTGAAGCACCTGTATTAACCAGACAAAACATTAAGAAGACTTGAAGCACCTGTTTTAACCAGACAAAACATTAAGGAGACTTGAAGCACCTGTATTAACCAGACAAAACATTAAGGAGACTTGAAGCACCTGTATTAACCAGACAAAACATTAAGGAGACTTGAAGCACGTGTATTAACCAGATATTACAAGAAGGAAACTTGAAGCAACTGTTTTAATCAGACAAAACATGAAGGAAACTTGAAGCAACTGTTTTAACCAGACAAAACATTAAGGAGACTTGAAGCACCTGTATTAACCAGACAAAACATTAAGAAGACTTGAAGCACCTGTATTAACCAGACAAAACATTAAGGAGTCTTGAAGCACCTGTATTAACCAGACAAAACATTAAGGAGACTTGAAGCACGTGTATTAACCAGACAAAACATGAAGGAGACTTGAAGCACGTGTATTAACCAGAAACATGCATGAAACTGAGGTTAAGTTTTAATGTTGGCCCAATATCTGCAAGGTTAAGAAGAACTGCAAGTAACGACACGCTTACTTATTTGATTGTTTTATTTGAAAAAGTCAATTTATATTATTTTAATTCAAAAGGAAGAACTTTCAAATATACTCTGTTACGAAAATTGCCATTCTTTAAGCCTGATATATGTACAACAAATTAAGATACACAATTCTTCATATGAATGCTTTTATATAAATTGATAAAGAGTTGACATGGTAACAAAATATTAACACACAAATGCTTAAGCCAGTAAAGTATCAGAATTAATTTCAAATCCAGCAAATAGAACATTTCGTGCATCACAAAGCCATTGTGTAGCCTATAGAGCAGTTATATGGTATAGGAGATTACTTCGATGACCAAATGCTATAATAGTTGTTGCAATATCCAGCTTACTTTATTTCACGCAAGGACATAAAAGGGTGATAAGCGCTGGTGTAGCCTTTTAGTGCATCCACACTGAATCTAAAGACAGATTAGATTCTTGATTTGATCACTTTGAATGTGTAGTGATGTACTTTTATATATTTGAAGTTCGTTATATATCGTTCTCAAAACATTTTATCCTCACATACTATTTTATAATCAGTCTTCCTGATTTAAAAAACCGATATAAAATCGATATCCAAAAAATAATGTATTGAGAGTGAAAGAGATTAATGTTTACATAAGAGACTGCTAAGACCAAATGAACCATGCAGATTGGTTTATTCAATTGCTTTTGATCAAAATAAATCATCCAACAATTTAAGAAATATTCAAACAGGCAATGAAGAAGATTTCTTTATTACTAAAGTGCTTTCTGGTTCCCTATCTCGTGACATTTATGGTCCACAACACATTTAATCAAAATCTCAACAGTTATATTTAGCATTTTCCGAAAGGACACAAGTACATTTGGATCAATATCACTATCGATTGGAATTTGCTGTTTTACTAAAGTATTACATCCAACTCATTTCTTCGTACACTCGTACCTTTCAAAAGCAAAGTATGTGTATAACTTTTGGTGCTTATATGTACAAGAAACATTTCGTTTGGAACCTGTTACTTAGCAGGTGTGTTCATGCTAAACAAAAACTATCGTTGCTACAGATTAGATATCAAAACGCCTTTATGTCCAGAGTAATTTGGTTTGAAAGAAAGGTCAGCGAGATCCTCAGGTATTTTCTATTTGATAATTTAGCATGGGCTTATACTTCTGAGGTGTCAATTTCTATTATCAAAACGAGAGAGTTCAACTCGAGTCTAGGACATTTCCGAGAGTCAATATTTGCGCAAGGCATATAATTTAAATATATTCTTAAATTAATCTTTCTTCAGCTGAGATTAGTTCTCATCCTCCATTCACATTTCGAGCGAAATGGATCGCAATTTTGAATAGTTAATTAATCCCCTGCTTGTATATGGTCCGATTTAGGGCTGAGGAGGGAATTTATGGACATTACTGTGAACCCTGTGAAAAGTATACTTGACAAAATCATTCATCTTCGCATTGGATTACAAACTTAAATTCAGCCATTTTAAATATCTAATAAGGAAATAACCTATCATGATCCCTGTCTTTTTAATCAAATTTAAATTATTGCGCATGTAAGTCGGAACATTGTGCTGTAATTGCAGACACAAAGCCTTATGATATCCAAAGTATTTGGTTCAACAAACCAAGCTAAAACTTCCCTCAGGGATGTAATGGTGTGAGACACGATGTTTCCAAATGAATCACTTCAAGAGGGAGGCTTCATTGAAGATCGACTGAAGAACTTCTCTCTGTTCCGGTGAAGATTAACCCGAATTAAGGTGTCAGGGAAGGATGTCATTAGGGAAATTCACTCTCAGAACTCAATGTAAATGGAAGGACAATCGGGTTAATCTATGCAGAAAAACACAACATAAAACTATTTGAAGTTTGTACTTTATAATTAAAATCGCCTTGTCTCAGTGCGACTTCTTAAATCAATTGTATATACATTGTATATTCTATTTTTGAAACATTTATAGAAAAGTTAGTAAGTATAATTGTGTTAAACTATGCAGAAAACGACATGTAATTTAAATGAAGCTATTATTCTTAATTTCTTGGTATTGCAATTTATTGATTTCCTAAACATTCACATTAGTAATATTCTGTACATAAATAGTTTTTAATACTTAATATATACTTATAACAAATGTTAGTATTTCCTGAGGAGGATCGAACGATAGACTGATATTCATGCACATCATTATATCTAGACACGAGTATCATGACCACTATATGTCATGGTTACGAAAATAATACTGTTTTTATTATTATAGTTTTGAAATTTAAGAAAAAAATATAGTTTATGCCTCGGTAGATTACACGCACTTATCACATTTGAAACGCAATGTCATATTCGAACTTTGACATGAACAAAAATGCTAATAAGATGAGTTAAAAATGTAAAGTACAATGAAAAGGTGATATTTTACCTCAGGGTATCGTATGGAAATATGAAACCAAAAATAGGTATTAATAAGAAATATTCAATATCATCAATATACTCAATTTGTACACGTTATGTTATCATGTCACAATGATTAAAATCAATTTCAATTGATGTGTCTTTATGCTGTACAATGACTAAACTTGACAATTTTGGTAATAAAAACGTTGATGAGCAAAAAAATAAAATATTGAACTTTGCTAAATTCAAAATAACAAAATAATATTATGTCCAATGTAAAATAGTGCATGAATAAGCGCAATATTTACAAACCCATTTATCATAACAACAACTTGTATCGGAATGGGTAATGAATGAACACAATACTTTTGACCGAGGGAATTGTTCTTCAGACTACAGAAGTCTACCAAATGTGTAATTTAATCGGATTGATATTACAATTCCTGGCTGAAACAATTCTACTGTATATGTACTGAATCTATCATGATGCTTACCCAAACATTGATTGAAATTGTCAAAAGTGATTGGTTGATTTATCCTAAACTCATGAATGTTCTAGCCTCAAAGATACAGACATTTATGTGAAGAATGATTTATATCAATAAATATTTTTTTATCACAGGTAAAAAATGGCATCCTCATCTAAAAGTATAATTGATGAATTGTCAATCACAATATAAACTATATAGGATTAACTGTTTGATTTGTAGAGTTTACACTTGACAATTGTAATTCATCAATTGTGTAAGAGATCTTAAAACAATCAGTTATGTTCAGGTTTACCCTTGTAGACAAGGAGTGGTACCAATATAGAAATGGTAATTGCTAGGAAAGACATTTCTCATTAAATTGATAAAGATAACGTTGTAACGTTATGACTATGTACAATTTTAAGACGTGATGTTTTAGTGGATGCAGACACCCAAGGCATCACCACTTATCACAAGCTTTCAAGAGATGATTATCCTCAAGGGCATTTATAATATTAATCTTCAAAATATTAAATATCGATTTATCTTAAGATTTGGACTAATGTCTAACCTTTTGCTCAATGGAGTAACCCCAGGCCCTTTCATCTTTTGAAATTTGGATCATATTTCTGGAGAATTAACACAACCTTGGTGGCATCTTTAAAAATATTGCAGGAATTCAAGGCCATAAAGGATAAAATATGTTGATGTTGTCTTTTTGTTAATTCTTAAATGTGTAAGAAAGTATATAATCAGTATTTAAAGAGAAGTTACTAATTGTCATGCAGTAATATGCTGCATTGACATTTTTGAAAAATAAGTTCAAATGGTTATAACATTTGCATTTTAGCTGAGTGTTTGTTCAACTTATCTTCACCCCGAAACTGTAAATATGAACATTTCAAAACAACAGCTTACTTTGCCAGTATAACAAAAGTGTATTCGATCTCACCCAGCTACTGACTGTTCAATACCTCTTTGCCTTGTGATTCAGCAACTAAACCCTTATGCTTGGAACCGTTATCTAAAATCAATATGAGTAATTCCAACTCGAAGCACCTTATCCCGGATGTCCTTTTCATGTGCCCTTAGTCAAATATTTGGATATCCTCGTTTAACACTTGAGTTGGCATTCAAGGAGGTAAATGTCATGGCATTGTTTAACCAAAGACCTCTTCATGGATGAGCAGTTTTAGCAAGAGATTTCACAAATTAGAACACATACATTTATCAAACAGCATAGCGTGGACTCAGATAAGTTTGTGTACGTGAACTAACATGTGAAGAAAATATACCTATATCTGACAACTTTATATTGAGCTGTCAATTTTTCAAGCAATAACTTCAAGGACAAACAAACACACGGCCAAACCGCATTAGTGGTGGTTGACCGTTTCGCAAACTCGTGAGGTTCATCTAGAAGCTAACAAATTCAGTTTTGAAACCCTATTGTAAAGTTCAATTTCTATTATTCTGATTTGACGATCATTTCATAAACTATTACTATGGACGATTTCCTACGAGACAGTTTCTGAAACTAAATAACTCAAAGCGTGTTATATAATGGCCACACGTTTTGTTGAGGATGTGCTATGACATTATTTCAATAAATAAGAACATTATGGGAACTATTCTAGGAAATAAAGAGGATTCGACTTTTTTTTTTTGGGCGACTGAGAGAAGGACGATTGGTACACAAGCATAGCAACAAGCAGGGCTTTCTCATTGGTCAAAAGAAGGTCAGGTCAGTGATCATGGATCATCTGCCTGCGTTCATTGGTTGATGCATTTGATACAAGAAGGTCACGACAAAGTTGCATTGGGTCATGGTTTCCATCTACGATTGAGACTAGTGAGAAGTGGGCCCACATTTAAAATATTACACAAAAACATTAGAATCTGTTTATACCAGTGTACCACATTTTTTAAAAGATAATGCAGCTCATGGTATTTTTAATTGTTGATGGAAACAGCTCAATAAAATCAAACAGGCAAGATTTTATCAAACTTATCACTTATCTAAAATTATATTGATTTAATTGATTGTTACCCTCAATAGGAAAATAAAAATGTATATATCTAAACATGTTAGATCCCACATTTTCCTCTATCTACATCATGATTTTATAGTTTTTAAAATGTCGGCCCCCTAATTTTGTGGCTTATAGGTGACTGATAAAAGAGGGCCCACATTTGAAATATTACAACATAAATATTAGAACCTGTTTTCTTATGTTAATGGGAAAATACTTCTGAAGTCGAGGAGGAAAGGTTTAAAGTATTTAAAATTCTATCAATTTTATCTGCCGCAACGAAAATCATTTTTGCTGACCAGGACCATGGTCGTGATAGAAGTTCAAAAAGATATAATGGTGCCTGTGCATTTGTGTGACATGACTCTAACGTAATCTTGGTGACATCATTTGAGATATGGTTTTCTTCTCACTAAATCAAGGGCTTATGAATGGCTATTTTAAAGTTCCTTCAATACAAATATTTGTTGTAATTCTTCAATCTGTACACAAGCAATATATATCATAATGTGTTAACATTTGTGACAAACCCATCCATACGTTTTATGGACAAAGCTTTCCAAATGACTATGTTATTATCTTAGCAACACAATCCATAAAACGAGCTAGATATTGGAGTCGACTTAACCGAGCAACATCTTTTATAGCTATAGGTTAAAACTGCAATCTTCTGGACCACGTTAATTGCTCTCTAGGCAACAAATTGCTTTCTGATGCACGTTATCGCTCATTTACAGGATGGGTAATTGATTTCTATTTATTTCCAAGACTTTAAACTATTGGCTACATACCAGGATGAACTACTATATTTCGTACAAGGTTGACTAAATTTGTCAGGCACCAGTCATTTTATGATCTTTCACATGTTAGTGTTCCATCAATAACAGTTAAGAATTATGTAAAAATTATCGGGTAAGTATTTTACTCTCTTGTCTACATTTATAAACTTAATAGACTGTCATTAGGGTAAATTATTCTATTTTTCAATCTCAAATAATGATGTAGTGTAAAAGATGAATATCTATCAACATTGTCAGCTTCGTTTATCCACATGTAAACGCTCATTGTCATTGAGGATGAAATTATTCGTCACATTAGTAATTATTAAAAAATAAACAAGCTCCTTACATTTGTAACCTTTTTCAACTCGTATTAAAATATTTGACATCGAAGACACTTTGGCGAAATTCCTTATATGATACTTAAATTCTCAAAGGTATTGAAGTTAACGTGCTTAAGAGAAAATAGTTACTCTTTAAGGTCAACATTAATATATCTCTCAACTGTAGGGAATATAGAAACTGAGAACAGGGAAGTGGAGCATTATTTTCACTTAAATTTTTGTAATTCTAAATGTGTATATATTTGATATGTAAAAAGGAAACCAATACACTCCAGAGTCTTCAAGGAATGCATTTTTCATTCTCAAAATAAGAGCGATATATATTTACATTCACATGTCCCTGTACACATATCTTTACCAAGTGAAACTTCTGGCGGGAAAGGTCTGAGAAAGGTTATAATGACATCCTTCCCTGACACCTTAATTCAGGTTAATCTCCACCGGAACAGAGAGAAGTGCTTCAGTCGATCTTCAAAGCAATCTCTCTCTTGAAGTGATTCATTTGGAAACATCGTGTCTCACACCATTACAGGCCTCGGGAAGCTAACACTTTGGTTACTGAACCAAATACTTGGAGATCTTGAGGCTTCGTGTCATCAATTACAGCATATTGTGTGGACCATTGTATGTGGCAGAGTATCACAGGGTTTTCGTAAAGTTAAAGGCATTGCTTCTTAAGGGGTCAGTTTCGTAAAGTTGGCAAATTGTTGTTGCTTGGGCAATATTCAAGTCTTTTGCGGTGAGTTTCTTTTAAATAAGTTACAGTGATAGACGTTGATAATTTAGCATGTTTTAGTCTTCTTTATCAAAAAGTATTCACATGAGCCCTGCTAAGTTTGAATTGAAACATAATCAGCCGGCATATCATGTGCTTAGGAAAGGATTTTTTAAAACAATTTAAAGTTTAAATCAAGAACATTTAAGAACCCAAGACAACTAATGAAATATCGATTAGAAATAACTATGATACACACTTCATAAAGAACTTGTAATTATTTAAACAACTATGTATCAACAAACAGGAAAGTGTAATTCAGAATGTAATACTGTCTGTTCCAATCTTGTTGATAATAACACATTTTCTTTTTCTTTACTAACGTGTATGTCAAAGGTGCACTCCTTTAAAACTCGTTTGATTAACTACACAAACTGTATACATATGATAGGTCCATTACTGAATATCTTCCTTTAAACAAAATAGAAAATGTAAAAAATTAATCAGCAACAATTATGGTGACTTTTTCATATCATTAAAATAGTAAACTTATCTTTCACTTATCAAAATTACATTTTTTAATTGAAGACTTTTGATATCTTATAGGGCAAACTGACTGCTAAAGTGGCTCATATCAGTGTGAAGTAATTTTCAAGCTTTCACTAACTACGTATATATATATATATATATATATATATATATATATATATATATATATATATATATATACATATATATATATGTTCAATGAAGTTTTAAAACTTAATATTTATTTTATTGGAAATCTGAATACCTTTTGTGAAGTAGTAACATCTTTTAAATTGATACAAGCGTTTTTTATGTTTTTACTTGAGAAAATCCTTTTGTCTTTCATTCTATCTTAACCTTTGTCACTAATATGAGCTGTAACTATTTAAGATAATATAAACTCTTCAGATAATGTGATAATATGTCTGGATTAGACTAAATTAGAAAACATGTCCATCTTTTGAAATTTCTTTCAATGATAATGATGAAAACATGAATATAAACTCTTTGTTTTGCTTTGTCTTTCGAAGTGAGTGAGAGATTAAGACTTGTCAGACAATCCATCAGATTGCCCCATGAAAGTATTATACATGAAAAAACATTCCCATCACAAGTAGGATAACTGTCTAACCATATGATAACAGACTTGGGTCTTCAGCACCTCTTAGAAAGTCAAGGAGGCCCACTCTGGATAAGGAACGGTGCCACATGGTGCCATCAATAACGCTCTGGCAGAAAATCAATGCATTGTTCATCCCTAGGAAGACTAGTGAGTTCTCCATATTGAAATTGCAATGGGATCGTTAATCATTCAACAAAGACCATTTCACGTCTAGCCATTTCCAGCTATATTGTGATCTCTTAAAGGATACTGTTAACATCACGTGAAGAACAACAACTGAATTTGAAAGTGACAAATCTACATTCCTTTATTGTACCTCAAGTCATTTCCTGTTCCTATCTCTAACTAATTGTTCCCCATGCGTCAGAATAAATCATCTTACATTCAAACAAACGTATTCTGTAGAGGAGTACTGCATGGGCTACTTGGTAGCGGAAACTTTACATTTTTGTTCTTGAAACATTGTCCAGTAAGGAAATAGATCCTGTGTTTTGTTTAACAATAAGTATTCATATCTAAATAAGTTAAACGAAAGACGAATTATTTACAATGCATATCAACATTGTGTTTTAAAAGAAACGTTTCGAAAACAATTTTTGAAGTTTTTTTCAGTCTGTTAAAGTTATGTAATTTGTTTCCATTTTTCCGTGCAAGTTCATATTGAAACAACACGTAAGTGTTAATTGCAATTCTGCACTTTTCCCTAACAAACATTAATTGCAAGCACATTAGGTAGTGCTGACACATGAACATTCCTAGGAGTCTTAGTGTAACTGAGACGTGTTTATTACTCATTAATGCAGCATTGTTGAAAATGAATAGATGTTTCCAATGGAAAGTAACATTGCATATTACAAGTGTATGCAAAGAATAAAGCAATAACATTCTCTTCTAGAAACTTTCTAGTGGTACTCTTCAATGTTTTTAAAGAGTAATTCATGTAATTTGTTATCATTACCTTACATTGAAATTGCAACAACTCTTAAAAGATGTGTGCAAAAAGGTTTAAGAATAAAAAAAATGCCCGATAGAAATAAATGATATGCCCATCAGGTATCAACATCTTGATTACTTCTGCAGACGTTTATGTTTATGAATGACTATACCTCGTCTCTCTACATTGGAAAAGAATAGTATCTGATATATAGTCTGAAACTTGCGCTGATTCCATCAATATCAAATTCCTCCTCCATAAATGTCAACAAAAAACACCAAGGCTGTCATCCTTTTTAGGCAAAGTGAGTTTCCTTCCATCATGGATGTTGGAACCATCTGGTGAAGGAATTAGCATATTCTCCGTAACAATCGTCACAAAAATGTTGAAATGCATAAATATTGTATTTCTCTTATATATGCTTTTTCATTATGTCCCGGAAATGAGTGTGTAAGGATTCACATACTACTGATGACATATTTCAGCTAACGTATATGTTGATCTGATCATACCAAAAGAGTAGACAGCGGTT
This sequence comes from Phorcus lineatus, assembly GCA_921293015.1. NCBI lineage: Eukaryota > Metazoa > Mollusca > Gastropoda > Trochida > Trochidae > Phorcus > Phorcus lineatus. The sequence goes on from OV121093.1 coordinate 15,489,302, forward strand.
AAGGAGTGGAAATGGGGAAAGAGAGACGGACTGAAAGCTATTGTTAGAGTGAGAGAGATAGACAACAGCATTTTGAAAGTTTCGTCTTGACCAGCTCAGGATGGTTGCACCTACTGGGTACAATAATGATTCCGCTGACGTACCTCGTAGTAGAGACACACCAAAGCTAGAGGAGGACAATTCCCTTAAAATACCTGATCGACATGTCATTTCAGTGATAGTATTAAGAACATTATGTGTAAAATTGTTTCGCTGTAAAGTAATGAGGATCTATGTATCAAAGATCTTTGTAAAAGAATTAATTGTCTTACACCTTTATGTCTGTAGGCACCCTTGTGTGAAAGAAAGTCAGCCAGTTATTGCAAGAAACTTAGCAACAACTTTTATAGCAATGAATAAAACCAAGCAATTCTGTAATCTCTTAGACCATATTAACTGCTTCGTAGGCTACATTATTGCTTTCCGAAGCACGAAATTGTCCATTTACAGGGTGTGTAACACATTCTGATTTATCTCAAGCTCACAGCCGATAAACTATTAACTACAACAGGTAGTAGCATTTACTCTACTATGTTCCCTAGGACCATTACGTTGATTGAACTTGTATCTTATGCATGTACAAATATCAATCACGTTATTTACAAGTGCGATTCCGAGAGCATATGATTTGTTTAGTGTGCAACAAACTGCTTTATGAAGCACAAAATGCCTCATTGAAAGGATTAATTATTATGATTGATATCACTGTAACAGTTCCTAATGTAATGGTTTGAAACGTGGATACTCATACTGTCTCTGACCTTTGGTTGAATTTGTCAGTTACTATTTGGCTTATGCATGTGAAAATAAATCGTCCATGATACTGTATCATACCACGAAAATTGTAATTTCCTAAACCATATTTATCAGCAATAAGCTGTTTCATGAGGCACAACAGGTTTTGTTTACAGGCAGAGTTGTTAGTTATTTCAAACTAACATGTATTAAGCTAATGGTTCGATCTGTGGGTGTACTTAATATACCATACTCCCTAGGTTTAATAAATGCACTGTGGCATATTCATTGTCAGTAACGATGACAGTGCCTTTTATATCGGTCACAAGTGTTATTGTAATTTGTAATGTCTAATTAATGAAAATATATAAATATCAATACATATGATAAAGACCCTATGATGATCACTGAATAGTGTCAAACCGGTCGGGGATTTAAATCATTTCCAGACTTTTGTTTTTTATCTATTTATTACTTGAACTATGAAGAAGTGTTTTTGTATATATATATATTTTACATATTTGTATTAAAATTATATTTGATGGTTAAGAGAGGATGCAGGTTTTATCATTCACTCATGCGTAATCCAATTCAATTATTTCATGAGTATCAAAGACCATGTTTGATTTTACTTGTTCATTGTATTAGTGTATCAATATTGATCAACTGTAGCCTTATTCTTACAAATCCATTGTTTTTATATTTCTTTTTTTTCTTTTCTTTAATTCATGACTAAGCAGATCTACAAAGCCCTCTTGAAATTGATATATTCTTGATTTACAGGCATATAGGATACAAACTAAAATAGTTTAGCTTTTCAAAAATCCCCGCCCTTATTTGTGCATTGTGTGAAACAAAAAATATATTAATTCATTTCTTGTTGGTGAAGGAATTTCTACATCAAATTATGCTACAGTGTACCGACCACTAAATACTTAGACAATTTATCGTTTACATAATTAAATACAAGAGAAATTTATCCATGAATGGATTCATATGATAATTATCCCCTAACTAACACTATATTATCATTTGCCATGGATTTTTTCAATTACCGTAAGATTTTAATGTACAACATTGGCTTCGTCAGATAAATTACTGAAAAATGGATATATGTGCAAATAACTTCCTAAATCAATATCCACCCTGCTGCTCTCGATCCATTTCAATGACAAATTTCTCCCTGATACACACTCAAGTCTTTTTCATATTCTTAAACCTTGAATATCTGGATACAAATTGTACGGCTGATAACATGATTGTAAAATGCTTTTTATTGATTGTAATCATATAAATCCTAATCTTTCCTTGAGAAAATATTTAAAAGAGTCTTTATTGTTTAATTTTATTTACAAAATTGGGAACATTTTGTTTGTGTGGAGATCATGTTTGAAACAAAGACACATATCTTTTATACATTTGTTATTGCCTTTAAGTGTCACTTTGCAAATAAAGTTGTCAAAAACCTTAATCATTTAGGTAATGTCACGCATTTGAACATTATGTAAGCCTTTGGAAACTACATAGTCTTGTTTTTTTTAGAGATATGAAGGTTTTGATCCATACATTGATTTCATATGTATCAAGGCTATATGATAACATTCTTATAGATTGTTGTTATAAAGTTTCACATGCATATCACTTACATTAACAGAAATTGAAATGTGAATGTGATGTTTGATCGTCTAATGAAAGTTTTATACAGCAAAAAAACATTTTCAAATGTAGGAAAGGTCTTCTAACAAAGATACCAACTCCGAATAAGAAACGGTGGCACATGATACCTTCAATAACGGCCTAGCATAAAATCAATGCATTGTTCACATCTAAGTTGACCGGTGAATGTGCCATATTGAAATTGCAATCGGATCGTTAATTAATCGAAAAGTAGGAACCATTTATCACTTCACGCCATTCCCAGCTATATTGTGATCTCTTTAGGATTCAGTTATTATGATTTAAAGTTACTAATCAGATTTGAAAGTGACAAGTAATGTTACTTTCCTCTATTGTAATTGTTTTAACTAAAATATTTCCTTGTGCCACATTTGATTGCGTTATAATAAATAATCTTTTCATCAAAACCAAAGTTTTAAAATGTACTTGGTTGTAGTCCTATAACTAGTTTGATACTCTTTAAAAAAGTAAATATTAGAGCAACTTGTTGATGTAAGATGTAAGGGTTGGAGAAAACGCATCGGATATATTTAAAAAAAACATACGGTGCCCTTGACAAAATGTGGCATTCGTAAATGTTTTCAGAGAAGGGTTACCCTATTTTTTTATTTACTTTTCTCTTTTCAAATCCTATTTAATCAACTGAATGTTTTCTTTATATAGTTAAACATATAAAGTTATCAAGCAATATCTTGGTTAGGCCATAGTCGTTCATATTGATAATCTAACCTTCATCTCTCTACTCTTCAAGATTTTATGGCTAGAAATACCTTGTGGGGAACAGTGTGATAAGATAATGCCTGAAACATTTACCATAATACCATCAATGTACTATTCCTTCTTGATTACTGTCAACAGTTAAGATCAAAGTTATAATCCTGTTTAGGCAAAGAAATATACGTTAGATACGTGAAGGAAATTGCATTATGAATGCAAAATGCTGAATGTTTAGCTATCAATTAAAGGTTCAGCCTCTGATATTACAATTATACTAAATTCACGTTAATCTTTACAATTATGCTAAAATCGCATTGATCTTTACAATTATGCTAACATCGCTCTTATAACCACAGCCTGGATCATATAAGGCTGAATCCTTTTATTACTGCTTATATATATATATATATATATATATATATATATATATATATACACCTCACTTTAACTGGGGCTACCTCTTTGTTGTAGATAGCAATGCAGGACTTCTTCTACAAAATATGTTTTTCTGAAACTCTCTCGCTGGATAGAAAACAGTTTCTTTCAGTGGAGTATTATGCTACAACTTTGAGGACCATTAAATCACACATTTCACATCGAAAATATCGTTTTCACCAATTCACGGATCTATAATAATAAATACATAATATACATATCAAGTGATGGAAACATGTTGCAATTTGTGTACAGGTGTTCCACTAGGAATAAGACAATGAATAAGTATTTGTACAGATATTTGTAACAAAATGCATTGCTTTATACCGTCTTTGGAGGTGTGAAATATAGCCAGCTGGTATTGTTACCATCCATTCTCATATGTTAACGATTCTAAAAAGACTATAATGCTCCAACAATAGCATTATTATTGTAAAAAGTACAGTTAAAATAATTTCCAACAATTAAAGATATTTTTCATTTTAGCCAAAATATGTGCTGAGCTTTCATTTTGCTTTTTTCATCTTTCTTATTGTTAAGCTCCCTAAAACGGTATCTATTCAGATTGTGCCTGTTTGTAAGTAAATGTGTCCTTATATTTTAGCAGACATTAAAGTTTGGTCAATTCAAATCATTTAACAGTAATTTTGTGAGATGGTACCATTTTTGCTGATGACATGTTTTATCAAAAAAATGAAAAGGAACAGAATTGGAGGAGTGATAAGGGGGTAGTAGGAACACAAAAATGAAGAACATCGGTTTTTGACAATATGTAGAGTAACTGACAATTTTCAAAGAGTATATAAATAGGCAAACCTACTATTAGCTGAAAATATTGTCTCATTGTTCACTTTATTCATACGAACAAAGAGTTAATCATGCACAGTGCAAATCGGTCAACCAATCGATGAAGACTGTTATCATTATATATATACCCCGAAGCAGTATGAATAATGCATTGTCAATCACGCTGGTGTAGCTCAAAGCAAATTACAATCTGTGAATACTGTCATATACTTGATCATAATAAAATTATTATGATTTTCGTCAGAGAAAGGTAAAAATCATATTGTCACAGAATACAGATGAATACAAATCTTTCAACAAATACATTTAATTGACTTGGTATTAAAAAACTACAAGAAGTATACCTATGAATGATTCATAACCTGAGGAAAAATAAAAAGTGTTTCGTATAAGCCTTGCTTTCAAATTTGCACAATTATACATAACTTTTATGGAACCTTAACAGCAAGTTGCGTGGCATTTGGCCAGTTTCAACAGTTTGACTGACACGATCTGTTATTAAGTAACCGCTTCTATGTCTCAACTATTCCCGACCATGCTCGTTTTCATATTCATCATCATTTTATAATCAAATGTTTAGAACATAAAAAAACAGTTCAAAGGATGTATAAATAAATAACAAACATTTCAACCTCGAAAACTATTTTTTCTCAAAATTGCAGATTAGGCTCCCTGTAAACATAGCATGCTGAATCAATCCAACATTATCTCCTTCCCTTTTAATTAAGTTTTGTAATTGAGTGTAAGTGTCATTTGCATCGGGATACCCGTAATTTTAGGGAAATGATGCAAATTAAAAACAGTGATGACTGAAGGCATTAAAACTGGATTGAATTGAAATCGTTTGATTTAAGTTTTGAATCTAAAATAACAGTAATTTATTGATGTCAAAGAGGATAGTTAGGTTTTGCATCAAATGGATGGAAGGCAGACAATAAGCGTTATTATTATTATTATTTTTAAATGTGTTAATATTGTTTTTTCTCCTTTTCAGGTAAGTGACAAGCAGCTTGATGTTAGGATTTCAATATATTCCTTGGTTGAAGACAAATAAAGTAAGTTGATTTTACATTAAAATGCCTGCAGTTTTAAGAATTGAATGTAACCCCTCGTCAGATGTTCTATTGAAGAATAGGTTTACCAAGCAGACACTTTGTGTTGTAGTGGAGGGTCATCTTTAAAATAACAATGGGAAAACGTTAAATGAATGTGTAACCTTTAAAAAACTGCCGTTAGTGGGTTTCACTATCACATTAATAAACTTTGGATGTTTCCTAAACCATGTGTAGACACTGTAGAATGTGACTAGTGTTGTGCAAAGGAGGTCAAACGAAATTACATTTCTTTATCCATTTTAATGAAAACATTTGACTTGATGCTTTCTAAGCTTCTTGCCAAATGCGTTCACCTAATATTTATTGTCATATAACATTTGTTCAAAATCACACATCTTAATATTGTATAGCATAGCTATATGTTTTGTGAAATATTTTTTATATATAAAGAAAAAGTATAACGATAGAATTGCACGAAATAGACTAGTCTTTGTGCAGTTTTCGTGATTGAATATTAGATGTTCCCTGAACTAATTGCCATAACAACAAATATGCCCTATGGGTTTCATTGGCTTCAAAGTGATAGCTTTGAAATTTAATTTAGATTAAAAAAATTTACCAAGAAAATAGATTAGCAGACTGATGGTTGCTTAGTTCTGTAAAAGTAGGCATAACTTCCTTTTTATGAATGTCATGATGATATCAAATAACGGCAGAATACTTTCTTATGTCAATTCTCTTAGTTGTTAAAAATATAAATAACGTTCTGTTTTGTTCACAATTCAAGATATAGATAACCATATAGATTACCACTTCTTGTTTTTAGAACTAGTATATTGCAGGATTCAAACTTAAAAGTGCTTCATTAGACCAACTGTCCAATAGTTAATCTTGCCCAAAATCATTTTCTCATTTTTTTAATTCATGAAAAGAAATAAACCATTAAAACCTTTGAAGAAACACTGATATTCAAAAGAAAATGTTTCACAAACAGCAGTGCTTTCCTTGCTTGGCTGTTAGGCTAAAAGTATGTAAAGCTTTTTCCATTAAAATTGTAGTTCTAAAATTTCATACAATTTCTTATAGCCATCCATATTATAGAAGACCAATGAAAGAAATAGCAAGCCATAGCACGTAAATAGTATGCAAATTCCAAATTTTTAAAATAAAAGTCTCTTTCACTGTTTTAAACCTGAACTAGACCCGAATTTGATTTCAATTCATCCCTCTTCACTTTGACTGGTAGATCTTAGGAATACCCACACTATCATTTCTTTTTATACATATGCATGCTCTTGTCAATGATAACTACCGGTTGGAACAAACTTTTTCAAAGAAAAACAATTTTGAAAAATAAAAGCCCTATTGAAATTTAAGATTGAGACGTAAAGCAGTTTTCTCTTAAAACTGACGATCAGTTTTCCTATAATCATTGCATGGTGTACAAAGTCATAATTATCTCCTCGCATTTGCATTCGGAAATGGCTTATAAAGGCCTTTTTATCATTAACACCTATAATTATGAAGACACCCACTTCTACAATAGAACTGGCAAATTGAAAAATCAAAATCCTATTTTCAACGAGAAATTTTTTTTACAGATGTTCATATTCTTTTTCAAAATTGACTAGTTGTTTTCCAAATTTATTGTCATTCCTCAGAGGGTGAATGTAGCAATTCTTTTCGAAATCCAATTTATCCAAATTATCTTTGAAATAATGATGTAACTTACTTATATAAAAATAAGAATAAATAAAGACATTAATTTTTTTCTCTACACTGGTAAACTTCTAAAATTGCACAGAGATGACATTTAACTACTCAACATGAAACACTCCTTGGTGATATTGCCGTTTGAAACTTATATAAATTAAATAAATGTGGGCCCAATAACGCAGTGAATGGTTGACCTGATACTTCAGAAAGTCATTTTCTATTGGCAAACTTTTAATACAATATTGCATGAAATGCCTCAAGCGGTTAATGTAAATCCAATACAGAAACAGAAGACACCCACTGTGTAAAAACTCAATATCATGTTTAAGACAGCATGACACGGAATGGACAATCAGTTGACTTTATTGGTATCACAATCTACTATGGCATTTCTATGGTCGGCTTCCAGAAGATTATTTATAGCGCTGAAACCTAATTATTTAACAATCAGACACTTCTCATGCTGTACCATTTCATGTGTTCCATTAATAACCCAATAAATCTTCGAAAGATGATATGATTCATGGGCGAGGCTTCAGAAAACTATCAAGAACAAGATATGCGTCAATCCGTTAGTGTTGACACTGATGATTTGACGCTGTGAAATCATTGATATCAACATCATCAGCGCCATTAGTTTATTTAGAAGATCTTTATTCTGAAGATCAACTGATATAATTTTCTACCATGTAATGATACTGACTCTAAATGATTTGAAAGATAAATTCAGGAAATGACATCTGCCCGAAAAACATTGTTTATCCATCTTCATTGATGTTACTTGGGAATGTGTAACGTTAAGATTTTGCCTGTACTAGTTCGCAATACGTACCTTGTAAAACTTCATATGTATTGAAAGAACGAATTGGACAAATTGATTCATGAAATCCTGCTCATGATTTGCCATAACCACAACAAAATCGTTTGGTAATCAAAGTGTAAATTGTTATTTGATATTCCAAATTCAGCTCTTTTTTCGACGAGTATATTCCTCTGAAGATCAACTGATGCAAATTTCGTTAGGACAACAGGAAAGGATGATGTTGTAACAACATAAAAACCTTTAAAAGGCATTGAAGTTTTAATTATTCTACAATACATGCAGGAATTGTATCTAACCAGGTAATATAAGGACTATTTTTCATATCAGTATTCCAAGAAGATGTCATTTAAATAACGAAAATAAAACAATGTCATTGAATAAATTTAACTTATATCACTAATATAGGATATCATAATATGAATTATTGTGAAATCTAGAACTCCTTTAACTGATCTGTATGATGATCTTAAAAGTTGTATTCCAAACTCTGTTTAGGGAATACGATGTATGTGGTATGTCTGTTACTTAAATTTAAAAAAGGTCTAATAAAAAAAATCAGAAACATAACAATGTTAGGTTATTGGCCATTTTTAGTTTTCAGAGAAGGTTCTAAACAAAATAATTTGCCATTTATTCAAAAGATAACAATATTCATTACACTTTTTATTTTGAATTTGATCTACATAATAACTGAACTTGATGAATGCGCTCACGAACGATCTTTATTAGTTTTTGTACACAGTGACATATGTTGTCAAGCTTTTCCATTATTCATGTCACCAATATGCTAATATATCACTGCTTTGACTTAGGGTGGTGAAGCAATAAAGACTGTTATTGTTCACAAGTATGAATAATTTTCCGCAATAACAGTGAATAAGTCATGATCATCAATTTCGTTTTTGTGGTTAAAAAAATATAAATGGTCGTCTCCCTTGAGGGAGATCAAAACACTGAGATGAGAAGACAAACTTTTTTTCACACCTTTAAGAAAAATCCATTTGACTGAAGGTATTATTTTTTAGATATGATTTCATTTAGTTTTACATATTTCAACCATTTGCTCAGTCAGTAACACATTGAATACCTCCAAACGTATTTTGACGTACAAATAAAAATACTTGACAAACTGGCATCAAGATCATCTGCATGTGTTCAATGGAAATAATATAGATGCAAAAGAATATTACAAAATGAACACTTTGAATTCAATCCTTGCTTTTATCATGTGCTACAATTTTGTAATGAAATTGTAGAATTTATCGTACCATATTAGCTAGTTAAGCTTTGGACTTGAGGGTGGAGTGAGCAATTAAAAAGGGTATTTAACGAACTTGTAGCCAAGGTATATACATGTACACAACTACTTAATGAAACTGAATTACATCTGACATACAAGTTAAAATGGAAAATATAAAAAAGGTTAGATTTCAAAGAATCCTTGTTCCTTGTTACATTTGATTCCATTTAATGATTTTAAAAAATCCATATTGCTTATTATGAAAACGCATCTCAAGTTACAATATGATTATGTTGATGACAAACATGCAATCTTATTTGAAAGGCCATCAATAACGATAGTTCTTTTATTAATCTCAGTATACGCATGGTTGAAATGTTAAGTGCAGTTTAAAGAATCGACTGATGATCTTAAAGGACATCTCCAATAAGTGGCGGTGTATATTTATGACAAATCTAAACAAGAAATGATACTGACATTTAAAAATAAACATTACACATTCTCACACATTTGTAACTAGTCTAACAGGTCTAATGATAAACCACAGTATGAATAACCACAAACATTGACCTTTATGCACGCTGCATATTAAAAAATCCAGAAGGTAATTCCTAAAATGAGAAAGTCCACCTACTGATAACGACTCGTTAACTGGTTACATGATGGTAATAATCCCCTGGAGGTACAGATCTGTCTTATTTACACAAATCGGAGACATGATCTGAACGTTGAGTACATTCTTACTATTGACAGACTGCCCTCAAGCAAGGAATTACAAAACTATTGCCGTTTCCTTTCCAGTTATGTGAAGAAAAAAGTTAGCTGGAGTCGTTGTTGCAGCAAACATAAATCAATCTAAACCATATGACAAAAAAAGTTGATAAATGGGTTATATTCTGTCTAAAATAACTTTTTGCTTTTTGTTATTTAGAAATGTTATCTGAGATTTTCATATCACATACTGTATCAGCCCGAGGCACCAATGGTTGGTTGAGGGCTGATACAGGATGTTATATGAAGATACCCATATCATACTATTTTTATCATGTTTACTTACAAAAAAAAAGAAAAAAAAGAAAACAAAAGTAACTGTAACAATATCAAACTTGAATTTAGCTTCTATGCTGCTAATATTTAACATTAGTGTTACACCGAGAATCAAAGCTGATTGACTTAATTAATTGACTTTCTCACTGAGATACCTGTTGATGCTCAACTGAAGTTACTTCAAAGATTCGGGCTCATGTTCCTCACCATTTTGCTTCTTAGCCAGCAGAAATAATCTGGCCATATACTTATCTAGTTCATGTGAAGGTAGGATTTTAGGTGCCCTAAATTCACTCAAGCTGACAAGCCAATCGGAGAATTTTTTCGTGTCACCTGTCGTCTTCCTAACAGTGTTTCTCAATCTCTTTACAAATCATGCTTCTGTGTCCATTCCATTAGCTTCTATGCTCACTCGGTTTCGTTTTCTTCGTCAACTGCCGCTTCCATGATCGTATCAAGGGTCTATCGTACATTCAAAATATCTGTATTTATAAGCAAGTATATGATAAAATCAGACATAGTTTGCTTCATATTTGCAGTGACTGTCAATAAATCTTGTGAACTGTTTCATTGTGTTCAGATTATTTATATCTCATTCGTAAATGCAGTCACATTCTCTTCTTATACCAAATTCTAATTCAGTTACACATGTTCAAGATCATGCAGACAGATAACGTCCTCATAAAATAGCCATGTGCTATTTTAGTTCTGCACCATTTATTAAAGACTTACTCCATAGAATCTATCGTTTTATGTAAAGATCACGACTTTATTTATTACGGCTGTGTTGAGTTGCATACATATGGCATTATTGAACTTTCGTAATGAATCCTTTTCTGATTTGATTGAATTGATTGGAATATTGTTTTAGGATTCTATCATATACATTAGCTCATAAAACGTTTGAATGTTGGAATAAAGGTATTATACATTTCGTTAACTTAAATTCCTGAAAAAGAAACAATGTTTAATAGAACAAAAATCTCAAATTATAACCTGATGTTTATTTTGACCTTACAAGTTAATCCTTTGCAAACATCCAACTTATTCCGAAAGGGGACGGTTTCCTGTCTAGTTCAATTGTACTATAAACAATGACAGAATTGAATTATTCATTTAGTGAATAATTGAATAATTGATAGTGATAGACTAATAATTCATCAACCACGGCTGTTTAGTGTTTAGAATAAACTTTGTTTATTCATGACTCAGTATAAGAATAAACACTCACTCTATTAATGTGCATTATAGGGTTAATCGGCGTGCAATTTAATCTAATTTGACCTACGCTTGAGTTTACAATTGAAGATTGTGAAAAAGTTAAGCGGTATGGCCTTTTGTGAGTTGACTAAGCAAGGTAATGTGACTTTGATATGTCACTGTAGAATTACAAGGCAATAAAATACATGAAGCTATCACAAACTATTAGATTAAGTGCTCGGAAAAGACGTACTCTTTACAGTAAAGTTTGAAATTATTACAGATAATTAGAAATAAGAATTCATTATTTTGGTAACATTTACTCTGAACTACGTTGAAGGGGACTGGACATAGAAAATATGTTTTACCTTTGTATATCGTTTGCATCAATTTGTAACTTTCAACATCCCTAAAGTTTAAGACACAAAATTTAAAAAGAAGTATATCCCATAATGAGTTCGTTATTTTGCTTATACAAATTTGAAAACTTAAATAAAAATTTCAGAACATGTCAGATATGTTACTTTTCGGATACTTAAAAGTTAAAAGTAGGATTGTGTAATATTATGTTGCCCAATTCTTATAAATTGTTACATGTTAAATCTACTCCTAAATTAACACATATTACTATAAGGACAAATATATTCAGTACATTACCAAAACCTAGTATTATAGATTTGGTACAAGTTCATTGACTTTGTCAGACACTCCGATAAGTCATAGTTATAAGGTACAGAATACACTAGGGAGTGATTTACATATGTAATTGTCATCTTTGATTGTGATAAATTCTCTGCGAAAGCTGTTGAATAATTCATGGTAATCAATTATGAAGGTATGAACGATACTAAATGTACATCTGTTATCAAGAAGAACATTTAAGCCTACTGATAAGTTAGTCGGCAGTGTAAATTTGCAATTATTTAACACACTCTGATGACAGTTGTATTTACTGAGCATGATTAGCAAAGTTTGGAAACAGCTTATCGCATATGATTTCAGGGGGAAAGGATATGAATATGAAAATTTTGGTCCATGTTTCAAACTGGCTAACTAGTCGCCAAGACTCATACAGAAGTTGGTGTAATCCTATTGTCCACTAAATAATTATTTGATGATAATGAGGTTTTGTTCATTTCCGGGGATTGTCTCTGCTACATCGGGGATCTGCACAGTTCAGAAAGATAGCATAGCCATTATGAAGAGTAATTATGTACTTTTTTTGAATCCATATATGTAACCTCTTGTAAGGAATGTGTTTATTATTTTATCCAACAAGAGACTTTTTAAAAAAGTATTTCCAATGATCTCCCCTTTTTGGAAATTGGTTGGTTCTGCCAGGTACTTGCTATGGTGGGTGGGGGATTGACTCCAACGACAAATTCTACTCAAAAAAGTACAAGAATTTGAACTACAGATAAAGATGGTTTGATTCCAAATATATTTTTTTTACATTTTCTCACTATCAACAAGTCAGATATCTGTGATGTGTAATTCAATTTTATATATATCATGGTGTTTACCAAGCAACAGGTGAAAAGAACGTACCCACTGACCTATGTGTCCATCAATACAGGCAGTCTATTCAAAGACCCATAGGTCTACTTAATAACTCTTATAAAAAGGTCATGCCTGTCTTAAGGCTACATATTCAACTACGTCTTATACGGATTAGAAACCATTAATGAATCTTCCTAGTTTTAAATCTGTCAAATTTCCACAAATGAGGAGGTTATTTCGATGTCTGGAAGAATGTCTCACAAAGAGAGCAGACAACCTTTAAAACTTTTTAAGAGTTTATTGAATTGGAAGAAAATGGACAGGCAACTTCAACGCATCTCTACTTATGCAATGGATGCATTAACATTTTATTTGATTTATTCAAAAGTAAAAATCTAACTACTTGAAAAATCAAAAAGTAGGCACAGGCACAATACTGATATTATTTTATTTATTTTTCAGTTTATAAAAATTGCTGAATGAAATAAAATTTGTTAATATGGAATATGTAAATATGAAATATATGAGGCGTGAATGCGTGATGATCGACAATGCTGCATAGGGTTTGAAAGTCGTTAATATTGATTTTATCTTTGAAAACATGTCTCAAGTTAACCAATGTTTACAGGGGAATACTATCTATTTTAAAAAGTGAGATTGCACTACAATTGTTGTATTAACTGTAGTCTACGAAGAAATGTTAAAAAAATGTTCTCTGATAGATCGAAATAATAATAATAATGAATAACTTTATCTGTGCAGTAAAAGTGAAGTTGATTGTCCAAAGCCTAAAAATGGAACACACGCACACTAATATTTCATAATTCACAACATATACACTGAAAATACATATCCCTTAATATTACTTGTCCGTCTCAATAACAACAATGCAGTTTTTTGGTAAACGTGTGTTAGAAGAAAGAGGTAAAAAAGAGATTGATAGGTCGTTGAAAGTATTCTGTTTTGAGAAGGCTTCAAACCATCCAATCACAATGCAGAAGCATAACATCAAAGGAATCCATGTTGAAAAAAAACATGAAATTTCAAACAGCGTTTCCTAATTTGATTAAGCAAAGGAAAACCCCGCAGGGATTCAGTTCTCTTTTCTTACTGAAAAAGGAGTTCCGAACGTTATCAACTTTAAAGGCATGTTTAAAGAACATATAATGAACTATGCAATTGATGCACACATCTGCAAACCAATGCAGAACTTCAAACGTATCTGTCATATGTGATACATTATGTTTCTTAGATATCAATTGTAAGAAGCATGTGGCTAAAGCACATCATGAATCATCAAATGACAAATGTTAGTTTCGTATATATCTTTTTGAGAATATCACTTATGAACTTGATGCCGTTTTGCATTTTGTTCCTTTGCACTCTATGTTCTATTTCACACAATACTCAAAACAAGCCAAATTGACTTAAACCTAATAATATACAACTGTCTCTGTTGATTACTTAATGAATCGTTGATATTATGTCATCCCCTTAATCAATCATTCTATAACATTTCCACATGACAGAAAGATTATTGATTATTGATTATCAAATTTTTAAGCTACTTTTGAACAACTCGCGCAAATCAAAGTTTACATGTATCACCTGCCCACATGAACATGTATCAATTGGTAGACCGCTTGCCTCAATGGGATTCTTTTTAAAATTCAACAGTCTTTAGTTTCTTCACTTACAGATGAACCAATGTACAATGTTCAGTTCTTTGTTTATGACAGTCTTTTGTTTCTTCACTAACAGATGACCCAATTTTTAATGTTCAGTTCTTTGTTTATGACAAACATGCAACCTGCAATCTACCATCTTTAGAACCTTAAAAGGCATACATTATTTGTGTTATCTCGAAGTTAGACTATCGTTATCAGACAGCATTTTAACTGCCTTTCGATAACCTCCATATCTTTCTAACATTTCTATCACCATATAATACAAATAGAATCTGCAGAATATGTTACTCATATCACGTTTTATGTGAATGTGGCTAATTCATGAAAACACTGTTTACTAGTTAAAATACCCATTGCACATGTTTTTAAAGTCATTTAGAGTTGTTGTTGTTTATCCCCCCCCCCTCGATTATGTAAAAATATTTCTGTAAGGATTAAGTTAGGAATACTGACATAAATGATACTTCCAAGTAAACATCTCAGCTAAGGGATGTACATGGTATTGATAGCCTAGTATATTCTAAAGAGGGATCATCCTGTCTTTGCATGTCTTTCTGTGAAGCATAATCTGATTAACATGTCTCAAGTCTCATGTCATTTGTTACAAAAGTACTAAATACCTTAAGCCTATCCAGAGTGTTTTAAAACCCACAGAATTCCCCTGCGCCATTGCTGGTTTGAAAGGTAGAAACTATTTTAACAAATCAGTTTTTACAACATTGGGTTAGCTCCATTGAAATTAGCTCTAAATGTCACACCTACAAATACTTCAATTATAATCTTTACCTATGAATAAAACCGGCCGATGATATTTAATTAAAAAAGAGGAACGTTTGTGTATACTGTGTACCGCTAGTGATGTTGGAGATAAATGTCAATATCTCCTCGATTTTGAAACTCTTCTACAACATCAACTTTCTATCTTTCAACAAAAATATATTATTTACATAAGCATCTTTAGTAAAGTATTATGTACGGAAAATACTAGGCACTTAAAAACATGAAGGCGTTTGTCAGTGCATTGTTGAGAAAAGGAAACGATGACAATGTCAAGTCACTCGCCATGTTTTATTGATTTATGCTATTCGTATTTGCATGTAAATCCACTCGATGGTTCAGAAATAATAAACTCTTTTGTCTATCTGTCTTAACAACATAATTCTATATCTTTTGGCCATGCTTCATTTTTGTTTGATAATCGAAACGAAACATTTGCACTTATTGATTGGCATATAGCATCTCTAACACTGTAAATGGCCAGACTTTTTTTCTGGGTTTCTCACGTTAATCTAGAAATGATAAGTATTAACTACAATATAACTAGCCACATGATTACATGTGTAGAAACATGTTATTACTTCCTTACACAGAGCATTTCAAAATTCTTGACTGAGCCGTAATTGAAAAGTAAATGACAGGACATGACATTGAAATAAACACAGAGACACTTCTTTAGCCAGTGCTGATCGCTTAACTTTGCGGGTAGACGACAGAGTAGAGTATATATCCTATATTTTCATGTCTACTCAAATGACAAAGGAAGATTTACAAATATTTGAGTTTGGTGAATCGCAAGGATTCCTAGTATTTAAGGCTTAGAGTGAGCTTCACTGCTTTAGCCTGCCATTAAGAAAATATATCCTTCAAAGGAAGCTATCAATACACATATAATTGAATAAATGAAGCAGTTAAAATATTGCACTGATCAGAAAAAAAGCCTTAATTTTTGTTTTTATTCATATAGAACTATAAAAGCAGGATATATTTATTGTTACTATTACTAATTCATCCATTTCAGCAGTGCTTCTTTACGAAATTAAAATCAATATATCAGAAATGCTTTTTACCAAAAAAATGCTGTTGATGATAATTTCATTATTATGCATTTAGGTAACAATTTATCAATGATTGTGAAAACTGGTCAATAAGTATATTTCATTTCTTCATATCTATTTAATAATAAGTTTTAGTCATAAATTATTTTATACCAAATGTTACATCTTCAGAGGGTAAAAAACCTCTCAGTCTTCAACTAATCAGTCTAAATCGTAGACGAAATAATAAGGAATCAAATAAACTACTGGCGGCAACTTAAGTGTGAACAACTTATAATCATTTAAGGTAGGGAATGGATTCGTTAGTTATGAAGCTGCTTCTTTTAATAAAACATATTCTCTTGCAATTGAAAATATTTATTTTCGTTTCATGAAATCACTTTATTAATCTTAAACGTGGTCCTGTTCCCTTAATATATAACAAGATGAAGAAACATTGATTCCGCCAATAGTTCCACTGTCATTCTCGTTACTATAGAAATCAATATCACGTTTTAAAAAAGTTTTATTTGGATACCCGTTTATACTTCAGATCCTTGGAAATTTAAGTCAAGCCAACTAAGTCAAAACGCAATTCTGGCCAATTTTCAGAAAAGAAGTTGTTTTAAGATCTTAAGACAAGAAGAAAATATTTTCAGAAGACTAGTCTCATGATATCCCCAAGACAAATGAAACTATCGATGTTCAAAAGAATTCGTATCATGTTTAAAGACCTCTGACATTTCAAACAAGGCTTCAAACTTTGATATGCCCTGTGGGATGCATTCACTGTGTTATATGAAGGAAGCAGCCTACAAACTTAATTAAGCTTGAAAGAAAGATTTTAAAACAGGATGAATATTCTCATGAAGGAAAGGAGTATGATGCAGAAGTGCACACATTAAGATAGATATTTCTTCACACGATTGTCAAAATTATTGAAGAGAACTTTTATATTTGTATCTAATATACCGCAGTAATTAGATATATAACTCTCAGTACTTAGAATAACCTTATTTGATAATTATGTTTCAATATAGCAGCAGTCTTATATAGGCTCCAGGACGATTGTTGATTATTTTGCCGTTTGTGTTGCATTGTGTTGTTACTTAGATACACTGAAGACTATATAAGACTGCTGCTGTGCTTCAAGCTTACATTCCCTTAAGAAGCTTCGAATGAAGAAGCAGAAATATGCATATTGGAAAAAAGATAAAGTCATGATTTTGAAAGGTGATTTACAACTTCTCTGTTTTTGTAAATGTAGTATATAAATATACCCACTGTTACTGTTTTTCACCTGCAAATATGTTTTTAAATTTCTCACCCACTTATGAAATAGATGCAACACATATAAAATGCCTAAATGACTAAATAATATTTACAAACTGAATGGAGCTATTCATTCAAGCAATAATATACCTTTAACGGCAACGAGAACGTCAAATCTCAAAACACACAAAAGCACTCAAAAGACTTTGACTTTTTCAATTAAGTCAGTTTATCAAACCCTTACCCTATTAATTCATTTAGTGATAATGAACTGCTGCAAAAAGGCCAATGTCCTCGTATTTACACTTTGAAATGAATATAATTCAAATTGAAAAATTGTTTTTAAATCGTGTCATTTCTTTCTTAAACACCCTAAATTAATAACAGATACCACACACTAAAGTTAATATATACTTCTTTAAGAAATATAATTTGTGAATCATCCTTCATTTGGGTGAGGTCGTTTAGATTTGTTGGTGATTTTTTGTTCCAATATTATATATATTTTTTCTGTAAGGATTAAGTTGGGAAAAATGTCATAGATGATACTTCAAAGTAAACATCTCAGCTAAAGGGTATATGTGGTATTGATGTACTTAACATCTTAAAACTATTCCAAAGAGGGATTATCCTGTCTTTGCATTTCTTCCTTTGAAACGTAATCTGATTAACAGGGTAGGAAAGGATTTTAAAAGTGGGGGAAATGTCGCTATGTTCATTACATGTTTATGGTTTTCTATCTATACTTTGTAGTAATTACATAAAGACTGCTTTAGGGTGCTTAAATTAAAGATGAAAATTCTCATTGACATGTAAAAAACCTGCTTTTAAAGATGTAAACATGATGTAAGTTGCCAATTTAAATAAAACAATAATAATGGAAGGGGTGACATATATCAGCGAATGTTTGAATTATCACTTTAGTAAGCAATTCACAACCCTTGGATGTAACCCAGAGATTAGAATATTGCTTTAATAGTTCGAATTAAAAAATCACGTAAGTCATTGACAGATTATGTTTACACTCATAGATAACAAATGTTCCAAATAAGGTCTGTTAGAAGAACGGTCGGCATTATCAAACATTTGAAGTTTCTCTTACAGGACATAGCTATGTATGATAACCATCTCAAACAAGACCATATACATTGTCAAACTCTCCTGACTTCATATATCACTGATGTTGCAAGATCCTTTTGGACTTATGTTAAAACCTTTAATAAGAATTTTATGTGTACTTCCCCACCCATTGATTGTTCGTCGTGGGTCGATTATTTTAAATCTGTTCTTAATATTGAACATGCTGTTATTGGTGAAGAGTTTATCACGTTTGTCAAGGATTATATAAGATATCATGACGATAGGGCCTCTCTTTGTGCTGCGTGTAATGATGATGATGTTAATAATCTGTTAAACAGAGATTTTACTCAAGAGGAAATTGATAGAGCTGTACATGATCTTAGGTTGAGAAAAAGTTCTGGTCCTGATGGTGTACCACCTGAGGTATTTAAACATAATTATGATATTCTCTCTTCATATTTGCTTGTACTTTTCAATAATGTATTTAAATGTGGGAATTTTCCAGAGCAATGGTCTGAAAGTATAATTTTTCCTTTACATAAAAAGGGCAGCAAACATGATGTACATAATTATAGAGGTTTGTCTCTGATGGATATTTGTGGTAAGTTGTTCACTGCTGTACTTAATAATCGTTTGAAGGATTTTGTTGAGTTTATGAATTTGTATCCGGAAAGTCAAGGTGGTTTTCATAAAGGATATTCAACGGTGGACAATATATTTACTTTACAAAGCATTGTTCAAAAGAATTTATCAAAATCAAAAGGGCGTTTTTATTGTTTATTTGTTGATTTTCGGAAGGCTTTCGATTCTATAAATAGAGATTTATTGTATTATGTTTTGTTATCCAATAACATACACGATCGTATGTTTAAAATTATCAAGGATATATATTCAAAAACAAAGGCTTGTTTTAAACTTTCTAAATCGTCAGTTTCAGACTACTTCGATTCTTTCAGTAGTGTGAGGCAGGGATGTATTTTGAGTCCTTTATTGTTTTCTTTGTTTATAAATCAGCTTCATGGTGAAATGGAGAAATCGGATAGAGGAATATTCTTATGTTCAGAGTTTATGGACTTATACCTGTTGGTGTATGCTGATGATCTTTGTTTATTTTCGGACAGTGTTGTTGGTTTGCAAAAGAAGATTAATTTGTTGGTTAAATTTTGTCACAAGTGGGGTTTGGTTGTTAATTTTGACAAAACAGAAGTAGTAGTTTTTAGGAATGGCGGTAAAGTTAGAACAAGTGAAGCTTGGTATTTTGAGGGAAACAGGTTGAAAATTTCATCTTACTATAATTACTTACACATGTAGGATTACTGTTTTTGAGTAGACTATCGTGGTCCAAGTCTGTCAAAAATCTTGTTAACAAAGCTTCTAAGGCTTTATTTTCAGTAAAATTAATTGGTTATAAACTTTAAAAAATATCTTCATTGGTTCTCTTCAAAATTTTTGATGTTCAGATAAAACCTATTATATTATATGCTTCAGAAATATGGGGTTTTCGAAAATGGTTAATAGTTGAACAGTTTCATGTAAGATTTTGTAAGTTTGTCTTAGGTGTGAGTAATAAGAGCACTAGTGTTGCTATTCTGGCAGAATGCGGCAGGCATTATATTCATGTTGATTCATTGTTAAGAGTTATTAAATTTTGGCTGAAGTTGCTTGAAATGCCGACGGATCGGTATCCTAAACAGGCTTATCTTATGATGTATAATCTGGATAAAGTTGGTCGTAAAACTTGGATTTATCACGTGAGAACGGTTTTATTCACTTATGGTTTTGGTTTTGTGTGGGAGAATCAAGGTGTAGGTTTTAAGGATATTTTCCTTATTAATTTTGAAACAAGGATAAAGAATTGTTCTGTTCAATCAATAATGTCTGAGATAAATGAGTATTCAACATTACATTTATATTCTAAAATCAAAACTGAGTTTTGTTTGGAAAATTATCTTATAATCGTTAAATCTAAGGAGGCAAGGCGCAGGATTACGTTATTAAGAATTGGAGAGTTAGCCATTTATAAAAATATTGGTAGACGTGATGGTATTCCTCGCCAAAATCGCTACTGTAAAATCTGTAAATCCAATTATGTAGAGAACGAATTCCATTTTCTTTATAAATGTCCAGTATATGAAAATCTACGTCTTAAATACTTGGAAAATATACCTGTGTATATTAATGAAGATATTATGATCCATAACCTCCAAAATGATAATTCTGCCTATTTAATGTCCATTTCAAACTATGTTAAAGATGCTTTAATTTTACGTAATTCATATAATAAATAGCAACTCTGAATATATGTACTATGTATAATTCTGTATGTGGGCCGCAGGCCTTTCTACTGAATAAACGATTGATTGATTGATTGATTGATGTTGCTCATCCCATGAATTATACACTGAAACTGGTAGATATTCAGGTGTGCCAAGAGAAAATAGAATATGTCAACTTTGTAACAGAAATAATATAGAAATGAATTACAATTCCTACTTATATGCCCTGTCTCTACGGATCTACGAAAAAAGTATCTCAAACCATATTACTATAGAAATCCTAGTGAACGAAATTTAATTTCATTGTTAACAGCTAATAACACATTAATATTACAGAATTTGGCGATGTACATATATTTTGCAATGGCGTTAAGAAGAAAGATTGTATTAGAAAATAACTGATAAGTGACTTAATACTCATTATACATGTAATGTACTACAGGCCTGTGGCCTCTTCAGTACTGAAAAAAGATTGATTGATTGATATCACTAATGTTTTAAACCTTTACCATAAGCCCCATGGCACTGGGAGAAAAAATTATAAAAATAAATGTATACTTTATTTCGTATCATTGCTTTTAGCTTTGATTGGCACTTTGAATACATACAGCTGCATGCCAAAAGTTTGTTCACATACTTGAACATACTATTGCAAATATCATGTAATTTGAGATGCCTTTGAAGTATTGTAAATTTTGCTGAAGTTATTCTGTTGACGTTGAAACGAAACCCAAATTACATGATATTTGCACTACAATTTAGTGGTTAGTGAACAAACTTTCGGTATGCAGCTGTACTCTATCGTCTCTATTCTCGTTTATACTCTGGCCAATGTTGCCCTCGATGTAGTATCCCATCAAAAGTGTACAAAGAGACAATTCCAAAAACTTCGAAGACCAACCTGCATTCAAGATTAAAACATAAAACAGATATTTGTTTAAGTTTCAAATAATTATGGCTTCGATTCTAGTTCATCATTATCTGCTTGCATTTGCTATAGTAAAGGGCGTGTAAGGGAAATTTCTATCATTCAACCTTAAAGTTACCTTTAATTATAAAAGGCCTCTAAATATCTAAAAATGATTCATTTGGCGTATTTAACATTTCAGGTTTAAAATTAAATAATAAAATTTCATTATATGTAGTCAAATTCGATATATTTTATACTTGCTAAATCTACTCCTCATTGAACACCTATTGCTATAAGGAACGTACATTCACTACGTAAACACAACCTATTATTATAGATTTAAGTACGTTTTCATTGACTTTGTCAGACACTCCAATAAGTCATACTTATTATGTACGGAATACGCAAGGGAGTGATTTACATATGTAATGAAGTCTGTTGTCATCTTTGATTGTGATAAATTCTCTGAAAAAGCTGTTGAATAATTCATGGTAATAAATTACGCTGGTATTAACTATACTATCTGTCCTCGACTAATACGAGGAGAACATTTAACCCAATTGTTATTGAAAATCTGCATAGTCTCTTTGCATATATTTTATAAATTCTGATAACATTTACAGTTAATCATATGCAAAATTTTATAAACACGATCAAGTATAATTATGCTGCCATGGTAAAGATAAGATTATATTTTATAAAAAAAATTTCTGGGCAGCTGATCTGAGAATAATTTTCATCCATTAAATCTTTTCAGTTTGCGAAAAAGATAAGTATTAATGTCTTTGTTCAACTAACGAAATGGCCTTGTTTATTTCATTCTTTAATAGATATTGTGAAACATTTTCACTAATGTCCCTTTTTAGGAAAATTAACTTAATACTGATATAATATTCATTACTTTTCAAGCAACACACCTTTTAAAAATTCAATAGTTTTGAAATATGAATATTATGAATATGTTGAATGTTTACAGACAGATTATCTCAAAGGTACATATCAAGACCAAGTGTCCATCTGTAAAGGCAGTCTCTTTCAAATTCTATACTTTAAAAGGTCAGCCTTGTCCTATAGCGACACATTGAAAGACGTCTTACACTGATTTACCACCGTTAACGTTTCCTCCAATTTTCAGACCTGTCATATTTCCATAAATGAGGGCGTTGAAATGTCTGGAACTTTTAAAAATGTCTCACAACAATACAGGAAAGCCTTTCAATTACTTAAAACTTACATATTTTACTTACATTTAATATGAAATCATTGTTATTACCGATAGCATATGACTTGATGTTTACAACAGTAACCAATCTGTAATCAAATGTCTAGCACTCATCGGATAGGGATGAAGATTAATGTAACGATGTTTAAACTGATATTCTTGCAGGACACTTTATCTCCTTTCTGTGTTTATCGAAGTAGAAATGAGGGAATCTTTCTCGTCAATGAAGGTTTTGCTTGGAGTTGATATAAGAAATGTTGAAAGAGGATATAGAGTTGTTTGGTATGTACGAAGTATGCTGTTTGTAGAAAGCTATGAGCAATTCGAAGACAATGAAAAACAATGACTGAAAATAAACCATGTTTAAAGAAATCTGAAATTCCAAACAGGTCTTACTACTTTGATAAAGACTTTGAGGTTCAGTTTTCCTGTCTTTAAAAGAAAGTTGTCTAAATGTTGAGAACTTTAAAAAGATTTTTCAAGAACACAAAACCGTATGATGTATGGTCAATCTGCAAAACAATGCATAACTTCAAACATATTTTTCGTATGGGATATGCTTTATACTTGAGAAATAAAAAGTTATATAAAAAGTTAATATTGCCCGTTTAAAACACACACCATGAATCAGTATGTGCCATATGAAAGTTTCCAAGGAATTTTTCTGAGAATGATAAACTTGATATCGTTTCCAATTCTATGGCCAGATTATAAAGTACTTGAGTCAACCATAATAGTCCAATAATAGGCTTGATTTCAATAATCTTAAACCTTCTCCATATAATTACATCACGCATCAGGGATATGCTGTCATTGTTCTTATCAATTATTCTATGAATGAAATGATCGGATGATGAACCTAAGTGTTTTAACTCAAAATTAATTAGCTTATATTGTTTCAGTGTTTTAGCATTTTTTACCTACAAGCTTCAATATGTAACCTGTGTGCGTCAATGTGATTGTTTCTAAAGTCTATAGCGGTTTTCACAAAATAATGATAGAACGTGTTTCTTTTATCAAACCACGCATTGTAAAGCAAATTCCGATTTTTATTTATGTTTTACAAATTTTGGTAATCATCTAATTTTAATTTTTTAAACCGTAAGAGTCATCAACAATATTCTACCAATTTTTTCAAAGCAGTTTAATGATTGCTAAATGAATTAGTGTTGTGTCTTTCGGTTGGATAACCTCACAAACGTGTCTTAATTTATGATTTCACGTTCTTTGTTCTATAGAACCTGTTACAGGAAAAAGTTCATCTTCAAACATTAAAACATAGGTATATTTCAAAGTAAACATCCTTACAGACTAACTGTCTTATTATTACAGGTAAAGGGGGATATTCCTGCCTCAGTAACACCTACCTATTAATCTCATGCTAACATTTCTATTACAGGACTATATGAATAAATTATAAAATATGATAAAATATGGAATCTACAGAATCTGCTATCTTGTTATCAGTTTAGAGTGGCCAATTCCTAATAACCTGATATAGTGGTTAAAAACAGAGAAAACAAAAGATGAACGTGAACAATACTTTGTTTTTGGTTTGCTGTTAGAAACGAAAGTAGATTTCCTTTACCATTCGCAAGATTTGAGTGAGTGGCTGAATAAGCAGATGAGAACGCTCTTTTGCTAATGTTATTGAAAAAATCTAATGTAATAAAAATAAATGGGATTTAGGGATGACATTAAGGATCGAATTGCTTTGAATAAACCTTTCAGAAATTCGATGGCAGTTTGCAAGCTACAATTAAAGAGGGATCAGAATATTTCGTGAAAGGTTGTGATTCCATCGATGTCACTACTGAAGTAAAAGCCTATTCTGTCCAACTTAAAAATCAATGAATGAAAAATAGAAACAAATGGCTTCATAGTGCATTGCTTGATTGAAAAAGGCCTTAAGTTGAAACATTAGTAAGTAATGATTTAAATGAAAATATAATCATTAATTTTTTTATACTAATTTCTTATCCTCAGTAATGTACAGCAAATGTGATACAATAGGAAAACTATAACTCAAACAATCCCGCTCATACTCTGCCATAAACGCCTCGAAAAGTTGAGGCTGTATTTCGTTTGATGAATTAAGGATTACAGCACAGGGGCGTGTATCGCTTAGAAATAGCTTTAGAAATACATATATACCTATAAACCCTACCCTACTACTATATAAAAGGAAAGGGATGTAACGACCAAACCACCCCATGCTCGAACGAAGTCAGTTTTCGCATCCAAAATAATTTTTCTGGACAAATTGTTCACTACGATTCGAAAGTTAAATGATTTCCCTACAAAACGAGCTATGGATTGTCAAAATCGGGAAATTATTTCAAAAGTTACATGCAACGACGGCCCGAAAATCGCTACCGCCAGATTTTCAAGCCAAAATCCCCACTCACGAAAAACAGCAAAAACTCACCGTTTAGCATCGTTTATTGATTCCAGCAATGTTGACAACACCAATGTAGAGCTCGATTCGATCGGCGACATCGAACTACATGTTCACAATATGAGAACAGCACCTAATTATTATTTCCACGAGTGCTAGCAGACATTCTATCAAAAATCATCTGCTTTGCGGTCGCCTTGTCGGCCATAGCAGTGGCCTTGACATT
Organism: Phorcus lineatus; assembly: GCA_921293015.1. Classification (NCBI taxonomy): domain Eukaryota; kingdom Metazoa; phylum Mollusca; class Gastropoda; order Trochida; family Trochidae; genus Phorcus; species Phorcus lineatus. The sequence goes on from OV121093.1 coordinate 15,515,179, forward strand.
CATTTGACCTCGTAGCCGCAGCAAATAAGCAAGTGAGCGAACTCCGAACTCTGATCGAACTCCTCACAGTCTTTTCAATACCATGTTTGTAAACAACGCAACGTGGTCGAAAAAAATATACACATCAATGATAGGCAAGGAAAGATTATTTTGGCATAGCTTGTAATGAGTGCTTAACAGTAGGTGAAATATGGGCTAGGAATCAAATCTGTCTGTTCTGTGCTGGTTTTATAACAGATGATGTACAAAGAATGTGTTTTTAGATTTTCAAATATAATTTCCACATCAAATATTCTATGCCAATTGAATTAAACCGCGAGCAAATAAGTGATTCAATTTCACTTTTCACCTCATCTAGCCTGACATGGGATGGTGTCCCAATATACTTTTGTGTACCAATTCCTTGACTACTAAGGATTTAAAATTATTAATTTGGTGACCAAAGAAAGGCCTATGGGGCCACTACTAAAACCTATTTTCATTTTTTTTCTCCTGAAGATGATAGTGAAGAAACTTGAATTTATTTTTACATTCTAATGAGGATTCTAAACTATATATTATATATCTTGTTTGTCCCTCACTAAAGTCACACAGGTCATGGCCTTATAAATATCTTCTTCTTTAATAATCTTAATAAAGCTTAAAAAGATGGAATATTTATATGCTCCATAAGCGAGTGGTATTATAATACTATGGCCTTCGTCATAATAGATTTTAAAGCCTGATGAGGTCCAGGGTCATGGCTTTATTCTTTTAAAACTGAGAAAAATATTACTGAACTGATGTGCCTCTGAGCCTGTGAACCTTGTAAAAAGGTTGAGTGTGTATCACTGTTAAGGTTTGTGTTATGTTATCGCGCTCAACTCAAATTAATTTCAGTGAGCATAATTAATTTCTTTGAAGTGTAAAAAAGGTAGAGCCTTCATTTGATTACAATTCTAACCATTACAGACATGTTTATGAAACTAAAGAGTTTATTGCTTGCAAGGCAAACAAATTCAGGACATTTTGGGGAAAATGCCCTGATACGCAAATATTCTAAAAAATATAACTAAATCAGATTTATTGCATTTGAAACAGCAATTAAAGATGCAAGTACTGTGCCAATCTGGAGATCTGTCACTTCAGACATGCTTTTTTTGACCTTATTACTGATTACCTGATTACTTTAAGAATAACATTTCTTCTCTTATTTATTGGACACACTGTTAATGTTTGTTCCTTTATTGGGGAGAGACTGGCCTTATTGAAGAAAAAAGATACCTATCATTGCATTCTCTCTGCCAACAGGACTATTTGCTCTCAACTTAATCAAATCACCTTTTCATGAGGCAAAAAAATCTACCTTTCAACTAGAGTTATAAGAAAAGTTATTTTTTTCAACATGATTATACATAACTGTTAATAAGTTTTAATGCAGCATATTGTAACTTAATATGTTTTTGTTGTTTTAATCTTTTAACTATGAAAATCAAAATTGCTTCCAATAAAGAAAACTAAGGTAACCTTCAAAGCGAGGCATTACATTTATGCCCTAACTACCTTGAACAGTATGAATTACAAAATACAAGTCATTATCAATGATTGCTATCCACATCTTTCATGATTTTCATGATCTCACTCCTGAGCCAAGCCAATATTGATAAAAATATATAATTCTGTCTGACCTCTGAAAAATAAATATCCCCTTTTTTGTCACATTTTTGATCATTTTAATTATATCACTATTGTTTGAAAAAATAAAATTAAATCACCATTCTAATGGTAAACTTATTTTATTAAATAATGTATCTGAACTGCACATCAAATATTCAACATGAAAGTAGTTTATCTAGAATTAGGAGTTGCTTTCAAATTTGCCTTTGAGATTCTATCCTCTTTACAAATTCTTTTTATTTTTGAATATTTTCTTTTCCAATTATAAAACATAACTGAGTTTTAAAAATATATGCTTTAATTAAGATAGATAGCGAAATCTATCAAGTTAATGTAGGTAACAGGTTAATATTTTATATGCCATCACTTTTTGGAGAAAAAGATCAAAACCATATTTTTTAGGTAAACAGAGTAAAAGTTGTTTATATTCTTTAATAAAACATGAAAAATCATACTAATAAGTTTATTGTTCTACATAAATTATTTAAAAAAATTATTGTCAATTAAATCAAAGGTTATGTTGCGATTTTCTAACGATTCGTTTGAAATTTTGACATTTGCCAGTCGATCAATTACATATTTCTGGAACGTTAAAATTTTTAAAATTTGATCCATAGTTATAAAGAACGAGTTTATTTAATATTTTGGGCTCATTAAAACACACACGACTGCAGAAGGGAATTTAATAGGAAATACTCAATGTTAATTTCTACGAAATCCTATAATTTGTAAATTTGCCACTGCTATGGCCGACAAGGCGACCGCAAAGCAGATGATTTTTGATAGAATGTCTGCTAGCACTCGTAGAAATAATAATTAGTTGCTGTTCTCATATTGTGAACATGTAGTTCGATGTCGCCGATCGAATCGAGCTCTACATTGGTGTTGTCAACATTGCTGGAATCAATAAACGATGTTAAACGGTGAGTTTTTGCTGTTTTTCGTGAGTGGGGATTTTGGCTTGAAAATAATTTCCCGATTTTGACAATCCATAGTTCGTTTTGTAGGGAAATCATTTAACTTTCGAATCGTAGTGAACAATTTGTCCAGAAAAATTATTTTGGATGCGAAAACTGACTTTGTTCGAGCATGGGGTGGTTTGGTTGTTACATCCCTTTCCTTTTATATAGTAGTAGGGTAGGGTCTCTAGGTATATATATGTCTTTCTGAAGCTATTTCTAAGCGATACACGCCCCTGTGGATTACAGCACAGTTTTAGCTATATCATAACGTAGACGTAATTAACAAAGTTCCAAGTAACTCAATTGACATGCCTTTCGATTTTAACTTTCGCGTCTTGAATGAGATATCTGTTTAAAACAAATTGTCATTCAAGTGAAATTTAAGAATACACATAAACCTTTTGAAAACTCATATGAAACATTATTTTTTCTGTACAGACTTAAAGCAGCAGATTATCTATTACAGATAACTTTATGTCGATATAAACATAACAATACTATTATCCATTCGTTATTTGACTATTTGAGTGCACTAGGACATCATCCCTGTATAAAAGTAAAATGTATATAGAAGATATAAACAAGAAAACCAATTTAACTTCGATACACCTTTATACCTTAGATCAACAGAAATGAAATAGTTCCAAACTATTCTGTCAAGATTGGATTCTGGCAAATTGTCAGAAATGAGTTTGTTTTAAGATCTTAAGACAAGAAGAAAATATTTTCATAAGAAGGGTCTCATAATATCCCCAAGACAAACGTAAATACCCATGTTAAAAAAGAATTCGTATCATATTTAAGGGCCTGTGACATTTCAAACAAGGCTTCCAACTTTCACTGAATGCTTGATATGCCCTGTGGGATGCATTTGCCGTTTCATGTAAAGGAAGCATCCTTCAAACTTAATTAAGCTTGAAAGAAAGGTTTTAACACAAGATGAATGTCCTCATGGCCGAAAAGTATAAGTCAGAGATCTGCGCACATGATAAAATTAGATATTAGTAACTTTCACAACAATCAATAGTTTAAAGAGGAATATTAAGAGGACAAGGCTATCTCTCCACAATTGCAAAGTTTCGATACGAAAAGTGTTTGACAGTAAAATATATATAATATATCATGATTTATATAACTTATAAACTCTTCAAAAAAAGAAACTTGACATTCATGCGAAAATTATTTTTTCAAAACGGGTCAATTTTTTTCATGATACATACCTGTAATTTAAAGAAAGGCTTGCTCAAAAGTGTAAATTTACCAAAACAATGGCCCAAAAAGTTTACGTTGTGTTCACGAGCGATTCGTCCAAATGCATTTTCTGCCAAAGCACGTGCAGCATGGGATCATGAAGGTTTACATGCAGACACGTCTGCTTTAGGGGTATAAAAAGCCATATCAGCTGCTGTTCATTCAGACTACACAACATCGGTACAGCGACCTGAAGAATGCCAAGACTGAACAGAGCACAACGCAACAGCACTATTTGCAGATTGCAAGCAGGAGCGACGCAGCGAGATGTTGCGACACACTTTGGCGTGTCCAGACAGACCATCTCTTCATTGTGGACCCGTTTCAACACCCGAAACAGCGTTGATAATAGCCCAAGGTCAGGCAGACCAAGGGTGACTACTCGGGCCCAAGATCTGTACATCCGACTGCTCCAGCTTCGGGAACGCACCAGGACAGCAACGTCAACAACAACGCAGATACAAGGCCTGCGTCGAATTTCCGACCAAACGGTATGCAACAGGCTGAGAGAGGCTGGACTTTTTCCAAGACGACCGGTTCGACGTCCCGTTTTAACGCAACGTCATCTGGCGGAACGTCTCCAGTGGTGTCAACAGAGAATGAGATCGACACGTGCAAGGTGGAGAATTGTTCTCTTCACTGATGAGTCCCGTTTTTTGCTTCGACGAAGTGATGGACGAGCACGTGTATACCGACGTCGTGGAGAATGTTATGTTGCCAACTGTGTTTAGGAGGTTGTCCCATTTGGCGGTTGGAGTGTCATGGTGTGGGCCGGGATTCGTCACGGTGTTAGGACACCCCTTGTCCATGTTGTGGGTAACCTCACAGGAGTACTGTATAGGGACTTGATCCTACAGCCTTACGCTATTCCTCATGTCAACATCCATGGTGGTCTCTTTCAGCAGGACAATGCTCGACCACATGTTGCACGTGTTTGTCAAGACTTTTTACAGCGTAACAATGTCCAGACATTGCCATGGCCAGCCAGGTCACCAGATTTGTCACCAATTGAGCATCTCTGGGACGAACTGGATAGACGCGTGCCCAGTAGGAATCCACCACTCCAAACACTTCCAGGACTTCTTGTAGCACTTCAGCACGAATGGCAGAACATTCCACAGGCTGTGATTAACAACTTGATTGCATCCATGGGTCGTCGGTGCCAAGCAATAATCAATGCCAATGGTGGCCATACCCAAAACTGACATTTGTGCACCCCTGTGATGTTGAAACACTTGTGCACCTGTGCATTTCAAGATCATGCTTATTCTGAATAAAATTTACTGAACAGAGATCTTCAAACAGCGTTTTAGTTTTCATTTCAAAGTTGAACTTGCATCTGTGGTCTTTATATTGAACTGTGAAAGTCAGTGTCAAGTTTCTTTTTTTGAAGAGTATATAATAAAATGTGTCACATTATGATGATAGAAAACTTACATTTATGTTAGTGACTTTAAATTTGATATATTTTTTTTGCTTACCCTATTTGGCTGTAAAAAGCTGCTGAAGTTTTAGCTCATTAATTTTAATTCGGTTTTGCAATAACTGAAATGTGAATTTTGGAAACCCTATCAAAAATGAAAATGTGTGACAAATATAATTGTTTTCATGGAATATGAATAAGCATTTTAAGCAAGAATATTGTTTGAAATTTAAACTTAGAAAACATCATATATGAGATAACAAAGTGAATGTCTCAGCTAAGGGAATACCTGCAATCATTAGGCTTACTCTGTACTATTTAAAGAGTTATTTTCCTGTTTTAGCATTTTCTTGAACAGAGGGCTATATATTTTAGAAGAATAGAAATGATTTTCCTTTCTGCTTACTTGCTTTCACAAACGAGATTTAGGTTGCCTAACGAGTATCAAAATGAAAGCCATAAATCAGAGAGTGGTTGAATAATCACTTAAGAAGGCAATACAAAACCTACAGGATGTTAAAGATAGATCATAGTATATCGTATATAAATGATTTTGGGATATGATAACAAATTACAGTTTGAATTTTACCCTGTACAGAACAGATAGGCATTGTGACAACAGTTCTAATCAATTTCAGACATATCTATAAAATGCATACTCTTGAAATGTTTGACATTTTAGATTCAGGAAAATATTGTGTATGACTTTAAATCTAGATATGGCTTGCTGAAAATTTTATAGTAATGAAACTATTTGGGCCATTGGACACTACACATCCATGTTTCCTAACCTCTGGTCTCTGATTAAATCTTCAAAGGTCTTCTTTGAGAAGAATTCAGTATGAAAATTTACCAACAACCCTCATTATCAATGGTAAATTGTCATTTTGGAGTTACTCATTACATCATATGCCTTTGTGTCTGATTTAGAGTTAATCCACTTTTACTTTCTACAAGCCATTTTATTCATCAACCCCATCATTATGTTTCTTGTTATATGATCAAATATTGATTGTGAAAAGTGATTGAGGGCATGATTTAAACCTGATTTATGGATGACTTGTTTCATCAAATGTAGTCAACAGGGAGTACAGGACAGGGTTTCCTGTATTAGTTGCATTTGGTATGCGTTTTCAAACCAGATAAATGTATGTTAGAACAAAGGAGGTTCGAATTAGCGAGACGACTACGCTTTATCTTACAACTGGATAGTATATATAAACACAAAATAACCATAGAGGTGAATTTATAACCTTGCAACCCACGCCTCTACATGTGTAAATAATGCATATGTACAATATCAGTTGCTACATATCACTTCCTTAAACAATGAATTATAAGAGAGGATCTGACAGTGAATTGAAATGTAATTGAGAGAACGTCACGTTGAAATAACAACAGAGTCAATTCTTTTACAAGTGTTGGTAACTTAATTCGCAGGTACAGGACAATATTCACCACTGAGTACAAACGTATGATGATACCCCTCAACCACTCTGATGCCGTTTTCCGTTGTCAGACGTTCTCTCTTTTGCATGTTAACTCAAGTGTTAGATGATGCAAATGATGTGAGTCTGGCAAATCGCATTGATGCCAAGGATTGTTTGCTTACAGTGTGCTTTGTTGCTATAGATTGCCAATAAGGATCCCTTGCACAAAGATGTAATTATACCATTATTCAGTGTATACTATATATGCATGGACGCAGTTAATAGATGAGACGTCTAAATTTGATAGATCTTAAATATGAAATACCAACAACCTAGAACTTTAGATAATACAGTTATCAATTACTTATTTTGGCCCCGCATACGTTTTGAAAATCTCTAATTGAAGCTCTATACATTTAGGTTGCCAAGATTCCTTTATCCTTTTACCCTGAAACAGTGAAATCACACAGCTATGAGCTTATTTTCCTTTTGCATACATAGATTTAACACAAAGTTGTAATGTACAGGAGAAAATTATAACCCTTCGACAGTTGATACATAGATTTGTATTACTGCCTTGTAGCATATGCATAATTACTAATGCATACAATAGAACAACTGTAATTTACCATCTGTGATTGTAGTTAATAACAAGTTACAGCACTTAAATTATTCGTTTGTTCACTATATGAATATTTATGAATATTATATGAATGGATTATTTCCGTCCCTCTGATTGGCTTACTTGGTCACATGACAGCAATGACGTTATGCGATGTCAACCTGTGTGGATCGCGAGAGGTTGATATAACAACCCCAAACACCTCCGGTGGATAAAAATAGATTTCGAACATCTCGGTCTACCGCAAATACGAGAAGAATGGTAATTTAAGACCTATTTCATATAATAAAACAATTATAGACTTCAGACTCGGTTAATCAAATGATTTATCGACCTTGGACATGGGATATTCACCTCGGCTTCGCCTCTGTGAATATCACATGTCCAAGGTCGATAAATCATTGGATCAACCTCACTTGAAGTCAATAATTGTTTAATATTCATGAATATAACTATTAATTCAAGGTCACTACTATATATGAACTAGTCATAGGTCAAACATATTAGCATGGTTGTTTCATGTTAAAAATATGAATTCACTAAACGCTTTGTTCATTACGGCATTCAACAGAATAGTGGTCACAATATTGCTCTCAAAATATTTAATCTTCTTTCCTTCAGAAACATTTAACATCTCAGGGATTTGTTTCTGCCACATGAACGCAAAGATCCTAGCTTACTCAGAATGTGTTTTTATAACTACACGCTTTGGTAATCTATCATCTGACTACTGCAAATTCAAATCTGATGTGAATCTCATTGTGAGTGAGTAATGTATATCCCTATTTGGTACAATAATTCTTGCAAAGGGGATGAAGTGTATAAGAATGGGCTGTCTAAGGTTTTTGCAATAAGACCTTATTTGCCACACGTTTAATTGCTTATAGTAATGGACCTGTTATAATTGGCAAATACGTTTTAGACAAACGCCTCAAAGCAGTGTGTAAAATACCAGTAAACACTTATAGGAAAAGGCAGAAATCAGCCATGTTATCCGTCATATTGATATAAAAGTAGAACGTTTCAAAATAATTAAAAACGTTGATCTTTTGGTGGCTGTAATGACGATAAATAACAGTCACAAATACCACAACAATTCAATTGCAGAAGCAATTACAAGACTTGAAATAAGTCATTACCTTTTCGAAGTTTTTTTTACTTACCCTGCCTTTTCTTCATTATCTGCGACTTTATGAGAATATTGAATTTCTTAAAGGCAAATCAAGACTGATATTATTTATGACCTATTGATAATTTATTTCTATTAATTTATCGGCTGATAACAAAGTCTTTTTTATTTCGGGTTAATCAAGGATGCAATTATTGAGTTCGTAAGTAGAGATCCTTGTCAACATGAAAATTTAATGTTTTATGAATTGGATTGCATATAAATGATCATTTATATTGTAATTTTAGCTATTTTCGTGCAGTAGATAATGCATTGTGGCATGGAAGAAAAAAAATTAATGGAGAAAAGGCTGCAATTTCATTTCATGTTAGTATGTTAGTATAAACCTCTTAGGCCGAGTTCTGGTTGACAGAAGTGGTCACATTGACATACAGATTACAGTACAGATTAAAAAGAAGACTTGAAAAAGAGAAAATCCACCCTAAAGCCCTACAAAATCAAAGCAATTTAAAAATTCCAAATGACAAAAGGATTGTTGATGGGGAATCGATGTCGTACCATGATTAAAGAGATTTGGCATTCCAAACCAGGCTTCGTTTTTTTAATCAAAGATTGATGTTCCTCAAGGGAAGCGTATCTTGTCCTCTATAAGAAAAACAGCTTTTAAACTAAATGGAGCTTAAATGGTTTAATACAGGAGAAATACGGACAAAAGATAAATAAGTCAGACCTATAAAACAATTAGCTACATGTAGGGTAGGTTAACCTCACATGGACTAAAGGAGACGAAGGAATCTTATTGATAGATTTGTGTATATTGTATATATAGCCTTTTAAAACATGTAAGTGGATATTATATATTGCCCCTTTATGAATTTAAACGTTTTACATTTTGTAAAAAGTTGACTTCTTTCCAATAAGGATGTAGAAATTCCATTGTTTTAAATACAGTATATAAAACAGCTCCTACATATCCTGCAAACTTATATAGATTAGCTTTTTGAAAAAATCTTAACAATTCGAATAGGTTTGGGGATAAGTTATTTTGAGTAAAGAGGAAGAAAAAATAAACTTTGGTGACACATATTAATTTCACCTTTAAAACTCGAATGCATAATGGAAAACCTAATAATAACAGTTTCTGAATAACATGTCACAAATAAAACATTTAACCAAATCAAATCTGTTCTTATTACTATTATTTTCTTTAAAGTTCCTTCACTTGCTTTGAGTTACCACGTGCTTGTGTATATTTAGGCATCGTGAGTAAATTTAGGAATGAATACTTGTCTCAATAACGGAGAAACTTTGTAACATACTTTCAGTAATCTGACACCAGACATAGCTTAGAGGAGAAGGTGACATTTTCCTTATACCAAAACGTTCACTAATCTGTAATCCAAGAAGGTTTTAACTTGTTTTGTAGCAGCTCTGAGGTCACTATGTGTTAACTTGAGCTAGACAGGTCAAGGATGTCCTCAGGATATTGATAGAATAAATGTCTTCTGTTGATTATCTATCTAAAATGTAAGCTTGAGGGATTTTGATCTGACATTTTTTACATTGATTTAGCAGACAAGATAATGTATACAATTACTTGTGGAATAGTGTTCAGTTCTATACACATGTAGATATTTTCTATTTGTCAGTCCATCTCACACTGGTTGATATTTCAGTCCCACGAGTTTGTTCCTATGCTCACAGCTCTATACATTTAAATTTGAGATGTTCTTAACAGATTATGAGATGGTTATCAGTTTTGAACACAACGAATTGCCAATTTTAGACTGAGATTAACATGGTTATTTTAAACTGCCATTGAAAATAATGTATCCTTGTTGAAAGGCAATGATTTAACTCAAATGGCATTGTAAGGACAATTGTTTATACTAGAATAACATTACAATAAACAGAGAGCTAATATGAAGGACAACACATCAAATCAAAATTTGGTTATTGCTAATTAAACTATAATACTATGCAAACGTCTTTTCGACTTGACTTGAATTGATTGAAAATAATGATGTATGTTTCTGTTTCTCAAGTTTTGCAGTCGTATTTTAAAGAAGACGATGCTATTTGAACATGACACCAACAGGCTATAGAGAATTGAGGGCATCTAAACTGAACAATGTGAAATATATTCCAGTATATATTTTATGTCTTATCAAACTACAGTTATTGCTTATCAAACATCGATGCGATGCCACCTCAACAAATTGAGTTCATCGTGACAGTCGAAAAAGAAATTTTAACTTACCTCTGATGCAATGGAAAATCATAAATTAATATTTGAGATAGGGATAGGTGCCATAGCTTTTCTCAACTATATATGAAAGGTCTATCCCTTTAAGAGAATTTCTCACTGTCGTGAAAATGTCTTGTTGAATGCAATGTAAACGTATGCTGTGCAAAATATTTTAAAAAATTCAATCATGATTTTATTTGTTTTGGTTTTTCAATTTAAAATAGTTTATGTGGTAATAATAATGATTGGAACTACTTTTAAGAAAGTTAAATTAAATTTATAACTACTAAGGTTTTGTAGTAAAGTAAAGACAAACTAAAAGTTAAGCAAAATATGACAAAAGAAAGAGGTTCTTAAAACAATAATACAAGGATTTTAATTGTCTTTCAACTGCAATTATTAATGATAAAATATATGAGAAGATCCAAATTTCATATATGTAGGCATCAAAGCGAAACTTTTTTAAATTCATTTATGTCAAATTTTGTGTCTGTGATAATTTAAAGTGATTGATTAAATTGACAAGATGAACCTTATCGAGGTTTTGAAAAAGGCCTGAAAAGGAAAGTCATGATTAATGAATATGATACTCTTTTCAATAGACTGATTAATTGAAAGGTTTCAATTTCTATTGGGTTTTTATATACTGATAACAGTCTGATAACCCCCTGCTGCAAAACAGGAATGCAATAAATGAATTTTTAAGTAGAGTTTGATGTCGACATAAAGGTTTTAGTATGTAAGAAATAAACCTAGTGAGTATGAAAATCGGACACCCGTTATACAGGATTGATATCGAGTATTTTCAATCAAATAAATGATCCAATCGGAATCGAGTAACCATTAAATTCATGGTAGAATCATCAATACTCGGTTTAGGAAATGGTCACCACTTTTACAGTTCATCTTATTTCTACGTGAGAGCTCTTGTAACAAGGCAAAGAAGGAAAGACTTATTATGAAGAAATATATTTTGTTTTATTTATTTGTGTAATAGTCTCATTTACTTTAAATGACAAATATTTATACCAAACTAAAGCGGATTGATCAAATCTTCTTCATTGTGATTGGAAATTCAGAAAAGGAAAGATATTTGAAAACTGTTAAAGTAATGTATAAAATCATAAATGTAACTCCAAATTTACAAACATTGCACCCTGAACTTTTGCCACCATTTGAAGTAAAAGTGCCACTCTATCCAGGTTAGTGTAGTTCATCGAGCTTTTTCATATATGAGTGCACTTATACAAACATTATAACAACGCCATTGTTGAGGTCACATTATGTGTTTAGTAGCAGCCATTAGAATCGTTTCAACTGTATTCAATGTACATTTCAGGTTTATGCTTCCAAGAAATAGCATTATGTACACTTCAGTATTAACGATTCTTTTGATTAGATGAAATACAAATGATCATTGTATTACAAAATCTAATGATATATTGGTTAGGATCATAGTCAATCCCTTTGTATAACACATATCAAAGAAAAAAGAGTGTACAATTTTGCTGAAAACTATATTGAATATTTTAACAACATGTATAATCCATTATACGTTTACCATTTTGACATAGCATTGGATAAATATGATATATACAAATGACTAAATTTGATAATCAAAGAGTCATAATAATCATTTTTTATTATAAATCTCTAGCTTTCCAACCAAAGTTGTAGAGGGATTATCTATGTCAAATACAGTTTTGGTGAAAATTTATTGCAAGATCAATGATTTTGCTTGGTGAATGTAAATGAAATTATTGATTGTAATCCCCAAGGTATATTTTGAGGAGACTATTTCAACATCCTTTACAGCCGTGATACGTGATAACTTGAAATTTTACAGTCACATGAGCATTCATTTGTCTCCCGACTGTGTACTTCCCTGATCTCATAAATTCTGTGTCATCATTATCTCTCTTTTACTGCTGCGTCCAGCTATGAAACAAATTCCATGTATTAGTTTTCTGCTTCCATGAGAAGTTGCTGGTTCCTTTCAGTCGGAAAAGCATGTTTTTAGAAAATGTGTTGCAATATGTGATTATGTTTTCTATTTGCAATGATAAAATCATTATTCAAATAAAATAAGGACTCTTGGCATTGTGCATCATCTAGTTCCGAATGGCATTTCAAATTCAAAGCATTTAGATCATGTTTTAAAAATGTGATAATAGAATAATAGAAGCATATATATAACCCTAGTGTAAAGGTAACTTTCACTCTTTTTTTCATTTAAATTTCCTCAGGAGTATTCAAACAAATTATTTGAAACGTATGTTTTTTTAAAATATTATACAATTATTTCGTTAAGTATGACTTTGTAAAACAGCCAGACATTATTGAATTATGATAATAATAATAAAAATGTTGCTTCAAATCATTTGTATTCATTTTCTTTGAATGTATTGGGATCAATATCCTTTTTGTGAGCACAAAACGAGCGTGAAGCTTAAATCAATGCAGTCAACCTTGCTGAATAGAAGCCCACTTTTTCATATAAACACAAAATGCACTAATCGTTGCAAAGAACGTGTATCTTTAAATGTCAGTTATTATCTAAATCAAATACTGATTTGTTCTGCACGGTTTATTGTTTATGCATTTATTATTTTCATTAAAGGCACAAAAAGGATGTTTGCCATGTATATTTGTGATACGTGCTGTGGTTACCGAAGTATAGATATATGAAATGTCAAACAGTAAAGAGAAGATTGATTATTGTTATGACTATCAAGTTCTTCCCCTCCATCCTTTCGGAAGCTAGATTCTGTTTATTCACGACAAATAAAACTACCCACATTTCAATATTCACGTTTTGATTAAAGTAAAACCTTTATTTCCTGACTAAATATGCATCATTACAAATTAAAATCTGAATGAACGTATCTACTGAGCAAACAGCTTAATGCCAGACTATTCAAAATAACATGATGACTACAAACAATCTAAATCTGAGTCCTACTTCTATACGATGAAAAATGCAACTTTTACAGCGGTCAACGTTACAAAATCTTTTCTTTTTTAATTTTAATGAAATAAAGATTGATATAGTCAGTGAAATTTGTAATGTAAGGTATTATCTCTTGTTTGTGTTAAAGGGTTGAATACTAGGATCGGTTCAATTATAATGGTGAATTTTGATAAAGATTTTGGAACGAAGGCTTAGATGTATGGCATGTTCAAGACATTTCGAATAACCATAATTATGCTACTGTTAATGTAAAATTGAAAAGGACCAAGTCTCACAGGGTGAAAATACCCTGAATCCGTTAGCCGGATCCCCTGCCGGATCCTCCGGATCCTCTCAACAATGGTATACTGGGATCCGTCGCCGGATCCCTCACCGGATCCGGGATCCGGGCGGACACCGCCGGATCCCTTGCCGGATCCCCAGTAGATCAGAATACAGGGATCCGGCGCCGGATACCTCACCGGATCCGGGATCCGGACGGACACCACCGGATCCTCTTCCGGATTCTTAGTAGATAAGAATACTGGGATCCGGAGACGGATACCCTACCGGATCCTGTCCTTGTAGCGAAAGTAGGAATGTAGTTTAGAAAAATGAAGTTTTTTAAAGTTAGGTAAGCTTTTGTCACAACAATACACCATACATCTTTGACAGCTTTTACATATTCTTTACATGATATTGTCATATAAAGGCCGTGTGCATTTATAAAGAAAAAATAAGTGTTGATATATCTTTGTGAAAGATTGTTAGCCAAAGCTGACAAAGTCAAGTTTAAATGATAATGTTTTGATGATTCGATTCAAATTGAAACACAATCTTCAGAAAAACACTATTTATTCGGAATCAGAATTTAAGGGGTTATTTCTTATCAAATTTTTTTTTCAAAATACTTTCTGAAATAACCATGGTAACGTATACTATTTAGCACCAATTGTCACGCTTGAATGCACACTCATCACACCTGTTGGTCAGTACACATATCAACTTGCATAATTAGGTTCTTACATAAGTGTTAATATTGTAAATGAATTCGCTTAGATAATATATCATAGATCACTTATAGTTATGCAAAACTTCAGTACACAAATTAAATAAAAAATAATTCTATTCAATGATTTCAAACATTTATTTACAAACGCACACACACTTAAATATATAACAAAAATCGTATAAACATATATATCTATAAATCTGTATGCACCTGAGGGTAGTGTTTGTAGCTATTTCATGTGTGATTTTATTTAAACATATTTATACAAAACCAAGTATACACCTGAACAAAGGTAATTGCAAAATTGTCAGATTTCAGAAATTTATGAAACCCATTCTGTGAGTGAAATTATAACCGTATCTTACAGCGTATCAGGCGAGTTTTTTTATACCAGAAATTGAGGGGTCAAGGAGGGGGGTCACCTTATATACGAGGTCTATGTTTACGGTCCGTAATCATGTCGACCTGCCTAGCTATATACGTTATTGAAGGGGAGGGGGGAGGTGGGGGCTTATACACATAGGTCTATGTTTCAGGCCTAAACATTCTGAGGTTAGGTGACGATCCTCCAGCGGTGTCGGCCCGGGACGCCTAAAACTTCTATTTCGGATGTACCGCGAAGAATAATTTTCAGTACGGGAGAAAGTACCGTTTAGCCTAATCCTAAACCTTGCTTATCAAAACAGCGGGGGTAATTAAGGCATTCAATTGAGTTGATACATTTTATTAAGAAAACATGTTTTGCAAAAATAACAATTTTGAGAACTGTTTTTTCAATTGAGAAGAAATAACTTATCAAGAAAAAATGTTTTGCAAAAATAATAATTTTGGGAACTTTTTTTTCATTTGAGAAGAAATAATTTATAAAGAAAGTGAGAATTTGAGAACATGTATTTTGTATATTGAGAAGATGTATTTTATAAAGAAAACAGTAACGCATCTATATTTACGTTTATATATATACACATTGTGATGGCAAACGCACAGGTCAGAGTTCGCTTCGTTGAGTCCGTTCGTGGAGGAAGATCACTGTATTATGCTATGAACAAGTTTCGTGACTAGTGGAGACAGATTGCAGTCAGCGACGTTGAACCACAACCATCCTGAACCTGACTTTATCTTCAAAGTTGATGAATTCAAGGCCAAGTTGATCCACCGTGCCAAGACGGAGATAGCAAACCTGAGAAAACATCCCAACGTAGTCCCCGACAGCCTCCTTCGACTCATACCTAGCTTCTCTGCTGTCAAGACAGGCATGTATCGACAACGTCATAAGACCATCGCTGCACTTCCTACCAACCGCCAAGACATCACCCTGGAAGGTAATCTCCCACCTGACAGACAGGCAGCTGACAGACGCACTAAAACAACAACATTTACGATTTGGTGCACAGCTTGGTTACTACTTGTTACCGATTCATAATAATGGACTAGTCCAAATAAAAGACAAAACATCGTTTTTGAAAGAGTAAGAAGAAGAGAAAGAGTATTTATTCAAATATCATTATAAAGCACCTTTCAATGCAGCAGCACATTTGACACATTTCACATACATATTTATTTAATGTACATATATTAACATTTCAGTTCCTTTTAGTGCATTTCACAATATTTATGCACTTCTCACATTTAATCAGGTGCATCGTTGTGCTCTGTCCTTGTTCTTAAAAAAATCACCGAGGGTGGAACATCACCTCAAGTGAGTGCAGCTCTGTCGAATCTTGTTTCTTGTGTAGATATTTCCATCCGGAAGAATTTGAGGTGCCCCTCTCACCGACAGCAGATACTCCACTTTGCGCAATCCAGCCATTTTGGTAGTGAGATGCAGTCCATGTTCCCTTGTATAGAAGTTTATTAAAACATATAATTAAATAGTACCAAGATGAATACATCACTAGTTAACATTCAAATCAAAGTGAAAACATACATTATTGACAAATTCAATGACTTTTTGGTCAACCCGCCACTTACTTTTAAAAGACTAACCAAGATTAATTTCGTAGTACTATAGCTTTGTACAAGTGTATTTGGAAAATTCTTAAATTCAAACTAAAATTGATGCCTTTAATTGGATGAATTATAAATATGTTATACATCTTGTATTGCACGATGTTATCAATTTCTGCCAAATGTGCATAGTGTTCTTCTTGTTTACGATGTATTGTTTATATATGTAATTGTAATGTCCATGTACCACAAAAAACTAATAAATAATAAAAAAGAAAGAAAAACCTATGTTGTTTTCACTGTTCGTTAACGAAGCTTGCTCTAATTTGCCTTAATCTGATGAGACGTCGCCCTCTGCTATGTATGTGGACTGTCCCATTACCTCTGTAGGGGATTACCTAATTAATCTTCAACTGAGTGTCTGTGAGATGGGCTGTCTGTCAGCTGCCTGTCTGTCAGGTGGAAGATAACCCCCTGGAAGGAGAGGGGACACAGACAGACAGTGGTCAGCAGTTCCTACACACAGTTGGAGGCGGTGAACCAGTCCTTATCCTCACAACCAACCAGAACATGGGTTTCTTTTGCGACGCTGACGTGTACGGCGATGGAACTTTCTCTTCTGCCCCGAAAATCTTCGATGAGATTTACACCTTTGAACAACAGTGGCAACATGAGAAGTGTTTAATTAAACCACTGTGTACATAATCTTGTCCTACTTGTTATTTGTTAGAGTTGTTAATTGTGTGCATTCAGCCGTTACATAGGTGACCATGTACCGCGACGCCTACGCTCATCGAAGCATGTCGGGTAGCCTTTTTAGGCTTCGCGGGCCATAACCCCTCCAGCCGAGAGAGACGCCTTGATGTCAATTCATCGGCAAAAAAACGTAATGACATTACTTTTATAAATATTACATATTAATTATGGAAATAAATTGTTTTCACACGTGGTCACCTTATACATTGTAATATACGGTAATCTTCAAATAGGGTACTGGCTGTGGATGTTGCCTAGTGATGAAATATGTTCAGTTTGGTTGTTTAAGAGATGATTATAATTATGGTTCTTAAAAATTGTTATGAAAAAAGTTCTTGCAACTAGATTTGACAACATATTCTAGATTCAGGAAAGCTCCTTTAATAATTTGTCCTTTGATTTCTGGATGACAGGTTTTTTAAAAGGTAGTTTGCATCATATCTACAACATCATTTTGAAATTGGTAGGTCTTCAAGATTTATAATATATCCTGTCATTGAACGGCATTATTATTTCAAAGAAAGAACTTATTATAAACAGTATATTTCACGTGTATGGGTTACAATTACTGCTATTACAATATTTCATGATGAATGGAAATGTTACATTCATTTGGATAGTAATGAATTAACCCCCCCCCCCCCCCCCCCCCTCCCCCCTCCTCTCTCCACCGTCTCTCCTGCTACGGTTCGTTGAGCTCGTCTACCTGTCTCTTGTCTGATTGCCTGTAATTGTATGCAGGTGTTTTATGACCCCAAAATGCTTATAGGCGGGGAACTAACAAAAGGCGTATAATTACGCGGGACTACTTGAAGTCATCGGATTAAATTGAAGGCACATACACACGTAAAATACTTACTGGTATAGACATTCCTTATATACATGACACTGTGTATTGACTAACCACCGGAGGTATCTAACCCTTTGGGGCGGTACGAATACACATCCGCAAACATCCAACATAATGATTTGGGCGAAGAATTAGACTTACCTTACACTGTAAAACATAAGATTAATTTAAGAACTTTATTATTTGAAAATCTTTCTATATTGTAACTAAAATAAGTTAAACACATATTATATATATCATTTATATTCATTCCTGCAATTCATACTCGTGATCGTTGAACAAATTTACTATCGATTTCATGAAACAATCTATAAGTGAAGTACTTTGCTAAAATTTTATTATTAGTCTGATTGCTTTATTAAATAGAAAAACGAATTAGTTTAATTTGTTGTTCCCTTCAATTGAAATACCGATTTCATGCGGATGTACTGTAGCAAAATTATTCATGCTCATTGATGTTACAACATCCAGTACTATTTAGATGATTGCAACAATGAGAACGTGACCTGATGGACTACTTTGAAATGGGTGATCGGAAAAAAAGTAAGAGGAATTTATAAAGCCAGTTAACGAATCGATGGTTTGAATGTCGAGAGTTAATGAATTCCACAGTTTTATTGTATCTGGTAAAAAAGACTTGACATATGTCGCCGTTCTGCATTGTACTGTTCGCACAGATGAATGATCTCTGAGATTGTAATCATTTGTACTAGGTATTCTAGGAAGGAGGTTGCAGAGATATAATTGAGGCGCTAATTATTCTTCATTTTGTATAAACATGTTAGTTTAGAAATATATTCACGTTCAGATAGTGGTTTTTGATTAGTTTTTTCATATAATAGGTTATGGCTTGTACCGCAAACTGCTCCTCACATTGATCTTAAAGCGTCTAGATTAAATTTTTCCAGTACACTGCAGTGTTCCTTGGTAAGATGAAGGACTTATAAATAATTTACAAACTTTTCCGTGGAAACGATATTTAAGGCTTCTTATCAGAGGGCTAACTTTCTTGATCATAGAATTTATATGGATATACCATGACAAGTCTTTTGTCGAAATAGTGAAGCCGATGAGAAGGAAACAGTTAGTACCAATGTAATTATGTTGTTATAAGTAACAGATGTACTTTTTATGTGTGTTTAAACATATGTTATATATTTCAATGAAATGGATTGGCAAATAAGCTGGAAGCTTATATTAATGCCGCTCCAATACAAAATTATATTTTGAATTTATTTCAATGAGATGATATTTATTTATTTACATAAATGTTATTCTTTTGATATCTTGTTACAATGGTTTGATCTTGATGTACATCATGATGAAATGAATACATGTTTAACAATGTACATATGTGTTTGTTATTGTTTACTATTCATATATTATTCAATACTAAGAATAACTTTCATTAATCGTAAGTTATGATGCGCCGTCTTGTCGGTTAAAGCATACCCACTTACCGCATAATTACTTGCACTTTCACCTGTTGCAGCAATAAGACACAAATGAGTCTAGGTGAATGTGTATACGCTGACAGGTGTATTGATCAAGTGTGTGCGTTCAAGCGTTACAGTGTAGAATATTGAACCGTGCTTCGATAAAATTAAAGTAGCCTGTTGAGAAAATTTCTTTCTTATTGTAATTAAATTAATATATCATTTGGATGTTGCGATGAAATCTTATCGTTAATGAAACTTCAAAGAAAAAGTTTTTAAAGTGGTATCGCTGGGTAATATTGACTTTCTAAAAATTTAAATTCTAATGTCTACTGAAAAGAAAAGTTAAGACTCAATAGTTTTAGTTTAGAGAAGTCGTTTTCAAGCAATAAGTTTCTGTTAATCCTGACTTTGTCCACTCAGGGTAACACACTTACACAAAAAAATATTTTAAAAGCTATAGGTTAAAACAAACACTTAATAGTCATTTATATAATAATGTTACTAGTTGACAATATCATTTCAGGAATATGATAGTAGAAGGTATCAAAGATACTAGTATGATACTTTTTTTAGGAAAATCTTCATACGTGCAAATTCTTGAAGGTTCTAAGAATATTGATCATGAGATGATAAACCTTTTTTACATTCTTGCCTACTCTTACCACCTGGAGAGGATCCGGTAGGGTATCCGTCTCCGGATCCCAGTATTCTTATCTACTAAGAATCCGGAAGAGGATCCGGTGGTGTCCGTCCGGATCCCGGATCCGGTGAGGGATCCGGCGCCGGATCCCTGTATTCTGATCTACTGGGGATCCGGCAAGGGATCCGGCGGTGTCCGCCCGGATCCCGGATCCGGTGAGGGATCCGGCGACGGATCCCAGTATACCATTGTTGAGAGGATCCGGAGGATCCGGTAGGGGATCCGGCTAACGGATTCAGGGTATTTCCACCCTGTGTCTGTTTTATTTATTTTGTCCTTTGACTTGACACAAAGATGTAACTTTCATATATTATCGTACGTTTAAAACAAGTTCAAGATCTAATATTTCATCAATTTCACAATCATGAAGTCCAATCTTAAAGTGAAATTTAAAGACAAAAAAGCTGGCGTGTTATCTTCAGCTCTAATAACTAATTATTGCAGCGTTCAATAAATTCTGATACGTTTTGCTTCCCGATGAGTTCCACTTAATCTCATGTCTCACACTGTTGATATATTCCTGATGACAACAAACAAAATGCTTCATTTAGATGAGCGCTTCTTTCAAGGAGTTTTTTTTAATAAGCATGCCAATTCATCTTACAGAAAGTAAACTAGTGTATCATCTTTTGCCGATAAACCATCATGAATGTATCGTCCTGAGGGTAAGATGTATCAGACTAGATTAATTAGATCTTTGGTTTTGAAAGTCCCCGGAATGAACAGCCAGTTCCATTGCAATTAGTTACAATATGCTTGTCATTCTTCAAACAACCCTTCTTATGTTTTACTTTTCTAAATATGAGACAACGTGCAACTTCTTTGGGTAAAATGAATTGAATAATTGAAATTTAGCTTCCAATTTAGTCAAATCATATCACAAGGTTTAAAAATTTTCCAGCAAGACCAATAAAGATGAAGGAAATGTTGTCAGGGGAAAAATATCCACATTAACCCAAGTCTAAAGAATACATTATTACAGTAAGTGTAGATAAATGTTTTTGACGTTTTCAACAAGGTTTCCCAAATTGACTTGAAAGTGTTTTTAAGATAACACACTGTAAACAAGTAAAGACAACAGATTTCAGCCCATTAGAGGTGCTTTGGTTAATTAACAGATTAATTAATTAAATAGATAATCAGGGTTAAACTAAAGTTGTTTTCTGATACTGTAGATAATGATTAGCGCACATGTAAAACTGTAAACAAATGTTGACAAAGCTAATTTCATTGAACCATTTATTTAAAAACAGTAAATACAAATCTGAACTTCCAAACTCTATTTCACTTTAGATTATCTTTTAGTGTCAGGAAACATAACATGGAATTATAAGACCATACAAAACGTTTAGTAATTTGAAAGCAGACACAACTGTCAGCGAATAGTCACGTTATTTCGTACCTAACGTTTCCTAATCCATAATCCCAGTATTGTTATTCAGTATGTAATATCAACGTTCTTAGGTAATACTACTATCTAGGACTAGACGGTCATGGATGTCTTCTAAAAACGTCTTCTGTGTGGTGTATATGAAGAGTGTATATACCTCAGGGGATACACTTGTCACATTAACGTTCAGATCAGTAATGAATCAGATTATGAAAGGAATCCTTTGTGGAACCACGTTCAGACTGTAAAAAAGTCATAAAATACTAAACCGGTACTGTTCGTTCTTAGTATAATGAAACATATTAAACACAAATGACTACTTATTATGCTAACCACGTCGTTAGCCAAAGAACAAACTTTCACTATTCAGTGATCATTTCCTTGCTGTTAAAAGGAATATATATATGAATCTCCCACAAATGTAAATTGAATTTTTGACTGAGAGAATATCAAAATCATTAGGTAAAAACACGTATTGTAAAAACGATTTTCAATCATTCAAATCATCAAAATTAAAGGATGTTTCAAATATCCCGTAGTTTTTAATTGATAACCTAAGAGCAGAGCCAGGAAAGCTACAAACGCCAAATCATGATAAGAAATTCATATCCTTTTGCATTGTGATGGAAGTTCTCTTATTAGCCGTAACCTGTAAGTATTATGAATAAATAATTACAGCAGAACATCTTTGATTGTTGTAGGTTATCCTTTCTTCCCCTAACTTGACATTTCGTAACCAACTTTTGAGGATTTCGTTTACAATAAAGGTCATTTACATTTTCATCACGATTTTGATTACAATTCCTATGCTGTCAAAATATATATTTGATGCAATCAGAAATGAAAAGAATGGTCATTTCATTCTGTGAAAAACCACAAGTATCATTACAGGTAGTTACAAACGGCCTCAGAAGGTTAATTGCTCTCCTACATGTAACTTTATCCTTACATTCCACTCAAGGAGGAAACGTGTTAAGAATGATAATGAGATTTCTTTCTGATCTTTTGATTTTCAACTGTACGATTTTAATGGTCAACAATAGTGTGCAAAAAAACGATCGGTCTGTATGTCTAAAGTAAGTTTTAACCTGACTGTATTAAACTTGCATATGTTTGATTTTGGATAAGTGTTTTACTCTTTTTGCAGCAATAAAGATAAAAAATAACGTAAACGTAGCAATCTTATTTTGTCGATCAATTTGCAGGTTTGACTGAACATTCATTCATTCATTTGTGGCACATCTTGTCACTCTTTCATCACCACTTGTTCTGCTTTCAAATCAAATATTTAGCAAAAAGATCATTTACAGTGTAAACCGACGTCAATAGTCAAGGTAGCAATAGAGAGGTAAAAATCGCTACCTGAACCTAATTTTTAGCCACCATTTGATAAAAACACTGGCAGAATTTTTCAAAATGTATGAACAAATGAAATAGTAAACATCACTCTCTTGTGTTTTGTTCACAGAGAACAATTCAATGTCCTATATTGCTGCGTTACGTTAACTATGTTTCCCTTAGAGAATTAAACGGATGTATCAGATCCTTTAAGCAGCAATTATATCAAGTCGTCTCCCGACCATGTATTTGGCTACTCTATCAAAATCCAACAGCACCATTATTGTCCCGCCGAGGGGGTTCATCATAACCTCCTAACAACCAGATTACAGCACTTCATGGCATTTGTTTATTTAATAATTTGTTGTTGAAATTGTTGGTACTTTGATTCTTTTTTGTTTTTGTTAAAATTTCTTAAAGACAATTATTTCCTTACATCAAAGCAATTAAACTAATAAATGATAATTTGAATTTGCTTTTATGGGCATATTCACAAATCTAAATTTAGCTAGAGTGTTTGTTTGAACATATAGAACTTTTCACTTTAAAAGCTTTTATGTTTAGGTGATAGGAAATGTGTACTTTAATGATACAAATAAGAGAATATTACGAGCTTTGCTATTTTGTGACCCAAACTTATTGATATAACCTTCAGTATGACAGCGTCTTAGATATTGTGTTATCCTTCATGACATAGTGAAGAAAGTGGTTTTCGTATTGCTTTACTTAACATTTGTATTCTTTTTGTAGGTAAGAGTAACATTCCTAATGGAGGTTCTCACAACTCAGGGTTGTAAGTATTTAACTTACTTGACTTTATGACAGTTATCATAATTCCACAGATGAACATCTAACATTAGCTGTACACTAATATCTTCTAAGGTTTCTACAACAGAAACCATGACATAGTTTTTACTTTTAAGAGGATAGATGCGTTTGAAGTCATATCTATAATGATATGTTTTTATGGGCAAAAGATTGAATCGAGAAGAAAATCACTTATGATGTTTGTAGTTAACTTAAACCTAGAAAAGTTTAAGCCATGTCCAACTAGTGTATTGTTAAGGTAATCAGTTATTAAAATGTTAAAGCATTATTATAAAGATGACATCGAGTGTCCTGGATAAAACACATCCTTGTTAACAGCTGGTAGATATATTTCATTTTTAACCTTGAAAGGATATTCAGTAAGCTTCTAATGGTCTAAAGGTAAGTTCCTAACTGTGAGGTATTGATTTTCGTAATTAAATCATTTATCTAATCCTCTCAAACCTTACATTATTAGCTGTATCATTGTGATGTTTCCATTTATATTTTTCGTTAATATGTTTACAAATGGTGAAATTTTGAAATGTCGGAATTTGTCTGCCTGGTTGCAGACAAAACGACTCTCATGATTCTATTGTTATTTACCACGCATGTAGTAAATTCATTTCTTTAATAGAAAGGGACAGTGTCAATTTTTTCAATTTTGTATACATTCTGTTCAAAGTTTAAGAGAGGTTCAATGCTCTGAAAGAATTTCGATGGAAATTGTACTTACACCTTTTCTAAAGTCAAAATAATTTGGTTGATTTAATTTTGAGATCAATTTCTTTGTTTTTGACTTTGTCTATATGTAAAATTGCCTCGCTGGAACTGAATATATACATGTTTTAGAAATCTAGGTTAAAGTAGTTAAATTATTTGAATTGAATGAAAGTGTTTTTGCCAATCTATGATAATTTTCATTGCCCATTATGTGATAAAATCCCTTTGATAATACCATGCCACAGAACAGTAAAAATTCAGTCTATGTAATGTAAGCCATGATCGGCAGTATTCATGCTCGTTCCTATATAGTACATACTATAACACTGTGATAATTAAACCTCTTGAGCTTTCTCGAAAACAAATAAGGCAGTAACTACGTCAATTTGTCTTCTGCTTATTAGTATAATTCGACATCTAGGGAAGTGTTCTTGTAACATGAAATAACATGGCCGTTGGACACGTGTATTTATCCTGGTGCTGAATGCCGAGGAGACTTTTCAATACGTAAATAGTTGACAGGTTGATGTATTTTATGAATCGTTATGACCATCATTGGTTTAAGTTGTACAATGTAATTCATCGTTTATCTAAATATTGTCCTATTCAACCAGGCAGACAATCTGTACTCTTTTTAAACACTTGAAATTGTGTATAAGAATCCTTGTCTACATTGGATCGTAAATATCACTCAATTATATTGCTAAGATAACTTCGGTTGTAATGCGAGTTATTCCTCACTTGATATTCAACAAAAGTTAATTGTGTGTTTGATAAATTACTAATGAAAATTGAATGATGTTTCGTGAATAGGTTGCATATGCCGTCCGAGTGTGGGATATCAAAACAAATTTCATATTCTATTCCGATTATACAGTAACTTTCGTTTGTGTATTCAAATGATCCAATGGGGTAATCTATTCTGTTCTACTTGGAGAGGGTTGATATGCTCATATAGGGAGGCATTTGTACGTTGATATACATTTCATCTTTGCCGGCAAAGGAAAAAGATAGATGTTTTGTTTTTGATTAAGAATAATAATGGAATGTAATTTTTTTTAAAACATTGTTTAATTATTGAATGGTTGAATTTTTGAAAGCATAAAGAAACAGTGGTAGCACATGATCCTGTGCATAGTTCAATTCGACCAAGTTCAGCAAGTTCAGCAAGTTCAGCAACATTGGTCGTGACTCTCCGTAAGTTTTTGTGACCTGGTAAACAAAGACTTGCAAGAAAAAATCCATGTAATGCAACTTTGCATGAGTTAAAAAAGATATAATCAATGCATATGTATGTTGAAGTAGCGTTAATTTAGAATGACAATATTATCAATTAAAGTTTGCTATGACTACTATTGAAATATCTTGGAACCCAATAATGAAAAAAGTATTTGAAAAGCAAGCCAATGGAAAACACTTAATGAAGGTATATACGCAAATACATCGATTTTAAAATATCTTTGCAGTTGCCTTCATCAAACTTACCTTGCAATGGGGTAATCTATGGTTTTATGAGATTATGATACTTATTCTGGGATAGAGATGTGTAATTTTGCAGTAACTAATATAAATGAACTTTCCAAAACGTTCAATGTAACATGCATTAATAGCATACAAACACTTTCTATATTCTTAGCGATGTACAAAAGTTCCTAAATTATTGATTTAAAAACTGCTGCTTATGTCTCAGGAACTCTACTAATTAAACTCCAAAGTAGATTTTCTTGTTGACATGTATTTTGAATAATTAAAAAAATCAGTTTATTGACCAAATGTTCATATTTTTGAAGAGATTTTCTTTATGGAGCAATAGGGAACATGCAATAACATCAATCATTAATTGATTACAAATATTTTACTGAATTGATTTCAGCTTTATCTTTTTTTTTTATAAAGATGCTCGTAGTTTGAAAACATGAAGAATAAATATTTCAAACTGCATTGATCGAAAGGCTGCGATGAAAATCGAAGAAAAAAAGGAAATGAACATCATATGTGCATTGGAATATGTGCATCTAGTAAACAAAATTTAGTTAAGCGCTCTACATGAATGACAATTTAAATGCAAGAACACTCTTACAACCAGTAAGAAAATCACTTTCGAAAGGTGATATTGAATAAGAGTGTGCGTTACCTTGACCAATGATTTTTATTGGTTGGTGCATGTACATGGACATATTATAACTGGCGTCTGTTGCCTCACAATAAAGTATTTCATTTAAGTTCTTATAAGCATATGTACTGATCCTTGCAAACCTTTGATCACATGTGTAGCAGATAATATTACTAATCATGAAACTTTCTTTTTATGAAGAAAAGATTATTGAGAATGAATTAAAGATATACAACGTGTTTGTCATCACAATTTAACACACGTTTTCTTCCTTTAAGTGATTTTATCTATCTAGTTCAACATGATTAAATGTACTTTCAAATGAGTAATAAGTTACACAGTTGCAGCATGATAATATTCCTCAGAGGAACTGTGCAGATATCATGACATTGTTGACAAATGAAAAGATCAAAAATAATTTTTTGAAACGAGTTTATAAAATAATCATCATGTTTTATTTACGAATTTTACAATCTCAAATTTTTCAAAATATATATATGTATGATCGCATTGTTGATGAATGTCTGTTGCGAGAAATCACAATATTTGCAAATTGTTGTAAATAAGAAATTTGTTCAACAAATCACATTGAATGGCTCACAGCAAATGCTGGTAACACAGTTCCATTGACGGTTATGTTGTAAATAATGTATCCATATTTTTAACGGTTCAAAGGGGAAAAATATGAGCCTTTGCTTTAATATAATTTTCCAAAATGAAACAAAAAACAGTGAAGTTTTATCCCATATATTCAAAACAAAGTATAACGTTGTATTATTATCTTATAACACCATCTGAAACAACTTGAACTATATTAATCAGATGCATTATTGCATCCATGAAATTTTTCAACTACTTATGTTAACTTACGCTAGTTCTTATTTCAAAACTATTCAAGATCGAAGATACTTAGATCCTTCGACGCTCAATTGCTAAATGGAAAATGTTGCTTTTGTTTTAATTAGACTTTTTATAAGATGAAACTTTCTAAATATCTTGATTTGAAGAATTCTGTGATTTGCGAACCTTATTGCGAGTTCTAAAGATGTCATCAAGTGTTTTTTTATCTTCCTTTTTTTTAGCGATGACAAATGAAAGATGGACGTTCTAATCAAAGAAATAAGCGATGTTATACAACCATATGTGGAACACAGAAAGATGAATCAAATTTCGATGTTAATTTGATACCGATTGATACGTCATTTGCAAAGTTATCGACAAGGAAGTAGTTTTGTCAGTTCAGTGCTGCAGTTCAGTGCTGCAGTTCCGTGCTGCAGTTCAGTGCTGCAGTTCAGTGCTGCAGTTCCGTGCTGCAGTTCAGTGCTGCAGTTCAGTGCTGCAGTTCCGTGCTGCAGTTCAGTGCTGCAGTTCAGTGCTGCAGTTCAGTGCTGCAGTTCCGTGCTGAAGTTCAGTGCAGCAGTTCAGTGCAGCAGTTCAGTGCTGCAGTTCAGTGCTGCAGTTCAGTGCTGCAGTTCAGTGCTGCAGTTCAGTGCTGCAGTTCAGTGCTGCAGTTCAGTGCTGCAGTTCAGTGCTGCAGTTCAGTGCAGCAGTTCAGTGCTGCAGTTCAGTGCAGCAGTTCAGTGCAGCAGTTCAGTGCTGCAGTTCAGTGCTGCAGTTCAGTGCTGCAGTTCAGTGCTGCAGTTCAGTGCTGCAGTTCAGTGCAGCAGTTCAGTGCTGCAGTTCAGTGCTGCAGTTCAGTGCAGCAGTTCAGTGCAGCAGTTCCGTGCAGCAGTTCAGTGCTGCAGTTCAGTGCAGCAGTTCAGTGCAGCAGTTCAGTGCAGCAGTTCAGTGCTGCAGTTCAGTGCTGCAGTTCAGTGCTGCAGTTCAGTGCAGCAGTTCAGTGCAGCAGTTCAGTGCAGCAGTTCAGTGCTGCAGTTCAGTGCAGCAGTTCAGTGCAGCAGTTCAGTGCAGCAGTTCAGTGCTGCAGTTCAGTGCTGCAGTTCAGTGCAGCAGTTCAGTGCAGCAGTTCCGTGCAGCAGTTCAGTGCTGCAGTTCAGTGCAGCAGTTCAGTGCAGCAGTTCAGTGCAGCAGTTCAGTGCTGCAGTTCAGTGCTGCAGTTCAGTGCTGCAGTTCAGTGCAGCAGTTCAGTGCAGCAGTTCAGTGCAGCAGTTCAGTGCTGCAGTTCAGTGCAGCAGTTCAGTGCAGCAGTTCAGTGCAGCAGTTCAGTGCTGCAGTTCAGTGCTGCAGTTCAGTGCAGCAGTTCAGTGCAGCAGTTCCGTGCAGCAGTTCAGTGCTGCAGTTCAGTGCAGCAGTTCAGTGCAGCAGTTCAGTGCAGCAGTTCAGTGCTGCAGTTCAGTGCTGCAGTTCAGTGCTGCAGTTCAGTGCTGCAGTTCAGTGCTGCAGTTCAGTGCTGCAGTTCAGTGCAGCAGTTCCGTGCAGCAGTTCAGTGCTGCAGTTCAGTGCAGCAGTTCAGTGCAGCAGTTCAGTGCTGCAGTTCAGTGCTGCAGTTCAGTGCTGCAGTTCAGTGCTGCAGTTCAGTGCTGCAGTTCAGTGCTGCAGTTCAGTGCTGCAGTTCAGTGCTGCAGTTCAGTGCTGCAGTTCAGTGCAGCAGTTCAGTGCAGCAGTTCCGTGCAGCAGTTCAGTGCTGCAGTTCAGTGCAGCAGTTCAGTGCAGCAGTTCAGTGCTGCAGTTCAGTGCTGCAGTTCAGTGCTGCAGTTCAGTGCTGCAGTTCAGTGCTGCAGTTCAGTGCTGCAGTTCAGTGCTGCAGTTCAGTGCTGCAGTTCAGTGCTGCAGTTCAGTGCAGCAGTTCAGTGCTGCAGTTCAGTGCTGCAGTTCAGTGCTGCAGTTCAGTGCTGCAGTTCAGTGCAGCAGTTCAGTGCAGCAGTTCAGTGCTGCAGTTCAGTGCTGCAGTTCAGTGCTGCAGTTCAGTGCTGCAGTTCAGTGCAGCAGTTCAGTGCTGCAGTTCAGTGCAGCAGTTCAGTGCAGCAGTTCAGTGCTGCAGTTCAGTGCTGCAGTTCAGTGCTGCAGTTCAGTGCTGCAGTTCAGTGCAGCAGTTCAGTGCTGCAGTTCAGTGCTGCAGTTCAGTGCTGCAGTTCAGTGCAGCAGTTCAGTGCTGCAGTTCAGTGCTGCAGTTCAGTGCAGCAGTTCAGTGCTGCAGTTCAGTGCTGCAGTTCAGTGCTGCAGTTCAGTGCAGCAGTTCAGTGCTGCAGTTCAGTGCAGCAGTTCAGTGCTGCAGTTCAGTGCTGCAGTTCAGTGCAGCAGTTCAGTGCTGCAGTTCAGTGCAGCAGTTCAGTGCTGCAGTTCAGTGCAGCAGTTCCGTGCTGCAGTTCAGTGCAGCAGTTCAGTGCAGCAGTTCAGTGCAGCAGTTCAACAGTTCCATGTTTGCTGGAGCGATAACCAAGTCGTGCACCTTAGAATTTAAATTTGAATAAAATCGTGTCAACAATTCGTTTGGATGGGATTGTTGACAAAATGAACCGATTTTAAAATGTAGTACAAACTTTTACTTGTATGTTGTTTTCATTTAATTTATTAACACGTTAAGGAACTTTCATGTCTAAATATGGAACGCAAAGGTAAAACATGATTAAATTATTTTATTTTTTGTATATTAAGCTTTTGTGGCTACAACGGAAAGCAAAAAATTACAGTCAGCTTTGAGCCAAACCATTCAAATAGGATTTGTTGCAAGATGATATAACGTTTTTGGAAAAGGTCCTTGTTTTATTTACCTTAAAGTTTATTGGTGAAAGTATAATTTTATCAACCTCATCATCTCATGCAACATTTGATATTATTAAAACAAAGTACGAATGAATAATACAATGATATTCGATACACATGAAAAAGCAAACTCGGTATGTGACATCATTCTACATGTATTGTGAATATCAAAGGTACAATAATAAAGATAGACATTGAGCAAAGTATAACGCGACTTTTTATGCCAATTGATACTATAAAACCTCTACAAGAGTTAAAAAGAGGTTACACAGATTTTTTTTATAAAGGTATTGCTGTAAGATGTATGAGATTGAGTCAAAGACCACACACGTTGACACTAACGAGGATCTGGTTTCTAAATATGTTACTCTTTGTCGGATTTTCTTCTTAAGAAGGTGATTGATTATCATTGCATCATTAAAAATGTTGAAAATGTTCTTATAACCTAATTAGGTTTGATTATCTCAAGTTTTTGCTATAAAGGTTCTTCCAGCCTTTACTAGGTTCAAAAATCATTTCCTTTCTTCAAGATCTATTGATCAAGCTATGCTAGTGTTGGCAATATTTTGTGAAAATATTGTAGCATACTTCTCGCTAAAGTGAAGACATTTATCTGTATGTTTCAATATGTTATGATATCATAAAGACGTTAAGGATATCTTCTTTATGTGAGCTTAAAGAAAACTGTCTCCTGGTACAGTCACATACACATTTTGTTACGTGTGGATAGATTCAGAACACGACATGATATAATATAATTAGTGAAATATATTTCTGTTTTGGTTGTATTTTTGATGATATCATAGTTTCTACTGTTAAAGGCCATCTTTAAACGATATTATATCAGAAAACTATAATGAGAACTCCGATATATAAACTGGTTCATCTTTTACACATTACACCTGCGAAATTGTGACATACGTATTCGAAATTGATACACTTGTGACGTGGTGATGAAATATATTTAAATCATGTCCAGCTGACTTGAAACAAATAAAAATGACCTTTTACATGATGCTGAGTCAGGCTACATAAAAGATTTTAAGAGAAAACTGTATAAATGTCATACAACCATATACATGCTTGTTGTAAAAGCAATTTTCTATTAAAACCCTGTAAGGGAATTAGATTGAGTAATGTTCACTAACAATTGACGCAAATATCTAACGCATCAATGATGAAGGATATACAAGCAAAAGGGAAAGATAGCGCTTTTCCCAAGGGTAATTCATGCTTACTCATTCAGGAGTTTTTATTGCCTTCATAATGTCCTAATTCCTGAGATTAAAGGATTTTATCGGACTGCTTGACTCCTGCGGTCCTCATAAGAATACAGTTGTCTCCCAATCGTATATTTGATTACTCGCTCCATATCCTACATCACCATCATCTTCCTGTTGATGTCACCAAGGAATATAAATATCTGTTTTATGAGCACCCAAACTTTGCTGTTATTTGAATAAACGATGGAAATCTTTGAGGATTACATTTGATCGATTGCTTGGACTCAATTTTATGTTCAACTATAGTCTGGACAATGGTCGATGAATTGTACTTATTACAAAAAGTATGAGGTTTTGTAATTATAATAGTGTACTGAATGAATAATGTTTGCAAATTAGGCAGACATAACAGACACGACCCTGCAGTTGACAACTGGATCCATATTTCATAGGTTAGCCATATCATAGTCACTCCTAACTTTATATAATTTTTTTCAATAGGGGCAAAGAGAAAATATTATTAAAAAACCATGATGCATTTAGCTATTAATTCAACTTAAGGTTCTTCTGAAAGATTATGAATGCAAACCTAACCACCTTTAAAAATATGTTATGTCAACTTATGTTAGTGACTAATTTAATTTAATGATAATTATTCACCGAGTTTGAAGTGCTTTTTATCTTTTTTAATATATGTACATAATATATGTATATATGTAAATGTTAGATATCACATTGTCATTCCAAACTAAAACAACTTAACAGGGCGAATAAGGATTTGTCAGTTATTGTTCATGTTCATAAATATTAACGTTGTATTATCCTTGTATAAAAGGTCAAGGATAGGGATGATTGTAATTCCAAGTTCTCATCGTAGTTTTTGTGATGACTGGTTTATGAAATTATGTAAATACTTGATACAGAGAATGAAGATATTAAATTTGCTTTGGCAGATATCTAAATTATTTAAAGTGTTAAATAAAAATAAGGAAATTGAGAATACATACATTTCGTATAGGTTTTCAGTCTGATGCACACAATCAGTCCTATCAAATATATTTATTCATGCCTTCTTCATTTACACAGAACGGCATCCCAGACCAAGATACATTGGCAGTTTATTTGGTTCAGGACAGCAATGATTAGTATGACTTTATCCAGTGATGAGGCTGTTGAAACATGCAGTAAAACATCAAATAACTTGTGTTTGTTAACAATCTAGAATAATATAGAGACATCAATAAAATAAGCTTATGATGAAGTTATTGCATGTTATGGGATGATTTTGATACTATACTATATAAAGATTATTGCATCTTTATTAATTATGATTATTCATTCATTTTAGTTTCCTATGCTTAAAATAAGTTGTTATACTCTTTCCTCTAAATGATAAAGGATTTTGGAAGATTTGTTATTACGCCCTGTGATAGATGTATAGGTTTGTGTTCAATCTGTCCATCCATTCGTTTGTCTGAGTTAAAGGTGACAATTTCCTCAGTAACTGTTTAAGAAAACAATGTTTGTGTATAGCTTCAGGTATCAATACCTAGACAAAGTTTGAGACGCATACGGTGTTTTCGTTTCCAATAGTTATTGCACTTATTCTGTTATTTTACTTAGTTCGATCTTATGTTTTATAGATGATATCTTTTCTCAGAAACTGTTTCAGATAGGATAACCGACTTACTGGTGTGTGGCTTCAGATTACGAATTACTTGATTCAGTTATGGAAATCAAAAGCGCATAAAATTTTATCAGGAGATATTGCCCTTGTTTCATTTTTTGGAATTTGTTCGAGATATCTTCAAAGGGGAAAGCTTTTCTCACAAATAGGGTAATCATATTTGTAATGTGCCTGCAGGGTATCAATACTTTGCTAGCATTCCTCGTTCCGGTTTTTTAAAACTCAGATTGAAGTATTTTCAAAGGGGACAACATGTTTCTAAGAATTTACATGTATTTGAGATAAGATACCTTTTTTGGTGTGTGGCTTTAGGGTACCAATGAATAGAAGTTCTTCCAAAATAAGAAACCCGCAATTATACTATTCAGAGGTATTGCACTTTACTTGACATTAAATGTTATTCTGGGAAAAATTACAAAGCGCCACACAAAGTTTGTTTCTGAAAACACTGATTTAAGATTTATGGGACAAAGTCAAAGAACAAACGCGTTGATAGTGATTAGGATCTGGTTTCTAAATTTGTAACTCTTTGTCAGCTTTTCATCTCGGGAAAGTGATTGATCACCATTACATGGATATTTATGAAAAAAACTTGAACTAATTTGATCATTTTTTGTAAACTGATTGGTAAAAACGTTCAATTCTTTTGATATCAAGGTTTAAGAATTTTTTGCTTTGACAAAAAATATCTTGGTATTTCTTCAATATATGATTAGAAAGCAGTGCTGGCATAAGCTGTATCCTCTAAATTGCACATTTATTGTGTAGTGTCATGCAATTGGTTCCAGATCAAGTTGACACTCTCAGATACAAACTTCAATGTCTCCAAAGTGAAGGCACCGTTTAAGTTAAGGTTTCTTTGCATACTTCTTTTGTATATTCTACTTTTGTATACTATCGATCGTATCTGGTTGTTTTTTACTTCAGTATTTTTTTATGTCATTACAATTTTTCAAACATGAAAGATTGATACTTGTAATGTTAGCCAATCGTAGCCATTCAGTTTGTAGTTTTATAAGAACTTTCAATGCTCATTACATTGAAGTCTAGAACAACAAAGAGTAACACCGAAAAACACAAATACTTCTTATGAATTTTTATTTGGAACTACTTGTTTTTGTTTCCGATGTGCAGTTACACAGTATGCTTTGATATTTCCTAATGCATAATCAAAACGTTAAATGACATGTAGGCGCTAATAGTTCAGAGTAATATTTACGTTAAAGACCCCAAAAGGGACAAATTTAATGAGCTGTAGGCGTTGATAGTTCAAAGTCAAATTTACGTTTCAAGACCCTTAAAGAGACATAAACTTACATTTCATGCAAACATCAATTGCATCAAAAACATAGGATGTACTGAGCAAAGGAAAATGAACGTTTTACTCCCCTGTGTTTTCATGAAAAAACATTCTGTAGTCTTTATTTCCCATGCAACGTCCTAAATCCTAAGATTAAAAGATTTTATCGGACCCGTTGACTCCCGCAGACCTCGTAAGAATCCAATTGTCTCACAATAGTACATTTGATTACTCGCTCCTACTCCTACATCACCATCATCTTGCTGTTAATGTCACCAAGGAATTTAGATATCTCTTTTTACGAGCACCCAACTTTGCTGTTATTTGATAAAACAATGACAAACTTTGTTGATCGTTGTCTTTTAACTATTGATAGAAATCAATGTTACTGCTTTGTTCAAAACATAACACGCGTAGTGTAGTTTCCAAGGCGTTGCGAAACAAATTACTTTATTCACTTACACTTTTCACTTGCAAAGGCATTCCAACAAAAAGTTATTCTAATGTATAAAAATTGGGACATATCAAATTGAAAATGAGAAAATGTGAACAAATTGAAAAATCCTACTTTGCAGAAACATAAAAATACTTAGAAAACAGTATTCTTTTTTTTCTTTTCAAAGTGTTACATTGACAAAAAAAAAGAAGACTCGATGTTCTTGGTCTTCAAATTTCTACATTATATATCTGTATATTTGCTAAATAATTTTTTTGTAAAACTGTGACCGATAACGCAAGTATGGAATATTACCAAACAGAAGACTATTTGATATAATTTCATTGAGATTTTGAACATTTGAGATTAACTTCTTGCAAAATGCAAGCTATACTTCCATTACTTGATGTGCTACATGAAACTGTGAAAACGTCATACGCAAATTAGTTTGCTAGCATTTTGTTTTCTGAAACAAAATAATTACAAGATGGATGAGACGGAGTCAAAGACCCATCATGTTGACAGGATTTCATTTTTCTCTTTTGTTGCCTTTGTCAGCTTGTTAAAGTGATTGATTATAATCACAGAATTTCAAAAACCAAGAAAAGGTCTGTTTTCCTATGCTGTGGCAGTGTCGCTCATCTATAATGTAAAGGGTCTTGTATTTATTTAGTATTTCCGTTTTGAATATGTATCGACCAAGCAATGTATGTGTCATTAGAATTTTGGAAAAATTGCTTTCGTGTGTTATTCAGTTGTATAAATCTTTGAATTGAAGTCAAAATACACTTCATGTTTGAAACACTAGTTGTTACATAAATAGGTATACATAATGTATCTGTGTTTATTTTGATTACAATCAAATATTTGATATACATTTCGACCGTTCACTCTTTATCCATTATCTTGGAATACAATCAAAATGTTTGACAGCCTGGTTTTGGGGCCCATTATCAATGCTGTAAAATCTTGACTGTACAAATTTTATAACAAGAAATATATATCTTCGTTTTGGAACAATTACTTTTTCTGTTGAAAGAATTAGACATGTATAAACTTGTTTAAACTAGTTCTTACAAACCGTTGTTTCCACCAATCAATGTTAAAGGAAAACATAAATACCTCCTTTCTTTCAAAAAAAATTGTATTTAGTATTGACAGTATTGTCCACTACAAAAATGAAAAGTATGAAAATCGCCTCCATTGTATACAGGCCTCAGTAATTCCATTTTATTGTAAATGCTGAAAACATTGATAGACCAACTAAAAAGAGTATATGCATTTTTCCCCTCAAATTTAATGTTTAATTGTAAACGTTTGCTATTATTCTTTAGCATACCCAGTTCAAGTTGTGATAACTGTTGTTTTAAAAAACATCATATGCATTTACAGTTAAGCAGTTTTTTAAATCTGCCTTAAGTGCGCATTCGCAATGAAGTAAATGCGTCGGATATAAA
Organism: Phorcus lineatus; assembly: GCA_921293015.1. NCBI lineage: Eukaryota > Metazoa > Mollusca > Gastropoda > Trochida > Trochidae > Phorcus > Phorcus lineatus. The sequence continues at coordinate 15,551,691 of OV121093.1, forward strand.
TGCCAGCATGTATTCATCTAAATCATAATTCGTTTTCCACTTCATGACTTTAAGTAATTCGGTGCATTCCATCATTGACACGCATAGCAATTTCACAAAGTGTTTAATCCCGGGTTTATCTGTGCACAATAACCTATTGGAACCAAATCATCTCAGGTAATAGACTGATGCACAGCACGAGTCATATCAGTTATATGTAATCGATGCCTCACGAGTTAAAGGGGCAGTAACACGTTTTTGGAATAATTTCAAATTTTCTACCAATAACATTAACTTTTGCCAGATCTATTGTCTTCTGAGGATGAAAACCTCTAATTTCTCAAATCGATGATCCGTATTCCGTAGAGGAAATAAATATCAGGCACCACTGGCGACCATTGTGTTGTGAATACGTTTTTAAATTTGTGGTGTTGGGAAATAGACTTACATTGACTAACCAACCATTGTAGGTTTCATTTTAAAACTGTCTTTCTGTGTGTCGTTTTAAGACTGCTTTTTTCGATTGAAAAAAATCGTATTGCAATTGGAAACAATATATTTAGCTTTCGTGAGATCGTGTTTTATCTAAAGGAACGTGCTACTATTCCTTTAAGACAAAAGGACAACATAAAATTCAAATGGAAGACAGCCAGAGTTTAAATCTAAAAGGCTTAAGATGATGGTACTGTATGAACTTTCTTCAAAAGTGGCTGCCAAACACTCACAATCTCTTTTGTACGTAACCAAAAATAAGAATAACATTCAGAAAACAAATCATACTGTTTAATTTCATCATTTGCTGGTAGGTAAATTGTTTTCTGTTAGCGTTTTTCACTTTCAAACTTTTTCAGCCACAAATTAACCTGAATAAGAATTTTGTTAACGTGAAGTCTTGCATCTTGTGAAAAAAATGGGTGCGAAGCAACTAAAATGTATTCAGAGCCTCCCTGTAGTTTTTTGTTGTTGCCTGTGCTGAACAGGTAGAATGTTTGGAAACCTTGTACCCAAGAAGAATAATGATATTAAACATATAAGCTCATATGAAGCATATATCTTATTTCAATCAAATTTGAGAAATGTTTGAATGGTGCTGATATTGTTTTTATGCTAAATTTGCTGAAAGGGAGAGATAGGGCTTGTGAGATGTAGCAATATCTTTTATAAGATATTTGTTGGAAGTAGAAGTTTAAGAAAACACTGTATTTTTCAAGTTCATCACAAGAGCTATGACATCAAGGGAGACGACCTCATGGCCGTAGGGAGTTTGAGGCTAATGCACCAAGTACATTTCCTATGACCATGTAATGAAACTGATTTTTTGATGATAGATAGAAGTGAACCTTTGTGCCACTTAATATCAAAACTCGATTATATTCTCATGCAACAAATTAGAATAACATTAAGCAGCTAGCATGATCCAAATATTGCGGGGGATAAAAATACGTATAAGATCTTCCAAAAAATAACCTTTGACAAGGACCATGGGCCTCGATTAAATATCTTCTCCTTGAATTTAAAAATTATGCAGGTCAAAAGAAAGTTTACAACACATCTGAATAGGTCGCATGTATCAAGTATCCATAGATCAAAGAGTTGATTATATTCAACTTTTATGACTTATCCTATGCGTGTGTATGAAACCATATGTAATAGATGTCATACATTTTACCGTCATACACAACATCTTTTCTGCATTGGTTTAAAAACTATTAGTTCTTTTTCAGGTAAGTGCCCATTTCCAGCAGCTATCATTACAGAGGGGTGTAAGTAATCAAGACATATATTTAATACATCGACAATCAAAAGTACTCATCAGATTATCATGGCAAGACTGCTGAGCAAACTTTTAGGGATTTATTTACGAATAATATCTATCTGACACAAAGGAGGTGAGATGATTTATCAGAGCAGATTTTATCATCAAAACGATTTTATGTACAAATGATTCTAATCAATTATTTATTGAACGAGGTCACTCAAGATCTTGGTCACAATCCGTGTAGCTTAACCTAAATATGACGTACATTATTTGCTCCAATTTAGTCGACATTAAAGTGTCAGAAAAATAACAGTGGCACCATTTTAGAGCTAATTAGCTTTGGGACTTGTTATGGTCTCACTGAAGTGAAAAAGTACATTACAGTTCAGAGGATGTCTTGGAACATAACAGTGTCTAAAATGAAAAAAAAAATATCCCTTAAAATTAAAGGCTTTTTCCACCATATTCTATAAAACGTGAACAACGTGAAGTAAAAACTTCACAATGTCTTGTATACATTGTGATCATTAGACCTGTTGAGATATCTCCATAACTAACTGGAAAGCCTGAGCTTCATTTGGTCTCATATCTGCTATATCTATGCGACGTTATGTATTATCAATCATAACAGTGTTACATATCATTATCTGGTATGTATTGGCAAAAGGGAAATAATAAAAAAAATATAAATTTCGAAAAATTTAACTCTTATTATATACTTGTGTTGTAAAAGAAACTTAATTCATTTATAAATTCATTAGAAAGAAACTTGTTACTGGTAATATTTCAAATGTAATTACAGGAGAACTCTTATACTAAATCAACATAGATGATATTAATTTTGAATAATTTTTAGAAACATGTTTGAATCAGCTTTCATCTTTTATCGTTGTCTAAGGGATTGACAATTTGCTGATGTCCCATTTCCCATGTTCAACTTATCTTACGGGTCATCTGCATTGGTGATATTGAAAGGGCCAGGTTTTTAATAAAGCCACATGCAATGAATCATAAGGTTTTGATAATGTTGCTGTGTCAGCATTTTGATAATAAATCTCACGACACCACTAACAATCAAATATGATGCTTTGTCAGCCTTCACAGCATCAGATATTCATAATGGGCGTATTTGCATTCCTGAAAGTTTTATAAATCAACTTCGATTGTTGAAGCTCGAAGTTTCCATCAAAACCCTCTTAGGGATTTACAGTGGGCATTTTCGATTTGCATTTGATACATGTCTATAGCAAATCAATGATTTATGCTGTACTGAAACAGGGAAATGATAGCATTGCTCCTCTGAGTCCTTAGTAAAGGAGAATCATTAACAAGTCTGTAATGCAAGTTCAATGTCCACAGACTTCAGAACATTACGGACCCATTTATCCGTTTATTTCCAATTTGCTATTAATGTCAACCAGGACTTTTCTTGTCTCCTTTTAAGACCACTGTGATTTGCTAAAACAATGGCCAAATTTTAGGATGATTAATGTTACATTTAAACTATTGTAAATAACCTTTATTTCTATTTCAAAGCAATTTATGACTAAAAGAGTTGCCAAAATTTTGGTAAACAATTAAATTCAATGTGTTCTGAAATTTACCTTCGAAATCAATTATAAATACAAAGAATATAAAGATGAATAATAATTATATGTAAAAAACATGGCCTCAAATGCATTTAAGAATAAGAAACTCGGCAATTTGTTCTGAAACTTCCAAAATTTTCAAAATTGAACAATCGAGAGTCGCTAATATTCGTTTACTATATCGTTTTGCAATTACACAATAGAAAACAAAATTATGCATTCACTTAATTAAAGAACTTTATTTGATGTTTACCATTATATACCAGAGTTACCATGATTACTGAACTGAACTGATTGTATATAACTCTTTATTATACATGTGGATTGATTTGAAATTCATTTACAAAACTCATCTTTTCTAATTAAACTATTAGTACTGGTACATATCAGTTCAAAATAAAACACCATAACAAGGAAAGTATTGTGTGTATGAATTTTTGAATTATCAACTCTTTTTATGATAGTTATTGTGGTAAATGTTATATTCAAAGTGAGAACTTAATATAGTAATGAAAATATTTAGTTTTCTTTGTAAGATATAGAACTATATGATAGTGTTTTATTAAACATGAATTAAAGTGAATATATGTTGTGATTGTCAAAATGTTATGAAGACAAAAATGACACTGAATAAACTTTCATAACCTTTTACCTGGCGTAATGTGATATGGAATGTTTCACTGTGAAGGCATCCATCAAACACAAACGGAGTATGCAAGATGGTGTTTTTCTAAAACAAATTACTGTTTGATGTATTTGAGGGAGTTAAACAACAGACACGTTAACGGTAACAAGGATCTGAATTTTAAATGTGTTATTCTTCGTCGGCTTTTCATGAAAGACCTAAAGGCGATCGATGTTCTCTGGACTGATTAAAAACTTTAAATAGAGGACTCTGTTTTTCTGACGTGTTAGGTATAAATATTCAATCATTTTTCGGCTTCTCGAAGATTTGTTAAAGCATAACAGCAAGTGATGTCTTTTCTTCAAGATGTAGTGATGAAGTAGCGCTTGTGTAAGCATCATTTTGTAAAGAAACTGCTTTAATGTCATCTACAAACAGTGCTACAAAGACACTTTCCAAAGAAAAGCTGTCATTTTTTGCAAATTAAGTTGTATAATTTGAAACTTCGTCATGACGTTAAGAATATCAATCTCATCTATAATGTTTCTAAAAAATGTATGTGTACATGGTCATGAAATTTAAATCATTTCCTACTTTTTTAGATCATAGTTTATAAATCTTACCACCTCATATTTCATTGGACAAAATATGTGTGCACATGTGTTTCAATGCAAGCGTGAATTTCTCAGCATGCAATTACAGTCACTTAAATACTCACTTATTATATACTTAATAGACAGAGACAGGGTTGTTCTGACAATTCTTTAGAGAATTGTTTGTTTCTAAAAATAATAACGTCAAAAAAAATTACTGAATTTTCTCCTCTATAAACTAAATATTCGTTAAAAATCTACTCTCAAGATTGATATCATCGGACAAAGAATTGATTTATGGGAGACCTACTTTGTCTGTTTCACTCTAAAAGATGCAAAGTTTAAACAGTATGTCATTGGTATTTTAAAAAGTTCAAGATACCTAGTCAGTTCAGTTTTATCTGTCATTTGAACCATCATTTTCGCTTTTGAACAGGACACATGAAAAGTAAATAAACTATAAAATTCTTACAGCATTGTGAATGATAATTGTCATAAAACAATAACAATGAAACGTTACTCTTATGAAAGTAATTAGTTTTAAGTAAGATAACTGAAATTCCAAGCAGTTATATAAACCAGTTTTGGTACTTGAAGCTCGAGTTTTATAGAAATCCTTAAGTGTATTTAAAGTTTGTAATGCCAGTTAGGATTTGTTACATGTCTAAAGCAGAGCAACGAATAAGGCTGATCTAAGAAACGGAAAGGGATAAGGTTACTCCCCCGGGTTCATTCTGTGAAAAATCTCTCACTGGTCTTTATTGCCCACGCAATGTCCTCAATCCTAAGATTAAAGGATTTGATCGGACCCGTCGACTCCTACAGGCCTCGTAAGAATTCAGTTGTCTCCCTATTGTATATTTTATTACTCGATCCAAACCCTACATCTTACCGCTAATGTCACCAAGGAGTTTTCTTATCTATTTTGATTAGAGTTCCAATTGGCTGTTATTTGATAAAACATTGGCAAAACTATGAGGAATGTCCTTCAATATTACATTTCAGCCTTTCTCGCATTTTATAAATGTTTTAGTTTCAAGGACGTTTTGAAGCAATATTATCAATTTTTTTTATTGAAAAGAGATCGTAATCATATAGAGAGTACCAACATATTATTAGTTTGTTTTTTTATTTCTAAACAAACATTAATTTTATTTTACTTTTATTAAGAGAGGGGGCAGTGGTCAGCGCGTTCGGCTTCGGATCAGGAGGTCCGTAGTTCGAATCCCGCCAGGGGCTCGGCAACTGTTCTACACGCACTCAGGTTTGGGTGCAATGCTACACTGAAATTCAGCGCAGTACCACCCATAGTTCGCTAGTTCCAGCCGATGCTCGCAGGTTTCACCGCAATGCATAGCCACCATGGTGTTGCGGGCTTTCTCCCTGCAATAATACTAGCAGCCGCGATATAAGTGAAATAATCTTGAAAGCGGCGTTAAACACCAACTCACCTCACCTCACCTTTATTAAGAGCATATATTCATCAACTCTGCCCTGAGCATGAAATGTTATAACGATAGATACATATGGAGAAATTGATGTTTGCTTTTTATAAATTTGTTTTATGCTTCCACGTTCCTTTTTTTTTTATTAATGCCTAGAAGTAATGACACGAAATGGAGGTTTCAAATTGATAGCAATTACTAAATGATTAAATATTAAAATGCAAACGCTATAATGAAAATTTTAGTACACTGACTATTATGGAGACATATACAAAGAAAGCTATTGTTTGGTTACACACATAATTTGCTAAATTCAGCATACATTTATATTGTATGCGTTGGGGATTTGAACCATAGTTGCAAATGGCTGATATTTGTCCATACAAAGCATATTGTGTTGCCTCTCATGTCTCTGTTGCATCACACTCTTTATCAATATAAAATTATAATATAACGAAAACTTATCATTCTTTTCATAGAAGAGACGCATTTGTATATATAGAGCAAATGTTGATCTCGAATATTTCGATTTACCTTCTCTAAACTCAATACGGTAACTTTAGTATATCCATTTGCGTGTATAGCATTAATCCCGCGATGCATCCTACCGGAACTTGCAGAAAAAAACACTGTGAATACTTAAAACCCAAAGACTCGTATATAGTAAACAATATATTAATTTCCTTTTCAGCTGTCTTCCATTCAACATACGCATGTCAGCGTGATAGACAGGTGTAATAGAACCGTTGTTATCTGTAGGAAATACCCGATAGCTGTAAGCATAAAGCTTTCAAGAAGAAAACAGTGAAATTGAGAAAATGAAACCATCATTTTTTAAAAAGCTCAAAAGACAAAACCACTTTTGATGGAAGCAAGAACCTCAAAGACTACAAATATATTATTCTTAACACAATTCTCGTAATTTTTGTATCGTTATGTAAATAAGAGTTTTCATACCGAGATATGTTAAGGAGCCTAAGATAATTTTTTGACAATGAAAACGTGTGACATAATGCAAACAGATACAAACGGTTTTTTAAAAAAAATAACTTTTCTATCTAATTATTTTCTATTCTTTTCATTCCTAAAGAATTAATTTGACCGATGTTTCTTTGTAGCGTAATTAAAAAAATTATTAGATGTTTTTACAAAAATAATTCCTAAAGCATTTGATGCCTTTTTTATCATCATTCGAAAAAAGTTTGTATTACTGCTGAAGGTGTTTATTATTTGCCAAAACAAGAAAAAGAAGTATTCAAAAATTTCAAAAGATTAAATAATCAATATCCAAAAGTCAGTTCATTTTAAGTTTTCTGATTTTTTTTCCATTAATTTGTTTGAAACTACTTGCACTAATTTGCTAGATAATTCCCTCAGAGAAAAGATAAACAATTGAGCCATAGTCCTACAGATGTTACATATCTCTTGATTTAAAAACAATTACTTCCATATGCCAGGGACGAGTCAAATATTACATATGTTAAAGTAAGGAGTAAAGTAAGTAAGCTTCTATACATATTAAAATATCGTAATAGATGTAGATGTTTACATATTTGAAATTACATATTTAGTTAAGGGTAAATAATCTTATCTACAAATAATTTCTAACTATTCAAACAGTTTGACTGGTATATTGATATGAAAGATACCAACCTTACGATGGTGCAAGACTTTCTTGTTATCATGTTAAAGTAGAAACCAAATACCATTATTCTTTAATATTTGTGTATAAATTACTGCAGCAATAAAGTCTGGCTCCTAAGTTACGAGATGTAAGTCTCTCTTTGTGAAATGTTTCTGTCATAAAGAAACTAAATGGCTGCTGAAAAACGATTCCTTTTCGGACTAAAGGGCAGGTATCACAATCCCCTATACATCACATAGATATAGTCTACAGACAAATACTGCGTCTACAACTAAAGTCTACAGCGTCCGCAATGGTCTCTCATCACCATTTGTGACTGAGTAATTTCTACTCTCTTGGGAAGTACATTCCGTCTCCGAGAAAAAAATAACAAGGGAGGAGACAATTAAGACTGGCTAGAACTAAATGTACCACAGACTAAACAGGTTTATAGGGATCTAGTTCATCAATGTGACAGTCGCTGAGAAAGAAAAACATCTAATTTGTGCTGTCTTATGGATACTGCTACTGTTCGTACTGTGTATCACCATTATGTAAATACGCATCTATTTTCTCTAACTAACCTTCCGTTTGTAGTACGTAATTGGGAATTGATTGCATTGACATAATAACAAATCGCATATAGTTACAGTGAACTTTTGGGCGCAGCTGTCGTTGAGAGTATGATGAAAGGTTTTGGACTCTTTGATCAGCGTTTGCTGTTGATTCCTGATGTGGTGTGTCAGATATTCTCACAAATAGGTTCTTTCTTTAAATAATATGTACTGTAATGCTGATGGGATCATAAATATTCGTTCCCTTTTTTCTCATATGCTACTTGGTATTGAATCTCTATATACACAAGTGCTGTAAAACAAAATGTTTTGCAAAAAATTTCTCTTATTACTTGAACTACACCTTTTGAAATCTTGCAGAATAGACTTGTGCTCCATTCCACTTTTAAATTTGACCCCACCTGTATTCTACTTATGTGATATGGACATTACAATACTTTAGCACTAAGTGTTATGTGTTATGACATTAGGGTATTTTATAAGTCCATTAAAATTCGATTTATACAAAACTAAAATGAAACCTGACCCTTGTGCATATGTGGTAAAACTGAGAAATTTAATCCCTTTTACTTTCAATGTTTATTATTTCAAAAACAGAGAGGCAAACTCAAAATTACATGTAAGCGCAATGACAAATTGTCATGTAATCAAATTTATCTAAACGTAGTTAGACAGAAGTGCAGATCTATCAGATTGTCAAAATGCAAACGAATTCAAATAAGAACGATTTTTATTAAATCTTCTGTCTTGTTCCTTTACTCTTCACTTTGTATCCCTGTTCGTTTAACTAGCTGTCATCGTACATGCTGTACTGAAGTACTGTGCTTACTGAGTGCCAGTCAATGTTAGGCATTTTCCTGTCCAAATGTTTTACAGGAATTTTCACAAGGGCAACTATTGGCCTCCTACAATTTATATTGTGTTAAGATACTGGTCCAATACCGGCAAAGTACACCTTATGAGGAATATATGGGTATTCCTTCAAAAAGTCGTCTGGTTAAAGGGCTTACAGCAGAAAGTGTCACTCAGATATACTTCAAATGTGAGCTAGTTTGTGGTATCCACCTTTTATATTGATCATTATCAACTCTATGAAAAATTCTATTTTAACTGAAATTGTGTTTTGTATTACAGAGTTGTTCTATGCATTGTCATCAAATATTAATGAGATAACAACATCATTAGTTCAGTTCTTGAAATAGCTTCAGTGATGCAATTTTCATGAAGTGCATTCCTGTTTAAAATATTTTTTATCAAATGATAACACTGTCAAGCTAAAATAAGCCAGTAATAAATGATATGGATATTAAGGAAAGTAACTGTTACGTTATATTAGGCCAGCATGTGGCAATGAATTTCTTTACATCTTGACACCAGTATGATCTTGATATCATTTTGATCTTGACTTGATATCAGTATGAGCTAGTACAGGACAAGTCTTGGATCAATATTACTTTTTTCTGAAAAAAGAATACATTGTTGAAATGAATCTACATTAAAATGAATATATATTCTGTTATTTGAGCAAAAATGCTTAAAAAGACACATAGAGTTAGCATTTGTTTTTTATTTAAGAAATGACAAAAATTTGGTGGGGATACAAAAAAATAAAGTGATAAACTATTTTTATTTAAATATTTTTTGTGAGCATACTCGACATTTCCTTATTAACTAACTTTCTTCAATAAATGCAAGAATTTATTCATCTCAATGGATAATTTGTTTTCCACTTCATGACTTGAAGTAATTGGCTTCATTTTATTCATGGCACGTAGACCAATTTCACAAAGTGTTTTTTATCCTGAGTTGAGAGGCCTGCAATCACATAGAGAAGCAGAGGCGACATTCGAGCTTTACTAACAGATTGATCGGTAGTGCTAGAGACTGTGGTATGTACACGGTGTCATAATCCTGTTCCCACTGAACTTAAAACGGCAGAAAACTTCTCCGAGTTTATGCTTTAGGTATAGATGCGTTCTAATAGTGGTAGGATGTTTAATGAAAGAATGACTTCAAATGCTCCCTCTAAATCATCTAACTGTCCTCAACACGTTCCCATCCATGGACAAGGTCTTACTAGCCTTTCTGTCAACCTTCACTAAATGTAAAAAGTATGAACATGCATGTCAAAACTATACGCTATTTAAACAGTATCGAGAATATAGGCTGATTAGAGTTTGGTAGATCGAGTTATTTTGGCTTAAAAAGTCTAATCAAGCGTTTGTTAAGCTCTTCCTGATCATTTCAACACTTTTTCTGTATACACAACGTCTTTATTACAGAAACAGAACGGATCAGCCGGCAACCATATACTAACAGAACCAGCATATAGTTAATGCTTTATACTTTTTAACCTTTTCGTTATTGTAATTGAAAGTCGATCAGGTATCTACAAGTGTTCCTTAGTTGATTGACGAAGTTGTTACTGCCTGCATGCATATTATCTGTAATGGTTCATATCAGATGTAGACTTAATATTTTAGTTTATATAGTTGTGACAAGACTTTCCTTTACCTATACATTGCAATAGCCTGTAATAAATACAAGGAGTGACAAATACAAAACCCATACAAAGTGATAGTAGAGTGATTGATTCTTGATCCTGATTAGTTTTTTGTGTAATCTTGGGCATCTATCTTCGCCTTTTCCAAGAGTGCTTTGTGTGCAGGACGATCATTTACAATATTTTTTTCTTATGGTAATAATCAATTGACATTAACAAAAATATCATATCCAATTTCTTAAACGCATTTGGTTAGTACACTTTTACAAATAGTTATCACCCTCTCTCTTGCGTTTAAAAATGTACTGTTGATTAGCAAAAATATATCCTAGTGATGTCCAAATAGGCTACACACAGACGGAAAAGTGTCAATTACTGAAAGATTGTTCCTACGACCTTGAAGATGCAAATCTTCTTAAATGCAGACAAAGACAAACAGGTTTCCATTTCTGTAGTCTGTGATGCAATAGAGATGTTAGATCTTACCCTCAGGGAGTCCCTGTTCAGTATGAAAGACGAGTTAGTGTCTGGGTGGAATGTCAATGTCTTTGTTGATTTAGCTTCCAGGAGAACATTGAAATAAGACTGGCTGATTTCACTTTCAAATGAGTTATCTGTTCATTTGGAAGTTAACAATTATCATTTAAGTACATTTTTATATATCTAATTCCCTTGGCTATGATGTCCCCATCTCTAACTCTATCTAGCTTGTGTTAGTTTTCCATCTTATCATGACGCTTTCTCTTTTCAATCATTTTGCCTCACATGCATTTACCTCTTTATTGATTATCAAAACGCAGTAGTTTGCTAAATGAAAATCCAAACAATGCTTTTACTAACAGTATGCAGACGCAAACAATTTAAGTTACAAAATTAGATTTTGGGTCACATTATCTGCAATTGTACAACTTCTTTTATTTTTTGGGGCGAGTCCTTTAAAGCTTTCGAAATCACACCATGTGTGTACAGCAATTTCTTTAGGAGCAATAATATGATTTTCTAGCATTGAACTCAAGAAACAATGACATATTCACATTTACTAGAAGAAATTTGACTTTTATTAATCTTGTAGTTATTAACACTTACAAAAGTTATTTTGAATCAGAAGAAAGATTTTTCTTTCCATTGGAAACGACTAGCAATGACAAACAAAATGATACACTATTGAGTATGCTCCTCATAGACAGAACGGTCTCATTTACTAAGGAGTGTGCCTACGACTAAGAAGAGGCAAATTTTCTTAAATGGAGACAACTTAAGCAGGGTTACATTTCTGTTGGATGTGATGCAATAGAGATGTTCGATGTTTTCCTCTGGGGAATCCCTGTTTAGAGTGATCGACCAATCGGTACCTTCATATCCTTTTTTGGATTTCGTTTCCAGTAGAACGGCAGAATTGTATTTCTTCAATTAATGATAAGATGAGATCTTTGTTCAACAGATTCATCAAGGGGTTACTGTAATTAGTTTCATCTAATCAAATATAGGTTTTGTTTATGATGTCACCATAACCGTTCTTATCATGAAATATATTGTTCTTACATGTAATCTTAATTTAAGGACGAGACCCCCTTTTAACCATTTGCCTTCACTGACATTTAGTTTCCCATCAATCATTAAACGAACTGGTAACTGTCATGACTTTGCCTGAATAAAATTTTTAAAAGTTATTGATTGATCTTGCATTTTGTCATGGGACTAATTATGTAACAGAAGCCACAAACATTTCAATCATCCTATCATCAACGCTCCGAGAAAGGTTTACAGGTTTCAGGTTTCCAAAATAAAAGGTTTTGTGAATATGGCACCTGACAGCACTCTTTTATAACTGATTCTTTGAAAACTTGTATTTGGTCAATTCATGGTGTGTTGAATGCCTCAATAATCATTGAACCGTGAACGTGGAACGATTGTAAAGTGGATTCAGATAGTGTATATAATAGATAAAAGTGTTCCTTATAAAATGTCTAAATTCCCGAACTTGCAATCCAAGGACTGCATGGTTAACACTAATTTTCTAAATAATGCATAACAATATGAATTAGATTGTAATATACTGTGAATCAAAACGTTCAAAAACATTATTCCATACCATCACCCATACAATATCTTTCATCAATAGAAAGTTGCTGTTGACAATATCGCAAATGGATGCCTGTACATATTTTCTTTACCATTAACATTTATATAACATAATTTATTTGTCAATTGCCAAATTAATACCATGATTATGAATATGCAAAAAATGTTGTTTGGATTGTATAAAAAAACGTTGAACCATTGTTTAATGAAAATGAAACCTAATATCTAATTCCTCTGAATATTCGCATAAAATGACTCCGATTGGAGGATATAAACACGGGGTTTCAGATTAACAGAAATATTTCAATTCAACTAAGGAATCAGATACAGCAATCACATTCTGAGGTATTTTCCGAAGCAGACAATAATAATATATCATATACAATAATTGCTTCTTTCCTTGTTTCTACTAGAAATACTGTTCGTACTGGTTAATAGTGGCTTGGATAAGATCCACCACAGACTAATTATGTTTGTGGAGAGTCTGTTTCATTAATGTGACAGAAGCTGAGAAAGAAAAACACGTCTTTATGCTCTGTTATTGGTACTGCTAGAGTTCATATCACATAAAGACCATATGTAAATACTCAATCATATGCTTTTACTAACCTTCCGTTTGTGGTCCGTAATTGGAAAGTATTTGCATGGATATAAGAACAAAGTGTTTCTAGTTTTAGCGACCTATTGGGTACAACTAGCGCTGTCTATGGAGTGCGATGATGGATGTTGGTTCCCTTTGATTCAGAATAAGGTCCAAAAATAATCTCAAAATTAGGTTATTCATATAAAGCGTTTTAATGCTAAGAGTGGTAACATATTTTTAACTTCTTTTGTCGTTTTTTCTCAACTCATTATAACAAGTATTGAGTTCCAAACCTGGTTGAATGTATATCTTAGAATAATGTCTGTGATGGCTTTGTTAAATGTTTTAAGTGAATCAATGTACGTCTGTATACAATTTGTAAATTGTCACTGATTTCTCGACTTGATCGTGCCTATAACAAATTTCTTTAAGACACTCGTGCCTAAATATCAGTATACCTAGACACAGGTGTCGTTAACATAGCATGTCATAGAAACTCATATAACTAACATTGCAAAGTAAATGTCCCCTTACGCTAGTATTGAATCAAAAGGATTACTATTAATATCATGTCCGGAGGCATGATTAGAAAGCGATGTGTAAAGTGTCTACGGTTATTGGATTTTTCCAAAGGAACAGTTTTGGTTTAGAAGAGAACAAGTACAGATTGTATTGTGTCAACGTACTAGCAAAGTACTTGCTTTGCAATTTGGTTTACGGATAGATGGTTAATCTTTCAAAATATGTCTTCTGGTTTTCTGATGGACAGGAACATGTATCGCTCAGATATCTAACACATTTTTTAATAGAAATTAATACATACAGTTAAAGTTAGTTTATGTTAATACTTTCTGTATCAACTAAAGTTTTGTTTTATATTACAGATATTTATTTTTATTTTATCAACTTGAAAATATAAATGAGAAATAACAAATCAAAATTTGGTATTCTTGAAATAGCTTTAGTGATGTCATTATCATCAAAGGCCTTTGGTTGAAAATATAGTTTTTCGTTAATAGATAACTTGTTTTAGGTTTTGCATGCTTCAGTTTTATGTTTTCTTTTCGTACTTTTATTCTAGAAATACATCAACTCTTTTATAAATGTTCTTCCTTGGAAGGTGAGGTAAACACGGTATGTTTCAAGAAAAGGCAAAATTAGTACAGATTAGTTTTACTAGTGACTCATATCATGGTTGATTACCATTGATAGATCCCGGCATTTGACTTTCAATCAAATGATAAATTGCTATACTCATATCATGTATATTTATTTAATTCAGAATAAACTACCGGGCAAAAGAAACTATAGGTCGGAAAAGTTGATTTTGTCACAACCCTCTACATGTGTAGTCAAAATTATAATGCTTACAATGTTTCCCCAAGTACCAAGAAGGGAAACACAACGCACAAACGCAACACGTACCTACACCGACGGTGCTGACATCACAATTGAGAAAAACACGTTTTCACAGCTAGCACGCATTTCACGTGCACGAATTCGCTATAAGAGACATGTACCTGTTCATTTGGATCACAGCTTCCAGAAAAACATAAAAAGTATGCCACGACTGAAGCGAGAACAGAGAGAGAGGGCGATAGGCATGTCTGAAATGGGAGCAACCAACGTCCGAATTGCGAGGACGTTTCGATGCACGCCATTGACTATCGCAAATTTGTTCAGACGATACAGGCAGACAGTATGAACTCAGAGCAGGCCTAGGAGTGCAGGAAGCACAGGAAGATCGGTACATACGTACCATACACCTACGAAATAGATTTGTAACGTCAACGTCAACGGCCAAGACATTAGTCGACGAACAGTCTCCAGACGCTTGCGGGCAGCTGGTTTACGTTGCCATCGACCCTTCAGTGCAATGGTGTTCACCAAACAACAACACCTTGAGAGACTGCGAAGGGCAAGACGAGTTTTCCGATGGCAAGCACGTGATTGGCGTAGGGTCCTTTTTACGGATGAGAGTCGGTTCTGTATTCACCACACTGACGGCCGAGTGCGTGTATACAGACGAAGGAGTGAAAGATTGGCAGCGACGTGCCTTCAAGAAGTCCATGCCTATGGAGGAGGCAGTATAATGGTATGGGTTGGAATTATTGACAATCAAACAACACCATTGGTCGTTATTCAGGGAAATCTCAATGCCAATCAATATCGAGACCAGGTCTTGCAGCCTGTTGTCATACCGTTCATCAACAATCAACCACAAGGCATATTATTTCAACAAGACAAGGCGACACCTCATACTGCAATTGCGAATCGAAATTTTCTTCAGCAAAACAACGTCAATGTTCTGCCCTGGCCGTCTCGATCCCCGGATATGAATCCCATAGAGCATCTGTGGGATCATCTGTGAAGACAGATCCGTCGTCGACATCAACCTCCACTGACGATACGACAGTTGGAAGTAGCATTTAGGGAGTAATGGCAGCGACTGTCAAATGACGTAATCCGGCGCTTGACATCATCAATGCGACGACGTGCGAGAGCTTAGATTGATGCTGGTGGTCGACACACACGTTACTGACATTCCAATTATCCCTCGAATAACTTTTACGTCTTCCATTTGCCGACTCTTGCCCATGAAATCTCAGTGTAACTTTCACTTTTGACCCCTAAGTAATTTGAATGCAAATTAAAGCTTATCCTGTAAGGATTTTGTCATTTTATGTACACCGTTAGATTCGCAATTGAATTTACTACAAATTACATGTAATTCATAAAAGATATCATGTGTTGTGTATTTAGTACAGGTCAATAAAACGACCTATAGTTTCTTTTGCCCGGTAGTTTAGTTATCTTCAAAAGAATGGAAGGACAATTTAATGACTTAATCAGCATACATACATGTACATACATACATAAATACATACACACATGCAAACATACATACATACATACACACATACATACATACAGACATACACATTTATTTCTTTATGCCTATATTAGGTAATATTCCCTCAAACAAATTTTTAAATGGGAATGTTTGAATTTCTGTGAGCATGCCTGACATGTCTTGTATTAACTAACTTGCTGCAATAATTGCAAGAATTTATTCATCTCAATTGACAAATTTGTTTTCCACTTCATGACTTGATGTAATTGACTTCATTTCATTCAAGGCACGACTACCAATTTCAATAAGTGTTTTTTATCCTGAGTTAAGAGGCATGCAATCACATCTATAAGTAGAGGCGACATTTGAGCTTAACCAGCAGATTTATCAATAGTGCGAGAGACTGTGGTATTTACACGGTCTTATAAGCCTTAAAACAGCAGAAAACGGACTCAAATGTATGTTTTATGTATACATATGTTTTAACTGTGGTAGAATGTTTTATGAATGAATATTTTTGAATGTTTACACCTAATCTAAATCAACAAGCTGTCATATTTTTTGCAATCACTATATATATGAGTCACAGGGTCTAATTAAACTTTTTCTCACCTTTTACTAAACCTATGAAAAATGACCTTACATTTAAAATCTATGTAAAGAAAATGTTATCTGCTTAGATAAAGATAGGTAGCTTGAAATCTGGAGTTTTTATGGTTAAATGTCTTATCAAGCGTCTTTTGTATGTACCTTTTGTTTTCGACACGTCTTTCTAGATACACAACTTTTTTATAACAGAAAAAGGACGGGTCAGCCGTGAACCATTCAGCGATATTCTTATAAGAATCAGATTATGTGAATACTTAACTTTAAATGTAACATACTTCATAATTACTGCTATCAAATGTAGTCCAGAGTACAACTGTAACTTAGCGAAGATTAAGATTTTACTGCATACAGATATTTTATTTTGAAATTTACCATGTCAGATGTAAGAAAAACAGATCCAGTTAATGTAATCTTGACATGACTTATGCTTTGATTTCTTAGTCCAGCGTTAGTAATGTATTCTTTCATCCATGCAAAACAGTTGTAGAGTGAGCGACTCCTACAGGGTGATTTTTGTCTTACCAAGGAGATATATCTGTTACTTTTTCAAGTCTGCAATATGTACAGGACGAACAACTGCATTTGTATCACTATGGTAAGAATAAATTGAAATTACCATTAACATTACATCCAATCAAATTAAATTCTTATTAAACAATTTGGCTATTGACATTGAAAAAGGAAATTTTCACTGGAATTCACATTCCTTGCTTTAAAATAATGCAACTGTTGATTAACAAAAATATGACCTAGTGACATTAAGATAGGTTAATTCCAGACGGAAAGTGACAATTACTAAAGCTTTATATCTACGACCCAAAAGATGCAAATCTTCTTAAATGCAGACAAAGACAAACGAGTTTCTACTTTTGTAGTCTGTGATGCAATAGAGATGTTAGATCTTTCCCTCAGGGAGTCCCTGCTTAGAGTGATAGACTAGTTGGTGTCTCGGTGGAATATCAATGTCTTTGTGTATGTAGCTTCCAGTGGAACATTGAAATAAGACTGGCTGATTTCACTTTCAAATGAGTTATATCTTCATATGGAAGTTAACAATCATCATTTATGTCGATTGTTAAATCAAATTTGAAACAGGATGCATTTTGACTATGTCACTATCAGCATGAGCATGATAATGAATTTTGTTAGTTTTCCATATTATCATGGTATAACCTTGGTGGGATACCTTTTGACTCATTTTGCGTTACTTCAATTCATTTTCCTATCTATCCACTGGTTACTGTTTTTATCTTTATGGAATGAAAATCCAAACAATGTTTCCGATTGATCTTACATGTGTTTAAGGAACTAATTATTTATCAAAAACTATTAGCTTTACAACCACTCCATTACATACACTCTGAGTCTGGTTATTAGTCATCTGGATTCCGTACCAACATACTATACTATACGTGTTTTATGAATATGACAGCCGACAGCACCCATGAATATAAATGGATTGGGACAGGCTGATATTTAACTTGTCATACAATGGCAGTCAGAATTAAATGATGTCAAAGTACACAGCTCCCTTGTTATCCTACTAAATAAGCGTATTTAAATCCGTTCAGCTCTTTCCTTTACGCCCTATCGGGGCCAAATCTTTCCAAATCCGGTGCTAAGTTAAACTGGGTTTTTTTTCAGCCAATGAAATGTCGTTATGCAAGGAGCTTTTAGTTACTATCTTGATCTCAACGGATGTTTACATCCGGGTTGTGCCGTTGTTGCTTGATGCGAGTCGTCTCATTGGCTGGTTGGATATCTAGCGATACGAGGCCTTTGGCTTAAAGGAGATCAGGATATTAGAAAGGAGCTGAGCGGATCAAAATATGGTTTAGCAGGATGTTCCCTATAAAAAAAAACATTGTTCATCATGTAAAAGGTATTTCTTGTCTTAAATTGATAAATAGTTGTTAGTTTTCTTTAAGATCAACTGATACACTAAAACGTGAAGTTCTTTATTTAAGTTTTTTAATTAAAAAAGAGAAAATCGACAAAATAATGATTTTTCAAATTTGTTTTTGAGAACAGGCTAGCATTTAATTCAACTATGAAATGTGATCTTGGCTATCTAATAAAACATCAATAAAATAAGTAAATACTTATATATAATTCTACAAGTCTTACCCAGGTTCTAATATACTGGTCTAATGAGTACATTCTGATACCTAATTATATTGTAGCCATGAATCATTAGCTTATCCATCAGACAATTCCAGACAGAGTTGAAACGTGGTACTTAAGATGACGGCCATATTGAGTTGTCGAGATTTGTTTGGGTTTGATCTCTGAACTAGATTGAAAACTTGTGATACTTTACTTGGCAATGTTTGCTATCTATGACTTTAAAATAAGTTGTTGTGCCTTAAACTCAACTGTTTGCCACAAGTTAACGATGATTTTAACTTTTTAATATGGTATCAATTAAATATGGTACTGAATATTATCGTTCTCAGATATCATGATACATGAAACAAAGATTTATCAGGCATAAGTTGCAACAATTGCATATCTGCTCTATGTGTTTGGCGACTATTCATGGATATACATCTTTTTTATATGTCAGCCATGGAAAATATTCATTTATGATAAAAACGGAATTATGATTCATAGCTGAAGAATTATTGTAATGGAAAGTTGATCATTGATTTCAAAGTGCAGAAAAACTGTTTACATGTGTGTTGTTTTGAAATATTCTGTTTAAGAACATTACAGTTCATTAAGCCTTGACACATTTTTCCATTACACTTTCATTGTTTTCGTCGAGAATTGGTAAGGAAGACAGTGCATTTATAAATTTATTAATGTTATGGCGGTAGATATTTCAAATTTTATATCAACTTTTTGCATGAAACTGAAACAAATTTTAAAGCGCGTAAGTATTTATAAACATTACATGTCTTATGTGTATATTATTATATACCGATATATAGCCTAGTGACTTTGATTATGTTACTCAAAGACAGAAACGTGGGATTCAGTAAAAGATTGTGACGACGACCCAGAAGATGCAAATCTTCTGAAATGAAGACAAAGACACAGTCTTCCATTTCTGTTGTCAGTGATGCAATAGAGATGTTCGATCCTACCGTCAGGAAAATCGCTGCTTAGTTTGATTGAAGTGTCGCTACGTCGAAGGAATATCAATGTTTTAGAGGTGAATCTTCCTCCAGAACAGCAAAATTAAATTGGTACATTTTACTTTAGAATAAGGTCTTTGTTCATTGTAATGTTAGCAGATTCTTCAGAGAGTAAAAGTTGTATCTGATTTCAAGCAGGATGAATTGTGACTGTTATGTCAATATATAGATCATAACCTTATGTTGCTCAACAACCTTATCATGATTTCCGGACGGGACTACTTTTCAATCATTTCGCTTCACTTGATTTACTTTCTAATTGATATTTGTAGCAATTTATTGGTGAAGAACAAAGCCGCCGCCCATGCTTTATTCTGCAATAAAGTATAGTTTTTAAAGACGTCATGACACTATTGCCCATGACGTCAACTACAATTGCGGTATGACGTCACCAGATATGGTTCTCCTCTAGGATTTCCTATTCCCAGACAAAACTCGATTCAATTAATTTACGTTTATTAAGGTTAAAATATAACTTACATGGATTAAGATCGACTTGCTAGAATAGAAATAAAGTAGGCTCAACAGTCATATGTTTCCCTGAAACATTTCCAACGTCTTCGGCCCTGCGCAAACTGTACTCTATTGCAAAAGACAGGACGGTTGAGGTTAATCTATTTCTTAAAAAAACACGAGCTATTTACCGTTTTGACTTCGCTAAATTGAACATAAAAAATCTTGTCGAGTGATATTACATATGGTCATTGGGACTAATAATGCAACAAAAGTACAAGTCGTTTATTATCAACACTCCGAGTCAGGTTAAAAATCTTCAGGATTCCGCTTTTACATACTAAAAGCAGAAAGCACTTTTTGATATCAGTGGATATTTGGAAAGGTTGATATTCATCCTGCTTTGCAATGTCATTCAGAATTAAATATTACCAGATAACTGTTATTTGTATGGCACTTATACACTATTAACGTCTTGACCGTATGATTTAGCATCAGGACCATACAGGCTAACAGGGCCAATACGAGACAGGCTTGACCATTACTCTTCAAAAGTTTCTTCAATTAAACCACAAAACAAATTTGAATTTAATGAAAATAAACTCGTTTCGATGGTGCGAGCACGATATAAAGTTGTTAGTTGAAAAAGTTGTCATATATCCGTATTGGCCCAGTTACAGGTGGTCAGTTCGGCCCTGTGACTTGACCAATACGAAAATACATAATAAATAACACTGTAGTGAGAGAGTGCAAATATGACATCACGTGCTCATGTGTGATAATGATATGGTTATTATGAGAGGCATCTATATTTTGCCCTTCCTTCACTACCATTTCATTTCATTTTCTGGCCAAATTCAGGATAGCAATTATGGTCTTCGTATTATGGTAAAATCTGCGCCAGTTTCGTATGTTTATTATGGAAACACAGAAATCTAAAAAAATAGATATATAACAAATATTAACGTATAAATTGAATAAACTGTATATATTGAATAGGCTGTGAAGAAAAGTTTGTCAACTTGACCAAATAACTAATATAGCACGTAGTCCTTGTTACAAAGTGTTGTTTTATCTTGATGTAGGAGCCCTGCAATTGTCTGTATAATAGGAATAGACGTGTGAGTATTACTATCAAATTAATCAGTATGGCAAGATATGTGGCATGATCTTGAATGCCACTGAACATGAACTAGTGGGGGAACGCGAATGTGTATTTCATTTGGAATCATATGTTTTAATGGTGGTAGGATGGTACAAGGAAGATTCTTTGAATCGTAAAACTGTGTTCTCTTATCCCAGTGCGTGTTTGATTTCGTTACATTGAAATGGCACAGTCTAATGAGTCTTTCGCATTCAAAGGCTAAGAAAACTTACTTTGAAATTATAACCTATATATTGTTAAACAGAGTGGAGAATGTTTTGAGCTTCGAGAACGTTTTGCAGAAGACGATCCTAATTACGTTTTGTAAAAATATTTTTTTATGAAGCATTAGTTGCAGCTCTTGGATAAATACCTTATGTTTTTGAAAGGTCTTTTAGATATATAACTTTTTTATCACAGAGGAGGCTTTTCTTTTATTCTTATTCCTAAAGTATAACTATTTATGCCTAATTCAACACCATATTTCAGTATTATAATGGAGACATATATGCAACAATAGGCATATACATATGATTTATGATATGTTTGATAATATTGTAGAACAAATCATATATAGTACATAGTGTCATGATAAGCTTTCTGCTATAGTCCTTTTTTAAGATGTTGTTTAATTAAAACAACTCAAATGCTACTACTCATGTTTGCATAAGACTTTGCAACATAAAAATCTTTCGAATGCAATAACTTTCTGATTTCAGTATTTTTGAAAACAGAAGACATCCGACTATTGTTCTAAAATGGTCAATGTGAAACACTAATCTCAATACACACTTCTCGTTCAGTTCTTAAAGGTAATATGTAAGAATCATCCTTGTTGTGTCACGATGTTCATATTTAAACTGCTAATTATTCAATTCAAATGCCGGCACAATGATGATGTCATAGAGTAATACTGAAGAAAATCGAGAGGAACTAGGGGAATAAGGTCACTGCGCTGTTGATATGTAACGTTATATTGCAATAATGTTGATTAAATAAGACTCTAATTATTTGTAAAACTATATTCTCTAAAACATATCCTGATGGTTTTGTTTTAGTTGTAAAGTCTTATTTGAACTTTGGACATGACATTTGATTGAAAATAACAAATGTATGATAACTGACGTCAAAACTGGATGTGTGTATGTAAATTTTAATAGTTTGTGTAAGTTCACCCTTGGCCTATTTTTATCAAATCAATGCTCATTTTCGAAATAACAATTGAATATTCCAAGGTACACAGAGTACTTTAAGCACTTGATTAAAAACTGCAGAGCATTATTTGTCACCTGGGTCTTCTTAACATAATACACTAACAACTTATCAAACATGTAAGAGCCTAACTATGTTTAAAAATGTGGAAGCCACTCAAACAGTCTCTCTCTCTCTCAATGCCTTACTTGTGGCAAATTTGATTAAAAAGCAATTCACATACGTTGTATTACGGATCTTAGAAAACAGACTTGAAGGTTTGGTTTTTATTGCAATTAACAGCTTCTGACATCTTGTGAGAAATCGATTGTTAATTCATCAAACAAATTGTTTTGTCCAAACTGTAATCTTCCTGTCTGAAGAGAACTCTCAAACTATATTGGGACACTGTATCATTAATCAGACAAGTCCAGACATGGTACTTGAGATGATGGCCAATCTTTTATTACTCTGAAATCGATATCTGTTACGGTAATAAGGAAGTGGAGTGTACATATATACATAATTGAAATAAGTTACACAAGAAATCAATTGTATTTTATCCTCTCCTAAGTCACCTACATCGAAAGGGAGTATATTTCGACAGATATCTATCTCTTTAACATCATTTAAGAGGAAGTTGTGTTTTTCAGATGATAACAATTCTTTAAAATCATTATGCAAGCTGGGTGGTATGTGGTGCTTCATACAATGTTTCACTATATTTTATGTGAGTTCAGTTGTCAGTAAAGACCTTACCAAGAAATATCATGTATTCATAGGAGATCTCCCCTCTAGCTGAATTCATAGATATGATAAAGATTTAAAACATTGGCTTAAAATATTAAAAACAGACAAAAGATATCTTCACAAAAGCCACCTTCACAATATGGTCACTTCATCTTGGACCATGTTTTTAATTAAAACAAGGTGTTAGGGATATAGGTACGTTTTTCATCCCTTGAAAAAAACATCAAATAAAGCTTTCGGTATTTTGGTGATTCCAATGGTATACAGCTTTGTTAATAGCTTCAAAACAAAAACATGAAACATAGAATGAATATACTTGGTTTAAGAAGACTAAAAAAAATTTAGTCGAAAGCAAAATCCTCTTAAGAGCTTTTTAAGAGTAACATATGGTCTCAATTTTCAAAATTTGTCATTATTGCAAAATTAAATTGATCTATTTCATGCCTAATTACTCACCAGCAACGTCCATTAGATTGTGTTGTTATCCGATGGACCATTAAGATTAATATTTGAAATAACCCCAATAAGATTATCGATCAGCTACAGGAAGAGACAAAAATATCCCCACATTTATTTTCAAGTTCTGTTTATTTGTTTCTATTGCAATCTTAAGAAAATTCATATTGTCCATACATTTAAAAACTTTTATTGATACATGAAATAGTTCATTCATCTCGATGCGACAGTTGTTTTACAGTTTATCACCTGGTGTAAATGATTTCATTCAGAAAACGAAGACCAATTTTCAAAAGGGTTTTCCTATCTCAAAATAAGTCGCCCGGGGTATCATATAGATGCCAAAGTGGCACTTGACTTAAACACCAGACTGATCAGTTGGGCAAGGCATTGTGGCTTTATTAATCTGATGTGGACTATTCTCACTTACGATAACAGGAAACCTACACTCAGAAAGTTTTTATAATACTGAAATCTATCTGTAGTAAACTGACCATTTGATAAGATAAAACAATTTGGCCAATCTTTTATCATGCTACATATATTTCAAAGACATACCCTGATTCTGAACATTCTGAACTAATTTCGAATCCAGATATGTCTTGGTGCTCTTTGATTGTATATAGTGTTACTTCAAAGTCGTGTCCATATAAACTCTTACTGGAATATGAATTGGAAATGGAAATATGTTAATAATTGCAGTCCGTGATGGTGAATTTATATGTTTTGTATAAAAAAGTATTATTCTGTTTTCTCTCAGAAAACTCTCTCATAACACCCTTTCAATCGTTCAGTTTTCAATTATACCGTCGAATCTATCATTTTTCCTATTATGTCAATATTGTGCCATAACAATAACTTAGCAATATTGTTTATGTAACTGATTTAGTCATGTACCATGCTATTATTCTGTCATATAATGTAATAAAAGTCACAAGCCCTCCATTATTCCTCCGATTATGTTATCATTAGCCATTATACACGCCCGTGCCAGAAGGCTATAAACCATCCATACTGGAGAGTTGCTGACACAACCACATTACCTCATTAGAATTGATTTAGAAAGCCACAACCAACCACTCAAGGACCGCCATGATTGCAAATATAAACACTATTGAAATAAGTGATCGTTTTAAGCATATAAGGAAACTCATTACACACACTCGCTCCTATTATAAAAATCATAAGGATTAAACGCTTACTTTAAAACTTAAGTGCAATAAAATCGAAACACGTAGAGCTACAGCTGATATTTTTCTTAATATTTTGCTTAGTTTCACAACTAAGTGTAAAAGCATTATTCAAAGTTAAAGAAATAATAGAAATAAGGTATTTCGTAATTAGCTAAAGTTTGTCCATTGGTTTATAGGAACATTCGATCCATGAACAGAAAACGTTCATCATATGTTTCTATTCATTGAGAAAATGGAAATGACTACATTCAATTTTTGGTACGTAGACTAATGTAACAAAGTGTCTTGAAATTTAAAACTAGAACTGACATTCGAGGTCTGCAAACGGATCCACATACGGTAGAGACACTGTGGCAAACACAGCTTATCAGTATTTTGCAGACCATTCTGACAGGTTATAGAAATACAATTCGCTGAAAATTATTTTTCAGCCTGTTCTAAATAAGCGGATGTAAGTTAAACAGATTTGTTCTGTAAAATTGATTTTTGTTCACTTATTAAACACTTACCTTTATGTCCATCAGTGCATTCCCCTTAAACTGATTTCAGTAGAATTTAACCCTAAAACACATCCTTTGTTCTTGGGTTATAAACCTGGCCAATTGTTTTCCTATTTTACGTTCCTGTCATTTGTTAACCCTTCAAATTGAAAACGAAGATTCAATGGTCAATCGAATGATGTTATCTAATAAAAATGCCATAAAGGTCATTGATGGTCCTTCAGATGATTGTCAAATCAATTTGCTCAACTTGACACTGCTGGGACATTTTGCATACCAAAATTAGTAAAATAACATGTCAGGATGTTAAGTGTCAATAAAATTATAAGCTACTTAGATTTCCACACATGCAACATATCGATACCATTTCTGTTTACCTTAAATGCTTACAACTGCTATTAAATTCTATAGATGTTGAACAATTGCTTATTGAAAATAATTAATATAAAATATGTTACAGTGCAGAAGCATTTGAATAGTGCTATGGATGCATGCATTATTATAAAATGGGAGCATTGGCACTTGCCTAATAAAAATTAAATAAAAAATAAAAAATAATAACTAAAAAATAGCTGATTTACCAATTAACAATAAATTAGGAGTAACAATATTATCTTATTGATACATCTGGTAAGAAGTTAGAAAGGAAAATATTGTAAAATATATCAGGCAAAATTTACCCTCTTACAGTGATATTAAATGTCCTCTGATAGTCTAGAAGTACAAGTCAGAACAACCATGTTCATAGAATATTTCAGATATATTTTTGGAGACTGACAATTACAAGGTCTAAACTGACTCGTCCCTCATCAACATCAGCGACCGAGTGGTCTATTCCCCAGGGAAATACGCTCTGTCTAGGAGAAAGAATAACACTGGAGGACGTTCTTCAGATGTGCTTCAAACTAATTATATCGTTTGACTACCGGTTACTTCAGTGTGATAGAGGGAAATAATGAAAAACGCCCTAACTAGGTCTTAGTACTCTATTATTGTTAATGTAGGTGTTACTAGGAAACATAGGTAACAAGAA
Source organism: Phorcus lineatus (assembly GCA_921293015.1). Classification (NCBI taxonomy): domain Eukaryota; kingdom Metazoa; phylum Mollusca; class Gastropoda; order Trochida; family Trochidae; genus Phorcus; species Phorcus lineatus. The sequence continues at coordinate 15,578,371 of OV121093.1, forward strand.
ACAAATTAATTGCTTTCGTAAATATTTCTCTGAGTGATATGAAATTGTCAATTGATGACGATGATATGATAACTAAGCCGTTTTCGTCCTAGCAAACCATGTTAATTTTGTTTTTATTGTTTATGTCTCCTTATGTTTATAAACTCAAAATTAAGAGGTTGGACACCATTTCCATATATTTCAAAGTGATTCCGAATAAAAAACAATGTACGTCCTAAGACAAATCAGTGTTACCTTCATACTGAAAAGCTCTGGCAAACTTAAAGGTTTTGTAGAGACTCCTTACAATGCGAAAGGACACATAATATAGTTGAGAAGAACTGTGAAAGTTTTTTTTAACTTATATTCCACTGAAAAAATGTTCTCCTGTCAACAATTATTAGGCAATGCAAACATGTGCTATCTTATATTATGTGTTAGTATCTATTGAGCTATTATAGAGCTAAGAAGAGATATTAAGAGTTAGATTGCTATATATCATCCATACTATAGAGTTGCACATTACGTAATTGAAATTGATTTAGAAAAAATCATTCCAATTGATTAAATTACCAATACGCTACTCACACTAGCATCATTCTGAAGATAAAAATGACTCTTCAAACAAAATGTTTGAAATGTTTGAAATTCAAGTATATTCAAGTATAATTGCATTTCTTATAGGAATCTGCCCATCATAATAAAATCCTACTGTTTCCGAAATGTACATTTTATTACTCGCTTCAAGTCCAACATCACCATTTTCTTACTCCTAATGTTACTGTAGAGATTTTATTATCTCTATTTTACGTTCCAGAGATTTGCCTGTAATTTGATGAAATCAAAGTCGAACCTATATAGTAGCAATCCTATGTTTGATGTAGACGCTATCAGAGAAGATTATTTAGGGAACGGCGATGTTTAAAAATTACTTTCCGAGCAATTCTATTAATCAGACTTAGTTCATAATCCAAAAAAGCCCAGAATACGAGCAACCCTTACATTGAAATGGTTAGTATTTCACTGATGTTACTGATTCAAGATAAGTACGTCAACAATATATTTGATCTTATTACCAAATAACTACAAATCTTCTTTGTGAATTATAGAATATCAACAAGCAACACCTTCATCTATATCAATATAATTCACATTATTTTAATGTGAAAAATAATTTCCTCAAATAATACTCCAAATCATTACTTAAACATTACTGATCAATGAGGATTAAATGATAGTGATAATTTACATATGTCAAATATTTATTCTTTTGTTACCATGAACAAACGGTGAATCAACTTTATGTCAAACTATAAAAACTGAAAAAACCTGACAATTTTGTCGAACAACACTTGAGAAATCGATAATGAATTAAATTGTCTAAAAAAGGCTAGAATTTATTCATTTCAGTGCAATTTTTCCTCGTTTGGTGGAAGAAATTGACAACAATCTATTCAATGCACGTAGACCAATTTTAAATGGGTATTTTTCCTTGAAATGAGTGACCCGCAGTCCCCAGTAAAATACAAAGGAGACTTAAACTCAACAAACAGATTTATCTTGGGGCAAGACACTGTGTTAATCACACTGTGTCATTAACCATTTTAGACCATTCTGCCAGTTTACAACAAGATATTTTGGAAATCAGGAAATTTGAGTTTTGAATGGCTTTTGTTTAAGTTGTGATAGCATTAATTCAAACAAAAAATGTGATTGATCTCTCTAAACTGTCTGATTGGTACTGACATAGAATTGTGATTAATGGAAAGTTCTCAACAGTTTTAACATACATAGAAATGTATCATATATGCATCTTTCTCTGTTTCACAAGTTTGAATCAAAACTACAGAGCATGAATAATATACATTATTGTTCTACTCTGTGTATTACAATATGCTATTGTCCAAAACTATCATTGAGTTGTAGAAAAGGAGTTTTAAAAGCTGAAAAAAACTTAGAAGTGGCTTGCTGAATTATATATCATTCTGTTCTTTCCCAAAATGACCTCCTAACTCCATCTATCATTTAACCAATCATATCACTGTTTTACCCTTTGTCCTCTTATGTCTTTGCCAGAAAAAATAACTCATCAATATTATTTGTGTAAATGGTGTTGACATGTACCATGCTATTATTGTGCCGTATAATGCAATAAAAGCCACAAGCCTTCTGTCATTCATCCAATTATGTTATCAAAGATACATTACACAAGTTCGTGCCGGAAGGAAATAAGACTTCCAAACAGGGGAGTTGCTGACGCGACCAATTTTCTGTATTACAACTGATTTCGGTAACAACAATATCTTACGCTTAAATCGAAGGTTCCCAGACATAAATATTGACAGATTTCAGTAATCATTGGTTAAAGCGTGCCATCGGTCATCAAGCATTAAGTTAATTGAATGGAATCATGAGTATTCAATTATTTGAGGTTTAAATATTGACTCAATACTAACATTGTTGTCAAATTTAGAATAAGAAAGTTAAATTGTAACATTCATCAGTACGTGTGACATGATGTACTAGATACTTTATTTTCGTATTTTAAGAAATAAAGCGAGAAATAAAACCTAGAGTGATACTTTATAGATTTCAATGGAATTGATTAGTAAATTGATACGCCTTAAAATCAGTAATGGTATAAAAAAAATCTTGTTAATCATTAAGTAATTTTTATTATTATAAATAAAATTTTAATTCTCTCGTATAATTGTCATTAGTTCATTTTCAACAATTATCCATCCTGACCAATGGACGTTGACACTATTTGATTAATGTTGTTTCACATCAGCAGAATATACCTCTTATCTAATGGGAGGTATCCTATTTGTGAGTTCAAATTCTGGTTTTAAAAAGAAAAGAAAACTTTAGTCTCATAATGTTAAAGCTTTTTGAGAAACGCTCATCTCGATACTGCCAGAATTTATTTATTTCAATCGTAAAATTGTTTTCCGTTCATTGACTCGAAGAAATTAAAATCATTTCATTCATGGCACGTAGAATAATCTTACGATGTTGTTTTTTTTATACTCAGTTTATCCGCCTGATTAAACAGGGAAAATAGATAGCTTAACATAAAATTGATCAGTCGGGTGAGACATTGTCATGTAAAAGCTCCTGTTAGCCTGTCGGAGACCATTATTAGTATTTTCTAAAAGTCTATTTGAACAGAGTTTTCCATAAGGTATGTGTCATCCGTTAGATATTTCATCAATGGCATGAACGATGGAACTTCATGATAGTGGTTAAGTGATATTGTGTGTTTGACAAGGTTTTCATTTCTTGTGATTTCATTTTGGAAAAATACAAAAGAAAGGTACCAAGAATGTTCCATATAAGTATATATCATGTTTTATCAAAAAGGTCCTACTATTACACGATAAGATGAAGTGACTATTGTGAACAGTACCCAACCAGTCCGACCCAACAAATAAAAAAAAGCATTTTGCTCAGCGAAATACAAAAAAAATTAACGTCAGAGCTTGTATACTGCCTGCAAATGAGATTAATCCCTTTTCAACAGTAGTCAACCATGTAATATGTCATGTTTACACAGAAAGAGCAAATAATCTAAATTGAATATCCTTTTTACTACAATGCAAGAAGATTAAATGACAAAACAGCGCAGGGCAAATTTTCCGCACAGATGCATGTAGTTTGCTTCCAATACTGCAACAATACAAGACGCATTCATGCAAGCCATCTGATATCATGCTCCATATCACAACTTGAAAGTTGTTTTTTATAATAGAAACTGTTTGATTCGTACGAAGTTTGCTGTTTGTTATTGCATATGAAGCAGTGGACACTACTTTTAACATTTGATGAAAAAGCTAGTTTAGATGTTATTTGCGTCATATACTGCGAATACAAAAACACAAGTTCCAAGACAAAGAGGGGTAACTATTATTAATATTATCAACTCTCAACAACATGCAATTTGAAACCACAAAGGATTAATAAAACCATCATGGTAGAATGGAGATGGACATGGTGTGTTTGAAACTTAAAGTAATGCTGGATTGCTATCCACTAAATTTAAAATTGAACCGTTAGGCTATCTGCTATCAATCTAGTTTAACATATCTCTGATATTTAAACATACTAGGTTATCTCATGATATTAGTATCTAGGTATAAATCAACCAGTGGAGATCAACATTTTCATTTATTACAATGTGTTTAATATAATGAACAATCTCTAACTAGATGGGTGCAAATTTCTATATCAGATATACACTGACTTTTTTATGTTATGATGATACTGAAAAAGTATTAAATTACTGAAGATGAGTACATTAAACACTTCATTATCAACTATCGCTGTATTGATACTTGGACAAAAAACTTCATTTCTTTGAATTAACACTTTTGAAATTCCAGATAGCACAATCTAAAAAAGTAAAGACATCAGTTTTTGTTATACTTATTTTTAATTTATATGAGCATATTTCTAACTGATATGCAAGAGTCTATTCTTGTCGCCAACCACCTACATTGTACCTAACTTTATCAGTGAAAAGCTTTTATCTGAGTAATTTGTTGAGTAATTATGAAGAAAAGGGCTCTGTCAATCAAAGAATTGATAACATTTAATATGACACCAGGTATTATTGCTTTTCCATTATGACTTTTAACAACACAATTTAATGTTTAAATACTAATTATTCTTTTGTTTTCTTTCAGGTGAGTCTCTATTGGTCTAATTGTATCACAGCAACGAGGTGTAAGTATTCAATTTGTATTTATTTATTTTTTAACTTAGATCCAATTGAAATTGGTATACAAAATATTATTTTGACATAACCATGTTGTTCAGAAAAAGCAATGTATCACCAATTTTCTGCTATATACATGTAAATCGATTAAATAAGTTGTTATAGTACTCAACACTTGTTTCACAACACTAACGATTTTTTAAATAAGTGTTTTTCATTGAGAGAACAAAACGAATATGTTATACTTTTTACGTTCACCTCCGCTACAAACAATATAATTCTGTCAAGTTTATTGCATCTGATATAAAGTCAGGGATGTTTTTAATGGACAACCATATACGAATTCGTTTGTCTCCACACTGTATAATTGATAAGGGATTTTAAATTGACCATCTCCCTGGTTATTAAGAGATGAAAATAAGTCCCACTGCTGACCCTACTGCCATCGGATAGTATTAACTGTTATTAATAAAATCGAGGGTAAGTAGTGTTTGCTACAGCACATTATGAATCTTCAACATCCCTGAATTGTCTATTTAAATGACGTCTCTTAGAAACTGTTGTTCTTCAAATCCGAATTTTGACACGTTGCAAAAAACATCAATGTGAAGCAAAGATTGACCAGACGAGACATTGTTGGAAACCGCTTATTTTGCAAGTCTTATGTTGTATATTCTCTATAAACTCTGAATTACAATTAAATTGTTTGTTTGAATTAGCTGTAACAGGTACAACTATAGAAAGTTTCGTGCAAACAATGTTGTCATTATTTGCACAGTTCAATCTCATGTTAATCTGATTCAATAATGTCTGGATCACTTAAACACCACAATCACATATTTTATTGTTGAACCGCAATTATAGAACATTTTGTGCATACCGATGTTCATTATTTACACATTTGTTAATCGGTTTCAATTTTTACTGGAAAATTAGACACTACACTTTTATAATTAAAACGCAACTATCATATGTTTCTAGCATACAGAGTTTTCATTATTTGAACAATCAATTCTATGTTAATTTGTTTCATTGGATACTAAAATTGAATCTTTCATTATTGAATTACAACTATAGCATGTTTGAATTAGAAGTATGTTAGAATTATTTAAATATTTCAATTATATGGTAATCTTATTCAATATTGTATGGACAATTTTGATACTTCAATGGGATCTTTAATTGTTATGTTAATTTTACTTTGGTGTCTTTGACAAAGTAGTTTCTGAATTTATGTGTGTCTTTATGTACTTGTTGTTATGTATTTATCCTATAGTATTTATCTAAGGTCAATATTATTACCCTGTACAATGAACATTTAAAGAGCTACGCAGCCCTTCGTGCGACCATGGTAATCCGTTCATCCTGTATTTAGGTACACGTTTGAACAGCTAGTTTGACTGAGTTAAATGTGGACGTAGGTTACAAGATTTAGTATTATCTGTCTGTGCAAGGGGATATGAACCCGTGAATTTGACGAGAGTGGCCCCAAACACTATCTACTACATCACTGGATATCTTGTTTAAAAGCACCTCTTGTATTGTTTAGTTTGAATTCCTTTAAATAAATTGGATATCCACCAGCCCAATGTCCCACAAAGCAACGTGAAATATCAATTGTATGCAACTCATCAAGTAAAAGGGTCACAGTGACCAGAGGAAACCAAGTAAGATCTGCACGTGAATTTTGCCTTGGTGCTATGTTCATGGCTTGTATGTTAGGAATTTTGAACTGAAAATTTGTCAAAAATTCAAATTTAACGGAAGAGTAATGCTTGTATCGAAAAATTTGAAATGATGTGAATTGCTTTTGTGTGCAGTGAGCGCAAAGCTTCCATTTTAAAGGTGAAATTGATGTTATGTGTTATCCCTCTGGCGGTGTCAAGCAGAAAGTATTATTTTTTACTTCAGTTTCAAAAGCAAATTGAAAAAATTGTCACTTATTAACACATACTCAATAACGGGGGTGATCTCTCATTTGAGGCAACTACATCCCGCCGAAATTATTTATATGAACATTATGGCATGATAAGGTCAAGGGGTGTTTCTTTTCAGAAATGGTAGTGATAGCTTGTTCAACAATGTTCATTTGCAAGTAGTTCTTTCACTCATGCACTTCGTCTTGAGTTGGTTGAAACATTTATCAAATCAGGTATTTCACAGCAGATGAAAATTCATGATTTTTAAATATTATTTTCCCATCTGTTCGATTTTTTTCTGACAAAAGACAGACGACACAGACATCTCATTCACTTAATCCTAAGTCTGATCAATTTCCAAATTACTTATGACCTTATTTTCCAATTATCCAGAACAATCAGATCATATTGACGTTAAAGATTGTAGGAATTACCCCAATTTTGCGTATCATTTTTTTTGTATAGTAAAGCTATGATTGAATATCATACATTTTATTTTTTGCCATAGATCAAGCTTTTTTTTACTGATTTCAATAGGGAAAAAATCAGAGTCAGGACCTGTTCGAATCATGTCATTATCTCAACAGTGTATTACACAAGGACAATGGGGTGACATTTTACTCATCACACAAAGTATATGCTGTCAGCATCTAGTTACTATAAAGGAGAAGTAATTGATGTAGATCTAAATTTTATGTAAGGCCAGTCGATGAATTTAACTGTGTACATCTATTTTTAATCAATTAAATAATTTAAACATTACTTTGGCACTAGCATTTACAATCACACACCTAAATAAAATTAATGAAAGTTATTGTATTGGTCTCATTTATGATAGGAAGCATATCTACAAATATAACCGTTATGAAAATTAATTACTCAATATTGCATGTTTTCATCACAAGCATCACATCGTTACAAGGAAGCCGTTTAATTATTCTTATCATATAATGGACTTGCCCTCATATATGCATAATACATTTCATTTTTAAATCAATTACAGGTCTTTAATATTTCCTTAATTTTTGAAGTCATAAGAAAGCATTGTAAAATGTAGTCTTTCAATCATCAACAGTTTGAAAGTACAGTTGAATTGCATATAGCTGTGGAATTAATCTGGTCTGTAACAGATCTTTATAATGTGCCACGTCATATCATGCAAGTTTACAGTTTTATTACAAAAACATTTAGATATTTGATTAGATAAATGGCTTAATGACATTAGATATTTAGAAATTTGCTCAATTTTGGAAGATATAATTAAAGAGAGAATGCTTGATACATGAACAATTCTTTGAAATAAATATCAGTTTCTGTAACAACTCAAATGTGCATAAAAATCCTTATTTAGACTTCGCGAGGGAACTTTGTTTAGAAAAAAAAAATTCAGAAAGCACTTGAAGGTTATATAACCATCCTTCAAAATTGAGGGAAGAGTAATACTTGTCTCAGAAAACTCAAACATATATAAATCAGGTTTGTGTGCAGAGGGTGGAAATATAACTTTCTAATGAGGATTTTAACTTTCTTATTTGTAAGACCCCGGCGGCAGTAGGCTGTGGACTGGAGTTTAGCATTCTTCTTACCAGCTCAAGGTGACACAATCTATCCAACTTGGTTAAGACACTGGTCCCAATGGAACTTCGAATGTTCCGTCAAAAGAGAAATTCACATGCTGCTTGAAGTGCGTTTTTATTTCATGTCGTGCAGATCATGTGTAAATGACAGTGTTAGACGAACTTTTCATTGCCTGCTCATCCATTATTATTTGCAAATAGTCCTAGACAAGTAATATTCCTCACCTACAAATGGTGATTGTATAGTCGTTTGCAAACCATTAGGAAGTTTTTAAATATCATGGAGGAAATGTTGAAAACCTTGCCATGTTTGTGCAAAACTTTCAAAATCGTTCTGGGAAAAACTATACTTAGTTATAAAACACATTGGGGGTAGAGCAAACTTTATTTGTCTTTACCGAAACAATGCTAGAAATTGCCAGTAGTTAATCTTTCAATTTCATCTTTTTCTCATTACCAATGCATTTGCTCTTGAAATTGAATAATACCGCAAGAATAACAATTCCAGAATGTTGTTATTGTGACTCGTGTAGTCATGTGACATTCTTTATCACAATGAAAGTCACAAGCCTAGTTAAATTCATTCAATTATGTTAGCAGAAATACTTTACACAAGTTCGTGCCGGAATGTTATTGAATGATAGCAGATATGAATATTGACAAACTTCATTTCTTAAGTGTTCTCACACATCAACTTCATTGCATTTTCACTCATCAACTTAATACTTAGACCATTAGAATGAGAAAGTCAAACAGTAACATTCACCACTATTTATTCAATTATGTACTTTTATGCATTATTTTTAATGTCTATGTTTAGAAATAAATCACACAGTCAAAACAAAGGTGGATACCGTATATATTTCAATGAAATTGATATGTAAAATAATAACCTGTAAGTCAGTCATGGTATTCAAAAAGTGAATTACTTATCCATTCCTTTTGTGGTTTGAAAATATTATCTTATCTCTCCAGATGCTAATCTTAATTTTATATATTTGTTTTAAAAAGTTGATTTCTCGTTAGTGCATAACAATTACTTCTCCTGATCAATGGACATAACACTAATTTTATTAATGATGTTTCGTATTAATATAATAACCATCTCCCTAATATAAAGGGATATAACCTTTTTTTTTATTGAGATCACATCTTGGTATTAAAAAGAAAATAAAGTTTGTGTCTCCACTAAATGAAGCTTATTGAAACGTGCTCATGATAATGCCAGAATATATTCATCTCAATACTAAATTTGTTTTCGGCTGAAATGAATTCTAGAAAATTGAAATCATTTCATTCATGGCACGTAGATGAATCTTGAATTGTTTTTTACATCATTTGATTTGCCTTATTAGCAAAGATTGAACAGGCAACCATAGATAATTAACATCAATGCATACGTTTATCAATATCTATAAATAAAAACTTACATTCATCATTATTATATGTTTATCGATACACTGAAAAGTTTTGCTTACATATTTGACACTTAAGACCAAGAAACGTGTTACTGATTTCTTCATTTTGATTACTCTTTGATTTACTTTCAGGTGAGTATATTTATTGGTCTGAATTGTGTCACCACAATGTGGTGTAAGTATTTCATTTGTAATTTCTGATTCAATGACCCAATCAAAATAGGTAAACAAAGATCAAACTGAATATGTTCATCTAGTGTGGTATTATTGTTAGTTCTTATTTTAATATACATCGTTTCATTACTTACTTTTCTAAAAGGACAACAGCTGATGGGCAGTACTAGAGATAAAAAAAAATAGGAAAAAATAAATCGACTTGTACACCTTAAATTCTTCATTAACCAAATGCTTACTGAGCATGATAGCAAAACAGGTGTATTCTACTATTCTGTACATTTTATGTTAATAATTCTTTTTTTGAAGCTTTTTGGATCTGAAACGTAAAGAAATGCCATCTTTCAAACATTTCATTAACTTTCATTAATTCATCTTGTCTATTATAAACCTACACACCATCACTTAGCGCCTATTTATATGATGTCTTATAGAAGTTGGTGTTCTTCAAATCCCAATGTTGACACGCTGCTTAAGACATTATTGTACAGACGTAATATTATTCGAAACCCTTTATCTCGAAAACTCCAAATTGTAATCAAATTGTCTGTTGATATTGACTTTCACAAGTACAAATAAGAAAGTTTCGTGTAAACAGGGTTGTCATTATTTGTACAGTTCAATCTTTGGTTAACTTAATTCAATACGTCTGGATAATCTGGACACCACGATCAGTTTATTTTATTGTTAAATCGCAACTATATAACTTATCGAGTGTATAGTGTTTACATTATTTAAACAATTCTATCCTATGTTAATCTAATTCAATAATGTCTGGATGAATTAGACACTACAATTGAATCTTTCATTATTGAATTACTTAAGAGAATGTTTCGTGTATATACTATTTTCATTATTTGAATATTTCAAGTGTATTTTAATCTCAATCAATACTGTCGGGAAAATTTAGGCACATCAATGGGATCTTTAATTGTTATGTTTATAAAAGTTTAGTGTCCGTGACAAAGTAGTTTCTGATTGTTTTTGTCTTTATTTACTTGTTGCTTAGTATTCATCTAAGTCTTAGTCTCAATTATTACCCTGAGAGAACTGTTCTATAAACATTCAAAGAGCTATGCAGCCCTTTGTGCAACCATGGTTTTCCGTTCATCCTGTATTTAAGTACACATTTCAGTTGCGTGAAATGTGGACGTACACTACAACTTGCCTTTCTCTGCGCAAGGATATGAACCCTGGAATTTGACGAGAGAGGCTACAAAAAGAACCTACTACACCACTGGATATCATGGTCAAAACCACCGCTTGCCTTGTTTAGTCTGAAACTCCTTTAAATAGATTGGATATCCACCAGTCCAATGTCCCACAAAGCACCGTGAAATATCAATTGTATGCAGCACGCAACTCATCAAATAAAAGGGTCACCTTGACCAGAGGAAATCAAGCAAGAGCTGCACGTGAATTTTCCCTTGGTGCTTTGATTACGGCCTGTATGGTAGGAATTTTGCACTGAAAAGTTGTAAAACTTTCAATTTTAATAGAAAAGTTATGCTTGTATCGAAAAATTCGAAGTGATGTAAATGAGCTTTGTGTGCAGTGAGCGCAAAGCCTCCATTTTAAAGGAGAAATTGATGTTGCTATCTGTTATCCCTCTGGCGGTGTCAAGCGACCTCGGAGCAGAAAACATAATTTTCTTACTGACTTAGATTGACAAAAAACTTTGCACTGAATAGATAAAAAGGGATATGTTTTAAATTGAAAATTTTAGAAAAAATGACACTCATTCACACTCAAAACCAAAAACTGGGACTCTTTTCTCATTTGTGGCAAATGCATCCTGCCCAAAATATTTTACAGAACATTTTGACATGGTAGGGTCAAGGGGTGTTCATTTTTCAGAAATGGCAGTGATGGATGAGAAACCGATAGCTTGTTCAACCTTGCTTATTAGCAGATATTTCTTAAAACTTTATCTCATTCATTTCTTTTTGAGATTGTTTTAAAGTTTTCGTATTAGCTTATTCACATCAGTTAAAAATTCATGATTATAAAATCATACTTTTCGAGCTGTAAGATTTTTCTGACACATGACAGTAGATTAAGATTATAACAATAAATTAACCTGTAATCTGATCGATAACAGTTTTTGATTTAGTTTAAATGTGATTGTGTCAAATTACTTATGACCTTATTTTCTAATCATCCTGAAAAATCAGATCACATTCACGTTCAAGATTAGAGCTTCTTACCCCATTCCTTTTTTATTTGAGAGATAATAAAACAATTTTGGCATATGTGATTATGGAGCTAGTGAAATATCATGTAAGTATCTAAATGAATAATGAAGATTATCTCCAGGTAATCGTGTTGTACATATATATATATATATATATATATATATATATTCGACTTAATAACCGCCCACTCCCCTATAAGCGCCCACCCACCACGTTTTTGACTGAACAATATGCGTTCTGATTTAGCGCCCACCTCTCAACAGTGCTAACCTTGCATGCTGATTCATTGAAGAAGGTTTTTTCAGTCTTTCAATAAGTCTTTTACTTCCACTAAAGTGAAGAATACAGAGTATTTCAAGACCCCCAGCCACCATCAAAATGATAAAAGTTACAAAACCATATTTCAAAGACATATATATCGTAAGAAAACACTTTGAAGACTAAACTTAAGGACAATTTTTATCGTTTTATTAAGCGCCCCCTTTTACCAATTTATCACGTCGAATACGGATATATATACAATGTGAGTCAGGACCTTGATTCAATCATCTCATTACCACACCAGTGATGTGATACATAATGTCGTGTCACAGTGCAATAGATTGTCTATCCATTAGAGGAAATGCTGAGAGCATCACTTTACTGTTAAAAAGAAGTTATTTCAGAAATGAGAAAAGATGAACACATTTAATGAGAAAGGAATATTTTAGTAATATAGCTGACTCTATATTTTGTTTTAAAGGTTATCTCTTGCCAAATATAATGTCTGATGACTATCTACTTTTTTATTTTCCATATGAAATGAAGCCACCATCCTATAGCAAAAAGTTGAAACTATTTGAAACATTGTAATATCAATTGTCAAGCAGGTCACCTTGACTGTATACAACACAGCATAAGTTACACAGTTATAGTGTTATACACTGTTTATTTTATTTTGCATATTTGTTTGTTTCGTGTATTCCCAACTATGCAAAAGGTACACTGCCGACTGCTGATTTGTACAAATGCAATTGTAAAATTATTCAGTTTTTAAACAAAAAGTGGAAAGAATTTCATAAAATAAAATTCCCCGTTTCAATATTCCAAAATTTACCGGTCAAAAAAGACTTGTCTCAGAAAACTTAGAGCAATATCAAATTATCTATGCGATGTAACTGGAAAGAGATTTATTTATACACTTTTACTTCCAAGGTTGCAAAGACCATATGAAACGTTTGACAATACATTACGTATATGGATCAAAATGATACGTCATTGTAATTCAATCATGTTATAATACTTTACGTAACTGTTTTTTTGTTTTAGAATGTTTAAAAGTTATATTAAGATATGATTAAATATTATACCTTGCATGTTTCGCAATGTGTCAATCTTATGAGGAAAACTTTTAAAATAAATAAACACAATTAAGAAGATCGGAATCAAATTCGAATTGTACATGTGATAGCAATGTTTAATTAGGTAATCAATATCTTGCACTAGTTATGTGTTTTCTACATGCAAACGCCTCATTTTGTAATGGATATCTAGGTAATCATGTTATTTATTTATGCAATCAATGTCAGGACCCTGCTTCAGTCATGTCATTTTCTACACAGTGAAGCATTACACAAGGTCATGTCACATGTTGTAGTAAAAATTATTCTTCAAAGATGAAGGTCATCTAATTGCTGTAAAGTGGAAACCATAACTGTAAGAATTGAATTTAATCAGAGTACAATATTCACAGTCGCAAAGGATGAAATATAATTAAAAGCATAAGTTATAATGATATATTTTATATTGAAATAACATTATCTGAACTAATTTGGGTATTACACGTTGTTGATCATCATGCACAGCATTATGAGGTATAAGAAATCGCGTTATCTCCTATTCTATGAAGGTAGTCCATTCAAATGATCCAATGAGCATAGACTTCTTAATTCGGTTTTTGTGAACTTGTTTTTTTTAATCTTTAATATTACTTTGTCACCTTTCTTCCCATATGTGAATTTAGAATTAATTACACTTAGCGATTATATACTTGAACTGGGATCCATGACACTATAATGTATAGTTATAAATACAACTTAAATACTTAACATAAAGTGTTATATTGCATTGTGCATGTTCGAGACCTTACATGTATGTTGTGTTGTAGAATTTGACTTGCACCAATTATTTAACGTTACCAGTAAAATTATAGCCAGGCTATATGAACTATGATATGAACTAAGCTCTCTTTATGATAATGTATTTGGGTATTGATTAAACTTTGATATTCAAGCTTTCGAGTTACATAATTGTATGTTTCTAATGGCTTTTTTTATTATTGATAATCAATAATAATGTATCCTTGACTACCGACTATGAGCACTGAAGAGTTTAGGGTTGTACTAAATATTTGTAAATCAATTATAAATATCGATATATTGAGTTAAATATTGAAACTTTTGTTTTGTGTTCATGTCGTCTATCGATACATTGACCTAAACTTTGAAGCTTTTGTAATGCATTGCATCGTATTGATAAAGGCTACTTTTATATTGACCTCAAAGCTTTTTAGTAAAGGCAACATTTTCCACACATGACATTTACAAAATAACATGGAATCACAACTTGAAGGGTATAATATAATGACAATAAAGCGAATGTTTAAGTTGCTGTATCAAATGGAGTATATTTGGTTTGGAAGAATGAATGTTTTATCCCAAAGAAGATTAACGAATTTAACTATAAGCATACCAAGGTCAGGGGACACAACTCTATGAGAGTTCATTCTTATTTTTGGTTAAATGAACAAATTCCGTTTTTTAGGATATGTTGTAATCTGTTTCTTATGTGCTAAATACACTTAGATATATTGGTAGGAATAACCTGAACCTTAATGCACTAATAACTGTAACTATCAGTGAAGTAATTTAAGTTATTTCATGGCATGCGTATATTTTTTTTATGTCTGATTATGTATTATACACAAGGAATCCTTTGCAAACTCCAATTGTACTTAAGCCATAATCATCTGCTTCCACCTTTTTCCTAAATGATAGTATGCCTTTTAATGACTTGCAATGTGATTGAAAGGTTTTACATGGTCCTAACAATGTTTAAGCGTATGGTAATCCATGTATAATTCACTCATTCATGAATCATAATAAAATGCGCATATATTCTTTCATCAACAAATTTGCCTATCAACGGCTTCAAAGCACCATTAAACTGCTAAAAGTATTGGCAAGCAACTATATTTAATAGGATTCTACCGAAGTAATGTTAACTTTGTTTCATTAAAGATGTACTACAACTCATTCAGAAGCTTTAAAAATATGTTGTTCATATTACATTCAATATCGAGGATTGTTTTTGTATTGGGAAAATGTAATGAAATGAATATGTCAATGACATTCTTAATACAGGAACCAAATACACTTGAAAGTAAAATCACACCCTTCCAAATTAAAAGGAGATTTATACTTGCCTCAGAAAACTCCTAGGGATATCAATTGGTTTTCGTGTGTAGAAGGCAGAACTTTAACATTTTAAGAAGAATTCTTATCCAATTCTGAAGCCTCTGATTACAAGTGGCCTCGAAGCATAATGTACCATTATTCTAACTGGTTCTGAGTGACTTAACCTCAACTTAACCTATTACACTTGAATGAGACAACATTGAGAAGAAATTTCTAATACAAAAAGGCAGTGAAACCAAGGATTATCCATCACATAAAGCAATTACATCCTGCTTGGATTGCTTTCCAAACGTTTACGGAATGTATATTTCACGTAGTGTTGATTCTTTGTACGTAGCAGTTACGGAGGGGATATCAATAGCAGGTTTAGCTATGCCTACAACAACTGATCATCATTTTTGGAATTTTTAAAATTATCACCAATTCCTAAGAGAATAATACATTGTATATAGCCAATTCTTCACATTCCAGTGCTGAGTTGTCCATATGTCATATAAAAATACAGTTGCACATAAAGTGGTGTATATTTGTTGTGAAATAGCTATGTTTTGTGAAGGTTTTTTCATCATCATTGATTACGTGACCACTTTTAAAGTACAACCAAAAATGTAAAGGACATAACTGAAATGAACTTAAACTTTGAATCATAATTTGACTGTCAGCTATTTGGACGTGCTTTAGTATATTTGTTGCATTATGAATGTAATTTCTACCTGAATTAAATCAGATGTGCAATGCATATCAAGTCAATCATTTTATTTATAAAGAAGTCAGGACCCTGTTTCTTACATGATAATACAGTGAGGCATAACACAATGACGTGCTACAATTCATTAACCAGAGAGTAAGTCAAATACATCACATCACTGAAACTCTTTGATTATATAATGACAAGTATTTCTAGTGACATCTAGTAAAATACGTCAAAGGGTTCATTTAGCATCTTACAATTTTAGATAAAAAATGAAACTAAAATAGGTTTTGCTACTTGACATTGCTTTTCCTTGAAGAACGATAATTCATCAAATCGTTTCGTGTAAATCGTTTAACAGTGGTTTTATGTTGTCATCCTATCTTGTGAAAGACAAACGTTTCCTATCATTCATCCTATTATATATTCGGTGAGCCTTTACTCAAGTTCGTGCTGGAATGCCATAAGACATCAAACCGGGGAGTTGCTGCCGCGGCCACATTACCTCATTTAGGACACGACAACCCGCTTCTCATAATCGTGTGATTATAGACATAAACATGTACATAAATCAGTGATCATCAGTTTAAGTTAACGATATGTTATAGACCTGCACATAAAGTCAGAAATGTCAGATTTATTCTCATGGAAATTGATGAAGGTCGATTTCAAGCCAAGTCAATAGTTACTGTAAAACAGTTTCGATAAGAGTTTACAGACTTCTTCATTTACAATCTATACTACTTACTGAGGGGTTACATTGAAAATGTCCTTGGAATTGTAATAATTTACATTAACAACTTGTTGTCCATTTTCTTTTTGATATGTAACCAAAAGTTAGCGTGAATGACGTGTTGAGATTCTTCCAGAATGGACTTTAACGTGGAACAGATAATTGTCAAAATGATTTAGTTATTTGACAAGACTATGTTAGCTTTTGTGATATATAAATTTTATGTGCATTGCAATTCTAGGATCTGTTCACATCTTAACCTTTTTAGAGGCAGCATTGGAACTGGAGGCACCGTAGCAGAAAGGATGGTTACGTTTACTGACTCACTGGTCCCGATAAAATTTCTTTGTGAATTATCTTATATTTTGAAACTTTCAGCTAAGGAACAGCATTTATTTACGGCATGTTACACTACCTTTTTATGTGTTTCTTTCACGTGTTTTTACCCCACGCAAGTGGCAGTAATAGATGAGATATTGATAGCTGGAGCAATCACTTTTATTTTCAGATATTTCTGACATAATGAGAATTTCACCCAGGCGAGTTGTTGTTTCAATAGATCAACTATAAGTTGATAAAGTGACATCAATCCGAGGCTTCCCTATCAGAAGATGGCAACGGTGAGATTTTATCATCCAAAATCAATTTGCACTATGTTCCCATGAAAAATGGAAAGTTTCACTACTTACTGACCCATTGATTCTCTATCTCAAAGCAGTGTGACTTTGTCGTGTTGACTCCGACATTAGTTGGTGATGTAACCATTGTGAATTCAAGAGTGAGCCTTACAGGGAATTGTTCAAAACAATATCTCCTTGTGGTCTCAACAAATGGAATCTCCTGTGGAGCACAGTTTTGGATGATAAATGATTACTCCATATTCCAATCCCTTCCTGTTATATCTACTGTTTCTACAAGATGTTGGGCAACAGTATTTAGACATATTTGTCAAAATCACATAGACTAACAAAATGGGATATGAAAAAAAACATCCATATGACATAAATTACTTCGATAATTAAACACCTGACATTAAACATTGGTCAATCGAGTCTCTTTGTCATCTGTGTGCTCTATACAAATAGAACCATCTCAATGAATACATTTTCGAAATTATAATTAACGTCTTATTTTTAAAGAAGATTACTAGTCAGCTTTAGACAATATGAACTTTCTCATCACCCTGGTTGAGTTTCAGACACAAGAAACCTTTGCAGGCAAACCTATAAACTGGATCAGTGTATCATGTCAACTAGTCTTGTATAAGAACATCAATAACTTACAATGAAATGAACAGGAATAATAAATGTTTTCCCTTGCGTTTTCCCCTGAGAATGCTTCCATCCCATTTCTGGCAATGTAACATACACGATTATCATATAGGAGATCTCTGTCGATCCCTCTGCAGCTGGAGGGCATGTAGTAACCCATTTGTCTCCCAATTGTATATTTGATTTTCTCTTCCAAATCCTACAAAAACATCATCGTACTTTCAGTGTTCCGTTAGGGATTTGATTATAGACGTCCTTACGAATCCATGTTCCAGCCCTTAACTAAAACGAAAAAGTTACCATTGCTGTCCTTTTTCTGCATAAAATGTTTTATATATGTTTTTTGTGTTTTAAGACTACAAAACTAAAAGAACTTATCAACATCCTCTTTGTAAATTTCTATTTAATTTGAAATTAGTAACTTATTCGCATACGAACATTTACGGTCACAGCATTGTTAATTCAAATGTTAAACAGCTTTGAAAAAATAATCTACTTATCACCTCCAGTTTTAAGTATGAGCGATGGTAAAACCTTTCATAAAAAATATGTTGTAATTCCCAAAAATGTGTTGAACTGAGAAAATCGAAAAGTTTAACTAGAATGTTCGCAGTTTTTGTCAAAAGGGTCCTCATGACATGTAAACTACCGGGCAAAAGAAACTATAGGTCGGAAAAGTTGATTTTGTCACAACCCTCTACATGTGTAGTCAAAATTATAATGCTTACAATGTTTCCCCAAGTACCAAGAAGGGAAACACAACGCACAAACGCAACACGTACCTACACCGACGTTGCTGACGTCACAATTGAGAAAAACACGTTTTCACAGCTAGCACGCATTTCACGTGCACGAATTCGCTATAAGAGACATGTACCTGTTAATTTGGATCACAGCTTCCAGAAAAACATAAAAAGTATGCCACGACTGAAGCGAGAACAGAGAGAGAGGGCGATAGGCATGTCTGAAATGGGAGCAACCAACGTCCAAATTGCGAGGACGTTTCGATGCACGCCATTGACTATCGCAAATTTGTTCAGACGATACAGGCAGACAGTACGAACTCAGAGCAGGCCTAGGAGTGCAGGAAGCACAGGAAGATCGGTACATACGTACCATACACCTACGAAATAGATTTGTAACGTCAACGTCAATGGCCAAGACATTAGTCGACGAACGCTTGCTCCAGATGCTTGCGGGCAGCTGGTTTACGTTGCCATCGACCCTTCAGTGCAATGGCGTTCACCCAACAACAACACCTTGAGAGACTGCGAAGGGCAAGACGAGTTTTCCGATGGCAAGCACGTGATTGGCGTAGGGTCCTTTTTACGGATGAGAGTCGGTTCTGTATTCACCACACTGACGGCCGAGTGCGTGTATACAGACGAAGGAGTGAAAGATTGGCAGCGACATGCCTTCAAGAAGTCCATGCCTATGGAGGAGGCAGTATAATGGTATGGGTTGGAATTATTGACAATCAAACAACACCATTGGTCGTTATTCAGGGAAATCTCAATGCCAATCAATATCGAGACCAGGTCTTGCAGCCTGTTGTCATACCGTTCATCAACAATCAACCACAAGGCATATTATTTCAACAAGACAATGCGACACCTCATACTGCAATTGCGAATCGAAACTTTCTTCAGCAAAACAACGTCAATGTTCTGCCCTGGCCGTCTCGATCCCCGGATATGAATCCCATATAGCATCTGTGGGATCATCTGTGAAGACAGATCCGTCGTCGACATCAACCTCCACTGACGATACGACAGTTGGAAGTAGCATTTAGGGAGGAATGCCAGCCACTGTCAAATGACGTAATCCGGCGCTTGACATCAT
The DNA here is from genome assembly GCA_921293015.1 of Phorcus lineatus. Taxonomy (NCBI): domain Eukaryota; kingdom Metazoa; phylum Mollusca; class Gastropoda; order Trochida; family Trochidae; genus Phorcus; species Phorcus lineatus. Next base: position 15,598,342 of record OV121093.1, read on the forward strand.
CAATGCGACGACGTGCGAGAGCTTAGATTGATGCTGGTGGTCGACACACACGTTACTGACATTCCAATTATCCCTCGAATAACTTTTACGTCTTCCATTTGCCGACTCTTGCCCATGAAATCTCAGTGTAACTTTCCCTTTTGACCCCTAAGTAATTTGAATGCAAATTAAAGCTTATCCTGTAAGGATTTTGTCATTTTATGTACACCGTTAGATTCGCAATTGAATTTACTACAAATTACATGTAATTCATAAAAGATATCATGTGTTGTGTATTTAGTACAGGTCAATAAAACGACCTATAGTTTCTTTTGCCCGGTAGTTTATGTAACTTTATTGTCTTTATCATCAGTTGCTAACTAAATAACTTCTCATAACAGTCCCTCATCTCTTCCTCAGCAATGTTTAGCATGGCGTTATATAAAATGCAATTCCTGTATGATCAAAATATTTCTTGTTAGTCTTGAATTGATTTTTACAAAATCAAAAGCGTCGTTTACATGAGAATTGATTACTCACTTTCCTGTTCATAAATACAAACTAAAAAATTCAGACTTTTTGAAGAAAAGACTTTCTCTGGTTGTTATTATACTACGGGTACAAATGGTACTAAAATCTGCAGATACTGTTATTGAATGCAACATGATTCGACAGGAAAATTTCAAATTGAAATTTAACGTTACTCTAAACTTACTTTTTAAAACAATTGATAACGATACCAGTGAGATTCTGTAATGTTCATGTATTTCAATACCAAATTCAAATATAGCTTAGAAAATGTCTTCCATATTTGATATTGCTCGTAAGCACCAAAGTCAATTCCACGATAAAAGTACTTCAACCATGTTTTTCTTCAAGTAAATTACCAACTCCTAAGTATGTACTTTGTGGCTAGTTTCTCATCAACAGTAGCGCCTGAAAAATTACAAGTCTCTTGGGAAATATATTTTGTCTAGAAGCAAAGGAATGCGGATGGGAATGCTTAAGACATCTTCAGAATGGCTGTGACATAGACTTACGGTGTCTGTGCACAGTTGGTCCTACAACCTATAACAACCTAAGGAATAGCCAATCAAAATAACGAATTGCCGTGGTTCCTTTTGACTTCTGTATGTCATTCATATGTTGATTCATCTTTCCTTTAAAGGAAGAAATTAGTTAATGATTATGTCCATAAATACATAGACTTTTGCTGATATTGGCTAAGTGTTTGTTGTAATTTATTTTTGCCAATGATTTACGTTCTGGTAAATCTTGGGAAGAAAATATTTTACGAAATTGTTTGTCAACCCATAACTTTACATACACATTCAAAACACAGAACAAACTCATATTAAAATGTAGAATTTGTTAAATGAAAATTGACTTGCCAGATGTCCTATGTGTGTCTCTTGAGTACGTTTTAAAACATGCACAGTCACAATGACTGTCTATATTTTTTTGTGTTGAGCATGACAAATGCCTGATATATCCAAAAATTTCGTTTTGTTGTTTTATTTTATGATTAAATTTTGTTTTTACATGTGTGCTGTTGCCTTAATGATAATAATAATAAAAATACTAATAATTGTGGGGTAAATATTCATATCGTATCAAAAACAACCAATCAGTTAAGATAGCTGTGACTTATCTCCATTTGATAGAAGATAAAAAGAAAAGTAAAATCTTTTAAACGTTTCGTGATAAAACCACGGTTTTCGTACAGTGATTGAACAGGTTTCATTTTGTAAAGGACTTGATGTATCTTTTCTTTCCCTTGGCGGGCCCCATCATTCTTCTTACTGATTCGGCTGACGTAATCCATTGCAACTTAGTAAGACAAAGATCACATTTCACATTTTCTCAAAGAAATGTTTCATTCAAGTCACAAAATTGTCACAACATTGACTTACTGACTCTGAACAATCATTCATGTAAGGCAATGATATTCTGATTGACATAATTCACAAATTTACAAGCATGTTTAATTCAATTTGTTTCAATTTATTTTACTGGTAATGGCAGAAATGATCTTGAAAGCTACTTAAACCCGATTTTTTATTTTCATATGTTAATGGAAAGGCATCCGTTTTATTCAATTATGTTATTTTACCTTTTTAGAAAACTGTAGCAAAAAAAGCCTTCGTTTTGTAAACCTTAAGGTACTTGTAAAACTAGTTAGTACCATGTTACACAAATTAATTATCCTGCCATGTTCAATATTACTATGATCTTATATCATGCGATTCCTTACCATAAACTGTGATTTGTGTGAACAAACAGTTTATTTATGCAAAACACATATTATCAATAATTGCAAAATAGACTACATGATAGGAAATGTTTACAGGTGGTCTTTCGATCATTATTGTAACATAGAACATTGGGATGAATGAGATTGGAGTCTTTACTATTACATGAGCTTCCGGTGAGAAGATCCTGTCGGATGGATTTATGGAGTCATGATTATTCCTGATAAATTGTTCTTTCAAAATGTTATTCAAACGTCAATTGGAATTTCATGTTGACATGCAATTTGAATCATTTACAAATTCCTATTTTCTATCAACAAATTTGATTATCCTTTGGTGTCGACAACACTAACCCACCTTCTCAAAAGTTGGAAGCCAAGACTTTTTAAAATTGCTGATTGTATTATTCCAATACCTTGCAGCAGAGTTAATGAAGTATAAAATGATTAATAAAATATCTTTACGAAAAGTTCATATTGTTAGGTATGTAAAGGGTTTCGTGCACAAACAACTTTTGTCCAGCAGTCATTCTCATCAAAACGTATATCAATTCAATTTTTATATAAGTTATTGGCCTAAATGAAGACAATTAAAAATGTTCAATGAGATCATTTGATATTTATCACTAATCAAATATTGATAACTTTTAAAAACCATATGCTGTTTCTGCTTAGGGGCTCCTCACGACACAACTGTTGTATTGATATTACGGTTTTAATTGTACAGTCAGACCCCGATAATCCGGACCCCGATAATCCGGATCTCGCAGTATCCGAACGGTAGCAAACTGTAACCAAACTAATCTCTATGTAAACTCATTAAATGTTGATTCATTAATCCGGTGATTCAGTCTCCGTATCCGAACGCTAATTAGCTGTAACGGATTAGTCAATTACAGCTATTTCTGCTTCATTAATCCGAACGTTTATCAAAGCGTTCGGTAATCCAGTAGTCAAGCGAGCACCACACTGATTGAATCGTGTCAGCAGTTTGTGATTGTAATAAATTGAGATGTCTCACTTTGTGTATCTGGAGTTTGTGATTTGTGTGATAGTTATAAATATCGTATCAGAATGAGTTTAGTTGCATTTGACACTTGTCACGATGGCAAGTCCCGCCCCTAAGCGTAAACGATTCGAAATTACTGCCTCACAAAAAAAGAGAACTTTGTAGATTTAAGCAGGAAAATGTAAAGGCCAGTTTTGATTTCATAAGCAAACATTTTGGACAGGAATTTGGACATTCTATCGGCAAGAGCACAATTTCGGACATTTGGCGTAGTAAAGATAAATGGTTAGATATTTCTGAAGACTCTGCTTCACTTATCAGGGCAAGAAATGCCAAACATCAAAAACTAGAGGAAGCACTTTATGTTTGGATTAAGGAAATGACCAGTAAAAATGCCGCGGTCAGTGAAGACATTTTGTTAGTAAAGGCAAAACAATTTGGTGAAAAATTGCAAATTACTGATTTTGGCTTTTCCGCTTCAAATCTGTAAATCTAACAATCTGTAATCGGCAATTTTTTCAAACCTGAGTGAGTGTCCAGAAATGCTTTTTATGCAATGATTGCTTATTACTATATGTATCCCAGTTGTTATGTGTATATGAAATAAAACTCATTAGATATTCGTAATACGTTGTCGTCTGTCTGTAAATTTGGTTCGTTTCAGTAGTCCGAACGTTTCACTATCCGAACGTTTTTGATGAAAAACGGAAGTGTTCGGATTATCGAGGTCTGACTGACGAGGTCCTCACGACACAACTGTTGTATTGATATTACGGTTTTAATTGTATATTGGAATGATTCCCAACCCTTTAAATGAACCTATTTATATGGAGAGATTTTATGAGTAGATTACTTTAAAAGATCCTATATTTGGTGTTCATGTATTAGCGACGAACTAGACGAATTGCCTAGAAATGTTAACACCCTTAGTTAATTAATCCTACGAGACTCTAAACCGCACGAGCAGTAGAGATTCTTTGGCAGGTCTCTGTTTCAATTATGTCATTATCTCTACTGTGAAGCATTACGGAATTTCGTGGCACAAAGCAATAGATTTTTTGCCAAACACAGACAATATGCTGATAGCAACACATTACTGTTAAAGAGAGTTGGTTCGGATCATGAATAATTTAACTTTAGAAATGTCAATTAGTTTGTGTTTGTTTATCCAATGGATGGATGCACTTCGTTATCGACAACTAAAATGAGGGTCTAAATAGATCTTGTTTTCACTTTATTACCAATTTTCAGGTCATGCAAGGACACATCAAAATTTACTCTGTTGACAGCAAACCTTATGATAATTGTGGGGTCTCAAAAGCATTTGACAGTTCTTGACATACATTTACACAAACTCAGGATGTATGTCTGACTCTATTAAATAACCATTACTTCATCATTCGTTTTGGTGAATGTACAGGATGTTTCATTTTATTTTATGAGACTTGTTAATGATAGAACACATCATTTCTATGGAAACAATCGGCTTAATAAATAAGGATCCTAGACATTCAAACTTCAACTCAAACAAACTCACTCAATACAGCACTTCAAAGCTAGATTACTCAAGATGAAGTGTTTTTGTTGCATGACCATTCGGGTAATCCTACGAGCCCATGTAGTTTTCAATTATTTGAAGTTCATCAAATATGTATAGCTGTCAATCAACAATTGGACAAGGAGATTGAGAATAGCGGTTTTAATGAATAATTCATGAAGGGTTTGATAAACGTAGTTATGTAAGCATTGATAGACATGGTTCTATGTGCATTTCACTTCATGTGTTTCTATGTTAATAATTGATAATGATCAGGGCCAAGCATATTGAAGCTTTTGAATTTTTTTATTGAGATTATCAATTTCAATTTCAATTGCTTTTGTAGTGCATTGATAGATAAGCATGCTATTGACTTCAATATTGAACTGTTTGATATGCATTGATATTTTTGCTATGTTAACTTAAAAATCTTAATACATTTATTATGTTAATGCACATTTTTGATTCAGTAATACAGTATACAATGTAAAATTGTGTAATGTTTCCTAATATCATCACTTAAATACTACTGTTTAGCTGTGATGAAGAAAGTGTTTTTCAATTATGGTTCATAGCATAATAAGCTAACATTTTCATATAAATATGAATAAGTAACACTTTCCACGATTTGCATTTATATTGTTCCATTGTTAACTTTAAAATTGTCGAGTGGGACAGAAAGGGCAAAACTGAAGGCACTTTATTAATGTTGGTCCACATTTTACTTCAGTTATACAATGTAAAAGCGTTTAATGTTTCTTAAAATAGCACTTTTACATGTTCATATAGGTTTGAATGCGGAAAAACACTTTCCACAACTGAATGATTACTAAATGTTTTGATGTTTTGAAGTTTTGAAGTTTTATACTCTGTGTAAGTCATTCCGAATTATTGTTTCGGAGTGTTGAAATGTATGCTGATTAAACAATGTTAATAGGTGTAATGAAAGGTCAGATGATAAATGTCATACGAACTTTCTTAATAGATTGCCAATTTCTTAAAATTGTGTAGTTAAATCTATATATACTTCATAACTATGGAAACAATTTCGATATGAAATTACATAATGTCAGGCTGTGTTTGACAGACAATCTATTTCATTGTGAAACGACAATGTGTAATGCTTCATTGTAGAGACAATGACGTGTTTGAATTAGTGTCCTGACTCACATTACGTAACTAAACGACATGCTTATCTTGACATGTATTCCCAATGAATTGTTGCACGAAGAAAACACATTCATAATGCAAGATATTGACTAAATCATGCATCTTGATCATGCTGGGTTTTTTTCGAAAATGTTCGCTTCCCTGTCATCTCTTTGACTCTTTTAAAAAGTTAGGAACAGCATTCATGGTTGTGATCCTTAAAGGGACACACAGTATGTTTCATGATTATTAATTTGGCTTCAGTAAGAGCCAAAATACCTTATGACCTGAGTAAAGGTAAAATCGACTCCCTAAACGTGCATCTTTATCTCTAAAATGCCTAAGATATGATATTTTCTTTTTTTCACTGATAATCGGAGAATGTCCCCATCAAAAGATTTCGAAATAATTTGTCCAATTAACGTGTAAATTAGTCAAATGACCAACTTAATACCAATGTTTGTCTTTGTGTCCGCTGTAAATAAGTTTCCGAAATTACGTTTGAATCATTTATGCGTGCCACTGTCCTGTTTTCGATCACAAATCACAACATTAACCCGTTTTCTGTCATTATACTGAACTGATATGAATTAGGATTTTGATTTTCTGCAACAACCACTACTTCCCGATGAAAAAACACCATTTATGAAGTTTCAATAACATAGTCTGTGCTCCTTTAAAGGAGTAGTCTTTCTATTAAGTGTATACATCCTGATTGGTAGTGCTTATTACTATTATTTTTCGGTACTAAAAACTTCACGTTGAGTAGAGGCTATGTCTCTGATATATTTGCATGACATTTATTCTTGAGCTTGTATACGCTGAGGTCTTTGAGGTAAATTATACAGATTCTAAATATGAAGTACATTAAACTAATGAGTGTACAATTGCCAATTATGCTGAGCACTAAACCCCCATCTTTTCCTGTAAAAATCATATACTACTGTTGGTTGTTTCAAATTCAGATTGTACTTCATGATATTTTTGCGTGTGGTCAGAGTATCCTGTTATCTTATATTTGAGTTTTTTGCATGCGATAATGATGTGACAAAACTTTGTAATTCAATCAAGTGACAACGTTAATATTTCAAATGATTATTGATATTAACGATGTACAATTGCTTGATGTTTCTCAGCATAATTAAGAGGCAAGATATTTAAGTTTCATTGTCCATTCCTCATGCAATGATAATAATCTGTTTTTGGTTTAAAAGAAAAAAGAAGTCATGGAAATTTTGGGGGTTTTAATTTGTTGCTGAATTAGAATAATTACTATCAATAAATGAGAAATGTTGATAAACACACAGCAAGAGATATTTTACATGGACACAAACTTTTTTGGTAACAGTTATTATCCGAAGCTTCTTTCAATCAATCTTTTATATATACAGTAAAGCTTTGCACAAGCACGTATCACAGTAGAACCGTTCTGAAACCATGCAGAAGATATGCTCACAACATCACAACCAGAAAATATTTTATATAAAAGGGTTTTTTTTAAAAAATTTCATGTAATGCCAAGTTATGTTTCTGAAGTATTAAGGTAAACCTATGGGTAAATCTGGGATCGGTAAATTATATAAACAAGAAACATAGAAGCTTATTGCAGATTTGTTACTGGACATAGGTCTTACTTGCTTATCCAACAAAGCTGTGGAATGGTGAAGCAATGGTTTTTGATACTGTCCTTTATTAAGAAAAATAAAATAAATTATAAAAAGAAAGACTCTCCCTATCATTAATCTCATAATTATCATTGTTTAGCCTTTATTTAAGTTCGTTCGGGATTGCCATAAGACATAAAACCGGAGAGTTGCTGACTCGGCATCATTTCCTTATTACAACTGAATTGGGTGACCAGAACCTGTTTTTCAGTTATTATCAGTTAAATTATGATCAGTCTTTAACCTGCACACATAGTGAAAAGTGTAAAGTCGATTTATATTGAATTTCAAAACTGTTTTGCATTTTAAATAAAAAGTTTTGTGACAACCAAATTGCCAAATAGACCTGTAATTCGAATTCGTTTGTTAAAATGGTAATTTCATGAATCTAGTGTTTAAAATTTCTTCATTTACAAATGGACATCTTACTGAGGGGAATAGATTTTGTAAAATTCTTGAAATTCAGAAATCGATTCTTTTATGTTTTCAGTCATTATAATGGAGTAATTGTAATGTACCTGTGTTTAGTTCCCAAAAGATATAATTAGTATTATGTTCAGTTAATGTTAAGATATTGAGTTCAGTGTTGAACTTACTAGTCCGTTTACCTAAGACAGGATAAATATATTAATCTAAAAAGATCTCAAAAGATAAACTTGCTAAACTTATATTTAGCACATAGTCAAATATATGCATAACATATTACATGGCAAATTGTGGACTTTCTTTATCCTATGAAAAGCTGTTGCAAAAATATACAACGTTTAGAAAATAAACAAGTTCATTGCTGGTGTTCTACTTATGAAATTTATACTGTTATTTAATATTTTTCAAATCATGTAAAAAGTGTTAAGTCTGTGTGAATGATGAATATGACTATGATATGTTATGGGATCGTTTGGGATTCTAAGTTACATAATATCTTATCTCAGACGTATGCTCAGACATTTTCTTATCGTGAGTGCCTGAACGTTTAAAACGAATTTGTTTCCCCTCTATATCGCAAATCGAAAAGTAATTTAACTAAGTGAAATGAAAATGTTCCAACTGTAGTGTAGAAATGACTTATACTCACAGATCTGTGTAATGTGTGACTATTATAATGTATTCGATAGGTAACAGAAGCCCCATCATCTTACATTTAGAACCAAAAAAGCAATCAAAATGTCTTTGATAACGTAGCTACCTCAACTTGTCTTTTCTTGCTGTCTTGTATTTCTTCTATTGTTACTTTTTTGTAAAATGTCTCTAATAAACACGTAGAAGGAAATGGTTTATCTCAAAGTTGCCAGAATGTGTGTTTTTAGTTTGTAGAACTCTCATTTAGTAATATAAACATGAAATCGGACACAAAATGTGGCTTATTTTTGTAATGTCGAGGTTTACAAAGGTTGAGTATGAATGTAATTGTTTTACAGCCAAAAGTCACCAATTAAAATGTATATCCCCAGTTAATGCATCAATTTATCAAAATGTTTCACTAGAGTAAAATGTTTTGATAAATAATGTTTTAACCAAGTTATCAGATGAATAAAGAAGATTATAAATATATATAATATGTGTGTGTTTATGTATGTATATATATTATATATATATTGGCGCCCAACTATTCTATTATCGATACCACTACTTGACTTTCGTGACTATCAACTGAGAAACCGCTAACTTTTACTCTTGCTTGAAGGGTGACTGAGAGTGTCTGAAACAATCACGCGAAAAACAATCATGATACGTCATTTATCAGACACGACCAACCTGGACTCGAAATTCTTCAAATAATGGTCTTATTAACATTTTTTTTACAAGACACTGTTTTCTGTTTTTTTGATATACTAAATCAATGTTTGCTAAGTTTCTTCAGAGGAAGTTATAAAAAAGATTGGATTTAGTGAATCAATGATTAAACCAGTTTGAAAAAAAGAATATTTATTTTCCCAGTTTGTAACAGATTATAATTGCAAAACTTTAAAGTTAATGATGCACGCTTTGAACCTGTCACAGTTACTTTTATACAATATTACACTTATTAAAAATGAATTATAAATGATAGAAAACGCTTGAACACCTGATTGCAGAGGATCCGGAACATTTAAGGATTGATATCTTTATAGCAAACAAGATAACATTATCAAAATAAATTCTATGTGTGTTGGTACACAACTAAATCTATCTGATTAATCTACAATGAAGATGGGTATGTGTCAGTTTTAAACAATCTGTGATTTTAATATCACCCTGTTTGAATTTTAGACATGCAAACCAGAAACTTGGCTCTCTCATACAGCATTGTGAGGTTTGTTGTTCGTGTTCTTTCATGCTGTTGAATAAGAAAAACAACAACTTAGAGTGAAATGAAAAATATGGAAGCAATGTTACTTCCTTACGTTTTCCCCCCGAACATTATTCAATCCCATTTTCGTGCTGTGTTACAGGAAGGTTAATATGATAAGAGGTCTTTATTGATCCCCTTGCAACTAAAGGCCAAATAAGATTCCATTTGCCTCCCAAAAGAATATTTGAGTGCTTGCTCTAAATCCTACACAACCATCATCTTACTTCTTATGTTACCTTTGGGATTTGATTATCTTCCTTCTTACGAGTCGAAACCATTATCAAATAGAAAAACAAATGCCAAATTTGTCTGTTGTCTGCATTTTGTGCTTGGGAAAGATTTTACTATATATTAAAACTGAAAGATAGTGGGACATTTTCAACATATTTCTGATGAATGTCTCTGATTTAGATTTTTCATTACGTAACTTTTTAGAATGACAATTTCTGAGTGTTTACCCGCCATTTGCATGTGCAATAAGGGATTAAATATTAACTGCATGAAACGCTTCAACATTTTAATCACAAGGAAAGATTTTAGATTTTCACTTTTACAAATAGATTACTCTAAAATAACACAAACATTTGTATTTGTCTTTTTAATATGATTTATTCTCAAGTGCATGTAACATTATTGTATCTACGAATGATAATCAAATACATTGTGACAAGAATCCCTAATCTAATTTCCTAATCAAAACTGATGATGGTGTTTGGTAGTCCATATGTATATTTACAAATTGCAACTCCCAAAAAGTCAATCTATTGATTGCTAGGTGTCGTTTCGGGGAGCTATCTGTATTCTCTAAGATCTTATTTGGTTTTCAATCAAATGAGTTGCATAAATGATTAATAATTTTCAATCAACAATTGTATAAGAAGATTTAGATAAGTCGTGGTTATAATTAAATAATTCATTATAACTCGACCTTTAAAAAACATTGCTGTCAGATATTGTGTTATAATAATACGTGCTGACCAACTTCTGACCATAATCCATGAGTAATGTTTGCAGCGGGCAGTAATTTTCATGTAAATAATTCAGTGGGAATGTTGCACAATATAAATCAGTTATTGATACATAAATTGTAATCAAACCATGTAGGTTAATTGTATAGTTTTAATCTCTCGTTGTCAAGTATTAAACAATTGGGATCGGCTTCCAATAATTAATTTGTAACGAGGTTTCAACTATCATTAACGTGCAAAAGACTTGATACTAGTTGATATGTCTTGTTTGTGTCTCCTTATTAGGTTTTAACAATGTGTATATATATATAGTATTTGTGGGTCGCAACTTTTATAAGTGCTGATCAACAGAAATTGATGATGTTGCGAAGCTTTTGATTTTTTTATATAGTCTTTAATTGTGCTATTAATTTCGATGCGATTAGAATTCTATGGTAAGCATTCATAAATGATCGGTCAAACAATCAATCAGTAAAATATTGGTCTGACTAAAACTATAATGAAAACGATCTTCATTTAGTAAAATATACAGAATTAGTGACTCTTAATAGACACCAAAAACTTTAGTGATGTAGCCAAGACATTTGTACATTGATCGAACAGGTTTGCTTTCGATTAAGAACTATCGATATTTTTCTTTCCTTTCGCAGACTCCATCATTCAAATTGACTCGAGGTGATGTAACTTATTGCATCTTAGTGAGAGACAGGTCCTATTGGAAATTTTATCAAAGAAATGTTTCATTTCCAACATCTCAGTTAATAACGTGTCACAAAAATGACTTATTGACTCTGAAATATCAATCTTATAAGACAATCAAATAATGATAAACTAAACTAGCATGGTTATTCAAGTTGTGTTCATATTTTAACGGGCAACAGTAGAATAAATCTTGAATGCCGGAGTTATCATCAGGCTGTACTAAATGAACTGAGTTCATCGTTTGTAAAGACAATGTGAAATGATTTGAAATAAAAACGAGCTTTTTAAATTGAAAAAAAGAATATTGTATATCATTCTTTACCAATGCTTGTTGTATGCTTATCCCGTCACCTCTTACAATTTTAATGGGATGTTGGAAAATGGAAAAAAAAAAAAAGAAAGAAAAGTTATTGCTATGTTTACTGTAAATTTCAGTACTATTTAGAACAATGTTATAGAGGTTATTTTTCCATAGTTTAACCAAATGAAAGATGTTGGCTTGATATAAAGAGATTCGTTACCATAAAATGTGAGTTCTGTTTTAAGTTATGTGACCCAAAATAATTGAACTAATTTTTGTAGTGCACATATTCTCAATATTTGCAAATTGCCGTAAATGAAGTAATAGAGAAGCTGCCTATTAGAAAAACATGTTTGTTTTATTAAATATTCATGATAAAACAATTATTAAAATGTAATTCTCATGTTGGCATGCAGTCTGAATCAGTTACAAATATATCTTTTATCAATTTAAGATTTGATAATCTTTTGGTGTCGACAACAAGTAACATTTTGAAAAGATGGATGCCGAATGTTCTTTTTTAAAAATTATGATTGAATCATTCAAATAACGTGCAGCAGAGTTGATGAATTATTAAGTGATCAAAGAGTGTTTTTTTTGGAAATGTACATAATTTTGTTGACGGGATTTGTGCAGAAACTAGAGTCTAGAACTAATTGACATCACAAAGACTTTCACTTCTATCATTCTGACGTGATACATAGAGCTAGACGTTTATCGAGTCGTAAATAAGTCTCTGTCAGGTAAACCAATGTGTATTTAAAATTACTCTGTTTGGTTATGAATTAACTTTGTCAGATCGAAATACATCCTAAACTGCAATGGTTTCTACAGTAAACTGGCTAATGTACCACAAGAAATGTAAAAAGTAAATTTAAAAGATCAATGTTTTTCCCTTTTGTATAGTTCAACTTATACAATGATATGATTTGTTTTTATGGGTCCCTTTGCAATTGGTTGCCAGGTAAGAATCCATTTTAACGCACTTATTTAACTGATTTCTCTCTACAGATATGTAAAAGCATTATCGCGCTCATAATGTTACCTAAGGGATTTCAGTATGTGTACCTACAAATAAAACAAACAAACACGTGGGCTGAACCGTTATGGTATAAAAACCATAACATCTTCGATGTTTGTTCTGCTTAGATGTTTAAATATTGGTTGAATATTTGTTGAATGTATCAAAACTGGAGGAATGTAAGTATTCTCAACATATCTATGCTTAAATTCTCTGAAATACTTTACGTTAAGGAGTCAATTTCGTAACTATCACTGCCTAACTGCCGCTTGAACATTCATTTTTAGTATAGTCAAGCAATGAGAATATATATGTTGTGTTTTATCAGAGAGAAAATCTTTTGTAAATGTATTGGCTTATATTATCGACAAGTTGAAACAACTTTTATTTAATTGGGATCAAATTTCAACATGTCAATGGTTTTAAAAAACTCTATATTTGCCATGATGCTCCTTATCACATCAAATCCAGTTAAAATTAGCTGTCCGGAAGTCCGTTATTACATCTAGAGATTTACACACCTATTACGTTGTTAGGGATGTATCACAGTGAATTGTGTGGAAAAATATAATGTCAGCATCATTTCTGTGCATATATTGTTGACAGAACACTTGTGTGTTGTTTATTCATTCATTTGTGCAAAAGTAAATAAACAAATTAGGCCAAACAATCCATAATGAATTTTTAAGGATAGTTATATACAAACGTCAGCATGTGACATTAATGAAAATGCAAAAGAATTTCGTATTTGTTTTGTTGAAGTCTAACTTCTTGCCCTCATTTTATTCCTTAAAGTTCAGCTGAACATGACCTCAATCAGTAATTCTCTAGATGTAATGACGGATCATTACATCTAGTTTTAACTATATTGTATCACATCATGTCAAAGACATTACTGTAACACATTAATGTGTTGTTTAAGGGACGTTATTGTAAAATATAGCCTTTTACCCCTTTTCTGAACCTATTTACACAATGAGTTATTTCATATGTATATGACTTTTAAGATTTTTAAGGAAGGATAATTTATCAGTAGATCAAAATTGCTATTTTTCTACACCTGATAAAAATGATTATGATCTTAAGTTGGTAACGTTTAGAAACCTGATTGGAGCACTGCCTTATCCGAGTAAAATAATGTAAACATGTCAAAACAGTAACTTCATAGGTCACTCTGACCAGACGCCTTTGACCAGCTGTACACTTAACATACCGAGAGTAGAGATTCATTATGAAAAATTTTTAACAGACAAGGATAAGTGATAATCCCGACAATTGCAAATGACTGCCTTATTTGATCAATATTATGAAAACAAATTCAATCGGGATGCTATCCCGAAAAGAATTTCTGACTCGAGGAGCATGTTAACATTTCCGTATTGAACACGAAATGTTGTTTTCTGAAAGTTACACACGCTAGCTTTTATAGCGGACATACGATAACTGCACCAGTAAACTCAAACCAATAATGTTTAGTTTCAAGTTCAGTGAAAGAGAAAGTTGCATTATACGGGATGTAATTGATGTATTGATGTATTCTATTTTAAGCTCCTGTTGAAAAAGTCAAAGTAACGGACTGTGGAGCAGAAAGAATCATTCCTTTTTTCATACTTCGCTTGACATAACCCATCAAAACTTTAAGATTAAGTTTTTGTTCATTCCAAAAATGTCAAACACAAAGGACGCAACATAAAATACCTATTAGATTGTGAATGATCCATTTTTTCAAAGATATTTTGTGTGTCAAAATAATGATAAGTAGTTTAATTTTTATTCCAAAATCGTGGGATCGACGAGTTATTCGTACTGTGTGGTCTATGAGATGTCAGATATGATTCGTACCACTATTTAGACTTAAAGCATTCCCTTAATATAGTGCCGCTGTCAACTGCATTGATGTTTGAATATGCAAAAGCTCAATAGTAACATATATATCAAGTCAATCATATTTTTTCTTTATGAAATCAAAGTCATGTCACTATCTCTACACAATCACCAGTCTATCTCCAGGACTAAGTGAGCGTGCACAAGCCACGCATAATGCTTAGGTCTGCAAGTCACAACCTCCTGACAGTCTCGCCCACCCGTACAGCTTCATACGGGGACAGAACCTTCCGAAAAGCTGGTGCTGTAATCTGGAACCAACTTCCTGAAGACATTAGAAAATTTGAAGATCTGGCAATCTTCAGATCTAGTCTGAAGACCATTCTCTTTAGCAGAGCACATGAACAGTAGCCTGGATATGTTTTGCGCTATATAAATGCCTAGTTTATTGTTATCATTATACAATGTCGTTAAAAATACGTTATATGCCTTCCTCACATAGATGATATGCTGAAAGCAAAGCATTCTGTTCACGAGAAATGTTTCCGTCATATAGAAGTTAAACCAAAAGAGTAATTCCTGGTTGAACAGCGCACTCTTAAGATTAGATATTGTTAGTAAATATGTAAAATGTCCTTGGAATAATATGAAATGATAGATTAGTAAAGCGAATGTCTTATAAAGAGGAATAATTAGCACAGACAAACACGAAATTAATAATTATTGAAAGAAGAAAAATCCCTTCTTTATTGCAAGGAGTGTAACCCATAGTTTTGCAAATATGGCAATGAATATAGCATACATAATTGCTGGTTTTCCTTTATCTCAATAACTAAAATGCCAATTAAAAGATACTTAACATTTTTATGATATGAGTCAAATACATAAAATACAATGATGTAACTTGTACAAATAATTCCCACAAGAATTCCTAGATTTGTTTTATATAACACTATGATTTTATTATAGAGTATAACATTTCCAGATATCCTAATGGGGGAATATCTTACATGTTTTAAAAAGATAACACATCAGTGTGAAAATCTTAAGGGGCATTTGCATAGCCTTATCGAACCTTATACGATTGTTTACAAAGTTAGTGTAATGATTTAAAGGAATGTCCGTCAAAAGGTAACCTTTGTTTTCGTTTCCAGAGATTTCTGTACGAATCTTTCTCTACGAAAATGTGAAACAGTCGTTGAACATGAAAATAGGGGTTGGTCGGTAATACCTTAATATTAGATTTCCGCTATTTACATGAATACGAAATTTTCTGACTGTGGTAAGCTGCTTATATTTATTTCAATTATTAGAATATCACAAAAATTAACAGTCGTTGAACAAGAAAATATGGGTTGGTCGGTAATGCCTTAATATTAGATTTCCGCTATTTACATGAATACGAAATTTTCTGACTGTGGTTAGCTGCTTATATTTATTTCAATTTTTAGAATATCACAAAAATTGCATTCATCGTTGAAGATAATGTTAATGCAAATTGAAAAATGTCTCTTCCTTGATTAAATTAACATGTCATCCAGACAAGGCGCAGCACAGAACGCGCTGTAGTAACATTAATGTCCACTCAAAGGTTAATCTTGAAATGACTGTTTTCATGCACTGTTGAGTTCAACTCTGATATCTCGAGCAACGAATGGTATATGTATACGAATAGCATCCTAAAAAATATAACTGTAATAATCTATATTTTTTGTTATGTATGTTAAAGTTGTCCTATCAAGGTGAGGTGAAGTGATATTGTGTTTATCGCACCTTTCAGTAGTATTTCCCTTCTTTGCGGCTTCTGGTTTTACTGCAGGGAGAAAGTCGGCAACACCAATGTGGTTATGCATTGCGGTGAAACCTGCGAGCATAGACTGGAACTAGCGAACCATGGGTGGTACCACGCTGAAATCCAGTGTATCATTGCACCGAAACCTTGCTGCGTGTAAACAGTTCCCTACTCCAGACAAAGTTGCCGATTTGACTGGATTAGAACCACGGACATCTTGATCCGAAGCCGAACGCAATTAACACTGCGCTATTCCACCCCTATCCTCTCAAATGTAAACAAATGGTATTATAATATAAAAAACACACGTTTATGTCGAGAAATTTGCCATCTCGTTAAAAGTTCTCTTGAGTTCTATAATGCTTGTTAACAAATGAATTTGCTTGAACGGACAAGAAAAACTAGGGAACAATACCAATCAGTAGAGTGTGTATTGAATGGAACGGTTCTTTCAAAAATATATTGATGTATTATTTTATAATTCTTAGCAGTTAGAGTCGATGTAAGTGACATGAATGCAGAGAGAATAATTAGTCATACTAACCTTAAGTGACATGAGCCAGCACACCATGTAAAGTCACATAATCCACTGGGAGCCCCAGAGACATAAGAGACTTACTAGGTTAAATTTCAGTAATGGGAAAACAAATCAAAGAAAGAATGGATTTAAATTAATTGTTATCAAAGGGTAAGGAATATCAAAAACAGACATGCTTTAAACTTTTGCATTATAAATGTGCTTTTACATGCATCAACGGAATAGGCCAATGCATAACAAAGTAAGTATGGTGTTTATTGATGAAATCAAAGTCAGGACTGATGCATTACACAATGTCGTGCAATGCCACAATGAATAGTATCAAACTGAGGGTATGTTGAGAGCTCACATAGGAGTAAAGGAGATTCGCTAAGGCAAAGGTCAAAATCATTATTATTTTTTCAGGGAATGAAAATTGGTTAAAAGAAGCGACGAAAGACGTAAATTATTCAACCATTCATAATATATTTAAACAGATATTTCACAATTCAATACAAAACAGTATTGTATTGGTTCAAAAGAGTGCGGCATAATTTTCGAGTTGATATATAACATAAATTGTGAGGAATGTAGGTTATGATTTTCAATCCTTTAGATGATTCACATAGAAAGTTTTCTCCCCCATACAATAAACCTATATAAATATATTGATCATGATTGACCAGACCGGAAATACTCTAATATTTTTTCTTTTTCAATTCAATTAAGTGAGGTGCACTGCATTATCGACACCCTCAAATGTTTTTCTGAATTAAAGCTACTCAGCAGAAAGCGTTTTTGTTGCGTGAGAATTCTGTTAACCGCGAGACCCCGTTTAGTTTTCATTTATTCGATTTCCATCAATAACTAATACCTGTCAGTCAATAGCAAGACAAGGAGATTGTGAATACCAGCTGTGATGAATAATTCATATAACTACATTATGTAAGCATATAAAACATGCTTCTACCTGCATGAATTGTATGGGCTTCTATATAAATACTTGAGATTAGTCAGTTGAAAGTATGATTAAGCTCTTGAATTGCATTGATTTCGGACATCAATATAATGACTGCAATTTTGAAGCGTTTCTAGTGCTTTGATAATGATTTTCATTCATCGACTTCATTATTGGCCCATGGATCGTTTGTAATTTTATGAATCATTTCCTTATCAACTGAGTGCATTCTTTGATTACAACATACATTCATGTACATCTAATTTATTTAGGACATGTAATATGGTTGTTTGTGTAATTTAAAGAAATATCGGTAGCAGCTAAGATAATGATTGGTTTCTCTTTCAATAAGAAAACATTATGTTTCTTATCATAGTAAAATGAAATATACATATTCATAAAATGGTTTCTAAAGCTATAAATGGGAAGCTACAACGGAATATGTTCAGGTCAATAATAAATGTTTTTAAAAAAACCTTATATTCCACCAACTCTATTCAATCCTGCAGATGAAAATTACTATTACAAAATACTTATTTTATTTCAGTTTCACGCTTTGTATTTGAAAAAAACTTCTTTCCAACTTGCATTGAACTTCTTATTTCATCCAAATACAGTTTTTCTCATATCTATGGTGCCCATCGGAAACAAACACTTTACATTAAAGTAACGTGATGCTATCAGAATATCATCCTTAAGGGGCAGACAGGATTATGCAATAACATCGTGTAATGCATCACTGTAGACACAATGACATGATTGACAAAGGGTCCTGCCTCTGATTGCATAAATAAGCAATATCATTACCTTGGTGTACATTGCACTATTAAGCTCTTGCACGAAGAAAACAGTATTAACGCAACATGTTGACAAGGGCCTGACTTTTGATAATGTTCGTTTAAGTCTGAATATAGAGCAGTAAACTTATGAGCAACGCATTAATATTTCATGTTTCAATATTTAATGTGTTAAATTCAATTGTAAAAGTCATTTGTGCGCGCCATTGTCTAGTTTTCGATCATAAATCTTGACTTGTTTCCTTTTCTCACTATGCTAACTGATAAGCATTAAAATTTAAATTTTCAGAGTAACTACTATTTGTCGATGAAATACACCATGTTGAAATGTTGCATATTGTCCGCCCTCAACACACTCGTTGCCTCTTTGACAACATACTTGATCAGCTTCATATTCACAATGTGCTCATGAAGGAGATAACATGTTTAAGATGAACGCGCACAAATGTAAAATCTTGTGCAATGAATACGCAAAAAGGTTTTGTAAATTATTTAAAGCTGGCTATAATTGCATCATATGAGATTCTTAAGAAATATGATGTGACAGATTTGTGATTAGAACTTGGAAGCAAACACTTTTTCAGTCTAAGAAGTCCCAATGGGACAAGTGGCTTACCAAGACGTGATATATGGCATGAGCTGGGGTCAGTAAGGAGAATTATTCATTCTGCTTCCTAGATACCGGTATGACTCTTGCCGCGAAAGATTTATGAAAAGAAAGAATTTTGTTAAAATTATTCAGCAAAAAGAAGTCTTTTTACGTATTGCACACAAATAAGATAAAAATTGCAAATAGCTAGAGTTTCTGAGGCAAATAGAACTTTCTGTTGAAATAGTACTTATGTTGTAAATATAGTTTAGTTTGCACTCGATATAAAATGCTTTTGGGAATTATGGGTCATGATCTAATTTCCTGATATTAAACACTAGACAATTTTTAACTCAAAATTCAAAATGGATTTCTTTAAAGATTAATTATAACTATGAGTTGCAGTTGCAGCATGTATGTTGATGCGTCTGGCTCTGTCAAATTACTCATTCATCTTGTCCAAAGATTAAGGAGAGCTTATCACAAAAACCGGCATTCGTGATATCATACGTGAAATAGTGTTTAATTTTAGGCACCATAATTTTTCAGGCAAATACATCATATTCTTTGCACAATTCCTCCCGCGATAAATTGTCCTTTTCCTTAGTATGAAAGAAAAATAATCTCATGGAAATTCTTCTTAAAACACAATATTGATTTGTCGGTACTTTTCTCTGAATGAAAACATCGGAAACCAATACATTAAAATCTTAATCAATGTAGGAAAGCTTAATAATACCTTGCATAAAGCAATATCCATTATAAACATTGAGACATAAACCTATAACGATTTTTCACCTTTCTAGATCGCATTATTGTTCATAGTATTTGCAATTTCTATGTTTATTTGTTGGAATTTTAATTAAAAACTTAAAAAACTAAACAAGATCAATAGAGCTTTCACGTAACAACTTAAGGCCGAGTAATGTTTCTCATTTTTATGTACATAAAATATCACAGAAAAGAATTCCATTTGAATATTTTGATTGATATTCTGAGGCAGACATTTTTTAAAACCAATTTTGTGAAGCAAATCATCAAGTATTTCCTGAGATTGATAAATAAATGTGTTAACGTCACCAAAATGTTGTCAGAACTTTAACAATATCTACGTTATAATAATCATGAATAGTATCAGCGTAGAAAAAGTCTCTACTGCTGTCAATCTTGCAGTCTCTGGCGAGATTCGAACCCCCGAAACAGAGTTGCCATTGCACTTTCCCGATCCTTGTCTTTCTTGATTCCTAACACAAATTTTGACAGATACCAAACAATAACGGAAAAACACCATAGTCTCCATTCTCTGTATTAAATAACCACTAAGTGTAGGTTCGTAAAAAGGGAGATAACCCAATTCCCTAAAGCAATATTAGGAGGCAGATGATGGCTGCGATCGTGCAATGAAATACGCAATAGGGCAACAAATCCATTTAATGTGGCCTTCAGTTCAAATGGACTGATAAAGGTCTAATCTCTTAATGTGATATATGAAACTTGAAAATTCAGTCATCTTCAGTGAAGCTTACACAAGGGAAGAAGATATTATCCTTTAAAACAGAGTTCAACCAAGAATATTGATTTTGCTCAAAATTTGTTGAAAATACCGATTCAAATAATAAACTGCAAATCCCTCGGCGCTCTTAGATTGAGAATATAGAAAAGGTGATCTGCCAAAGCTACTTAATGTGAATTTGTGGGATTTAAACAGTCTTATTTGCATAATTTAGACGCAATACCTCCATAGATGAAATAACATTTTCAAATAGTAATATTGATTATGACAATGAATAATAAAGTTTATCGGTAAACTCCAGTTTAGAAAATATTTTTGTCAATTGTATTTTAATTTTCAATTACATTTTTCCTTGTTTACCTGGAAAATTATTATATCTTGGGAATTCAGTTTGACTCTCGGCACTAGAAATTAGAGATGTGGTCAAATTGTTGCTTGAATTTTTATAAATACAAAGTCAAATCCATCCTCGGTCAGCTGCATTTATGTCTGAATGTTCCGATACTCTTCAATTCAACTCCCCTGTGACTATTTATCTGTAACGTCCTCAAATTGTTATTTGCCTTAAAGAGCCACTCCGTGAGTTGTTGGAGTCATATATGCCAAACTTAATCAAAGGTGTCATTTGATCACGAAGTACCGACTGTTACTAATAAGACACATTTTAAAGCTTATTGGTTTTTTACACTGGCAATATGAAGGTAGAACGTCGCAATTATGATCGAAAACCGGACAGTGGCGCGCGTCAAATAGTCAAACGTAATTTTGGAGACTTATCTAAAACAGCCAGGAGGGCAGTTAGGAGTTGACAGTGTTTGTTAGGTTATATAACTAGTATGCATGTATATTGGACGTGATATCCACACCTCTTTGCATTTATAAGGCTTTTTTTAGATTTTCATGGAAAACCAGTAGTTGTCATATACATGTCTTTTGGACATGAAAGGTTAAGATGTTTTGGTTTTATATCACCACATATGACATTTAGGTTCGTATCAAAGGTAAATAATATGTTATGAAAATCACGGAGTGGCTCTTTAAATCGATATTTTCAGTCCGTTAGTATTTACAGTCTTTTCTCGATAAAATGAAACCATCCATAACGTTTATCTTAAGTGATTATGTTTTTATGAAGAATGAAAATTGCAGTTTCAATGGGAAAAACTTGTTCTACGGTATATTTATTGAAAATGATTGTGCTATGTTGTATTTTCAAAACGAAAGAGCGGGTGATTATTATAATTGCATTAATGTTGTAAATATCCTAATAAAGTATTTACTTGATCTTTGAATCATATCATTTTGTGCAATTGAATACTTCATACACGACGAATGTTTGTTAATTCATTTTACAGCGATTTTTTTTACTGAATCAACGATCGTTAGGAACGCATGATATGTTTACGTGTACACACAACGATTTTAAGCTTTCCGATGATTAATATGTAAGAACTGTTGGCATGGTCGTATCAGCCTCACGCACTCTGTAACCAGTAGAATAATAAAATCAGCTATTCATAAAAATGTAAAAAAATTTATTTCTTCTATTCTTAGAGAATGTTATTTTGGCGGTTGGAAAAAGCATTTAATCTGATATTCATAACCATTCGCCATCAATAAGAATTCGTCAATTATTCAAATTGCATGTTGACATGGAATTCCAATTAGAAATTAATTGATTACACTGCTGTTTTGAAAGTACAACTTCCCTATTAAAAAACACGTCCCGATCAATAAATAATACTTGCATCTGCATTGCAAAAACAAACTAAATAAATTTTCCATAAATAATATATTAGTAAAAGCTTTTATTGTATGTATTCGTGAGCTATAGGCATCAACGTGCCCAACACTGCTTATACTTTAAATGGCAATCAAATAGACCGCACAGAAATAGAACAAACAAATTTCATTTTACTAATACTATTGCTTATTCATGGGTTACTATTAGCACTAAGAGCAGCACCCTTCCACAATGATAATTTATTTTTCAAAATTAACACGTTATGTAAGTTCAATCCTCTCTATCTAATGGATGAATTTTGACTGAAAAACTCATCCAGCAGCTACCCCAAAACAAGAAACATGACAAATGTAAGCTACTCACATGGCAATTTTCTCCGCCGCTAGCTATTAAACGAAAGATAAATTCTATAGCTATTACTTTTTGGTAGGAAGCATGCCCTTCATACAATGCATCCATTGAGTTATACTCAGTAAGCGTCGAAATCCGCTTCTTCCAATCAAACACGGTTGTAACAGCAAAACAATGAAATTTGAATGCTTCTCAAGAATTACGTCGTTGACTTTTTCAAATGATCCGTTAGTTAATTAAGAAAATTTTTGTTTGTTTTCATATCTTGAGACATCGGTCAACCTTAAGGAAACATTTTTATATGCTTCAGATACCTTGTCAATTCAATGTCAATATTATTTATCAGGACACTAGTTGGAAAAGCAGGTGTTGCACTACTTTTTTCAAGGTGTATATTATTCAAATGAAAATGATATCGTTAAAATGATTTATTCCATCTGTCACAATTTTGAATTCAAATAGTATATATACTAATGATGATAATGACAAAAATATAATTAAATTAAGACAAAAGCGGGACACACAAACACAAAGTGACATAAACACGCAATCAAGTTTGTTGCACATTTCAAGCGGAATGCAATAGCCACATATGACTGATCATTTTGAGGTCCTTGGCCAACGTTTTTCGACATTTTTGTGATTGGAATCTTGGAAGTGAAACACTTTTTCTTCCAAAGGTCCCATCGGGACCCGTTTCTCGCTAAGGTACAATGGCTTATGCCACACCGAGTCAGTATAAAGAATGATATTTTCTGCTCCACGGCCTTTTACGTCAACTATAGCCGCAAGGGGGTTAAGAAATGTATACATCAATTTCTCCTTTAACAGGAAACATTTCCGCTCCCTGCATGAATACCCGATAGCTAACAATTCAAAGTTTTCGGTACTTAAATTTCTCTCTCGTTAAAAGTGAAAATGGTTTTATAGCTTCGCATTGATGTATTCAAACAACGCAGGGTGTTATTACAGAACGCGGGCAATATTCCTGCTCAGTTTACGCAGTGATTGGTCACAGTGCCATATTATATTGACGAGCTTACATGCTAGTGAAAGATATTCCGTTGAATTGACTCATTCGTCGTTGTGCAATGTTCCGGCGTGATTTAATAGAAATTATATCAAATAAAAGATTGTTGGAAAACGCTTAAATGGGCAGTTGCATTTTGTAAAGAAAAAAGTCGTAAAAACGAAAATTTCCATTCCAAATTTTTATTGATATTTTATTTTCCTATACAACTACAGATGATCGGATTGAGAAGTGAAATCTTATTACCCTCTGAAAAATATGCATTTTGTTAATTGTAGAAAATTTGAAGAAATAACTTTTCAAAAAAGGTCTACTGCCGCATTCATACAAAATGAATATAAGTATACATTAACTATGAATAGTATACACTGAACTATAAATGTTTATCCTTGTATTGTTTTAATTGTATTCATATTAGCAATAACCCATGCAAATTTAAGTTATATTATTACATATCTAATTGGTCTTATTGAGTGTAAAAACATGTTTTATACAGTGAATTGCCATATTTTAATGAAAACAATAAATACTATCATACTGACATTCAATAATAGTAATTATTGTTTTCACGCAACTTTGTATACAACCACGATATTTATACATGTATCTCTTTTATTTCCATGATATTTAATTCAACTGTTTTGTAAGTCTTTTAGAAGCATTGTGAAAGAAACGTGGCCACTTTGTCCATGTTAGAATATTTCTGTCCAGTCCACTGATTTATTCTATTTGTAATAGTTAATCCTCCAAACGAATAAGTGAAAGGAGAAACATGTTTTTGCGCTACTTCGATATCTACAATGGTGTCTTTGTGAAATATGAGATCACCGGATAATCTCCTACCAGCCGTTCCAAAGTCAATCTGAAATCTATCGGTCAGAGGTATATCTCATATTGTGCTCATTCTCTTTGGAACAGTCTCCCCAATGAAATCAAGAACTCTCCTTCTCTTTGGAACAGTCTCCCCAATGAATTCAAGAACTCTTTTCTCTTTGGAACAGTCTCCCCAATGAATTCAAGAACTCTTTTCTCTTTGGAACAGTCTCCCCAATGAATTCAAGAACTCTCCTTCTCTTTGGAACAGTCTCCCCAATGAATTCAAGAACTCTCCTTCTCTTTGGAACAGTCTCCCCAATGAATTCAAGAACTCTTTTCTCTTTGGAACAGTCTCCCCAATGAAATCAAGAACTCTCCTTCTCTTGGGAACAGTGTCCCCAATGAAGTCAAGAACTCTCCCTCTCTTGGGAACAGTCTCCGCAATGAAATCAAGAACCCTCCTTCTCTTTGGAACAGTCTCCCCAATGAAATCAAGAACTCTCCTTCCCTTTGGAACAGTCTCCCCAATGAAACCAAGAACTTTCCTTCCCTTTGAAACACTCGCCCCAATGAAATCGAGAAATCTACTTCTCTGTGGAACACTCTCCCGTCTCATTTTATTCCAATAAATTCATGAACCCTCCTTCTCTTTGGAACAGTGTCCCCAATGAAATCAAGAACTCTCCTTCTCTTGGGAACAGTGTCCCATTTGAAAACAATAAAACTCCTTTTCTGTCTGTTCTAAGGCTCCAAACTAAATACACTTTTTTCCAATTATTAATTTTAGGAGCCATAGCTACGCATTGACCGACCGACAACAGCGCATTATAAATACACCTTTTAATATTATCATCATCATCATCACTATAAACATCATCATCATCATCATCATCATCATCATCGTCGTCGTCGTCTCTGTCATTTTTGTTGTTATTTTAATTATTTGTTTTAACATTATCATCATCACCATCATCGTTATCGTTGTCATTATGATTATTATCATTATTATTATTATAATCATTATTATTGTTGTTGTTGTTGTTGTTGTTGTCGATAGTACTATTATTATTGCAACAGAGACAATTTGATCTCTGTGAGTATAGGTATATAGGGAGAAACAGGCTAGGGGTAGTGATCAAACACGTTTCATTGACTATGTCTGAGTTTGCCAGACATTATCGAATAGGCTTGACAAACAGACTGAAATATTTAGATAATGACACTTTTGTGCACGAAGCGTTCCATTTTTGTTACTGTGGATGTCAAACAGTTGGTTTTATTGTATACATGTATTTGTTTTGAGTGGCAGACATTGCCATCAGGTAAATGGATTGCATCGACGTCTTGTTGCATCAGTCTTGAAAACAATGGGATGTTAACGATCACGTTCACAGTGCGTTTGAAGGTAAAGTCTGATTTGTGGAATAATGACACCTATTAAACACTACATAAACAGAGAGTGCAGCGTCATTGTGAAGATACATGAAGCCACATGATTGAAATGTACGATCTGACCGTATTTTAGAAACGAATAAACTTTTTACAAATGTTTTGTACAGATATGATTTGGGGAAGTATAGACAGAAATAACATTTAATTCTTAATTCTAAAATTGAAAAAAATTACAATGTGTTACATTTGTTGAGAAACATTGTGTATGTTTTTGCATACATCAATTTGTTGATTTGATAAAATCCGCATGAATTTGTTTCCTTACAGCCATGGCAGGCACAAAGGTTAATCTTATAACAATGTTAATACTATGTTAATGAAATCGGGGGCAAGACAGCTGTATTTCAGAGCACCACCCATGGTCCAGCCGACGCACGCAGGTTTCACCGCAATGCATAGCCACAGTGGTTTTGCGGGCTTTCTTCCTGCATATAATACTAGCGGCCGCGATATAAGTGAAATACTCTTGAAAGCGGCGTTAAACCCCTTATCACCTAACTTCACCTTTATGAAATCGGTTAAGTTACAAGATCGCTTTAATAAACAACCTTTTGTTCCTTTGTACACAGTTCAGGTTTGGAATAATTTAAAAGCTATAGTAGTAGTTCAGCCGTTTTCAATTGTCCAAAATGTTACAATGCTGATTGCATGTCATTTGTAATGAATAAAATGATTTCATTGCAACGATTTAGTCAGTGCGCCTTTAAGCCTATCTACGGATAACGAATCATAATAAGGTATGTAGAATCTTTTGTAAAATAAATACCAAACCATGAGATTGAAGCGGAGTAAAATATCTCCCTGTGGCTTTTTGATCACTTACAATACAGCCCTTTAATGTCACGTGGAAACTTTTTGGACTCCCTAATTTATAAATGGCCGATCGGTTTAGATAGATAGTTTATTTCTGTCAAAGAGGCCACTGGCCCATAGGACATAACATACATAACATTTGCAAAATATATATGTTTTTGAAAAAACAAATAATCATATGAACATTCGTCCCAAAGAATAATTAGATATGCATATCAACATTTCGTGCTATGTACAGTTGAAATAAGTGATAACCACTTCTAATACAATTCATTTATGGCCGATCGGTGTCCCTACATATGGGATACTCGTCTTTCTAGAATTATGACAGTATTGCGTCTTTCTTATATTATACTAATGTAAGGAAATGAATATTATGTTTGTATTTTATATACTAAGATATTGATTATTTCCATTTTCTCGTGAACTTATAGAACTGTTAATAATAGTTTAAATTTTCGGAAAATCTAATTTATCGAGGACCTTGATGCTTTTGTCATGTTGTCAATAAATTTGAAGATTTTTTCTCTATTTGAAGCTATTCCCATCTATATAAGAGTCAGCAGAGAAAGTCTATGTATTGAATGTCTAAAATAACCATGAAAGAGCCACTCCGTAATTTTCATAACATATTATTTACCTTTGATACGAACCTAAATGTTATAGGAGGTGATATAAAATCAAAACATCTTAACTTTTCATGTCCAAATGACAAATACTGGTTTTCCATGAAAATCTAAAAACACCCTTATAAATGCACAGAGGTGTAGATAACACGTCCAATATACATGGCTACTAGGTTTATAACGTAACAAACAGTATCAACTCCTTACTGCCCTCCTGGCTGTTTTAGATCATAATTGCGACCTTCTACCTTCATACGCACTGTAAAAAACCAACAAGCTTTAAAATGTGTCTTTTTGTTTACAGTCGACACTTCGCGATCAAATGACACGATTGATTAAGTTTGGCATATATGACTACAACAACTCACGGAGTGGCTCTTTATGACATAATATACATACACACAATACAGAAGTTTCTATCCAGAAAATCTTGTCTTCATCAAATGGTTTGTAAAATCGTATGTTTGAAAATACACCTTCAGCTATGATCAAGAATGGTTTGATATTTTTCAAGGTAAATGCTTTTTCTTAAGTGCCTTAGTGTGTTAGTAGAGCATTATACTTATTCTAAAAGTTAATTTTAAATTGGCAATAGCTCTTGATCTCGTTGATAGAAATACGGAAATTGAATTTAAGCACATGCTGTCTAAGTTTTGTTTTTGTCATTACATATCCCTGTTAGAGTTATTAAAACCAGAATAATCCTTCCAATATCCAATTGACTACACTCCCTCGTAAAATCTCTTTAAACTAGCCAGTGTCTACCATTGCGGTCTAAGGGATTTAAGCCTTCCTAGCATAGAAGAGGTTGAATCCTTTCTCTGTCAGTAATTCAGAATGAGTAAAATTGCAAATAACAATGACAAGGGTCAAATTTTGACAAGTGGCGATGATTATCATAAGTTAACAATTTGATGAAATTTGATTCATACGAAAGGAATTATTAAATTTTCATTAACAAAATTTGAAAAAGTCTACTTTGTAAGCTTAAATTATTACCAATACAGGTTAACTTTATGACATATATCTTGTTATTTATAAACAATATTTCAAAATAAAAGATTTATACGAAAACATAAATCGTTAGTTTCTACATCTGTGACCCTTGTGTTTCATAAATCCATGCCAAATGAGTTTTAAATCTAATGGTTCCTCATCTCTTAAAAAATTCAAAGATTTGGCCGAAAACCTTAAGTGAACCCTAATAATATGATATTTTCACTGAGTATACAAGTAATGTAACACACTGTAGTTAAGCAGATGTATGAATTTTGGATTTCATGTTAAAATGCATTATTAGCAATTAATGTGGGTTTATCTAATTTGCTGAACACTTAGGGGATAGACCTACTGTGTTTGAAAATCAGAAACATGTTATACTGGATTGATAGCGAGCAAATTTTAAATTGAAACCGAACCCGAACCAAAGTCCAAGTCATAAATTTCACCGATTAGATAGATGCCAAAATCATCGTCAAAATTAGTGTTTACATCTGCCATGTTGACACAGCTGGCAGAAGTAGTACCGTTCTAAAATTAGACGTGTCAATGCGCTGTGAAGTGGCCATAAAATCAGAAGAGGTTCAATTCATAATTGATCACGTTTAATTTTTTGGAGAACCAATCAGAATCGTGTATCCATCACTTTCATGGTTGAATATTAGATATTCAGTTCATACCTGTATAATTTCGCACTTTGAAGTTTACACATAATCCTGAACGTTGATTGGTTGAGAGCACGGTCATGTGATCTTAATTCCAGAGGTCCATTTCCCATGAAGTCTCCGAATAAAATGTTCATACTTGTGTGAACAGTTTCTAGCCGATCTAGTTTGTGTGAACATTTACCGGAACTACTTTACTTGCTGGCTGTCCAAGTCGAATCTAGTGACAAAATTATATAAATTCTTACTTACCATATTCGTTTTTCTTTATTCAGTAAAATGAAAAGAGGAAATTGAATATATAATTTGTTAGATTTAATTGTTTCTATGATTCTTGAATATGCATGGCATCATGTGTTTTTGCCTTTTAATTTTTGGTTATTGATGAAATAGAGAAACCAACATTGAAGCGATAGTAAAATCACTTCATACATTTGGTCTACAATCTTCCTTGAACGAATAGAAAAGTGAAGAAATGAAGAAACAGAAAGTTAAAGCTGAGAATTAATTAAGTGTATGATTAATTGAATTGAATAACATTACCAGATTTGCACATTTATCGACGGACTTACTTGAAATGTGAAACTGAACTTATTCAATCAATAAGAAGATAACATAAAACATATTTCAAAGTAAATTTCGTTGGTAATCGTATCGCGTAAATAACGTACCGATGATTATTACACTTATTTACCAAATCTTTAATAATGTATCGAATTGACGATTTTTCTCAGGAAATAAACAAATATTGTCTCGGTTCTTAAAACAAAATTGAAATATGGTTTCCACCATAATCCGGCATATCCCAAAGCAAAAGTTTTCAATGAAGGATAGAATGTTTGGTGCCTGGAGATATCTAATTTCAGAGTACCCGCTCAATCAAACATGCCATGAAAGGGGGACGTTTTTCTCTTATAGTGATATCTGAAATGAACAAAATAGCAAAAAAGAAACATCTTCATTACTGGATCAAAGATAAGACCCGAGCGTTTCTACCTTATCTAACACATGTGATCGATCTCTTGCGTATTGGCGACAGTCCACGGGAAATTGCGCTTGCGTTTTCATTTACATTTGTTTAAAAGAACTTGAGTACAATTGCTCTCATCAATTATTCTTTGACAGTTCGCAATTGATTGCTGTTTCAGATGACTTTTCCTTTTTTCTTAACCCGACTATTGAAATTTACTTTTGTTTAATCGGCATTGGCGAAAGTTATTGCTGTAATACATAAGGTCTATCCTTAAGCTTGTTATTTTTCATTTTATATGCATATACCTTTTTATGGTAGATCTTATGAACATGGTCTTAAAGTTTGATGCTTACAGGCAGGTAGGGGTATTATCTAACATATAGCTGCTGATTTAATCTTTGTTTAACTGAGTAAGATATCCTAAGGTCATATTTTTGGGAATTGTTTAATTTGTTTCATGTTAAAACACATTTGTTTAAATCAAATTTTTTTAATTGATGTTTGAAGTAATGATATTAGTACTACTTAGAGTGTAGCAACGGATTTTAGTAGTACTATAGCAGTCAATCAAATTTTTTAAATTGATGTTTGAAGTATTAATATTATTACTACTTAGAGTGTAGCAACTGATTTTAGTAGTACTATAGCAGTCAGTCAACACTATGATACATTTTTGAATGTTTACAGAAGATATTCGGTAATGACTTCATTGCATTATGATTTATTATAAGATAATGAATAAATTAGAGCTATTCGATTGTTTACCCTATTGTTGCTTAAAAAGCCTGCCAAATGATTAACTAATCGTGTTATGTATTGAACTGATTATGCGATTTGTCTTGTAAGGGGATACAAAAAAAGTACATGATGCCTAATGATTAACTACTTGTGTTATGTATTGAAAGATCATGTGGTTTGTCTTGTATGGAGATACAAAAAAGATACATAAAAGCCTGCTAAATTTGTTCTTGTAGGAATATGAATATCATATTAAGTGTTTGATGAGTTTTTCTTTATAAACATAATAACTCGTAACTTTTGGATGATTATCGAGTGAACATAAATACACATGATATTTATTTTAAGTATTGAAACAAACCCTTGTTAAACAACTCTGAGGCATTCAATGAATAGTTGTTGATATGTCAAAGATCATGACTAC
This sequence comes from Phorcus lineatus, assembly GCA_921293015.1. NCBI lineage: Eukaryota > Metazoa > Mollusca > Gastropoda > Trochida > Trochidae > Phorcus > Phorcus lineatus. Next base: position 15,629,876 of record OV121093.1, read on the forward strand.
GGTGTAATAGATAACCTATGACACACAAAAAAACCGCCATGGATACTTATGAAACCTGTCAATATCTGTTCACACGCATATGTTTTTCCCTTCAGTGCCCGAGTTTTAAGTTTATACTTGTTGGAACATTACAGAAACGTTTCTTTGTAAATGACAAAATCTTTAAAGTTCATCAGTCAACTGTGACCTTTGCAATGTGAAAGATTCGATGTTTCATTTTACTGAAATGTGCGACAGAGATGTTTAGCCTATCCAATTCCAATTATCACCAGAGAATAGTCATTCAACTTTTCTTTACTTTAAGTTAAGACCGTATCGATTTACGCATACAATTACCATTTGAATGGAAAAAAAAATAGTTTCCTGTTTTAGAAATGTTAAAGAGAGAAGGCGTTTTAATTGCATCATTTTCCCACTTTGTCACAGTAAAAATAATTTAAACCAAATTGGAACAATAATTGCAGAGGGTTTTTTGGCCAACAGATCATTGTTTGAAATGTTAATTTAATGTTTATTGTGATTTAAAGGGTCACTTTCGAGAATAAATTACGAATGCACCAATGTATAGTTACATAGCTGTTACGAAAATGTGTTTCGCTGTTCATTCTCAGAAATCTAATGTAGACAGTGTCTTAATACCTTCACGAAATCTATCAAATTTGCGAGAAATTGTGGTTCAAAGAAAATAGTTTTTAAATTTCTCTTTTTTGTCAAGCCATTATTTCTTAAGAGCATTTAAGTTAAGCAGAGCTCGGTTTCTTTATACATTTGAGGATTCATATTTTCGAAATACTGGTGTTTATAACAATACATTTGCTGTTATTATGTCATAGGTACCAACATGTATTTCTCTTTTGAGTTCTATAACCCCCTTATCTTATGTTTTTCTTTTCAGGTAAGTTGGAGTACATGTGATTCGAGAGGCTTACAGTCGTGAGTATATTATTTATGTCACCCTTGAAACCCTCAAATGTCTTAAACAACAAAGATGCTGAGAATGTAGATGTTATTTTTTTTTAAAAGTATATAGAAGTACTTGATAAAAGTGGAATTTGACAGTACAGTGTTATGCCTCGAATTACGCTTGGTAATGGTTTAACATTAAATTATAGTTTTTTAAATAAAATCTACTTTAGCGTAAGCATTAACAAATTAGCACTAGACAAACATATCAACAAATCAACTCATTTACACTAATCAAATGACAGTCAATACTTACATACCGATGAATCTGTCAAATGATGATAAAACTGTCATCGCCAAGAACAAATCGATTTCCTGTCTGTTCTTGAAGACACGCATATAATTATTAAACCATTAAATGTATTACTAAATACTGCAGTGACATTCCAACTGTTTATAGTTATTTATATAAAGCTCCTGATTTGTTTTTGTGCATTTTTTCATCAACCCTTACAATTTTCATTTTAAAAGCACTCTGTCATAAAGAGATCTCACGAAAAAGGGAAATTTCGCGATAATATTTTCCAAAATCGATGGATTAAATGTATTCAAATCCAAAATGGCCGAGTGTAGGTTTTTGCTAAAAACAGAAAACATAAATATATGATTACAAATATTTGGGTGAAGTATTGAGATTTTTCCACCTTTTGTAAACATTTTTCATATACTGATATTAGCGGATGAAAATATAAAATAATTGCAACAAACGTTTGAGGTAGTTCATTTGTTGTCAGTTATAAGAATATTTATATTTATATTTAGACTTATTCTTTGGATGTTGTTCTTGAATCCAGGTAATATGAGAATAATATTGTATATACATTTATGTATTTGCTTTACATTTAGTTTTCAATGTATTTGCAGTGAAAAAAAGTCTATTATTTCCATCAAATAATATGCCTTTTTCTTATCTAGATAAATCATCTTCGTTACTATTAAATATGAGAATCCTAGATAAGTTAATGATTGGTACATGATACATAGGTCGATCCAATCTTTCTTATTCACCCAGACATCACATAACGCAGAAGCAGTTAATTCAAGTTGACAGGATCAGATTATATGTGCCGAATGATGTGCTTAAAGTCTCTTCAGCACGTAAGTGTTTGTTTGTAGACGGGAAAGCGGAAATCGTCAGCCAAGACCGGAAACGGAAATGAATTCACTAAGTTAAATGGAGGTTCACAAGTAGTTTTCAAAAGCATTGGCATATGTCATTAAGTGGCCAGTTTAGTACAACAAGGACATTTGGTGTCATTCAAACTTTTCCCAAAAAAAATTTAAAGTGAAGGATGATGTTTTAACTTAAAGATAGACAAACAGTTATTCAATCGTATACGAAAGTAACTCTACAACTTTAACTATTACCTACTCATCTTTCAGATATATGAAAAATTATAAATATTTTGAAATGTTATAAACGCATTATTAAGACAGGTAATAATCAAAAGTGTATTCTTTAATAGATACCAATAACATTGCATTAAGCATGTAATATTATGTTATATCTCCATCAACAAATCTAGAAAAACTACATGATCTTCAAAATAAAACAGTATTTTCAGTCACAACGGCTATTAACTTTCAAAAATCAATTCTGTCAGAGTTAATGTGACAGTAATTCGATAGCAATGGCACGCGGTTATTCACAGCTCGTAACATGGATTTCCTGAAAATTTTAGTCCTGATACAACAGCACTTTAAAATAGTAACCTCGTTATATGCATAGTTCTAGTGAGGAAAACCTTCTTGAACTGTTATAGTTATGTCAAGTTGAAAACCTTTCAGAACAGTGGCTGATTTGCGTTAATCAGAAGCTTTGTCATGAGTAAAGATTTTTCGAGTGGATTGTATTATTTAAAAGCATGTTTTAGTTGTGATATTTGTTATGTCATATCTAAATGCACTTAAATCTTGGTCGTTGTAGATTGGTTATAATGAATTTCGTCCACCATTTCCAAAACTGAATTTAAATGAAAAATTTCAAGAAATATTATTTCTGAATACTTCACCAGAGAAGAACATAGAACATTCACATCATATCTTCAATCTGAAAGTTATCGTTATATCTTTGACACACTTTCGACAAATATATAAAAAGGATCTGCACACAATATATCCTTTATCTTCTATATTTGAATTTGCCATGATTCTAACAAAATCCTGCACATGACTGTGTTTGGCATCTTGGTTTGCTTGTTGATATAAAAATGACTTGTTGACTTTAATATTTAAAATAAAAGGCATAATTAAGGTTGCTTAAACAACTGCCGGTCTTGTTTGTTGTTGCACAAACGACTAGGATTCGTTAAACGATCATTTATTTGACGTAATGCTCATTTGGTGTGCTCTCCAGACTTTGCAAAAACGTCAGATTCACTCGCTGATTATTGTGTTTTAATAACTGACTCCGATTCCATCAAATCTTATGGTTGAGGTATTGAATGTGTGAGAAGAAAGAAAGTAGTTTTGTCATTAGTTTTAAATTCAAGTAAGGTGCAAATGTAAATGTTGAAATTCTTAAAATATTCGTCAAAGTAGTGTTTCATACGAAAGATTTTAACGGACATAAATGTAAGAATTTAAATTCGCTCCAGATAAACAGTAAAAAACGTCGACACAATAAAACATTCCTGTATCTCTTTAATGAGCAATTTTATTCAGAACTGTGATTTTTTGTCGAAACTGACTAAAAAGTGAAGAGCATTATATCATTATTGTTACGATTTGTTTCTTTATAGCAGGGCCAGTATATTTTATATATTATTAAGCTACATGCCACAAAACCATTCTCTACTGACATTTGAAATGTTTTTTGGGGTTAAGCAGTTGACAGTATTTGATCTTGATGACACGATAGTAATACATTCAAAACGTCTACCTCTTTACGTAAGGGAGTGTATGTAATATAAAGAGTTAATGTTAAAGAGTAAATTAATTTTACACTGAATACTAAAAGATAATAAGGAGATGACATTTTGTCTTAAAACTTACAAATCGGTTTTCTCAGGTATCATGATTCAGACATAACATTTTGAACTTATTTCTGCTCTCTGTCAATCACAGTTCTTAAACCCCAGGCTATTTCAAAATTATTTATCATAAATAAATGCTTTATGTGATTGATTGCATGTCATCCATCAAATCACAATGGGAAAGGTTTTTGGTTGATAAGGTATACCTGTCATTGAAATCGGAATTCAGTTGAAATGAATTTATCAATCAGCACTTTGGAGAATCTTTGGCCTTTTTCACGAGGCGCGGAATAAATTACAAGTAACAAAGTAAACCCTAGTAAAATGTAACTATTTTGTTACGTGTGAATGTTTTAATATGAAATGTCCCCTACAGAATATGACAAACAATCGAATATATTTAATATAACATAATAACTTGATTAAAAATAAACAAATATTTAAAATATAGACTTATATAAATAAGTTAAACAATACCAAATGGGTCAAAAGTCTAGCTGAAAGTAATAAAATCACAAAGTCCTTGATCAAATGGCAGTGATGGGTCCTGTCCAGTTGTAAAAAGTTTCCAAAAGTGTGGAGAACATTGCCCAGCAGAATGATTGCAAAGTCAATTGTAGAAAACCAGATTGATCAAATGTTTGAGTGAGTTATTGAGTGCTTTCCAATAGAAGGCCAAAAATAAAGTTATCACAAGATTTTCGGAAATTTCTTATCTGGAATATTTCATAAATACTCCAGGCTGAAATATTTAGAAGTTTTTAGAAAGCAAAGTTACACGAACAAAGAAGTGTGTAACCCAATGATCAGAGCGATATTGTTACATAATGTTACAAATTGAAACAATTGCATTCTCATAACAAAATTGAAGGAACAGTTGAACTAGGGTTGTTTTCCTAGAAGAGCCATATGTTTTTTCCTAAATTAAAAAAATTAGTATTCACATCTATAGCAGATACCAGAGAACAGAAGCGAGTATTGACGTCAAATATCATTAATGATTAAATATCTATTGAAATCTATATAAGGTATTTATTGTATTTTATATTTTAAATCTCGATGTCCATTGTGTAAAGATACAAGATGCATCAATTAGGTACTCGATTTTAGTCTACTCTAACGTAAGGTATAGCTGCAACGTCACTCGAAACACAACGTTGATTAAATATAACTGATCGAGTGTGCATGTATGCCATGTCACACAAGTTCATGTGCTTCGAGTGAAAACTTCAATAATTAGATTAGCAGAGTATAATTCAAGACATATATCATGTAGTTAAATCTAATTTAGCATTCCCGATTTGGTATTGTTTCTACTTAAGAATATATAGTAGATAACACAATTTTATAATCGTGTTTAATGTATTCTTACAAATGCAATTAACCATTGTTGAAATTAAGTTTGATTTCAATTTATTTCAATGTCAATGAAAACATGCATTTTAATTAGAATAATCGTGTTTGACACATCAATGAGGAAAGAAGTGCTACGTTCTAACACAATTATTTCAACTCGACCTTCGCTAATAAAATCACACAGAAATGATTATCTTCCCTTTCTTGGTAAAACAAGTTTTTTTCTAAGAATTAAACAATGGTGACAGATCTCTAATCTATAAAACTAATCGGAATATGATCAGAGGAGACATGGTTCTAGAATATCAAATATGAGTACATGAATGAAGATCACTCGCACGTGTGAGAAACTACAGTGTAGTATTTATTCAAACTAGTATATTACCCAAACATGGATAACGTCGCTATAATATGGAGTTGTTACGTCACCGCGATGTCTCAATGGCAGCCATATCGTGGATGTGTTACTTTAGGCAAACTGTCTGCAAATATGCTTAATTTATGTGGGAGAGTAATAAGTAGAATACTAAACTTTCTTCACATAGTAGCATGTTTTCAAAACTCGTAACTAATTTTGGCATTAAACTCGCTTTCACTCGTTGTTTAGGAAATTATTTACTCGTTTAATAAAATAAATGTCAATGGAAGCTCGTTTAGTATGCTCTATGAATGGCATGCAAGTCCATGTTACTGTTTTCTTATTGAGTTATTTACATTTCATTAGAAAAGGGACCATCGTTACCGTCTAAAATAGAATTACACGGAAATGTGTTGTTAGTCACTCCCACGGGTTCGGAAGAATGTATTTGTTCTGAATTGGTATTAGTTACACACTGCTTCATGGAGGCCTCTTTAAATCGAAAGAAGCATACAACTTTAAATCGTGTGAGATAACATGGTTTTGCATTTTTTTATGTCAAACACTTGTGTTTTGTTGATTTGTGTTTTCAAATAATCATTTTGTCAAAAATGTCTTTCTTCTCAAGAAAACAATAAAATTTACTTTTACCATGTCAAACTATGATATTGTACAAACAAATGATTACATCTGTATGCATTCAAAAATGTGTTTCACTTCTACCTAATGTAAAATATAAAAACACATAGCAATTATTGAGCATGATATCTTATATATTTTATGTTCGTTGTGATTGAACGTTAAACACAAACACGATCATGTAATGTAGGAATATGTGGGATCTAACATTATGGTATATAGCTGGTCATTGCTGACCTTTGAAATATCAATATGTTATAAAAGTTCATTAAACTTAACTTGAATTGAATTGATTAAAAAAGTTATTTTTATTAGATATAAAAGATTTTAGCTGACATGAGGAAAGTCCATTCACGCAAACTTGTGTATTTTTCACATGCAGAAGAGAAAAAATAGTTATTTGAAATGTCATAATGCTTTCATTCAGTTATGATTACATTGCATCAGTCATAATTCACAATGTACTTATAAATTATTTACTCTAGGGCGGGATAGCATAGTTTTCAAGAGATCCTTGGTTCGAATCTCGACAGGGGTTCGGCGGCTTTGTTTGCAGTAGAGAACTGTTCTACATACAGTAAAGTTTGGTTGCAATGCTACACTGAATTTCCACAAACTGTCAGCCGATGCTCGCAGGTTTCACCGATATGCATGGCCACAATGGTGGCGAATTTTCTCCCTGCAATACTACTAGCAGCCATAATATAAGTGAAATACTCCTAAACCCCAAATCACCTCACCACTTCCCTTATTTACTCTTTTTACAAGTTTATCAAACAACATTTTACGAATATAAAATGAAACTGACTATGCTGTGTAAAAGGCTTCTTACGTTTTGTATTTTTGAATAAACCTGAGCAACAAGACTGTTAGTAATACAGATTCTCTGTTTATGACAGACCATGATAAATATTTGTCCACCTTAAATACTGTGAATTAATCACTCCTGAATGAACCTTCATGGAAACAAACATTGACATAGTTAATCAATGAACGTCAGAGTGTTTGCAAATATTAGGACCTTACTTTTGATCTAAACACAGTTAATGTTTGAGAGATTATTAGGACCTCTTGTCGGTAAATTACTGCATTTTATACTTGAGTGGTTAATATTTACATTGAATACAATTGATATCGATCCGAAATATCAGTAATTCGTAGTCTTGATATGACTTACAGTAGTGTTAAAACATAATTAAGTATCCAACCTGATTCTCAAGATTATGTAAGAAAAAGCATTTTGTAGTTTGAGGTAATAGGTTCAGATGTGTAAATATATTTGTGTTTGTGAGATATAACATCAATATTTCGATGATAATAGGGGGCGGTATAGAGCAGTGTTTAGCGCGTTCGGCTTCGAAGGTCCGAGGTTCGAATCCCGCACAGGGCTCGGCAACTTTGTCTGCAGTAGAGAAAATACACGATGCAACCTTAACTAAGGTTAACCTTAACTCCTTTGCTTTAACATCGCACTAAGGATACCTTAAGGACTTACGATCACCTTAGGGCTTTGTGAAAGGAGGCCCAGATCTGCATACAGTGGGGTTTTGGTGCAATGCTGCCACTGCTTGAAGCACATTACCACCCATGGTTCGCTATTTGCAGCCGATGCTAGCAGGTTTCACTGCAATGCATACCCTCAATAGTGTTGCGGGTTTTCTCCCTGCAATAATATTAGCAGCCGTGATATACGTGAAATGCTCTTGAAAGGGGAGTTAAACCCAATACCACCAAACATCACTTCGTAAATTTGTGTTATCTTAAATCCTTGATTTGCAACCTATTCTCCAGATGTTTTAAAAGTTCAGGTCACCTCCATCAAAGAACAGTTTGAGTTATTAGGTTCAGATGTTTATACACATTTGTGTAGGTTAGGTATAACAATATTTCTTTGCGGGATAGCGCAGTGGTTGGCGATTTCGGCATCGAAGGTGTGGGTTTCCAATCACGCCAGTCGAGACAAGATTGTCAGACGGTCTTACCATTATAATCGACCCGATCATCCGTATACATAGTCAAGGATTAAGAAAAATCCCTGTGTTGCTATCGGAAAAATTATATTCATTTTCGGGATATCACTTTTGTTTGAAACAACAACATGCTACTGCCTCTTCAAAAGGTCTTCCCTCCTCTCTTTGGAATCTTTAATCAGGTCATGGGTCATTATAACCATTAATTTAATCTCAGAACAAATAAACCATTGCAATTTTTAGCACAGTGCTATTGTAAAGTGACCCCTTGTGTTGTTGATTTGCTATTAATGGTGTTGATTCCTTAAACGATCATTTATTTTGTTTAAGAGTCATTTGATGACCTTGCCTTGTCAGTTCAACAAGACACAGGAAGCGATTAACCCTTGTGATGATATGTAAGGACATTAGCAGCCATTTGATAAACAATCGTGGAGGTATTATCTTTCCATTAACGTTCATGCCATTGTTCTCATTTTTAACAATCTTTTGCTCACTGTTTACCAAATTCAAACCAAATTGTTGTTTTGAAAATGAGTTTATGCAAATGGATAAGTGGAATACTTAATTGCAAATCATAATTTCGATAGTGTAATCAAGTACTTACACACTTAGGTTCAGTAATAGTAAATGAAGTATAAAACAATTTTATATTTATCAATATCAGTACTTTTTAATGAAATATCGTCTGATATGAACGATGTAAATGTTAAATTGAATAATATAATAAATAAGCATTGCTCACTTTAGACAAACCGAAAGCAAATAGTTAAGCAAACTGTTATGTGAATTAATCGGTGTTTAAATCTCAAATTGTTTCTTCTAGTAGCAAAAACATCTGATGAAAAAGTGTTTAAAGTACAATTAATTCAGTTAAATCATCTAGTTACAAGTGTAATAGCCTTTTTTCATACATATATCGCGTTTTTTTTCAAATGCATTGATTATTCATTAAACTTCCATTCGAATCTGTAAACTCGAGACATTATCTGAAGTTTAGCTCATGTTAAAATGTATACCATAAGGACGAATAAATTCAATAAACAAAATTAACAAAATATCAAATTGATAAGCGAAGGCCTAGGTTTGAAATGCCTAAAGTGAGTTAGTCTTTTTACAATAAGTGGTAGGTGACACAAACAAAATGTTTAACAAATAGAGCTTCTGATCAACTGTAGCATGTTTTCTTAGGGTAATATATGGATTTCAAAGATAAAATATTTACATATATATGAAGACCCAATATACTAAGATTGGTTTATCTGCTTTGTTCCACTCGAATGACCCTGAAATGGCTGATGACTTATTTGACACTTTATTTTTAAACTACAAATAATCATTACATAGGGGAAACTTACAGGCCAAATCATTGCAAAACACGTCCTACAGTTCCCTTAAAAACAGTGTACACTCTGCGAATAGTCAAAATCAATTGTTAAATTCAAGGTTACTTGTCACTTTTAATCTCTTCTACATCTGTCTTTATTACCAACGAGGGCAATTATATTGGGGTTCATATTTCTCATTCGACACCCTACGGCAAAAACATCACTTTTTCCATTGTGACGTCACATCTTAACCGTGCTTTGACGTCACAGTTCGCCTTGACGTTGCATTCAAAATGTTGGTATTCTGCCTATGCTTGATGATGACTTTGATTATTTTATTTTTTTTTAGTTTTTGGAAGTTACAAAACAAGCATATTACAATGATATCAATTGACATATGCAGGAGAAATAACAAAAAATTTACAAGATTTTGAAGAGGATGTTTCACACTGATTTTTTAACAGAATTAAAACCTTCTACTGGTTTGGATATACCTACGTTTGTAGTAATCTCATCTTATTTCAAAAGACATTCTAATTAAACCACACTGCTTTGAAACAACTGCACTTGACTTTGTTAAACAAAACTTGTCTTTATCCGTATGATTAAAAAACATCAGCTACATATATACCACGTATGCATTTACAGCACCCAAATTTAATTGATTACCTTTCAACATTACACAGGCTCCATTGCAAGGTCACTATATTTATCTAGAACCCTCATTTTGCAAATTGGTTTCATTAGTTATCACCAGGTGTCAGTGTGTTTAAATTCAATGAAATTGATACTGTGAATTGAGATATTTAGCATTTGACAGTCAGGTAAAACGAGTGGTAATGTGTTTGTTTTACCTTTTCTTTTTAAAAAATAGCTGTTTGTTATCTGCAGCTTAAAGGTTTTTTCAATGACAATCCGATGGTGTGAGGAAAGTTGATATCAAAAAAGCTTGCGAATCCACATCTGATGTCAATAGAGACACGTGCCAAAGAAGCTGTTTGATATATATGGATTTGCAAAAGGAAGCCCTTTTTTCATAAGCAACTAATTTGATAAGAGTTTTTCAGATAAAATTGAGCAAAATGTTGACATTTACGATCTCAGAACACTGCATTATTGACATGATATATATAGATTAACTTTGTATTTGAAATATTAGAAAATATGAAGTAATTTAGGATATTGCGACACGCTGTCTAACGGCTTTATACAACAACATTCTAGTCACTCTCAAGTATGTAAGTCTTTATAGCCGTAGACTACTCATGGTAATCAAATGAAACCAGCCCAGCATGTCAGCATGACAGTGAGATAACTAAGTTACCTCCAGTGTACATCCGGTATAGACATACAGATAAAGTTGCGGAGAAATATGTAGTTACCGAGCAGTCCATATACATTCACTTCAGTTATTTGATAGATAGATAGATAGATGTATAGATGAATGAATGGATGGATGGATGGATAGATACATCGATAGATAGATAGACAGATATATAGATAGATGGATGGATAGATGGATGGATTAATGGAGGGATGGATTGATTGACAGATGTCTGTATTGATGTTTTTCCCCATTCAAATCTGTGCATGTTGATGTTAAAGGGAAACTTTGATTTAAATTCAATTTCTATTTCTTTTATACACATTCCACTGACACTGGTTTGTCATTGTTTGTATTGTAACGTGCTACAACCCAAATGTGTAATCATACAGTCATTATTTGAAGGATCTGTGAGGAATAGTTTGTCTGTAAGACTCTTTTCACAGCAACAACATTGAGTTTATTGCTTTTTATGATGTATTGGGTAGTCCCAATTTATTATATCTACAATCTACATACATTAGGAATGGTTATTCACTTCATGATATTTGTCAAATATTCCAAACAACTAATTTCTTTCTAATAACTTGGAACACTTATGTTATTCTGATTATACAGTGAATAATTGGATAGATATGAGAAAATGGATCTGTTAGTCATTTCAGTTCTCTGTTGTTGGTTAGCCAAGTAAATATTGGGCCATTTAAAGTACTGTAGATTTATCACTCGTGAATGAACTTCATTTGAAGGTGGGTGGACACAAACATTGACACAGCAAATCAATGCACATCAGGGTGTCGGCAAATAATAGAACCTTACTTTTGATCTAAACAAAGTAAATGCATGAGAGGTAATTAGGCCTACTTGTGGTAAAATTGTTGTATTCAATACTAGAGTGCCTGATGTTTATTCCTAATACAACAAATATTGATCTATAATATCAGTAGTTCATGTGGCTTAACGGTATCAGATTTTGATCATGACAAATACATTTCTATATTTGCGCAAGAATACATATGAATCTGATATTCCAATTTTGTAATGTGTAATTTCAATTGAAGATAAATCAATTTTAAAACCCTGAAAAGATTAAGTACAGAAATTACCCTAAAAGCTGAGTTGACCAATATAATGGAAGATAAAAACGTTAAAAACATTTCACATCTGAAAATTTAATTACGAGGTGAGGTGAGGTAAGGCGATAAGGGGTTTAGAGCCGCTTTCAAGAGTATTTCACTTATATCGCAGCTGCTAGTATTATTAAAGGGAGAAAGCCCGCAACACCATTGTGGCTATGTATTGCGGTGAAACCTGCGAGCATCGGCTGGAAATAGCGACCCATGGGTGGTACTGCATTGAAATTCAGTGTAGTATTGCACCCAAACATATCTGCGTGTAGAACAGTTCTCTACTGCTGACAAACTTGCCGAGCCCCTGGCGGGATTCGAACCACGGACCTCTTGATCCGAAGCCGAACGCGCTAACCACTGCGCTATCGTAATCTTATTCTCTTGCCGGGTCAGGGCAGGAGGAAACTAAGTTCCTCACACTTGTTCCCCCTCCCGTATCAACAAAGTCACGATGCTTTTATTGTTGAGAAATATTTAAGCATGAAAATACGAACTCTTTGCATTCAATAATAAAGAGGTAGCTGCAATGGTAAATGAAAACCAATGGTGTGTTGTTCTTTTGTTCTTTTGTTCATTATCATAGCTTAGAATAATTATCCCTTTATTACATTCAGTGATATTTCTAAAATTGCAAATTCCACAATTAAAGCACAATATAAAGAAGTACAATGTTATAGTTTTGAGCGCATCAACAATTTTATGATGTTATCATTGTTGAGGATAAGTTTACTCATTGCATTCAAATACCTCTTCCACTCAAAATGTAATAAGATGACGTTATCTTGTCACTTTTTTTAGGTTGCAACATTTCAAGACCAGATCAAGAACTGGGCACAGCAAAAAGCCGACTTGATATTTTCCAACTTAATCCCATGACAGCAGATAGAATCAAACTCTTTTATCAAATGACAGTTGTAATAGAGCACGTCTCGTCTATCCAATATCAGCGGAGAGTGGTTTTGCATGATAACAATCTGCTTTCAGGGAATTTTAGCTTCTGTACTTCGTATTAATTAATTCCCAACGAAAACAAAAATTATTCGGCAATCTGACTGGCATGCTAGGTTCAGATTTGTCGGCAATCTGACTGGCATGCTAGGTTCAGATTAGTCGGCAATCTGACTGGCATGCTAGGTTCAGATTAGTAGGCAATCTGACTGGTATGCTAGGTTCAGATTAGTCGGCAATCTGACTGGCATTGTAGGTTCAAATTATTCGGCAATCTGACGGGCATGGTAGGTTCAGATTCTTCGGCAATCTGACTGGCATGCTAGGTTCAGATTAGTCGGCAATCTGACTGGCATTGTAGGTTCAAATTATTCGGCAATCTGACGGGCATGGTAGGTTCAGATTCTTCGGCAATCTGACTGGCATGCTAGGTTCAGATTATTCGACAATCTGACTGGCATGGTAGGTTCAGATTAGTCGGCAATCTGACTGGCATGGTATGTTAAGATTAGTCGGCAATCTGACTGGCATGCTAGGTTCAGATTAGTCGGCAATCTGACTGGCATGGTATGTTCAGATTAGTCGGCAATCTGACTGGCATGGTAGGTTCAGATTATTCCGCAAACATTTAAACATGGAAAATAGCACATGAGGAAAAAATTAAATGAAATTTGATATTTTATGGGAATATGAGTAATAAGTGTAAAATTGATTTATATGTTTTAGTAACTGAGCTTTAAATCTGATTGAAGACGTTTTAAATCAACTGAATTGAATATTTTCAGGTATATTTTAACAACATTAAAACATTTGGAGAATTCATTCAATTGGACTGGTTGCCTGTTGTATTTTAATAAAATACATAAACATTCATTCGGAAATTTTGCAATGTATGTTTAGCTTAAAGTAGAGCGTTCTGTCTTATCTAAAGTCACGTAAATAAATAACAATTGTCTTATTCTAATAAATTACACTTTCCTGTCATCGATTTGAATTTATTTGAATCATTTTTCAATATCATGCAGGCACTGTGACAAGGCGAATGTCTATTCCTAACACTTCCATCTGATAAATAGGTCCCATTTACTATCCACTCGCGGTAGCATGTTGAAATGAGTCGAATTGGTGAGGACCATCATTCATACAATAGTAAATTGGCAACATTTAATTTCCGTTTCGGAATATCACTTTAGTTACCTAAGGATACGTAGAAACACACATTGTAAATGATCCTGTATGTAAATCAATTTTCAATCATGAAAATCAATTCAATTACCTTTTTTGCATATTAATAGAAATTGTTGATCACTGGAGTAACAAACAAATATTCTTGTTGACACACCAGACAAATGCCGTTGAATGTAAAAAAACCATCAACATGACGCTATAAAACATAAGAAATTAGTTTTAAACATACATATATGTCAATTTGACACAATTCAAACCCCATGCAATATACAAAGTATAAAATTAGAGTGAAAAGGGGTATGTATAATTTAATCTTATGTGGTTTAAATAACGGGACAAAACACAATTTGTCTTGAGTTAGATTAAAATCACCTCACTAAACTAGCAACCGCATCTCTAAAATGCAAAAAGATAATTTTCTTTTTTCCAACATTAATTTAAAAACGGCCAATAAACGGTCGAAATAAAATGTCCCTAATATACATGTCTTGTTTAAATTAATTACTTAACAATAAACCCATATCATTTTGTGTGTCTGCTGTAGATAAGTTTTTAATTTACTCTGAGTCAGTGGCGCGTGCTATTGTCTGTTTTTCTTTATTACAAATCGCGGTTTTAACCTTTTTTTCACTATACTAAACTGATAAGCATCAATATGTTATTTAGAAATAAAATGACCCAATGTATAAAATCTGACATATTAAACTCCATCAATTATCCTGTGGCCCTTTTTGTAAACTAGTATTCCATAATTAGTATTGTACTATTTAATGTCAAATGTAGGAAGCACTTTTTAACTAAGATAATTTGATATATCCTTACATTTCTATTCTATAAGTGCCCCGTCAGGAATCTTAACTGGTAATATACAATGTAGTGACTGCAAATTAAATTGAGAGAAACTCTGAATACTCTCAAATATTGAGTGACATTTGTGATAGATCACACGTCGCCTCACCAGTAACGACGCAAAGTGTTTCTGTTTGATAAGGGTTTCATTAAACTTGGTTCGGAATTCAGTTAAGATTAAATGATTTTCTCGTCTGTTATTTTGCCTTCTATTAAAACCTTGAATATATTCTCATAAATAGAAATACTGTTCAACAAGTTGTGAACGCTAAGCAATATTTCAGTTATTTAACAAGTAGTTGACATGGTCGAACTATATCCAACGCAACATGCACGATGTTTGTTGTCATAATGCGCATTCAAAACTCAACAGACAAATGCATAGGCAGGGAAAACTGTATAATTTCAGTATTTTCTTGATGTTATTATTTTAGGTACCAAATAAGATATTAAACTTTTTTTCAAATCAGACCTCTCGATTCTGTGTTGAATTTGACCTTAAACAAGCCAAAAAAGAGTGAAACTTGCAACGACTTTCTACAATATTCCTCTTAAATAAATCACTATTTTCCCAAAAACTCAGTCAGCATCTTCATTCGAAATTGACTAAAATCGGATTACTTGAGAAGTTACGAACCTTAGTGCGTGTAGAACAGTTCTCTACTGCAGATAAAGTTGCCGAGTCCATGGCGGGATTCGAACCCCTGCCATTGATCCGAAGTCTACTGCGCTAACCCATTCTCTTGCAATAAAGATGGAATCGATATGCGCTGTTAAGAAAATAAACATCCAGCATCTAATACCTCACAGGTCATCCCATTACTTCTCAGAAACTTACTTTTTTACATAAAAAGTTTGGTTCCAAAATCTGCCAAAACCTTGTGTTTTCACTGACAAACAGTGTCGCAACCCGAACACCTCTACACATGTGATAGAGAAGTAGAATAATTGTATTGCTATGAAGGGTTATATTAAAAAGTAAAAGTAAAATATTGATTATGCCCGCCCGCCTCCAAGGTGTGCCTTAACCATGAACCCTGGATGTGCCTGTACAGGGTAAAACCTCAATTTCTCTGTCATGTTTATGTGGGTTCCAAGGAAACATGACTAAAACCAAATTGTGTTATTACCCTGAGATTAGTACTTTGATGCAGCTTAACATTACAGAAACAAAGTATGAAGTTATGAACACAACTTTTTTTTGTTTCTTTTCTTTGTTTTATTATTATTTATTTATTATCATTTATTATTATTATTATTATTATTATTATTATTATTATTATTATTATTATTATTATTATTATTATTATTATTATTATTATTCATACTACGGTCTCCTGATTAAGCAATTATTATGTGAACATTATTGTCATTAAAGATTATTTGAACCTTGTGAAAAAAAATAAAAGGACAGGGAAAACCACTTGCATAAAGAAAACATCCATTCATGATTTAATGCAAAGCCGTAAATACTAACATTGACATACGATCAAGAAAGTTTGTCCTCGTGTTTTGTTTGCCCTAACTCAATGCAAAGCCGTGATTGTGCAATCATCAGAATTCTTATTTGTTCTCGGGCCTCGCTAGGGGAACTGCAGAGAACTGTCCTACATGCACTAAGATTTGGGTAATAATCAAAAATGATATAAAAGGTTTGGATGCAATGCTACACTGTATGCAGCGCAGTACAACCAATGGTTCGCTGTTTCAAGGTTTCACCGTAACGCTTAGGGGGCGGAATAGCGCAGTGGTTAGCGCAGCCGGCTTCAGATCAAGAAGTCCGTGGTTCGAATCCCAACTTTGACAACTTTGTCTGCAGTAGAGAACTGTTCTACACGCAGTAAGGTTTGGGTGCAATACTACACAGATTTACAGTGCTGTACTACCCATGGTTCGCTTGTTCCAGTCGATGCTCGCAGGTTTCACCGCAATGCATAGCCACAATGGCTTCTTCCCAGCAATAATACTAGCATGATATAAGTTATCACCTCACTTCACCTTGAAGGATATACACCATGGTGTTAGGATCTTCCTTCCTGCAATAATAGTAGCAGCCGTGATATCAGTACTTTTGATACTCTTTAAAGCGGCGTTAAACCTCCAATCACGTTAACCGGTAAGAATATATTTCCTGTAAAGAATTATCGTATTTACTGTTGTTGGTAGCTCATCCATTCTTGACTATTAAGGTTCAGAACTTAAAGGGCCACAGAGTATGTTATTAGAGTCAAATTTGTCAAACTTAATAAATGATGTTAGTTAATCGAGAAGCATTGGTTGTTTCTAAAAATCACAATCTTAGAGCGTATCAGTTCAGAATAGAGGCAATAAATAGGTGTGAGTTGTAATTTGTGATCGAAAAGCGGACAGTGGCGCGCGCCAATGACTCAAACGTAATTTTGGAAACTTTTCTACAGCTAGCATAAAGACAGATACTGGTTGGTAGTGTTTAGTAGGTCTTTTAACTGATATAGTCATGTAAAGTGCACGTAGAATTTTGACTTATTAACATCTATATAGCTGTTTTTGTTCTATCATTGAAAACATGAAAATATCCTAAGTTTGGCAATTTAGAGATAAAGATGCACAATTAGGGAGGAAATTTGAAGTTTATACAGGATAGATGGTATTTTGGCTCTTATGCAAGCCACAGAAAGTGATCCTGAATGATTACATTGTTAAAATTCACTACATCTGTTGAAAAAATTATCAATGAACCGATTGTTGGCTAAAAGTCAAATCCCCTCTTAGTTGAAGAATACCTTACTAAAAGTATTTTACATGATTTGCATTGATATTATAGTATTGCATATGTAAGCCATTGGTCTATATTCTCAGCTGATGTACTGAGCCAACAGAGAGTGATTTCAAAGAGTCACTTATTCATATCACCAGGAGTTAATGTATTGTTATGCTATCTTCCCGACTGAATGTATTTGAACTTTCCCTCGGAGCAGTTAAATCGGGTTTGACAGGACATGAAGCCAATGAATAACTATGATACGAAACTTCTTGGTATTCATTGGGACTATTTCCTGTTTCCACCACATTAACTTCAAATAAAGTGCTGTCAGTTTAAGGTAGCAGGCCGTGTTCAACTAGCGACATCAGCTCTTTATCTGAATAGCCTTAGACATCGGTATCATAAAATGTTGGTCTCGGTGCTTCAGCTATGCCAGTCGGAGCTTGCACGGTCCTTGTAGGGGTGAGGTGAGTTGGTGTTTAACGCCGCTTTCAAGATTATTTCACTTATATCGCGGCTGCTTGTATTATTGCAGGAAGAAAGCCCGCAACACCATTGCGGCAATGCATTGCGGTGAAACCTGCGTACATCGACTGGAACTAGCGAACCATGGGTGATACAGCGCTTACATTCAATGCAGCATTGCACCCAAACCTGACTGCGCGTAGAACAGTTCTTTACTGCAGACAAAGTTGCCGAGCCCCTGGAACCCCATCCGAAGTCGAACGCGCTAACCACTGCGCTATCCCGCTCACGTTCCTTGTAGAGGTACCCAAATTGGGCTGAAACTTGAAAAGCAAATATGAGTATCTAAAACCTGCTGTATTTATCAGTTTGCGTTTTATTTCTGTCTCTTCCTTCAACCGTTCGATTGATCATTCCCATTGCCCCTGATCGATCCACTCTCTTCATCATTTATCAAGGGCTAGTATTTTCAATCGAGCATATTATATATAACTTTAATTTGACAAGGTGAGGTGATTTGAGGTTTAATGCGGCTTTCAAAAGTATTTCACTTAAATCACAGTTACTAGCATTATTCGCAACACTAATGTGGCTATGCAATGCGGCGAAACCTGCGAGAAGCAGCTGGAACTAGCAAACCATAGAATTTGACCAGGATGAAACTGTTTAACGTGTGTTATTTGATTATAATGGTTTTAACATTTCCAAACATAGAATAGTTTAACATTGCCTCTTTTGAACTACACTATTTGAAACATAGAGGATACTAAACGACCTTCCATTTGATACTATTTTTATTAAACGAGTTAATAATTCAATATAAAACGAGCGAAAGCGAGTGTATACTAAATCATTAACGAGTTTAATAAAACTATTACTAAATTGAAGGAAGCTTAGTATTATGTGTATTACCTGACCTCAGTAATCAAGCATGATTGCCGAAAGTGTACTGAACGAATATTTCCGCGATTTGGCCGCTATTGTGACGGCGGTTCCAACATTATGACGCCACAACCACACATTATCATGGCGTCATACGTGCAGCGGTCGTATTCGTCGTATAAGTATTACACTGCAGAGTTTACACGGGCGAGTAATAAAGTTCATTTATTACCCATATGGGCAATCATAAGCGGTGACATATTTTCAATATGAGCACATGTGCACATATCACTTTTGCCTAGCAACGATTGTTTCAGCGCGAGTTACCATATTACGTCGTCTGTGACGTCATCAAACCATTGTTCGTGACGTCAATGAAGCGGGCCGCCGCAAAGAAAGCAGGCCGCTTTCCGTGGGTTTTAAATGAAATAGAATCGGTAATGAAGAAATTTCTATTTATTTGTCTTGTTTATGCATGAGCGTGCGACTCAGAGGGTGTGGGTTCGAAACCAGCAAGGGCCTCAATCCGAATGAACCAGAACATTTTACAATTAAAGATAGAGAATGTGTTGTTGCGACACTGTTCTTCCATCGTCATCATTTAAACATATAATCATAACGATATATTTTGAGCGAATTTACTCTACATTGTTTTATAGAACGATACAAATAGTGTTAACGCCAGTATTCTTTGATAATCTGAAATCGATAGTATTGCAATACATCTGTCAAGTTGTAAATAAATGAATACAAATTGATAAATTATATCTGAAAAGTATGTGTATGAACAGGTACTCGATACAGGAATTCAGTATCATATAATTTGAGAGGATTTATTGCATGTTGAACGAAAGTTCATTAAGCGATTTGAGATAAACGTTGGCATGACAACGGTGCTGGAAATGAGGGACGGCTTGGCCGTCACATTATCTTGGTGTGGGTGCTTATTTGCCAGCCGGAGCTTGTATCCTTCTGCATGGGCACCCAATATGGCCAGGTCGACTGATATAAGCCAGACAAAATTTGGTGTGGTCATCGTCTAATTGCTTTGCCAGCCGGAGCTTGTATCCTAATGCTGGAGCACCCAATTTTGGTCGACGTATAGAAACCAGTACAAATTTTTGTCCATCTAGAATCTGCCTCCTACCTCGCACCATGCTCCGTTCAGTCTGTTTCCCCATCCTTACGATCGATTCCCCATCTCTGATCTGTCCACTCTCTTGTGATGATCATAATTACGCGTTTAATGACTGGAATTGTTGAAAACACATTTCACGCCGAGGTACTCCCTCACAAAACTCATTTTTCTGTCCACTCTCTTGTTAATTATATCTTTCCACGTGTTTTAGTCCATTTTCGTTCTTATTATATTCAATCACGTGTTTTGAGATATTAATAGTGTTGAAAACACGTTAAACGACAACTCAATCACTCACTCACTTATATTCCTGGTGTTTCCATTTTTTTCGATGATATTCATCCACTTGTTTGATGACTGAAAAATTAATGAAAATACGTTTAATCTCAACTCCCTCACTGACGTGTGTCATGAGTGAGTAGACCAGAAAGGAAAATACTTAAATCAGATACTCCATTGTCAGCCAACATAGGACGTGGGTAAATTAGTATTGCAACTTCAATATATAACTAACTGGCATCATAAATATTCTACTTTTACTTTTTAATATAACCCTTTATATCAATACAATTATTCTACTCCTCTGTGAGGCTTTTGATGCCATAGTTGTAGAAGTGTTGCGACACTGTTTTTCAGTGAAAACCCAAGGTTTTGGCAGGTTTTGGAACTTAACTTTTGATGTTAAAAAGTAACTTTCTGAGAAGTAACACCTGTGAGGTATTGGTTATTGAGGTGTTGGATGTTTATTTTCTAAACAGCGCATATCGATTCTATCTTTATTGCAAGATAGTGGGATAGCGTTGTGGACTTCAAATGATGGTACGGGTTCGAATCCAGCCAGGGATGCGGCAACTTCGTTTTCAGTAACCCAAACCCAATCTTGTGACCCAAAGAATGCTTTATGACTACTGTATGAACTTCCATTGAAGTCCATTTACAAAGATGGATACTGCCACCGCATATATACAATTATATAATGTACAATATGCTTGAAATAGAATAAAAAAGTTGGGGTTTTTTTTAAAAAACAAAAAAACCCTCGTTTTCAGTAGAGAACTGTTTTGCATTCAGTAAGATTTGGATGCATTGTTTCACTGAATTTCAGTGCGGTTCCACCACTGGTGTGCTTGTTCTTGTCGATGCTTGCAGGCTTCATGCGAATATGAAGCAACAATATTTTTGGGGGATTTCTCATTGCAATGATACTAGCAGGCTTGAGATACTTTAAAGCGATATTAAACCCCAAATAATCTCACTTCAGCTCCTTCTTACAACACTATTTCCTTCTTGACTATTCTTGAATTGAAGTTCTACACGAATTGTCAAGCATTTATGTTCAACAGAGATATTCATATTGAAACTATTGCTACTCTGACAGACAGGTAAAATTAAGCCTAATTCATCCGTCAGACATGATAAAGCGAAATTCGTTAAATCAAGATCTTTACTTTATCTAAAAGCTTCAGACATTTATTTCCTGATTCAAACCAGCCAGATGTATTTACAAAAGCTAGACATACTAAATACAAATTCATACTTTAAGGTTTTTTGTTTCATCCGAGAGACCCTTAGCTTCATTAACCCAAACCAATCTAGCTCATACTTCCAAATGATTGTCTTGGAGATAAAGTCAGTATTTCAGCGAAGTTCCACCCATTGCTGGAGTAATCTTACACTACACAATTTGTGTGTCATTGACAATAAAATGCAAAGTCAGCATTACTAGCTTATCAAGGAATTGATCATATGAAAATTCTGACATTCATCCTTTCAGGTATATTCTCTTGTTTGGGTATATTTTCAGGGTAACCATCTTTATATGTACTTATCTTCAGAATTAAAACGTCTATGTGATGGATGTTTGTGACCTTTTTCAAATAGTTGGGTCTTCAATAGCCAATTGATCTGTTTGAAGGATGTTCCGAACTTTGTCGAATAATTAGTCCTATTAAAACAACTCTGATTGAAATCGAATCACTAAATACCTAAAAACTTCTCAGGAAGATAGATTTTATTCTGTTTCAATTAAAGGTACGAATTATATTATCTATGTTTCTTCTTATATCATTTATGTTATCAGAAAATGATAGTCTTAAGTAAGGTGTATATATGTACATAAACATGTTATTCCAATTTTCAATATGATATTTTGATATTCATAAAGAGAGGGCTTCAAAAAGCTAATCATTTCCTTTTCTGTTAAATCGGTTAAGAGACCGTTTTTTGTTTTTAATTTTACCAGTGAAAGTTTTATCAAAATTCAGACAACCTAAGAAATGGTGTCACAACTCGTGTGACTTTGTTGAAAATGTATAGGGTGATCTTCGTGGAATAAATTGGTTAATAAGTTGTCATGTTTGTAACTAGTAACGATAAGTTAGAAATGAAGAACATTATTCTTTCTTTGAAAGTGTTTTATTACCCTCTTGAAAAGTGTTATTCAATGTTATCCAATCCTCATCTGCTCTTCAATCAAATAATCTATTATAACAAGTTATAGTATATTTAACAGGACGATGCTAGGTCTTGTCTATGTTTGTTTGATATCATCCTGCTTCATCAGCGTAATTGAATCCGCTGACCGAGCTCCTTCCATATACCCTGATCTCTTACGAGCCAAATCCCTCGTACGGATGGCGCGGCTTGATGTTCGTGGCTGTTATTGTTTAAGCCAATGAAATATCGTTATCCTTGAAGCTTGAAGCTTGAAGCTACTGTTTTGAATTTAATGGAATTTTCCATCCGGGTTGTGCCGATGCTGCTGGATGCGAGACGTCTCATTGGCTGGTTAGATAGCTTGCGATACGAGGCTTTTAGCCTAAAGGCTATCAGGGTATATGGAAGGAGCTGGATCAGCGGATTCAATTATGATCAAGGTTTGTTTCTCTACTGACAGCATGATAAGGTCACCTTCAGAACTTAATTTCAGTCATTTCATTTTACATAAAATCTACTTTCGAGTTTAACTTGATAACTGAAATGTCATGAAACGGAATTATAAATCAATAATAAACATTCCCATCTATCACCAAAGCATAATTAAACCAATAAGGTTCTAGTTTTATTATGGCAAGGCATTTTTAAGGACCGTTATTCAATATTACTGAACGATACTAAATGACAAATTTTTAAAAAAATGCTTAAGATGGTGTACTAACAAATCAGCTCAAATAGAAATAATATCTTGTATATCCTTACTTAACGTCCTCATTTTCTCTTTTAATAACACCACTTGACTCAATACCTTATCATGGTGTGTGGTTTTGGTGACATCTCCAAAGCTGTGCTAGCCGGATCTAACATTCTCCTGGTAGGGGCGCCCAATTTAGATAGGTTGACGGAGAGAGGCAAAACCGAATTTGAATCAGTCCTTATCCTGATCATTTCTCCCTGATCTGTCCACTCTATTTTGGATTATTTTTATCCACGTGTTGAATAACTGAAATATTGAAAAGTCGGTAACTTTCAACTTACTCACCTTTACGGTGTTAATAACACTGTCTGGATTTTCAATCAGACAGCACCTGACCTACCATTACAATGTTGGAGGTGACAGGATCAGATTGTAAGTGCCAAATGCGGTACTCTAAATCTCGAAGCACGTAGGTGTCTATGGTAGACGAGAGAACGGAAATCATCTGTCAAGACAGGATGCGGAAGTAAATCAATGGGGTGAGTAGTTCAAGAAGAGACTTACTTAGGGTTGTATTGATAATGTATTGATTTATACCATCGTTAATTTGTGGATAACATGACTTAAAAGCCCACAGAGTATTTCGTTGGAGTCATATATGCCAAACTTCTTAAATGGTGTTATTACCCATATGAGGACATATGGTAATTTGGCTCTTATTTAAGGAACATAAAAAATCCTAAACTTTAAGTTGGCGGTTATGTAATTTGGATTAGATATTTCTTACAAAATATTGATCTGAAAAATTGATATACAACTTGTGAAAAATAGTCAGTAAAACTGTTTGATATCGGTTGCCTTCAATTAAAATGATTCGGCTGCAACAGAGTTAGAGGAGTGGAAATCTATTATTTGGACAATAGGTAAATCACATTTTATGACGTTACAAATATCATACAATCAGTTTATTGCACATATGAAAAGGCGTCGTTACGGCTCGTGAACTTTATAGTATTGTTCTCAGGTTCGTGGTAAAAGGAAATTCGGATAAACGAATAAAAAAAGAATGAGATCTTAAATGAATTAGCAATTCGTATTGATCTCAATCGATGCTTTTCATTATCGTCGTTTTGTTGTTATTTATTTTAGGGGAAAAAAGAACGATTTAACTGTAATCAACATAATTTGTTCAAAGTTTACATTTTTACTTTCTACAGTAAGAATTGTTTTCATGATCTACGTAATTTATCACTATCAAATAATTCATCGCCGCTAATAAATCTAATGAAATGGTTCAAACAGGTTAAATCGTTGAGTTAGATCGATGACCAAGAGTTGACACATCGACATGACGATATATTACTTTTTTCTTTCTTTTTTTTAATAACTTTTTATTTTGTTGTTTATTTTTGGTTACACATGGTAGATATAGTACATACAGTACATGGGTTTACATGAACAACTTGTTACACATTGACCAATGTCTATAATGTCTGTTTCAGTTTAGTCCAAATCGAGATTACCATTGGGCATTCACAAAAAAGATGAAATATGGTTTCTCTGTATTTTTTACAGTAACTACATAGATCAGTATCTATATATCCCATCTTACATAGTACATAGTTCACTGGTAATATAAAATGCAATATTTGGTATTGAAACCACTGAAGATTACAGAGGGCAACACATTTAAATGGAATGGTATTGTACAGGCACTGATCTCTATCAGTAATATTAACTAATAGTAATTCTTCCCACTTCCAAAAATAGTCTTTGGAGTATTTGAGTACTGAGTTCAATTTTATAAGATTCGTGTAGTAATACTGTGTTCCTTTCAATGACTTAAGTAGGTGAAACATACTAGGTGGAATAATTGGATTTTAATTATCTTATCGATGTTGCACAATTTGCAGTAGTGTAATAGGCTGAGCAGACCAAATTGACATTAACGTTTCACGATATATTACTCATAATAATACTTTGTTGATAGTCAGCCTACAAAGATATGGTTTGAAAAGCTATGCATTAATAGCTTCTGAATGAACAACAAATGGAATTAAACACGAAACCAAACAATACTTATGGTGAATATGTCAAAATCCATTTTTGATCTTAGCAAAGTCTTTGATAAGTTTGGAACGGATGTGAGGAAATAACTGTATTGAACATTTACGTGGTTATTTTATGTGTAAACAACACATGTTAATCGTATCTCAAATGTTACCCCGTTCATTCTATCTTTAATTAATTCCATCAGACATGATATAGATATTGTCTTTATCAAGTATTTCGATATATATTCGATTCCCACCTAATCTCTTTAGATCAAAAATCAAAAGGCAGACATAGTCTCTGAAATGCATCAAGTCAAAGTCTTTTCCTGTGTGTAGGTGACTTATTGTGACCAAAACAAGTTACATCATATGTCAAACTAATTGTCCTTACTCGAGATAAATTGAAGGTAAGTGAGGAATCCTGCAATGATTTTCCTAGCTTACTTTAAATTCAAAACTAAGATGAATGTTGTAAAGGATCTTCCAAATCATCTTTATTAGGATGTATTTTCATCATTAGGATATGGATCTATCCAAAATTTGACAGCTTAATGTTCATGATATCGGATATGTGTCTCCGGTGGCTTTCAATTTGAAGTTAATTACCGTTTCAATTATATTCAGAAGGCAATTGATCTATTTGAAGGAAGTTCTTTACTTAGTTATGGTAATTAGTTCTTTGAACCGCCTTGTAATGAAATTGCTACATCAAATACCTACAGAAATTAATGAACCTTTTTGAAGGCTAGCTCGGATATTGTTGCAATGATCTGTAGGAAATGTCCCATTGTTGTCTCTTACTGATCTTTTTACTGAGATTATTAATAGCATTTCAAGTCATTATCGCAAAGTTGACAGATCGTTAAGATCTATAGAAAAGAATGTTCTCCATTAAATCATAGGATTCCTTTAAGCAGAACGTGAGGAAAATTTCCATTTCAAAAGTGTCCGAAGTATATCATTTATACTTTCATGTTGCATATGGGCGTTAGAAGGAAGCAGTAATGAAGGTATATGATCTTCTCTTACAGCAATCTTTAAAATGCAGAGTTTTATTGATATGCTCCCGTCAGATCCGACTACAAAAGGTCATTTGACTGTTGTGTCTACTTCCAAAATAAATCAGTTTCTGTAAGATCCAACAGTTACTATATACATATATATCTAGTGTTAGTTTTAGATATTTGCAGGGTTATTTAGATGATATGTTGTAATAAAGCTTAATTTAAACATGTTTAGGAAACAATTACAATGTACAGAGTCAGTAGGGGGAAGAGGGATGTTAATAGCCAATGTTTATAGTCACATGGGAGTAATGTTGATATAACAACTGCCGAAAACATTTCAAGCTTAAGGTGCAACTTGTACTGACATGGTCACCCATTTTGAAAATCGCTTAAGTCAGGGTGTGTTAGAATTGAATTTTCATAGTATCATATACAGCTGCATATCAAAAGTTTGTTCACCTACTACTGTATCTTAGTGCAAATATCATGTAATTTGGGTTTGGTTTGAACGTCAATAAAATAACTTCCGCAGAAGTGACAGAGGATCTCCAATTGTCAATGTGTAAAACAGCCATTTTCCAATGAATTGTCTCATTGTCTCGTGTCTCGTACAACAATTCGAATTTTGGCATGATTTAAGGGGTACTCTCTTCTGTATTGAAATTTCAAAATTATCCATTTCTTTTTCGCAATGCTACGATGCCACAAAGATATGCCAAATTATATGATATTTGCACTAAGTTACGCAGGTATGTGAACAAACTTTTGGTATGCAGATGTATGTATAACCGGAAATAACTGAAATGGTAGGGCAAGTAAAATTTCGAAAATAGCTGGCCACTGCTTTAAGATGAAGTCAGGTTGTGTTCTATGTATAGTTTATCATGACATTAATAAGTATGTTTTAGACACTGGATGCATATTCATATAGTTTGTAGATTGACTGCACGAATCCTTTGTTGTTACACCAAATAACATATACAACAAAGAAACAGCAGTAAGCGTGTTTTATTTACTCAAGTGTATATTCCTCCGTTATTGAAGAAACCAATCTCTGATTTCAACTGCAAGTCACATTAACACGTATTCAACTGGCAGGCACAGTGTTATAAAGGATGGAGCTTTGACGTTCTGCTCTGCACTGATTTGCTTTTCTATACTATCTTATTTATCCTTTGTTAAGATCTTAAACCTAATTCTGTTTTTACAAAGATACTCTTAGTAACATTGTTTCAAGTTTATTTCACTTATATCATGGCTGCTTGTATTAATGCAGCACCAAGCCCTCAAGATAAAACGGCGAGTTTCGGCTGGAACTAGCGAACCATGGGTGGTACTGCGTTGAAATTGAGTGTACAATTGTACACCTCACTGCGTGTAAAACAGTTTGCAAATGAAGACAATGTTACTAAGACCCTGGCGAGAATGGAAACCCTGACCGCTTGTTCCAAAGCCCTCTAAGGCGCTCACCACTGCGATATTCCGCTTGCCAATCACATGGCGGATCAAATACTAAAACAAACATCGTTTGATAAATATTTCTCCTTTAAGCAGATTGCACTTTCTCTTCTTTAAACTGATTAAATCAACTTATCCAGTATTCCCATATGACTAATATTTCTCGTTTTACCAACATGCATCTTTTCTCTTTTTTAATTAAGCTGAATAGCTGCTTCAATCCATTGACCATTTGTCAAATGCTTGGAAAAAACACTTCACATGTACTCGTTTTACTTTTTGTGGAGTGATTTAAAGACACTGCAACTCTTATTAGCCTCATCAGAAGCCAGATTTGGTCATTAAAGTTGATTTATCTATGGCCAATTTCGACTCCCAAAGTGAAACATTCTCTCCGGTTACCGGTCTCAACGCCTGTTTAAAATACTGTTCAGTGTGTTCATTTCCTTTTTTTAGTATAAGTATGATCGCATCAATTGCATGAGATTCGCTGATTAGTGTTTACTGAATGTTGTTTTATTGTCACATGTTTTAGGGGTTAATTTCAAGGATATGTTTGAACATAAAAGAATCATATGTTTTTGAAAAATAACAAGCCATTACATTTATAATTGGATTTAAGACTATAATTATATACACAAGTAAAAACTCTTTAGGATTTATTTGAGAAACATAATAATTGGACATTACTTTGAACTGGTTTTTTATATTCCGGGTTCGATTCACAAGCCATTACATTTATAATTGGATTTAAGACTATCCGTTGGATAGGCAGTTGGAATGTTAGCTTAGTTAAAATTGCCTTTACATATTACAGCTTATTGATAGTTTAATGTAGATAACAATTCTACATCATGAAATGTGAAGATTGTAAATAACGCACTTAAGTGTGTGGAAGCTGGTTCTGCATGTGGAATCCATTTAAAGTGCTGAGATGTAAGGACTGCTTAAGTTCAAATCATTTCACCATATGTATTCATCTTAAAATTCAGAACTTGTGTTCAATATATATATAAAATATATAGAAATCGGGTACTGAGATGTTTGACCCTCTGATGATTAATGTCAATTATCTGTATCTTTCATTGGCAGGAGAGAGTATATGTCAGTCTTTCCATAGAATAAAAAATGCACAGATTATAACATTATTGCACAGCATATTTTCATGCAAATATGATAACAAATATTCTTCAATATTTGATTTTTTAAGGCTTCTTTTACACAAGAAGGATTTGGAAATTAAGTTTGAACACAACAAGTGTAAACGTAGTATCTGATTGCACAATTACCTCAAACACAACTACGTAATTTTCCTGATTCAAATTAAATGTTGAAAGAACTTTGTCATTCTATATACTTAATAGGAATAAAAACTTCTAATTGTTCACATAAACTACAAAAAGACTCTAACGAGGTGCTGTCTGGATGTTTTACATAGCTCGGGCTTTGTTTACCAAGTCAGCTTCAAAAGACTGTCAATGAATAACGATTGAATGAAGGTGTTTGGTGTGAAAAGGACTCGGTTAAAATCACGCAGAAAGAGTCTGTATTTTCTACCAAAGTGACAAACACAGAAACAACGATCAGTGTTTAGATAACACTCCGCAGAGACTTTCATTTATTTGGATTAGAGACTGAAAAAGTCAGAGATTTTAGCTGTCAATAACAAGTTTGTGTTGATGCTAAACAACTTCATTAGTGCGCACGAATGAACATATAGCCTGAAAAAAAATCATGCCATTGAAACACACTCATGTTTGACCTTCCATAAGTCATTATGCAACTGTTCTACACGCAGGCAGGTTTGGGTGCAATGCTACACTGAATTTCAGCGCAGTATCACCCATGGTTCGCTAGTTCCAGCCGATGCTCGCAGGTTTCACCACAACGCATAGCCACAATGGCGTTGCGGGCTTTCTCCCTGCAATAATACTAGCAGCCGTGATATAAGTGAAATAATCTTGAAACACCAACTCACCTCACCTCACCTCATTATGCATTGTATGTTTGACTTTGAAGCACTTTTAGAGCATTTTGTGACTCTCCTTTATACACAGTTAGTATTTCAGACATCTATAAATCTTCAAAAGGTTATTACATCTTAAACAAATCATTAGGCGTATAGATCATCGAATTAATCGATATGTGTAAACGAGAATTTGATGGCATTGATTGAAACTTAATGAATCTGACAGGATCATATCAGATTTTGCATTGTCATGCGTTCTTATATTTCTTAGAATGTCTTTGACAGAGAAAAATAGTTCTTATCCAAGATGTGAGTTTCTGTCAATGTTGAAACAGAACTTGGATTTAGATTGATTCAAAGCCCTTTTCAATACATATTCTACTGACGAAAGCGAGTTTTAGATCTTATATGTTGCTAGTAGTATTTATGGTAACGATTTATTAGAATAACATCTACTCTAAACACAAACGATGAAAAAAGTAAAAAAGTATAATCATGTATTCATGGCGATGTACATTACGATGGCTTAATAATTTGAGATTCATGTGAATTACAGCAAAATGCCAACATCTAGTATAGTACTAAAAGTCATGAGCGCAGCTCG
This sequence comes from Phorcus lineatus, assembly GCA_921293015.1. NCBI lineage: Eukaryota > Metazoa > Mollusca > Gastropoda > Trochida > Trochidae > Phorcus > Phorcus lineatus. The sequence goes on from OV121093.1 coordinate 15,660,357, forward strand.
GCCGTAATATTGGCAGTGCAACATACAATCATAACTTACAAGTAGGGCACTTTAGAAATAAGAAACAGTTTTGAAATGTGATCTAGTTGTACCTACAGTGGTTGAGAAGACAAATCATTTAAATTCTCCACTAATCCAACGGCAGCTGCTTAATTGAAGTGAAGTTCAGATTGAATATCAGTTTCTGAAAAAATTAGAAACTTACAAATCTGGTATATAAGAGCACTGTTTCTTCATCAGTACACATGACATTCAGTTTACAATAAGTTGCTTTCCAATGCGTTAAAAGAGGCTGCTAGTTTGAGATTCGACCTCTTCTGTGTGTCACGTGGATGGTAAGATCAATCCTGATTGAGTCTAATGCTCTGTCAGACCTATTGAGTTAAGTAGCAAGATCAAAACATTTTTAACGAAAAACATAGGTCTGGTATTGTCCATTTTCAAATCTGTTTTTAGGGGTAGAATTAATATCTTAAACATACTTAAACATTTGTTCTAAAACAATGTTTTATTCTTTTCGAGATCAGGAAGCAAAAGAAATCTGTCATTAATGTATAAATATGTTGATAGAAAATACTCAAAATCCTACTGTTTTTTTCAACCAATGCAATGCTCGACGTGTTTGATTTATAACGTTTGACATTAGGTTAATAATTCCAAACCATGCAGTACAAAGGTGTAAAAAATCAAAGAATTTTTTTCATTTTTTGAACAGTCTGTAGTATAATAGTAAGAGCAGTCAAGTTGTAAGTAGTAATTAAGTTCTGATAACATTTAAAACATGTTTCATTTGCATGAGGTTGGCAGGATGTCTGTCTTTAAGGGAAAGTAAAATCAGTATCAAGCATCGATACATCTATGTGACACAGTTGGTAGACTGAAATGTTTTACTCTCATGGAAACCTATTTCTGAACGTGTTTAAGACTTCATCTGATTGAAATGTATTGCCTGAAAAAAAATGTATTCAAAATTATCATTATCATCTATTTATTATATACATAAGTAAAAACTCTTTAGGATTTATTTGAGAAACATAATAATTGGACATTACTTTGAATTGTTTTTTTTATATTCCGGGTTCGATTCGTAGGTGAATTATCAACGTGTTTTTGAAAGGTAAGCAATTTATCAGATACATTGGTCAAGCATACTCGGACATAACAAAGCATGAAACTCATGCATTATTTGGACATTATGATTGTTTGTATTCATTTGATAGCTAGTGCTCTGTCAACACTATTCACCTCAAATTACGTGCTCAAGTTTGAGTGCAAGACGCAAAGCCATTTTAGTAGCTCCAAGTGGTGGATCTCATCTATAGTTACACGTTAATATACCTCCAGCACTAACAATGGATCAGATATGGTGATAGATAATCCCTAATTTCAACTAGAGTAACTATACTAAAATGACAACCAATTGAAAATGAGAGAAATAGTATTTTTTGTGCAAAATACTTTGAAAGTACTTATGTAAATATTTATTTATCTTATCTATTCTAATATTTATGCAAGTTTTGAAAATTAAAGACAATGATGAAAATAACATTTGAATAACGAAGAACCAATAGCATATTTATTGAAAGTTTCATTTTTTGTCCGGTCAAATTAAATATTGATATTTATGTTTCAGATATGATACGCAATCACCATTCTCAGTGTAATAGATGACATTTTCCAATCCAATGTCTATCCAACATATCAAATTAAATAATCAATAGTTGTTCAGACAATGAGATTTGTTTCCAATTAATCAAAGATAACACTATTTTCCTGCAGTCGTGAATTCACTGAATGACATGTGTCGACAGTAAATGACATATAATCTGTTTGACATCTTGGGCCTCCACTCTCAATTGTTGATATGGCATATTGAGTGAAATGTTCTGATATGAGAATTTCATGAAATAATTGTATGGTCATGAGAGAGCTTCAGTTACATATGATAAGAATGATTGTTTATTAAAGCTAACTTATACATGTAACACTCATGAATTATTTTCAGCAAAGGAACTATGAAAAGTGTTTTCTTGTTTCCTTATTACCCATGTCAGTATTGTGTTATTATGCTGTTTAGAAATTGTTTCAAATTACTAAATCTATTGTACCTGATGTTTACACTCCTTTGCTAAGTTTAAGTTCACAATTATGCAAGTATCATTCAAATATACACAGTTTCTCTGACTCTCTAAGCTGGGGTGATAACTGATGGATGTCTATATACCTACAGCTTCCTATTTAAAGTAATCCCTGCTTATCAAATCAGATCATATTTTAAAAACTATGTCCTCTATATATTGAAATGGAGAAAAAAAATCCTTTTCAACTTATATTGCCAACTTATATTGACTTCATGATAATGATTAGGAATCGCATTCATATAAATAGGTAAGAACTAGTAGTTTGCAGTTTGATTATCACTATTTTCTTTATGTATAACGTATTAGATTGATGAAGGATAAATACCTCTCCTTGACAAATACCAAGTCTCATCGAGTGAGGTAGAAAAGTAGGCATTTCTCGAGTTGTGAAGCCTAGCGTGTATTGATAACTTGTTAACCTCACGAGATGAGATGCATGGCATCATGATACAAGGTGTTTGTCAAAGGAAAGAAGATCATGTCTCTATTTATCATATGACTTTATGAATGCTTTACGTTGAAATCGGCCTCTGTCAACGGTGAACTTGCGCTAAAATAGCCTGTAACAGTGAACAGCCTTATTGTGAAGACCTCAACCCTGTGTCGATACATTTTTATCTCTACTCAGCAAAACGATGATAAAGGTTATTTCAAAAGCAGCCGGATAACGGGGTTTTTACAAAAAATAAAATATCACGTCATACCCTCAATGATGTATTAAATAGTTTTCTCTCTTAATTATGAAGATTCGGGGAATCATAGTAGCATAGTAGCCAGTGTTCACGTAAATGACCTGATCTTCCCCACACTCTGACAAGGCCAACCCTACTTCAATTTGTCTAACACTCAGTGATATATCCAATCAGTTAGATAAACATTTGCACGGGCAGCCGTTAGACTTGTCCCTTGTGTCTTGACGCTACAAATATGATGTGGATACAGTTTGCAGATCAATTTGAAACATTTCCTAATCATAGAAATGAGAACTGAATATGGTCATTTCTAGTAAGTAGTAGATAATTAAAGGCATTTAGACATATATTTCAATCAATCAAGAACCACCTGATCTTAATATTTATATTATGAGCATCTATTAGTAAAGTCCTTTAAGAATAAGCTGTAATTGACTGCATTTCAGAATTAAAATTATAAGCAAAATCATTGATGATGCATAAGGGAAAATTTTTTGTTTTCTTTATGAAAATAAAATGCTTACACTGAATAGGTTTCATAACGGCAATAAATTTCGAAACAGACAGTGAATTTGCCACAGTTTTTATTTTCAGTCACAAACACTAATATCAATCTAACTTTATGTCTTTCCAAACACATTTTCCACTGACAGTAATCTTGTTAGACGTACAGCGGCGGGGAAGGGATCATTGTTACCTTCTAACACACTTATGTTGATTCAACGTAAAGTTAGAAAAACATATTTGGACAACACAATGTTATTTGTGTCAACCTGAGTTTCTCCCAAGTGATTAGAACTCTGGGTTGTGGTCAGAATCTTCAAGCATGAATGAGTGCCGTTTTGTCAAAGGATTTCGTATTATGTGCAATTCCTCGTTCGAAGGTACCGCTGCTTGATAAACTTTTCCCTTTATTTTCTTTGAAATTGAATGAAAATGTCATTTACAGTTTTGCAGGGAACAGTATAGACAGTAAAAAGGTAATCAGGTTACGTTTTTAACCTAATGCACTCTTGGATTGTAGAATTGCCTAATTCTTTGCCCGTTGCAGGTCAAATCAAACACAAATTCCACCAACAGTAATCTTGTTAACATGGCAACAAAAGACGGGATCAGTTTAACCTTTAACACAATTATGTAAACTATCTTAAAGTTAAAAAAGCATAATTACACAATTGTTTATTGTTAGTTTCTCCTTCAGAAAGGAACTTAGTGTGTTAATGTTTTTTTTAGATATAAATAAAATCAACCTTGAACTATGTTTGAACTGTTATTGATAATTACTTGAACTTGGAGATAAATCAATGAACTGTCATCTCTCAACAGTTATATGTCGAATATGTTGTGGTTTTGCTTATATATAGATATTGTATAATGAATGTATTTCACAGGAATAGTGTTAAACTCAAACCTTTTGAAGTTTACGTACATTTTTAAGAGCTAAATAAGACACCCTGAATAACTGAGGTGCTTTTTACATTACAATGTAATATATGTAATATATCCACGTTATTCATCTCAACTACAAATAGACAAGATGCTTTCTTGAGGATTTATATAGTTCCAGATTTAATTATCTTCTTGGCTTGAATACAATATCAATGAATCGCATTAATTCGAATTATTTATACAATGACGAATCGTGGATTATCATAGAAAAGCAATTACCTTTTCCATCGAGTTGACAGACAAAGAAAAAGGCTAGCAGAATGTACTGAGTCTGTGTGTGGGATAAACTCCCGCAAGGGACTAGACGCGAAAACGTATGTGAATCGGTACTATTTCAGATAACATTTTACACTTAAAACGTAAACAGAATAGATTAGTTTTCCTCTCAAACTAAGGGAAATAACTTGCATTTATTTGTTTGTAGATAGAATGATTTACCATTGCAAATTCTCTGTATGCAGTAATCATTCCAAATCCCTCCAAATCGGTTGGAATTAAAGGATAAAGGATTTGTGATGGTTTGGGGATGGGGATTACTAGAAATTGTCCTTTATTATAAACGTAAAGTAGTGAAATGGAGTGTTGTAATGGAATATAACTACACAGTAAACCCTTTTTATTCATGTTATTTCAATTTTTAATTCATAAACCTTTGACCTCAGAGTCATAGCCGATACTTCATCGATTCAAATTCAGCATCCATAAATACAAACTGAACCTTAACTTATTTCAAAATCTCTTGAGCTATGAATACGATAATTCTCCAAGTAATAATATAATGAAACATGTAGCACTTCAGAAATGATTTTCGGAAAAGTGAACCTATGCTCCCTGGTTTCACTGCAATGCATATCCACAATGATGTTTCAGGCTTCCTCCCTTCAAAAATACTAGCAGCCGTGATATAAGTGAAATACTCTTCAAAGCGGAGTTAAGTACCTATTAACCTCAACTCAACTCTGAGGATTGACAATCATTTGAACTTGATTGCACCCACAAGGTCTTAAAATGAATTGTTCTTAAAAAAGGCCGAATTCAGATCTTTTTAATCTGTGATCAAATGCAGCTGAATTTGCTGGTCGAATAGTTTTTTAAAGAGCACTTCCAGTAATTAACCATTCAACACATTTTCTGCTCTTTTTGAAGTATTTCCTCATATTTAACAATTAGTGCACGCTAACAAATTAGAGGCATATATTTTAGTTTTCATCAAGTTGGGATATATATCTTTCGTTTCACTTTAAAGTGTTTTTTGCCTTATTTTCCTTACATGTTTACTCAATGATAGCAGGAGGAGATCACTGACATAAAAAAAGCGACAGTTACAGGAATACCCTCGTCTAAGATATGATTTGTTCAAGGAACATTATGTATTAATTATGTTGATTAGAGAGCATTTGCGGGGATATAAAGAATGGTATTAACATTCTTTGGCGCAACTCAGCTAATCTAACCTACTGGTTCCACAGGGTACGGAATATGATTTACAAACAAATTACCCAATTAATCATTCGATGGGACAATCATTTCTTAAATGTGATCTCCTTTTAAATTACAAACACTGTTTTAGGAGAGCATACATTGAGTCTCTTTGCTCGTGCAGCTCTCAGAAATCCTTAAAACCTCTTGGCAGGTTGAAGAAAGAGTTTTGTCCTCAAATCCGGCAGGTTGGAAATACGGTATAGATTAAAAAGAGTCTTTTCCAGTGACATGACATTCGGTGATTTCCAATATTGAAGAAGAGCCGAATGTTTGACATTTTGTACTCTAGAGGAAACGAAAAAGGTTTATGAAAATGAGTCTAATTCCATGTTAGGTTCCAGACCTCCTGAATTAAGTAACAAGGTTTAAAACAATCCTTTTTCTTACCACAATCATATGAACATGTAATTTCATCTGTTGCTATTTCAACCCTGCATTTCCGATATTTGAATGACTTTTTATATGAAGTTTTCGGAAAAAGGAACCCTATCTTTCTTCAGATTTCAGATTCTTTATTCTCTAAAACCACGCACGGTGGTACATGAGCAATTTTACAAAGAGAAGTAAAGATACGGATTGCGCATGCATAACATAAAAAATAACATATAACAGCATATACACTTTTACAAACGTGAAAAAATGCATTTGATGAACAAAGAGAGGTTCTTTAAACATCGGAATTTGTTACTAATGAGAAGTAGGTTAAGTTTGTGAGGGTTTGGCCAATTTGAATTATAATCTGACGATGAATGTATAATTTACCATCTAAACTACATCCAAATTATCGCAACATCATATAATTAAGCAGGTGTTGTAAAATGATGTGATATTAAGGAAAATGCAGAGATATTTAAAAACAAGTACAATTTTATCTAGAAAACAAAACGAATTCTAAAAAAGGCGTATGTTTGCTAATTGTTTAATGCTACTCATTTTGGAATTGACATTGTTATTACATACTTTTGGAAATGAAACACAAAAAGATAAAACAACAGATACCTCAGTGGGGCAACTAATATATATGAATTATATTATTTTAATATTATATGTAATCAATATACATACGAATATTGATATTTACAGTTTTCTTCTGTAACCTCTAAGTTAAAAATAGTTCAAATGAAATAAAGTATGATATACAGGAACATCCATACCATAAAATTCCTGACAAAATACATGCATTAAAGACTGAGAGACCGAGCACATGTTCACATTAGCAGACATTTATCGATCTCATCTTTGTCAACCTGATTCCTTCTTGCTCCTGATTTCTGAAGGACCGAGGCCTGTCTAGAGCATCAACTCGTTCAATCATTCTCTAATTCCGTCCCTCCATGAGTGCCACTCTACAAAGGTCAAGGGTCACAACTTTCCTCCTTGGTCCTCCTTACGCATCTGCAAATATGCGGGATTTCAATATGGAGAAATCTTGAGTTCGAGTAATTATTTCTTTAAGGGACATCTTTCTCTTAATCACTACGACTTCGGTGTCTGTGGACACCGAATGGAGGAATGTTTTGCTTTTTTGTGCATTCATGCAATTATTGTAGCCTTTTTTACTATTATTGCGTTAAACTGATTTGACAGAGAATCCACGTGAAGTTTATTTTTAAACAAAACCACTCTTATCGTGCTCTCCTTTTTATAATATCTAGAATTGGTTGTTTAAATTGTTATTATATTGTATTTTCAAATATTGAAAATCAATTAATCGATGAAACAAAAAAAGATACAAAAGACTTGTTACAAGTGGTCACAAAAGAATAGAACATAGAATCGTTTGTTTAGGATAATCGTGCATACATACTTATTTAATTATTTTTTCAATATAGAATGTACAATTTGACTTTTAAGGGTGATTAAACGATTGGAGCATTACAATAAATGTATCTGTACTTTCTAGGAGTTACATATCCATAATTGTAGTAACATACAGGAATATGAAACCCCATAAAGTAAACCTTGAATACAGAACCATTAACAGGTAATTATGATACAACAAAAAACGTATCACTGACTATTTCATCAATTAACTATAAAGTCATCTCTACCATATGAAATGAAATTTGATGTGGTATTCAAATGAATCAAAACGACATCTTTTACATAAGATCACTGCACGACTTTGTCATCATGTGATGCAAATGTGATATGCATGCAATCTACATACAGCTGCATACCGAAAGTTTGTTCACTTACCACTTAATCGTAGTGCAAATATCATGTAATTTGGGTTTCGTTTCAACGTCAATAGAATAACTTCAGCAAACCTGACAATGGATCACCCACTGTCCATGTGTTAAATAGCCATTGTTGAACTCTTTTTGGGATCGTCTGGTCTCTCGTGCAAAAATTCGAATTTTGGCACACTGATATAGACAGAGGGGGTCACATTTTCGAAATTTTTATTTCGTTAACTGTCAAATATAATGTTCTATATCGACTCTCTGAGATTAAAACCAACATAATCCCATTGACTTTGTGCTAAGGAACAAACGTGACGTATTTTTTAAGAAGATGATAACTTATAAAGGATTTTATGGAGAAAAATAAAAATTAGTGTTTTCGGAATTTTGACCCCTGGTCACTTCAATGACCTGCCAAAACTGTTACGGGTAATTGTTGGGTATGATAAACATTTGCCTTAAAGACGAATGGATCTGCATATGCATATTGAAAATTCAATATTATACGTTTGTTTTTCGCAACGCTACGATACCTCAAAGGCATCTCAAATTATGTGATATTTGCACTAGTGTATACAGGTATGTGAACAAACTTTTGACATGCAGCTGTACATCTACAAAGAACGGGGCTTTACCTCAATTTTTCCCCATTTTTTGCGATTAAAAGTGTTATATTATATTTATTCCAATAATAATAATAATTCAAATTAGCCATGATTGACTGAAATATTGACTAAGGGAATAAATATTTTATTATTATGTTTGATAATACCTGAGGAGCAATATTATTACACATCGGGTAATGTAACATAATGTTAAACTTCATTTATTTTTTAATGAAAAGAATGAGACATTAGCATCTTTGAAATGATTTGTTAAAATTGTTTGCCTTATGTGAATATGTTTGCATCACATAAAATTTAGGTGTTAAAATCAAGTATTTTCATGTACTTTGAAAAATGTTTAATTCTGTTTGGAAGAAGATATAATTGATTCATATCTGACAAACGATTACCATGTTCTTGACAAAAGATTACCCTTGTTCTTGACAAACGATTACCATGTTCTTGACAAAAGACTGCCATATTCTTGACAAACGATTACCATGTTCTTGACAAACGATTACATAAATTTTACTTGTTTCTTTTTACACGTTGTTGCTTCTTGGACAATGGATATTGTCTGCCCCTTCTTCCTCTTAACATACACCAATGTCAGCAATTGAAAAGGTGTTTTCAAAACATCAGTTTCAATGTTTAGCTCAAATTGTTGTACTATTCTAGTCAAAAAATAGGCTACATCTTGACCATTGATTAAACATACTATTTATACTTTCAAGTGAGAAATTCCAAATATGACAGGTTAGATATGCACACAGGTATATGTTTTAAAAACTTTTAAAAACTCAGTTTGCTGGATTTACTCACTCACTTACGAAAATAAATTGTGGGTTTAAGAGTTTCGCAAGTTTAGCTACTCAGCCACATTTTATCTTCTAAGGTGATTTTTCGCAAAATAATATGCAATCTTATTGCATTTCTGTTTTGTTGAGACAGCATTGTTGTATTAGAACCGTAATATCTATCTAATTCCATGTCTAGCCCCAAAAAAATCCGTAAACATTGAGAGTGCCGAACTGTAAGTTTGGTCTATTGAATCCATTTTCAGTTGACAGTAATCGTATTAATCGCACAGGGACAAGCATGGCAATAAGCATTATCATCTAACAGGGTTATGTCAACTCTATTTGAAGTTAGAAAAACAGCGTTAGACAGCAATGTGTTATGAGTGTTAATAGGAGTCTCATGTTTGTAGGAGATTTGCAACTTCAAATCGCTGTACACGTTGCCTTTTTTTTAAATACTTCTGATTTTTATTTGAGGGTGATTTTAGGATTGTTTTGTTTCTCATTTTACATCACTTTGCTTACATCAAGTAATTCGATGCTTTCAACTATATATATGGTGAGTGTTGAATATCATACTCTAGATAGTTTAACCGAGTTGATGATCATTATAAACAGTGGCATGCATGAAGTGCCCAAAGTATTATTTCATATATAATGTCGTATGTCCAAGGCATGTGTTAAATTCAATCAAAATGATTAATTTGTTTTTACGCCAAAATCATGATGGTTAGAATCCTTAATGATCAGGTGCAGATATTCTGCAAACATTCTTTTCACATGGTTTACAATACATGCAACTACTAGATTTGTGTCAAGATATTTGGAAACTATCACACTTCTGACCCTTTTACTGTTCATATCGTGATCGAAAGTTATTACCAAATGTTTTATAAATTTAAAAAAAAACATCAATACAAACATATTACCACAACCGTCAACTTAACCTGTAAACATAGCTGAAATGATGATAAATAAATAAACTTTATTCTTCCAAAATATGATATATTTTGTCACCAATATTAGCGATGTACACAATATCAGCAAAATGTGTTACAAAGAAGGTTTTGAAATTGAATCAATGGAACATTATTTTTACACTTATTACCATTTCGGAACTTTTTGAGAAGTTTATCGTGTTCAGACCCAGACACTGTCGACTTAGAACTGTTCATCTAATTCCAAGTTTATTCAAGCACAGATTCCATTGACAGTAATCTTGTTACAGAGACATGTATTTGGAAACGGATCACTGTAACCTTCGATCACAATTATGTCAAAACAGCCTGAAGTTAAAAAGACAAAATCATGATAATATGGTAACAGCAAATCTGAATTACTAGAACGAAGTCGATGAGTGTCCTCTTCTACAATACTTAATCAATTTTAATTAAGAAGAGATTTAGAAAAAAAATGGTTTATACCTGACAAACACTGGCATAGATCATTATAAACAATGTTTAACAAAAATTACTTTAAAGCTCATGGTTAATAAGAAAACAAATATCTATACAACAAAGGACCTTAAGAGCCAATGACGCCGCCTCTTTACAATTAATGCGATTATCATATGTTGTATGAAAAAAAAAGAAGTAAATTTCATGTTATCACTTTGACATTTAATAATATTTTTATAAATTTATAATTGGTAATGACCTAGGTAAATGACCTGACCTTTTTACAATTTACAGTATAGATAAATCAAGCGGCACCCAATCTTAATCACTTGTCGATTGATTTTCTGTACACTTAGATCCATTTCCGTAGGTATTTATAATGGAAATAGGCTTCCCCTTCTAATTAGAACAGATTAATGTTACTTCAACATAATCCTTAGAGACCTGCTTTAAGGAGAAGGTCATTCCAAAAGAAGATTTGAAAAGGCTCTTTTCAAATGGATACCATAACTTGTTTTGTTTGCTTTGCTTGTTTAATGGTACAATGGAAATGATCATATTGAACATTATGACATACATGGAAATTGATAACATGAGACACATTAATTACTTTTAATTCTAGTATTTGACAATAAAATCAATGTATCAATTACGTGAATTTGTATAATTCATGACTCCACTAATCCTTCTGAATGATAAATTAGTTATATATTGAATGATTTATGCTGTCATGGATGGTGATTTTATCTATCATACTGAATGAGCCCTTAAAATGTCGAAGTATCACTAGATGGAAGGTCAATACAACCTCTTATATTTCGCTTTTGTGAGAAGTCGATAGATTAAAGTTCATCTGATGGTCGTCGCTGACATACCAATTCTGATTCAGTATTCAAGCGATTAAGAGAAGAGTTCGACAGAAAAGACACAATCAATACCTATGGCACAATAAGAATGACAATATCATGGTAAAAAATTGTTCAACAATGTGTTTGTGTAATCAATGTGATCACGAATCAAGTGATATATTGTAACAACTTTAATGTAATGTTGAAAAAAAAGTAAAACATCATGCAATTTTTAATTGCTACAAAGCATGATCAACAATTAAAATAAATTTACATTTCGACTTTCATCACTGACCTTGACAATTTTGATTCGTTTATCTTAATTGTTTTACATTCTATGCTAAGAGAACCACTCGAAACACTGACCATCCATTAGACATTAACGGGAATAATAGAATAAGGAAATGACAGGGCATGAATTCCATTTGACACTCGCATATTGAATAACAATTTAGTTGTTTGTATTCATGGGAGCCTCTGCTACCTATCCGCTTGCATCAATCCAAGTTAAGTGCTGAAGTTTGATATCAACAGGTCATGCTAAAACGACATTTGGCTCTCTCTCGCATTAACCATGATCGATTTTGAATAAGTAATATTGTATATTACTATTTCAGATTAAGCTGATATCATATTAATGACAATGTAGCACGTTAAAAAATATCATATCTTTAAGTCTTCTTTGATAAGTATTAGTTTATGCAAAATGTATTATCTTTTTTGGTCCATTACCTCTTTGATCAACCAAGAGTCTATTGACGTCGAAAACATTATGACGTTTCATGTTGAAACTGCATGTGGTCAGTTAACTGTGAATTCAGTTCATCGTCTGAGTTATGAAAATAACGTTATCGAACTTGGTATGTAAAACTATAGAATTCAGCTCATAATATATAGTTAAAATGTGTTATATTACAAATTATTAAACATAGTCACTTCAATAACTTTATATCTCTCTAAATGACATTCCTAATCTCAGCTTCAGAGATTCAAAATCACGAGTAGCACCCAAATATATTAGATCTTGGGTACTTTTACAATTACTACTACTACTACTACTACTACTACTACTACTACTAATAATAATAATAATAATAATAATAATAATAATAATAATAATAATAATAATAAAGAATTTATCATATAAGAATGCTTTTAGCGAGGGTACATTTTGAAATCCTCACTCACTAAAACATCATCATCAGTGACCTCTCCAATCATATCTTATTAATAAGAAGATTGACCTTTCATTTTAACAATGACCATTTATAAATCCCATGCCACTACTATTTCGGTGCCCCTATTGTACACAGAATCTGTCTATCTGGACTAGCTGTCACGTAACTGACCTGATCTTCATGACATTCTACCATGGCCATGCTTAGTTCTAAAGATCAGTGATATTACCAATCAGATAAGTAAACATTTACAGAGTGATCTTCCTTGACTCTTGCACATTCATTACATACATCAGTCTAAAGTAGGCAAATACAAGACGTTGCCATACAAAACGGGTTTTCACTGAGATCAATTATCGATAAATAAAAGCATTGCAAATAAGATATACATTATAACTTTACCACACTCTAGATTAGAAGCAAATGAAGCAAAAGTGAAAACGATACATACATCTATATTACTTTGTTTAAGATAGTGTTTCTGATTAAAATGCTATAGACGCTCACAAATATATTCGTCACTGTTTAAGAAAAGACAGTTGAGTTTCTATAAAAGAGGTGAAACGAAGATTCAATGATTATTTATTGCTTTAATTATGCTCCTCCCTCAATTCCAATTAATGGTTTAACTATTACAACATCCTAATCTTCAAAATCAGGGATAGATAATGTTAAACATAAAGGATATTTTGACAGATTAGAATAATTGATGTTCATTAAAAGTCACTTTTTAATCAGAAAGAAAATATTTGACTTTTCTGTATGCCTTATATTTGACCAATATATATATATATATATATATATATATATATATATATATATATATATATATATATATATATATATATATATATATATACGTACAATTATTACCTTGCATGAAGTGCCCAAAGTATTATTTCATATATAATGTCGTATGTCCAAGGCATGTGTTAAATTCAATCAAAATGATTAATTTGTTTTTACGCCAAAATCATGATGGTTAGAATCCTTAATGATCAGGTGCAGATATTCTGCAAACATTCTTTTCACATGGTTTACAATACATGCAACTACTAGATTTGTGTCAAGATATTTGGAAACTATCACACTTCTGACCCTTTTACTGTTCATATCGTGATCGAAAGTTATTACCAAATGTTTTATAAATTTAAAAAAAAACATCAATACAAACATATTACCACAACCGTCAACTTAACCTGTAAACATAGCTGAAATGATGATAAATAAATAAACTTTATTCTTCCAAAATATGATATATTTTGTCACCAATATTAGCGATGTACACAATATCAGCAAAATGTGTTACAAAGAAGGTTTTGAAATTGAATCAATGGAACATTATTTTTACACTTATTACCATTTCGGAACTTTTTGAGAAGTTTATCGTGTTCAGACCCAGACACTGTCGACTTAGAACTGTTCATCTAATTCCAAGTTTATTCAAGCACAGATTCCATTGACAGTAATCTTGTTACAGAGACATGTATTTGGAAACGGATCACTGTAACCTTCGATCACAATTATGTCAAAACAGCCTGAAGTTAAAAAGACAAAATCATGATAATATGGTAACAGCAAATCTGAATTACTAGAACGAAGCAAAATTTTTACCTTTTTGGCTCATTTTTTATTAGCTGCAAAATGACTTATTCAAGACAGTTAAAATATTAATTATCATTTAGCTAACAATAAAAAGTGGTTTTGAACAGTTAATTGTTATTTTTGAATTTTTTATGAGAATTATATTTTTTGTGAGCCAAAAAGGTGGAGCCAAAATTGTTAGGCATTTTTGTTCAAGCAAAATTTACAATTTTGGCTCTTGGCAAAATTATTACCTTTTTGGCACACCATGTTATCGCATATATATTACAGTTTTGGCACCATGTAAATAAGCACAATATAGTTATTCCAGTAGATTCTATTATTTCTTTCATATATAAATTGTTCTAAACCTAATTGTTTGCATAAAAATCTCAAAAATGTGCCGTTTTACATCCAACGGTAAAATATTCATCATTCCTTCTCTCCCCCCAAAAAATCTAGTGACATTCACCAAGTTAATACTCATTTAGGTAATAACCACCTATTCAAGAGTATTTCACTTATTCTTTGGCTGCTAATAATATTGGAGGGAGAAAGCCCACAACATCATGGTGGCCATGCAATGCGGTGAAGCCTGTGAAACCTGCAAGCATCCTGCATCTGCTGGAACTAGCAAACCATTAGTGGTAGTGCAGTGAAATTCAGTATTGTACCTAACTCAATGCGTGTAGAACAGTTCCCTACTGCAGACAAAGCCTCTGGCAGGATTTGAATTCTTGAATTTCATACATTGACAGCCGGAAAGTCAGTTTGCCATGAGCATATTTCCCTTTTCAATAATTGCTTAATCAAACTTAACCCTTAAGATGCGGGTCCCGGGCCTGTCCGGGTTGAAATTTGCTTTGACCGCATGTCCTCTGGGCGAGATGCGACATCCAAACTCTATTTTTCTCACGCTAGCTCATTAACGCCGAGGTTCACAGTAGCGAAGGACGGGCAATTGTTGCACGGCAGTAGTGTCAGTTCAACGCTAGTACTTTCCGTCCGTGTGTCGCTAAGCTACCGAATTTTGTTTCGTTGGTGTTCTAAATAATGCGCGTACATGTTCCGAAAATTATGCAACGATTGATAACGTTTATCGTACCGAAAATAAGCTTTAAAATCACTCAATTTTCCCCCACTCCCCGCCGCACGTGCTAATAGCCTGTGGGCACTTTCTACCCTCTCGCACGAGCTTACCGCCCCGCGCGTGCTATCGTTTGCTTACAAGCCTGCACTCACACCAAACGTACAACCTTATATCGCACGCCCTATGCTCTGAACCCTTGGGCGGATTTCAATACCGGTTGGATCATTTGAAAGAGCAGAAAATTGTCTTCAATTCAATATAAAATACGTAACTACGCTACCTGAATTGAAGATACAGCATGTGCCGCAAAAAAGGTGATTTTTACATATTTTTAGTTTTACACCATTTTGTCACACCAATTTTTACATGATGTGCTCAACGTATTTTGACAATTTTTATATCGAAAGACAGAGAGAAAGATTGTCTTTCTTTCCATGTAAAATGTGTACATGCGCGATAATAAATAAAGACACAGCAAGCGCCGCACAAAAAGCTAATTTCTCGATTCAAATCATGTAAACTGAACGGCGATTTTGACATGTGCCTTTCTTTCGCTCATATCTTCTCAACAGCTAGGCGTATTTTGAAATTGATTACATCGTGATAAAGAAGGAATAATTGTCTTCGATTTGATATAAAAAAATTATATACACCATATAGAATAAAGATACAGCAAGTTCCGCAAAATTGTGACTTTTGTTTATTCTTTACGTTTTTACCATTTTCTCGCACTTTATATCACATAAACTTCTCGGTAAATTTTGCAATTTCATATATCAAAATATAGAGAAAAGGATAATCTTTATTGCCATGTAAAATTGGTATGTACAAGAAAATCAGAAAGGACCCGGCGCGCATCGCACAAACAGGCAATTTCTCTATTCATATTTTGTTTACCGAGAAGCGATTTATTTTCAACTGCTTTTTACACTTCCTATCCATTTAACGGCAGAGCGCATTATCGACATTTTTATATCACAATAAAGAGGAAAGGATCGTCTTCAATTCTATATAAAATTTGCAAATTACAATTAGACAATAAAGGAGCGGTTAGTGATGTCGCAATTATCAAAATCTGTTCTAAAATACCCGAGGGTACCATCTTTGCAAACTTTATATATTCCAAACCAAGTGGTACATATTTATTATTTTCATATCATCGTAAAGCAGAAAGAAATACCTTCATTTTCATGTGTAATTTGCCCATATTTGCATCAAAATAAAACGTGTGGAAACGATGCGACATATGTTGCGGTAAGGCGATTATCAAAGAATTTATTACTAGCTATACCCACGTTTCGTTGGTAATAACTTCTAATTACAGTGCAAAAGATTGTTATGATTTATTTCTTCGTAAAGAAGAATAAATTGCCTTCAATTCCATATATAATTTGCATGTATACAAAGCGAATAACATGATTTATAAAGTTGGAAATAAAGACAATTTATATTGTGTGTGAGTGTATGTTTCAACGGGGATACCCCGCCTGCACGCGCTGAGCGCGTGCGTTTGCCCGGGGCTATTAGCTTAGTAATATAACTGTGGGGGTCAGAGCGTTATCGGGATTTATCACTACCCTGTTTTCGTAATTTATATCTTTCGTTTAGGATGGCGTATCGTAATAAAATTTATCGTGAAATATAGAGCAAAAAATTAGCTTCAATTCCGTATATAATTTGCATGTGTGCACTCAGTGATTAAATGATTTTATAATGTTTGAAATGAAGACAATTTTTAAAATTTTGTAAAATTCGTTCCAGACATATTATAAAAATAATTTTTATATCGAT
Source organism: Phorcus lineatus (assembly GCA_921293015.1). Classification (NCBI taxonomy): domain Eukaryota; kingdom Metazoa; phylum Mollusca; class Gastropoda; order Trochida; family Trochidae; genus Phorcus; species Phorcus lineatus. The sequence continues at coordinate 15,677,600 of OV121093.1, forward strand.
GTGAAGGGGAACAATTCATCCTTAGTTTCGTTTTGATTTCGCGCATGCGCTCTTGGAATTTATTGAGTTATGGCGCCCGAATTGAAAACAAGTTTACTTCAGTTGTAGAAACCGTTCTAGGTAAGATAAAAATTTCATTCAAAGTGTCGGATAAAGATCGTTCATTTGTGTACGGGATTGGCGGGCTACTTTTGTATCGAACGGTCAGTTTCATCCGTAATCCGCCATGTGAATACACCATTTATCGAAAAAACAGCCGCGACTCGCGGTGCGAAATAATTCAGCCACAGGGGCTAATTGCGTTATTACCGTAGCGAGGCGAGTGCTGGAAAATTCAGCCACGGGGGCAAAACTGGTCAAAATAATATTCAGCAACGTAAGGGTTAATACATCACAGATATGCCTTTTTTGGCTTAGCCTTATGCTTGATTGACCTTTATATATCTAAAGCCAATGATTTCAACAAATTTATGTAACAAAATGTTTTTACTGCTTCACAGACATGTTGAAACAGAAGACATAAATGATTTGATTATTTTTTATTGCAAACACAGAAATCTGTATATTTTTTTTACATGCATTTTGATGAGGCTCTTGTTGACAGAAGTACTGGAAAAGACAACCAATAACAAGAGCACAGGCCTTGATCGTTTCCACTGAAGTTGCCACTATGATCTCCTGAAACAGAAAATGAAGTTCAATCACAATGTCTCTGTAGCTCTGTAAATATCAAAGAGCTATAACTCAATAAACATGGCATGGAAGGACAAGCTTTACAAGCAATCCCAAATGGCAAATTATCATTTGAATATCAAGGAGAAAGCAGAAAAACTTTCACTTAAGCAGATGAAGACTGATTATATTTAAACGTTTTGATGTGGGGTCAAAAACAAATAAACAAAAAAATATTTCAATATTCACATTGATTTTTTTTTTTAACAATCTAGAACATTAAGTCTCATAACAAAGGTGTTATTCTGAACAAAACTTTCCACTACCAACATCCTGCTACATCAGCGTATTTGTCTCTGCCCACCTCCATCATATACCCTGATACCCTCATATCCTTTGGCCTAAAACGCTTGTATCGCTAAATATAGCACGCCAATGAAATGACTCTCATTCAGCAATAGCGACTTCAAAGAAATGTCAATTTAGGCAATAAATAGCCATGAGTAACCAGCTGTAAGCAATACAAGCTTTATAGGCTGAAGGAAATCAGGGTACATGAGAGTCTCAGCTAGGCGGAGACAAAAACGCTGATGCAGCAGGATGCACTACAAACTGGTCTTGGTTAACCATCCTATAGTTGCACCCCTGCAACACCCTTATCTGTTAAATCAGTGAAATTTCAGATCTTATCCAGAAGAGGTCTGTTCAAAATTATGCAATTTTACAATCTCTCAAAGTACAAAAGAAATTACAAATCAAAACTAGAAAAGGAATCATTGCTAGTATGACAAACTTCTAGCATATATATTACCATTTTGGTTCAATATGTATATATTTCAGATGAGATCTGTTCCAACATTTTCCCTTTGACACTCTGAGTCTTCAAGTCCAAAGTTTATATTCTACAGATTAGTATCTTAGCTACAACAAGAGCCCAACTACAAGTAGATCTTACTTATTTATCTTACATATATATTACCATTTTGGCTCACAAGCCCTTAGGATTACATCTCAGATGAGATCTGTTCCGACTTTTGCCTTTTGACACTCTCTCCAAGTCCAAAGAGATCAGTTTACATTCTACAGATAAGTATCAAAACTACTACAAGATCTCAATTACAAGTAGTTCTTACTCCCTTATATATATATTACCATTTTGGCTCACAAGCCCTTAGGATTACATCTAAGATGAGATCTGCTCAACCTTTTGCCTTTTGACACTCTCTCCTAGACCAAAGAAGCAGTTAATATTCTACAGATTAGTATCACAGCTACCACAAAAGCCCAATTATAAGTAGCTCTTATAATTACTTCTAGCATAAATATTACCATTTTGGCTCACAAGCCCTTAGGATTACATCTCAGATGAGATCTGTCCAAATAATGCCTTTTGACACTTTCTCCGAGTCCAAAGAAGCAGTTCATATTCTACAGATTAGTATCACAATTTCCATAAGAGCTCAATTACAAACAGGTCTTTCTTCTAGCATATATATTACCATTTTGGCTCACAAGCCCTTGGGATTACAACGCCTTACTTTTGCCACTCTCTCCCTGTCCAAAGAAACAGTTTATATTCTACAGATTCACTAAGTATCACAGCTACCAAAAAAGCCCATAATTACAAGTAGCTCTTACGTCTCGCATATATATTACCATTTTGGCTCACAAGCCATTAGGAGTACACCTTAGATGAGATCTGTTCCAACTTTTGCCTTTTGACACTCTCTCCCAGTCCAAAGGATCAGTTTATATTTTACAGAGTAGTATCACAGCTACCAAAAAAGCCCATAATTACAAGTAGCTCTTACTTCTAGCATATATATTACCATTTTGGCTTACAAGCCCTTAGGATTCCATCTCAGATGAGATGTGTTCCAACTTTTGCCTTTTGACACTCTCTCCCAGTCCAAAGAAACAGTTTATATTTTACAGATTAGTATCACAGCTACCAAAAAAGCCCATAATTACAAGTAGCTCTTACTTCTAGCATATATATAACCATTTTGGCTCACAAGCCCTTAAAATTTCATCTCAAATATGACCTGTTCCAACTTTTGCCTTTTGACACTCTCTCCCAGTCCAAAGAAACAGTTCATATGCTACAGATTAGTATCACACTTACCACAAAAGCCCAATTACAAGTAGCTCTTACTTCAAGCATATATATTACCTTTTTGGCTCACAAGCCCTTAGGATTACATCTCAGATGAGATCTGTTCCAAATAATGCCTTTTGACACTTTCTCCGAGTCCAAAGAAGCAGTTCATATTCTACAGATTAGTATCACAATTTCCATAAGAGCCCAGTTACAAGTAGCTCTTACTTCTAGCATATATATTACCATTTTGGCTCACAAGCCCTTAGAATTACATCGCAGATGAGACCTGTTCCAACTTTTGCCTTTTGACACTCTCTCCCAGTCCAAAGAAACAGTTTATATTCTACAGATTAGTATCACAGCTACCAAAAAAGCCCATAATTACAAGTAGCTCTTACTTCTAGCATATATATAACCATTTTGGCTCACAAGCCCTTAAAATTTCATCTCAAATAAGACCTGTTCCAACTTTTGCCTTTTGACACTCTCTCCCAGTCCAAAGAAACAGTTCATATGCTACAGATTAGTATCACAGCTACCAAAAAAGCCCAATTACAAGTAGCTCTTACTTCTAGCATATATATTACCATTTTGGTTCACAAGCCCTTAGGATTACACCTTAGATGAGATCTGTTCCAACTTTTGCCTTTTGACACTCTCTCCCAGTCCAAAGGATCAGTTTATATTTTACAGAGTAGTATCACAACTTCCATAAGAGCCCAGTTACAAGTAGCTCTTACTTCTAGCATATATATTACCATTTTGGCTCACAAGCCCTTAGGATTACATCGGAGATGAGACCTGTTCCAACTTTTGCCTTTTGACACTCTCTCCCAGTCCAAAGAAACAGTTTATATTCTACTGATTAGTATCACAGCTACCAAAAAAGCCCATAATTACAAGTAGCTCTTACTTCTAGCATATATATAACCATTTTGGCTCACAAGCCCTTAAAATTTCATCTGAAATAAGACCTGTTCCAACTTTTGCCTTTTGACACTCTCTCCCAGTCCAAAGAAACAGTTCATATGCTACAGATTAGTATCACAGCTACCACAAAAGCCCAATTACAAACAGGTCTTTCTTCTAGCATATATATTACCTTTTTGGCTCACAAGCCCTTTAAGATTACACCTTAGATGAGATCTGTTCCAACTTTTGCCTTTTGACACTCTCTCCCAGTCCAAAGGATCAGTTTATATTTTACAGAGTAGTATCACAACTTCCATAAGAGCCTAGTTACAAGTAGCTCTTACTTCTAGCATATATATTACCATTTTGGCTCACAAGCCCTTAGGAGTACATCGCAGATGAGACCTGTTCCAACTTTTGCCTTTTGACACTCTCTCCCAGTCCAAAGAAACAGTTTATATTTTACAGATTAGTATCACAGCTACCAAAAAAGCCCATAATTACAAGTAGCTCTTACTTCTAGCATATATATAACCATTTTGGCTCACAAGCCCTTAAAATTTCATCTCAGATGAGATATGTTCCAACTTTTGCCTTTTGACACTCTCTCCCAGTCCAAAGAAACAGTTTATATTTTACAGATTAGTATCACAGCTACCAAAAAAGCCCATAATTACAAGTAGCTCTTACTTCTAGCATATATATAACCATTTTGGCTCACAAGCCCTTAAAATTTCATCTCAAATATGACCTGTTCCAACTTTTGCCTTTTGACACTCTCTCCCAGGCCAAAGAAACAGTTCATATGCTACAGATTAGTATCACAGCTACCACAAAAGCCCAATTACAAGTAGCTCTTACTTCAAGCATATATATTACCTTTTTGGCTCACAAGCCCTTAGGATTACATCTCAGATGAGATCTGTTCCAAATAATGCCTTTTGACACTTTCTCCGAGTCCAAAGAAGCAGTTCATATTCTACAGATTAGTATCACAATTTCCATAAGAGCCCAGTTACAAGTAGCTCTTACTTCTAGCATATATATTACCATTTTGGCTCACAAGCCCTTAGGATTACATCGCAGATGAGACCTGTTCCAACTTTTGCCTTTTGACACTCTCTCCCAGTCAAAAAAAACAGTTTATATTCTACAGATTAGTATCACAGCTACCAAAAAAGCCCATAATTACAAGTAGCTCTTACTTCTAGCATATATATAACCATTTTGGCTCACAAGCCCTTAAAATTTCATCTCAAATAAGACCTGTTCCAACTTTTGCCTTTTGACACTCTCTCCAAGGCCAAAGAAACAGTTCATATGCTACAGATTAGTATCACAGCTACCAAAAAAGCCCAATTACAAGTAGCTCTTACTTCTAGCATATATATTACCTTTTTGGCTCACAAGCCCTTAGGATTACATCTCAGATGAGATCTGTTCCAAATAATGCCTTTTGACACTCTCTCCCAGTCCAAAGGATCAGTTTATATTTTACAGAGTAGTATCACAACTTCCATAAGAGCCCAGTTACAAGTAGCTCTTACTTCTAGCATATATATTACCATTTTGGCTCACAAGCCCTTAGGAGTACATCGCAGATGAGACCTGTTCCAACTTTTGTCTTTTGACACTCTCTCCCAGTCCAAAGAAACAGTTTATATTTTACAGATTAGTATCACAGCTACCAAAAAAGCCCATAATTACAAGTAGCTCTTACTTCTAGCATATATATAACCATTTTGGCTCACAAGCCCTTAAGATTTAATCTCAAATAAGACCTGTTCCAACTTTTGCCTTTTGACACTCTCTCCCAGGCCAAAGAAACAGTTCATATGCTACAGATTAGTATCACAGCTACCACAAAAGCCCAATTACAAGTAGCTCTTACTTCTAGCATATATATTACCATTTTGGCTCACAAGCCCTTAGGATTCCATCTCAGATGAGATATGTTCCAACTTTTGCCTTTTGACACTCTCTCCCAGTCCAAAGAAACAGTTTATATTTTACAGATTAGTATCACAGCTACCAAAAAAGCCCATAATTACAAGTAGCTCTTACTTCTAGCATATATATAACCATTTTGGCTCACAAGTCCTTAAAATTTCATCTCAAATATGACCTGTTCCAACTTTTGCCTTTTGACACTCTCTCCCAGGCCAAAGAAACAGTTCATATGCTACAGATTAGTATCACAGCTACCACAAACGCCCAATTACAAGTAGCTCTTACTTCAAGCATATATATTACCTTTTTGGCTCACAAGCCCTTAGGATTACATCTCAGATGAGATCTGTTCCAAATAATGCCTTTTGACACTTTCTCCGAGTCCAAAGAAGCAGTTCATATTCTACAGATTAGTATCACAATTTCCATAAGAGCCCAGTTACAAGTAGCTCTTACTTCTAGCATATATATTACCATTTTGGCTCACAAGCCCTTAGGATTACATCGCAGATGAGACCTGTTCCAACTTTTGCCTTTTGACACTCTCTCCCAGTCAAAAAAAACAGTTTATATTCTACAGATTAGTATCACAGCTACCAAAAAAGCCCATAATTACAAGTAGCTCTTACTTCTAGCATATATATTACCATTTTGGCTCACAAGCCCTTAAAATTTCATCTCAAATAAGACCTGTTCCAACTTTTGCCTTTTGACACTCTCTCCCAGGCCAAAGAAACAGTTCATATGCTACAGATTAGTATCACAGCTACCAAAAAAGCCCAATTACAAGTAGCTCTTACTTCAAGCATATATATTACCTTTTTGGCTCACAAGCCCTTAGGATTACATCTCAGATGAGATCTGTTCCAACTTTTGCCTTCTGACACTCTCTCCCAGTCCAAAGGATCAGTTTATATTTTACAGAGTAGTATCACAACTTCCATAAGAGCCCAGTTACAAGTAGCTCTTACTTCTAGCATATATATTACCATTTTGGCTCACAAGCCCTTAAAATTTCATCTCAAATAAGACCTGTTCCAACTTTTGCCTTTTGACACTCTCTCCCAGGCCAAAGAAACAGTTCATATGCTACAGATTAGTATCACAGCTACCAAAAAAGCCCAATTACAAGTAGCTCTTACTTCAAGCATATATATTACCTTTTTGGCTCACAAGCCCTTAGGATTACATCTCAGATGAGATCTGTTCCAACTTTTGCCTTCTGACACTCTCTCCCAGTCCAAAGGATCAGTTTATATTTTACAGAGTAGTATCACAACTTCCATAAGAGCCCAGTTACAAGTAGCTCTTACTTCTAGCATATATATTACCATTTTGGCTCACAAGCCCTTAGGAGTACATCGCAGATGAGACCTGTTCCAACTTTTGCCTTTTGACACTCTCTCCCAGTCCAAAGAAACAGTTTATATTCTACAGATTAGTATCACAGCTACCAAAAAAGCCCATAATTACAAGTAGCTCTTACTTCTAGCATATATATAACCATTTTGGCTCACAAGCCCTTAAAATTTCATCTCAAATAAGACCTGTTCCAACTTTTGCCTTTTGACACTCTCTCCCAGTCCAAAGAAACAGTTTATATTCTACAGATTAGTATCACAGCTACCAAAAAAGCCCATAATTACAAGTAGCTCTTACTTCTAGCATACATATTACCATTTTGGCTCACAAGCCATTAGGAGTACATCGCAGATGAGACCTGTTCCAACTTTTGCCTTTTGACACTCTCTCCCAGTCCAAAGAAACAGTTTATATTCTACAGATTAGTATCACAGCTACCAAAAAAGCCCATAATTACAAGTAGCTCTTACTTCTAGCATATATATTACCATTTTGGCTCAAAAGCCCTAAGGATTATATCTCAGATGAGATATGTTCCAACTTTTGCCTTTTGACACTCTCTCCCAGTCCAAACCAAATCACATATACTCTACTGATAAGTATCACAATTACCATAAGAATTCAAAATTACAAGTAGGTCTTACTTCTAGCATATATATTACCTTTTTGGCTCACAAGCCTTTAGGATTACATCTCAGATGAGATCTGTTCCAAATAATGCCTTTTGACACTTTCTCCGAGTCCAAAAAGGCAGTTCATATTCTACAGTTTAGTATCACAATTTCCATTAGAGCCCAGTTACAAACAGGTTTTTCTTCTAGCATATATATTACCATTTTGGCTCACAAGCCCTTAGGAGTACATCTCAGATGAGACCTGTTCCAACTTTTGCCTTTTGACACTCTCTCCCAGTCCAAAGGATCAGCTTATATTTTACAGATTAGTATCACAACTTCCATAAGAGCCCAGTTACAAGTAGCTCTTACTTCTAGCATATATATTACCATTTTGGCTCACAAGCCCTTAGGAATACATCTCAGATGAGACCTGTTCCAAATTTTTCCTTTTGACACTCTCTCCCAGTCCAAAGAAACAGTTTATATTTTACAGATTAGTATCACAGCTACCAAAAAAGCCCATAATTACAAGTAGCTCTTACTTCTAGCATATATATTACCATTTTGGCTCACAAGCCCTTAGGATTCCATCTCAAATAAGACCTGTTCCAACTTTTGCCTTTTGACACTCTCTCCCAGGCCAAAGAAACAGTTCATATGCTACAGATTAGTATCACAGCTACCACAAAAGCCCAATTACAAGTAGCTCTTACTTCTAGCATATATATTACCATTTTGGCTCACAAGCCCTTAGGATTCCATCTCAGATGAGATATGTTCCAACTTTTGCCTTTTGACACTCTCTCCCAGTCCAAAGAAACAGTTTATATTTTACAGATTAGTATCGCAGCTACCAAAAAAGCCCATAATTGCAAGTAACTCTTACTTCTAGCATATATATTACCATTTTGGCTCACAAGCCCTTAGGAGTACATCTCAGATGAGACCTGTTCCAACTTTTGCCTTTTGACACTCTCTCCCAGTCCAAAGAAACAGTTTATATTCTACAAATTAGTATCACAGCTACCAAAAAAGCCCATAATTACAAGTAGCTCTTACTTCTAGCATATATATTACCATTTTGGCTCACAAGCCCTTAGAATTACATCTCAGATGAGACCTGTTCCAACTTTTACCTTTTGACCCTCTCTCCCAGTCCAAACCAAATCACATATACTCTACTGATAAGTATCACAATTACCATAAGAATTCAAAATTACAAGTAGGTCTTACTTCTAGCATATATATTAACTTTTTGGCTCACAAGCCTTTAGGATTACATCTCAGATGAGATCTGTTCCAAATAATGCCTTTTGACACTTTCTCCGAGTCCAAAGAAGCAGTTCATATTCTACAGATTAGTATCACAATTTCCATTAGAGCCCAGTTACAAACAGGTCTTTCTTCTAGCATATATATATTACCATTTTGGCTCACAAGCCCTTAGGAGTACATCTCAGATGAGACCTGTTCCAAATTTTGCCTTTTGACACTCTCTCCCAGTCCAAAGAAACAGTTTATATTCTACTGATTAGTATCACAGCTACCAAAAAAGCCCATAATTACAAGTAGCTCTTACTTCTAGCATATATATTACCATTTTGGCTCACAAGCCTTTAGGATTACATCTCAGATGAGACCTGTTTCAACTTTTGCCTTTTGACACTCTCTCCCAGTCCAAAGAAACACTTTATATTCTACAGATTAGTATCGCAGCTACCACAATGCCAAAATGCCAAGTAGCGCTTACTTCTAGCATATATATTACCATTTTGGCCCACAAGCCCTTAAGAATATAACTCAGATGAGATCTGTTCCAACTTTTGCCTTTTGACACTCTCTCCCAGTCCATAGAATCAGTTTATATTCTACAGAATAGTATCTAAACTTCAATAAGGGCCCAATTACAAGTAGGTCTTACTTCTAGCGTATATATTACCATTTTGGCTCACAAGCCCTTAGGATTATATCTCAGATGAGATCTGTTCCAAACAAGTAAAGAAGTGAGCACAGCTCACATACCCCGCTTCAAACTATAGTCTGGCTTTCTTTGTTGGTCTTACCCTCAAAAAGCTCACTTAGGGATCATGGTTGATAAGTGTATTAAGTTTGTTGAAGCTAGCATGTATAGTTTAGGAGATATGCTCAGGAAAAAGCACTTTGTCAGATAGTCATTGTTTTAGTAACATTTCCATGTAAAACGCGAAAAAATAAAAATAATTTTTGGTCTTACCCTCAAGAGGTGCACCAACATGGATAAGTGTATGAAGTTTAGTGATGATAGCATGTACGGTTTAGAAAATATACTCCGGACAAAGGACTTGGTCTTAAATTCACTGTTTTAGTCATGTTTCCATGGAAACCATAAAAAAAAATAAAAATCATTTGTTGGTCTAACCCTCAAAAGGCACATCAATGGATCATGGTTGATAAGTGTATGAAGTTTGGTAAAGATAGCATGTATAGTTATGAAGATATACTCCGTACAAAGGACTTAGTCACTGTTTAAGTCACGTTTCCATGGAAACCGCAAAAAATAAAAATCATTTGTTGGTCTAACCCTCAAAAGGCACATCTAGGGATCATGGTTGATAAGTGTATGAAGTTTGATGAAGATAGCATGTATAGTTTATGATAAATGCTTCGGACAAAGGACTTGGTCATAGTCACTGTTTTAGTCATCTTTCCATGGAAACCTCAAAAAATAAAAATCATTTGGTGGTCTAACCCTCAAAAGGCACATCTAGGGATCATGGTTGATAAGTGTATGAAGTTTGGTGAAGCTAGCATGTATAGTTTAGGAGATAAGCTCCGGACAAAGGACTTGGTCATAGAGTCACTGTTTTAGTCATGTTTCCATGGAAACCGCAAAAAATAAAAATCATTTGTTGGTCTAACCCTCAAAAGGCACATCTAGGGATCATGGTTGATAAGTGTATGAAGTTTGGTGAAGCTAGCATGTATAGTTTAGGAGATATGCTCCGGACAAAGATTTGTGACGGACGGACAGACGGACGGACAGACAGACGGACGGACAGAATGAACGCTATATACCCCCGCTTACGCTGTAAGGCGGGGGTATAATTATGCTTTTTACAATCTCTCCTTGTCCAAACCAAATCACATATACTCTACTGATAAGTATCACAATTACCATAAGAAATCAAAATTACAAGTAGATCTTACTTAAAGCATATATATTACCTTTTTGGCTCACAAGCCTTTAGGATTTTATCTCAGATGAGATCTGTTTCAACTTTTGCCTTTTGCCATCCTTTCTCATCAGCCTATATATGGTCGCGTGGTTCCTGTGGTCCCAAGAGGTCATGGTTTCACCGAATCTATATAATAGAATCCCCATCAAGTCTCTATACAAGATTTCACCTTTTTTGGCCTCTGGCTTCTGGAGAAGAAGATAAAAATAGGCTTATAGGGTGTGGTCCCTTGAGGTCACAGGGTCAGAAGTATTTAATTAGAATCCTCATGCAGACGGACAAATGTCAAATGAGCTAAATTGTGAGGGGATGCCCCCAGGCCCTTATGAGGGGCAACAGGGTAAAAAAAATCTACAATTTTAAATACCTATTTGCCAAGGTATCTGATCTTAGGATTTTAGGTGTATAGAGCCAATGGATTTAGAGAGGATGTAAAAAATATGGGCTCTGTAGCTCATCAGACTTTTGATAGGAATAGGTGTTTGGGTTTAGACCATGGGGTCATGGGCAGTGTAGGAAAGATAGCCTGTTCCAACGTCCGAGACGGGTAACTTTGGTTGAGGACGAGCTGTAAAATTATTTAGTCCGTCCTTGTGTCGGGCCAATTTTGTCTAACCATAAATGCATTTATATCTAATAACCCCGAGAGAAAAAATAAACAAAAGTAAATAGCCACATAAATTACGGACTAAAGGGCACTTAGCAGGTTTTGTTCATTAATAATTCAATTACAGCAAAACTAAAATATTTTTTTTCAAATTATGCTCTCTTGGATAAGAAAATTCAGATATAAGTAAATCAAATCAAGTGACAAACGTGTTTACTTGAGTCAAGCAACTGAAACGTCAATCAAAGTCTTAGTCGACCTAGTGAAATAGCTGAAAGATTGCTGACACGTTAAACCCAAACTCACTCACACCAAGCTTGAGGGATGGTCTATTATTGTGCGGGGTGACAAGACTTTAGACAGTGTTTGAAGGACAAATCCCTAAAACTTTATGATTCAGTTTTGATTAAAATTTTGTCACTCTATGATCCCTACATGAAAATGGACGTGTCCATCCATGCTGAGAGAGGGGACTGATGATGTGTCTTTGGATCAAGGGGTCACCGAACCTACAATTCAGAATCCCCATTGTCTAAGGAGTCTACACACAACTATTAAGCTATCAAGACCTTTTGGAACTGGAGAAGAAGATGAAAGTAGGATTTTAAGGTTTTGACCCCTGTGACCCCATTTGGGGTCAAGTGGTCACCAAACCTACAATTTAGAATCCCCAGTGTCCAAGGAGTCTTCACACAATTTTTCAGCTCTCTAGACCTTTTGGAACTTAGGGGAAAAAGATGAAAATAGGTTTTTCAGGTTTTGACCCCTCTGACCTCATTTGGGGTCATGGGGTCACAAAATCTACAATTAAGAATCCCCATTGGCCAAGAAGTCTACACACAACTTTTCAGCTCTCTGGACCTTTTGGAACTGGAGAAGAAGATTAAAATATATTTTTAAGGTTTTGACCCTTGTGACCCCATTTGGGGTCATGGGGTCAAGAAATCTACAATTTAGAATCCGCATTTGCCAAGGAGTATGCACATAAAATTTCAGCTCTCTAGAGTAATTGGTTCTGGAGAAGAAGTCGAAAAAGTGAAAAGTTTAAGGATGGACGGACGCCGGAAGCCATGCCATGCCATAAGCCCATCGGGTCTTTCAGACCTGATGAGCTAAAAATGTTAAAAGTTTACAGATGCGGGACAACATGCCGTGATGTAAACCATCGGCATAATCAATGTCTACATTGTTGCCAAGGAAACAGAAAAAAATAAAATTGAAATAGAACTTAAACCCAAAAAAGGGGCATCTACATGAATAATAGGGAGAATACCAAATATAGTGAGAATGGGTCAAATGATGGTAATGATATGCTCCAGAAAAAAACCTGACCCTTCTGAGTCATGGCCTAGAAATTAAAACATCTTGGAATCATGTACATCATGAAATTATGGTCGGATGCTAATACATTACCGGTATGTCTCTCAAATTGCTTTTTTGGGAAAATTATCACTAATAAGTGTTACTATATCACGTAAATTCAAAACATATATCATATATATGATCATTTGTGAAGCCAAGCCCATTTGTCTTACTAGCCCATTGAAGACACAACTGAAACTAACAATGAAAATAATAGTAGATTTTTCTCCCAAACCTGCAATGTCACTTTGAAAGGGTGAAAGGAAGGCCAGGCCTGCAAGCAGTCACTAGAGGTCGAGTCCTTCAGTGCTCGTCCTTGACAAAATCGCCTAACTATAAAAATAATATAAGTTTGAAACAGTAAGTAACTAAACATCAATAGTAACAAACAGACTGAGTAAGCTGAAAATGTTGTGATATAAACTGATTATGATAATGAATTTTAATTTTCAACATATCATTAATCACTCACACTTTTGCGTAAGAAATTGAAATATCAAAATTTGTCAATATATTCTGAAGCTGTCTTTACTTATATGTCATGTTACAACCATTTGTTACAACCATTTGAAACATTAACTGGAGTTGAAAGTAATCACTTAATACATTAAAACAGCTGAAACATCTGAAAAACTATTTTTAAACTACCATACCGACAGTCATTTACATATTCTGATCCTTACAGACCTGAATTGGACAATGTGAACAAGATTTTATGCAAGGACATAAAATATGTAATTTACAAACTATACCGCGTCACGTATGACATAGACTGAACATTATTTGTTCAATGCATTACGTGCAAAAGTAACTTGTAAGTTGAAAAAGCTTGATGGTTAGATATGCTGTTGAATCTCTGTTTTCAGCTAAAAAGGTCTCTTGCTTCTGGAGAAGATGAAAATAGGCATTTGGGGCAGGGTCCCTGTGGCCTAAATAAAGGGTCACAGGGTCACCAAATTGATAAATTAGAAAACTATCAGCTAAGGAGTCTATAAGTCTAAAGTTTCAGGCCTCTTGCTTCCAGAGAAAAAGATGAAAATAGGTTTTAGGGCATGACCCTAGTGGCACTTATTAGAGGTCACAGGATCACCAAATCTGTAAAGTAGAAACCTCATTAATCAAAGAGTCTGTAGCCAAGATCTCAGGTTGTTAAAAACTTACCCTGCTTGATCGTTTAAGATCTCATGCTTTCAGCCTGATAAAGACATCCTGATGACCTGTGGCCTGGAATAAATTACTCTGCACAGCGTTAAGTTATCATCCATGGGGACAAGCAACTCGTTCAGGTTTCATAAGATCTTCAGTTCACTTATCCACCATTGACCTGAAAAAAAGCAGAATGAAAGTTTAATAGAAAATACTTAATGTGGGTGAATTGGAGTCAAATATGTGCGCACACTGATTCAGTATTGTCACCACCTCTGGTGTGCAGTACACAACCAAAAGCACTTAAGAGAACCCACAAATCTATTGGTAAATGACTGTTGGTGGGCATATGAAAACATGCAAACACCTAGTTGGGAATACAGCAATAGCAGAATAATTGTTCAAAATCATGTGACAATGTGTCAATTCATCCAGCTTTGAATCGGTACATCGCAAAAATGTGCATGAAACTTGGACCTGGTGCATAAAGGTGCAAATGTTGCATACTCCATAAGAAGCTGATGTTGAAAAAATGTGTAATGAAGGGTGATATCAAGTGATTGTATGAGCAGCAACGCTGGATTTTGAAATTTTTTGGATTTTTATATATTTTAATGTTGATATGAAGATGTTGGTGAATTGTGTCTCCAAGCATTACTTGGAGAGAAATGAAATAAAGGTTCAAGGATGAACAATCTTCCCGTCTATTTGAGGGACAATCAAGACCAATTTACAAACTTTGTCTAAAAATGTGAGCTTCATATACCAGTTGGTTTCTTAATATGATCCCGTGAAAATAAATGCAGTAAAATTGTGAAAAGTTTGACAGACAATGCCAAAAAGACCCCAGAAGATTGGCAATACCCTAAAACCACCTGGCTTTAGAGGCCAGACAGATAATAAACAAATAATAATAATACTGCACATTTGTATATTTTACATATAAAAATACATGCTGAAGACAATAATTTTAAAAAGTATCAATAAAAAGATTATGTCATTCTGAAAATTTCACCTTCTAAATCAATTTTGGTATAAAAGACCCAAAAAATCAATTTCAAGGAGCCAGGTGCAAATTTAATAAACCTAGAAAAATTTAGATTGCCTTGCTTCAAGTTCAAAGGATTCAAAACAATAAGCTCGTTAAGCCTTATGAGCCCAATGAGCACAAAATTAAATCATTTTCTCTTTAGATATACAGACTGTATAATATTTACTATAAAGCATCTAAATAAAAAATATCTGCCAACAGAAGTTTAACTGCCATATTGGTATTCAAGTCCACAGTTCAGAGGCAAAGTTCCTGTGGTTGTTGTAGCCCTCATTGTGAGCCTCAGGGCCAACAAATATACAATTAATAGTCCTATGAAGCACTTCCTGCTTTTTGCTCTGAAGGTAAATAAATATATATAAGGAGGTGACACACTGGCCATTATAAGTGGCCGCATAGTCCCATATCATAAAATTGATTACCTTTATTGGATAAGTGACATCCACACAACATTAACACTTTCCAGGCCTCCACTTTCTGCAGCAAAATATTAAATAGATTTTAAAGGCTTTCATTCTACAATAGCTTTATCTAAGAAGTCTGCTTACATCCCTTCAGATCTATTAGGCTTTTTGTTCTGGGTAAAAAGGCAAATACAGTATAATCTCAAAGGATAGCAAAAGGTTTATTGATAATTGAACACTAGAATCAATGCCATTAGCCAATCATAAGATAAAATTTTATAGAATAAAATCATGACATTAGATATACTTTGACTTACCTGGAGAATAATAGTTTCACATTCATACAGCCAACACTAACATTTTCCCCCATGGCTTTTTTGACCGAGGTCAATGTAAGTCAGCTGCCAGTTAATTCCTGCAATGTTTCATAACTAGAATCAGAACAAGATATCTCATGGTACTCATACCAACCATCAAAAGACTTCTTTCATCTCCCCTCATCCAAAAAACCAACAAACACTTCTCCAATAAAATAACTACAGTCGGTGGCCAAAAGTCTGTTCGCACTGGTGATGTCACGGCTATTTTTAGAGTAGTCAACCCCAAAGTTTAAATGAGCATATCTATGTAAATATAAAATAGGTACTTACCCAGAAATTTCAGAATTTAGAGATATGACCCTGAGCCCGAAGTACATCTCGTCTTCGTATCGGCAAACTGTCATAAAGACTTCGAATGTAGACTGGACTAAGCCCACTCCAAATGTCATTCACTACACGGAGAGATCCTGTCTCAAGTCAATGTCACCTAATCTTGCTTTCAGCTGATACTTAACAGTTTTCCATACATTCTCAATGATATTGAGATCTGAGCTTTGTGGTGGCCACGGCAAAGTAGGAATATGATTTTAGTGTTTCCAACGATTAGCCCAAATGGACACATGACAAGGAGCATTGTCTTCTTGAAAAATCCAGTTGCGATTAACAAAATGTCTGGCAACAACAGGCCATAAATGGTTATCAAGAATGGTTATGTAGTTGTCTGTGTTTATGTTGCCATCAACAACCGTTAAAGTTCAAACACCAAATGCAGACACGCATCCCCAAAACATTACTGAAAACTTCGAATTTCGTTCATGATCGGCTCGAGTTCCCAAATAATCAGGCAAGCGCTCACTAGACTTCCTCCACACATAAACTTTTCTATCTTTCCCAATCTGTATTTTAGTTTCATCAGCGCTTTCAAAGTTAACCTAGCCCTCTAAACAATGGCAACGTAACATTGTTTGCGAACAGACTTTTGGCCAATGACTGTATATATAGAGATCCAATCATTGTGTGTTTCATGAAAAAACTGTACAACACAACTCTAGTTTTTACAACCATTTTACATTTTAAAAGTCTGAATAAATGAGGGATTTTTCAATTATTTTTAATTTTTCTCAAACCTGTCTTAGTAAAACAAATCAAAAGTTATCTTGAAAGAAAATGTGATGGTCTTTCTCTAAGATACCTAAATAAACCTTTTCATAAAATTTCTATAATTACCTTTTACTGCATTGTCATACATATAATTTTACTATATGGGTCAATCTTCCCATATAGGTAATAAATATACCATTGAAATAAAAATCAAATGTTACCTTCGTTAAGACATTAATTCTTTTAGTCAAACTATAAGCAGTCGTTTAGAAAAATAAAATGTCAAATATTTACATTATAACTGAAAAAGAAATTACTGACCAATAAGACTTACCATTGCGCTGTTTTACCATCAAATTTTTAAACTGAGGCCCAAACCTCCTTTTGTCGTGTTAAAAAACAAAAATATCAACATATGGTCAAGTTTGTGTTAAACAATGAAACCCAAATATATCAATAATATTAGTTTTTCCATATCTTTTCATAATGATATGGAGTGCTAAAAGAATTATCAACACTAAAATCCACATCTTTGGTCTTTATAGCTTGTCTTTGCTGACAAATTGAATTTGAGGGGGTTAATTCATCTGAGTAACAGTTAGAACTGAAACACTGTCTTTGTTACAAATATTTGTGATCATGGACTACAATGATCAATTCGATTTATGTCTTAAAGGTTTCTGATATTGAAGCAATGATGTTTTCAACAGGTTTGATATCTTATGGCATAAATCCTGCATCTCTATGTACACTCAAGTAACCTGTTTTCATGGTCACCTATTTCACAGTATTTACAAATGATTAAGTTATCCTCTTACTGGCCATGACCAGTCAGCAGTTATTTTATTGATGGGTTGTTCTTAGCTGCAGAGCTGTAACTACATATTCTCTTTTCCCAGTTTTAATCAAATTCATAAAAGGCAACGTCAGGTTATCTATTAGCCTATTTTGGCTAGGCAACTGTAGCTATAGGTTCTTTTACATGGACCCAAGCAGGAAATGGTCATTTTTTCATCCATCAAATTCTATTTAATAATTCTCTTCAGTGATGAAAATTAAATGAAATTTTATGCTTTTCATGTATTACTATTTTTGGAGAAAACTTATGTTTGATTCTAAAAGTAAAATCGCAATAAAGTTTTTTCAAATAATATTTTCCTGTAAAGCTATATTGATCTTATCCTGAAACACTTAATATTGGGGTGTAATCTGTTCTATTGATGAATAAGTGAAATCATAGAAAGCTTATTTCTTATATATATTTTGGTTATTAGTAGAATTCTCTTTTGCAAAGAAAGCAAGTTATTAATCAAACAGTTAAACATTGCTTGGATTGCTCACATTAAATCTTTAGCCGCATTAAATACAAGACATTTTGTGACTAAAAGGTTTCCTATGCCAAATTTACACTGAACAGAAGAATGACTTTTTTAACTTGACCAGAAATATGACATTTTATGTTCAATATTTGTGAAAATAAAATAATAATATGACTAAGTAAATACTTTCAAAATGTGTTAATGTTAAATTAAAAGCTATTTTTCACTATAAATCTGGCCTAAGAGTAATTTAGGGGTCCGAATGACGAGGTATCTAAAATGTCTATAAAATGCTACCTAGTTCTTGAAAATACTAAAAGCTGAAATAAGTGACTGTAACATATTGTATAATTAGGCATCCTGGCGTTCGGTTGCAAAAAGGAAAATCATCATGAAATCGAGTGATTTTCAAGTTTGGTTGCAGTCCCTTACAGGCAACTGCTACCACATTATTTTTTGTCAAATATTCATCATTTTTCATGTCTTGGCTAATAAAAATTTGGTTGCGGGTAATAAAAATTTGTTTTGAAAAGCTTACCAGATCAAATTGTTTGCAGCAGACTTCAAATTTACCTAACTTGAAAACGATCAAAACAACAGTTTCAGTTTGACATTTCCCTCTGACACAATGTGTCAGGTAATGCCATGCACTACGTAATAGGTCTTTCAATTTGCTAATTCAGTATCAGACAGACCTTAACATTTTCTATAAAATTTTGATGTTCCTTTTTAATTATTCATGATTGATTTTGATCGTATTTTTTAGATATAAACTAGTCAATAAACTTACTTGCTGATGTTTATTTCCCATCAAAATTAGTTTGTAATCAGAGGCATCTGTTACAGCCAATGATAATTTAGTTGAGATTTTACTGCCATTCGAATTCGTCTTGGGGCCACATTGTAAAAACAACCGGCAATTTAGGAATAATTTGGTCAAGGAATGTCATAAATACTTACCAAGACATGATAAACTATATAGAATGTTAGATTCAAGGTTAGAAGAGAATTTCCATCCACTTTGTCAGAAAAGACAGCAAAGGACAACATGATCGAAAACTCGACTCGGTAGCTTTGAGCAAGTTGCCAATGTTGCATTAAAATGTAAATAAACAGCCAGGTAAAGTTCCAACAGTTGCCATGTCATCATTTAGTTTCTCTCTGCAACCAGATTATGTTTAGTCAAGACTCTTCTGTTTTATGAAAACGAGTATTTTGATTTAATACCACGGAAACAGGTAACACTACGATACAACTGTGCCGAAGTGACACAAACAAGGCCAAAACGGTGATAAGATTGATTTACGACAGAGTCAAATCAGTGCTACTATCTTTTTTATTACTAAGATATTCAAATTTGAAAACATTAATTGGTATACTCACTGTGAATACATGAAACAGCAACGAAATGAAAGTCGGGCAGCCACTTGAAATGGAATGCTTGCGATGTTCACTTCCGGCGCGCTCAAATCGTGTTTACGATAAACTTTTCAGTATTTTGTTTATAGATGAATATACCAAAAGAAAAAAATACTCCTTATGCATTTAAATTAGTAGCATGTACTAGAATGATATGCATTATATCTAATATATCGACTTAATTATTACTATTAGCATCATATATGGTTCTCCGAAATTGTTACGCTGCGCTGCGAATGGAGCCAAATGACAAGAATGGTCGGCGACCAACTCTGATTGTGCGGCTGGATGTATAAAATGGAAAAACTTATTTGAATATATAAACGATATGTTTTTGCATTTATTTTATCACGTAAATCAGCCTATTATATGCTAAAAGTTTGGATGTCATTATATACATTCAGTCTCGAGATTTAGCTGATCAAATATCGTGTGCCAAAAAGGTAAACCGAGATTATACATGAAAATATTTTCATGATTTTTACCAAAAAATATTTGTCAACAATTTTCATTTTCAATTCCATATACCTCTAACAATACCAAAAAAGTAAATTAGCTAATAATAAGATGTTCAGAAGTGTTTGATTTATTTGAATAGCCCGATGTTATTTTGGCTCCTCAAATGTGAGCCAAAAAGGCAGATGAGCCAAAAAGGTTCATGTATAAAGCCCAAAATGGTAATGATTGTACTAATATATATATATATATATATATATATATATATATATATATATATATATATTTCTTCAACATGTATCTTTGTTTTAATGAATTGTTTATTCTTTTTCAGGTAAGTGTACACTGGCTAGAAACATGAATACATACGTGAAGTGGAATGTAAGTATCTTTCCCTTATAATGTACATGTAATAAAAAAAACGATAATACATTCGTAATCTCAATATGAAAAAAGGAGAAAATTACATACCAACTCACACGTAGTTATTCATCTTGCAAGTTCATCACATCACAATTATGTCATCATTAGCTTATCATTAACAACAATCATGTGGTAAATTTAGTTGCATGACCGTGAAATTTGCAATGTCCAATAAAGGGTTGATGATAGTATTTGATATAATAAGATGTTATTATCAGTATCAATATCCCACTCTGACTGACTATAAGTACTTTTGTGATTACATTATCACTTGGTATGTCCTGCAATTGATACTCTACGTAGATCTAACAGGCATCGGTTTATAATACACAGGTCTTAGACATATACTCAATTTACACTCAGTTATGATCAGAATCACTATTTTATAGTAAGGGCAAAAACAATTATCACTTTATTACGATAGATTCTAAGTTATATCACAGGTTTTTTTTATTTAAACAAGTTTTCTTGTTCAGACCTTGCTGACAGCAAAATGAACCCTAGCAAAATATATTATCGTCTTGTCACCAACATTCAATCGAACAGATATGTTCAAGTAAGTTTAAACAACAATCAAGTTATCAAGTAACAAACTAACAGGAATTCCGGACTATATTAAGCTTAGCATGTTTTAATAGACGTCTGTAATTACTGTTTGAATAAGATTGGTTCATAAGCTGTTTGAGTGGCATTCAAGAATTTGTCAGTATAAGGAAGACAAGATGTTTTTAATGGATTTATCAACTTCGTTATTGTACTGATAGCGACTGTATAAGAATCTATACCGAAACGTCACTATCAGTACAATAAAGAAGTTGATAATCCATAGAAATTTTTTGTGTGTCTTCCTCAAGATTGCTTCATGTTTAAAAGAGTATTTCGCAGACTAAAAAGAATAATCGTGTCACATTTGCAAACGCTTCACACTCAAGCTTGTTCTTTGAATCTAATTCCATGCCTTTACAAAAGCATATTCCTCTGACAGTAATCTTGTTACATGTACGACCGGTAGGGAATCACTGTTACCTTCTAACACAATTATGTCAACTTCACTTGAAGTTAGAAAAACAGAATTAGACAACAATGTGTTGTTAGTGTCACTCTGAGTCTCTCCCACGAGATTGGACTTGGTATTATAATAACCTGTGTGGCTAGAACGTGGACCCAGAAATGAAGGCTCTCTGTTTGTCAAACATGTGCGAAACGATAACTGGCAACTATTTTTAAATAAAACAGGAAGATGTGCTATTTGAGATGTCGTATTATAGCATACTGCTAAATAGTCCTTAATATTATACTATCAGTTTATTTAATAATGAGTATGCATCTTCGTCGACAACATTTTCTCTCTTAATCCATAACCAATGGATTAACATTGTTCAAGATAAGTAACTAAAGTATTATAAAAAAGCATGATTTGGATTCCAACTTTCTCCATAGCATCTCTCCACCACCTAGACTGACCATAGTAGCCAGTGGTCACATAACTGACCTGATCCTCCTGACATCGCCAAGCTGATTTCAATTAGTCTAGGGACAAATGATATCTCCAATCAGATAGGTAAACATTTACAGATCTAGAGTAATCTATTTGGCGTCCCCCCATGATTCCTCTTGTAATTGTGATCTATTTTAACACCTCATATAGTTTTTATATCTCTATATTTGAGGGTTGAATGTTGACAAATACATTGGTCTGAACTTTATTTTTCAAATTGATTTCTCGTTGATATTCACAATTGTTAAATAAAAATGAATTAATTATGATGAATTAGTTAAATTGAACTTCTATACATACTAGGCTAAAGGAAGAAGAAAATATTCAGTCAATATAGATGTAAATAAGTCCACATTTTGCGTACAAATGATATAAATACCAACCTATATTTGATCTTTTATCTGCTGTAAATAAGTTTCCAGAATTATGTTTGAGACATTGGCGCGCGCCATAGTCCGGTTTTCGATCACAAATTGCAACTTAAACCTTTTTATGGTCTATATATATGGAACTGATGAGCATTAAGATAGTGATTTTCAGAAACAACTATTTCTTCTCGATGAAATAACATAATTGATTCAAATAACATATTCTGTATCCCTTTAATGTATTGAGTAGAACAAAATGCAATCAAAAGAAGTGATTAAATCTTAGGATTCAAACATCAAAGCAAAGTAAGTGCAAATGTTATGATGCAAAAAAAATCTGCTCTCAAACAAAACGATGATGGCATGACATTTAATGTTTCGTAAATCTAAACATATTTTGTATCCAGTACTCAGTAAGACAGATGTGGACATGTTAGAGGTTATAAGGATATTGTGCATTCCACATGCATTGGAATGGACAAAAACAGGGAGAATGATATACACCTGGCACAGTTATAAATTCATCCTTCTTCAGTGATAAAAACTTCTTGATCACATAAAGAAGACAAATTTGAGAATAATATACAGAGACCTAGATACACCCTTCATTGAATCATTAGATGAGCATTTGTGAACATGAGTTAACATATAATATTTGATCTCATATCTGTAAACTCAGGTTCCTTTGCTCCTGATTTCTGATGGACCAAATCCTGTCAAGAGCATCAATTTATTTAATCATTCTCTAATTGTGTCTCTCCCTAATTGCCTCTCTGCAAGGTCAAAACTCTCCCCATTTGTCCTCCCTGCGTATCTCTAAATGCAGAATATCAATTTGGAGAACTCATAAGTTTTAGTTATCATTTCCAGAATTGATATCTGTCTTAAAGACACCATGTGACCAAGGATTGTTAATGGAAAAGAATTTTAACAATTTGTTAGTAATGTGAACTCTGGTTGATTTGAGGTGCAATAAATTAGAGGTGCCATCAAACACATTATTTTCCCATCAAAATTCTCACAACACCTGAAGGACAAGGAGCAAAACTTATCTGGCATTATCATATGGCACATGCTGAAAGTGATATTCTAGATCGCCTCAGCTTAAAAATGTAATGACACACAGAAAACACGAGACCTGGCCTGACAAAATCAAAACAATATGAAATGATTTGGTGAGTTCAGGATATTTTTCTTTTGAATTAATATCAAAATTTTGACATATTAGTTGTTTTCCAATTTGTTTTTAATTTGATGATCTGAACCCCAAAATGATTATCAAAGTTATATAAAAAGAAGCTTTATCATCACATAATTTACATATTATGCTACAGAACGAGTTGACTTTGATTTGATATAAAACAGTTAACAAGAATAATCTTTCAGATCGGATAATAGTCAATTTCATCTCATTTACCAATCTCTGTTTATCATTATTAATTCAAAAAGATATCAAATAGTATACTATCAAATATTCCACTGATTGAACTATTTCTTAATATAAGACTTGATTATATATATTTGCAATGAGATTTGTTAATTCAAAGAGTTTTTGAAAAAGTCAGACTCCGGAAAGATGAAATCTTGTCATTGAGGCGGAATCATCAACCTTCTGCATTGTTGTGATAGAGCTGTAATTTTCAATTAATTGCATTGTTATTCAAACATGTTCTTCTGACAGTAATCTTATTACAAACACTGGGACCAGAAGGGACTCAGTGTTTCATTCTAACACAATTATGTCAACTCAACATGAAGGTAGAAAAACAAATTTACAATGAAATGTGATGCTAGTGTCAATCTGAGTGTCTCCCGTGAGAATTGAGCTCATGGTATAATTTGTCAACTTATAATGTGGTAATGGGTGTCGAAAATATTCTTGTCTCTAAGAGATGTTCATATTCATTACTTCACTCTATGAGATATACTTGTTTTACATGCTCTCTCAAGCTTGTTTATATCCTTAAGCCGAGGTAGAGTCAGGCGTGGCTGCTGTCCATTCGTCACAGATATGAAATATCTTGTCTGAAATAATTTGAAATGTCAATAATTAAATTTTCACTTTTTAACAATACATACGTTTAGAACTTTTAAGAATTCTTCGATTTATACTTATAGTATTTATAGTTTAAGCACCTTGCTATCTTAGCGTATTTGTATCCTCGGAGATTCAACATATAGTTAGTTATTTACCTCGTAAGTTTTGTCTTTAATTCCCATAACAAAAATTGAGTATGCATCTCCAAAGCCAAATTAAAAACGCCTCTAATAATATAACTGTACCTGTTATGGTAATGCCCGTTATAAATAAGCCAAATCTACAACTACACATATATCACATTAAATGAGTGATCATATAACCTTCATCTTCATCCTATAAACGGATTTTGAAAGTGAAACTCACCCTTTTAACATCACGAATTTCAGGAAGCTCAATAAATAATTGTTATCTATTAGCTTCCGGGTCTTTCCATTTCCATAAAGAGCTCACAGAAGTGAAGTACATGGAAATGTCGGAAAATTGTAGACAAAAAGTTCTATGTGGAATATTCCAGTCTAAGCTTGCTTAAATCATCAAAACAAAAGATTACGTGAAACATTAGGTAGTAACTATATTGCACAATCTCATTCTCATGACTTACTTAAAAAAGGAAGAAATTATTAGTTTTTGTTTTACCTTCTGTTTTACCATTTACATTTGTTTTATTAGAGTCTCTGCTTAGTGTCTTGAGTGTTTAGTCAAGTATTTCATATCCCCAAGTTTGGTTATTTAAATATATTCTAAATGAACTAAACGATGCCTTAATAGTTCAAATGTTTGGCAATTAAATACAAAAACGTTTGCATTTGATACTTACAGTAAAGGTATGATTTAATGATAACGATACGAGAGTTCAGAGCCATTGAAGACAAAAACACTGGACATTTTGATAATGGTATGTTAGAGGTGTGGTGTACAAATTATGATTGTTTTCACAACAACCTTATGATTGATAAACACGTGATTAAGGATCATCCAAGAATTTGTTTGCAAATAACCAAATTATTTCCAAATCCACAGAAACCAAATTTCATTTTGTATAGGAAAATTGTTTCAAGTAATATGTATGGGTTTTTTTTATCTAACCGTGATTAACTCTGTCTAAAAAAAGAATACTGTTTTGATGCATGACCCCCAAAATAAAAGATAATTTGCAAAAACTTTCAAATAACAAACCAAAGATTGGCAGAAAGCATGCTAAATCTGTCATTGCCATGCAATTGTCCTGTCATTTCAAAGTGACCTATCTAAAAATGTTCCTAAAGGTTTAAATTACATTTTCCAAAATCAGACAAGATCCACCAATGAATGAAAGAGAAACAAATAGGCGCCAAATATCCTTCAAATAATATCTAAAGAATTAATAAATGAAAATTATCATTTAAACAAACAAAAACATTCACGATGTGACTAGAACATTAAGTAAAATGATTTCTTAAGATAATGGACTTTTGATACTGACGTGCCTTGGAAAGATATCATACTGAATCAAATCAAATTCAAATAATGTTATTTTTGCATCAAGTTGGCATTATACAAATTTGAAACATGTTAGATCAACATACATACTACTGTAAGTTGATTGGAGATTATGGGGTTTTGTAGAGGTTTCATTTCCATTTTCATTCTTTGCCATTTTCAATACCAGATTAACACTTCTGAACTTACCTTTAGTATTTCATAAAATTTAATTTGTCTCTGAAAAGTGTCAAAATAATGATGACCGATATTATTCAAATAATCTCATTTGATTGGGACACATTCCAAAATTACGTTTGAAGGATTGTCATGTTCATACAGTGGTACGATTGTCCCATCAAAACAAGACATTCACCTTTATATTGTCTTTAAGCAGAACAAAATTCCATTTAGAAAATTATTTTCATCAACTGCCAGTAGTTCTCAAGTGATAATGTTTGAAATATTTGGCTCCAACTATCATCCTCTCGCTATCACTCATCATCCAGCATCGTCTAAATGGTTTAAACACTTTCAATTTATTCAGTATCAGTAGCCATAAAACCAGTAATTGAAAGAAGCAGTTTGAAAGACATGACTTGCAGTCATTACGGCCGAACTTATAAGTGTTTGTATTCATGGGAGAGTCTGCTCCCACCACCCAAGATTAGTGCAGAGTTTGATTACAGTGGGTCATGCTAAAAGGGGATTAGCGTCCATCCACACTTAGTGACAGATTTCTCTCTTCACTCTTAATAGAGATGGAATGAGAGATGAAGTAAATCACCAATTAAGTTATGCTCAAGGCGATGTCTTTCTAAAGGCTCTACATTACAAAAATGGTTGTGTATCAGTGACACTTACATTTTAGGGTTTGAATTTATGAAAAAGATTTTACATTAACTTGTTTAAACCAATTCTTGACGTGAAACATAATCATTTATTTGGTATTGGCTATCGTATAAAGATATGTATCAAATAAACGAATTGTCTCAGTGCTTACTTTTCGCTTATCCAATTTCCAGTTCATTGTTAATTTGAACTTGGCTTGCTCTTGAAATATGAAATATCAAAAAAAGAGGAAAGTGATAAACTGAAGTAACATCGATGAAAGTATGTTGGATGTTTAAAGGTAAAAACCTAATCTAAGAATGCATTGGGAAGAAGAGTATATGTAAGTGTCATTTAAATGATCAGTTATGTGGATAATTGAACGAGTGAATTCCTATAGCAGTACTATGAAAGCTATTATGTATTGTGATCTCTGAGTACGTGTGGGGTTAGATAGTTTGTAGAAGTTTAACTTCACGAAAAAAGTCTCTGTTCAATACCTCAATCTAGGAGACATTCAAATCTGAGCAAGAGATCCAGATTGTCACGTTCAAGCCAAATTTATTGGAGCTCGGTCATTTAGGTCGGATAAAGATTTCTAAGTTCAAGCATTCTGTTTGCTCTTTGCTTCCCAGTTAACTAAAATCGATGAACACTAAGTTTAGAGTAATTGATTAGATTGAAATGAAAAACTTACACCATACCTAGGGATAGATGCACTATGTTTTCTTAAGAAATTAAACTTCAATTTCTACATATCATATACATGCATTTTAAAGATTCCCTATCTAAATGAAATGCATTGTAATGCATATGCATGTTACTAAGTTTCACATGTTTGGTGCAACTTTAGCAATATATTTTTAACATTATTTATCAGTATATACATATATATTGTAAACTAAGTTCGGTAATGTTTTGATATTGCGAATCTATGGAAGGTTTTGATAGTGGATGTTGATGTCATGTTGACTGTAAGGTTTGAGCAACGAAATTCACTACGTCAGGATCTTTCCTTTATCACTAAGATCCAAACAGTAGTTTCCTATCAACCCCTACTGGATCAATTTACAAAGGTTAGACATGATCAATGAAATTCATTAAGTAAAAGTCTTACTCTTTGTTTTGGGAGACCGCCAATCCTAAGACCAATCTAGATTACATTTCAAACTGTTTGTCTTAAGATCAAGCTTGAATTCATGCAATGCAGGGTTAAGCTTACTTTACTTTTGAAATTGAGCTCCACATTCTAAAGAATCTATAATATGTTAGAACGGAATTACATTCCTTATCAGGTTAATGATCTATCAGAAATTCAATAGCTCTATGTTATCGTGTATGTCACTGTCGTGGTTTCAATTTGAAGGTTATAAACTTTTGATCAGTTTTAGCAATTGATCTATTTGCAGGACTTCCAGGCTTTATTACAATAATTAGTTCTCTCGAAGATCTTGTATTGAACTTATTATATCAAATGACTACATTACAATGGACCTCTTTGAAGGCTGGCTTGGATTTGTAAGAAAGTTCCCATTGTTATCTAAGATTGTTTATACTAATCAGTATACTTTGTGATTATCTCATAATTGATAAGATGTACTGTCTTCACCAAATTATCTGAATACTGAATATCATGTCGTATAAGGCAATCATAAGGATTCAAATGGATGAATTGATCATCGCTCTACACCGTATATCTTTGATATGTACGTTTATGTAGTTTCATAATACAGAGTTTCAATTATAATTTATTGTCAAATTTGATAAGACAAGGCAGTGTGACTGGTCAATATCTAATAAATAAGAGATTCTTACTTTCACTTCCAAAATATGAAATCTCACCTTTATAACTGTAACATTCCTTTGTTAAAAAAGTTAGCTCTCTATAGATATGTTTGCATAAGTGCCAAGAAAATATGTTTTAAATAATGCTTCTGTTTAAATTTGATAACTTACTCTGAATTGTTTATTAGGAATCATTTACAATTTACAGTGTCAGTAGGGAAAAGTTGATTATTAATAGTCAATATCTGTAGTCACATTCGACTTACGCTCATTTTTGACAATGATTTTGAAATACTGAGCCGTTTGTTTTTTCAATTTATTTATGTTGAATCTGTTACTTTTATCGTATTGTTTATGTAGAAATTTAAGTTGATTAAATTGTTTGGTTGAAATAGCTAGCAAAAACATAAATAGCCAGCTGGAATTAAATTCACAGATTATCATAACTTTATTGAGTAAGCTTTAGACATTATGGTTTATATTTTCCTTGCACTTTCTTTTTGAGCGCTCAAATCCAAATTGATTTAAAGATTAAACAAACATTAAACGCGTTTAATCTATCAAAACCCATTGCATCCTGGCAATAAAGAAATTCAACTCTAATTTGATTTTGCCTGCAAGTCTTTTCAATCACATATCCACCGACGGTAATCCTGTTGTAAGCACAGCACCCAGAGGAGAGGTGGGAGTCACCATATAACACTATTGTGTCATCCTGAAGTTAGAAAAACAGAATTACACAACAAAAGTTATAACTGTAAACCTGAGACCCTCCCATAACCAAAGAGTATGTGTTCGTAATTGGTTCTTAAAAATAAACTTGCATTAAGTTCAAATTACATGGTCGTTAACTTCTAAAGTGGAGATATTGAAAGAATCTTGTATTCTTCCTCACATCATTATAACATAATCATTCGAGATTCCTGTATGTAGATCTGGTTCACTCAAATTTGTGAAATAGAGAAAAAACAGGAAGATGGTTTGTTTAAAGTCACCAAGATGTTCATTTACTTTGTCAGTACAAGTTGATCTCGTGTACTTTTCCTTTACAATTATTATTGCTATTTTCATTCAATTTTCTTGTGAAGTCAATTTTACAAAGTTGTCAAAATAGAGCTTTAAGTTTCCCCAATTGTATCGTCAATCTAATTTATCTTTTTAAACCAATTTTTTTATTTGTAAAAACTAATCTCACTAATATTGAGGATCAACGCCTGAAAAAAAGCAAAAACTTGTTTTGTCTCTTTCAGCAGATTGCACTTTCTCCCCTTCCTATTAAATTGGTTTAACCAACAAAACTAACACTCCCATTTGACTCATATCTATCGTTTTACCAAATTTTCTCTTTTCTAATTAAACTGGATAGCTTCCTCATTTTATTGATCAAATAAAAATACACGAAGAAAAATGTACTTTCGCTGTACTCGTTTTACCCTTTGTGGAGTGATTTGAAGATGCACTTCAAATTTAATTAGCCTCATAGGAAACCGGAATTGGTCAGAAATGTTGATTTATCCATAGCCAATTCAAATCGTCAAAGTAAACGGTTCTCATGTCTTTTCCAAGAGCTGTTGACAGTGTTGTTCAATGTATTCCTTTTGCCTATAAAAATCGTTTAACTGTATCTTTATATCTTAAACATCATAAAATAGTGTGCTTGACCTATACAAATTAAATAAAAAGAATACTTTTACAGTTTTGTCATTGGACGAATAGATTCTTTTTTCTTAACTCAGTCATATTGTATCTTCAAGGGGATTTGTTGGGGCAGAACTAATAGAATGTTAGTGCATTTCATCTTCGTTGGGACAGACCCGGACATTGTCATATCAGAACCGTAAAAATATCTCTAATTCCTATTGTCTAGGCCAGAAAACCTGTAAACATGTCACATTTTCCAAAGCTTCAAACCTTGTAAAGTAAGAACTGTATTATGGTCTATCCTTACCATAATGAAATGACGGTAATCTTGTCAATCTCATAGGGACCAGGATAGGAACAAGCATTGTCTTCTAATGGAGTTATATATATGTCAACTCAATTTGAAGTTAGAAAAACAGAATTAGAAGCGATATGTGTCATGAGTGTCAATGTGGCTCAAAAGTTTTAAGTCTTTCAAGATATGGGAGTTTGGCGTTGGTTGAACTTAAAGTTAAAATATACTTCGTCTTTACAAAATATTTATGATTTTTTATAATCTCTAATGCATTGAGGATCATTTTTGAATATATTTTCATATCGTGTGTCTTCCAAGAAGTAATTTGTTATTATTGAAAACATAGTGTATGTTTTGAATATTATACTCAATATTGTTCAACCCCATTGGTGGTCATACTACACAGAAACGTGTTGTATGATGTGCATAAATCAATGTTTAAATGGTTAAATGATTATTTTGCAAAAATGTGAAGATATACATCATACAACAATAGTCGTGTCAAGGTTTTTGGAAATGTTCACAGCACTGAACCTGTGTCGGTGTTCACATTATGATTGAACGTTATATGCAAATGTCTTATGAATTCCAAACCTGTACTAAAAAGAAAAGACAGTCTGTAGATCTCATGAGATAACCTTTATAATTGTTTTCGATCGATTTAGTATATTGTTAGGTGATTCATTCTTTTCTGTTTTACACGAATCACACATATGTCAGGAAATCTTCATATTGATAATCAAAAAGAAGTTTCTCCTGTTAGTAATTAATGTTGAGGTTAAAGACAGTCTGTAGATCTCATGAGATAACCTTTATAATTGTTTTCAATCGATTTAGTATATTGTTAGGTGATTCATTCTTTTTGTTTTACATGAATCACACATATGTCAGGAAATCTTCATATTGATAATCAAAAAGAAGTTTCTCCTGTTAGTAATTAATGTTGAGGTTGAAGACAGTCTGTAGATCTCATGAGATAACCTTTATAATTGTTTTCGATCGATTTAGTATATTGTTAGGTGATTCATTCTTTTTTGTTTTACACGAATCACACATATGTCAGGAAATCTTCATATTGATAATTAAAAAGAAGTTTCTCCTGTTAGTAATTAATGTTGAGGTTGAAGACACTCTGTAGATCTCATGAGATAACCTTTATAATTGTTTTCGATCGATTTAGTATATTGTTAGGTGATTCATTCTTTTTGTTTTACATGAATCACACATATATCCTCATATTGATAATCTATAAGTAGTTTCTCCTGTGAATAATTAATGTTGAGGTTATTTTGTTTCAAGTGCAGGATTTCAGATCATAGACAACTGTTGTGTGCCAAGACGATGCTGATATTCGCAATAGCATATTTATTTTTGTCACATTACATTCTCATATACAGAGTAGAAAGCAATTCGAAACGCTGTATTTATAGTAAACCATTACTATGTTCAGATGTTTAGCTTCCCATTTCGAGTTTTACCTAGTTATTGTCACTGACCTCAAACTGAAAAAAATCTCATTGCCTCGATCGAATTTTCATTTTCTTTACTTTCAATCCAAAGAACACCACTCAAAACAGTTACCATTCATTACACATTCACTAAAATAATTTAGAACACTGAAATGACAAGAAATGGATTCTATTTTATACCTGCATATTGAATAACAATTTAGTTGTTTGTATTCAATAGAGTCTATACAATCTTTCCACTAGCTTCAATTCAAGTTAATTGTTGGAGTTTGATAGCAATAGGTCATGCTTAAATCTGTGTTAGCGTCTGTCCATACTGGCAGAATTCTCTTTATCTTTAACCGGGATTAGAATGAATGGGTGTATGTTAACCTTTCAGCTCAAGCTGAATTCTCCTTAAAGCAAATTATGGGGTATTTCAGTTTCTAAATTCTAGTTAATATAGTATTGAATATAGTATTGAATATAGTAAATGTACTTTCTTTGGATGGTCAAATATCTCATCAAACAGCCAGAGTATCGGAAGTCGTTGAAATTATCATTTATGAAGCAAAAAATGCATGCAGCCATTTAAGTGTGAAAACCTGTACATCGTTTAGCTTAACCGAGCTTTCCTTGTTTGCAAATATTGTTTTTTAATGGATAACATTTCCTATCTTTTTTGGAAGATCGCCACATTTCCCTTAAACCATTGGACTGTGCCTTCATCGTCATTCTTGATGAAATTTCAATACAATTGTTTTGCTTTTACATATGGTAAAAATTCACTTATGATGAGAAATTACATTTTAGATTTATTCTTTTATTGCTAACCACTCATGAAAACCATCATTAACGATCTGACTTCTCTAATTCTTTGACAAAAACCTTGACCTCAATTATAATGAAAATAATGACTCTTTAGGACCACTGATATTTGCCTGCTATGTCTGGCAATAATCTAGACTGACCAGAGTAGCCAGTGGTCACGTAACTGACCTGATCTTCCTGACATTCTGACATGGTCAAATTTAGTTCAATTAGTCGTAGGACCACTGATATCTCCAATCAGATAGATAAACATTTACATAGTGGTCCCTTAGGACTTCTTCCTTGACTCTGCACATACTTTACATATAGAAGTCGAAATTAAGCAAATACACGGACCCAGACATTGTTACACAAAACTTTTTCTCACTGATATAAATTATCGATAAATATGTGATAATTTTTATGATAACATTTCATCTTTGCCTCACTCGTAGTAGGTTGAAAACCAAATTTTAAAAGCGAAAATTGTATCAATAACCATAATGAAAGACGGTTTTACATCACTATATTTCAGGATACTCTGTTGTATAATAGTATTGTTATTATCAATGAGAACATTGAGGTTGAATGTTTAAGTAGTTGCAAAGGTAGCTATCTACTAAGAAGACTAACGTTTGTTAACATTGCCAGGGACATATTGATATCATAATTGTCGACCAAGGTTACCGCTACCGAGTACCAAGTCCTATTTAGAGCCTCAAATCAATCAATCATTATTTAATTGCGTCCCTCCTTGTTCATTCACATATCTGTAAATATGGAAAACTCTTAAACAGTAGTCATTTTCTAAAATTTTCATCTGTTTTAATGAGAGATGTTTAATGGTCAAAACGAGCTGCTTGGTGGCTCGTACATTAGTATGATGTGCTGGATTTTTATTTATGAACTTTTCATTATGTGTTTTAATGTACATTTGTAAGACGATGTGACCATGGTATTAAAAATATTGTTATTTTTGCAACAAAAAAATTTTCTTTTGAGTAACATTAATCATATTTGAATGTATCTGTCTATATTGACTCTTAGTTACCCTCGCGATTTTTTTCAAGAAAGGAGGTAAAAGGTTCATGTTAAAGTGACTTTCACTTCGATTTTAACATTAATCAAGCTCTTTTTATGACAACATATCAAAATCTCATGTCAAAAGTGTTGAAAACAACACAAGTGTAATTGTTTAGAGACATTATGGAAAATGTTGTATCTGTTTATTCCTCTTTATGTCAAATATCTGCTGAAACATAATGGCATACTGTTGCTAATTAAAATATGGTTGTAACCAAAACAGAACAACACACTCATTAGGACCAACAACCTGGGTGGTGAATTATCAGATCCATACCCTGAATTCCTTTTATTCAATATCAAGTTCCTTTATCAATTTACAATGTTTCCAAAAATTTATTTTACCAAGGAAATAGCAATAATTACTGTTCGCTCAACACAGTTAGACAATTAGAAATAATTTTATACAGAGTTCTTTTGAATAACACTTATTCACTTATTTATCTAACTCTTAACCTTGGTTTAAAAAAACATACCTTTCAGAATTTGAATGTACACATGCGTATAAGAACGAACATTTAATCTGTATTTATTATCTTAAAACATCTAAATCTATTAATCCGTGAGTCAATTTGTCAACCATAAACACGTTTAGCTGGTATCAACAACATGTTAGTATCAAAAGTTGCCTTGCTTTATCTTTAACATACACAATTGATCTGTTGACAAACATAGATGTAAATTGTCAATATAATCAACAAAAAGTCTTTCAATTTATTGAAACTTTCATTACATTAGATAATTAAACTGAAGTTATTGGTTATTGGACAAATGTAACAAAACAAATCTCCTTCGACATAATTCAAAGCACTGTCATTGATGATTTGATATTTCTGTAATAGTCTAGAAGTAACCGTATTCACTAAACGTTATGCAACGTTAAATGATATAATTTTGCATTTGAATTCAATTTCAATGTTTGATTGAATTATTTTGTAAAATAGATAGGTCGTAGAGTTGATTTTGCTAAAAAAAATACATTTAAAAAAAAAAAATTCTTGCCAAGGTAATGACTCATGTTGATTAAAAAAAGCAACATAAACGATGGACATAAAGCATATGTTTACAGATACGGATATGAATGTGTCATTATACAGTTTATTGTTGGTTCTGCACCATCAACATATACCCACAAATTTACCCATTTTGATAACACTTTCTCCAACTAAATTTAAATGATTATTTTTGTTTGTTGACTGTGAAGAATTTTACAGTCGCGATTCTCAAATCAGTTGACATTGTTAGGTTAAAATGACTAACGTTGTTTGTCAGCAAATTAAACCAGCATGAACACTAGGAACTAGGAACAACAACTGTTCAGACACAATTTGACAGACAATTCTTAAATGACATGTTTCTCATTTCGTAGAAGAGACAAAGAGGTATTGCAAGGTTTTTTACAACTTATTTGCAAATACACAATAAGTCGTTTTCATGAATACCAGGAATTACCTATATGCTTGTTTTTCATGAAGACCAGCTCAGTAGATATATTCGTATGAAGAATTCATAAAACAAATCTTCATACACTTCCAATGATCGTTTTTAGTAACATTTAACTTATAATTGTTAGGACATTTATATTTTTTATAAGCGAGCAAATTTATATGTACGATTACATTATGATATGAAAGCAAAGTGATTTTTTGACGTGTGGCGGTATTTTCAATCTAAAGAATATCTTATCTTCAACATTGATGATCAAAGCTATCAAGGTCGGCATGCACGTATAGAGTTAAATGGTTTATTGGAGATCATTTCCAGAAATAAATGGGCCATACAGCACCTCATTTTTGAGAAATTTTATACCTTGCACTACAAGTTGATGAGCACGCACCGAGTAAATCATACATTGACTTTCATTTGAAGGTTACAGGACACAGTGTTAAAAACTACGTCATATTAATGTGTAAGTTGCAGTTAACAAGAATGTGCTTATCAAGAGTGATATTTTTCATATAAATTATTTTAGGATAGGAAGTGTATAAAGAATATGACTTTCATGAAAAATTTATCATCTTCATAATTTGTTTTCACAGGTTTTATTTCAGGTTACGTGCTTGATTTAGATAGCAACAAATTATGCTAACACAGAAAGAGAGTCAAACTTCTTATCTCACTTAGACGCACATTGCTTTCTCAAATTGACCATGATTGACAAAGAATGTCTAGTAATGAATGTACCCATTTAAGTTGAAGCTGTAGGCGATTCTGGCTCGCGTCACCACAACTAAAGATAAGATAATATAAATTCAACACAACTGGAACTGACAGGATGTTGAATCATATTTGATATGATAAATTCTTTAAGGAAAGTGTCATTACACATGAATATCGTTTTTCTTAGATTATATTTCACTAGTCACATAAGTTAGAAAGTTACAAAACTGAAAGTTAATATCTGAAAATCATATCAATTATCATTGATGAACAACTTTTCAGTCTTATTTGTTTTCGAACTTTGACCTGTCTGACCAGAGTAATCAGTGATCATGTAACGGACCTGATCCACCTGACATCTTGACATGGTCAAGCTCAGTTATTAGTCTCTTAATTGCTATTCACAGTTTTTCAGTCTGATGGTCAGTTTTCAAAAGCAGCATTCAGGTGGTCAGTTTGTCAAGAAATGCATCCTTTTTTATGCATATGCTTTTCATGATATTGTCTGTGCTTTAATTGTTGACAGAAAATTAAGTACAAGGTGACACATGAATAGAGACTGAATTTCCGTTTTGCGGAAAATGTAGAAATAAGAATTCATTCATGTCGATAGAGCTGTAACTGACAGATAGGTTTTACATCCATTACATTTGGTCATTTCGAGTAAGCAGTTAAATTGTCCGCCTGCATTATATGAGAGTTTTCTGTATTATTTTTCGGGCATCATATATCTTATACAATAAACCATTAATCCACGTACATCACACAAGATTCTGATCAAAAAAAGAAAAGACCGGGAACGTCTCGCTGATATAAACCTAGACACACGTCTCCTAATCATGAGAAGAGCATGTGAGAAAATGAGCTGACATTTACCGATCTCATTTATGTCAACCAAATTCCATTCCTGCTCCTGATTTCTAAAGGACCCAGTTCTGGCCAGATACTCAACTCATTCAATCATACTTTAATTCCTTCCCTCTCTGAGTGCCACTCTAGAAAGGTCAAGGGTCAAAGCTCTCCTCCTTTGCCCTCCTAAAAAAGACAAAAATCAGGACAGTCAATATAGTACATCTATGCAAATAATGCAAATATCAAACCCTTTGAATTTGATTCATTATATTTCAAAATTCTTAGATATTGAATCCTCGTCTATTATTTGATATCTGGCAATAAGCTTTGGTTTAAGTAGCTTTAAGTTATACAATCTCTGGATGAATTTATGTTTAATATATTCGAGGTGTCACCCATTAAACACGTGTTTTCTAGTCATTATGTCAGTTTTAGACATCACCTGCCTGACAAGGAGCACACTTATAACTGATGTGCTAATGCTGAATGTGATGAGCTAGATTCAGCACAAAGAAGAATGACAAAAAGAAAACCTGGAACCAGCTTGCCAAATATTTTTAAAAGATGAAATGATATGTTGTGTTCATATTATGTTTATTTTAATGTTATCAAAACGAAATAGTGTAAATTTGATGGTCTTAGAAATTAAATTATAATTAGAGTTAGATGGCATGTTGATACATTATCACATAATGTACATAACAGGCTACTGGAAGAATTGATCTAAAACAGTGAATTAAATGTTTTTCAGACCTGAAAAAAATGAAGCGTAAAGTAGAATTTTATATCATTTACCAATTTCTGTTGATCACTATCAATTCAAATAACAAGTATGTTATAATTTCTATATGGACGAAAATAGCCAATCATGTAACAAAATAAGTGTGGTAACTGGTTGAGATATATTTGTTGAGTTTATTAGACTTCTGATAGCAGTTATCATGTCACATTTGCTAACCTCATCAACCTCATGCATTGTTGAGATAGAACTGTAATTTTCTACTAATTCTATGGTTCATGATTCTTTTGATAACCACCATTGTCGCTCAGAATTGTTGGACGAAAAAAGCCAAGCATGTAACAAAATAAGTGTGGTAACTGATTGACATATATTTTTGTTATAACATTTGTTCACTTAAAGCACTTTGGAAAAAGTTTCTTAGACTCCTGAAAGCAGCAATCATGTCACATTTGCTAAATAATCAACCTCATGCATTGTTGAGATAGAAATGTAATTTTCTACTAATTCCATGGCTATTCAAACATGTTACTTTGACAGTAATCTTGATACACACACGGACCTGTAGGGACTTACTATTACCTTTTAACACAATTATATCAACTCAACGTGAAGTTAGAAAAGCCGATTAACACAGCAATGGGTTGTTAGTGTCAATCTGAGTCTCTCCCATGAGATTGGACCGCATGGTATATTCATTCAATTTTCAATGTAAAATGGCGGTTGGAAAGAGTTCTGTCTCTAGACGTTCATATTCATCCCTTCACGCCATGAGATCCTCTTGTTTATATTGCTCTCTCAAGCTTGATAATACTCCCTATAAACGCGAAGTAGACTTAGGAATGACAGGTGTCCATTCGGCACAGACATGACAAATCTTCACATGATTTTAACAATTTAACGCTTTATACGTTTAGAATTTCAAGGATAATTTATTTAATACTTTTATAATAATTAGAATTTAATCACCCTGCTATCTTAGTGTATCTGTATCCTCAGAGATTCACCAAATATTTAAATATATTTTTTTGAAGTTTTGTTTTCAGTTCTCAAACAATTGAATGTTCGTAACAATAAAGTACGCATCTATATGCTAAATTAAGAACACCTCTAGCAATAAAGAATTACCTTATGTGGTAGGTCCCCTTATAAAATAAGCACATACATAATTGATAAATGCCCATAAATTGTGTATCTAGTAAAGTGATTTTGAGAGTGAAAAGAAAAGAACTGACTGTACGATTATCGTTCTTTGAGTCACAATAAGGTACAAATATATTCACCAAACAATCAGTCAAACAGCAGATGATAAAATGATGTGAATCCAAAAAAGCAGAAAACATTCTCGCAGAAGAATGATCGAAAAGTCAAATACAGAAAGAAATACAAAGAAGCTCAATGCATGAATGATCTCTCCATTTCAGACCTCAGAACAGTCATGATATAAATGGAAAGGTCGGAATTTATAGACGGAAAATTCTAGATCGAACGTTCTAAACTGAGCTTGCTTACATAAACAATATAAAAAAGTTAGGTAGTGAAACTTTGATACACAATTACATTCTCCTACCTAATGTTCAGAAAGTAAGATATTACAAAATAATAATAATAATTAGATAATCACAGTAATGCGTATGTTTTTCTCATAAATCGGAGATAGTTAAGGGTCATTGTTGATGGCTACAGTATTGTGAATTTCGATGATGATATAATAGTGTGACAGAAACTAACTACTTATGGTTATTTTAACAGCAGTTTTGTCATCGATAAACATGCACGTAATAAAGGTAATCAGCAAACAGCCAGATGATTACCACATAAACATCTACAAAAAACAAAATTTTGCTTTGCAAGTGTTTTCTTGGGTAAAATTATTTGCCCTTTTTAGATGTGATTAACTCTAGAGATGAATAATATTTTAAAGCTTTATATTGCCCGACTAACAATGATTTGCATCAAACTACCAATAACATACAAATAATGAATGGGAATTGAGTACGCTTGATATTGGAGACCCAACGACGTTATCCTCATTCCTTGTGCATTTGTCTTGTTATTACGTTAAGTCCAATCTAAAAAGGCTTCTTACAGTTTCGATTAAATTTTACTTAATCAGACAAGATCCAATGAGAAATGAAATCAATACAATAGCAAAGAAATACAAATTGGCGCCACATGTTATATCCTTCAAATGATTGTTAACGAATTAATAAATGAAAATAATCCTTTGAATAAATGAAAAGCAAACTTGATGTGATTAATCCATAAAGTAAAAAAATTCTTAAGATAATGGACTTTTGATACTGACGTGCCTTTTGCAAAGATATCATCACGAATCAAATCAAATTCAAATAACGTTATTTTTTGCTCTTTAATTGATAAATGGACACATTAGTAATGTTAAGCCATATTTCTCAGGTTGGTGTTATAAAATACTTTAAACATGTCAGACCAACATTAATTCTGTAAATTGCAGAAAAAACAAGAAAGAGAGAGCCATATCTTTTGTTTTAATTTTTGCCATGTTGAATAACAGGATCAATACCTTTGAACTGTCATGAAGAATATTCATGTAACCTTATTTACCTTTGAAACAAAATGTACTGTTTTAAACTAAAATAATCTCAAAAGGAATTATTCCACATTCACCTTTGTATTTACTTTAAGCTCAACCAATGACGATCTTAACAACTCGTAATATCCTTTGTATGTATTTGACATTTATAATTTAGTTGAGATGACGCGAAATGATTTAGGCTTAAACGCTGCTAGCTCTACTGCTGGAAGGAAGTTGCAACACTATTGACGCTTGCATTGCGGTGGAACCTGCGAACATCGATGGAAGTAGCGAACCATGAGTGGTACTGCGTTGAAATTCAGTGTACCATTGCACCCAAACCTTACTGCATGTAGAAGCGTTCTCTTCTACATACAAAAATGCAGAATCCCTAAGAGGATTCGAACATCGAAACTTTTTATCAATAGCGGAACGCACCGTTTATTTGAATCAGTAGCCACTAAATCGGTACAGGAAAGAAGCAGTTTGAAAGACCTTACTTGCAAGCATTACGGCCGATCTGATAAGTGTTTGTGTTCATGGGAGAGTCTGTTCCCACTACCCAAGATTAGTGCAGAGTTTGATTACAGTGGGTCATGCTAAAAGGGGAATAGCGGCCATCCACACTTAGTGACAGAGTTCCCCCGTATGATAACCTTAATAGAGATGGAATGAGAGATGAAGTAAATCACTAATAAAGTTATGCTCAAGGCGATGTCTTGCTTATAGCTCTACATCATATATTACTGACACTGACATTAACAAAATGATTTATATCAGAGAATCTTGCATGGGCTTGTTGATGAAATTTTTAAAATGATATAATATTCATTGACCGACTTATCATTAGTGTATGAAAATCATGTATACATTAAGGAATTGTATGAGGGGTTCTTTTGGCGTGTCCAATTTAAGTATTTATATTTTGGTATTACCTGGAAGTAAAAGAAGACTCATAAGAGGGGAAAGCAGATCAGTAATCGAAACAAGCTGCAGAATCTACACTACAATAGATTAGTTATGAACACTATGCATGAATTATTTCACCAACACTTACATTTCGGATTATTATACAGATTTTATTTGTGTATATTCATTGATTATTTAGATACTGTAACTTGTCTCTCATAAAAAAATATTTGAATACTTCAATCATTATGAATCTACGTTTGTATGCATTACAAGTTTAAAAAAACATGGTTAACAGTTTTTTTAGTTCACGTCTGTTCTTTTCAAACATGTCATCTCGTCGTAATGCAATAAGTCACGTAGGTCATCATTTTCGGATTTTGACCACTCTATGTCCCACACATTTTGTTAAGTTTCATGAAATTAACAAATCAATTCATTAATGATAATGTATAAATATAAAACAAGCTTTTGAGAAGTCTTAGTAATGACTCTCTAAATGCCACAATCCAGAGGAGTATTATGAAAGCCATCATGTATCTGCATATACGTGCGAGGTTAAATGGTTCAGAGAAGATTAATTTCAGGAAAAGATTCTCTGTTTAATACCTCATTCTAAGAGACATTCAATTCTGAGCAAGAGATCCAGATTGTCACGTCCCAGCCAAATATATTGGATCTTGGTCATTTAGGTCGGAT
Source organism: Phorcus lineatus (assembly GCA_921293015.1). Lineage (NCBI taxonomy): Eukaryota > Metazoa > Mollusca > Gastropoda > Trochida > Trochidae > Phorcus > Phorcus lineatus. The sequence continues at coordinate 15,719,211 of OV121093.1, forward strand.
AAAGATTTCTGAGTTCAATAATTTCGTTTGATCTTTGCTTTAAAATCAACTGAAACAGGTACAGAATAAATAAGGTGGGTTTATTTCGATTTCAACTTGAAACTTGATCCATGCATTTCAGTTTTTCTATTGGATGTATTTCATTTTTTAAAGAATCAAGTATAATTATGTTTTAAAAGCTATTGTGTAACATCAGTGAATTTCACATTATCATATACAGGTTTTAGGTCAAAGCAAGCAGATTTGTTGTTGTTGCAAATAGATATGACTAAGGAAGGGAATCATTAGATTTCTGATTTAAATGCTTCAAAAAAGGGATCAAAGAATACCGTACTTATATGTTATGCAGTATTTTTCCTTTACCACACATTCTTTCATTAGGAAATATCATTGAATTATAAGGATCTATTTGTCTTGTCTGGTTATTATGATAAGCCAAATTAGCAATATATTGCGTAAGATAAACTTTGAGTTGTGTGTTTAGCTGGAAATCTTTCAGATTGAAGGGAGATAACCCTTACCAGTGATGCATTATAGGACAACCACACCATGAAATTTCAAAAGTGAAGTGCAGTATTGTATTGTGACTGATATATCAACCATACCACCCATCACTTATGATGAAGATAAAAATATTTGCTTATATCAGGCTAAAAAGAATAATGTTTTTAGAGTCACTTTTGTCATATTTTTTGCAATACGCAGCGTTGTAAAATGATAGAAGCTTTGAACTTATTGATCTGCTAGACATCTTGAATATTAACTATGACTAACTAGTTTTCTTAGCAAATAGCATGAAGCCATTAGAATCAATATTGTTATCTAATATTTTTCTTGTATAATGTGACAGGACGATGTCAATATTGATAAAATTATTTGTATGAAATCAACTTTATCTTATAACAAATTGTTCAACTCTCCAAATGAACATGGCAAAAGCAATTACGATATGAATATTTCATTTAACGCTTTCGGCTCTGTGGTTGAATGCAGTAACACTTTTTCTACTGGTTGTGTTTTAATCTCATGTTGATAATACTTGTACAGTATTATTTTGATTACCCATACGCACGTTCTCGATATATAGGTATTTAAAGTAAAGTACTTCATTCACAAACTGACGAGTAATAATCATATCTAAACAGCATGTCTTTTATCTTTTTTCTAAGAGGGATTTTTTAAAGATAGGTTTTTAAACTGTTATTTTTCAATTATAGGAACAGATTGTAAGTGTGTACTTTCAATCATTTTACTCTACGAGTTAAACTCAATCTAAGGTTTCTATTAAAATACATAATTCAAGGCCTGTTTTAGAAACATAGATTGAACCAAAAATTTTGCCGGAGGTAATATTTCAGTTCTAATTCTATCTCAAGTACCTTACCGAATTGAGTTTGAGGTGGGGACGAAATTAAAAATCAACAGAATCAAAGCAGAACGATATAGAGTCTTTTGGTGGAATTTAACACCATGTTTCATAAAAAGGAGTAAGCTTCAGTAAATAAGAATCGATAACGGTTTGTATGTCTGCTTTTGTTAAGCAGAAATATGGTGGTGGCCATAGTAATTTAAGATGTGGTGTCCTTAATCAGTCTCACAAGTCATGGGGAAGATTCGAAAACAGTTTCATGGTGTACACACAAGTAAATATTGTAATTAGACAAAGAAAGACGGGGCATTCGGCTCTAGAGTATTTTTGAGGATGAATATATAGAAATAAAAAATGTGCACTTAAAAGGCCGTCACTCCGTACTGAAGAGGGTAATTGCTCAAATTCACGACTAGGTTTTCAGAATATGACAGTGGAAACCGTAAAAGTACTTTTATCACATTTGTAAGGGAACTCCTAATGGAGATGATGCATTTAACAGTGAAGTCCTTTTGGAGACGGAAGATTCAATAAGGAAGTAATTAGAGACATCTTAAACGGGTATACAAAACGGGCAGGGGAACATGTGAAAGGAGAACATGGAAATTGTTTTGAATGGTTGGTGGTAGAATTAAGGCTTTTAAGGAAGGGCTCACAAGAGGCGGGGGAGATACATTGGAGGGACGCTGGGGGAGCTATTCTCTCTCCAAACAAAAGGTATCGACTTGTCTGGACTCATTAGATCGTATTCGTGGACGTTCCATCGAATGCGGGATTTGTGTGTGCACTCGACACTGCTGTAGGCTTGGCATCGGCTCTACTTTCGATTTCTGCGTTTCGGCCATTGATTTTATGGTTCTTGTTTATTCTGAACATTGAACAATCTTTTCTTGTCGATGCTTGATGGAATTTGCTTCCAGAATAAGGTCCAAATAAACCTGGGGTCGATTGCGACCGACTCGCAGGCACATGTTTGAATAGGTTTCTAGTTTGAACATCATTCAACAAACAGGCCCCAGAGACCGAAAATATAATTCTAAAGAACTTTTTGGAGACTTTTTTTTTTCACTTTAGAAAAGTGGCACTTTTGATTTTCTGTGCATTTGCGCGACTCAAATAAAGGTTTAATCTAAGAAATATTTTATTCTAAGAAAATGTGATCATGAAAAGTTCATTGCTTTCTGGTGTTTCATCTTACAGTTACATAAACATTACTGACATACGTTCCGCATTACACCTCTGCTTATCAGATCTTAATATATTTTGTTCGAAGTTATTATCCTTTACTTTGATGGACGTACTGAATTTAGAGTTTTGAAGAAAGTGTAGTTATTCCAGAGATTGCATGAGTTATACATATAAAGATAAATGTCTGTAATGATGAATTCGATATTAATCGTTCATGAACAATGTAAAAAAACATCTTTACCAAATCAAGTCTTCAAATCTTTTCCATTTCTAGAGTGACGTCTGTAACGCCATTGCATTATAAAACACTTTAACTTCAGAATCGATTCAACTTTTTCATCGATTTTCACATTACTTGTTCAAATCGGGCAAACTAAATCACATTAAAGGAAGACAAAGTCGCATATTGCAACCCCTGTTACATTTGAAACACAGAAATCGAAACAACATTAGAAGAAAATCGTTGTTCTAGGAATAAAATGTCGAGAGCGCTCTTGATTTGACGTGTCAAGAAGCGTGTTTTATTGCGTTCCTCATAAAATAAATAGCGTCCTCCGAGAGCAAAGAAATTAGCATTTGAGTGGCAGCGTGTCATTAGGCAATTCCACTCCACTCAGAACTAGAGAAATATCTCCACCGAAATCATGCGTGTCCTTGTGATTTCCTACCCCCAGATTTAACCTGTCAGTCGACTAGTTGCGCCTGCCAGTCAGGCGCGCGCTATCGCAGTTACTCGCGTCTAATTCATTTCTCACTTTTCTTTGAAGGGCCTGCGGTCAAGACGGTACGTTTCATGCGATTGTGTGGTCGTCTTCTAACGTGTGTTGCTTCGACTTTATTAACTCTTATGTCACGGGAACAATATTTCATTGTTTATTATGCGACCATACATCACTTAGACATGCAATATGATAGGCCCTAAGTTTGAGACTACATTATCTGTCCATTTTACTTAACCTAACCGTAGGCGACGGCTTTGCATGTCAATTACAAAATTCGAATCCGGTATTTAAATAATAAATCTGCAAGGCATAAGTCGCGTCTCACTCGGCTTATATAAGTTATCCTGCTTTTCGTCACCTCCCTTTGAGTCAGGTCTGCAGCGTTATACACCTGAGGTCTTTAGTCCAGTGGGAGTGACTACTAATCGACATAAATATTATAGGCACATTGCTTTTGAGACAATTATTACGCAATGCAGCGAGACCATAACAGCGACGAGCTATACCTTGCGCAGAAAGTTGTTTTGCTACTGTTTTTTTTTTGATAATACAGAATATACTCACGTGCTAAAATGTTGACAAATCTAAAACGCATCAGGAACTAAACTTTTGAATCTACGTGTGTCGAGGCTCGAACTTGCATTCCTGAGTTCGTAAGTTCAGTTTAAGCACTAACCTTAAGCTGACAAAAGTTTGAAAACAGTTAGTCAGCAAAAATAACGTATTCTTCATCATCCTGCTACATCAGCCTAATTGAATCCGCTGATCCAGCTCCTTCCATATACCCTGATATCCTTTAGGCCAAAAGCCTCGTATCGCTAGCTATCTTACCAGCCAATGAGACGACTCGCATCCAGCAACCGCGGCACAACCCGGATGGACAATTCCGTCAAGTTCAAAAGAGTAGCTTCAAGCTCCTTGGATAACGACATTTCATTAGCTTAAACAATAACAGGTGAGCACAGCTACGAAAATCAAGCCGCGCTAGCCATACGAGGTATTTGGCTCGAAAGAGATCAGGGTATATGGAAGGAGCTCGATCAGCAGATTAAATTACGCTGATGAAGCAGGATGGTTCTTCATCTGACGGGTAAATGGTGTAGAAAACGTGGAAAACATTGTTAGCACGGTCGCAGCACGAGCAAAATGGAATAATTGATGTCGATAACATTGCAATGCGTAGAACAATAGAAATGTTCGTGCACGGACGAATCTATTGTCTTAAGGTTGTTACCGTCATGTTTCCGATTTTGTAGATATATACGAGACATGTTGTGAAAAAGATGTACATTTCATTTATCAGAATATCTCCAAGTTACAAGTAACCATTCATCTATTATTCAGTCTATCCACATTCATAGTGCAGACTGCTTTAAATACCGCTAATAATTTTCTCTTTACATTGTTTGCAATTCACTATTTTATAAATCTAATAACACAGAATTACCATCAGTTGTCTATGTACCTCCTGGAGCATTTTAAGTTTTGTATTAACAATGTTTCTATATATTGGAATCAAATCAAAGTTATCATAAACTTATTCACAGAACTATCCCGCTGCAAACTACGTCTTTGGGCAAAAGCGAAAGCTCCTAACATTTCTTGAAATCTCCATTTCAAAGCATGACATTTACTTTAATCCAAAGCTTTTATACAAAGTAAATGATATTAAGGATAACAAGACACATTTATTGATCTAGAAATATATAATAAAAAGTAATTACCTAAATCAAACAATATTTTCTATACATCCCTAAAGGGTCATACATCATGTTCAATTCATCAATATGGGCATCGTTGGTCCGCGAATAAAATGCAAGCGCGTTCCAATCGATAACAACAACAGTGTATTTGATGTAAGATGATGCAATTATAGCATTTTCTATTAGTTGTAATTCTGTAACGTAAGAAGTCGCATAGGTTGAATGGATCCATTTCCAGGCTAATGAATAAGGTTTTTCAAGTCTATTAAGACATTTCCTGTCTCTGTGACATCGGCCCTACTGCGTCGTAACACAATAATATCAATATCGCGGAAGGAATACGATGTACATGCTATGTTAAGTGACCCCATCAATCAAGAGCTGGTAGTCATATCTTGGGGACCATCTCAAGACTTTGAGTGATCATTCTTAGGTCAAGGGTCAGAAGAAATCTACAAGTTTTCCCGAACTGTAACCAAAGATGTCAGTCTGGATCGTAAGCCGGTCGACAAATATCGGATGTTTCAACCAAGCGATAAAGTTCAGTATGGTCGCTTGGCTAAGCTTTAAGAGTTAGCGTTAATACAGAGAATTGGAAAATTGACTCGAAAGCTCCGCAAGGTTTATCGCCTGGTATTGCATCAACTCAATGAAAGCTGTCAGTGAATCGCTTGCTCGATTTGGCGCGATGAAAGCGTGATCAATATCACACGACTTCGGAGTAACGGAGCACGTGCGCCTGTCAATCACACGCGAGACTGTACCAGTCGATAATCCCATATATGTAAACTGAAACCGGTCCTGCGGAAAAGTGATCGGTGATATTTCAATTACGTATTCACCTTACCCAAGTAACTTTAAAGTTGGATTTCTGTCTGGAGCCACATTTTCGAAAGAAATGGGAATTTTTCAATCGAAAAAATATATTCAGCGGGATTAAGAATTGAATTTTAATATGAACTTTTGATGCTAACATCAGATGACTTATCATCTGTCATTTTACTTTTTAATTCATAGCCTTACATTAATGGAAATACTAAAACTATATTACATATGTGACTGCCACCCAAAATCTTGTATCCTGGTGTATTTTGTTAACTATGGTTGAATTACTAGTTTGAGCTTTCTAAGAAAAAATCAATCATCAATTTTCAAAAATATAGAGTGAACATAATTTTTCTATCATTAAATAGTGTATCATAACAATTCAAACGTGCCGAGTAAAAAACTTTACTTTTTTTAAGAGGTTAGGGGAAAACGCCGCGGATGCTGTAAGTTCGCCCTCCGTATAATTGCCTGATACATATATAATACAAAATTATTTAATTATTTCCTTTTTCGCTTCGGGGGACATTGGTGTGTTCCAGCCTCCCTATAATCAATATGATTTCATCTCCTTCAAACCAAACAAAAAATATAAGAATCTGCCGATAAATCGATAAATCTGCGCTGATGTCTCAGTAGAAGCAATATCGCCGTGTATTGTTTAAGGTCTCAGAAGGTCTAAAAAGATGAACTCATGTCGCCAGAAAAAACGAACCCGGATTTCAAACTAAATGTTCGGAATGATTAGGTGTCACATACGTGTTTCAAAAGGCTCCGTTCTGTCTACGAAGAGTCGCCTTTCGCTTGGCGCTACCACATGAAAGTGAGGTGGCTTCAGAGGTCGTGAAATATACCGAAGAGAAGTCACCGCTAATTGACTACATTCTTTACTAGACTGGTCCGCTGAAATCAGACAAATTGCTGTATATAAGAGAGCCCTTTGAGCGAGTCCTACTGTCATTTTCACATGTGTAATTATGGTGGCGTATGACTGAAACTCCTGATTACACGCAATGCTGTAAGGAGATTGAAGCTTTTATGAAATTCTAATCCCGAGAAAGGTCTGGAAGATGAGGCTTTGTGACTGTGGTATTATGAGGTATTTTCGGATGTAATTTCATATATGGCCTTTTGCTCCTTCGGCTGGCATTCAACGTGAGATCGGACTTCGTGCAAAGTGGGGATAATTCCATCAAATTATCCGAAAATTCTAAATGAAATGCTTTTTTGATATTTTCAATTTGTAATTCTTATTCTGGTAAATGGAAATGTAATTTAAGAATTTTGCCGATGAAAGACGTGGGGAAAATTATTTTTTATAATTAAGTAGGCACGGAATTGCAAATATTTTTTATCATCCATTTGTTTGATGAAGATGTATAATCGTGTGCAAAACTAGAAAGCAACTACGTTGAAGTCGGCACTTTATTTTCTACCTTTTTGATCAGATCCAATATGAAAACAAAAGGCATTGAAGTAAATTCAGTAAAGTTTCTTCTGGTATTAAGTATACCATCACGGGAGCATTACTGATTACTGATCACAGATTACTGATAGGACTTTTAGTTTTAACAACATTTGTTAATATTAGAACCGATGTAATCATTAGACCTTCAGTTCATTTAGGAAATATATTTCTGATTTTATCAAGTAATGAAGTCATAGATATCTGATATCATCAGTTTTATATGTTAATCTTTGTCATTCGCGTCCTTGTTACCGTGGATGTGGCACAGTTGATAGCGCTACCGCTCATCTTTCGGAAGGTCGGGGTTTCATACCCGTTCACCTCTTACCCAAATTATTTAAACGATGTTGATGCTTAATCTGTTGGCCTGTGAGTCTGCTTATAAATTCTGCTATTATTATTGCAGGGAGAAAGCCGGCAACACCATTGTGGCTATGCATTGCGGTGCAAACCATTGTTGGTATTCAGTAAAGAGTAATATTATGCATTTGATGGAGCGGACACATGATGGTTCTGGTCATTTACTGCGAACGCAACATATCTATGTCAATGGTTTGACAATGTGTATGACTAGTTAAGAACACAAATTTCCCGAAACTGTACACCCTTAAATGCGCTCTAGACTTACGACACGTCATGCCTCGACTTGACCTAGGGTTCGAGTTTGCCTATTGCGGCGTTTGATTTCGAAACTCGTCATTAACATTACATACATTGTTATACACTGAGTTACGTTAGTTTCAAAACAAGATTATAGATTCCATGGCATTGCATATCACAATAATGTTTACGCATGTCTCCCTGCGTATACATTTTATCAACATCGTCTCAATGACCGCTGTCAAAGCATGTGCCAAACTATGCAATAGACGGAAACGTCTACAAGATGGTCCCAAACATCATAGCGTAACAAGAAGACGTACACTATTATCCTTGATAAAGTGTTTACTTTTATGGTACCAACCCTGCCAGAGCCATAGCGTTGATTCGAGATAATGTATTTCCTGCGTTCTACAAGTGTAAAAAACAATTGATTATTGATTACATATAGTATACTCGACTTCCTCCTTTACATATATCGATGAACATATACATCACAAGTTATGCTTAAAACATAGTCCACTCTTGTACATGTATACATATATAGTTCATACCGTAGCCTCACTGTTTGTAGAGTGGAGAGGATATAAGAGCGTATTTACTGATTAAATACAATGTATACTTTTATGCTTATTTAATAACTCGCTTGCAATACGACACATTTAGCTAAATAGTGGTGTACCTATTCTATGCAACTATTAGCCTATTTTATTTATATTTATTTCTCTGATCATCCCTACCGCCCAAGTGTCCCTAGCCTTGTATGCTGTGGGCTTACATTAACATAAAGGCATTCTTGTGATCATTCCCGAATGAACATATGTAAATTGTTGAAATTCACATGCGCTATTCTTACATCTAATGAAAGACGACAATCTGAGTTATAATAAATAAAACATGCCATTACGTCAACAAACTATCTATAACTTCAAGTGCGTTATTTCGTTTTTCATCTTTCTTCCTCACTTTAAACCTTTCTTAATTCCTTTCAAACCCCAAAGCTTCTTTCATAGAAATATTCATAGATTGCAAAAAACAAGCATTATAGATTGAGTGAGATTGATAAATCCTTTTTTCCCCACTTGAAAGTGAACTTAATCCTCCAATTAAACAAAGCGACAAGTTTGACCCATGTTTGAAACACCGTTAATCGCCTTAAAACAAAAAAATAATTCCACCAAATCCCTTGTTGTCAAAAGAGAACCACACTTTAATTGGTTCTCGATCATCGTTCACTGGTTTAAAATCGGTGAAGAAAAAGTGATAAAAATGGTTTCAACACCTTTTATTGTCATACTTTTGGGGAATGAACACCAAGCTATATAAGGGTAATATGGCTAATCAACCATGAGTTCATTAGCTGTCCAAACCGGAAATGCTTGTTTAAACGTAATGTGCTCGGTCAATGTAGTTGAAATCGTAAAACAAGGTTTTGTAAATCGGCAATATAACACTAGAACTATGCAAGTTTATTCGAAATAATGAACTCTACTTTCATATTTAATTTATATTTGATATGATGTTCAATTAGTCATATATTATCTTTGCAAGCATGCATTGGGACTTAAACTGTGCCAGTAATAAATGTACGTGGCTCTTACGGGCACTATTCCACGTTTTTCGAATTTTTCTTTGTTCAAATTTCCACAATCACATACAGTATGTATTCTGTAGAAAATAAAACATTACCGTTTTCCTTCCGGTAATCCGTACTCGGAAAGCATGAGCTGCATGCGACCATTTTAGTGGGAACGCCTTAAAATAATTCGGGTGCAAATGGATTCTTACATAGTACGTCCGTGTACGAAATCCTTGAATTGATTATCGTGCAGTCATAAGTGACATTTAATTTCTATATTTCTTTAGATCAATGTATTATAGAAAACGTGATACAATGTTTTAAAAAGTAGGCCACAGAATCACAGTACTTTTGTATAACGCTTACTTATAGCATCTTTAGAAAAAATAACGTTGTGTAAACCATTTTTATATGTTTTTATCCCATAGATAGCATACCCTAAAACAGACCAGCTTTAAGAGAAGTCCGTACGGTTATAGTGTTTGATAGGTTATATAACTATTATTCACGATAGCTTCATCACATAATAACACATGACTGAAACAGTCTCTACGACTGAAAGCTGAAACATAAGCCAGCGTATCGAGCGTATTGACTTCACGTCACGACACGTAGATGAGGAAAATACGTATACATTAGTTTTACGTTTCCACCGCAAAGCAGACAGAGTTAGATTCAAAATAGCATCTCTCCGACTTATTCATATTTCATAAAGGTAATGTGAAAATATAATAGCTCAATATAGTCTGGAATGGCACAACGCCTCGCTTGCCCAAGCCAGTAAGTGACAGATTTGCACGGCGATTGTGTAAAGGTTTCAAGACTATATTATCATGTTTCCCCGCGAGGGTCTTTAAATTGACAGTTATCTGCCACTTGGGCATCGTCCGAAATCTCATTACTGTTTTGTTACTGGGAGGTAATTCGGAGTACAATTAAAACGTCAATTGATTACTCACTTAATGGCTTACTTATAAAAAAGGATTGTAAAACTAAAATAACATTCTGTTAAAGGGAACAGTGTTTTGGAAATCAATACTCACCATACAAATCTCTCCGACAGATAATGATCATGATGATGATCATGAAGTCGGTGAAATTGATGATAAATAGTTGAAATGATATAATAGAAGTAATATTAGAATTCAGATTAAAATTACTATAATAGGCACGATGTGTGAGAATCATTGTTTTTGATAATGGTAATGTCTTCGACAAAAAGAAATGGGAATTGCTACGGAAAACGATGATTCAGGCGATGACGACAATATGATAATGATGCCGATAATGAAATAAAGATGACGATTATTTGATAGTAAACTATCATGATAACGAGAAAGAGGATATTTTGCTGTATGATGCAGTTGTCAATACCGGGGATGCTGCTGATGTCACATTGGGATGACTTGATAATGAGGATGGTAATGACGTAGATAATGCAGATGAAGATGATATCCATGCATATATGCTATTTTGTCGGAGGTTATGATGATGGTTGTGTTGGTGATGGTGATGATGATTATGGTGGTGATGATGTTGATGATGATGACGGTTTTGACAAAAGTAGTGATGATGATGTTATTGGTGATGATGAAGGTGGTTTTGTTGGTGGTGGTGCTGATGATTATGGTGGTGTTGGCGTGATGATGGTGGTGATGGCGTGATGGTGGTAATGGTGATAATAGTGGTGGTGTTGGTGACAATAGTGATGATGATGATGGGTGGTGGGGATGACGATATTGGTGTTGTTTGTGGAGCTGATGATTATGGTTTTAATGATGATAATAATTTTGACGACAATGTGATGGTAGTGTAATTGTTAATGACGATGGTGTTGCTGCTGATGGTGGTGATGTTTGTGGTAGCGGTGGTGATGGTGATGGTTTTGTTGGTGATGGTGATGACAGTGGTTGAAATGGTGATGATGATTATGATGATAATGGTGGTGGTCATGTCTACCATGATGGTGATGCTGAAAGGAGCGATAATTGCAATGATTCAATGTGTCTCTAGTGTAATTATAATCATTGTACAATGTTGATGATGATGATGGTTATCATGATATAGACGGTTGATTCATACAAAAGACGATGCGATGATTATGGTGGTGACTCTTGTGATGAGAACCTCAGTTGGCACTGCCAAGATAGACAGCAGAATGATGTCATATGCATTTCCCACGACAGGTGATCATGATGAAAATGATCAAAAGTTTTGGGCAACGATGGTTATCTTTTAAGAGCTTTGACATTCAATATATATATTTAACCTCTGCACAAATGGATCCGAAGATAAATAGATAACTATAATGAGTTCAAAAATATATTAAATGCAACTTTGATCTTTAAAACATAATTTTGGTTTGTGATATTATCCGTAACTTGCTAGCATTTCAAATCATTTAGTTCTAAAATTCAAATTGATATATGTTGGTAAAATGCGTGCATATATGCATCAGAGGCTTAGAACGACGTCGCGGAGTCAAGAGATCAATATGTGGGTTTGCACTATTTCTCTATTCTAATGTTACGATACTTTCACAATCTTTGAAACCAAATTGCACCACGGGGAATTACATACATGATTCATAATTTCAAAAGACGGCATAGCAAGCCTCTGTCTCTATTAAGACAGGCCACTTTATCCCTTTCCCGCTCTTGCCTTCAGCTCAACCCCACCCAACTAATTAACAGAAGGCATTGATTTGTCTAACAGTCCCCTTTATAAAGCTTTTCAGTAATAGGTATTCGGCCAAAGAGAAGCCGTTAAAGATTTCGTCCCGAAACCGTATGCTAGCTATTTACGCGGGCTGCTATCTCAAACGCCTGAGACATATTCTCATTAATCGCGATGCATCCTATCTCCAATGCATGCTGGGATCGATCGATGAACTATGACCTCCGTGTTTACTGCAATACGGATCGATACTCAGTGTTATGGTATTGAAAACTCCGTACAGTGCTGTGAGAGTTGAGAGTAAACATACATGTGTTCTGCGAAGACGGGTATTCAATGCTACACGTCTCAACCCGTAGGTCGGAACTCCTCACATCGCCGTGGTTAGTTCAACAAGAGAAGAAGTCAATCGCTTCGTGCTGCAGAGAATGCAACTGGTTTTCATTTGGTAAAAACGTGTTGTACAAAGTTTGACTTGTTTGGAATCCAATATAATCACCTCAAGTCTTTGCCATTGAACTTTTTTGGTGATTTGATTTCAGGCGAATTAGAGGTTGTGGCCCGGGGGATATTCGCATGTCGATTTCAGCTCGCTTCAAAAAGCTGAGACAAAATGGGGTGTGTCAATATGTGTAATTTGACACCGCTCGCAGATAAGACGTCTTCAGTCTACCGAGCTTGGCGACAAAAATTATAATGATTTTTGACAGAAGTGTGTAATTCAAAGTGGCATGTTACCGGCATTCACAGAAAGCAACTTCAAAGAACAAAAGATGTAAAGCGATGACAAACACACTGTTTGCCAAGTCAATAAAATCGAAATCTGGTCTTTGAGTACGAGCAAGTTTAAACTGGGGGCTAGGCCGCGGACCGCGTTTGGATCAAATCTGATAATCCACAAATGATATCGGTGCCGGGCTGGCGATAAGCGTCATTGAAATACCGGAATACCTTCAGACGTTCTCAAAGACTTTCAGGAACCATTCCATCACTCCGGCACCAACGGCGTCACAGCTCGTCGAACCATTGCTCGGGAGGTGTCAACGAGACTGTTGTACTGCCTTATCGATACACAGAATCTTGCAGTATTCGGGTATAATGTTTCGGGATACTGTTACTGGACAAACATCTGCGGAGATTTATTCATGTTGTACCATCTGAAAACCCAAGAGGCATTTGATGAATTTGCATAGAGGAATTTATCGTCAAGAATTTATTTTGAGAAATTTAATTTAGTTTTAAACTTGGCAAAAAGTTTACTTTAAAAGGTTTAATCATCAGGTTTACATATTGGACAGGTTGCTTCGTGTTGGTGCATTTAGTCCTGTAATATAGACTTTAAAAATTTAGGTTTAAAGACATTCTCAAGATACCTTTTAAAGTTTCCCAAAGGGGTTGACGTCTATGGGGACCTGGTTTGATAGATACTTCTACTGATTGAAATCTACAAGTTAAAGAAATCTACAACTTGATTGAAGGTTACGGAGGTACACCACGTGACAGATGATCAATACTTATCGACATTAACAAGAGAAGAACAGGTTGCAGAAATTTTCCACCGAAGAACTCCACCATAGAAGTTCTGATAAAGAAATTCACATGAAGAAATTCGCCTCTTGAAGAAATTCACATGACGAATTTTGCTTCTTAGAGACACGAGACGATATCTAAAGTAGACGTTCAAGAATTTGCCAAACTGGAAATTTCAAAAGTTTCAAGAGTTGAAATCGACAACTTGGAGAAATTGACAACATTGATTTCACGCTTGTCAATAACAACTTTCAACGTAGAACTACAGAATCACAGCAGAAAGTTTTCAGATGTCTGTGGAATCGGAGCGTTCATGCATATATGCCCATTGATAAAGTCCAGCTTTCAAGAATCACTGTGTGTTGTCTTAATCACAAAATTCGGGTGATTAATTGCAGTCGGATCAGTCGTAACCGTGCAATCGACAATTAAAGGATCTTGCATGTTGGAAGTAATTAAGGATGTATAATTAATGCAACGCCTTTGAAAGGTTGTCATTGATTACAGAATATTTCATTAGACGGAGATGTTCCCTCCTCCAACGTCCCAGTAAGGATCGTAAGGCAACGTGTCGGATAAGGTAGGTGCGCTATTTTTTTCTTTAAGGAGACAACGCGACCTGGCACTTTTTCTGGGCCAAATCTAGGAGAAATGTTATGTGCATGTTTACGATCTATAGAAAAAAATCATCTTGCTTTAGTCATGCCATTATATAGAATTGAAGAATAAACAATGACTTCTATTTAAATCATCTTCATAAGATATATTCCGATTTCATTACCCCAATTACCGGCGTTAAGTCAATCGATTAACTCACTAATTGGCGTTCTTGTTCGTTGATGTATGGGGTAAATAATTACGTTATGAGTTTGAAACTATGGACATATTTTGTAAAAAGTAAATCGTAACATGAATGAAAATTAAATTCTCAAAATCAGTTATTCGAAACATAAACATCGCTACCCTTTTAATATATTTGATACCATTTTTAAATATTTATATTTATGTTGGGCAAAAAAATTCACATTTGATGTTTTGAATCGAAACACGTTTTAACGTAATAAGTCAAAATATTATGCCATTTTTATATTTGAACTTTGATTCACCAAGATTGTATTACATCAAATATTTCATTTTACGTTATATTCATATTGTGATATACACACATTAAATTTAAGTAACTTTACATATAAACATGTATATACAATGTAAAGGTTTATTCATAACATGATACACTTAGTGAATGTGACTATCAACATTGATTACAGAGAAACATTATATTCATTCTTGAAAATAAGCAAAGATATATCATTACATAATATTCATACCAAAATACACACATTGAATATGACAACATACATTGATTATACATATTCATTAGTTATCAATAACAGGAATTCTGCATGGTGGATAGGATGAAAAAGACCGTATTGATAACTCTAAATACATAGAGCCAACAGTAATTACAATGAAATACATCTGTAAGCATATCGATCGGAGGAACTAAACAATATACCTTACAAGTCAATAGTACACCATTTGTATTTATGAACGAATGGCATTGTATCGATTTGGATGACAATTTTACATTCCAGTGGAATCCACAAATTCCTTTCGTTTTCTAAACGCATCATCTTTGAAAGATGATTCCATGATAAATAATAAATGAAAACATTTCTCATATTTGAGGTTGGACTGAAATGCCGTACCAAAATGGCATCAAAATCAATAATATGTTTCTCATCAGATGTATAAGACTACGTAACGGTTATAAAAATAGAAAAATGATGACAGAAAAAAATATACTCATAAATGATTATTGTAAGGAATTTGTTTTTTGAACAAAAATGCACCTATGTGTGTATGAGGTGTAATTTTATAAGAAAAGAATTCAACACAGTTATGCGGAATGAGTGAGAGAAAAGAAGGAAATGAGCAGAGGTAATTCCAGGGATCTGTTTCTTTATGCCAAATCGCAGACGGAGAGATCTGGAATTTGTCCTCGTTAGTTCTATTTAGGCCTTTCTTTCCTTTGTTTGATCTTCAAAGGAGAATTTGTTGCTATTTTGTCTCATTTTATCCGGTCCAATTCATCATTCCGAGGCACTAATGGCGCGCAATGCAGCACGTGGAGCACGACTTCCACGGACAGAACGTGGGGATTATGAAACTGATTACACCCATGTCAAACAGCCTTGAAATGCGACTGCACCAGCTAACCTCGTTATACCGCTGTCTCCTTTTGTTTTAGCTAGAAGTGCGTTTTCATGTTATTTACAAGTTATATGGAAGAAATATGTTTTTGTACCGTTGGCATTGTTTTTACAAATGGTTATCAATTAACCTTTCTTGTTAAGTAAGGTCAATTTACACAACATGGTCTTTGGAAAACCAGTTGTTGAGTAATAGAGAGTTTGTAGAGATAAACAAATGATTAAATATGTATCTCTATCAAACAGTATTATCAACTTCCTTATTTAATTGTATGCCATGTGTATCTATAATGAATAGAATACTGTTTACTAATGTTTATTATTCACGGAATTTCTACATCGTTAAAGCAGGTTTAGATAGCTTAAAACCTGTTGACAAGTGTTTCAAATTACCGTTTACAATCATTATAAAAATAAAACTTCCAACCCATATGCACAAGCTATTTAATTAATTTATGTTAGAAAACCGCCGTATGTAGAAGATGTTAAACAAAATGTTTATCTACTCACACAATGTACTTGGTTTGCTTACTTGAGGAGAACCAAAAGGTTGTATAACATTTTGATCTCTTTTATTAGTTTGAGAAAATTGATTGAAAATCTTCATGACTAAATTGAATCAGGGAAATGTTTTGTATTAGAAGCCGCGTCGCATTAGCTAAGTAAACGTTCACCGTGGAACTAGGGGACGTCAAACTGTCTTATATAATAAAATCGATCAAGTTAGTTAACCTTAGTGCATTTGATAATATAAGCTAGGGTTTTACAATGGGAGCAAGCAACGAAACAACAAAGGGGGACAATGCTATCCCTGGATTTAATTGTAGTCGCATTGAATTCGTTCGAGTCAATTTTCTGTAGTTCTTGTTTCTTTATATGTCTCAATTTCTGTATTTGATTACATTGTCTCTCTCTCTCTCTCTCTCTCTCTCTCTCTCTCTCTCTCTCTCTCTCTCTCTCTCTCTTCTCTCTCTCTCTCTCTCTCTCTCTCTCTCTCTCTCTCTCTCTCTCTCTCTCTCTCTCTCTCTCCTAGGTATCATGTCCAGATTGTGTAACTGTTTTGATAGTTTAGTATAGAGAAGGGATTTATATGTGCACAAAGGACACCTTTAAAAGAGGGTTATAAGTTTATTTTATTCAAAACAGGTAGTCATTAAATTCTGCCTTCGAAATGAGAAGAATGACATGTATGTTTGTGTGAATATTAAGATAGGACACAACAACAGGAGGTACAATGATATAACGACACTAACGTCGTGTCTAAGCGACAGAGCCAACTTGCTATGAAGTTGAGCACAGTTTAATGAATTAAGTTCATTGTTATATTCTAACCAGACCAAATCTATGAATAACCAGCATGAAATCTAATGTGTATCTTGCAACCTTATCTATCAAAATAAATTATCTACTCACAAATATGTGAACCTTATGGTAATTAAGGCATACATAAGCTTATCATTTGATACATGTCTCATTAGGAAGCATTCAACGCAACCATTCGTTTCGCATCATTATGACTATTCGAAGACACCCGTCAATCAGTTTTGTAACAAATCTTATCTGTAATATAATGAGGGAACTTAATGACTGTATTCTTCAATAAAACGTTAATAAGGTTGTACCAAATATGTATTATGTAACCAAATTATGATTACCCAATGTCCGCGTATTGATTTGATTTAAACATATTTATTCAGAAGAAAGGATTGGTTAAAGGTTATCAAACTTTGTGCATCCCTCTCTTATTGACATGTGATCATGATGTTGAATAGTAATACAAAGTAAAGGGAAAGAATGATGATATTATTGGTGTATTTTAATTGTTGAATAAGTAGTGTTTTTTTATCAAGTTTCAAATTTTCCAGAAAGAGATATGTATGTGTGAACCTCTTGGAAAATTTGGATACTGTCTTAGCAAGAAGACTCTGCATTGTAATTGTAAACATATAAATGCTCTTACGTTGCATTTTGTTGAGATATTTCAAATGATTACCAATGTTTACAAACCATTTGATATCTAATGTTAGAAAAAATACTACTTTCAATAAAATGAAGATAGGATTTTCACAAGCAGATTTATAGTTACATCCAGGATGGCCTGCTAGAACAATTCTATATAAATTATAGTTAAATCTGATATTTGAATATCTTAACTGAGTATTAATTATGTTATACTTTCGTTGTCCATGTATTGGATAATCATTAATTACTACAATGGTAAAAACGCCGTTAAAGAGAATTTAAATTATTTTGAGTCATTAATAGTGCAAACTTATACCACAAAATCATCCTTGCGATAAATATAGCATTTCCGAATGAAAAACAATGAAGTCGTTTAACGCATTTTGAGTAAGTTGGACGTTTTGCAGAATCATAGGTGATCAATATTGTTATGTTCAGAAACTGTAGAGATACACCCAATAACTGTGATTTTTAAATGACCTTGATAAAATCACTAACTTCAAATAACATAGTTTTTCGAGCAAATCTTACTGCTCTTAGGAAATAAGAATGAAAGTTAAATGAAATTCGTACCATCATTAGTGTCATTTAGTTTTTTCACTTATATTGGCTGTGTTTTTTAGTTTAACATCTCACTTCACTTGTAGTATTTTTGGTCGATATTAGACGTTTTGTAATTCTATGGAACAAATAGATTTCTCAAAGTATACAAAAACTATAGTTCATAAAATTCTGGCAAACAAGAAGTTTTATAATTCATATGTTTATGTCAAAGTAAAAAGGTGATATAAAACATTTTCTCGGT
Organism: Phorcus lineatus; assembly: GCA_921293015.1. Classification (NCBI taxonomy): domain Eukaryota; kingdom Metazoa; phylum Mollusca; class Gastropoda; order Trochida; family Trochidae; genus Phorcus; species Phorcus lineatus. Next base: position 15,737,851 of record OV121093.1, read on the forward strand.
AGCCCGTTATCAAAAGTTTGAGTCTATTCATCCAAAATTGAGTGCTGTGTTATGGTTTTGAAACTGGGTTTTGCTAATTCATTATTCCTTTTCATGTCATTTAGTCAATTAAGATTGCTTAAAAAGTCTGTTAAACTAAACAAATCTTCTGATTTGTCAAGAATACCTTTTATTTTAAGACACAGAGACTATATTTGTATATTTAAGAAAGCTGAAAATCCTTAAAGTTTGTTAATGATGATATATGCCTGCAACCTTTTCCTGTGTAATGTAGAATCGACCAATAAATCGTAAGACATCATGTCTCAATATGAGACCGCACGAGATCTGCACGAGAATCACATGCTATTGAATGGTTTGCATTACGTAACTGTCGTGTATGCATGAACTGTTCGCGCGGTTTAACTCTTTTAAGTAAAGTTAAGTTATTAGGTCTTTGCAAAACCATTGTTTACTATTTTGAATCCCATTTAGGAAATATACGAATAATTATTAGAGCAAATAGTTGAATATATGCCAGGCTTGCAGAATATTTACTACTTTGATCATAGAATGTTAACATGTTTTATAATAGACGATACACTGCAATGATACTATTGTATAGTTAATTAAAGAGACTGTGCAAAGTTTACATTCTGTAAACGCCATAAGCTTGGAGATATATCGCCATCGATATCGCTTAATTTCCGAATGTTGAATCCAACACGCGACAAATAACAAACATGATAATTATCTCAGTTACAACGTAATGAATATTTCATCGAGTTCATTAACAAAGTTTATGTCGAATCAGGTCACACTAAAATATCTGTATGTCACAAAATCATTGCCGTCTAATGGCGAGTAGTGTAAGCCATTCCCTTGTCAATATCACCAGCTGCTATGTGTCACTCAGCTGTCAATGCCGATTAATGTTCATTTCAACATTGCATAAAGTCCGTGCAAATCAAAGCCGCTGAGCAGCGTTATCAAATCCGATTCTATTGAAAGTTCGTTTTTTGTTAAACTTATTTTATGTAAAGATTGTTTTTCTCATATGGATTTCGAAAAGCCTTATAGATTTAAGTCATGTTCGTTTTAATCAAATGGAGATGACTTTGAATACGATATTGATTATTTAATCATTTGAATATTAAGAACTTCGTTGTGCAAAGTTTAGAAAAATGATGTAATGGGTTTGACATTTATGATAAAAAAGTCATATTAATTCTGTTTGTGATTTTTTAGTTCTAAAAAGAATTTTATAGAAGAGAACATTTGCCATTGTTATGTAACTATGACGCTGTTTCAAAGGAAAAACATTTTGTTTTCTCTGTAGGATTTTCTGTAAAGAAACATTTTTTGGATAACAAGTAATATGTTTTTAATATGTGCAAAAATAAGGTAAATGGAGGCGTTTGAATCAATAAACATTGTATGAACTTACATAATAATTGATTACCATTTATGAAAATTTTGTTTGAAGTTCAAGAAAAGATATAGAATTACTTGATAATCTTTATCCTTAGTGCATACACAATGTTGTAATCTTGGTTTGGAAATTGCTATTTTGTTGAATACCATTAGGAATTACTACAATGATTTTTTTAATAGGGGAAATATTTAACAAATATGTCATATAAATTTATATAAATATAAATGAGGAGGTTTAAGAAGACACATTGTTTTTGCAGCAAGTAAATATAGTGTTCTTTCTTTTTCTCTCTCTCGCACCCCCCCCCCCCCCACCCCCCCCCCCAACTTTTTTGTCCCTTGTACACTTTGATATTCAATATAAATGAATTGAAGCACCAGCTTGCCATACGTATGTATTTATTTGAATACTTAAGAATATCATTCACAAATAATTGTAATTCAAGTTGGGTTTTATTAAAAAATCTTAGAGACTTCTCGAAAAATGTGACATTATCTTTTTGATCTTATCGCATTGTCGTAGGAAATTGAATTATGGGTAATTTGTTGTAAGTAAAACCTAAAATAAGTAAAATATTGAGATACTTCTGACTAAGGCAGATGCGATATCAGCAAACGCGAACATTCGAAATAAAATAAATGTAACCTTTATTGGTTATATTTCTACCCAATTGGGTAAGAATTGATTAGCGAGTGAGAGGGATTTTTTCATAGGATAGACTAGACGCAACGTATGATTGACAATACTTGCGTTATTTGTATACTTCAATTTCGGTCAATATAATATATTTATACATAATAGTTTCAGTGCATGAATTAACTTTCACCAATTTCACCATTTTGGTATGCCCATGATTTTTTTTTGTTAGGGATTTGGTCACTTGTAATTGTGATGTTCTTTAGATTCTTCCTGCATGGCAATGGTAATATCATAAGCATTAAATAGTGTTTTATTTTATCTTTTTTAATTTATTGCGTTTTTGACTGAAGTGATATTTGTGTATTTCATTATTTTCGTAATTCGTTTAACTAATTTCCCCCATCATTTGTGGCTCTTCCTTTCTTCATTTTATACTAATGTTTTGGTTAGCAATAATGATTAACGACAATTTCAACTTTATATTGAATGAGATATATATGTCCTTGCCATATCATACTATTTTATATTCAGTTGAGTTTTTTTGTTTAACCGATCCACACTATCTCTATTCATATCCATTGTTCTAGTAATTTTCGTTATTCACATTATTTGTGTATTTGATCATTCCCAGTTGACAGGTCTTGATTCCTGTCCACATGCCTTATTGAGTTACTTTTCTGATCACGAAAATTCTCACCTGAATCAATTGGATGATACTAACGAATATGATTACAGAAATACGAACATAGATTTTACATGCTGTATATAACCAGTGCACTATCGTAATTGTAGTGTCGATTCCCGGATACAACTTTTGACCTCATTTGACAGAATACTAAACAGCAGTCTCTGAACTTAATTAGATAAACATGTCCATTTTTTCCTCTGATTAATCTTGCTTGAGACACAATGAAGGATTGATAAATTTCACTCGGGTTGTGATATCCGACTTTCATGCCGAGGGTGAATTTTTTTATTTGCGAAATTTCAATTCTCTGTTTTTACTTCTAATTTGTTTTAGGAGCATCTATGTAATACCCTTGTCAATCAGATGTCAAATTGATAGATTACATTGAGCACAGTTAGGAGTCGCGGGTTGCTTTAGTTCGTTTCATTGTCTTCTTCTAGCAAAATCTTTTCTTGAAAAATACTTCAATATTAGAACCGAAAGAATGATGTAAGAGTTCTCTTGGTTCAGGAAGTTTATTAACATATATGAAGATGATGGCAATGAAACCGCCGATGATAACTTTGTTGATGGTTTTTGATAATGATGATTTTGACGATGGCTAAGCTGATTATGTTTGCTGGCTTAGTGGATAATATCAAAAGTAAGATGATCATGATGTTGGGTATGTTGTTGATGTTAGTGACGACAATTAGTGACAAAATGTTATTAATTGATTGTGATATCCGTGATCAAAGATGTATGCAAGGGTGAAAACATCGATAGAAGTGAATGTTACAAAATGCTGATCAAAATAATGATTATTAACAGTTAATGATATGCACACGATTAATCTTGTAATGATGGTCAAAGCGATAATTACTAAGAGAATATCACTGATAAAACGTATACAAATCTTAATCATATCCCTTAAGCACTCAGATAACCCAGATTCCCCTTGCTCATCATTGTAAAAACACTACAATATCAAATTTAACTCATTTATTATTTTCCTGCATTCTGCCTGTCTCAATATGAACGCTTTGAGAAAACGGTTAATGTGATGTATTCATAAGACGTTATAAAGAATATGGCTTAATGGACAAAGAGACATATTTGATCAATGAATATTTCTGAAATAGACATTGTGTTCCTTACAAAGGATAGTTTCCGATTCACTGGTCTTGTAAGAGAAATAACTGACCCTATTGTTCTTGTCTTGTTCTCGTGTCCTTATGTTGGTTCCTACAGGCAACGTGTACACAAACATAATGACTGTTTGTTATAAACAGGTCTCTTTTATCAGGGAAATAAATCCTTTTGTGTGTGAACGGTATTTTTGAACATGTTTTCCTTAACTGCTTGCATGGAGGTAGATTACTATGTTACACTCTTTACATTATGTAAGATACATATATGTCATGTTTATGTGAAAAATATGCTTTTGAGTATAACACATCGTTCATATATGCACAATGAATAGACACACTGTAAATTTATAATCAATATAATTGCACCAAGAGTGTCTGTCCTTTTTTTGTATGAAAAGTATTCTTGAACATTTATGTTTTCACAAAGTTCGATAACTATCTTACAATCTTTAAAATACATGTAATTTTAAGTGAATAAATGATTTTGAGGAACACATCATTTTTTGTTCACAATTAATAGACACACTGAAAATTATTAATCAATATCATTGTACCAACATAGCTGTCGCCATGGCCATTTCATGCAGCAGGTTGACTAATTCTGGATAATTGGAAGATAAGAAATTCTTTCTTCAAAACAGTTTAGACTATAGTCTTGTGTTATGAAGTCGAGTCATTCATCTATTGAATATGTACCTTTGAAGGGGGAAATAAAGAACGTTGAAATCTTAGTTCATAATCACTTATATCCTTTACCCATATCCCGTAGTCTTTAAGGGAAATTACAGTACGTAATATTGCGACCAATTCGAGGAATTAGGATACATTGTTCATTTATGTGGTTTACACATTTAGATAACTTTCTGGTAAATCTTCAATTTCAACATTATAAGTATATGTTACATATTATTTCTAATTTTTTGATTACCTTAATCAGACTGAACGACTAACTACTTTTACATGTTACTGATAAAAACTCTAACAGGCTTTATATCTGTAAACTGCAATGAAGATAGTTGTAATTTGCTTCCACATATGTGTAGAACTTCAAGGGTAAAGGTAACTTCAATCGTGATATTGGCAATCTCAGATACACCTTTATATCAAGTTTCAGGCGAATGATATTCGATTCCATAATTTTGTTATATTATTAAACTTAAGTGATTGCATTTACATTTGCGCCATCTTACCAGCTGATGATATACAGTTCCCCCGATTCAGTATATTCTTAAACCTAGATAAAGGAATTTCTAACCACGTTGCTCGGTATTTGATAGTCCCAAGAGGCGGAATAATAGCCAGTCATCTCTCTGCTATTCTTACGAGGAGAGTTTTATGTTTGTTTGAGTTTTCTTCATTATTGTTACGGTGTGGGAGAAATGATACCACCATATAAAACTCTTCGAGTTAATTAACGCAATATGGACGAGATTTCGCGAGAGGTCAGCGAGAGTGGTGACGGTGAATGCAAATGACGGAATGAAATGTCTGATTAAATGAACCGGACTTTGATTTGTGGATTATTGGAAAATTTGTCCTTGCATTATACAGCTTACAGAATGGCGACTTCCCGACTTAATCTAATCTGTCGAACTGAGTTAGGATTGAAATATCACATATTTCTTCTATCAGGCCTTGTTCAATAGTCTCATCGAGTTTTCTTTGCTTTTGTTATGATGATTTAGATGGTCACACACATAAGATTATTTTATTCTTATCTTAGTGATCATTTTATTCCAGGTGGCTTTCGTCAGAGAGTCAGAAATCCTCTGATATGACAAAAGTATACAATGTATACATCTCACCATGATTCTGTGTTGAGAAATGTATTTACATGACAAAACATTCACTGTCATGAATGCAGGAGCTCACATAATTTGTTTTGATAAATCATTTTAATAAAGGATTTTTGTGTGACATAATTTGATACTTTCTATACACACATAGTTCGTAAATATGCTTAGAACACACGGTGAAGCAGCCCGATAAAGTGTTTTCTGGATGTTTCAATGCGAATTGAAAGTTGAATATATCAGTGAAAACGACATTTGTTCCATCGCAAGTTGCGTGAATAGTTTGTGCAACATGATATGAAGTCACATATAAAGTTATGTACATAACATTTATTAACAAATCAAATTATAAACCTTTTTGAGTAAGCTAAGGGCTGGTCTTTTCTACTGATGTAGATATTACCTTGTAAATGATACCTGACAAAGACGTTTTGATTACTGCGTTTCACGTGTTTATAGCTGTTGGAGTTTCCCAACCATTTAAGTCTTCATTCAGGGTTATTAAAATGCATTTTGTTAGTTTTAAAAACGTTCAAATCGTAATTGAGAAACATATAAACTTGTCCAGAACCCCTGTGATCTTCTTCGTCCAAAATTCCTCAATTGACCAGCCTAAACTTATATATAATAATATGTAAGCCAAACAATCTAGTTGTGGTAAAATATTTATATACTCTTGTCAAAACAACATTCAAAAGTTTAAATCTGCTTGGGTGCATTGTTAGAAAACTAAGTTTATCCCCAAATGATAGAAGTTTGCTTCCCTTTTCTCTTTAATTCCTCCAGGGGGTGATTAAGTAAATATAAACTAAATCCAATGTCTAATCAAAGTGACTTGATACCAGAACAATCTTTTCTTGGTAGTTTACTGCCCTTTGTCATGCAAGCATGGAATAAATTCTGGATTACCGACCGCCACATGTAGACATGCCGCTGCCTTTTTACCAAGCCTAAGATGTGTTGGAAACATTGAATAAATAACGAGTTCCTTGAATGGTTTAAACGAGTTACAGTCTTACAGAGCTTTCTTTTTCGATTATTCAGATCCTGCAAAGAAGAAAGTTAATGAAGAAAAACCTTAAAGAAATTTCAATGTCATTTTGTCATGCAAAGTTTTTCTTTATATTTGGGGAGAATACTTACATATTTACTGTAGCAATTTGTATTATTTTCATTATTAACAAACCTTTGATTCTGCTTTTTAAATCCAAGGTGATTTATGACACGATAAAATTGATTTATTTTTGGCTTTTGTTTTGTTCATTTAACATTAAGTCCTAAGGGAATGTTATTCATCACCAAACATCCTGGATGGGTTGTAAATTCATTATAAATCTGGACTGCCTAGCAAAATAACATGGAATGTTAATAGGCATTCTAAAGCTTCTATTTTGCGTATAAAGACCCCAACGCAATTACATTAGCGGGCCATGGATCTCATAGGTGACGAAAACAAATCCATTTGCATCATTCTCTCGTTAATCAGCGCCTTAATGCTTGTTTGTAAATTTTGCATGCAGACTGAGGATTCTTAATCCCTTATAAACTGTGAATATACTTTCTCTTATAATGTCCATTGCCGTATGCATGGTAGCAAAAACTGACTTATCACTCAGTTATGCAATCTCGTTAAAACTGTCTGAATATTTGTCAAGTAACCCGCCTATTTTGAAGGGTTCCATAGCGTCCCTCAGCAAACAAACTACTCTTGTATGTAGACAAGCCTCTGACAGAAATCCCCTCTGGAGCTGTTACTCTTTATACAGGCTCTGGTTCTCGAAAGTGTTTTAATTTGCAAGCTTCTCAGAGAAAACCACCAGTTGTTTAATATATTTGTCTACTGTTACGACACTGACAAAAAGTGTTTGTTTCCAAAATATCATTTTGCAAATTCGAGCTGACTAATATTGATTGATAAAGATGGGTGAAATTCTGTCTTCAATTATACTAACATTATAAGCGCTATGTGTCATAATCGATGATTTAAGACCTGTGGTATACTAATGATTGTGCATGCATGGGAAGACATGTTATCTTACTTTAATGTTAAGTTTGACGTGCCTCTTATCTTAAAGTTTTTTTCTGAAAACTGACCTATGCCGTCAATACATACAAATATATGTTTTCACCATGGTACTGATCTGATAAAAAAATAGGATTTTGTAAGCAAATAGGAAATACCCTATAATGAATATTTTTATTGATTTTCGTTTCTGATGTTATATTTGATTTACGTTATTGTGACGTATTTATAATTTATGTAATATTATAAATCAAAATATATCTACTTATACTTTGAAGGTCAATTATGTTTGTTATATATATATATATATATATATATATATATATATAAGTGAAATACCTGTATAAAAATTGGAAATACATAAAGGGGAACAAATATGAAATAATAATCATATACAGGTAAAAGTGAGAACAGACCTGCCACTACTGTATAAACTTTATAGATTTTTTGGCCACTGAAAAATCACTGATGATCACTGGAAAAATGATGAAAAGGTAAACAGCAATTACAGATAACTGTACACCACATATACATTTAGTTTACATATTTTATAGAATAAAGGATCTTTGATAACTACAGAACTCTCCATAACCAACCTACAAAATTCAGATATCTTTTACTTCAAATGACAGGGAAGCCATGATACCAGTAACAATAAACCAACTATGACATGATGAATTAGAGGAACAGCCCAAAAATGATATAAAATCACTCGGCTGTCATAACTGACCTTAGATTGACTTATTGCAGACTGTTTTTTGTTTGATGTTGAAAGAAAGTTGTTAGGAATAAGCAGATACATCTTGTATGTGAAGTTTTTTTTCAGTCTGCAGAAAAACTTTCTGTTATTCCGGACAGAGAAAGTTACATACTGCTCATCATTCATATTCCATATCTTTTTTATGTTATTGCAAAGTGATATATCTGTGTGTCAAATTATCTTTTTCTGAAGTCGTTTTGGCAAAGTTTTCATATTGAGATGCAGAGATAATATATGAACATATTTATACAATTTTAAAGTAATATGTGTGTTTCTTTGATTTAGAAGATCATGTGTTATAACACTCTCTGAACTAGAATTTGTTTGGAATGGAGTTGGGTGAGGAGGGGTTTAACATGTCACATTTCTACGATCTTACCATTCCTTTAAATACTCCTTTTAAAGCTTTTGTTTGTGCATTCATCAGATATGTATATGTATATTCACCATTTTACCATATTACCCTTTAGATTATAGATTTCATTTTCGAAAATTATATTCCGTGCATTACAAATACAGTAATTTAATATTCTACATGACAAAAAATCAAAACGTCATGAATATACTGAATGTCATAATGAGGCAATATTTAAACAGTGTTACCATTGGACAATTTTTACCTTTTCATGTGTCACTGATGAGTTTTCATCATGACACAGTTAATCACTGAAAAAGTCGATACACTCATAAAACCCTCGTAATCACAGGTGTTTTAATAAGCGTGCATCCGATACCCAGGGGAATAAACGTCATTAACGGTAACTGCGCCTTCGGGACTTGAATCAATAAAGCCATTTCTAGAGCAGCGCTTCTTGGTAAGAGGCCCAGTTCACGGGGAGGACAAAACAAGTCAAAAGACTAACGAAGCCGTGCCAGCGAGCTGCACTGAACTCACCTGTGAATCTTGTCTTGTGTAACTCCATACCAGACCTTTCTGTTGAAATCAAAACCATGTTGAATATGCCAATTCGAAACGGACATCATGAAACAAAAATACTTTCTTAATGTAAATCATGTCATTTTGTATACCGATGTAAATACTGACTGTGACTACAACTGATGCTGTTTAAGAGCATGCGGGACTGTCACGTCCAGACGTAAAGAGCGGGAGTCTTAAAAGTGAGTGATACCTTAAAAGAAACCGTGCTTCTATCGACTTATGGTATAAGTTTGAATTTGACGAACGGAAATATTTTGTAAAAAGGTTGAAATCTTTCAAAAACAAAGAGTTTGAATTACGTTTTCAATTCTTTGTATCACAATGACCAAATTGATTTTTTTAAAACATTAATGATGTTCATTGAACGTTGCATTTGTCATTGATACATCTTCATCAGATGCAGTTGAAATATCTCAACTTTCATCAAGCTCATTATCAAATATACTGGTAAAATATCAAGAAATTGTACATCACGTAATAAGACAAAATATACAAAACATATAATGTAATAGAAAAAAAGTAACTAGAAGACAAATTCCCTTTTCATTTCCATTTAGATATAAAACCACAAATACGACAATATCGTATTACTGATGTTGAAATCCTTAAGGAATCCTTCAAATGTCATCTAAATAAGAGGTATTAATACTTTATCATCACATTATTATATTTCTGACTGAAAACAGTAAGGCGGATATATTTTAGATTGCCTGTGACCATTTAAGAGCCATTTGGAAATGTACTAACTAAAAATGGTAAATTTTACTCAATTGGCATGGCGCTAATGGCGTCTTACAACGAGGGATAGGATCAGTTGACATAAGATAATTATATAAAATAAGTTGCTTGGTGTCGAGTCTCATTGTCTTATTCTTTTCCTTTTTGTAAATGGACAGTAATTGTTGACAGTGTATAATTATGATATTTGTAATTATAATCACATCAATGATAAAGTGCACATTACTTTAACGTGATTAGATATGACAATAATATGTAAGCTATGAAATGATAAAGTTTGATATGTTACATGTTGACATGTTGAATAAGGATTGACTGAATTGGGGCAATACAAAAGTTGTACATTATAAAAATTGAATAATCTGATAAGTCAAAGCGATATGATGTCAATTCAAAATGCTCTAAATTTCTACAAGGCAGGGAGTCTAGGGAAATTGTGTTTTTACTGACCATTGATCATTTTCAAAAAAAGACTAATATCAAAATAACTATTACTGTATTGTAATCTATTGTATAGAATATGTATCATAAAATAAAGTCCTAATTTCGATGTGTAAATATTATATGAAAGCTATCTAGCTATTTGGGCAGTGTCACGTTCTTCAGATAAAAACAGTGACCACATGAAAAAAAACCGAAACTAAATATTACCATTTGCAACACACAGGATTTTAAAAAAAAGAAACAGTTTTAAAACAAAAGTACCAAGTTCAGTTCAGCTATGCGAATTAATTTCCCTACCTCAAATGATTGAAAGTGTTCAAACAAAATTTGTGGTTTTGCTTGATGTTTTATAATTGCGTTTAAGGCTACGGATGACCGGCTTTGGTATAGAAACGTTTGATCCTCTGCAAATCCAACATCCTTTTTGATGGCCCTTATAGAGAGTTGAATTTCGAAAGATCCCAGTTTCCGTCAAGAAAGTTTAATTGTTACTTTAAAGTACCTCCTGACAACTTGTACTTGACCAAATGATGTTAGTGTTTTTCTGATTCACTTTAGTTCTGTTACGTGTCATAAATAGGGGTCATCCTGATCTATTGTGTATGGTTGAGGTGGGGATAATGGTTAAATAATTTCAATATGTTTGCCCATGGTTGTGCTTTTCATGACCTATTTTGTTATAGGGGTCATCCTGATCTATTGTGTATGGTTGAGGTGGGGATAATGGTTAAATAATTTCAATATGTTTGCCCATGGTTGTGCTTTTCATGACCTATTTTGTTATAGGGGTCATCCTGATCTATTTTGTATGGTTGAGGTGGGGATAATGGTTAAATAATTTCAATATGTTTGCCCATGGTTGTGCTTTTCATGACCTATTTTGTTATAGGGGTCATCCTGATCTATTGTGTATGATTGAGGTGGGGATAATGGTTAAATAATTTCAATATGTTTGCCCATGGTTGTGCTTTTCATGACCTATTTTGTTATAGGGGTCATCCTGATCTATTTTGTATGGTTGAGGTGGGGATAATGGTTAAATAATTTCAATATGTTTGCCCATGGTTGTGCTTTTCATGACCTATTTTGTTATAGGGGTCATCCTGATCTATTTTGTATGGTTGAGGTGGGGATAATGGTTAAATAATTTCAATATGTTTGCCCATGGTTGTGCTTTTCATGACCTATTTTGTTATAGGGGTCATCCTGATCTATTTTGTATGGTTGAGGTGGGGATAATGGTTAAATAACTTCAATATGGTGTTTATGGTTGTGCTGACTCTTAACACGTTTACATTAATTATTTATGATAATATTGATTAAAAGCTGAAAACATTTGTATTTTGAATAATGATTTATCACAGTATAAATTGTATATTATATGAATGATTAGTGAAAAAATAGGGTTAACTTCATAAAAACTTCAAAAATTAATTGTGATCAATGGTGAATTATTATTATTATTTGTACTTTTTTTGTGAATAGGATTCAGCCAAAACTACTGATGCAAATTCGACCAAATTCGGCAAGCTGATTGCCCTTACTGAGGAATAGACAGGCGAAGCTTTTCAGCTTGATCGGATCATGCGTTAAAGGCACAGTAGCACTCAAACTTTCAAAAATTAACATTGGAATTGTAGAAATCGGTAAACCACAGGTAAAGGGTTAGAGAAAATGGAAAGATAGAAGAGAACGCAGGAAGTTTAAGAAGAAGCCCCTTTATTGAAATGCATTCCTATTGTATGTAACAATGGTATTGATAGTAGTAAATGTTCCAAAATTACTAACATCAGTAATCAGTCTGGACAATATTTTAAGTCGGTGTTCAAGTTGATGATTCTGGTAATGGTAGTTCAAGCGATAGTTACATTACATATTGCTGATAAAACTTGAAAATTAATAACCTTATCCCCTGACCTGGCATTGAACCTACCATCGCTTGGCTAAAAATAGTAAAATCAATAAAAACAATTAAACTCATTTATTAAAATGTATGAAATAATATTTGTCTGCAACAGGAAAAACATTTCATATCAAGTAAACTACTATTGTGATGTATCAATAACACTTTAAATGAGTATAGCTTAATGGACAAAGAGACATTTTGATCCCTTAATATTTCTGAAATATACTTTATGACCCTTTGAAAGCGTACTTTCCGATCCATCGCTTCTGCCTGAGAAATATCTGACCGTATTGTACTTGCCGTCTTCTGGAGTCATTATCATAGTTCCGGTTAAGATAGTCGTGAGTACCATTAGTTAACATTGACTGACTATCTTAGCACTAAGAGAGCTTCGAAAATCTAAACCCTGGTCTCTTTCATCAGGGAAACAAATCTTTAAGCGTGAGCTTGTTTTGCATGAAAGTCGATTACTGCATCAAAATCTCTTTAGACAGATAAAAATGATATAGTTAAAATATCAACATTTGAATAGAATAGAGGATTAAAATCTTTTCATTCATTGCATTTTAAGTAAACAATGTATCATATCTAACGTATTCGTAACGTTTATATACTGATGTAGATATATAGGTGTTAAGCCTCACAAACAGTAAAGTCGATGTCAATATTCACCATTGAGCAGAAAACCGTATGGGCAGTTATATCTCGAAGCAATATGTACATTTTGAATTTAAGGCAAACCCTACTTGATAAACTTATACTATGATCTTACAATACCATCGTCCTTCTTCATCTGAAAACCGTCGATTGACCAGTCTATAAGCTTTTTATGAATAACACTCCATTTGTGGTTATTAAGGTTCTTTTCACAACAATATGATTTGGCTAGATAACAAAATTTGTAAAAAAAGTATCTCCTGACCGAGAAAGGTTTCCTTGACTTTTCTCTTAAGTTACTCCAGGATGTGATAAAGTAAAATAAACTAGATCCAATGTCAAATCAAAGCCTTTTCTTCGTTGTTTACTGCTGTCTGTTATGCAAGCAAGATATAAATCCAAGATCACCGACTAGCATATGTAGATGATGGAAGCTTTGGATATAAGAAAGTTCTGGACTGTTAAAGTTTAACTTTTCTTTGGAAAGGAAAAGTTTACGAAAATTTTCATGCAAAACTTTTCTTTTTTCCCGTTAATATTTCAAATTTTAATGGCTTTATGTCTTCTTTCTCAATATTTTATTCCAGCTTTTTAAATCCAAGATGATTTATGACAAGACGAAATTGATTTATTTTCAGCTTCTGTTTTGTTCATTTAACATAAGTCCTGGGGGAATGTAATTCATTACAAATCATCCTGGAGGGGTCGTAAATTCATTATGAAACTCAAAAGCCTAACATAATAACATGGAATGTTAATAGGCATTCTGAGGCTTCTAGTTTCCGTCTAAAGACCTAAATGCAATTACATTAGCTGGACATGGATCTCATTGGTCCTGTAAAAACGTTATTTGCATCATTCTCTCCTTAGTTTGCGTCTTAATGTTTGTTTGTAAATTTAGCATACAGGCTGCAGAATATCTAAACCTTATAAACTGTGAATCTACTTTCTCTGATCGCTGTGCCTTATCGCAAAAACTGACTTGTTTTTTTTCAATCTCGTGGAAAGCGTCTGGTTACTTGTCAAGTAACCCGCCGATTTTGAAAGGTCCCCAAGCGTCCCTAAGCCACCGAACTAGTCTTAATTAATCAGCGCCTTAATGCTTGTTTGTAAATTTTGCATGCAGGCTGAGGATTCTTAATCCCTTATAAACTGTGAATATACTTTCTCTTATAATGTTCCTTGCCGTATGCATGGTAGCAAAAACTGACTTATCACTCAGTTATGCAATCTCGTTAAAACTGTCTGAATATTTGTCGAGTAACCCGCCTATTTTGAAAGGTCCCCAAGCGTCCCTCAGCCAACGAACTAGTCTTGTATGTAGACAAAATACCCTCTGGGGCTATTACTCTTTATACATGCTCTGGTTCTCGAAAATGTTTTAGTTTGTAAGCTCTTCACCTCAAAACATCTCCTCTTGGTGTTTAGCGTTGGTAAATATTTGTCTTCTGTGTCAACCGTCGAAAACAAGTTTTTTGTTTCTAAAGTTATTTTTTTGCAAATTCGATCTTACTTTTATTGATTCATAGTAATGGCAGAAATTCTGTCTTTAATTCTACGAGCTTTAAATTATAAGCGCTGTGTGTCATAATCGATGGTTTATGATATATGGCAGACAACCTATTGTGCATGCCCCACTTCTTGAGACGAGATATCTTACTCTAATGTGAAATTTGAGGTGCCGCCTATCTGAGTGTTGTTCTGAGTATGATCCTATGAGCTGTATCATAAAGACACATAGTTTGACCATGAAAAGTGATATGTCAATACATACAAATGGTTGCATTGCACTGAACAATTTATGTTTGCCTATCGATCAAAGAACAACATCTGTGTATGTACTTTTAATGTATGTTGTGTTTGACGTTGTAATGTCACAATAGATACATATCATTTTAAGTTTATAGAATTTCTTAAAAGAAACTTTCTGTAAGTCTATTATGAGTGGAGGGTTTTTTTGTTGAAAAACAAATGAAATTTCCGGATTCGAATTTTGGAAATGAAAGGAAATACATATCAAGTATCTATCAGTTGAAAGATGTCAGTATGTTGTACTGATCTTGCCACTTTTACACCTTGTATAATTCATATAGAATAATTTGTGTCCATAACCATGATCACTTGAATGTTGATGAAAAGGTGAAAAGAACTATAAATCATGCATATTTTTTTATACAGTGTGTTTCTGTGACAGCTACGGAACTTTGTATGCCCAGCCTACAAAATCAGCTATGTTTAACAAAGTGATGTTAAATGGAAGGAAATTATATAATAACACTAAAAATTAGCCAAGGAATTACACTATGAATTAAAGAAACAATCCAACATTCGTACCTCACGCTCACGTCATTCAGCTGTCTTTGTCGGCCTCAGATTGACTAATCATAAACTGTTTTTTGTTTGATGTGGAAAGAAAACTTGTTGAGAGACAAGCAAATACATCATAAAATTGAAGGTTTTTACAATCTGTAGAAATACTTTCCCTTGTTCACGACACAGAAAGTTAAATTCTGCTCATCAGTCAAGTTCCATCTTATCGAACGTTTTTTTCATTTTTTTTCACAGATGTAGATTTTATTGCAATCATAATTAAATTTTGTGTGAAATTATTCTTTCTGAAGTATTTTTGGAACAACGTATATATTCTTATGCAATGCTGAAATAATAACTGTGTAGAATTATACAATTCACAAGAAAAAAAGTAAATGTGTAATAAAACTGTTAATGGTGTAATTTTATGGTTTAATGAAAAAACACTTTTGTCTGATTTTACCATTCATTTAGAATACCGTTTTGTTCTCTTTTGTTTCCAATCTGTATTTTTCGTTTTTATATATATTATTTATTTATTTTTACCTTTCAATTTTTTAACATTTATCTTTTATCTTTTACTGTGTATCATATGTGTTCAGAAGATAAGTGCTTCATGTTAAATTTCTCCAACAAAAATACACAACTGTAGTAACTTCTTGGCGTTGAGTAATAAATCTCACGGTAATATCACGGAGTTATGCGCCCACTTGACAGCTCCGGTCTCTCTAGCTGTAAACATGTCATTCTTTCTGATAGTTGAATTATTTCCAGTCGTTTTCATTCCAAAAAAATGGCAGTGACAAATATGTAATTTGCGAGTTGTTTTTTTAAACTCGAGGATAACTCATTCCATTATTTTGACAAAAAAACGACATTGTTGTTGAAATGAAATAATATCAATATCAATTTAAAAAGTAAATTGCTTTTGACACATTCTTTAACGATTATGATTATGTCCATTTGGACACAAAGTCGGTATAGTCATGCTATAACATCATACATTCAACACCTCACAATATTACACAACTGACATTGTTTGATTTATCACAAAAATTTTGACGAAACACTTGTATTAAGTAATAAGGATGTCATCACAACATACGTATTGTTGAATTGAACAGTCGCGGTACCACTTATGCTACCTAAAATTAAACAAGACAATTTGATAATCAGCAAAAAGTCGAAAACATCATGATCAAAATAACGTTAATGAGTAATATTGAGACAGTGGGACAGTGAGACTGACAGACCCTTTTACCTTTCAGGTGTCGCTCTTAATTCAACATGATATTACAGGTACTCATTAAGTCAATACCCTCATCAGACCCTCATTATCGCAGGCGCTTTTTTATAGTGATTTTATAAGCGATACCCAGAGGCGCAGAGCACTTTGATAAGAGGCCAAGGTCTCAGAAGTGATGAATCAAATATAAAGGTTGACAAATACTTATCAGCGAGTTGCACAGAAATCAACCTTGAAATTGACAAGTCAACTACATACCAGGCCTTTAATTCCAATCAAAGCCATGTTTAACACGGCTATATAAAGACAGAAACCATGAAACGAAAGCCTTTACTTATACCACATCATGTGGAATAATGAAGTTAATTCTGACATGTTGATTACAGCAGATGCTATTTAAGTGCCTGCTGGGCTGTCACAGCCGGAAGTATAGAGCGAGAGTCTTATGTCTAAGTGATTCCTGGAAAGATAATTTTGACTTTGAAGACCAGAAAATTAGCTTTACGTTTGCACAAATTATGAACATGTTTACATGTAATTTTTTTCACATCTTACCTTGAATCATCCATTCTGAGGGCCGATTCGGGGGTATGATGTTTGAAATGATATGTTGTAACCTATTAATCATAGATCATACTTTACCACTAGATTTAAGAATACATCATATCGATGCAAGAATTTATTGATTATACGACACTGAAATAAGTTTTGATATCTAAACGTTACGAGTACAGCTCCATTTATTAAAAGCATGTGAGAAGCTCCTTGTAATAATTCAGTAATGAGACGCACGTTTGATTATTGTAATATTTTGAACAATTAGATCAAATGAGTTGACAACATAATGTTTGTAGACGAAAAAGTATAACTCTGGCTATGCGTATGGTTACCTGACGCTACCCTACCCATTGTCTCTGTTACATATGGCTTTACACCCAATACTGTTGATAAGTAGATGATAAAATACGCAATCTGTCTTTGCTTAGAAATAATATCTGCTGCATGATATGAGGTATGATATGGTATATTTTGGTAAGAAATCAAAAGATATGATGGTCCTTATAGTTATTATCACTGATCTATTATCATATTATCATTTGATTTAGAAGATTTGGTCAGGCAAAAAATCAGGAACAAAGCTAACCTTCGCCAAAACAAAATGTCGTATTTCGCTATCATGAAAATATAAATGATTGTGCTAACCTTATCATCGATACGACTAAAATAATACTTTTAAATGTAATATCGCAAAACTGTCAACAACGTTCGAAAATTTCGAAAGAAATGTAGAAATACATATAAAATAGACAAAAATTGATCACCCTTAAACTCTGACTACAACAAATTATTGAAATACTTGTCTATATATATGTCATTTCCTATTGAGCTTTATCTCCTGTTAAACTAAATTATTTTGCATTATAAAGTTAAATTGAAAAGTGTATGTCAATTGTGTGTTGAAATAAACATGTGTACTGATACCTGTTGAAAATGAACAAAATTAAAAAAAAAATTATATTATTACTGTCTATTGTGTCAGTTTGATAAAATGCAATTTAGTTGATATCAATAACCATTAGTTAATACAACAACATTAATAATGGGTAATTTGATATAAGTAATATAATATAATAAAGCAAATGAAACTTTAAGGGTATTTTTTCTACCAAAATTAGCATAAAATGGTTTTCATGTTTGTTTGTTTTTTTGGGCAAGGGAAATTCATATAAGATTGTCTTAAACAGTATCTGCATTTTTTGTCTACTTCATTTTGTTTGATATTTTTGTGTTTAATACATCGTAGTATCCATGTATCAAAACTCTTTTCTGATTGTTTAATTTAATCAATTTGGTCTGCTTATTTCTATCTCAGTGAATATTTTGATTGTTCTTTCTTGTCATTAGTTCAATCAATTGAATAGTTGACACCGTTATTCTTTTATCTTCAAATACTCAAATTCATTCTTTTCATAAGTTCTTCAATTCTGTATTGTCCTATATTCACCTATGTAATGTTGTTGATTTCGATGATAACAAACTTTATGTACAAGATTTATTGACATTGTTTTGACCCTTTAATGATATTCTATTCAGTTATTTTTCGTAATGTATCCACAATATCTTCTTTAATAACCATTATTGTGATAACTTACGTTGATTGCATTTGTGTCAATTTCATCATTCCCACTAGTCTTGTTTTCTTTCTCTTCCACGCGTCTTATTGGGTTAGTTTTCTGATCACGAAGAATTCTCCCCTTAGTCAATAAGATGAAACTGATGAATTTGATTACAGAGATATGAATATGGATTATATCTAACCAGTGCACCATATTAATTGCAGATTGGATGTAACCTTTGACCTCATTTGACAAAATAATTAACAGCTGTAAAAGTCACTTCATTTCATGAGATAAACATGTCAATTCTGTCCTCTGATTAATCTTGTTTGAGACACGGCGTCTCACAACGAAGAACAATTTTCAAATTCATTTGAGTTTTAACTTCCGGGTTTCATGCCGAGGGTGAATATTTTCATGTGCCATATTTTCTATTCTGCATTCTTACTTTAAAGTTGTTTTTCGTACATCGATTTCATACCCTTGCCAATCAGATGTCAAAGTGAAAGATTACATCTAGCACGGTTAGGAGTCAGGAGTCATGGGTTACTTTAGTTCGTTTCATCATTTTCTTTTTTAAGATCTTTCCTTAAAAAATGGTTCAATATAAAAACTGAAGAAATTATTGACTAGTTTCCTTTGATTAGTTTTTTATAACATTTTGTAGAGGATGATGACGACGAGGATGATCGTAATGATGAATATTTGGATTTTGTTGTTCATGATGATTAAGCTAATGAGTTTTGCTGTTTTCGTGTGAATTTCTGTAAATAAGATGATGGTGATGAAAGTTTCATTGGTGATGTTTATATTACCAATAACTTTCTTATTACAATATTGTTTTTGTAATGCTATAAAATATGGTATTCTTCATGGTGATTAGGATATGCTTCTTTATGATGACGATGATAACACATGGTTGACAGTTAAAGAATCAATGACATTAAAGTCAATATTATTATGGCTTGATTGTAATGAAATTGATGGTTCTGATAGTAATGATAATTATAATTTTGATGACACTTTAAACGGAGATCAGAAGAATAGTTATAAAGAGATCGCTGATAGATCGTACACAAACCTTAAAAGTATAACCTGACCTGTTAGTGAACCTAACGTTGATCGGCTCAGCATCGTAAAAACTATACTATGCTTGCCACATTAATTCTAATTTCTCTGTACTTCTGTCTGCCTCAGAGGAACGATTTGCAATGAGTACGGCATTAATAAGATGTATTCACAAGATGTTAGACAGAAAATATCTTACTTTGGAGACAGACATGCCTGTCCTTAAAGAAAATATTTCTGAAATATACATAATGTTCATAACAATGAGAAATAACTGACTGTATATTTTGTTCTTGATCTCGAATCCGTAATACGGTTTTTACCGGCAACGGGTACAGAAATATATGATTGCCAAGCATGGTATTCCTTCAAGAACTGTAAATGAATAATCTCTGTACATGACATCATCTACTATGGGCTTGTGTTGAGAATTTGAGCCGTCGGGGAACGTATTGTGGAGACCAAATTCTAGGAATTATGAGTACCCAATAAGATAACTGTCTAATAAATCTTACATTTCATCATTGTTACACGTACATGTTACATGTTGTAATAAATGAGATGACCCTGGATACTGCCGTGTAACTTATCGTCTACCCAATGTTAGTTGTTAATGATATTCAATATCACATAATTTATAACTCTTATATACGATCGAGACATTAACATGTTGTTTCAACCTAAACTCAGTATTTCAAACAAAATGAAATACACTTCAATATTTTCTGTAATTCAAAACTTAATCATAATATCTGCAATGCTCACTTAACTTTTCAGGGGAAAGATATTCGATTCCGTAATTTTGTTATATTCTTTAAAATCAATGAGGTTAAAACTTTCTTTAAGCATCATCTTACCCGCTAATGCTATTCATTTCCCTTGCGTTCGTGTGTTCTTAAACTTAAAGAAGAATCTTAAATCATGTCGATCCGTCAGACAGTCACACGAGGGTAGATGATAGTCAGTAGTTTCTCTGCTTTCTTATGAGGAGAGTTTTATGTGTTTGAGTTGTCTTCATCATTGTGATGGTGTGTGTAAGGATATCACCATATAAAACCATTCTAGTTTCTTAACGCAGTACAGACGAGTTTCACGAGGGGTCAACGAGAGTGGTGACAGTGGATGCAAACCACAGAACGAACTGGTCTGATTAATGAAGCGGACTTTGATTTGAGGATTATTGGAAAATTTGTCCTTGCATTATACAGCTAACAGAATTGCGAATTCTCGACTTAATCCAATCTATCTTAAGATAGTTTATCGAACTGAGTAAGAAGTAGGAACTCACATCTTTCATTCTTTTGAAATACTCTCATCTGATTCTTATTTTTACTTTTCATATGCTATTTTGTAGGTTGTCACATATATTTAGCTTTTTCTATCACACCTCATTTTTCTCTTTACTCTAGGTGGCTTTTGTGCGTTAGCCGACTGTATTATTGTATGACATAAAATTCAGGAATCCGAACTTATAACAAAAGTATATAATATATAAAAACCCATCTTGAGAGTGTGTAAAGAAATGCATTGACTTGATATAATATACACTGTCGGAACTCAAATAATATTTTAAATAAAGCAAGAATATTGTGTGTGCAACAAGTGAAGAATATGGAGACGCTTTCTTATCTTGACATTTGACGCTTATAGTAGGTAATGATTATAATTAATTACAAATCGCATCTTGCAATTTGATAGTTACAAAAGTCGATTTATAAAAAAAAAGTTCCATTCGTGTCATAAATGTTATATGAAACGCTTTCTCGGGTAAAAATTTTATTACCCGAGGAAGTGTGTCATATGACTTTTACGAAATGAGTGAGAAATTTTGTATTACCCGAGCGAGAGCGAGGGTTATACACAAGTTCGCACGAGTTTTGTAAAAGTCATATGACACAATTCCGAGGGTTATAATTTCTTTGTTACCGATTCTATTTCATTTAAAACACACGGAGAGCGGCCTGCTTTCTTTGCGGCGGCTCGCTTCAGTGACGTCACGAACAATGGTTTGATGACACAGACGACATAATACAGTAACTCGCGCTGAAACAATCATTGCTTGGCAAAAGTGATATGTGCACATGTGCTCATATTGAAAATATGTCACCACTTATGATTAACCATATGGGTAATAAAGTAGCTTAGTAGTTCTGTTTAATAATCAGATGCATAGTGTTTTTTATACTGAGGTAGATATGAAAATTATTTTAAATATCTAGAATAAAAACTCTTTTGTTTAATGGTTGGAGTTTGTCAAACATATATATTATAATTTATGTATCACTACGCCGCATTGAGCAAAGAAATGTTGTTGTATGTAAATTTTATCCTCACAGAAATTATAAGTATTTAAAACTGGTGCAAACGTATAGTTTTGATATATAGACCCGCCTTGACAACCCCAATCATTATTCGTTATCCAACAAAAGCAATTGACCCATATAGCCTATAAGCTATATAAATCTAGTTGTGGTTGACGATTTATTTGCGCTTGTCACAATAATATTCTATTATTCTTCTTCATTGCATTGTCTGATAGAAAACGGAGAAGGTTTCCTTGTATAGTCTCTTTAATTCCTTCAGGGTGTGATTAAGTAAATAGAAACTAAATCCAATATCTAATCAAAGTGACTTGATACCAGAATAATCTTTTCTTTGCGGTTTAATGCCCTATTCCATGCAAGCGTGGAATACATTCAGGATTACTGACTACTGTATGTAGACATGCTGCTGTCCCTGTACTTAGCCTAAGACGCGTTGGAAGCATTAGATAAATAAGGATTTCCTTGAATGGTTTGTAAGAGTTACTGTGTGATAGAGCTTTCTATTCCCATTATTCAGACTTTGCATAATTGTGAAAAGTATTTTTTCATTTTTTGGAGAATGATTAACTTATTTCTACCGCTTTTTACGTTCAGTCCCATCATCAATAAAACTTTTCCCCAGCTTTTAAGTCAAAGGCTATTTATTACACTTGAAAATTTATTCATTTTCATCTTCTATTTTGTTCATTTAACGTCTTTTAAGTCAAAGGCTATTTATTACACTTGAAAATTTATTCATTTTCATTTTCTATTTTGTTCATTTAACGTCTTTTAAGTCAAAGGCTATTTATTACACTTGAAAATTTATTCATTTTCATCTTCTATTTTGTTCATTTAACGTCTTTTAAGTCAAAGGCGATTTAATACACTTGAAAATTTATTTATTTTCATCTTCTATTTTGTTCATTTAACGTCTTTTAAGTCAAGGGCTATTTATCACACTTGAAAATTTATTCATTTTCGTCTTCTATTTTGTTCATTTAACGTCTTTTAAGTCAAGGGCTATTTATCACACTTGAAAATTTATTCATTTTCATCTTCTATTTTGTTCATTTAACGTCTTTTAAGTCAAAGGCTATTTATCACACTTGAAAATTTATTCATTTTCATCTTCTATTTTGTTCATTTAACGTCTTTTAAGTCAAAGGCTATTTATTACACTTGAACATTTATTTATTTTCATCTTCTATTTTGTTCATTTAACGTCTTTTAAGTCAAAGGCTATTTATTACACTTGAAAATTTATTCATTTTCGTCTTCTATTTTGTTCATTTAACGTCTTTTAAGTCAAGGGCTATTTATTACACTTGAAAATTTATTCATTTTCGTCTTCTATTTTGTTCATTTAACGTCTTTTAAGTCAAAGGCTATTTATCACACTTGAAAATTTATTCATTTTCATCTTCTATTTTGTTCATTTAACGTCTTTTAAGTCAAAGGCTATTTATCACACTTGAAAATTTATTCATTTTCATCTTCTATTTTGTTCATTTAACGTCTTTTAAGTCAAAGGCTATTTATCACACTTGAAAATTTATTCATTTTCATCTTCTATTTTGTTCATTTAACGTCTTTTAAGTCAAAGGCTATTTATTACACTTGAAAATTTATTCATTTTCGTCTTCTATTTTGTTCATTTAACGTCCCTCAGCCAACAAGCTATTTGACCAGCACCAAAGAGAATTCGACTTTGGGGCTATTACACTTTATACAGGCTATGGTGTTCAAAAGTGTTTTGCAAGCTCTTCAACTAGAACCATCTCCTCTGAGGAGTATTTTGTACAATGGTCAATATTTGTTTTCTATGGTGACCTTCAAACACAAATTATTACTAAAGTATTATGTTACAGTTCGATACGACTATTATTGATTGAGCAAGATGGCAGAAATTCTGTCTGCAATCTTACTATTATTAAGGTATCAGCGCTATGTATCAGAATCGACGGTTTATTACACACAGTAGACCTAGGCTTGTGCGTGCATCAGTCATGTTGATATCATAGAAATGGATTTCTGTTGGTACTGGACTAACAATTGTATGCCTATTAACCAAAGAATTGTCTTACAAATTTTTTTGTATATTTGTATGTCGGACATTCTTTTGTTACAATTGATTCATGTTTATTGAAAACATAGTTCTAAAATATATATTTCTTATATCTATCATGGGTAGTAGTTTTAAACAAAAGTATAATACCCGGATATGGCGTTTGCAATGAATGAAGGGGGATATAAACATTTATACCGTTTACAATAAGATGGGTACGTACTTTTCTTATTTAGCATAGATCATTTGTGCTCATTAACTTAAATTTGTATATGCAAGAGAAATGTGCCGCATTTGAATGATCATAAAAGGTGATAAAACTACTTATGATTTGAGAGTCTTTCATCTGTGTTTAGAAGTTGAATGCATCACATTTCAACATTTTCCAACTAAACACATAAATAAAATATCTTCTGGGCATTGAGTATTCAATTTCATGTAAATTTCACGGATTAATGCGACCACTTCTGTCTTTATAGCTGTTAAAACTCACACTCTTAAGTTATATTTTTTTTCACCCTTTTTACTCATTGTTATATCCCAAAAATGATATTGACAAATACAAATACAACAATGTATATGCATAAAAGACCATGGCTTAAGATGGCATGCACACAAATCATTCCATTGTTTTGCCCACAATATTTCTACTAAATGAAATGATATGAAAACTTCTTTTATTTGTAAAAAAACTTGTAAAAAGCTTATATTTCTTATACAGAATACTTAAAATCATGAATACAAAGCACATATGTATTCACGTTTATCATCTTATGAAGACTCAGTGGGCTTTTATATATATGCATACTCACGATTATGTTTTACTACTTTAAACTATGAAGGAACCAACTCGCCGGCTCTGATTCATACATATTTATACCTTCGAGAAATGCTATATGGATCGTTTCAACAATTTGTGCCCAAAACCGCTCAAGATGTTTGATTGATCTGCAAATTAATATTTCAACATGCTTCGCTTCATTTGCAAGGATTTCCGGGACAAGACTCTCTCTCTCTCTCTCTCTCTCTCTCTCTCTCTCTCTCTCTCTCTCTCTCTCTCTCTCTCTCTCTCTCTCTCTCTCTCTCTCTCTGTCTCTCTCTGTCTCTCTCTCTCTCTCTCTCTCTCTTTTAAAAGGTCAAAAGATTCGTACTGAAGATACTGTTTTGATTATTATTTTATCAAATATGAAACTTTTGAAGCACACAAAGTCAGAATAAACTCTTTTTAAAATAAGATCTATGAAATATATGTCCAAGTTAAGAATATATCTCATTAACCTGTACCGATTTTCATAGAAGGCTTATTTTTGTCATGGGCAGAGCAAAGCAAAACAACTCTATTGATCTACGAAAATATGCAGACGGAGCCTGGTTCCATACGAATCTAGTTTCCTTTGTCGATAAGGCCATGATAGCTGGATCCATTCCCAACCGTCGTAAATTTGATCACACATCCTTTTTAATGGCCGTAGATGACAGTTGAATTTCCGAGAGCTCTCCAGTTTCCGTAAATACCTGTAATTGTGGCCTTAAATTGCCTTCTGGTGATCCTAGTACCTGCTCAAATGATGTTAGTGGGTTTTTTTCCGAGTGATGTTATTTCAGTTATGGGTCTACAATAGGGGTTATCGTGATCTATTAGAAACTTCAGAGGTGAGGTTATCGGTTTCATAGCTATAACGGGAGGCTTATGGTTTTGCTGACACGTTACTACAACTAACGTTTAGGAGTGTGAAGGGAAGAGAGGGAGAGCTAGAAATAAAAATAGGGAACATATCATCTAAATACAAATTCAGTACCTCAGTAGTAACACAAGCAATTGAATTGAAAAAGGCGAATTCAGTTGACTGAGCCCTTTGGATATTGAATAATCTTTAAAGAAAACTGTCACTTCATAAAGCAATTGCTTCATATTAGAAACAATGGTCACAATGTCACAGTATTTATTACGAAATTTAAAAATAAATTACCATTTTAGAGAATTTTATTGATATATTAAGATTTTAACAATATTCATGTTATGTGTGTACTTCATTTTTTTAAATATATTGGAGATTTTAAGAATTACTTGTGTTATTTCACAATTTGTTCAGCCCATTTGCTCTCTGTTTACGTGGTTTGTTTATTGTTATTATTTATGTTAATGATTGTTCTCATCATTTGTGCGTTTTCCTATATTCACCTTACTAAATGTTATCATCTGATATTTTTTGGGAAAACGACAAGTGCATATTTTGTATTTAATTACTTAATGTGACATATGTGTTTATTCTTTTCACCTACAATAAAATCTTATATGCAGGGGTTTTTTTTCTTCGTTTATCCACTTATCTCCATTTATATCCATTATCCTAAAGTTTCGTTATTCACATTAGTTGTGTATTTGATCATTCCCAGTTGTCCCATGTCATGATATCTGTCAACACGCCTCATTGAATTAATTTTCTGATCACGGCAAATCCTCCCCTGAATCAATAAGCGGATACAGAAGAATTTGATTACAAAAATATGAATATGGATTTTAAATAACCAGTCCACCATCGTTTTTGAAGTGTCGACTCCCACATGTAACCCCTGACCTCATTTGACAGAATACTTAACAGCTGTGAAAATCTCTGAAGTTAATTCAATAGATATCTCAATTATTTCCTCTGATTAATCTTGTTTGAGGCACAATGTCTCACATTGAAGAAAGATTGATGAAACTCATTCGGGTTGTAATATCCATGCTTCATGCCAAGGATGAATATTTTTATTTGTGAGATTTATTTTCTGCATTCCTACTTCAAATTTGTTTGTCCAGCATCACTGTAATACCCTTGTCAATCAGACTTTAAACTGATGGATTACATTGAGGATGGTAAGGAGCCGTGGTGTGGTTTGCTTTCGTTCGCTTCAATGTTCAAGATTCGTTTCCAAATATATGGTTGAATTAAACTGAACGAACGATGCGAGTTTCCTGGGGTTCAGAATATTTATGAATAACATTTCGTAGATATAATGATGATGATGATTATATGAAAGACATAATCACAATAACGATTTAATAACATTTGTAATGGTGATCTGATCAATAGTAACAAAGGTAAACTTGGCAATAAAATGTAAAAATAAATATAAACTATATTCCCTGACCTGTCAGTGAACCTAACAAAATCTTGACTCAACATCGTAAAGACAATACTATGTAGGTTTTATCACATTATTCAAATTCCTCCGTATTTGTGTCTGCCTCAGTACGAACAGTTTGCATTATGTACACTATTAATGTGATCTATTCATAAGACGATAGAAAGCATATAGCTTAATGGACAAAGATACATATATGATCAATAAATATATCTGGAACAGACATTATGTTCCTTATAAAGGATAGTTTCCGTTTCACTGGTCCTGTAAGAGAAATAACTGACCATATTGTTCTTGTCTTGTTTTCGAGTCCTTATGATTGTTCCTACAGGCAACGTGTGCACAAACATAATGAATGTTTGTGATATACAAGATCTTTTATCGGGGAAAGACATCAAGTACTTTTGTGTATGGGCATTGTTCTTGAACATATTTTGCTTACTTGTTTTCAAAGAGTCGATTACTGTCTTACATTCCTTAGAATATTCTTAATATTTGTCTGAATGATTTCCTTTGTGTACATCTATTTGCACGATGTAAAGACATTTTTAATTATTAATCAATATAACTGCACCATGAGGTTCTGTCGACCTGACCATTTGATGCCCCAACTTGACCAATACTGGATAAATTGAGTAGTTTTGTACAGTAGTGTTTAGACTATTGCTTTAATTGAAGTTGAGCCGTTCCCATATCAAATATACACCTTTTAATGGACAATCGATCCATGAAATCTCGTCACCCCTTTCACCTATTCTTTAAAGCAATGAACAGTCGGGAAACATATTTGCACGGACCACATTAGAGGAATTGTTATAAATTGTAAAAAATGTTGATTAAGGCCGTGTACCCATTACGAGATTGTTTCAACTTTGTATCAGGTTACATGATGCACATTATATTGTAGGTCTTGGCCTTATAGTACGTTTGAACTATAAGGATGTAAATTGCTGTTAACAAACTTAAGGTCTACCCAGTACTACTTGTTAATGATTTGCGACCAACCAATTTTATATCTTTTAAAATTTGATTCAGATACTTGCAATGTGTTCCACATAAATGTTGTAATCCAATCTTCTGATATACATTTTGATTTTTAATTGTAAATTGAAACTTGAATTATTCTTAATCTTCTGTAAATAAATTTGCAATTCATTTGCGTTGCTTAAGTGTACTCTTAAATCTCTTATCTCATGTTGCTGTATTTGATAGTCCCATGAGGCCGAATGATACCTAGTCATCTCTCTGCTATTCTTACGAGGAGAGTTTTATGTTTGTTTGATTTAAACTTCATTAATTTGAAGGTGTTGGAGAAATGATATCCCCACATAAAACTCGTCTATTTAATTAACACAATATAGACGAGACTTTTCGACAGTCCAGCAAAAGAAGTGAAGGTGAATGCAAATGAAGAAATGAAATGAAGCGGACTGATTATTTAAAAACTTTCCAAGCATTATAGAGCTTAATGAATATAAACTTCTCTACTTAATCAAATATGTCAGATAAAATAAGGATTGAAATATCACATTTTTCTACTGTAAAATTATGTGAATTAGTTGCATCGCATTTTTTTGGCTTTTGATATGCTGCTTCTCGCACTCATGGAGGAAATGATTAAATTATCAAAACAAATTTTGACATTATGTAAATAAATTCAGTGACATGACAAAATGTCGACTGACGTGAATTTGGGAACTTTCTTTTTCCGTCCTACATTTGTTTTCAACGTTTTCATTAAACTCCTGACATTGATGGCCTTAGCTTGACTAATCGTTTACTTTTTGTTTTGTTTGATTTTGAAAAAAAGTTGTCATGCAACAACTGGTTACACCATTCATATAAAGTGTGTATTTGTTACAGTCTTACAAAAGTACAAGGATGCAGAGTTAGATAGCAGACCGGGAGAGCTTTCCTGGGCTTTTTTTCTTTAGTTACTCAAGGAGTTCATTTAGTAAAATAAACTAAATCTTATGTCTAATTATTATAACTGGATACAAGAAAAATCATTTCCAACGACTTAATGCCCTATGTCATGCAAGCGTAGCATACATGCAGGATTACCGACTACCATGGGCAGACATGCCTCTGTCATTTATCTAGCCTAAGATGTGTTAAAGCATTGAATAAAGTAGGAGTTTCTATAGTGGTTTAAAATAGTTACTGTCTGATAAAGACTTTCTTTTGCATTATTCAGACTTTGCAGAGAAGAAAGTTATGAAGAAAAACGTTGAAGGAATTTCAATGATAATCTGTCATGCGAATCTTTTTTCATTTCCATTGAGAATATTTACCTAGGTATTTTGTCTTTTGCCATTATGAACAAAACGTGATTTCAACTTTTTAGTCAAGGATGATTTATGACAGGCGAAAATTGATTTGATTTGGGCTTCTGTTATGTTTATTTGACGCAACGCCCTAAGGGAAAGTGATTGATTAGGTAAAATCATGAATGAGTTGTAAATTCATTATAAACCTCAAA
Source organism: Phorcus lineatus (assembly GCA_921293015.1). Taxonomy (NCBI): domain Eukaryota; kingdom Metazoa; phylum Mollusca; class Gastropoda; order Trochida; family Trochidae; genus Phorcus; species Phorcus lineatus. The sequence goes on from OV121093.1 coordinate 15,767,706, forward strand.
AGCCTCACATATGAGCATTGAATAGTTATAGGCGTTCTAAAGCTTCTATTTTGCGTCTAACGACCACACGGCAATAACATAAGAGGCCTTGGATCACAAATAAGCTGCAAACACATGAATTTGCATTATTTGCTCGTTTGCTACATTTTGCATGCAGGCCTAAGAAATTTAAACTCTGACAATCGGTGTATATACTTTCTCTTTTGATGTGCTTTGTAGTATGCATGGCAGCAAGAACTGGCTTTGTTCAAAGTCTGCAATTTTGTTGAAACCGTCTGGTTATTTGTCAAAGAACCCGCTTATTTTGAAGGGTTCCCTTGCGTCCTTTAGCCTACAAACTAGTCCTCTATATAGACAAGCATCTCACAGAAACCCCTCTGGAGCTTTTACTCTTTATACAGGCTCTGGTGTTCGGAAGTGTTTTAATGCGCAAGCTCTTCATCTTAAACCATCACCACTTAGGAATTTAGCATAAAGTTGGTCAATATTTGTCTTCTCTAGTGACCCTCAAAACAAGTCTTTGTTTCCAAGGTATTGTTTTGCAAATTCGATCAGACTAGTATCGATTGATCAAGATGGCGGAAATTTTGTCCTCAATTCTACTAGCATTAAAGTATCGGCGCACAATCGTTGGTTTAAGACATGTGGTATGCCATTGATTGTGCACGCACCATTTGTGTAGATACGATATATTACTCAAATGTAAAATTTGATGTGCATTTTATCTTAACAGGTATATATGGCCCTGAGAGCTGTTGTCAATACATAAAGTTGTCTTTACCCTGGTATTGAGCTTACATTTTTATGTTTGCTAGTTGATAAAAAAATTGTCTTATGTAAGGAAATAGGAAATATCTTTATATCATATATTAATACAGTTTTGATGTATATTTTGAATGTTGAACGTTTCTAGTGTAAAAAAATATTTATGTTTCTTAAAAGATTAAAGAATATTATGAATTATATTAATTTCGTGAACAGCATGGTCACATAAAAGTGAAATACCTGGATACAAAGGGTAGATTATTGAAGATAGGAGATAAAGATATATACATATTTAGAGTTCAATATGAAATGAGACATACGGACATAAAATTGTGTACATAAACATATCTTATTATTTGTATCAGAAATGTATCGCATGCTCTCTACAATTATGATAAAACGGAAAGGCCAATACAAAATATCTATACAAAAACAAAACATCGTGCACATTGTAAATTAGTATGTTTGTCTTTCAAACCTACAAAATAAACTGGAATAAATGGCATGACAAGTTAAAGATATCGTCTAACATTTGTAAATCAAGTTTTCATCATTCTACTGAGATTTGGTGGCCTTAAATTGACTAATCATTAACTGTTTTGTTGAATTTGGAAAAAAAGTTGTCACGAGACAAGCCGATACATCATATATGTGAACTGTGTATTTCTTACAGTCTGCAAAAATACTTGCCTATATCCCGAACAAAGAAAATTTAATTCCGCTCTTCGGTCAAGTTCCATCTTATCTTACATATTTCTTTTATCGATTTTATAGGTTTTAATACAACAGTGATAAATCTTCTTGACAAATGATCTTTTTCTGAAGTTGTTTGGCAAATTTTATACAATTTGATGCTAGGTTGAGTAAATATCTTATGATTTTTAAAAATTTGAATTGAATTAAGAAGTCGATGTTCAACGAACTACTCTGTGATAATTTCATTTTACTTTTTATTCACATTTGTCTTTCACCGTTTTCCCTTTTATACGTTTTAAACCTGTTAAAATTGTTGTTTCCCTCGCTGTCATCACGTCAGTCGAATTATCTCAGGCCTTTTTAAAATAGTTTTATTCCAAAAACGACATTTACAATCTTGGGTATGTCAATGTCATTACAAGATTGTAAATGTATTTAAAAACTCAGCATTATGTGACAAAGGCATAATTCATCAATTTAAAAAAATAACATTAATGTTTGGAATATTCTAGTTTGTGAAATGTGGATATTCTAATGTATGAATTTATCCTTCAAAATATTTAGTTTACTATATGAATTGTTATAAAAACAAGTTCAATTGTTATAATGCTATTATAATAATAATTGTTATTTTCAGAATACAATGTTGTAATTACTCACCGACGGTTATGTAGTAATGATATGGTAGAATAAGGCTGTTGGCGCCACAAAGATGATTTTGGAGTGATTAGTGGCGGTCTTATTTGTGGTAAATGAAAATAAACAATACATTTTACTACATCTACAAGGTGACAGGGATTAATCAATTATCCAATCAATATATCTTTATAAGGAAATTTATTACAATATTGCTACATGACATACGGTATAGCTACATGCTTACAGCTTGTAATGTCTTGGAAGTACATATATGTTGATAGCTGTAATCCTGCTACCTCTACTCATCCTTACTCATTATTGATATGCAATCTCACAGGGTTTATCTATGGTTAGCTGCGCAGGGGCAATTTGCAAATTGCAATTTCTTAATCTAAGTGACCATTTATTCCAGGTGGCGTTCGTTCGTTCGGAATCAAGTGTTATGACAAAGATATAAAATATGACATTTTGTATAGAAAATGCATTGACCTAATGTCTGTTGTCGTGAATGAAGGAACGCAAAGAATTTGTTTCAATACAGCATTTTGATAAAGAATATTTGTATTACAAGTCATGACTATACAAAGTTGCTTAAAGAATGATAAAAAAATCATTTTGTAACATGCCATGTCTACGAAATTGTTTACTTACTTGCTGCCTTTACACACACAATAAGTAATGATACTTATAAACCATTTCGTGAACTTGTTTTTCATATGTGCACTTGTGCACATATAACCTTTTCCAATGTTTTTTCGCAGTCTGTGGCATCAAAATAGGCTGATCACAAAATACACAGACACTTTTCTGAATATTTAAATATGAATTAAATTGGAAAAGAATCGGTTAATAAAACCAACATGCATTGCGACATTACATTTGCTAAACTCGAGATCCCATTTATGTCAAAAAAGTTATATGACATGCTTCCTAAAGTCTATATCTGCTTCAATTACGCAACCATGAGCTAAAAAAACAATTCTTGTATGCAGGTTACATCTCGTACCAATGTTCATGATTTGAAAACGTACTTGATATACTTATACTTTGATGTATAGACTTGTCCTGACAATCCCCCATCATATTTCTTCATCCAGCTATATGTGAATAACAATCTAGTTGTGGTTAATGATTTATATGTTGTTCTCGCAAGAAAATTCAATAACTATTTATGTAATTTGGCGCACTGTTAGACAGTGAAGCGTGTCGCAAGAACGAGGACAGTTTCCTTAACTTTCCTCTTTAATCCCTCAAGGGTCTGGTTAAATTAATATAAACCTAATTCAATGTCTAATCAAAGTTATTTGATATAAAAACAATCTTTTGTTTACGACTTACTCCCCTCTATCATGCAAGCATGGAATATATTCTGGATTACCGACTACTATACCTGGACGTGTTGCTGTCTTTTACCAAGCCTAACATGTGATAAAATCAGTGAATAAAGATGGGGGATGCGGAGACAGTTAATTAAGGAAAACGTTGAAGAAATTTCAATGAGATATTGTCATACAAAACTTTTCTTTTAGGCTATGCTTGATTGGTCAAAGCGGCGTACGCCGGGTCGTTAACAGGCTCAAGCTGAATTAAGTATGTTGGCGTAAACACAGGAAGCTGTCATCATACCTCAGACTAGTTACAAAATACGTTTCATCAATATTATATAAATATTTTTCAAACATTTTCAAATATGACTTTAAATGTCACTATCAAGTTATGGATGGTTTTAAATAATTAAACATATTGCCAATTAAATAATTTTGAGTTGTGATTTTAAAACAATAATGACGACTATAAAATAGTTGTGGAATAGTCGCAACGAAAATATCTGTCCGCCATTATACGCCGGGTTCGCCTGTTAGTTAAAACCGGCGAATCCGGCGTGCTCCTGAGGCGTACTCCGGTTGCCAATAAAGTGACTTGCCGCTTTCGTCATTTCCGGCTGCGTACTCCGGATACTTCGCCGGGTTACCAATCGTGCATAGCCTGTGTTACGTGGAAAATATTACACTCACTATTTCTATGGACCTTTGTATTTTTATCATTATTAACAAAACGTTATTTCAGCTTTTAAGACGACAGTTATTTATGATCTGAGAAAATTGATATATTTTCCGCTTCTGTTTTGTTCATTCGTGAGGGAATGTAATTCATTATAAAACATTCTGGAGGGGTTTAATGAGAATTAATTTCAAAACTCAAACGCCTAACAAAATAATATTCAATAATAATAGGCGTCCTATGCAGTGTCACAACCAGGTCGTGGATCTCATAAAAGGAGCAAACTAATTAATTTGCATTATTCACTCGTTTATAAAAGTCTTCATGTTTGAATTGTACATTTTATTCAAGCTAAACATGCAAAACTTTTTAAATCTGTATACATACTTTCTCTGATGATGTCTGTAGCTGTAGCATGGCGGCAAAACTGACTTTTTACTGCAGTTCTGCAATCTCGTTGAAACCTTCCGGTTAAAGACTCAGCTTATTTTTAAAGGTACTCTTGTGTCCCTTAGCCAACAAACTAGCAATCTCTGTACACAAACCTCTGACAGAAATCCCCTCTAGGGCTTTTACTCTTTATACATGTTATATGGTGTTCGAAAGTGTTTTAATGCGAAAGCTCTTAAATTTAAAATTCGCCACTGAGGAATTTAGTCTTCTGTGGTGACCATCAAAACAAGTCTTTGTTTCAAGGGTATTTTTTGCAAATTCGATCTGACTAGTGTTGATTTATCACGATGGAGGAAAATGTGTCTTCCAGTCTACTAACATAAAGTATAAGCGCACCATCGTTGGTTTAAGACATGAGGTAGACCAATGATTGTTCACGCACCTTTTGTGTAGACTGAAATTACTGAAATGTAAAATTTTATGTGCCTTTTATCTTAACAGGCATATATGGCCCTGTACATATATGGAGCTGTTGTCAATAAATATAAATTAATGTCTTAGCCTTAGTACTGAGTTTGCATTTTTATGTTTGCTTATTGATCAAAGAAATGTCTTATGTAAGGAAATAGGGAATATCTCTTATACATCATATATAAATACAGTTTTTATGTATATATTGAATGTTGAACGTTTCTAGTATAACAAGTGATTCCAGTTTTTAAGGTTTATAGAATTTAATGAATTATGTGAAGATTATGAACAGTGTTGTCAAATAAAAGTAAGATACCTAAATACAAAGGAAAGATTAATGATGATAAAATATAGATATATACATCTTTACAGTTCAATTTGACTTTAGGGGTAAATACCTTTCTAATGTTATGTAAGTCATTTCTAGAATATATGTTTATTTGACAGTTACAAAAAAACATTTATCACCGACTTACGAAATTCAGGTATTGTTTTACCAAGGTTATATTAAATGGAAGTGAAACGGTCTAACATTTGTATTTCACGCTTTCATCGCTCTTCTCTAGTTGCTGGATTTTGATTGACTAATCATTGACTGATTTTTTGTCAAATTTTGAGACAAGTTGTCAAATTTATGATACATCATATATGTGAGGTGTGCACTTCTTATAGTCTTTGAAAACAGTTTCCTGTTTTCTTGTTTTCTTGACAAAGAAAATGTAATTCCGCTCAAATTTCAAATTATCTAACAAGTTCACATTTATTTTATTGATGTTATACGCAATATTGATAAACCTTTGTCTCAAATGATCTTTTTCTGAAGTTTTTTTGGGAAATGTTATATATTTGGACGCAATGCTGAAATAATATTGTTATGAAATTATAAATTTTCAAATGAATAAAGAAGACATTTTTCTATGAAACCATTTTGGGCTAATACGTTTTGTTTTTGTCATAATGACATTTTCCGGAGTTTACTACTCATTCACAAAACTCTTTTACTGGCTTCTCCTTTATGCATTCTGTATCTGTTTATATCCAATTCCCAACTTTACTATTTTGCCCTGTTGTCTTTTCCAATTAACGACCTTTGATTTGACAGTCTATGATATGTTTTGTAAAAGAGAGTTTATCACATTTAATTTATGGAACATGTATACACATCTGTAGTATCTTCTGGACCTTGAGTAATCAATTTCATGTTAATTTCACGGAGCTATGCGCCATCTTGACAACTGAAGTCTCCCTAGCTGTAATCGCGTCAGTCTTTTTGACAGTCGAATTATCTCCAGTCTTTTTAAATCGTTTTTATTCCCAAAAATGACACTGACAAATACAAGATTGTTATGCATGAAGAAACCCAGTTTTTTGTAACACGGACATAACTCATATCATTAGTTTGGAGAAAAATTACAATGTTGTTTTGAAAATTTCATTTTTGAAAATGTGTTTTATTCAAAGTAAGAGCTTATCATTCAGAACACTCAGTTTACTGATTTTTTCTTAAGAAAGGATTTTTTGTTAAATGCATTTTATTTTTTAAAAAATTATCACTACATGTTAAGTACGTTGTTAAACTAAGTCGGGAATGCACTATGTTAATACATTATACATTTACGAACTCACAATGTGTTATGTTACACAAACTAACAACTTTGTCATATAACACTGATAATGATAATGTAGCATTGCTATTATGGAAAAAGGTTGTTGGCGCCACAACGGTAATGTTGCATTCATCAGTGGCGGTCTCAATTTCGATACATGAAATAAACAAGAAATGTTATATCCGGAGCGCGGCTAATATTAATCAATGGTTTAACTGTTAGGTGTTTAATAAAGTTTTAAATGATATGTGATTTATCTTGAAAGAGGTCTGTATTATAAACACCTAGTCTCATATCCGAAAATTATATATATATATATATATATATATATATATATATATATATATATATATATATATATATATATATATATATATATATATATATATAATATTATAGTATATTGTTTTAAATGATACCTTTACAAGGCTAAATGAACCAGTTTGTTCATGAAAATTAAGGAAATAGCATATCCACTTAAATGCTCCGACAAAAAAGTATAAGAAAAATTAAGTGAACTTTTCAAATAGAAGTTCTTAACTTGTAGCATTATATTCTTCCGTTACCAATACAGCTTTTCAGTTTTCTACTTAACAAAAATCGAACACGTCATGAATGAAACAAAGATGTCAATGCAGTACTATTTCAACAGTAATACCATGGAGCCATTTGAGCTCTTCAGGTGTCTCTTCAGTCAACAGCATGATACAGGTATTCATTAATTCAATACGCTCCTAAAATCTCATAATCACAGGTGTTTTAATAACCGTGCATCCGATACCCAGTGGAATATACGTCATTAAATGTAAATGCGCCTTCGATACTTGAATCAATATGGCCATTTCCAGAGCTTCTTGATAAGAGACCAAGTTCACGGGAAGGACGAACCCAGTCTATAGACTGACAAAGCCAAGTCAGCGGCTTACACAGAATTCACCCATGAAATTTACAGTCATGTGCTATTTCATATCAGACCTTCTATTGAAATCAAAGCCATGTTGGAAGCAACTATGTGAATGAGACATCATTTACCATGTGGAATACTGATGTCGATTCAGACTGGCTTACTAGAGCTGACGCATGCTGGGTTGTCACGGCCGGAAGTAAAGGACGAGACTCTTAAGATTGAGTGTGTACATTTAAAAATCATGCTTCAATCGACTTTTGATCTAATTATCACATTGTGGAACAGAAATTTAGCTTTATGGCTTGTAAAATTATGAACTTCTTTCAAAAGTAAAGGGCTGAATGCTATTTTTTATATTTCCTAGAGCAATATGAATGTTGTACCAATTGATTGTTTGATGTTCATTGAACATTTAATTCAAAAAATTTACATAACTTAATCAATAGGTGAAAATCAAAATAAATGTCTGTATTTACTCAACAAATACACTCTCATGGTGTTCGGAATTTGAATATCATATGAATAGACAATACATTTACAACTTTAAAAGAAATTGAAGAATAGAAATGTTTATAAGACAAACTCGTTCTTACTTTGATATTTTTTAAATTCCTAAATATGATGGTTCTATATGACTCATGATGAATTCTTTATTGATTCCATCAAATGTCATTTAAATCAGATATATTCAATATTGTTCAACCTTTCACCCTTATTTGGTGAGTCCAATTTATTCAATTTGTTTTCGAAAACAGCTTTCATTATTTCGTGACAGGTGGGTTTAATTTCCTGTGATCATATTAGAGCTCATTTGGAAAGTTTCTATGCAAAAAATGGTGATTTTTGCCCAATTGATGTGTCTAAAAGAAGGAATGTAAGCATTTGATACAGGATAGAAATGGCCAGTTGCAAAGTTTTAACCTCCTCTTTTTTTCCTATGCTTTGGGAAAGTTTCTTTTATACTTGACCATGATGTGACTTTGTATGGTGACATTAGATGTACTATGCTTGATGATTTTGTATGATATAATGACACATTTTGCTATGCTAAAAAGGATATGGAGTTGTGCAATGTAATATGATTTAAGATATGGTGTGTCAAATGAGAAATTATATGCTATGAATATAACAGCTTCGATCAGATGAGATGTACATTGTATGTTTGAAAATGTGGTATGCAGTATGTTCCTATATAATGAAATAATATGGAGATGTGCATTATAATTTTATTAAATATACGGTATTTTTATGAAATATATGTTATGGAGATATGGTATGACGTGATCAGATATGACAACTGTGATATGTTACATGTAAAAGTTTTGAAAATTGATTATTTGAATATAAGGTGAAAAATGGCTATACATAAAACAAATTGTATAAGCAAAAAAACATTCCTATTAAGCTTCCAACCGTTTTTTCGAAAGACCTTTCTTTTTTGTATGGGCAGAGCAAAAGAAATCTATTGTATTAATCAACGGAAATATGCAGACAGAGCCAAGTCCGCTACAAATCTGGTGTCCATTAAGGACTGTTGATAAAACCATGATAGCCAGCTCAATTTCCAACCCTCGTAAATTTTATCCCACGTCCTCTTGCCAATGAAAGACAGAAGAATTTCCGAAAGATTTCAGGTTTCCGTGAAATGTATGTAATTGTTGCCTAAACTTGCCTTCTGATGACACTTGTATTTGTACTTGATGTTGAGTTATTTTAAGAATCACTATATTTCTGTTACCTGTCAAGAATAAGGGTTATCTTGATCGAATGGACACTGAAGGTACCTAGTACATGTCATCAGTCCTTGCATGATACATGTACCCTCTATATATGTGATCCCACTATAAAACATAAACTTTTTTTAAACACTTCAGGAAGTAAATTTTTTGACATCCGACATAATATGTCTTTTCTAACCAATAGCATTTATAACAAAGAACAAAAGGATACAAGAAATAATTGAGAGTAGTTTGCTATTGACATAATTGCATTAATAGATAAACGTTATCTTTTGGTTAAGAAGAATGACATAACATTGCCCTTTTTAAGCAGTTCAATGACAGTACTAAATGATTTAATCTATGCGATTCCAAAGTTATATGTTTTCTCCACGCCCACAGAACCTAACTCCGCTGACAGAATACTTTTGTATCAAGGAATTAAAAACAATATTCCTGCACGCACTCAGGGGAATATCATCCAGTCAAAAAGAAAAGAGGTATTTAACTGCTTCCGTGATGTACTTGACGGAAATGAAGAATTCACAGCATGCAGCAGTCTATTGTGGAGCTATTATCTGTTGAAAGTAAAAAGGAATAATATTCATCTGCAGAGATTTTGGTAGAGAACATATCTGATTTTCCATGTTAACCATTAAAAGTGTAATAGTCAACAATGTCGAAACATATGAACAATAAATTATTTTTTTGCCTACATGCTTCTTCTTTTAACTTGCATTGATTCCATTACCTGAAAACCATGTAGTTTAATGTTTCATCAAATGTTTTAAGTTATGTACCTACCACTGTTTCGAACAAGTAAGTACAACATTTTTATGGATAACAACTTCTTTAATCTGAGAGTGCGACGTTTCGACACAGATTCTTGTATCGTTGTCAAGCATCTTTCGAACGTTTTGGCAAAGGGTGCCCCTTTCACTGATACTTGTCCTTTCTTGTCTAATCACAGTTGTTAGTAGCAGTAAATAGTAAGATCATATATAGACATAACGTATGTGGCTTAAATCGTAATCTTTAGGTAAAGCCGTGAAGTCAACATCGCCATAAAAGTATTTACTAACGAACTGTATGATCCGATAACAAAAGGTTAATCGCAGGTGTTTGAGTATCCTGGTATAATTTATGCTAACTGTACCTTCGGGCTGGAACCAATGAATTAAATTTCTAACGCAGGGCTTCTTGGTGAGGAGCTGAGGAAGAAAGACTAACCAAGACTCAAGATTGATGAAGTCTTGAAAGCATCTTTCGTTTAATCCATGCGGAAATGTACAAGCCATGTGCAACTTCATAAAGGCTTTCAATTGAAATCAAAGCCGTTAAAACTAAAGAGGGTAATGTGAAATCAACAGGACGAATCGACAACCATAACTTATACTTTGCCATCTTGAATACTTTATCGATTTTGATTGGCGTACTATAACAGGCGCCTTCAAGATGCATGTTGGGTTGTCACTACTAGAAGCAAACGACAAGACGCTTATACCTTAAAGTAATTTAGCTTCTTTCGTCTTTGATCTATGACTTTAAAGATATAAACTAAGCTTTACATCTTTAAATATATATGGAATTTTTTTAAAAAGCCAGACCACATTGACAAATAGACTAAATTGAAATATACTCATATCAACTTGTATTTGTCGTTTACATAACTTAATTTAAAAAATAGATAAGGAGTTATTAGCCAATAAAATAGCTTTCACAGCGTTTTATCATCATCAGAAACACTTGCAAGGAATTAAGTAAATTTACATAAAAGCCAATATCAATATCAATACAATCGGAAGAAATATCATACAATTTCATGTATAAAAACAAAATTGCATGTGTTTCATTTTAAAACTAAATGCCCAAATATGATTGTACTTTAAAGGTAGACACATTTATTGAATTCCGTCAAATGGCATCTGTGTTCAATATTGTTCTCCAAAGCCCAATTATTTGCTTTGTCCATTATACGACATTTGGGACTCAAGAAATCTGTCATCATCTTTTGACAGAGAAGTTAGATTGCCTCTTGCTCATATTCGAGGTGATTAGGGACGATACTATCTGACAAATGGTAATTTGCAATCAGTCGATATGTCTGCTATTGGCGTCTCTCAACAATCTATATTCTTACAGGATGGATATAAACAGTTGCTTCAGGATAGATATAGTCAGTTACTAAGTGAGGAATCACCGTATGAGACCCTTTTGCAATATGATAGTTTATATGTGTATTGTTACTCTGTTATACAAACTTTAGTAAGCTTTTGCTGTATTGCCCTTTTAACTTTGTATAGCTATGTATTATGTACTATGTACTATGTATTACCCGCCTTTATTACTCGCCAGTGTTAGATGCTGCAGTATAATATGTATACGCCGATATTACACTAGTGTAATTTGCCTGCTTGTATGACGTCACAATATTTTGTGGTTGTGACGTCACAATGTTAGCACCGCCGTCACAATGGCGGCCAAGTCGCGGAAATGTTTCAGTACACTTTCAGCAATCATGCTTGATAACTGAGGTCAAGTAATAAACAGTATACTAAACTTCCTTCCAATTAATACTATAATATTTAAACTCGATCATGATTTGGTATTAAACTCGAGAGGGGAAACAAGAAAAAAGTACCAGTGAGGGGTAGGCAAATGAGAGGAGGAAATAGGAATGAATGGAAATATAATTAAACACTTATTGGGCAGCAAAGACTGACACAGTAAGACTAATATTAATCCATGATGTAGAATAAAAGTCCCACGCAAAACATCATATGAATTTCTTGGCCCAAATTGAGCCACTCGATGTTAACTTCCTGTCATAAATACTTTAGACATTATACAATAGACTGTGCGTGGCAACGCAGGTGTTAGAGTAAAACCAATAAATGAGTTTATCCATGGGCTGAAGAACTCATCCCTAATGTTTCAGCAGGCATGACCAAGCATGCAGATTATTGTATGTTTTATTCATTACAAGGAATCATGTAAGCTTTGTGTTTCTCTGAGGGGATCCTGTATGCTTTATGTAGGATCTTGGGAAATCATGATAAGCTATGATTGTGATTTAAGTTTCGACATATTGATTGTCACATTATGGTTTGATAACATTGCATTTTTTCCTCTTTTTATTAAAGAAACATGGATTTGGTTTTATCTGATGGGGAGAACTCATTTGAGTTTTAATATTTGATTTTCAGAGAGACGTTTTGCATTTTCAATGTTAACTAATAAGTTTTTAATTTTCTCATTCTTGTTTAAAAAGTGATATTTTCTTATCTGATATTTGTTAAGGTAATCAATATTTTAACTTAACAATCATAAATCATACTTTTTACTGTTTGTAAATTCTGATGTCCTTAACAATTACAACCATCTTAATAAGAATAAAAATCGATTCGATATCTGATATTTACGTAATTGTTAAGCCCACGAAGCTTCCTATCCAAAACCAAAAAAAACAACAAGAACTGGTATCAAGCTTAAAAGTTACAAAGTCTGCATTTGGATTTTTTAGGGAACCAACTATAACTAATTGTCTCCTGTTTCTATCTTTCATATCACATAATGTTAATATTGTTAACGCTGATGTATGGCGAAAATCTGGATACAAAAGGCTGGTTTGTCAATCATTTATTAGATAGAGGCCTTACATTTAATTTGACTATTCCAGATGACTGGTTTGTAAGAAGATGCAAAGGAAAGGTACAGAGATCCTTCCAGTGGATCATATGAATGTGTAGTTATGTTGTACATAAATTCTACCTTGACAGCCTTACTCTCAGATTATGAAATCTTTCAATCTCACATATGGCTAGTTTTATCACCAAGATGACAAGATCTGGACCATTGGGTATTTATTTATGCGACCGTGTCAGATGAACTGATATTTTTCATGCTGTTATAAAGGACTCTTGTTATTGTTTCAGTTATATGAAGAATCAAATTAGCTGACATTTGACTGGCGTTTATTTATCACCTTTCGACTTAAGTTAGATCTTGAATGGAAAGAATTATGCAGAAATGTTATGATATGCTATGAAATTTATGATAGTTCTGAAAATTGATAACAAAATCAACTGTTAGAGAGTGTCTTTATAATTATGTTTGTTATGGAGTTGCTTGAAAAGTGTCTTAGAATAAATATTACATGCGTACTTTCTTGAACGAATCAATGAAAGTGTTCTTTAGTAGTTGCAGAAAAATATCAAAGATAATTTTCCTTTGATTTAGTTATAATCTTTTCAAAATATTCGTTATCATTTATATTTTTATTGCAAGGTTTGTGATCAAATGTGTAAAATTTATCTCAAAGGGAAGTAATGATACAGAAGCTTGACTAAGCAATGTTAATAAAGTAATAAATGCTTCTTTTCGAAGATATCAGGGACAATTTACTATTAACTATATCATGTAAGTTGATATCAGGGGCAATTTACTATAAAGTTTATCATGTAAGTTAATATCAGAATGAAGCAAATAAAAACCTAGAATTTATAAATGTCAATATGGGAAACCCATTCAATGACTCTACCGCCTCGTTAACTGAAGTAAAACGAAACATCATAGGTCACATGAACAAGACAATTCCTCTTGAGGCAACTAGTAATTGAGTTTGGACTGCAAAGATCTGTCTTTTCTCTGAAAGTTGGTGTATTTTTGCAAACTTACATCATACAAAGGTCATTGCGTACAAATAACCAATATACGTTCTTATTTTGCGTCCTTCAAGTGTTAATTTTCAACAAAACGTCTGAAAACAATTCTGCATAGAAGATTTTTGTTATATCACAAAATCAATTTATATGACATATTTTTACAGAACAAGAAAAGCAAATTGTGATACTCAAAAGGAGAACATCATTCATCATTTGCTCACAACATCAAAACGTTAATTTTTCAAAGATTGTGATTTACATCACTCTTCTACTTCAGTATGTCCTTGAAACTTTAATTTTATGTTTTTATGCCAATTGTTGTCTATTTGCTGTAACTGGTGATAAGGAACGTTCTATAAGGAACGTAGAACGTTCCGAGTTACAAAGCATATAGGATGACATAATTTTTATGACTGAATTGTTTTTAGCTGCTTAATTTGCATAGTTTAGTTTAATGTGTCAACATTTAGCTTATGCCAACAATATTTTCATGATGTTGCATAGAACAAGTTTTGGCACACAACCATATCCTATCTATCATAAAACAAACTTAAACTTTTTTCGTAAATCAGTGATCAACAAATCAAGAACACACCTATTCTCAATAAGCTTTGTCTCAATCAATTTCATTTTCAGGTCTATAAATGAAGAGCACTTGGGTTGTACGCTTTGAGACAACCAATAGATATCCAGCCTATAGGATTGATTAAATAAATTCGGAAATGTTGGAGGTCATTATATAAATTGGGCAAGCATCTGTCAATGCAATACATCGAAATCAAGATCGGCCAGTTATGACAAATGATCCTAATTTGTTTTTGAATTGCACAAAGAGAGATATTTGGCATGGTTTACGGATGTACTCTTTTGGTTATATAAAGCAAATGTTTCTTAAATTATGTCAGGTTTCGTGTTTATTGTTAAATACACATTCAAAATTTTATATTCAACTTATAAACGATAAATTAGAGCATTCTATTTTCTTCTTATTTTTACAGTTACTCATTCAAAATCATAAGTGTTTTGATTTAATCGAATGTATTAATGCAGTAATATTCGAAAAGCTGAATAAAGGATCTTTTCATTCATATATCGAATGCTTTATCGTTTATAAATGATTAATCAGAAAGTTTTTGACCTTTGTTTTAATTAATTAATAATTAATCAGTTTGGTACTATATTAAGGAAGACAAGTTTCTAAATATGTCTTAATTCACGTTGCAATCCACACTGCGGAGAGCAGTGTCTTGATAAAACGCCGAGGTCTAAAGAAGGGCAACCTAAGTTGACGATTGATAAAGTCGTGTCAGCTATTTTGTAAAGAATCTACGCATGAAATGTACAAGTAATGTGCACTTTCATACAAGGCTTTTAATCGAAATCAAAGCCATGTTGAAGAAGGCGATGTAAAAGTGACATGAAACGAAAGCCATTACTTTTATCATGTCATGTGGAATAGTACTGTTGATTCTGATTGGCTGACTACAGCAGGTGCTATTAAAGTGCATGCTGGGCTGTCAAGACCGGAAGTTAAGGATGGGAGTCTTGAAATCTAGTGAAAACTTAAAAGAAATCGTTCTTTAATAGACTTTTGATGTTATAATGGCTTTGAAGAAATAAGAATTAGCTTTGCTTTGTGTAAAAAAAATTAACCGTTCGAAAAGTCATATGGTTTAAAACATTTTATACTATGAAAGACTTTGACAAAAGCAAATAGATTTGGAAACCAATTTTATATTTACAAAACACTGCATTGTCATTTATATAACTATAGTCCAATAGTGAACATATTTATTTCATGCAAGTGAGCCTTCACAGCCTTTTTTCAGTAGTCATAAAATACAGTAGCATGTAAATTGCACGTTCAGAAAAAGACAATAATAAAACAGGAATTGAATAACATGTACAAAGGATAGAATCCCTTCCATGTTCTTTTACAGACCACAATTCCCTCAAATGTACTTAACATGTAGACACGTTTATTGATTTCCATCAAATGTCATCTAAATCAGATGTCATCAATACTGTTCATCATTGCACTATAATTTGCTCTGTCCATTATACTAATTTTGTGACTGAAGACACCTGTCATTATCTTGTGAGACATAAGTCAGACTGCCTGTGCTAATATTGGTGCGGGTTGTTGAGATAAAACTCGTTCCTTTCGCTAAAACGATTATCTGCTGCTAGCGTCTCTTGATGCTACATTCTTTTAAAGGATAGCGTTACTCAATTCATGCTTGTGGAGATATTACCGCTTATTGATTTTCAACGAAATAATCAACACGCATTTACTTATGTTTTAGGTTTTAAGTTATGACAACTGTGAAGTACGCAAAATCATCTTAAAATACAAGTGTGTTGATTACATGCCATAGCTAATAATTGTTTTATAGATTTGTCGCTGTTCCTGGCCGCTGATAGACTGTGCTGAGGTGGTGCTTGTGATAAAAATATATTATGTAAATGATTAGAAATGCATCAAATAAAGATGATGTGTGGCCGAGGGGTTTAACAACTCACCTCGGCCATGGCATGACATGAAGTGGCGAATTTGAAGTTGCCTACGTCATGGAACAGGTAAAGCACGGGATACTATTTGTGTTACGGGCAGAGTGAGAGAAAGAGCTTGTAACCGTGCATAGAGAAATGAAGCAATCTTAACGAATTGTATTTTGAAATACATCCGGCGACATCTTGTATACTTTGTCAGTTCAATTACAATTTACATGTCTATTGGAAGAGAGAGGAGTGTTGCTTTGAAAACTCATCAACAAAGAGTCAAATGAATTATAAACCCAGTTGCACTTGTTCATAATCAAAGACGTTATATATAAAAATTGTTTCAGAAACATCACTTTAAAAAAAAGTCACGTTATCATAAATACTGATTTAAAACCATGTAAAATACTGATTTAACCATGTAAAATAACTCCTCAAGCATTTTAAAAACACGTTTTCCTCATTTCAAGAAATATGGCCAAAACAAAATAAAAAATATGAAATAAAATGTCAAAAATTTGAATAAATCTCATGAAGCTTTCAACTTTTTTATGAAGGTTATAGCTTTTTTATATTGATCCACAGTAATCTGCAAAGGGCGCAAAGGTCGATACGAATCCGGTTTTCTTTATGAAATGTTGGCTTAATTTCTTCCTCATGAAATTTATCCAACGTAATCTTAACTGGCATTGAAGGTCCGTTGATTATGTGTAAGGCCCTGTAACATGCATGCACTTTTGACTTTGATATGCCTTCCAAAGACGCTAGTTATTGATATGATTATGTGAGCGTTTTTCAAAAATCACTTAACGTTCTTCCTTTCCTATAAGAATTGTTTTCACGAGCAAAGACTGGAATAATAGTTCCATAGCCTTGACTTTAGGCTGCTAAACCGCAAATGATGGTGCACGTGTTGACACATCGACAAGGGATGAAATAAAATTGAGTTGCTATGAATTATGAAGTTATTAACTGGAATTGAGAATTTCTTGTTGGTAATTAATAATAATCTAATGACAGTGTGAGTTAATTGATCAGTACTTCGTTTTCAGCTCATAGAGTGATGAATAAAAATAAGTCAAATGTGAGAGAATGAACCCAGCTATAATGGGAATCAAATCATTGACAATAGAACAGTAAAATTATCAATGATGAATTGTGCTAATTAACTGAAAGAATGTAATAAAAGAGAAGACGAGGGAAAGAGTGGGATGAGGTTTAAACAGATGATGTGTGGTGGAAAAAGGGGAGGTACAACCAAATGTTCATTCACAATCAGACTTTATCACTTTGATAACCATTGAATGAAAGATGCCTGTCATCCTGTGCTGAATCCCTGTCATTATCAACTAAATGTCTTTATTTAAACAGTTAAAATATAATATCCGAAAGAAGACATTAAAAACTTTCCCTTGTCTTAACCTTATTTTTGTTTTTCATGTCAGCTATTGTTTGATGAAAGATTTCCAGGGATTGACAGAAGGAACAGGATGCCTAAACTTTGTAATTTGTATTTTGTAATAGGAAGATGAGCTGCATTTTCTCTTATCTTGAATATTTCTATTTGCCCTAACCATAGTATAAAAATATCGAGATATCACAAACTATTGCCATTGTTTAAAAACACAATCGTTATAGAACAAGGAAAGGTATATATATTATAAAATTCTGATTGGAAAGAATATTGTACAAGCACATAATTTGATTATATGATCTACTCATGAATGTTGTGCATGTATGTGGCCTTAAAGTACTGAGAGAAAAATTTAATGAATAACATGACACCACGCAATAACGCTTCTTCTTGACAGAACATGTTAACAATGACAAGAAAAAGCATTGATTGACACGCTTAAGATCATAAATGGTGTAGCAATTATTGACTTCTTTAAATACATAGTATACAATTAATATATTTAATGCCATGCATGTGTTAGAGTAAGTCGAAGAGATGCATTTATCTTTTGGCTGAAATCAGTACCCATATTGTTTCACCAGATACCACCGAAAATGCAGAACCTTGAGTGCTTTATTGATAATTAAGATCCATGTAAGTTTTCTGTTTTTTCCTTTCATGTCACCCGGCATATTTGCAATAGTAGCAAAATCACATGAAATTGTTGGCAATTTTTTTCAACAAATTTGAATATTGTTTTGAAAAACTTCAAAACACAAAGTATTGATTTGTTGTGTACATTTTTTGCCGTCAATATTAACGTGACACAGACAGGTGATTTTTATAAGAGCGAAAAGACCATTTGACGAGTAAAGTTCAATCTCTAAAATTTAATCTAACAAAATTATGATATTTTATTTCTTTCAATCTTAAACTTAATATTAAAACGTCAAACTTCTGTGCCCCATTTACGTGTAAATTAGTTACGTAATCTACTGTGCAATATCAACTGCCGTAAATAAGTTTCCAAAGTGACATTTCAATCATTGAAGCTCGCCACTGTCCGGTTTTCGATCACAGTTCTCGCTTCTGATCTGTTTATTGTCACTACTGAATTGACAAGCATTGCAATTTTCAGAACCAACATCTCTATCTCGATAAAATAACATCATTTAGCAAGTTTATGTAATTGACCCTTATAAAAAAAACTGTGCTATAGTGATAATAAAAGTTTACAGAGTTTACATTTAAAATGTGATAGGTATTTTATCCTGATAGTTTATTTACGAAGATTAAACATCGTCATATAGGACGGAGAAATTAGATGGTCCTATAAGATATTTATATAAAAGAAGAAGCGAAAACACCAAAATCTTTTCCAGTTGTAAAACTGTTTTTCTTAAATACAAGTAATCTTGATAATGAATTAGAAAAAAGAAGAATACAAAATACAAGATAGATAAAAAAAATAAATATATCGATCATTCATGAAATAAAACTATTCCAAAACCAACGAGTTTGGGGAGAAAGGACAAAGAACAATGTCAATGCTAAATCATATGAATGTGTTCTTATTTTGCACATAAATATTACTTTGCTGTCCTTCGCGGAGAAGATCAAATCTTCCAATCACACGAGCCGCTAGTTTTATCACTAGGTTGACAAGCTCTGACCATTTGGGTTCTTGTTTATAGGACTGTGTCACATTCCTCATGTTGTTATGAAGGGATCTGTTCAATATATATTGTGTTATGTCCATTTGAAGAACCAGATAGCTAACATTTGATAAGTTTATGCACAACAGTATCCACAGACCAGACATATTTATTCTTTTTTTTATAAATATATTGAAAGACTATATGTGACCCTCCTTCTGATTCAATTATTTCCCTGAATTAGACATTGAAGAAAAACTTAGTTCATATTTGTTGTTAGCTTTTGTAAATAATGTTAGGCGACAATTTGGCAGTCACGTTTATCAAGATGTAAGGTGTTATCTTCAGGTCACACGACTTTAATTTGAAATGGAAGCCTATGTCTAAGTCTTCGTTTCATAACTTTTACATTTTTTGAAATGTTGTTATAAATTTCATAGTTTCATTTGAAATTTAGAAAGGCGCAATAAAGACAGTGTTTTACCTTCATTAGGATAATAACCAGCTTCATTGCATGGATCACATCAAGCTGTTGCTTTAACCAACTCGATAATTGCTTAAATGAACTATTTCTCAGGTAAGGGGAATAGAGCAGTTGTTTTTTGGCTTCGAGGTTCGAATTCCGCAAGGGGCTCAGCAACTTTGCCTGCAGTAGAAAACTCTTCTGCATGAAGTGCGGTTAGGTTGCAATGCTATACTGAATTTCAGCGCAGTTAAGCCAAAGGTTCGGTCGATGTTTGCAGGTTTCAACGCAATGCATAGCCACACAATAGTATGCAGACACAACCTTGCAATAATACTAACAGTCGTGATATAAGAATAAATACTCTTGAAAGCGACGTTAAAACCCATAATACCTCAACTACCCTTTCAGGTTAAACTCCACAAGATGTTTCCTAAAACCTTTAAAGCGTGTTACGCTTATAAATATTAAGTACTCTCATAAATTGAAACGAATAATAGTGCACTCATCAGGGAAATTTCTATCGAATCAAAATGCAAGCTAGTATTTGCCTCCTACCGTTCTGTATGTGAAGGAAATGAAGAATTCACAACATGTGGCTGTCTCATTTTAAGCTATTATCCGTTAATGGTGAAAGGAAATCAAAGATATTTAAGAACTTTCACAGAGGACAATTTTTTCTATTAATCTATAATGTGTTAAGGGACAAACAGACAAAGCAATATGATTTTATTTTTATGACGAGATGACAATATTTGAAAGTGTTATTTTTCGTAATTTATCAGAACGTGAATTACATTTAACTTTTTTTATTTTATAGTTGGATGTATGTCAATTATTGTGTTTAGTTTAAATTTTAATGTACTACTTATCTTGTAAAAAGATTTCAGCTAATATCAAATTTGTGATCTGAAAAAACTTATCGACCAGATTTGGTACATGACCCATTTCAACAATATCGACATGTCACTTTCACTTTCTATGTCACTATCAATGGTTATCCATTAGGGTTAAACGGAGGTCTGCCCTCGGGTTGGTCCAACCATCTCAATTGGGTCCTGCCCTTGGTGTAGGTACCATTAATGTTCGGGATATTGGATGCACACGGAAAGCATCTGTCATTGCATTAGATTGCAGTAAATATCGGATTGAAAACGAAAACATACATATTCTGATATGTCAGAACGGGAGATCGTCAACTGGTAGATGTATGTTCTCTGCCGAGAGTGCAGAAAGCATTTTTGTTAGTAATATTCAAACATGTTTTTATGTTAAATATTTTTCAAAATATTCTTTTAACCGTTTTCATTGTTCAGCCTCATCATTATTGATGTATTCGCTAATCTCGCTAAATATCCTATCACATTTCAAACTTCTTATCGTTAGAAACTACTTTACCAAATCTTGTAGTTAACTCAGAACAAATGTATTCTAGCTAGGTTCTGCATCTCGCATAATCACAGCACATCTCCATGGTCAGAAGTTGATAGTCAAGGAATGAAGAGATGTGCTTGGGGGTTTGATGTCTAGCCAACTTATATATTCGATCTGGTTCTTAACGAGAGGATAAGATAAACGTACGGGGCACTGACTATACAGGGGAGACAACTGTCACGATTTATATTGGAGTCAATAACTGGTCTGTTATGAAATATGATACTGATATATTGTCTGATAACGCAATGTGGGACGATTGGTAATTTGAAATAATCAATCATCTTACGGAAGTGCAGAAGTATTTTGTTTCGGATATAGGGAACATGTCAACCTGACCTAGGACCACGGGTTTCTTATAATGATAATGAATAGATAAAATAATTTTAAATTTGTATACCGTCTGTTTCATTTGGAACTAATGAAAAACAAACGTGCCCTTATCGATGCCCTAATAATGATGAGGCGATAAATTTGTTTTTGACTTAAGGAAACTACCGTCTGATCATCCCGTCCTTTGAAAGGGGCAGAGTACTTCTTTACGAGAAACAAAGTGATCTCACGAAAAGGAAAATGTATGTGTCTAGCTGCAAAACAATGCTTTTTACTCAAAGGTAACAGTTTCCAAACGAACACACCACGATCGGTTCAACTATGCGAACAATTTCCCAAAGGGTTTACACAAAAATGGCCGCCCATGGTTTTGCTTGTTACCTGATTATTTTCGTTTTGGATGCTTGGCTTGAATAATGAGATGTTTTGACCCTCTGAAGATAATATATTTGCCACAAATTAATATCAATTTGGGAAAGTTTGAAGAAATACATCTTTCAAAAAACGTGCTACTACCCCATTTTCGCAGTTAGTGTACCTGCTGTTGGCATTTTCATTACTAAGCCTATTAGAGAAGTAAGTTTACCCTATTAATGAGTATATTTCTTTTGCCCAAGGAATAGACGTCATTATCAGAATCTTAATTACCTTAGTAGCTTTAAAATTAAAAACATACAATTGTTAATTATAAGTATAATTATAAATAATAAGATATTTTATTAATCTCAACGTGAATAAAACGGGGCTAAACAATCAACATTGAAGTTGATCTTGCCTGTGGCAGGGTCTAATTTGTGATTGCTTTTTAGCTTTTAATAGCATTAACATATGTTTAATTTGAATACTATACTTTAAGTCGTCGTTAAGAGCTGTTATCATGATGCTGAGTAATTTTCAGGGATAATTTCTCAGACATTCTAAACCTTAAACCGCTGTCTCAAATATAATAAAATAAATGTCATAGTTTTGTCTTTTTTTCACTCACCATTTTCGCTCGTACTTCTCAGATATTTCCGAAATACTCATGTTCAAAAAAGTGCAATAAATTCTAACTTCGAGGTGAAATAAGGCTTTAAAGGCTACCTGTTACATTTTATATGATAAAAGTCAAAGTTATAAACGATAAAGGATTATCAACTTGATATGAATTAGAACCACAGTTTTCGATAAGGTTAAAGCAAAACAATTACCTCTATTGATCTACGGGAATATGCAGACAGACAGCCGAGTCGGATACGAACGTAGTGTTCCTTAAGGAATGTTCATAAAACGGTGATAGCTCGACCCATCTCAGACCCTCGTAAATTCTATACAACATCCCCTCTAGTGCCCTCTCAAGACAGTTGAGTTTCTTTAAAGTCCGATGAGATTTATCTAATTGTGCCTTAAAGGGCCACAGAGTATTTTTTTGGTGTCAAATATGTCAAACTTCATAAATGGTGTTACTTTATCGAGAAGTAGTGCTTGTATCTGAAAATCAGTATCTTAGTGCTTATTCGTTCAGTAGAGTGACAATAGAAAGTCGTGATTTGTGATCGAAAACTGGACATTGGCGTACGACAATTGCTCAAACGTAATTTTGGAAACTTGTTTACAACAGACATATAAACAAATATTGATTGGTAGTGATAAGCAAGTCATTTAACTAATTTGCATATATGATTGAGACAGAATTCCGACTTCATAACATTTATATGGCATTTTTCATTGGAAGAAAAAATATCATAATTTTGAAATTTAAAGATCAAGATGCAAGTTTAGAGGGGCGAATTGATTTTAACTCAGGCCATATAGTATTCTGTCTCTTATTTAAGCAACAAAAAATAATCATAAACAATAATCTGTGTCACTTCAGATTGGGTAAGACGACGGTTCTTTATCAATGATGACAGAAATTTTGTAAAGTCATTTATATATGGGTTTTCTAATGATATGATAGATACGGCAGAGAAATGGTTCAATACTTTGAATTGAGGATTATTGTTAATCCAGGAGTACTATGATAAAAGACGAATTAAGTCCTCTATTAAATGTGATGTTATTGACAGATTTTGCAAATATTGTGTTTGATGAAAAAATGAGTTTAGTAAAAATAAAGTGACAAAGCTGACATGGTAGAAATAATAGAAATGCTTTCGAAAAGACCATGACCAAAGGTTAACGAGTTATCATTAAGATAGCGAGATTATGTTTTTGTTTCACCTCCTTAGATGCAGTTGATGAGCTGACATTATGAATTGTGTATTCACTTATAATGTCAATGTCCTCACAAAAAGCTTATAATTGCAGGTGTCTTAATTATCATGCACCCGATACCGATTGGCATAGCCCTCATTAACGGTAACTGCTCCTTAGAGACTTGAATCAATGAGTCATTTCTAGCGTAGCATTCATACCAGACCGAGGTCACAGCAGTGATAAACTAAGTCTGATGATTGACGAAACTATCTTAGCAACTTGCATGAAATCGACGCGTGAAATTGATTTGCATAATCAGGCTTCTTATTAAATTGACTTCATCAACTGAAAGTCATACATATATAGTTGTACATGACATTTTATAAATGATTCAAATGTCGGAGCAAATGACGTAATTTCATTCAGAATTTAACTAGAAACCCCTTTTCACATCATAGAGAAACTTACAGCAAAAATAAGCTCTTGACTTTTATGATTAAATGACAACATTTCAATAGTTTCAATTGACCCTTTCGACAGTTCTGAGGAAACCCTCAGTTTTCACATGGAGCAGAGCCCAACTCCTCTTTTGAATAACGAGAATATGCAGACAGAGCCAAGTTCGATAGGAGTCATGTTGTTCATTAAGAGAGTGTTGATAAGACCATAACTACTTAACCAATTTCCTGGCCTCATAAATCTTATCCAACATCTTCTTAACTGGCCTTAAAAGACAGTTGGAGCCTTGGGATTCCAGTTTCTGTGAGATAAATGTAATTGAGGCTTTAGTGTGACGTCAGTTGAAGTTTGTATTTTCTAATATATAGTTTGTGTTGTTTAAAAGTGACCAATGAAATTATTTATATGTAATAATGTAATGGTGAGGTCATTGCATTGCGACTTAGATTTTAATTGATAAATACTAAATACAATAATAAGTTTGACACGTTTTGCAGATGATTAATCTCAGAATAGAAGTAAGTAAGTGTTTAAGATTGATCAAAACAAATTTTTTCAAAGACTTTGAATAAGACCTTAATGGAAAAGTTAATGGCAAGGGGAGAAGAATTAAGTTACTCCCTCAAAAACATAAACATAAAGTTTGACAAGTCACTTTAGGAAAATGTACAGGTTTAGGTATCAACTTTTGTTAAATAAATTATCTTAAGCAACTGATTTTCATTGATAATGGAAAGAAAGACAGTATCGCATTTTTTTCTTTGAGATGATAAAGTTGAAGTAGGAGAATTGAACTTGACTCAGGACAAGTGGTAAGTTGCATCTTATTTTACCGCATGTAAAAATATAAGACAAACTCTTGTCACTAAATAACACTACATGAGATGTTTGAGGCAAATATATTTAATTTGATTGATTGTCATCTTACCCTTTATGAAGAGAGTGAATTTGTCAAACATAATTCTGGAAACATTATGGATATAATAGTGTTTGAGGGTTAGTAAGGCTATTATTTATGTAAATTGGACGTATGTTCGTGTCGATGGTAAATGTTGTTTTTATGCTTCTCCTACAAATAAAGATAAGTGTTCTTGTTTGGAAAAATATCTTTGTCTATGAGGATGAAAAAATTTGAAGTAGTGAATTCATATTACCACATATGGGAAATAAATCCCTAACCATATATCATGAACAGTATGCGTGTTTTTTTCCTTCCATTATTAAGCTTACATTGCACTTTACAGTTTCTTTTTTTTCATCAAGGTTGTTCATAGTTAAAGTTCAACATCCTACTTTTTAATCTAAGTAACGTCGTAGCATTTGCCATATCCGTACAACAAATTTTTAACAAGTAGAGTAACATCATTCTAGATCTATCAAAATATAACACTTATAAGCATATAAAAAGTAGATTCAGCAAAGAAAATGTAGGTTACAGCGGAGGTTTAAAGATATGTCATAGTTTCTTTAAATGAGAGAGTCGACGAAAAAGAAAATCACGATTTCCAAGGCTAAAATTTCTTCATCTTGCATATAATATACTTCCATCCTGTTTTTATTGTAAATAAGTGAAAGTAAATTTTAGCTTGGATTGCTTTTTAGTTTCATTTACAGTTTTTCAGTTTTAATACTATTTTCATTTGTGTTCAAACGTTCTTATCAATTCAGCCTTAAAATCTCAAGTGCTTTAAAATAAACCATTTCTCACCATCAAACATAATTATTGTGTGAGGATTTTATTAAAAATGTTGAAATTTTTATATTATGACACTGGTTATGAAAATGAAAAAAAAGAACTATTTTTAAAAAACAATGCAATTGGAAAATAGTTTTTTGTCCTCCTAAGGAAAATTAAAAGCTTCCCTGCATTAACATGTTAAAAAGTGTTTGCAAGCTATAAGAACACGACACTAATCTTAATGACATATTTGTTAGGACTCTCGCTATCAGCATGATTTCTTCACATCAAGAAAACCGTGCTTAGCTTTCAGAAAAATGTTGTAACCCAACAAGCAAATGATGTTTTCCCATGATAAACAAGGATTTTAAACCTATTATAAATGAAATTAATACCTTCTTCATCTCAAAGAGCAAATGAAAAAGTAACATCATGTAACAATGCCAGCTCTTATGTAATGCTACGAAATTCCAAGCCTCAAGGACATGAGAAATTGTAATAATTTATTATGTGTATCTTACTGGCAAGTTGTTACCTCACCTTCCATGGAAAGCGAAAGAACAAATCATTAATATAACTAAATGGAAATACCTTGAAATATTATAACTTTAATAGACATATCATTTATCAAAGTTTGTAAAATCCATTTTCAAGGGCACTCAAGCTTGTTTCAATAAGGAAATAATCTGATCCGACAAAAGCAGAACAATTTAAACAAAACATTACTTCAAAAATCCATAAGTAAGTTGAAAGTTTGAGTTTAGCTATGATAATCACTTTTTCGTTACGTAATGTTGCATGTCTGACCCTCTTGTTTTAAAATGTTTTGCACACGCAAGATCAATTAGTTTTACGTTTTTAAGTTATTTTCTAACCTTTGTGAGTGATATATTAAAACATAACAGAGATAAGAAGCTTTACAAATAGATTGGACCTTATTATTTGGTACAAAATTCTGCATTTTATATTATTTGTGTACTCACTGGTTTACTTCCAACTGACTTTGGGTTATTTGAAATAAATATAATGTAAGTGCAAACTCATGGACACTTTTGTTACCATGTAAGGCTAATACTTAATGTACTTAATGTAATGTAAAGTTTTTTGGACTATTGATTTTTGACTCTATACACCTTCAATAGATCTATGGAGATATAGACCATGGAAATGGTAATCAGGCGTCATTTATATGGTTCAATGATGCCCTTCAATATGCGATGTCCATTATGGTAATTTTCATCATCATGCTAAGGCTATAATGCCTTATATTGAAGCTAAGTTTTTGATACCCTGTCTTTCATTTCTGGCATTGACATCTTACATTTCTGCAGTTCTTTAATAAAGAGAAAATTGATTTTTGCGTCTTTTGATTTCAGAACATAATTCTCATTCCATACTACACATAATGTGTTATAAATGTTTTTTTCTTTATGAAAAAATAAACATTTTAAAAGACAACTCCTATTATCTTGAGTATATCGGGTTTTACTTTAAAAAGACTATTTTTATTTCTACTACTTCAACTACCATTTAAAACTATAGTAATCATTTCTCACAGTTCTATTACATGGACTCTCACATTTCTAACAGAGTTGTTCAAGTTGTAAGAATGGTATACAAAACCCTGTTTTATGATGGTAAGAATTTTAGATTAACAATGCTAATTGAATGAATGATTGTTAAAACAGTTTGCCCGTGCGTAGCAGATATTTCGAAATATTGTCCTAATTTTTTGTTATGATAAGCACTTTTCAGAGATTCCACATATAGTAATACCAACTTTTCGTTATAAATGTCTTGCAGAGCATCAAAGTAGAAATACAAAGAAGTATACCTCCAAAATCATAAACATTTGATAACTTTTGATACGAACAATTTGTATGCATTGGATGTTGCAAATACCTGAAGAATGTTAATC
Organism: Phorcus lineatus; assembly: GCA_921293015.1. NCBI lineage: Eukaryota > Metazoa > Mollusca > Gastropoda > Trochida > Trochidae > Phorcus > Phorcus lineatus. The sequence goes on from OV121093.1 coordinate 15,795,583, forward strand.
AGCTATTTCTAAAGAAGTACTGTTTTTCATTTCGAAATAATCCTCAATCCCTAGAAATATATGCCATATAATAAACAATGGTTTGTTCTTGTACTATTTGATAACTCATGGTTCTTGTTCTCTTTTTTCCAGGTAGGTTCTTTTTCCAAATCATCCTTAAAAATCTCCCTCTGCGCAGAGGAGGTAAGTTGTGGCCTTATTTTTCAAGTTCCAGTAAAAAAATATTTGCAGCTTTTAATTTCCTGATGTAGCAATAAGAAATATGATTTAAAAAAATTTCAAATGTCAATTAATTTCTGTAAAAGCCCCGTGTAAAAGGTTTTTACCAATGTATTGTAAACCGTTGAGATGAGGGAATAGGCTCATTAGCCTTGATGTCAGGCTTACATATTACTAAAAGTTGAAAAATGGACTAGCTTTAAACTGTGCTGAAAGGATGTTATCACTTAATTAGAAGTTAAAGAATGAAGTAGGGAATGAAGAAAGGGTTGGTACAGTTGGTTGGGCACGTTTCATAGAAGAAATAGAGTTACACAAGAGCACACCGTCTCTTTCTTTTTCTTGTATTATGACAAATATATAGATAAGGATTGGCACCTATTAATTAATTAACACATCAAAGTTTTCCTTTCAGAAATAGATATTATCACGGTACACAATGCACACATTGCGTGACCCTGCCTGTGTTGATGTAACCCAAATAAATCTCATAATCTATGGGCTGAAGAACACCTCGCTTATGTTTCAGCAAGCATGACCCTGCATGCATAATCTTATATGTTTTATTCATTACAAGGAAATTATATAACCTTTCGGTTCTCTTAGGGGATCACATATATTTTAACTAGGATCCCAAAGATCATCATAAAGCAAGTGTTCGAATCCTAGTCTGGCATTTTGAGAACTACAGCGTGATGTGATAACAATACTGATTTTTTTAGGTATCATTTTATACAATGTGCAAATTGAACACTGAGAATAATCTGAATTATCGTTGATGAGTAAGGGTAAATTAGCAGGAATAAATTACAGATACAGAATGAATAATCTACGATGATACCCAGTTGTTGAGAGGTTTAATGGTTACTAGTCATTATTACAACCTCCGTTCTTATTAACTCATAACTGCATATAGACAAGAGTAAGGAAATGAGACTTGGGTTGTGCCTCATAAGAAACTGGTCTCAAGTTATCGATATAAATATGCACCTTTTTCAATTTTTTTCTTTCTCTTAGTATATTTTAACTGTGTGCTAATTAGATCTGTTTTATTTTAGTACCTTGATCCCCATTTTGTTGACCGGTTATATTGGTACATTCAGAAACGTCATTATCTACAATTGATATATAACAATATTTTAGATAATAAGATATTCAAATCAGTATCATAGTAAATGAGATAATTCAAAAAACAAAGGAATGTGCTGTAGACATATATGCACACAATCACGTTATTTAAAACACCGTTCAATTATGAACTAATGTGTACCAAAATACTTAAAACGACTCTACAGATTCCACTTATTGCATCAGGATTTAGTCCTCAAATTATGATAAACAATGCCAGCATTCATGTCTTGACACATTGATTTTGTAAGATTATATATGGGTGTGTCCCTCACAGTAAATTTGATCTAAATCATAAGCAAGCAACCGATGTTTGACTATTGATTGTGACTTGAAATCATACAGTATTTCTACTATTATGTTTTAACTGACATAACTTCTCTATCCAAGAGCATTTACGCAAGATGCTTGACATGTGGGCTGTGGATTTATTACTGACTTATTTAAAAGATATGAGCAGTCTTCTAACATTGGACAAAGAGAATATAGTAAGACTGACTGCTCATCGGATATTTCTTATTTGTAGATTAGGAGGATGAGGGGAGAAAATAGTGCAGAGGCAGAAAAAGCAGTGAGCTAGTTTTGTGAAAGTCTTATGACATACTTCCGAATGCTATTATTATATTTGAAATATCCAGAAATCTGCAATCTTCCCTTGTCACTGCCCATGAAAGTGACGTCTATCTGAGAGTTTGACGATATTGGTTAATACACAAGGCATTTCCTCTCCACCAAGAACATATAATACCTAAAAAACATAAAACTATAAAGCCGTGCAGGAATTGATTGCCAACAAGTGAGGTATCAATTATTAACTAAGAACTGTGACACCGTATACAATAGACGTTGTGCATGACCACGCTAGTGTTGTAGTAATACCAGTAGACTCCTTTATCTATTGGCTGAACTTCACCTCTCTAATATTTCAGCAGACATAACAAAGCGTGCAGAATCTTGTATGTTTTCTTCCTTGCAAAGAATCATGTAAGCCTTGTGTTTCCCTTAGAAGATCATGTGTGCTTTATTTAGGATCTTCGAGGATCAATATGATGCAACACCAGGATTGTCAGTCTGCCATGTTGATCGCTACATTCTGATGTGACGCAACTGCTGGTTTTATGTCCCTTTTTATCATAAACCATTGATTTGATTTAATCTGTTTTGGTATCAAGTTATGTCAATAGGATTTGGCCCTGGAAAAGATGTTTTTCACCTTGAATTTTAGCTAATTAGCTCCTAAATATACTTCAAATGACATTTTAGATTTATATCTGATATACTTATTGTATTTCGAATGGTGAAATATGTCATTTATCGGTGAAAATAAAACCCGTATCTCGTAAAGTAGAAAATCATATATTTACACTCGTGGCTACGCCACTGTACTTCACTCGATGAGATATTCATGGTATTTGACAAGAAATGTCAAATGTCCTCTATATATTAATCATCCATATTTTGTATTTGTCATTACTTAACATTGGATTGCAGTATTTCTGGAAATATTTAGTAACTTAATAATGTATAATTCATCACAGGGTTTCAAAAAGTTATTGTTTTCATTATCAAAATTTTCATAATAACGAATTGAAAGACGACATGTTAGTTGATGTGATTCACAGAAATTAAGTTATGTTTCAAAACCTTTAAAGCTACATAACTTAAAAATGATGAATGCATGATGAATTGCAAATATATAACCTCTTGAGATATACACAACAATAATTGCAGTTGCAGAGAATGTCAACCCACATAATTAAGTAAGGTGAACATTTAGTATTCAAAGTCTAGATCGAACGGACAATGGTTTGTAATCTTGAAAAGAAAATTCAGAAAATAAAACCAATATGATTGACATCAACGAAGCATGGAATAAATCCGGACTCAACTGGCAGATACCTCAGTGATTGATAAGAGATTAGTTCTACACCAAATACAGCTCTCCGTACGAATGGCCAGCATAAGGTACAAACTTCAGCCAATGATTCATATGAGTGTGTTACAATGTTCATAAATTCTAACTTGCCGGCCTTTGGCCGAGATAATCAACTTTTTCAATCACGTATGTGGCACGTTTTATCACCGGAGTGACAAGCTCTTGCCATTTGGGTATTTATTTATGCGACTAGAGCTGATAAAGTGCCATTTCTTTTTTAGATTATTGTTTCTGTTCATAAGAGGGATCATATCATATCATGTTTGTCAGGATTTTATACAATCTGGTAATGTCAGAAGGGTGTATCGGTGATCGAAATATGTCTGAAATGTTGGAGTCACATTTTAAAATAATCATTTCCTAATATGCGTATGTGAATACAAACAAAAAGGATATATTTTTTTATATAGATGTCTCACTGACCTACATTTTGTTTGTTAACTGCAAAGTTTTGATAATAACTTCAGATATTGGTTATGGTTTTAAGTTTTGGGCAGTATTAAAAAATACAGATTAAAGTACATTTTTATTGCCTCAAGTGAAGACACCCTAAATATGATGTGATTAATGAATAACAATATTTTATACAATGTGATTCTTATCGATTATAAACTAGTCTTATAATGTAAACAAGTTTTTACAAATACTAGCTATATCGTCCAAATGGGAATTTGAATCTCATCAATGGATGTCAAATAATGGGTTATTTTAGAGTAATGCTATCAATCATCGCATGAAATGTAATATCCGAAGACCAAGCAACAATGATATTTCCAAGGCATCAACCTAATCAGTGAAGTTCAACGATTCTTCCTGTTTTCCCAATTTGACTTCATAGTTGCCAAATTTTAGGACGTGTTTATAACTGTTAAACAGGTGCTAATATATTTTCATTATAACCTATTACTATTGATAATATCATTTGTAGATATTGATGAATTATTACCTAAGTATATAAGTCTTAGGAAATTAATATCTAGTGGATGAATGTACTCAGTTTTCCTTTTCATCATGTTTTGCTTTATTGTTTCATTCGAGATTGAAGCCATTTCAGATGGTTCATCATGAATATGTTTATATTTACTATAAGCAAAATCTATCACATTGAAATAATTCTAATAAGTTTCTGAAAGATATCCAATCATTTCAATTAAATTTATTTTGCGTAAGAAAAATGTTTATACAAATATTTTTCATTATAAATGGTATAAATTAGGCTAGTGTTTACAAAAAATGTGGTATTGACACTAAAATGGTCACTTGGGGTTTCAGCTTGATATTTGATTCCCTTAAATCTCCCGGTGATCAGGTTGAATAATGAGAAATTTTAACCATCTGAAGACAATATATCTTGCATAAACTTATGTTTATTTGAAAACAAATTAAGCATCAATTCTTTCAAAAGGCCTGTATTTAAAAAAGGCAACAGAGGAGACTGATCAGAGTTTTGTTTTCTATGAATTTGAATAAGGATTTTATAAATATCAACAAACTTGAAGTTGGTTTGATATATTATACACTCTTGAAAAACCTCTTAATACCTTGTGTCAGAAATACTTCATCACATGACATCAAAGACTGGCACACATTAAGCCATTGTTTCATTTATTTCGACCACAGATCTAAATTCATTATTTTAAGAGTTCCTTCCATCTGTAAGCATTCTTCACATCAAGACAGTCTTGCTTATCGCACCGGATTTCTTTTACCACAGGAACAAAACAGGAATGGTCTGGCACCCATTTAAAGGATTTTTATCCAATCAAGATGCAGACAAGTATATAACTCTTCACGTGAGGCATTTTAAGGAAATGGTGAATGAACAGCATACAACAGCGTGGTTTGCAGCTGTTATTTGATGGAGCTGAATAAAGGTCTTAGAATTTGTTTATTTGACAATTATATGTATGATAATTCATTATTTTAAAGAGTTCAGATATATTGGAGTGTACATGGATTTTTATTGGGTTATATTTCCTGCACACCGGACCTGTTTTCTTCTACAAATGGATTTGTGACTTAATATTTACTTCAATATTTTGTTGGGAAACTATGTCTCTAAATTGTGTATTTAATACGCCATGTTGATATTTTTATAAGTACATACCTTGACTCTTTCACTGGTTCTCAACTCCCTTAACCCCGACTTTGACATAATCACATGCGAGTTCGATAAACTTCCGTTATGGGTCTAGAATGAAGAGAAATGCCCTTGGGTTAAATGTTTTGCCACATCCAATGAATTTCCGCCCTGGCTCTCAATATTAAAGTCGATAAGAAAAACTAAGGAAGGATTCTCATGCCCAGGGGAGGTAAAAGTCAACCCTGAATCTAATATCTGATATTTATGCTGATACTGCACAAGGTGAATATTGCTCAATGGATAATATGTATAATATGCCCAGACTACAGGAAGTATTCTGTATAAGAAATGATTCAGGCGTACAGTGCTTATGTTAAGTTGACCGTTCAACTGCGGGGTTTGCTAAAATGATTGTAAACGGATTGTTGATTGGTTTAGAACATATTTACGTTGTTTAGTTTAGAATTCCGATTATTAAGATTTATATTCGGTACTTTCTTTACATTTCATTAATATTTATTCACTATTGGTCGATGTTTGTCATATTTGCAATATTCTTTATTGAAAGTTATTGTCCAAAAACGTAACAAATATTATGATAGTTTCATCATATAATATAATAACTCATAGGATAACCACAAAATGCTATAATATAATGTTTACTGAATAAAGTTGCATAACTAAAGTATTTTATATTAAATGACGATAAATAAATGTTCCTTGGATAAAATGTACTTTTGGAGCAGTCCCTAGGTCGAAGTCGTTTTACCTAGAACGAATAATAACAAGGATTATGTCAGGAACTTCTATCTTACTACTCCCCCGTGTAAGATACTGCAGTGTACTAATTATACGGCGATATTAAACTAGTGTAATACCGCTGCAGGTATGATGTCATAATATTGTGTGATTGTGACATCACAATGTTGGCACCGCCGTCACAATAGCAGCCAAGTCGCAGAAATGTTTACACTTTCGACATTCATGCTTGATTACTGAGGTCAGTTGATAAACAGAATACTAAACTTCCTTCAATTCGATACTATTTTTATTAAACCCGTTAATGATTTGGTATCAAACTCGGTTTCGCTCGTTTTATACTGCATTAGTAACTCGTTTTAAAAAATATTATGAAATGGAGGCTCGTTTTGTATCCTCTATTCATTACCTTAATGAAAGGGGCTGCCGATGTCTGGTGTCTTGATATGATCTTAAACTTATGAAACTGGCATGGTCTGTAATTAAACTTCTGGTTGGACTTTATTGGGTTATGCATTTATTTTTTTCTGTTATGTCTGTTTACTATTTCACTGTATGTCTGGATTATTTGCAATCTTGAAGTTTTGTATTTTGGATTGATATTAACATCTGATTAGACTTTGACTTAAAAGTAGGCGCAGTCATATTTTTGATCTTGCAGTAATATTTGTCGTTAATATACATGTAAGTCGTCTGGCGTTTTTACGTGACGTATCCAATCAGGCTTTGCTATGTGGGTATACGTTCTGTTCTCTTTTTAGTAATGTTAGTTTTTACAAGTTATAACAAATGAAGAACGCTTGAGAGATGTGTTATGAGTTACATATGGAATAAATTTGTTGACAAGTTTTAGAAAAGATTTTTTTTCATGCAAGTTGTAAACAAATGAAATACACTTGAAAAATGTGTATACGAAACGTATACAATAAAATTGTTGACAATTTAAAACAATGAATATGAAACTTTTTCATGCAGCTTTAAAGATATAAATTATCTTCCCAACACAACAGTTATAATTCTTTATTCTCATGTTGTCTTGCTGTTTTGACAGCACAGTATTGAGTGTTTGGCAAGAGTCCCTTTTGACATTTGAAGAACACATTTTACATTAGGCTGAACATAACACAGTTCGTACAGTGAATGAAGACTATCATTCTATTACATTTTAAGGAAGTAATGATACGATTTATATTATTTCCCCTACTGATCCAATTCTTTATCATTGCCAAGATGTAAATGCTATTCGCATGTTTTTAATTATAACTTTGAAGCGGTACATACATCCCACAGCGAGTTCCCCTTTAGTCACCCTACACTGACATCGCCACACACGGTCACTTGAACTCTTCACAGAGTCAACACATTGCAATCTCTGTCAATTTTTACTCTAACGAAAATGCTATTGATATTATGCAACCCAACCTGCATTCAAAGACTTTCTGCAAGGCATTGCCTCATTGGAAATAGTGTAGGGATGTGCAGTTTTCAAGGTGTTTAGAAGGAACATATTCGTTATGAAAAATTAGGCCATTACTCATGAGTCTTTTTTTAATTTATAGATTTATATGGCAACCAGTCTCTTGTTATTTCATATATTGAAGCTTGTTACTAGTGGCTTATATTAGTAGTAAGTAACTATGCGAAACTATGATAAGCAGAGAGCGTTTAAACAAGTATGCTTTGTAGAGGGGAACCTTTCAATTTTAATATCTGCTCTCAAGCAGTTAAATTTCTAACACTGTGCAAAAGTTAAGAGGCTTTTTGCAGAAAATTCTACAATGTGTGCATAAGTTTTTAAAATTCGAAATAGAAATTTCTGGAAAACTTTCGAGAACATGTGAAAACACTTGCTTGATTTGTTGTACAAACTATCTGGAAATGAACTAGAAACTTTCTAAACTAAAAGTCTTTAGGTAATAGGCACAATAACAAAATGTTGTTATTTATACCATCATGTTGTTTTTTTATAATTTACATTTAATCATAACAGTACTAAAAAAATTAAGGCTGGAGAGGCGCTTTCAAACTTCATGATGTATAGAGACGGTACAAGTATTTTAAGAAATACCAATTCACGTTGTTTATTTCTCATAAGTCTTTATGTCTTTGTCATTGAAATGGCATTTGACGCCAGGGTGCTCTCATTGCCTTCGAATCATAATAGACCCTCTCCAATGAAAATTCTCTTTATATAATTGAATAAATGCGGAAAGTTCCTTCAAATTGTAAGGAACCCTCATGATAAAGCAGCTCAGTTAGAAAACCTTGACAATTTTCTTCAGCAAGTACAATGAGCAGAAGTCAGTGAATCATCATTAGAAGCCAAAGCAATTCACTTCAAGAGACATTGAAATGGGTACTTTGAGGCGATTCCTGAAAATCGTGAAAGAATTACTGCCAATTTGGTGGGCAAACAATGAGATTTAGCACTGAAATATAACACTTTCGTCAATAATTGATTTCAATTAGCTACTTATTGGTTATGTGAAGCGACTTTTTCAGTTTTATTTGTCTCTCAGTGTATTGGAACGATTGCAGTTAAATTTTCGTGGATCGTACTGATTAAAAGATTTTCCTAGCAAAATGATTTATTGATTTGAATAATTGGTAATGCAGGCAATTTGATGACCAAAATGTGATCATTATTTCGTCTAGTGATTGTGAGAAAATAGAGCCATGGGCTCTGTAGCTCATCAGACTTTTGATAGATATAGGTGTTTGTGTTTAAACCATGGGGTCATGGGCAGTGTAGGAAAGGTAGCCTGTCCCAACGTCCGAGTTATTCACAATCAAATAAAAAAGGCCCATTGCCCATTTGGGGTCAAGGGGTCACCGAACCTACAATTCAGAATCCCCATTGTCCAAGGAGTCTACACACAACTATTCAGCTATCAAGACCTTTTGGAACTGGAGTAGAAGATGAAAGTAGGATTTTAAGGTTTTGACCCCTGTGACCCCATTTGGGGTCAAGTGGTCACCAAACCTATAATTTAGAATCCTCAGTGTCCAAGGAGTCTACACACACCTTTTCAGCTCTCCAGACCTTTTGGAACTAGGGAAAATGATGAAATTAGGTTTTTTAGGTTTTGACCCCTGTGACCCCATTTCGGGTCATGGGGTCACCAAACCTATAATTTAGAATCCCCGTTGGCCAAAGAGTCTACACACACCTTTTCAGCTCTCTAGACTTTTTGGAACTGGAGAAGAAGATGAAAATAGGTTTTTCAGGTTTTGACCCCTGTGATCCCATTTGGGGTCAAGTGGTCACCAAACCTATAATTTAGAATCCCCAGTGTCAAAGGAGTCTTCACACAATTTTTCAGCTCTCTAGACCTTTTCGAACTAGGGATTAAAGATGAAATTAGGTTTTTTAGGTTTTGACCCCTATAACCCCATTTGGGGTCATGGGGTCACCAAACCTATAATTTAGAATCCCCAGTGTCCAAGGAGTCTTCACACAATTTTTCAGCTCTCTAGACCTTTTGGAACTAGGGAAAAAGATGAAATTAGGTTTTTTAGGTTTTGACCCCTGTGACCCCATTTGGGGTCATGGGGTCACCAAACCTATAATTTAGAATCCCCAGTGTCCAAGGAGTCTTCACACAATTTTTCAGCTCTCTAGACCTTTTGGAACTAGGGAAAAAGATGAAATTAGGTTTTTTAGGTTTTGACTACCTGTGACCCCATTTTAGGTCATTGGGTCACCAAACCTACAATTTAGAATCTCCAGTGCCCAAGGAGTCTACACACAACTATTCAGTTCTCTAGACCTTTTGGAACTGAAGAAGAAGATGAAAATAGGTTTTTCAGGTTTTGACCCCTGTGACCCCATTTGGGGTCATTGGGTCACCAAACCTACAATTTAGAATCTCCAGTGCCCAAGGAGTCTACACACAACTATTCAGCTCTCTAGACCTTTTGGAACTGGAGAAGAAGATGAAAATAAGTTTTTCAGGTTTTGACCCCTGTGACCCCATTTGGGGTCATGGGGTCACCAAACCTACAATTTAGAATCCCCGTTGGCCAAGGAGTCTACACACACCTTTTCAGCTCTCTAGACCTTTTGGAACTGGAGAAGAAGATGAAAATAGGTTTTTCAGGTTTTGACTACCTGTGACCCCATTTTAGGTCATTGGGTCACCAAACCTACAATTTAGAATCTCCAGTGCCCAAGGAGTCTACACACAACTATTCAGCTCTCTGGACCTTTTGGAACTGAAGAAGAAGATGAAAATAGGTTTTTCAGGTTTTGACCCCTGTGACCCCATTTGGGGTCATTGGGTCACCAAACCTACAATTTAGAATCTCCAGTGCCCAAGGAATCTACACACAACTATTCAGCTCTCTGAACCTTTTGGAACTGGAGAAGAAGATGAAATTAGGTTTTTCATGTTTTGACCCCTCTGACCTCATTTGGGGTCATGGGGTCACAAAATCTACAATTTAGAATCTCCAGTGCCCAAGGAGTCTACACACAACTTTTCAGCTCTCTGGACCTTTTGGAACTGGAGAAGAAGATTAAAATAGATTTTTAAGGTTTTGACCCTTGTGACCCCATTTGGGGTCATGGGGTCACGAAATCTACAATTTAGAATCCTCATTTGCCAAGGAGTATGCACAAAAAATTTCAGCTCTCTAGAGTCATTGGTTCTGGAGAAGAAGTCGAAAAAGTGAAAAGTTTACGGATGGACGGACGGATGGACGGATGGACGGACGGACGGACGGACGGACGCCGGACGCCTTGCCATGCCATAAGCCCATCGGGTCTTTCAGACCTGATGAGCTAAAAAATTTAGCTTCAGATTAGCACAAGATGTGTTAATTCGTTTCCCAAAAAACTTAGAACAAAAATTACAACAATAGGCGAATAATATGGTATAATGACTTTATTACAGCAAATCATTGGAACATGAAATGTTCAATGATTGGAAAAAGGCATGTGTGAATAAGGACTCTTACCCTTTTCTTGTCACCATGTGAATTGTTGTTGACAGGGCTTACTTGTATCCTCAAAACCTGCAGAGATTTTAATCCAAACATAAATTTTGTAAAGCTCAATATCTCTACGATTATCATTTCTGTTTATTAAAAGGAAATATAAAAGTAACCAAAAATGAGGAGGGTTAGATATTGAATTCTATTAGGTAGGTATTGGTATTCTATTCAAGGGACAGATACATTTGTCTGTTGTTGTGATCTATATAACATCACATAGTAGAACACCGTGGGACATTTTCTATTTTTGAAATGCTATATTCAGAAGAACTCATAAGGAAAAGTTGCAAATGTACCTTCGAAATTGACAAACACTAACAAAGCAATATGTGTGTTTTATCAACTATGATATGTCTCAGTGATTGAAATCATTCCTGATATTTCAATGAGATAAATTAAACACCTTTTATGCAATCTTCCGCGGGCCCTAACTTGACACTACAATCACATCAATTCATTTCATCACGCTGATTGACACGATTTCAGTTCTATTCCTCTTAGAGCAAGTCTCAAGTTCAGTACTAATAAACACATGACCACCCAAAGCCACTGGTTCGGCAATGAAAGACAATCTTATTTCTGATTACCCTCTATTCTATTCTAGATGTAAGAACAGTTCTGTGTCAATAGTATATTCTGTTCAGGAGACTTTAAAAAGCGATTTACTAGACGAGAAGGTGTATCAAAAGAGTTTAATACCCTTATTTTAGGATAGGTTTAAGAGAGTGGATTACAAAAATATTATTCAAACACTTGGACCTTATCAGATTGAAGCCGTCCTTCTCCAACATAATTAGTCGGCGGGAAAATTGCATTTTATTCGCGGTACTGTTGTCTTAAGCGGATGTCATTTCCTTATGTAAACATAGCTTGCAGGGGACCCTTATAGAAATCCATTGTGGAACCTTGTGCCACTGAAATATATTTAGAGTTGAGTAGAAAAAGGCCTTGCTTTACCAACTTTACTTCTTAAGCATGACTAAGAAAGACGGAACTTAACAGTTTTGTACTGAAAACTTATTTGACTATAAACAAGTTTTTTTTCAAAGCAGCAAGGAAACTTGAATTAACATTTGAAAAGCATCATAGATGAAGGTTGTTTGAATAATTTTCTATATACTTTTTACACAGATTACCTGCTTGGGGGTTACAATTCAAGAAATAAAAAAATTGGATTACTTAAACAAAATTTATTAGTTGCTGTGGTTTATTTTTTTTAAATTATTAATACTACTTGTTTTTGTATAGGTATACTAGTTTTTAATTTATTTGAATGAGCACAAAATGAGCATATTATACTATTTTTTTGCATCATTATTCATGTTTCATTTTGAAATTGAAAGTAGTTTGTCTGCACAAGAAGTTAAGTGATCGTAAAATGAGTTCGAACGCTTGTGTATTTTCTACGTTTCTGTGTTTCAGCATAAAAAATCTTGCGCGGTTTTGAATAACCAATATTTCTTTTATGATGCTTCCTTCATTTTCAACCCTTATAATAAATAACTTTCAACTATTTGACGAGTCATCACTAATATTGGTTACCTGATTTTATCTATGGCATTTATATGTGCCCTAAGGATGCGTGAGCTCTTTTCAGTGTTGGCATTTTCAATGGCGGTATCATTTTAGGGTTATATTCGTTATCAGGATTGAGTTTTAAATTGTTATCTGTTTGTGTATGAACAAATTAGTCTTTTAAAAAGGTGTTGTTAGTAGCTGAAAATAATTTAAAGTATGGGGAAGTTGGAAAAGAGAAAAAAACTCACTAGCTATATAAAATGCCTCAGGCATGGATAGGCGTCATTGACATAATTGGCTTAGCAATTAATGACTAATATCATACAAACGAGTGCATATTCCGTATGGCAATGGGTAAGTTGGAGTATTTCTTATAAACAAGCTATTCTTTTGGGCTGAGAAACGCGTCTTAATTGTTTCAGCATGCCTAACACATATTGCAGAATGTGGTATTTTTACATGAAAATGAAAGCTTGGATTCCCACACGAATGGTGCGTGGTATGTTTTGTATCATAGGCAACCTCAAAAATTCATAAATGGGACTCTGAGTGCAATATGTGAGAGCTTATAAATCTGTAAAAACGTTTCACTTGGGAGACAAAAGAATAAATAACACTATTCTAACAAAATAAATTTATGTTAGAGCGCATATTTTCAGATTATGTATTTTACATAAAATATTCATATATACATAGAAAATGTAAAAACACGTATTTCAAAGATAAGCTTAACTTTTGCATATGAGGTCATCCTTTCCATCTAACATACTTCCATTCTTCTTCTTCTTTCAATGTATTGCGATAATATTTCAGACTTGATATTGCTTTTTCCAAATGACATGTTTGAACTCATGAAATTCTTATTATCATTTGCATTCGAACATTCTCATCAAATCAAGCTTTATGTATCAAGCAGTAACATTATATATTAAGAAGTCCCTATTACATAACGTTAAATAATGGTTTTTTTTTCTAAAATAACACGTCTATATCAAACGTAAGAAAAAATCCAAAAAGAAAGATGAGAAATATTTTTTTTTAAAAAGGAACACAGATTTTAGTCCTCATACAAACCTTCCCAACATGAAAGGAAAGACTAACAGCTTTAGAGGAATTTTTCTAAGCAAATAAAACAACAATCAATCCCAATACTATATTTACAAGGCCTCTCACCAAAAGCATGCTTTCTTGCTTTAAATACGACCATGATTAGGTCACAAGATAGTTTTTGTATCCTAAGAGGGAAAAACTATCCTACAAGAAAAACGATGTCTTTATGTTTTCCTCTTCTAGTAACGGATTTGAAGCACACAAGGATTCTCATATTGAGGTCTTAAATATTCCAACCATTTTCTGCTAGAAGTGAATAGAGTTCTGAGAAATTCCATGACTAGGCTAGAAAGCACTAAGGTAACCTAGAATCACTAAGGTAGCCTTAGTGCAATGTTAAAAAATGACATTAAGGTAAATTTGAATGGCAAGTTGCTTTTTGCAACTACCCTCAGAGTCGTATAGAAAGTACATTTTGATTAATTTATAGTCATTTACACACCGATTGGTCAATATTCTCGTAAAGCAAATGACTGTAGCGTTATACAACGAGATCTCCATCTACATCCTTTGGGTTCTGATAAAGAGGTGACAGCCCTTAGGTTAGCCTCCTCTCAAAATATCCGCCCTGGCTCTAATATGAGGCAGCAGGAATATGTTAGGTCATTATTTTAAAGTCAACTTGGGATGTTTTATAATACTGATTACATGCCATGACACTATCATCATATCATTCTGCAAGGAAAAATGATTGACTACTTAATTATATAAATCATTTTTGGAGAAAAGATTGATGAAATGTAATAATTTATGCGCACAGCAATACTGGGTTTTAGGTTTCCATTGAGGTTTAGAAAGTGATATTGAAAAATCCTTATTCACTGGAAAACAACATATATGATATCAAATGATTTTTTATTGTATTTTCTAATTAATCATGGTCTTTTTTTTCTTTTTTGCAGGTAGGTTCTCTTTTCCAAATCATCTTAAGGAATATCCCTCCGGTCAGAGGAGGTAGGTTGATTTTCTAAGTTTTATAGAGTTGATCAATTCCACGATATGACTATAATTGCATGATGTCAACGTTTTTGAAAATCATTCGTACATTAATTGCTTTGTATATGTATTAGTTATTTGACTAAAATACAACATATACACGAACTAATCCAAAACCAACCAACTATCTTTGCATACAATTGCAAATCGCGCAATGTAGTATATCTACTCACTTGCAAAAAATGCAAAAAGCAATACGTTGGGGAAACAAAAAGAGAGTTGTCTGAACACTTTGCAGATATCACCCATAAAAGGGACAAACGCTTCAATCTTTCTGACCACTCTAAGAGCGCCCTTACATACACAATTGTCGCTCAACTTCAGCAAAATCCTGAAGCAGAGAGAACCATCTAGGCTCGCAGATCGCTAGAACTCAGGTGGATCTTTGAGCTCCTATCATTCAAACCGCAAGGCGTCAATGATAAGATCGTGGGTTGAAACTTTCCACCCCCTGTTTCTTTTCTCTATCTTTTCATACAGACAGGAATGATTTGTATACAACAGAAGATAAACAACAAACGGTGACTGGAATGTCTGAAGCATAAACAAAACGTTATTGGAGTGTTTGCTGATGCGATCAGAAATTCAAAATGCCAATGATTCCGATTGGTTAGTGATGAAATGTTTATCTTTTAGAAACTTCTTCAACCACTATGTTCCAGGTTAAATGTCGACTGATTATGACATTGTAAAATATTGTTTGATTTCCAACTCTTGTAAATATTCAAACACATCTTCTTACTGACCTTAATAGAGAGCTTAATTTCTGTTTGTTTAAAATTTTCAGTGAAAAAAACAGTAATGACAGCTTTAATGTTCCTTCACATGATGGTAGCAATGACTCAAATGATGTGTCAGTTTATTTATGTTACGTGCCTGGTTGACAGTATTTTTTTAAATCAATTTATCAGAAACCAGAGAGATAAAAACATCGAAGAGGTACGAAAATATGATTTTATGAATATTTAAGAAGTTAACAGATTTATTATACAGGGGATGCACAAATGATTGGTTTCGTAGAAGAGAATGAATTAACCATTATGACAGGATAATTTTTTTTGCAAATAACGTACTTTAAGTTGAACACAAACACAGGTATGGATAAGTACCAATTTCATCACACTTGCATTAAAGATTTACCTTCTAGCATGAATACATATCACAGTATTCAATAGACACTGTACATCGTGTGAAAAAGTGTGAAAGTGTGAAAATGTAGCACCAATATCAATACAAATCCCTAATGTTTCAGCAGGCATGACCCAGCATGCATAATCTTGTATGTTTTATTCATTACAAAGAGCTATTAACGCTTTGTAGCTCTCTGCAGGGATTACATGTGCTTTAACTAGACTCCTGCAAGCTCATCGCGAGTGAGGTGTTTTATTCTAACCCTTACATGTTGATAACTGCAAATTGATTATATTACATGGCTGGATTTTTTTAATTATTGAACAATAGTGACCTACCAAGAAACAAAATTACTCATGTGTCTGTTTTGGGAGAATCTTATGATGTTTTAGTTTAAAACAATATTTCCTGATAATAACCTAATACTTGTCTAATCACTTAATTTAGTTTAAGTGTTTTTTTCCTAAACGTGTCAATCTACTGTTATGGAATGTTTGTTTATTATAATTTGACATATTTACCATCAAAATAATTATATTTTATTTAGAAATAAACAGTCATATCATATAAAAATGAACTTAAGTAAACAAAGGGAATGTAAGTATTCAAAAAGATTTAATTTCATATTTATTTTCAAAGAAGTGTACATATATTTTCAATTTCAGGTTATATAATACTTATAAAATCAGCCTTTAAAATGTTTTGTTAAAACCGAATAGTTCAAATCCTAACACACCCTTAAAAATGTTTTTTTTTTAAGAATGGCTGCCTGAGAATATTTATTGGCAGAACAAAGAACATAGCCCGTATTGATTGACTGATTGACAGAGCTGCGTTCATTACAAATCATATTTCCATAATGACCCTGTTAAAAACTAACTAAATCCATTACCAATGTTAACCCCTGTTAGATTTATCAGACATCTTCTTCACTGGCCTAAAAGACAGTTGAATTTCCCGTAAGGTCTCCTGTCTCCTGTTTAGGCTAAATGTATATCTGACGATGGTACTTGTTCAAATGATGTAGCCTTATCTCAAGTTACACAATTTCTCTATCATGCCACGGTGAAAGGTATATTCTTTACATTGGATAAAGTATATGGAAGGGATTGTGTTGGTCGTTACACATTGTAAGTGACGATAAGAATTGAGCTTTTTTTAAAACTCTCTGTTAAGTGATTTCAAATGTTTAAGATAAATACTGACTTGTCTCATAAATGTGGGCTCTTAACATACTAGGCATAATGCAAGCACATATATACGGATACTTTTTATTAGACTAGAATGTCCTTCCTAACCCAGAATCTGAATTTTAAAAAACAAATGTCTAATAAGTAGTTGAGACTTGAAATCTGAATATGCCTCAACTGACATATCTACAAGGCATAAAGAGGTCCAAATTGAAAGATTATTGTTTCATGACAAAATCTACATATATTAGATGCGTCAAGTTGACAAGGTATAGGATAGGAGGGGGTTAGTGGTGGAGAGGGTTATAGACTTAGAAAGGGCAAGAATAAAGAATAATGAGTTGATAATAAATTGGAGAGGAAATAGGGAGAGGGAAAAGGAGGTGATAAGAGAGGACAAAAAAGTTATAGAAAAACGAAAAAGTAGGAGAGAGGGCTGTAGTTGATAGAATTTTTTAGCTTTGAAAAACATAACTCTCAAAAGCAAGGCAAGTTTCTTTTATTAACATGAATGGTTAATATACACCAATAGCGACATGGAAATAGCTGATTGCTAAATAAAATAGCCAGAACGTTATGAATTCTGCGTACCATATTATGACCACGCACTGTAGTTATTGTGACTACTTCTGCGAGGGGGTTAGTGATGGACAGAGTTAGAGACTTAAACAGAGCAACGAAAAAAAATGAGTTTTAAAGAGTGAGAGGAAAAGGGAGGTAATAAGAGAGGACAAAAAAGGGATAGAAAGAGAAGAACAGAAATAGTTAAAGATAAACAGGTAGGAGACAGGACTGTGGTTTATATAATTGTTTAGAAATGAAACACAAAACTCTAATGAGCAAGGCAAGTTTCTTTTATATAACATGAATGGTTAATACACCCCAATACCCCTTCCCCTTCACAAAGTATATCTACGAAGATAGAATTATTGAGATTTGAAACACAAAACTCTATGGAGCAAGGCAAGTTTCTTTTATATAAATTGAATGGTTAATACATCACAATAGCTCTTCTCCGCCACCAAGAACGTCTTCGGAAACTTGATTGGAATCCATTTCATCATTGACGTAGCAATTATTGATTTCGGAAAACAAATATGTGACATCGTATACAATGGACACTGTTGGTATAAACCCAATAAACGTCTTAATCTATGGGCTGAAGGACACCTCCCTGGTATTTCAGCAAGCATGACAAAGCATGTTGGATCTTGTTTGTTTTCTTCATTACAAAGTATCATGGAAGCCTCGGTTTCCCGTAGAGGATCATGTGTGCTTTATTTAGGATGCAGAAGGGATTAATATGATCCAACACCGGGATCCTTTTTCTGACATGTTTATGACTACTATGTGATGTGATACAACTGCTGTTTTTATTCATTTTTATCACAGAACCGTTGCGACATGCGTCTAATATTAGGTTATATCAAACCAATTTGGCATTTGAAAAGATGATCTAGAATATTGTTTGAATGTCATTTCAAATCATTATTTCTCTTGACTTTTGGGTATTTTTCTTTGTGACAAGGGCATATGTATTGACAAGCGTGTTATTGCTTCTGGTTCTTGGCAGTCAGATTGGCTAACATTTGTCAGGATTTTATGCAACCAAGTATTGACATAAAGTTTTATCTTCAATGAAATTGTCTTTATATTAAGTATTTGAATGGTATTTAAAAGTGATATACATAAGGAAGACAGGCTTTTGTGGACAATAACTCTTTTTTTTAAATTCACTACGTTTCTTAGAATATGCGTAATTCTTCATCAGGTGTGATGGAGGGAATATGAGACGGGGCCTATATATACTTTATTATTATGGTATCCAAAAATCTTGTCTTCCTTATTTGTTAAAATGTTTTTACAATTCTGGTTTTCTTGTTGAAAATAAGTCTATCAGATTTGTCTTAAACGTACCTAGCCTTCAGTGTGGACTCTTGTTACAAACTAAATATAATATCATGAAGCTCTCCATGCAGCACAACAATGTCAAGCTGAGAGAGAATTCGAAATGACAACAATATATCTATTTCACTTCTTAAAAGAGATTTTGTTTTTTATCTGTCATTTATAATTTGATTATAAAATTGGCTTATTACATTGACATGTGTTAACAAACACACGTCCTATTGAAACTTTGAATTTCACTAATGTCAGATTAAAGTCCAGCTTAAATTCACCGTTTATTGAGGATATGCAATATCTTAAGACCATTCACATTTATAAAGTGTCAACTTATTAATGTTCACATCTTCTTTTCTTTCTCATTTCTTTCTTTCATTTTCCTGATTAAGAGACTACTTATTTTTGATACACAGTAGCTTACATATTTTTCTACATTCTTCATTATCACTTTTCTTCATTGTTATCTATTCATATGTAGATGAATAATTTACAATCATTTTACACTGTTGATATCAGCTACTCCTACAGTTACTGAAATATTCCTTTTCTTATAATATTTATTTGCAACAAAAGATAAAATGAAGGCACAGAGTGTTGTAAAGGGTTTCATTTTCACAATAATTTCATGTTTTGCTGCGTTCATGAAGGAAGACCTTTGAATTTTGAGTTGATTCCTGAATTTAAAGTTATAAGTAAAATCGGTAATTTTAGAATAAGTCTAAAAAGTTGTAAAAATGACTTATATATCTCCTTCCTCCTTTTTGTTTCGATTTATTATTTCTATCCATTGAGATACTTTTAAAAGCAATGGATTGAGCTTTTTTGAAAATTTGTGACGTTTAGTCTTCTTGTTTCCATCACCATGACAGATAAATACAGAGTAGAAATCAGACATATGTACAGATGTGACATGACCGTTTGCCCAACCAGTATGACTTATTTGATATTTTCTGTATTAAGATTGAAGAACATGACATATGGGCGTATCAAATGGTAGCCAGAACAAACTGTTGTTTTTTAGGTTGTATTTGGATTTGAATCATATGATGTATTAATCAAGTTAGGGATGGAAACTTACTGTCGCAGTCACAGTTTACTAAAATGTCAAGAAGATCATTGCATTTCAAATCACCAGTAGCCATTGTTAAGAAAAGTATTTGCATGAAATGAGTCACTGATTGTGGGCACATATTTTAAATATTTTATAAGAATGATGAATATCCTTTAAATGACAACTATGTCTAGGTCTATGTACCATTTGTCATGACTTCAAGATTCAAAGTTTACATTCCTCTTCAGAAAGTTAGTTTGGCACTGCAATGTAACCATTGTTTCCGTCTGTTTAGTTCTCTTCTAACCTGCTCTATGAACATGACGTTTGTGTAAGCACTTTGAAACTAGTAATGTCACTTCATCCCGGCAACAGCAGGTTATAACTTCCATTTCATGATGTATCAATATGAACATTTCGCAGCTTCATATTTTAAGCCTGGGTCTGATGATCATACAATATCATATGTCTATAATTATCTTATCTTGTTTGTAAAACTTACTCTACAAAATTTTCTTGTTGTAAAGGCTTCTTATGTAACTAATATTCGAATATAAACTTTTTAATCACGTCATGTGTTTACCTGCAAAATAGTTAAACACTACTCAATGCATGATATGCATGAAATTTACACTTTCACAGCCTTACACCTGAAATATTTCACATACGTGTGTTATAATCTACAACTTGAAGTAGGTTCAAAATAGTAAGCACCTTTGAAGTAAGTGATGCTTTGTCACTGAAACCATTAATACTTCATCACATGACTTTGAAGAATGAATGGAAAAAATTAAGTCATTTCTTCAAATAATTGGATAAAGGATGTGAATGAAGTATTTTAAGGACTTCAGCCAACAGTATGCTTTATTCACACCTAAACACTGTTGCTTAGCTTATGGGATGTCTTTTGCCTCAGAATGCAATAGGATCTTTATCCAATCAAATTGCAGGAAAGTTTGTACCTCTTCATGGGAGTTTTTTTAAGGAAATGTTGAATTCATTGCATGCAGCACCTCAGTTTCCAGCTTTATTCTGTTCGAACTGAATGAGAGTGATAGAAATTTCTAACCTGATTTATATGGACTAAAGGAAATTATCAGTATCTATTTAGAACATTTTACATAAGAACATGATACTTTATTTTAATTGTTAAGGTATTTAGGACAAATGATAGTTTGAAGCTCTTATTTGTTGTATAACTGTCTTATTGTATTTCGTTATTTGATTATAACTTCTGCTTATTGATACTTTCTCATTTTTTAAAGTACTGATCTAAGTTAAGACCTATATTATTCTTTAAATGGTTCTCTTATTAAATTGCACCAAACCAAATCTTGTAAAGTCCTGGCCTTTTTACAATCACAGGAGATTTTGATCAACTTCCGTTAAGGGTCTAAAAATGAAGAGAAATGCCTTTGGGTTTGAGGTTTTGCATCCTCTAATGAATATCCGACCCGGTTCTCAATATTAAAGGTGTTATGAAAAACTAAAGAAAGTGCCTGCTTTTCACGGAAGGAACATGTTGAAGTCAATAATGAAATCTTAAACTGATATGTATACGCTGTTATTGCAAAAAGCGAAGATTGGTAAGTGGATCTAGTTTATCATATATATAGCGTATACATCTGCATCAGATATGATTAAGGGGAACATTGCTGAATTCTAGCACTGGTGTATAGTGACATTGCAAAGGAATATCAATGGACGTATTTTATTACATTCCAATTGTACAGAAGGTATTCAACATTAGATATGTTTGGGGGAAAAGCTGAGGTCATGTCAAGTTTACTGTACTACCTCTTTGAGTTATTCAATATATATTCAATACAATGTTTTAATGAATAATACTCTCCTTTGTGATTTATTTATGAAATTGACATGGTCTTTCTCAGGTTAGCGTGGTCATTCGGTATGGTGTAATATTATCATTTGGTGAAATGAATTTTGATTTTCTGACATATTTCATGATAATACTTTTTTACAACTCTTTGGTTTAATGTTGGTGTTATGTTATATATTGTACACTATGTTATGCGAAAGTACTTTGACAAAAAAACCAAATGACTTGTGGTTTTTATTTTCATTCAGGGAGAGACATTTTTTAAAATTATTAATGTGGTTATTATTTTGCATTATTATGATGAATGCACGGCATTTCAGAGCGTTTGATATGAGTCACATTTGACGTTTTAATAACAAATTTCGTTTGCCATTAACAGTAGTATGTTTTTATTTAGTCAGAAATCATCAAATTTTCAACTTTAAAATAAGTTAAATTTATTCATTGATCGCCTTTGGGTATCGTGATAAAGTTTCAAAAAAATTAATCCTATAGCAGTGCATGCATTTTACGTCGGGTCCGCCTTCCAATTATACCAACTGGCATAACCACATACTGTCACTTGAACTCTTGACAGCGCCAGCACATTGCAATCTCTGTCAATTTCGGCTCTAATGAACATGGTAAAGAAATTATGTAACTTAACCCTGAGGCAAAGAAATTCTTTGTTGTTGGTATTTTTTTAATGACCTGCCTAGTTGGAAATAGTGAGATGAAGTGCTCTTTTAGAATCACCATATTTGCACATGATTGAGGGAAGAATGAAAACAAGAGGCCATAGCTTTTGAGCAATTTTGATATTTTCGGATTTGATAAGGTTACCTGCCTCTTGTTATTTTATGTGTTGAAGCGTGTTAGTAGTTGCTCAGTGGTGGTTCATAACGATGGTGTTTTGTTGTTTTAAGATTCAACATCTGCTCTCCTAAGAAACTTCCTTGATCTTTTATGGAACTTTCTACATACATGTACGAACTAGAAACTTTGTAGGAAATAGATGCTTTGTAATGTGTAGCAGTGTAAGATTTTATTGTATGTTTTTTTACTTTGCTATGTTTCAATCTTGTAAGGCTTGATTGATTCTGTCAAATTTGAAATGAACAAAGTTGCTACTGTTCTACTGACGAAAAGGAATTAGAACTGATTATTTCTCACAAATCCTTATGGCTTTGTCGTTGAAATGATCATGACATTTGATGCAAAGTACTCTCATTCATTCGAATCAAAATCGACCCTCTTTTATGAAAATTCACTTTATGTTATATAATAAGTGATGGAAATTTCTTCACAATATAAAGATTCCTCATGATAAATCAAATCAGCTATGTAAGAGAACTTTGATAAAGTTCTTCAGCGAGTACAATACGAGAAGTTAGTAATCTTCATTAGTAGTAGGCACAGCAATTCACTTCAAGAGACATTTTAACGGGAAGTCGCTAGGCGATTGAAAATCTTGAAAGAATCACTGCCAATTTGGTATGCATACGATCCGATTTAGCACTAAAATGTAACGCTTTCTTCAATAATTGCATCAAATGGGCTCCTTAAGGCATGTGATGCGACTTTTCAGTTTATTTGACTCTCAGTGGGAATCTAGGAGATTGTTACCGTGTGCACAGGATCTTGGATCTATTTTAGTGGATGGTCTTGATTATAAAGATTTAGTCAGTAGTAAAATAATTCCTTGATTTGGATGGTAATTGGATATTCAGGTGATAGGATGACTATAAAGATGATAATTATTTCGTCTGTTGAATGCAGTACAGATTCATGGTGTCATTTGTACAAAATGTGTTTTTCGTTACGATCATAAGGGGAATGAATGAGTGATCGAGTCATTCTTGATATGTCGATGTTATAACTGTTACACATTATATGCAATATTTGGTTCCAACTGACTTTAATAACCGAGGGACACTACTTTCTAACAAACTCATTTCATCTAACTGCTAATTAAGGTGCCTTTGACACGATTTCAGTCATTCCCCTAAGAGCAAGTCTCAAGTTCAATACTAATAAACACCTGACGGTCTCAGGCTGCTTTGCAATTGCCAATGATAACCAAGGGAGAATCTTATTTCAGAACACCTTCAACTCTGTGAATGCGAGGAAGGTCGTGTCAATAACGTGTTACAAACGATTTGTGCAGCAAAGATCTGTAATAAAAGAGTGTAATATCCTTATTTTCGAGTTTTAGTGTGAGAGTGAATTACTACAACTTTAAACAAACATTCAGTTCATCTCAGGCTGAAACCTCTTCCTCTCCAACATTATAAGTGAGCGGGAAAATTGCATCTCATTCACATTACTGCTGTTTTTAGCAGATGTCATTTCCTTATGTAAACACAGCTAGCTGGGACCAATATAGGATCTATTGTGGAATGATGTGCCTTTAGCAGAGATTTTGGGTAAAGTAGAAAAGGGCCAACTTTACTGCTGAAGCACGACGAAGAAAGATGGAGTTTTATCAATACTATATGTGACTGTAAAAGTTTAATTTAATAAAATCCTTTGATGATGGTTGTTTAAACATATTTCACTAATATGATAAAGAGAGATAATATGATTTGGGGTTACAAATTTATATGACAAATTTGCATTATTAAACAAATTTCTATTTTGCTGAAGTTTCGTTTTTGAGGATGATGATATAACTTAATGTAAAAGACATTGAGTAATGTATTACTTCAAATATATATGAGAATTTCCTTATACAAGTATAAAATTTTCACCTTTTTGAAAAGTCTAAAGGGTATCTGATATTATATTTGATATCATACATGTTGTATTCGAAATTGAAAGTACATTTCCAGAATAAGAAATAAAGCTTCAGTAAATTCTAGCTTATAGCACAAAAAGTTAAAGGATTTGGTATACAAATTTCTACGTTTGAACCTACACGACATGCCCTGTTTCGAATGATAACCAATATTGATGTTGTGTTCCTCCTATCATTTGCAGCCTCCACAATAGATGAATAACATTAAACAATTTGACCAATCATCCCCTTATTTGGTACCCTGCCTCTCTATTTCTTTTTTTTAACTTTTTTTCTTAGCAATAATTTTGGATTTTTGCGGTAGAGTCCATGTTAAGAGCATAATCCTGAAAACTATTTGCCCCATCGTAGCCATATCTGTTATACTGTCTCTCCATATCATAAATATAAACACCCTTATTGAAATCAAAATTAAAATTAAAGGCAACAATTTAGAAGCTTTTTTGATAGACATTTTTGAAAAAGATATTACATTGAGGACAGAAACGTAAACACCTTCCCTGCAAGGGTATAAAGATTAACACATCATGAGCGGAATTTCTAGGCAATTAAAAACAGCGATTATTCTTAATGGTATTTTTCTTAGGGCGCCCAAGCCATCTTCACGGAAATAAGACCCTGCCTGGCTCAAATTATTTTCAAAAAGCAACAAAAATCTTGCATGAAAAACGATGTCATAGTTTTTTCATCCCCCCATAATGGATGTGACGCACGTGAGGATTCACAGATTCACAGATTCACAGCATGTAGCTGTCGACATTTAAGCCATAATCTTCTAGTAGTGAATAGAATGCGGAGTAATTTCCCAGACCAAAGACAAATACAAATTACATATGCATTAATGTATGTTCATTTAGACACACCCACAGGTCTATAATTATTTTACTGGTGAATTCTTCTGAGAGGGAGATTAAAAATTATTGTTTGACAAAATGGAATGACATGAAGGTGTTCTATATTGCGTACATATTATATGTTTATCATGTTTTTGTCAAAATATGAAACACTTTTTCAGCAGACAATGGTACTTAAATGTTCAGCAATTAATGTAAATCAAGGAATTTTAGCTACATTTGGAATACTGATCTTGCATTATTTTTAAACTCTAAGTTCGATACCCGAATAAATGGAACGATTGTAAAGTCGTTAGCACTGTCTAAAGTGAATACATCTGAGATTCCCATCTACCCCTGCTTTGGGTCTAAATATGAAGAAAACTGCCCTTCGTAGTCAGCCTTCTATGATAAATATCCGCCCTTGTTCTAAATATGAGAGAGCAGTTAACAGGGAAGTTATATGTGAACCACAAATTTATTATGTTTTATGATACTGTTTAAATATAATGATATCCTCATCATAATTATCATTTTAATATTGCAGAAGTGGTTACTCAATGCTATTGCACGCCTAAAAAACTATTTGCATCTTCTTCTCAGGAAGCAAAAAACTACAGATTTCATAGCTAAGAATTAGGATTAATGGACTTGGTGATCCTGTGTCAGCTCATATGGTGACAAAGTGACAATTGATTATAAAAATTCTAGACAGCCTGATGACCTACAAAATTCAAGTTGCAGAGAATTTTCGTTAAAAAAACTTTTAAAAAGTACAACATTCATAGTCTTGAGGACTTTATACTATCCGGCAAATCATCTTCTCAATTGGTCAAAATTTTAGATGTACATTGATAATGACATTGTAAGGATAGATCTTAATTCAAATATAGTTCTTCCACATGACTGGTTGTTTGCAAGGAGAGAAAAGGATATAAAAACATCTGCTTCGACAAATCAAAAGATTGTATTCATGTTTTATACAGCTTTTACCTATTGGCCCTTAGCCAAGATTATCAAATCTTTCAATCTCACATTTGAGTGAAAAGCTCTTGTCATGAGGGTATTGGTTTATGCGACGAAAGCATATTAAGTGACATTCATTATGTTACTATGCCCGCATATTTTTATATCTGATTATCTTGGTAGTCAGATTGGCTGACATTTGTCAGGATTTTATGCAACGAAGTATTGATAGAAATCTTTATTTTATATCAACTTGTCTTACATAAATTTATTGAAGGGTATTTAAAATGATGATTTCAAATACATATATTACTTTTTTTAAGAACAACACTAACAGCGTATTGTCGATACAAAAGTTTTAAGGATGAGAGTAAATTTATAATTTATATTTGCACTAGAAAACGATAAAAACCAGATTGATTAGTGTTTTTTTGTTATAAATGACTTTTGTTATAACCATCAACTTTATGTAGGTTCAAAAATAGTTTGAATTTATAAAGTGAATGAATGGAACACATTCAGCCATTTCTTCAAATAATTCGATAACAGAACCAAGTTAAGTATTTCAAGGACTCCCCAAACCGTATGCTTTCTGCACATCAAGAAAATCGTGCTAAGCTCATAGACTCTCGCTCCAGGAAGCAAAAGGAACGGCCCTTTATCAATTTAGAGTATTTTTATTTAATCAAAAAGCAGAAAAGTATTGACTTCTTCACGTGTTGCATTTGAAGTAGATGAAGAATTCACAGTATGCATTTGATGAGTTTCCAGCTATTACTGTTCGAACTGAACATAGAATTTGCTAGCTTAATTGCTTTAGACTAATGGAATTACCATATTTAGACCAGACGCATAATATAATATATTAGTAAATGATCCTTTCTTTTAATTGTGAATTAATATAGGACAAATACTAATTTATAGCTATTATTTCTTGTATAACTGGATCATATCATGTAGTTAAGGGTAATTTGCAATACTTTTACTATTGTTCCGTTTTAATTATTGTCCTCAATTTTATCATTACTTCTGCTTATCAATTCGTTCTCATTATTATAAGTCACGATCTAGCTCTCACGAGACTTTTTATTCTTTAATCTGTTGTCTTATTTCATTACCACAAACCAAGGCCAAGCAAGGCATACAAGCGCATTGGTTATGGGTCCAGAAATGAAGAGAAATGTGCTGCACATAAAAGTAATATGTTGAAAAGTCAATAATGAAATCTGATATTGATATATATTCTAATATTGAAGAAGGCGAAGATTTGTTAATGGTTTAGTTTGTTATATGTATAACGTACATATATAGAACGTCATTTTACGAGTTCAATACAAACGAAAACATGCACTAGAATGACGTTCTATATTTATTACATACGCTTTTTTCGGTTTAATTTACTTCAAAATAAAGCCGAACACTGAAGAGTGTTTACGTGTTGTCTTGGCCTAAAGAAATTACTCCGCCAACCCTTTCACGAAATATTACGTCATCACATTTCTCCACCTATGACGTCACATGGCAAAAGCGTGCACACAAAAAGCAAGATATTTGTTCACATTAGAGTTTCTCGTTATCGTCTCGCAATAATTGAATTCTATCTTCAGGCTTCATGGTATCTATCTGTCCATCTTTTCAGTAATGCTAGTGCAAGGGTTTCCTTAAGAAAATGTGGTAAAATTGTGAAATATGTTATGCATAACTTAAGGGGAAATATTGTTGACAATAAAGACAAATGAACGTGTTTCTTAACTTTTCCCTTAATTGTTTTAGGATGAGAAATGTTTTTCTAATGCAAAGTTTATTATATATTCTAATTTTGTTTTGTTGTGTTTACTGCTCAGTATCACGGATGTGTGTCAAGGTTCAAATTGGAAGTTCTAATAACTCATTTTACTTAATGTTTTTATCACTAGTGTGTAAGTAGTAGATCATCATTTTAACAACATTTACATGATCAAATTATTTTTCTTCATTGCCTTTTGAATCTCGTGGGCTTTTTTGGACTTCTAACTGTGTGGATACATCCTACAGCGATTCCACATTTCAGTTACTTTCCACTACCATCTTATTCGATCATCACTTGAACTCGTCACAGCGTCAACACATTGCAATCTCTGTCAATTTCGGCTCTAATGAGCTCGGTATCGAATTTATGTAAACCCGCAGGCAAAAAACCTTCTTTGTAACTCTTTTTTTAATGACGTGCCTCATTGGAAATAGTGAGATAACATGCTGTTTTCGAGGTGATTAAAATCTTTTTAGGGAAAGTATGGAAAAGAAGACTTAACTTGATGAGCTGTCTCTTGTTTTTGTTTTTTTTCTGTATTTGAATGAGTATTGTAGGTCTAATTTCACTACATACCACTATAAAAAAATAACTTGGTAAAAGGATTGATAATAATGCTATAAATGATACGATCATGCCGTTGCTATCTTATAAGGCTCTATCAAATTTGAAATGTACACAAAGGTATCTATGGAAGGAAACCAATTCAATATGTTTATCTTACGTTAATCTTATAGCATTGAAACTGCATCTGATGCAGTATTTTTATGACTTTTGAATCAAAATCAACCCTCTAACTGAAATTCACTTTATTATTATTGAATAAATGTGGAAATATGTTTCACAATCAAAAGATTACTGATGATAAATTAAATAAGCTCTGTTGAAAACGTTGACAATTGTCCTTCAGGAAGTACAATGAGCAGAAGTTTAGTAAATCATCATTTGCCTCAAAAGTAATTCACCTCAAGAGACATTCACTTGGAAAGTCTGAGAAGATTCCCGAAAAGCGCAAAAGAATTTCTGCCAATTTGGTCGGCATATAATGCAATATAGTTGTGAAATATAATGCTCACTTCAATAATTGCATCAATTGGGCTACTTAGAGGTAATGTGATGCGACTTTTCAGTTTTATTTGACTCTGAGTGAGAATCTGTGAGAATAATACGGCGCGCACCGGAAGGATCATAGATCGATTGAAGTGGATTGCCTTGATTATACAGATTTTGTTGCCAGGAGCAAAAGAATTTCTTGATTTCATTGAGAGTGGGATATGGAGGTGAACAGATGACTATGCGATTGATCATTATTTCGTCTGGGTGATGTAGTAAAAATTAATCTGTTCATTACCGCAAGATGTGTTTATTCGTTTCAATATGAATCATCAATAGAACATAAAATTACGATGATAAGGCGAATAACATGGTTGAATGCCTTCATTATAGCAAATCATTAAACCCTAAAATGTTGATTGATTGCAAAATGTCATGTGTTCTTCTTCAAGATAATATAGGAGATTATCACCCTTTTGCCACAGTGTTACTTGTTAATAGCAAAGGGTTTACTGTTATTATTAAAACCTGTACATATTTTAGAATGTAAATGCAATGTATTTCTCTCTTGGGGTGCTCCACCTGTCTATAATTATCAGATCCTGTTGATTTAAGCGCAATAGAAAAATATCAACAATTGAGAAGGGTAAGTTTCTTTAATGCTTTTGAGCGAAAAGTAGTGATATCTTATGCAAAGGGCTCATATTTTGTTCTGTATATACTTCATCAAATTGTTAGGATCTCGCATGGTATTTTTCTATGTTTTAAGTTGCTTTTTTAAGAAGAACTTATGCTGAAATGTGCAAAAGCACCCTCGATCCAACAAACAGTAGAAGAGATGCGTGTGTGGTGAATTATGATATGTCCAAAGTAGCTCATGCACGATTGAGTGATTGAATCTTTCTCGATCTGTCAATATGATAACTGTACCACATTTTATGCAATCCGCCACCGCCACTGACTTAAATAGCTGACTGACACTACTCTCAAGACAACTCATTTCATCCTAATGATAATAAAGGTCTCTCTGACATGAGTCCAGTCCTATTCCCCTAAGAGCAAGTCTCAAGATCAATACTAATAAACACCTGACGGTCTCAGGCGCCACTGGTACGGCAATGATAGACAAGGGTGAAGCTTATTTTGGATTACTCTCTATTCTGTGAAGGCGATGCAGGATGTGAGAACAGTACTGTGTCAATAGCGTATTCTGTTCTGGGGGCTTTTACAAACGATTCGCGCGGCGAGAATGTGTATTAAAAGAGTTTAATACCCTTATTCGAGGTTTAAGTATGAGAGTGAATTACTACAACATTAGACAAACACTCGGTTCATCTCAGGCTGAAAGCTGTCCCTCTTCAACATTATTAGTCGGCGGGAAAATTGCATTTTATTCGCGGTACTGTTGTCTTTGGAGGATGTCATTTCCGTATGTAAACACAGCTTGCTGGTAGCCCTTATAAAAATCTATTGTGGAACGTTGTGCCAGTAAAATATACTTAGGGTTGATTAGAAAGGGGTCTTGCTTTACAAACTTTACTTCTCAAGCACGACTAAGAAAAATGGAGTTTTAAACAACTTTATACTTAATCAATACTTAAAACTTATCTGCCTAATAAAAACGGTTTTGCGTTCTAAACAGCTACGGAACTTTATGACACTAGAGCACACCAGTATTTAGTATAGCTGCATTCCAAAGGTTTGTTCACATAACTGCATATCCTAGTGCAAATATCATGTAATTTGGCATGTCTTTGAGGAATCGTAGCATTCCGAGAAAGAAACGAATATTTTTAAATTTTCAATTCAGAAATGGAAATCCATTGCACCTTAACGCATTTTTTTTTTTTTATTGAAGATCAAACTAAATAGAAATTACAAAATATGTTGCACTAAGATACCGTACAGGCACGTAGCACCAATGTCGAGAGTGGGGGACTGAAATTAGGGATAAATACGGGCATTTAAAGTTCACGTCACGTTCTCAATCCGCAGAAAAGGGTCAGATGCCTCATGAAAGTTATAATATTCTATTTTTTCATACGAACATTGAAATAAAGAGAGAAAAAAGTTTTTTCCCTAAAATAAGCCCCCCCCCCCCCCCCCCTAGAAAACATGTTCGTATTCAGGCTATAAAAAAGACTTGAAGTATTTCATTTAGATTAATAATACATAAGGTATGCATGAACTGCATAATGTGGTATCGGCAATTTTCAGATTTTGCATACAATCTTGTCGACCAAAACGGCATCTATGCTTACATTGTGTTTTGAGAAATGCCTGGAGTTACAAGTTAACCTAAGCTAAATGATTACGGTATATACAAAAGTTGAACATAATCCACGATCAACAACTCTGATGAGCACACTATCGACGCATATTTAACATTCCTCTGTGACTTCGGTCACTTTTTCATTATTAATTGCAGGTTAATCTTGAAAAAGCAACGTGTACTTTTGTATGAATATAATGTTAAAGTGACTACATAAGTCCTCATATGCCACGATTGCAAATTTTAGGCAAAATAACACATGCCATAGTACCCTGAAACTAATATGATAAACCTGAGAGATGTCGG
This sequence comes from Phorcus lineatus, assembly GCA_921293015.1. NCBI lineage: Eukaryota > Metazoa > Mollusca > Gastropoda > Trochida > Trochidae > Phorcus > Phorcus lineatus. The sequence goes on from OV121093.1 coordinate 15,827,439, forward strand.
TTCATTTCAAACATTTAATGAAGAGTTTTAAGAAGGATAATCATATTTTGTGAATAAATTTGGATGACAAATCGATGTTAGCTTCAGCAAATATTACACATATATGTATTAAAAAATGAGAGGGAATAAAGTACATAAGCATGGGCTAATGTTCTTATCCCGTTTGACAAATATATGTGGAAACGCTTTTTGTAGACAAGTCTACATGTACATATCTGTAAAATGGCTTATGATATTTTGTCCTAAAGCTATTATTAAATTGTGTTAATGATTATTTAAAAGGATTTGTATGTGGTCGCTACTTTCCTGATTCAAAACCAGTCTTTCTTTTGTCATTTTAAAGCGAAAATACGTATGTTTAGGGATCAGATGAAATTACAAGCGAATTACTTTAAAGTATTGCAGCTTTCCAATTATCCCATTGATGTGTCGTTTTGTAATTGGCACATTCTTTGTGATGCATAAATATTTTTAAAAATCGATATCCCGTTCGAAGTTTATAACTACAATTTAGACTCCATTACATGTAAGGCGATCGTATAATGTGACGTGTTCTCAACATGATATAACTGACCTCCTTCAGTGAAAAACCTACTATAAGTAAACATTTTTAGCAAGTTTGGTTGGAATTTTTTGTCAAAACGCGGATGTTATGTGAAGTCTCACTTGTTGTGACGAGAGCATAGTGGTTGACGTTGTAACGAAGTGGCATATTTAAAATCCTTTTTCATGCAAAAACGAATAAATAATATGTGAAAAAATCATTGTAAAAAATATATAAAATGTGAAACATCATATGCCTTTTATACTTATAAGTAAAAAATCTTTTTGTTCCAAATCCCATTTAAATGTTGCTTTGAATGTGTTCTAAACACCGTTTTTGTGAAACCATATGCTCCAAAAACAAACGAAAAAGTTTATATCCGTTTTTTTTTGTTGCTGTAACCAATTCCACAAAAATGTTGATATGGAAAAGGTGTTGCAATTTTTCAAATGTTTTTAAATAACTCCAACATTCTCCAAATAACTTTATCGTTTCTTTGTTTTGAGGATGTTATTTGAAATTTGAAAAAGAAATAGTAGTATGTGTCATGTGCAAAAGGAACACAGATAATCCAAATGCATTAAAATAGACATCTGTTTCGTAACAAAAGATGTATAATCAGAAAACGTTCCATAATGACCTTGTTATCTTAGTATCTGAGTACACCGTTTTTCCGCATATGTAAGGCACTTTACAAATGTGAAGATAATGGTTCTGTAATTTATGTAATATACACTCATGAAACAAAATCAAGCAACACCCTAATTTTTAATCTTGAAGCATCATTTGGATCGCGTATGACCTATAGAATATTCTAATATTAAGATCGGGTTCGAATTTACATCTGTAGTTGATTTTATGAAGTAAAGCTTTAAAAGCAGGTAAATAGGAATCACTTTTACATTATGGATAATAATGAGAATAATGAGATTTTGTCTTTAAATAAATTGATATATCATGGTTACCTGTAAATATTAATCTCCCTTGCATATTATGCCTATACTTGTTTCAGAATCACATTTTGAATTCTCCCCTAACAGAGGTAGCTCCGTCATAAATTATTATACAACCTCTGTCTTAATAAGAAGGTTTCTCGGGGACGAAGTGTAGAACGCTGATTGGATGCAATCGAAGCTAATTGTGTAATCAGCGACGCCGTTCAAAAGTTATCATTTAAATCGCCTAAGTCATTTCCGGAAGCTATACAAAATCTAAACTTTATTCGAATACGCACCTTGCACTTTAAGTCGTCGTTACATAACCCATACGCCTCATATGGCGATTGCATCATTTCATAGGCCTATGTGACAGCAAATATGATATTCATGAAGTCGGTGTTTTCATTGGCTGAAATATTGCCAGGTGGTTTAAGTTGTAAAATTGTCCCGCTAGGGGAAACTGCCTGAAGCCCGAGAAATCTTCGTATTAAGACAAGGTTGTATAGGAAGTTATGACGGAGTTACCTCTGTTGGGAGAGAATGCACATTTTGTTGTTTTTTAACTTTATCAGTAATAATAGATTAATAATTCAAATATGTTTAGATAGCCTTTTAGTCAAGTTTTCTCGAGATAAATATTGGATTCTTAGAAAATCTGAAGCAGCCTATGCATCCCATGGCGAATCCTCCTTTCAATTACCTTGCATGACAATAAACTGTCACTTGAACTCACCACAGCGACAACCCTATTCAATCTCTCTCAATTTCGGTTTTAATAAGTGTGATATTGAAATGATGTAACGCAACCCGAGGACAAGACGTTCTTATTAACTCACTGTTTCCACATGAGCTGTTTCAAAGGAACCATCCGTATTGCATGACGCCTTTGAAATAATAAAAACATGGACATATTTTCAACTGTTTTGAAAAAATATTTTTAAAAGTGGAAAAGAAAAAACGCAATATTCGAAAGAGATCATGTTTTCATCGGGTATAATGAAAGTTCCCAAATTACATGTTAGTAATGCGACTAAGATAATGAAATTATGTTTTTCATATTTAAGAGCCATTGTCTTGGGGTAAGTTTTTCCAAACTTGAGTAATGATGTTTTGTTTACGACAACAGTTATTAGTTTTTTGGTACTTATACATACGTGTATATATACATGTAGATGATGAAGAATGTATAGTGCTTGAAAATTTATGTAACTAGTGTCTATTGAAAAGGTGCGTGTGGTTTCAGCACGAATATACGGGTGTTGTTAGGCTATCATCGAATTTATTTAAAATACCCCTTATATTCATGTTTAAGATATACATGTCTAACTAACTAGTTAATGTTAATAATTAGTGTTAAATTGTACAATGATTATAACCTCTTGATGTTGTGTATGGGTGTATAGGCGATGTCTTCGCACGTTCTGACGTTATCCGAACCAGCTAATCAAAAAGACTATGACAAAAGCTTTCAGTGTTAGTATTTATTGACAAGTTAACCATTCATTTAACTTGATCGCCATCATTCTTTTGAACGAGATGATGTAATTGGTCCGTTTATGACTAGGGCTCTCTTTGCTAAACTAGTGGCTAAACGTGCCAGAATCGAGGTTGTTTTCGTTGTTGAGATGAAACCATTTACTCCACGGAGCACAGTCTTCCAATGTCCGGCTCATATGTATCAATACAATCTGTTAATTGGAATGTTTATATTATTTGTATCAATAGAATTAGGCTTCGGCACTTACATAGAATTGTCAAAATTTCATTGCAAATTAAGAAGCGTCATATATTGGCATTATTGGATAAATAAGTGAGGTGTTTAATGAAAACCACCTAAAAAGCATGTAAAAACGGAGAGTATCTTTCATATCATTTGCTTGAATGTTGGAGTGATTCATTATTAGTTGCAAAAGTTGTTCACTTCAAATGACAATAAAAAGACATCCTGTGCAATTCATTGCAAGAATTATTGCCAATTTCGTGGCATACTAGTTGAACCACACTATATTACCTTCTGTGATACTTGCATCAGAGATGATGTAACGCTCAGTACGCTTAGCACCTTTGTTAGAAAACCATGGTGGAACCTTGTGCTCTCAGAAACTTTAGGTCTCAATAGAAGATGGACTTGGATTGAAAACGTCAACACTCAAAGTTAAAAAATCCTACGTATATTTTTTAAATGACAAATTTATACTTCAAACATATCTGACTTAAAAAAGACTTGTGTTCAAAGCAGGCAGCAAACTTAAATAGACTTTACATTTGAAAAACTCAAAGACGCGGATTTTTATAAATAATTATATGAAAGATTGGTTTCTTTTGAAATAAACATTAAATTTGAAATGTTAATTGGTCAGCGTGACTAAGGCATTTATTTTCGCTCTTTTAAAGTGAAAATATCAAATTAAATTCCAAATTGAATTAAGTATATCTAATTTCTTTTGAAAAATAAATATAGTCTATCATGTCGGTATGAGGAACTTTTAAATTTTTTTCATGAAAAGTTAATGAACATATTTTCAACCTAAAAGTGTTATTACATTTTTCAAATCATGATATAATTTCTGTTTAATATTGTATAAAATTGAAAAAATTGAACTACTACAACAATATTCCTTAGCCAAATCCTTAAATGCTACCATATATTTCTATACATATATGTTGCATTAAAAGGATCTAACCTAATAACCCTAAGCACTGGCTTTCGATGAATTACGTGTGATCTCCATCAGCTTCCGTTATGGGTCTGGAAATGAAGAGAACTGCCCAAGGGTCTGAGGTCTCACCACCTCCAATAAATATCCTCTCCTATTCTTAATATGAATGTGATAAGATGAACTAAGCACGGAACCAGATGCACCGGAGAAGTAACTGTCAGAGAGCGCCGTGGTGAAGTTGCTGTGGGATTGCTTATTGAATTTGATACTGATATATATGCTGATATCACAAAAGAGAGAGATTAGTCGATAAATGGCGTATATCATCTGCCTGGAATACAGAAAGAGTCCGGTATTGGATATGATTAAGTAGAACAGTGTTAGTGTTATGTCAAGCCGACTGAACGAACAAGGCTTTCTTTAAATGTTGTCAAATTGGTGTTGATCAGTAAAAATGTACCTTTAGTTACCTAAATTGTAAAGAGTGTAAATTGATTTTTGAAACTTATAATCGGTACTTTGTTTTCTGTTTTCACGTCTTTGCAATGATAAGAATTTGTTATAATATATTTTGACTATCCTTTTATAATTTATCATTATGATAAGAATTAGAAAAATGACTTTTTTTGTCATAAACTTTCTCTAACAGCACTATCTTTAACATTCATTGATGGCATGTTACCCGGTCCATATCTCAGTTGAGCGCTATCAGTGGAGTGCAGCAACATCGGGGGTAACTCGCTGGATGGGTTGGTCAACTGCGTCATCGCTTGGAAAACTTGGAGTTTGAAGTGTGTCTTCTAAATTATTGTCTATTACAAGACTCAGTTTAGACACTGTAAATACTTATATATGTATAACATATATTTGATATTTTAAATTCGTAATGTCTCTGAATTGAGATAATGAAAATACATGCTCTTACTATATTTGACATACTCATTGGATGTCTTAACGGACGAACGAATAAAATGAAACAAGCTTCAAAGAACAGACAGAACACACGATGGCTTTGTGTTCTTGGCCCGGTAAAATGTAACCTGATAATTAAAAGAAACGTGTTTTGTCTTTGATATGAAGTATCTTCTTCACGCAAGCTGGGAAACCAATCAGAAACCAGGAAATAATGTGCACCCTCCTTTGATGCACTTGCCGGAAATTAAAACGTCATTGCATGTCGCAGTCAATTCATATTTTAATGTCTCGTAAAGAAATGGAGTTTACGTTGGACAATAGTTGCATTTTTTTTACCTCTGTCTATTCCATAAGTTGAAGTCCAGGTATGCCTTCCGATAGTAGTACTTATATTTGTGCTCTTACATACTTCAGAACTATTTTCATCGTTTGTTTAACAGAGCATTTTCTCATAATGCATATTCGGGCATGTGATTTCAGCACCATTCGAAAAGCTTGCATTTAAAGGTTGTAGTTTTTTTAGAGGTCACCAGACAGAAACTTGAAATGGTTGTTCACACTTAAATGAGCGCATGGCTATTTCGCTTGATTTAGGACTGCTTATTCCATTGTGATTGTACTTCTTGCTATGTTCATCTTTTTAGAATTTAGAATTTCTATTTGTTTGTCACAGGAGACAGGTTTTTAAACCTTTTGACTACAATATCTTGATCTGGTATCATACCACAATCTTAAGTCTTTACAGAAATTTCTGTTTTTGAAAAGTTAGATTCGTAATCGCACAAACTAAACATATGCAAAATATACATTCTTGATTGGTCGAGAGCAGATACTGGTATGCAAAAGGACTATGACATGTCTCGAGTATCTCATAAAGCGATTGACGGGGTAAAAGCATTTACTATATATCAAGATGATAACTATTTTAATGCAATCTTCCGGCGACACTTGTATTCAACAGCTGAGTGACACTATTCTCCGAAAACTTATTTCATCTGACTGTTATTAATGGGCCTTTTTAAACGATTCTTCCTATATTTCCCTCAGAGCAAGTCTCAAGTTCAATTCTAATAAACGCCCGACGGTCTCAACCACTATCGGTGTCTCAATGGTAGACACTCTGACAACGGTGCTACTTATTTCGGATTACATTCTATACCGTGAAAGCATAGCCGGATGTGAGAACAGTGATGTTGCAATAGCGTATTTAGTTAATGGCGCTTCTATTCATATGTCCTTAAGGCCATTTATGACAAATTTTAGTTCAAGGATAGTCTTTATACAACTGTAAAAAAAAACTCTTGGCTCATCTCAAGCAGAAACCTCTAACTGACTCTAGATGGTACCTATAAGTATTCATACCAATCCATATAAAACATAAAGAAGGTACGAAACAGGTTAACCATCTTGGAACTCGCCCTATCCCGGAATGAAAACTGGGATTCGTCTGAAAACTTGATAAAGCGCATTTGAGCCAAATAACTATTTCTTAAGGAGGAATCAAAGATGGCTAATTTTGTCGTACCTTCTACCATAGTATCTTCCTTATCACCACTGTCATATAACAATAAGGTAATAATAGACAAATTAGAGCTTTATAGTTGCGTGTTGTGCTCTTTAACAATGTATTAGTTGAATAGAACAGGGTTTATCTTTTTTTACATTGATTTCAGGCGAACAACAAATAATAAAGAAGTTTTTAAGATCTTGGAGGTCTTTAATACTTGAAACATGATTGGCATTTATAACTGTTTTGTTTTCAAACTAACCAGAGAACTTTAACTGAATTTACATTTGACAAAAATAAATGCTGGTCTTTTTAAACATTTTACTTTTCAGTTATTTACATTTGGCATTAACATTAAATTTGAAATAGCAAACATGGAGAGCATGAATCGAACAGAATTATTTTTTTTAAAAACCCACAGAATTACAATTTTACTTTGAATTAGGAAACAAATAGAACCTAATCTATTCATTTGAAACATATATTTAAACTTAACAATTACGGGGCATCTAAACGTTATAAAAATAAGTTATGTAATCTCTTTATACTTTTTATCATTAATCTCTATTCAAACGCATGGCTTTTACTAAAAATCATAGTTCTAAGACTAGATTCAGATAGCATCTCTATGTTGCTGTGTGCGGTGCATTATAAAATAAGGAACAAAACTTGTTCCATCAACTTTTTATTTATTACGATGTGAACATGTTATGATAAAATTCAAGGAAAAGGAATTCATATAAGAACTTCCGTGATGACGTCATTCCAATAAGGTATTCACCCATCTTTAGAAAAATGTTATTCACTCAAACTCCAGAGTATCTATGCATTTGATGATGATAATAGTTGGACATTCATATGGCTACTTTTCCACGTACCATTACATACTGAAAGCGCTAGCGACATCATTACCCTGAGGGAAGTGTCCTTTCAAAGCAGCTACTTACTACTGAACCCGACCGTGTAGATCCGTACATCCCTGTTCTCAGATACCCATCTAACACCTGGGTAGACTGAGTGAAATGTGAATCAAGTGCCTTGCCCAAAGAGACACCACAGTTTGGGAACTAGGTCACAAAGTTTTGGTGTCTCCATGAGGATTCGAACCCTCGCTCTTGGCCTTAGAGACTAGCGTGCTAACCACCTCACCACTGTGCTCTACTATGATGTTTTATCTATATTGAGTGCCAGCGTTTGTTTGCAATTAACATATCCAATGAGAGGATAAATTTCATTCTGGGAAGAATTAGACACTTTTATCCTTTTTCGTATTTAAACTTATTCTTCTGGTTAAATTTATGTTGTCACACGCCCCGAAAATGTTCCACTGTTTTTTGCAATTTTGTTTTGGAAGAAATTGCTTTTTTAGTAACAAGCGCTCTGAGGTGATGCAGAACACAAAATAAACATCGTCGTGTCAGTCAAGCAGTTGACATCTAAATTTGTCACTGTAATTCTACGGCGGTACTGTACGATTCAAGAATTATATAGAAATATATAACATAATATCATAATCTGTTATCAAAGTAAACTTTATATTTCTGGCAACTTTTGTTTGCTTTCATCTTCATTTGTCATACGGGATCGACTTTTCCAACCTTTTAGCAGCAATCTTGTCTTGAAATTGTCTGAACAGATATAAAACTTATTTTTTTCCGAATTTGTTAGTAATTCCTTAACAATGTTGAAAGAATTTAACATGATGCAGGTGTCATTATACTAGTTATGAAAATTTTAAAAAAATGATGTAATGATTAAATATAATGTTATTTCATATGTTAATTTTGTTACGTTGAGCATGTTAACATACTGTAACAATATATACCTTAACTTACTTCAGGAGAATAATGGCTAATGTACCTTTCAAATATATACTCATAGTCGGGACTACTTGTAATGACATGATATATACAATCAGTATGACATAATATATAGAATAAGTCAATCATATTCAAGGGTTGATTTTTTCAATATATGTAATACGCATATCCTTCATTCAATATTCATATATAAACATGTATTTTGAAAATATTTGTTTTCTAATGAATCGATGATGTTTATATTTTAGACTCTTGTCGCTCTAAAAGACAAATATTCAAATTCAATTCCAAATACCTCAAAGTAAAGACAGATATCACGATTACATATTGTTTCAATATAACAATTACTCATTAGTTTCCCGCACATAAGGATAAATGTAATTGAACATTTCATATAAAATACCAAATAATTCGTGGTTTTATAACATCACAGGGTCAATACTGAAATCTGAGAAAAGAATTCCCTTTCATTAGATTTTAGTACAGTCAGTTCCAGCCTGATCGCTTAGGGAAACTCTTTTCTTTTTCTTATCAAGCAAAACCTGCACGCAATTCATGCTGTTTAACCAATCAGAGACCGATAAACCATTGACCCCCTCCAGTGAAGCACTAACCGGAAATGAAGAAATCACAGCATGGCGCTGTCGATTTAGATTTTGTATGTTTAGCTTTCGAACTGAGGGTTGATCTAGCTTGATTCGCATTTTAATTGGTATGAACATTTAGTTGCATTTTCATTACATCGTCTTTGTGATAGAAATTGTTCCATTCATATATGTTATTATGCTCTTAGATATCAACTATATTTCTTTAAGAATGTTATTATTTAATCATTATAACTTCATATTTGATCATACGAATATCATTTAATCACAGCTTCTGTATTCAAATCCGAATACAAGGTTACTTGAATCCCTGTAGTACTTGAAACATCTGGAGATTGCTATCATTTTGTGAGAGAACTTTTCAAATATAAAGAATGTCATTGACTGAATTAACATCTTCTAAAGTCTGTTCTGTCTGGTCTACTTGTACCAGCACTTCCAAGTTCCTTCCCTTCTAATCACGCCTGAGATGTGCTGGCATCAGCTTTGATTCCCCTTCTGATAAGTTTCTTGAGTTGAGTGATTTCGTCTGGGAATTGCTCCAGTGTCGAGGCCACTTCACCTCACATAAATATCAGAATCGAGACTGTCAGGTGGCTCTGTTGTGTGAACTAATGGAACAATTGGGGAGGAGGGTCTGTCAGGGTCTGGAGATTTAAAACTGTCCCTCTGTATGATATTCATATGGACCGTTATAAGACATCTGGTAAATGAATCTAGTCTCTCCGCCCTCTTATGAAATAATATGGACTGTAATATGGCTTCTGATAAAGACACACCAAAATGAGGTTATCCAATATTGATAAATAAACGTATACCTAGATTTCATTATAGGTGTGAGTGTCAATCATTCCCTAATAAGGTTAATATTTCTTTTAGTTTGTATATCAATTATAATCCGGCATTTTTGTTGTTATTTTAATCAATCTGGCATCCGATGTTAACGTATATTGATTATATCTTTATTCCTAGTATCGATAAACTGTTTTTTTATAGTAATGTGACGAAATAAGTAATTTAAGTTTTTTTAAAAGGTTGTAGACTAGGAAACATGTAGACGGTTATGTTTGAAATGAAATTGGTTATACGAGCATTAGTCATGCACGCTAAACTCATTTTTCTTTATCAAAAATTTTACTTGGCTTTATCAAAATTAAAACATGAAACATTTTCTTCATCTAATTATGATTTAACTGCAACTGCTTATAGATCCTTATTGATTCTTTACTTTGAATTCTTTTTCAATGGCAGCTGTGACTGCTGGACACTTGACAAGAAACATTTGTCATGTTTTATTATTAAAGCACTGCTTCTCTTGATTTTATCTACTTTTAAGTAATAACAATTTGGATAATTATTTTTATCTAAGGCGAAGATTGTAATGCGTTTCTGAGTCCTTTTTTTAAACTCTTAAGCAGTGTATGCATTCTACAGCGACTTGTCCATCCAATTACTCTATCTGACATCGTCACATTTTGTTACTTGAATTTTTAACAGTGTCACCCCCTTGCAAGCCATGTCAAGTTCGGCTTTAACGAAGGCAATATATTTAACTTAGGTAAGATATCCAAGAGGCAAAGGCTGATTTTGTAACTCCTTGTTCCTGAATGACATACCTAATTGAGCCAGGTTAGATAAGTGGATTGAAAAGGATGACATATTTGTGATAGATTGAAGAATTGTTGGAAAAGAGAAATTAACTCTGAAAGAGTTGAAATTTGTACTATGAATGGTTAGATGCTATTTATCAGTCCCATTTTGGGTCACATATTGCATTCATCAGAGTCTTATATGTAAAACAATATATGGTAAACACATTTGATAAGAGTTTCCATACAGGCAAATTTAACATGATAAATACATCATATAATTATCTTAATGGGACATATTTGAAGAAATTCTGTCTTTCCTTTGTTGCTTAGAATACAAATTTACAAAGATTTCTCAAGAGTATGTCTTTTGACATGAAAATGTGTATTGATGTATCTCGAGTTTGATATTCCTCCAAACATATGTTGAAATAAGTTTACTTTTCAGATTATGATATTAATATTCAATGTTTGGGACGGTGCAGAATGGACGCAATGTCTCTGATCTAGGAATCCTGCTCGATTCAATTAGAAAATCATGATTTGAACAGTAACATTGAATGAAATTGATAAGATACACTATACCAAACTACTTTAATTTGTGGTGAACAAAACTAGACCTTCTCAATTAAAACTAATTTTACTGTACTCTTGCAGCTCTCTTCGAAAGACAATCAAACATGGCGTTGTTGGCATTTCCTGACATTTTTGATATCTTTAATTACGATTGAACATTAGTCCATTTCTTGTAACATTGAGCGAAATATTTTAGTGATGCGACTTTTCAGGTTTTCTTTAAATGACAGTCGTTTTGAGTAATCTGGCATGTATCGAATGATCGTTACTCTATTTAAATGGTTCATGTCTATATAATTCCATGCCTGTTGAATTATTGTTTTAAAAAAATAGATTGCAACGGTTTGATCGGAAATTGAAATTTTTCGGGAAATACATGACAATAATCTTAATCAATATTTAATCTGGTGATCTGCGTAATGAAAATATGGTAATGGTCGTTTAATGAGTTTATTCACTTCGGGAAGTCATCATTCATGATGAATAGATAAAAACATTGTTGTTTGACTTCGTCTTGACACGTTATTGAAAAGGCACGTGATGAATGTGAAAATAACTTGCGCATTCGCATTATCGCCCTTTTCTTGTCCATGTATTTAATATTGCATGCAGTTGTGTTAGTGCTTTGAAACTTTCAGTGGTTTTAAGAAGGGATCAAAAAGGTACCGAATTGTTCACATAAGCCGATGTGGATTCTGTCTTAAATGTTAACACTTTCGATCATGCAAGGCGCTCAGAAAATTGTTTCGGAAATAAATATTTTAATTATCAAACATTACATTATCAAAAACACGTTAACTTGTTTTCGTAGGGATATCATCAACCTATTAAAGAATAAACAGCTGGTAATTGCATGTGATTCAATTTTTTCTATGACTAATGGTAATCATGTTATGGAAAATGTTTTAATCTGAGAGTGGCTACTTTACTGGACTGTACTGAAGACCTGCAATAGACATCTTTATTCCAACACGCCCTGGAGCTGTTACATGTTTCAAACAACTTTGGTGTGACCAAAGTTACCTATGAACCAATGACCCGATAAATCATTCTCCCATTAAAAATAAAGGTCTCTTTGACAGGATTCGACTGACGCGTGATTTAATAATGTCCGTTAAGAAAAAAATAAAGCTTTTTTTTTTATTTGTGCCAAGTTAATACTTCAAACATATCTAAATTTAAAAGGTTTCGTGTCCAAAGCTGCCACGAAACTTAGATAGTATTTATATTTGAAAACCTCTTAACTCTGTCTCGCCATAATGTTTAAGTTTAAGGCAATAGGAAACATGAAGACCAAATTTCAACAATCAGATACGCGTGAGAATCATATTTCTGTAATACCAATGCATAGCATTCGACCTATCGTAAATGAAAAATATTTGGATTTTAATTCTTATATAAAGTCGATAAAGCTCTAGTTAGTTTCATCACGATTAATTCGTTTACAATGCATTCATGAATACACTGTTTATTTCTTCACATTTCGAAACTTTTCCTTGGTCAACCCTGTTTATATAACATGCTTTTGGAAGTTATCGCTTTTCACTGACAGGAGCTATGCATCGAATCCCACGATACATGATAAGCATCAACCTGTCCAACAAGCATTTGACATCTCAATTTGTCGATGTCATTTTTCAACGAATCTGCATAAATCACAGGATTAGGTCGGATTTCAAACAACTTCTCAAAGGCAAATGGATATTCTTGTCAATCCATGTCTGCTTTATGTTTCAAGCAGGCGAATTTTGCGGATCTTAAAATTTGTTATTTTCGTCTGTAAAAATGCCTGATAATTTGAAGTGACGACAATAGTTAATGCCTGCATCACAGAATATTTTCTGATAATAACGTTTCGTAAAGTTTAAGTTTGAATGTTTACAAAACTATCTGTGAAATTCAATAATATCCTCTTCATATGATTAATCGTAGGCAATTTTTAAACTTACTTGTAAAAATGTTTATGGACTCTAAACGTAATTGCAAAGAACATACGCAGTTGATGTCTATATAAAAAACGTCCTTTCATTAAGGCCTTACACCTCTGAATGAAAATACATATCAAAACTCATATTTTCACTAAATTTTTAATTCAGATTTCCTCTTCTGACAAATTAATTTAAAAAAATGTAATACTTAAAGAAAACTTACACATCACAGGGAAGCTTTGTTATATAGCCACAGTCAATACTAACTGACAGCTCAAAGAAATTATTCCCTCTTTTATATACAGTAATAAGAGTGGAATAAGATTTTCCTCCAAATAGAGAGCATGAAAGACTTACCCCCTACATCATTTATTTGCCGGAAATGGAGAAGTCACAGCATGTTGCTGTCATTTTGTATGACTGGTTAACCTATTGAATGTCTCGGTTAATGTGATTTTATCTATATCATGGATAAGTAAGTGACTTAATCTCCTACTGATCATATAGAATATTTCACCATAGCTTCTCCATTAAAAAACTCGATGTAATGTCAACGAACTTGCTAAACATTTGATCTTTATAAATTATAAAAATAATTAATGGTAATGAATGGAGGAATTACTTCTTAGCCTATCACATCATTAACTCGTCCCATCACTTTCAAAAATAAATCCGAACACATCTCACTTATCATCGAATGGAGCACCTCTTTTTGTACTTAATTCATTAAATAGACCTGATTTAACCACACACTCCACTCCCCAGATCATGAGAAAAATATCGATGTTACCTGTCAATTATGATAATTATGGTGAAAGGATATGACGCAAACTTTTAGCTACAAAGAAATCTGGCAGTTATTAAAAGGAGTTGGGTTTATCATTGATTTGTTACAAATTCTCATTTTATCGTAGGTATCATATCTGAAGTATTTTAAGATAGACAATGATAAAATAAATATCTCCTTCTAATGGCATTATTATTAATTTTCTCCATTTACTAATCGATATGAAATTTCCTTAGCTTAAAAGGCTTGAATGATTTGTGAAAAGATAAGAACTTACCAGGGAAACCTTTCGAAAAAAAGAGACATGTTATTGTGGTTGGTCTCTAATTGATAGTATACTTACAACCTTTTTTCTTTCATTTCATCGAATCAGAATCGCACCTTATTCACTGAAAATTCACATCATTCAATTAAAAAGTGCGGAAATGCAGTCTAAAGAATCCCTACGATGAATTCAATCATCTCTGTTGGAATTCTTTGATAAATTTCTTCTGCAAGGACCAAAAGCAGAAGTCAGTGAATCATCATTAGTGGAAAGAGCGCTTCACTTCAAGAGACAGTCGAACAGGAAGTCGAAGCCAATTACTGACAATCTTTAAAGAATTATTGCCAATTTAGTTGGAATACACTGTGGTCATGGGGCTGATATATAATGATTTCTTCAATAATCGCATCCTTTTGGCAACATAAGGCGAGGTGGTACAACTTTTCGGATTTTTTTACCCCACGTAAGAATCTATGAGAGTAATATTATCGTGCCTTGATCGTTGTTCCTGTCTCCAGATTGTCTTGCTAGTCGGCAATATGCATCGATGATAAGGAATTCCTAGCTTTCATTAGGAACTTGTTGATGAATCGATAGCAGTTTAAATTTCGATCTGGTCTTTTTACCTGTAGGCTTCATCATTTCCGTCTTAAATAAACAAACAGGGTGAAGCAATAGGGCATTCTTATTGTGTTTATATACGACGTTCTTCACTCTTTCTTTCTACATATTATGTATTATAACTTTCTTTTCATATAGAGGACCTGATCACAGCATGGACTCTCTTCAGATTAGCTCTTGAAGGCATTATGGTAAAAAGTAAGGATTTCTACCAGTGCCTCAGTTTCATGCTGTATAGATATTCATCGAATTCATGAATTCCATTTTGGGTTGCATTCAAACAAGCCAATAGGAGCAGGTACCTATTTGTACAAATAACAGTGGTATCCCGTAGCCGATACACGGTAGGGTGATGCAATCAATCTCTAATGTTGATGCAATAATTGTAACATAATTTATGCATTCGTACTTCTTAGACTTGTTGAGTGGCATTACTCTCTAGGCAACTCATTTTGTTCGCTGTAAATAAAGGTCTCTTTGATGATATTCCACTAATATATCTCTTTGAGCAGGTCTCAAGCTCAATACTGATACAACATCTGATGGTCTCAGGCGCCATAGATTTGGCAATGATAGACACTTTGACAAAAGCAAAGATTATTTGGGATTATGAAGTCGAGATCGGATGTTGAAACAGAGCTATGTCAATAGCATATTTGTTTCAGGAGGCGTGAAGACGTTTCAAACGAGTTTAATACTCGTATTGCCGAGTTGTAGTAGGGGAGTAAATTGCTACAACATTAAACAAATAATCGGTTAATCTCGAGGCAAAACCGTTGCTCTCCAACTTTATTAGTCGGCATGGAAGTAGATTCAACGTTGTCTTCAGTTGATATCATTTTCTTGTGTAAACATATCATGGTGAGAAACCTTTTATAGAAACTATTGTGGAACGTTGTCGAGTTCAAGCAGAGGTCGAGTTGAAGTGAAAAAAAGCTATTTCTCTGCTGGACTTGGCTCACCTCTGATCTTAAAAAGTTTATATTTTACAAAGCAATAATTAACTTACATATAATTTAAAATTTTAAGTTGGTCTGCTGTTTTATCAAGCATGCCTTCAGAAGGTATTGGTTTAAATGACACAAATTCAAAGACAACTTAAGACTTTGCCAATCAAGCAACCGGCATCTCTAATTGTCGATCACTTGCGGAACTGGACACTTCGCAAGCTTCGATAGAGATGCAAACAATCGTATTTGATGTATTCTAAAATTTGCACCTCCAAAAATATAATAAAACTTTTCTGTTAAAATCCTTTTCTCTTCAAAAACCATCTTGATATTTGAATCTGTAGAACAAAAACAATAATTAGAATATGTTAGAGATGCTGTTTAAGGAAATGTTTTATGTTCTTTAAATCTTTGTCTTTTTAAAATTAGTTTCAGGTAATGAATAAGTATTATACTTCTCATGCTGAAACGGCAACTTCAACATTCGAAAAGAAAAAAAGAACAAATAGCAGATGTAATTTCAACTGTCCCTGGAAAAACATGTATTTCAAATGCGTGTTTTCACTAAAGATAAATACTTTGTCTTTGTTACAGAAGATTGATGAAAACATATTTTCAGAAAACACGACCATTATATTCTGTCATATGCTATCTGCTAAAAATGAATTTTTGTTTTATATGAGGACTTTCATACGTGCAACAGTGATTTTCCTCCATTCAGACATCCTCCCCGCATGGCTTTAAACTTCAACCTTCTCTATCACTGACTTATTTTAACAATAAACAAGTTGAATTTCGTGTTTTGAGAGAAGTACCCTCTTCGGAAAAATGTTGCAATTTTCATATAATTTCTCATTGGAATATCGCGATCCGTCTCAGCAACCTTAGCGACAAGCACAGCAAAGAACTGTAAATGCGGCAAGGCCTTTCATAGCAAGTCATTGAGGCTTGCGTAAGAATAGGCCATGCGTGGGAAGGTGCCATTCCGAGGGAAGGAGTTAATTTACTCCCTTCAGTGATGTTCCTGCCAATGTTGATTAACTTGGTCTATCAAGCTTAGGCATTGTCTTCATCGATGTTACTGGTTTTGCATTGTCGATAATTATTTGAAGTTATTCCCCTATTAATGATACAGTACATATTTGTATAAGTGGTAATTACTAAATCAAATACTAGCTATACCTTGACATTTAAACCGTATTTTGATTGATTTTCTAATTGTTTGTTTAACCAATTTACTTTTTGTAATCCATATCACACAGGGTATTATTTGGCATATTAATGTAGCAGTGCTATAGTGGATTCTTCAACAAAGCATGAAAGTCGATGCACGGTGTGGTTTTACAACAAGAACTCGGAATATGAAATAAACGGAACTTTGAATTCAATCCAACTTTTTAATCTAAACGAATAAACCAGATCTGTATCATTGAACAAGACACTGAGCATTTCAGATGATTATTTAGATTATTCTTTTGAAAATATCTCATCTCTGAGTGGAAGAATGCCTAAAAGACTCAGTGTCTCTATACTGATTCACTCACGCTCTCTCCTTTGAACACTACTGAAATCTCCTATCTTCTCTAGTGGGTCTCCAACTTTACGATTTGATTCTGCAGCAGATCATTGTTGTCTCGGAGTCGCCCTCGGGTCGGGGTCACTTCACCTCCAATAAATATCAGCCGGAGGTTGTCAGAAATCTCTGATGTTTGAAATAATGGAAGAATCGGGGATGAACGTGTCTGTCAGGGCCTGGTGTAGTGACCTGATCTTTCAGGTCAGTCATGAAATTGATTTGAAATATCACAAATCTTCTGGTACAGTCTCTTAAGTATAATCATCATGTACAATGTATGGATACAAATCATATGACATTCTATCGATGATATGCATCATACAACCCCATAGAGTTGAAATATGCAATGGGACTTCCTATTTTCTATATTACCAATATGGTGAGAATAAATTTTATACTGACGTTAGCAAAAATGCACAATGGTTTTACCAACATGTTATGAATACAACGAAAGATTGACGACGAATGTGTCCATCAAAATTAAAATTTCGGAAGTTTTCAAACTTGTCCAAGAGTATCCTTAAGATTACCCACAGCCAACATTTTGCTTATCTAGGTGTAAATTTCTAAGAAAACTTGTTCCCATTGGAGCATCAGACGTGTCATTTGCGCCTACTTCATACAAACATTCAAGGACTAAATGAAATCTGATTTGACTTTCAAATTCGATCAAAGGACTCATCAGGTGTACACAAAAGCATCATTTCTATATATCATAGATAATAAGAAAACTTGTCCCCACTGGAACATCAGACCTTTGACTTTGACCAAGTTCAATGAATCATTCAAATGCAATAACTCTAATAAATTAATATTTCGGAATCAGCTTTTAAATTCGATCCAGAGTAACAGATGTACCCACAACAAATCATTCGCTCATCTATATGTAATAGTTTCCGAGAAAACTTAGTATGAGTAAAACAGATTTTATTCTGAATTTTTCTCTCATATCTGATTTCACTTTTAACATTTTAAAACTTTTGACAAACCAACTGACAGTAGAAATTTGCATTTATTGTGTCGTAAAATCATCCATTTCAAAGCTGTTAAGTTAGGAAATTATTTTCGTCATCTTTTGACCTTTTATGAGTTTTAATGAAGACATTCCATTACAATTCTCAAGAAACCTCAGTGCTTGCATCCTATAGTGAGTCCGCCTTCCAATTACCCACACTATTATAAGAACGTACAGTGAACTCTTCACAGCGTCAACACATGGCAATCTCTGTCAATTTAAGCTCTAACAAGCACGGTATTGAAATTATGTAACACCCCCGCAGGCAAAAGAAATTGAGAACGCTATGAAGATTTGGAGTATGCAAGTTAAATAAACTTACGGTAGTAATAGATATGATTTTAGGATCTATTTTCGAGTACTTCTGAATAAATTTATTTATAATATGTTGAATACAACTCAATTCAAGATCGACCATTGTCAAAGATATTATGTTTATTCAAATTGAAAAAATGCAGAATTGTTCTTAGATATTTTAGGATCCTAATCATAAATACATTGGAAACGTTTTACAATTCTTACAAAAAGCACAGGCAGAAGTCAGTAAAACGTCATTCGAGACAACAGCATTTCACCTTTAGAGAGATTCAAACGGAAAGTCGTTGGCAATTCCTGCCAATCTTCGAAGAATTATTGCCAATTTCGTGGCCTTACAATGTGGGCTTAACACTGATATATAACGCTTTATTCAATAATTGCATCAAATTGGTTACTTAGAAGCTAGTTGATGACACTTTTCAGTAGTATTTGACTCTGAGTGAGAATCTATGAGGGTAATATGGTATAGATCAAAATTACCGCAGCTTGATTGTATATGTTGATTTCTCCAGAGTTTCTTTACGATAGAATTATTGCTTTCTTGTTAGATATCATGATTTGATTGGTTACTGGATCTATGGATGGTTGCATGACATCAGTTAATCTGACGTTTTGTGTAGAAATGGATTCGGTTTGATTTTCAAATGGATACATGTACAATTTGTGTTGAGGTTGCATAAATAAATAACATAGTTGTTAGACTGTATCACGGCATCCTATTTTAATGAATTGGAAACAAACGTGTGCATTTTAAGAATTCTGTGTCAAATCACGTCAACCGACAGTTTTAATCATATGAACCAATTGAGAAACTTGTCATATTTAACCTGAAGTGATTTTCACTGATGCATTCAACTAACATCTGCAATTTTTATCCTGCGTTGAAATGTTAATGATGTTTTTGATTATTTTTTTTTTCAAAATAAAGGATGGGATCTAACAAACCAGGGCCCACATGTACAGAGTTCTCATAGACTAAGATGATCGTAACTCCATGTTATAAGTATTGGTAAAAGGCACTCTTATCACTAAGGGAGCTTTCTGAAATGAGAACCAGGCGTTTTGCTCTTGAACCCGTTCAATCAAAATGCCTTCCTCGTGACACCATTGTTAGGTGTAGAAACTGTTTTTCATCACTTCGACCAAAGACCCCCATAAGTCATTCTAAGCGGAGGGAGTTAAATGTCGAGACGACTAGGGTGTGACTCATTGATTGAATGAGGAATTTAATCTATCTCCATATATCAATCTGATAAGTATTGAACATTTTATGCAGTCTTCTACTGCAATTGGCTTGACTAGCAGAGTGAAACTACTTTCTTATCAACTCATTTTATTCCGTTGATAATGAAAGCGCTTTTTCTGATAATGAAAGCGCTTTTTCGACATACTTCCATTAATAATCTCCTTAGAGCAAGTCTCAAGTACCATACTGATAAATATCGGATGGTCTCTGGCGCCTTGGTTTGGTAATGATAGACGTTTTGACAAGAGCTAAGCTTCCCTAGTTCTAAAATCTATTCTGCAAAGTTGAGATTTGAATTTTGAGCATTGCTATGTCACAAGCGTATTCTCTTTTGGAGTCTTCTACAAACGATTTGCATGGCATAAATGCGTAGTTGAAGAGGTTAATTCCCTTTTAGTAGGAGAGTCAATCACTACAATGTTAAACAAACAATCAGTCGAAACCCATTCCTCCTCCTCTTTTAACGTTCGTGAGAATATAGAATCTTATTTGCTGATACTGTTGTCTACAGCGGATGTCATTTCCTTATGCAACCAAACCTTGGTTTTGACTCTTATAGAAATCTGATGAAGAACGATGTGCTTTGAAAAGTTATTTATGGTTGAAAAGAAAAAGATCTAGCTCTCCTCACCTGCCGCAAAAGCACGACTTGGAAAGATAAAGTTTAAAAACATTACTGCTAAAGCAATACTTGAGACATATATATCTGATTATAAAAAGTTTTGTGTTCAAAGCAGCAAGTAAACTTAAATAGGATTTATATTTGCGAAGCTCATTGATGTTTTGTCATTTAAAAAAATGTTTACCTTAGGAACATAATATCAACTTTGAAACAACGTAATTTGATATCATTACGATGTGAATTTTGCCTAATATTTTTTCATCTGACAAAATATATGAAATAACAACCTTGAAAAAGCATAATTTATCCCCAAATTTGTTTTTTTTTTATATTTTCACTGAAATGTGTCTTCAAAATTCTTTTTTATATAATGTTTTGCCCACAAACTCCAGAAATAATTTTCTTTGAATCTGTAAGTCTTGCAATTGGAAACAGCATGAAGGCTTTTTACACAAATAATTCCTTTACATTGCTCATTTTATGCAACGTACATTTTGTTTTTCAATGGTAAACAGAAATAGCATTTTTTAAAGTTCATTTTGAATAGTATGATTGTCCATTTGTTTGTACTACATGCTTTCTGAAGATATTGGCTTTCGTTAACAAGCGCTTCGAGTTGATCCCAAGATACAAGATAAACATCGTCCGTTCAATAAAGCAATTGACAACTCAATTTGTCGATGTCATTTCACAGGATTATATTGAGATGCAAACGACTTGTTTTTTTAGAGTAAATTTATATTCCCGTCAACCTATGTCTGCTTTTCTGTATTTTTTATGCGAGATTACGAACGAGTTTGCATAGCGAGCAAAGAACTTTTGAAAAAATTTGTTTCCATATGTTTGTCCGCTAAGATAATTGATGTTGAACATTTAACGAAAATATTAACTTCCTACATTTTTATCACAATTTTGTTTTTGAAATACATGTAAGATCTCAGTTCTCTAATATTTGATAAAAAGTATATTTAATATTTCATCAACCTGCTATTTTTTTAGAATCACATGGAGTTATTACGTAAATTACAAGTTAATTTTCAATAAATTTATATGTTTCAATCAATATTTGTACATTTATTGATCGCCATCTTTTATAGAACATTGGTTCCATCTAGATCAAATGATGAAGCATAACATTTCTAGCTATAGAAACAAAATCATATTTCTGTTTTCAATGTTCATTTTAAAACTCTGAAATTATGCAATTTATGTTTTCATGATCGTAAGAATTCATGCAGTCAAAGATATCTTAGTTACCGTATATAATTATTTTTATAGCAAACACCACTTAATCTATATTTCTGTTCTCGATGGCAGGATTTCTGATTACTTTAAACGAAACGTGTTTGAAAATATCGAAAATGTCTAACAGAAATAGTGGTATTGCCATTTTTGCCACAACAATCAAAGAAACATAACGAATGATTAATTTTAATAATTGAATGACTGAGTTTTAGGACACGTTTGCATACAGAAATCGATCATGAGTTGCCAATTCTATGATGAATTACGTTTGGATGACCGAACCTCACTATCGATATTTCTACACTTGAAAAGAAGATTTCAAAATAATTACAGATGAAACACATCTTGAAATCTTAAATTAAAATTAAATACGTTCAGATCATAGGTTTTGAAAACATCAAAGTAGTTCTTATAGTGTATTCGTGTGTGCCTCGCGCTAGCGGACATTTTTCTGTGAACAGGATACATAGAACGGGATTATAGCATTGATCTTATGAATTTTTTTATTAAATAACATTTAAAACCTATTGGTGAATAGTCTATTGATTTAGTTTAAATCCAGGAATAGTCTTTTCTATGTGGAAATGTCGGGACGGATGTAATTTCTTAATTCTCTCCACACATTTAAAAGATATAAACGTTATTAACAATAAAAACAGCAAATTGGATAACGTCAAGCAAACTGTTTACTATTGCTTTTATTATTATGTTCAATTTCACATTATAGTACATTGTTGTACGTATTGCTAGAATTTTTCCTGATTTACATTGCCAGGTCATTCAATTAAAGACCTTCAACAAGATTAACGTTATAAAAAATGGAATGATGACATGTCTTCATGTATTGAGAATGTAATTTTATAACATTTTATCATTTAAGATCTGCGTCAAATTTCAATTTCCTTTTTCTTAAATAAGGTGTTGGGAGTAACACTATACCACAAAATAAATTAGAATTTATCATGCTTCATCAGCGTATCTGTACCAGCAAGGTTCCTACAATATCCTAATAACTGTCAGACTAAGTGCAAATAAAAACATTTGACAGCAAAAGCTGCGTTTGGGCGTTGTGTTAACTAATAATTTTCTGGTGTGTTTTAGGCCAAGAGCCAATCATTTGACAGCAAAAGCTGCGTTTGGGCGTTGCGTTAACTAATAATTTTCTGGTGTGTTTCAGGCCAAGAGATAATAATTTGACAGCAAAAGCTGCGTTTGGGCGTTGTGTTCACTAATAATGTTCTGTTGTGTTTCAGGCCAAGAGCAAGATCATCATGTTGAAGGTACTGAGAGAGTTCCGGGGCAAGTCCCAGACTAAACCAGTCCCGGAGGAGTCGGAGAAACTACAGACCCAGGTAGAAAAGGATAAAGAGGTCAGTGGAGGTTCTGTTTTTTGACCATGGCTTTTGAATACTTAAAACTTCAATTTCTCTCAGTAGCTCTGAGGTCGATGAAGAGGCCTCGGATTTCCCGAGCGAGAGCGAGGGATATATTAATGATTAGGAACGAGTGTCGTTAACATACAGTATGTCGTGAGCATGAATATAATATTCTGTTTATTATCGAAGTAGCGAAATCAAAGGAATTTGCATGTGCAAAATTTCTTTATCAGTAATTAAGTGTTTGATTTAATAAAATATCTTTTACCACGGTAGCCAATCACTCGCATTAAACAGTCCTCATTACCTTCAATAATATGGTGACATAACATGTCGTATACAGAGTTGAAAAAAATTTGACAAATTCCTTAAAACACCATGATTTTCAGGAAGACAATGTTTTCTTGATAACAACTTCTTTATTTTGAAATTCACGACGTTTCGGTATATATGCTTATTCCTTCATCGGGTGTAAGATGTAGAGAATATTAAATGGGGTACATATAACATAACATACACACACAAAAAACATTAGTGAGAAAATCCTTAACATAGATATTAATCAAATGACAATGTCATACAATGGGGATTTGCAGTAAAACAGTATGTATTTATACACTTTAGCTTTAATATGATTCCAATATTGCTAAATATTCCTCTCCTTTAGCTAAACGGTATTTATTTACTGTGATCGTGACAGAAATGTTATTATAATACATTTGTTTGTCCTTGATATCAAATTCAACAGGAAAACTGTATTTTATTTTCCATTAGAAAGAATCCTTTTATTTCATCATTAAATAACATATTTTTTTATTTGTTGCTTAGTTGTGAGAAAAATACTTTGTAAGATTCTTAAAGGTGGTATTTCTGTATGCTTTGATTAAAAATGGATCCTCTCCGCCTACAGCTGCATACCAAAAGTTTGTTCACTTACCACTGTATCGTAGCGCAAATATAATGTAATTTGGGTTTAGTGTCGACATCAATCAAATAATTTAAACAAGTTTGACAAAGTATCACCCATTGTCCATGTGTAAAGTAGCCATTCTCTGACTTAGTTTTAGGATTTTCTTGTCTCTCGTTCAAGAAATGAAATTTTGGCATGATGAAATAGACTTAAGAGGTCATATTTTCGAAATTTTGATTTCCTTAAATTTGGATTAAAATATTCCATATCGACTCTCTAAGAAATAAATCAGCACAGTCACAATGACTTAATGCAAAGGAACAAGCATGACATGTTTGTAAAGGTATTAATTATCTATAAGAGTTTTTAGAGAAAGAAAAAAATAATGTTGTCGAAAATTTTACCCCTAGTCACTTCAATGACCTGCCGAAAGAGTTATGGTTAAGTATGATGTATGATATAAGATTGTGTTAATGAACAGTGAATATTCACTTCTGTTTTGAAAATTCAATATCATCAGTTTATTTTCCGCAATGCTACGATGCCTCAACGGCATCCCCAATTACATGATACGCAATAGAATACGCACGTATGTGAACAAACCTTTGGTATGCAATTGTATAGTCTCTGATGTCACTACTTCAAAGACGCTTACACTTGGGGGCGTTACCCTCCCGAGAAGAATAAAGTATGTACTGTTTACGATATCTGTTTTGGACCCCATTTTTTCCCCATACAAACCGTTGTCCAATATGAAGTAGAATTGGCAAATTCCTCTTAAGTCATTTAAGAAATGGGTACCAATCATGTCTGTGAAATATTTTATCTTGAAGACGACATCCAAGTATTGTGAATAAAGGTTGGCGCCAACTACATGTGCAAATTGACTAAACAAATTATTTCCTGATGTGTCATATACAAGCTTACTTTTAAGTTGACCTTCGTTGATGTTTTCTGTAAGATGGTAAACTTTCAGTTATAACTTTGAAGTTATCTTTACAGGGATCTTAAAGCAGCAGAGTGCCCGTGATAATATTTTTTGCGCCTTCATGCATTAATAGTGTTATTCAAACATTTATTTTCTCAATGAACCCTTAATGCATAAAAGGGTGACACAAGTATAAGTTCCAAAAGTATATAAGCTGCCATCGCTCCTTTATTCGTCATTCAACTGAATTTTTATAAGAAAGTTTTATTTCAACGTCGACACCATTATTGACAAACTTGTTACGAAGGTTTCACGTTTCTTACCGTGGGCATGTATTTATTTCGGAAATGTGTTTTATTTCAAAAAAATATTTGAAAAGCAATTTTTAATTTCCAAATGTGCAAATGCTTTTAATGTTGAAAAATACTAGCGCTGAATATCTTAAATCCCTCATATAAAAACAAGTTAATGCTGTTTACTTGGAATTCTTGGACAATTTCCATTAGGAAATTTGAATTGACTCTATCAATCAAACACACCGTGAGTGGTATAACTAATTACTTACGAACTTTTGTATCCTAAACATGTGGAATTATGGGCAATTTAAGAAAATACGGCGTTAATGCCAGAAAAACACAACCTTAGAATCCATTCCCCGGAGAAATGGGGAGTCCTTGCGTCCAATATGGACTCGGGGGTATGTTATTAGCGTCTGTAAATTACGCTAAAAGCATTTCGCAATAAAACTCTATTAAGCGTATTTACAAGACGTCGGGAAATGTAGCGATGTCCTTTTTGTAGCGACTTTATATGTTTACGACGCTAGGCTGTCGTTTCGCAGACTCGCTGCCACGTTACGACTTATTGACTTATCCGCCTGTCAACTAGATGTACAGGGTTTGTAAGTCGATAAGCAGATCATGAAATGGTCAGTATTCTCAATCAAATTAAATCTTTTGAAACGAGAAATGTTGGTTGATAAATAAAATGAAAGATTCTTTTGAAATCATGTAAAATAGGTTCTTTAAGATTAATTTTATTTCATTTTAGAATTATTATATAAATGGCACACATCATAATGTGTCACATGATTCAAATTAATACAACCTTATGAATTTTAATTTCTTTACAAAGTCTCATCCACATTGACAGTATGTCTGATTTAAGCATTTTTTACCTACAAAAATATATTTTGCCTATTATGTTGACCAAATACCTCGTTAAAAAATATACTAGGCCTATTCTAAAGATCGGTCACAGAATCCAATCTAAAAAATGTGGCATCTTTGTTTGCTTTATAAAAGTGCTACTTAACTGAAATCATTATGACTGAAATTAGTTTTCCAGTGTTAAGAAAACTTTACATAATAACGCGATATGTAACATAATTCTCGGTAAGAATAGTTTTGTGGGTTTTTTTGGGGGGAAATACGGCTGTGACAGGGACTCATGTCCGGTTTAAACGACACTTACTTTCCGTGTAAATAATGCTGCAGCAAAACAATACACTTAAGAATAAACGATTTAAGTGCAGTATCAAGGTGAAATGTAACATCATTTGTACTGAAGTATCTAAGATATCCTAGGAAATAATCAACATAATGCTTTTTTGCCATTGCCAATTTTAAGCGGTGAATAGCCGATATTAAATACCTGGAAATGATGATGTTTAATCAATCCTGGACCAAATAGACGACAATATTTCATTTTTTTTACGGAATCGTTGCAAATTTGTAATGAATGAAACTCAATATGTTGATAACGATTGAAGACGGCATTATAATCAGTTTGACCCTTTCCGAAAATATTACGTTCATAACAACATTACAAACTTTAGCACCGCCGTCACAATTGTACGGTTTTAACACAGGGCCAAGATTTTCGACGCTCACTTAGTGCTAAGATAGTCGTATGACAATATTAATGTATGGAGCGTGGCCCTGACCTGCAAGTTGAGACTTGATTAGTATTAAAGGGATTGCTAGACTTCCTAATTCCCAGTTACTTTGACCGTTTTTATTTTTAAAAATCCCCATTTCTTTAACTTAAAACATTTATTATCATTTTATAAGAAACAATTACTCCTTTAAATAAATTGCTTTTTTACATCATTCATAAGAAATCGTTCTTTAAATTACAATATTATTATACGAAAAGAAATTTAATTCATTACACATCTTTTGTATTCCAAATACTCAATCCGTTATATGCCAAACACGAACCCTAAGCAAAAACCCAAAAACCGAAGCAAAAATGCCAGATCAACTGACTTTTTGCTTCGATTTGTCAAACCCTTTTCGTGTATCGTGTCCAGAATCGATGATAAAACCTGTCACTGACGACAGTAAAACTGCTAAGCTGATGATAAAGAATAACTCGGCTGACTGTCAAAATGGCTTAAAGAGTATTTAGCAAATGGCACTGTATGTCAAGGATGACTGTCACATCTAACAGGGGATACAGTGGGTACAAAGATTCAGATATCGTGTGTCAGTCCAGTGGATATGTGTAACTTCTGAAGTCGTGATGTGGAACGTAGTTCGGATAGCATATATGCAGAGAAAGGATATCGATGCAATTTATCGAATGATTTAGTATACTGAGCGACAAAGGAAACGGCACCAAGGTATTGATCTATATGTACGCTTTTTATATCATTATTCCCATATGGTTCCTCGATGTATGTTATGTTTTTTCATCATACATGTAACGTAAATTATGTGCTGAAATATTTTTACAAATTATGCCATGAATTAGAATAACAGTTATGATATAAATGTTATCATTCATGTACTGTGCGTTTATCCATTAGCAAACTAAAAGCCCTGAATACTCAGTTTTAGCTCGCTTTTGAGATATCGATATTTCATTTCTTCTTTGGATAAGTAGAAGTGTCAAACCTCATTCAATTGTGTGATTGTTTATATTTTATGAAAATAGTCGTCACTAAATTTTATTCCCATTTACAATACCAAACTAATTTTACTAAAAGCTCTCTCCTGAAGCTGACCATTGATTCCTTGTGCATCATGTCTGTACAGCTTCATAACCTCGTCAAAATCAGGATACTGTTAATCTTCTTCGTTTCATGACTTTTCGTTAAACTAAAAACTTCAGTCGCCTTAAACAATGTCTACTCCACGAGAGATGGGCGGCTGTATATAAACATTTCATTCTAAAAGCTTCGTAGATGTCGCCAAAGATCAATAATATAATATTGCCATATATTTTCTCAAGGACCAAACTAGAACGTCAATAAACCATTTATATTTATATGAATTATGATCATTTGGCAAACCATAACTTACCAATATGCCTTACAACTCAATGATCTGGCTACTGTTTGCGTCGGGGATTAAATCCAAGTGCACCACACACGACGGGTAGTGTTACTGAACTCCTCACGAGATCTCGACGCTCCACTGACTACCACAAAAACTTCGATGAATGGCTCTAAACAGGATTAAGACTGTGTAACAACGTACCACAAAATATTCACAACTTTGAAAGGCACAACAAATGTTAATTGTTCATTTCCTTAGGAGGCAATTTAGAAACTGATATAAGGCGAACCATCTCTGTTGGATGTTTCTTCATTGCATGAAATACGACGTTGCGGTGTAGATGCTAACGGTCTCAAGCAGTATTTGAATAGATCAAACTCCCAAAATCTCGCCTTTATCTCTTTATAAGCGCCTATCTCTATATGCAAATGTGTTTCATAAGGTCTCAAATGAATATTTACTTCCTGTTAATTATAACGATTACTATTACCATTATCATCGTTTTCATCTTCATAAACACCATCATCATTATGTATCTGTCCTTACAGGGAAGCCGAAGCGAGAAGACAGACTCGGATGACCAGAGCTACTATGATCCTGTTCCTCCTTCAAAGATCCAGCAAGCCTCATCCCAGATGATCATTCTTCACTACTCCCCCTTCAAGGCAGTATGGGACTGGATCATCCTGCTCCTTGTCCTCTACACCGCCGTATTCACCCCGTACTCCGCAGCCTTCTTACTGAACGAAGAGGAGATCAAGATGAAACTCAACCAGGACCCGATGACCAGAGACACCATTGCAGAGACCAGCAGGGCGGATCCCCTGGTCATTGTGGATCTGATCGTAGACTTCATGTTCATAGCGGACATCTTGATCAACTTCAGGACAACGTTTGTGGTCAACGGGGAAGTTATGAGCGACCCGCAGAAGATCGCTGTCAACTACGTGAAAGGATGGTTCGTCATCGACGCCATTGCTGCCATACCTTTCGATCTGCTGCTGTTTGGCTCAGGGACTAGCGATGTAAGTATCCATGGTTGGCTATGTGACTATGTATTTAGGGTACGCGGTATTATTGGTATATCGGTATATTGCAATACAGAAACAAGACGATACGTACCGAACACTCTCCTGAAAGTATCCAATATATCGGAGGTTTTAATATTAACAACAACAAAAATTGCAGAAACGTAACATGAATATGTGTAAAAGAATATGTGATTTGTAAACTTGCAAAGTGAAAATAGCACAGCCATGTTAAAAGTTCGAAAGCAGTCACTGAATTATCTCTCTTTACAAAACGTCGGGCCAGTTGAGCACTAATCACTGTTCTAATTGCTGTTATTTAGTCAATAGAGCATGAAAAAACTAAAATATGAAAAATACCAATATATTGCAATACGTATTGCAATATGCTTTTCTGTATCGCATTATATTGCAATACAGAAATGAGGAACGATAACCACCCTAACTCTGTATACCCTTCTTTGGTTTTTGTTCTGATATTTTTCATGTGAGATTAACGAATGCATGCAAAACACCATCAAAGCGGATCAAAGCTATGTTTGATTTCTATTTGTGCTTTCCTAAAATGGACAAGTCCAAAGACTTATGAAAATCACTGATGTTGATAGGTCTATTGGCATACCATCTTCTAATATATATAATCAAAAGTAAAATATGCAATGAAACATGAAACGTCGAGTTATCATACTAATTTAAACCAAGTTAGCAACCTACCTGAATCATCATGTTATCAACCCTAAATGGATCATCATGTTATCAACCTAAATGGATCATCATGTTATCAACCTATCTGTTTCATCATGTTATCAACCTATCTGAACAATCGAGTTATCAACCTTATCTGAATCATCATGTTATCAACCTATCTGAACAATCGAGTTATCAACCTATCTGAACAATCGAGTTATCAACCTTATCTGAATCATCATGTTATCAACCTATCTGAACAATCGAGTTATCAACCTATCTGAACAATCATGTTATCAGCCTATCTTCATCATGTTATCAACCTAAATGAATAATTATGTTATCAACCTCTCTGAACTATCAACTTTTCAACCAATCTATACACGCTTCGAGTTATCTACCGATCTCAACAATCGAGATCAATTTGGCATTAGGATTTAGGTTCTTAGCAAATCCGCCGCATCCCTAATCATTTCCATAAGAATTCAATCTACCATTTGATATTGTTCTCAAAAAGACAAGCTTGCAGGTCACATTTATGAATAAACCTTTGATATATTTCGGAAGCTTGCATGTATTAATAAAATAAATTCGGTAACTTAAGAATACACAAACTCTATTCGTTCTAACAAAAGATCTCTCAAAACTTTTTACTTTTTAAGGCTATAAATTCCACCAAGAGCTATATTTATTACCCTTCCGAATGTGATATATGTAGAGAGCAAAATGTAAAGCCATGGCTCCAATTTCGTATTTAACAAGAGTTCTCCATCACTGTTCACGACCGGAAATACCGTCTGGAGATTAAAACTAACTCAGATCCATTTTCTAAAACATGAGTTGCTTCAGCCCAACTGGCGACCACGTGGCATTATCTCACCCGATATTGACAAGCTCCTGCGTCTACATCAATGAAGCAAGCAGGGTCAATGAGGAAGACGATTAAAGTGTCTCCAACTCTGTCTGACAGGCTAGTGAAGTAGAGCCTGAATTATGATTCAGAGTGCTTTTTAGATTTTCCGAGGACAGGGGACATTTTATTTTTTCTCTTTTTTAGGGGTGTTGATTCAAACAGGATTTTGTTTTCCGTTTTTGAATGTTTCGAAATTTTACATTTGGTTAAAGTAGGATTGTTGAGTCTGTAAGTTGTTTTTGGAAAAAATAATGATTTCTATATTCATTGATATCACTGAATCGTTCAAAAACTTAAATGTCAGATAAATATTCCATCACGACAAATGGTGACTTCTATTCAAAATAACCTACCATCTTGTGCTATTATTTTGATGCCAAAAATGAATTATAATGTCTCGCTTCTCACGTTATTTATGGCGTAAACCAAAAACAATATTTTACCTATGTTTAAAGTACCGACAGTCTGAAAAAGAAAACCTCGGAAAATCAACCATCATGCCCAAAAAAGAAGTTTTGAGTTAAAATTAGTAATGAAATGGACAAATGACGCTACATATTGAAGTCCTTTAGTGATGGTGTGCGAGTCGATCGGACTGCTTTGCGATTGAAAATGAATAATTCTGTCTACATTTACATGAAGAATGTAAAACCTCTCATTACAAGTGCACTTGCACTAGGGTTGAAATGACCAGCGAAAACCATGCGAAATGTGAAATATGTATGCTTATTTCGAAAACCCTCAACAACGTACTCATTGTGTTATTAAAGGACTCAGTGTTTAATTGTATCTTCCTCACTGCCCTGCCTCCTCTTGCAAAGTAGACCACTTTAGTAATATACTTCTTCTACTGTATCTGCTTTGATAAGGATGTACTTTCTTGTGAATTCGATAAATCATTCACAGAGATATATATAAAGACCGATTTGAGCAATGCCCCGGAGGGTTGTCGGATAATTTGTAAATAGGATAATATCACACATATGACAGTCAAACTGGAAATATTAATCGACATTTTTGCCAAAATAGAATATGAACCACGCCCAATCGTTTCATCGAAGGATTTCATTTCCTACCGGAAATAATTTCTTTCATATCCAAGAAGGACGACGATCAATCAAAGCAGACAGGCTGTGGATATTTTGTATGGATTTTATGGATTTTATGGATTTTAGTGCTTTGAAAATAAATGAATAATGAATATGAAATTACCTAAACACGACTTATTAGGAGAATAGCCGTTTCTTAATATACATTAATTGATTGAATTACACAAAAGATTTTCAAACTGTTAGCATAAAGGAATTCAGTCTCAGGTTGATGAATTTTCACAAATTGGTGGTACTTTTAATTTGTCTGTAAAAGGACGATATTGGTAAATGGTACTAGAAACGTTACTGGCATTGTAGATTGCTTTCGTAGGGAAATAAAGGAATATCATAAAAAGGAAAACGATGTTCCCATTGCAAGACAATTCAAATATTAAATCAATGCATGGATCTCTTAAACAAAGGTACCAAGTTCGGTTCGGCCACCAAATCACACCTAAATGGCCGCTTGCACTTACGCTTGATATGTGACACCGCGACTATTTAGAATTTGAGAAATTATATGTTTACCCTCTGACGAAACGTTATTTTGTACAAGTAATATTTGCAACGAAAAACCAGAACAAATATATTTGTATACAAAGTTGCTATAGTACCTTAAATGATCACTTTATTGAACTTTGGTAAATGAAGTTCCTATATTCCCTGTTATCTTAATCTAAGTAATAAAATAGAGTTGTGAGAATATACCTTGAAGGCACTAGCTCACACCGATATTTCTTAAACACAACGAATGCAAAGATACTGCATATCTTTCGATATTACTAACAATACGCACTCAGGTAATCTACCTCGTAAGATATCTAACAAATTTGTACGTATTCAGATTATAAAGATAATTCTAAGAGACGGGAAATAGTTAGTGCAACGGTGAATTGAATCTGAATGAACTGCGATATCTGAAATATTTATATATTGCTAACAACCAGAAAAGCGAAAACGGCAGCCACTTTGTATAATCCAAAAGCAAAAGCTAATAATATGTTATTAATCGTATCATTTATAACATTGCTTGAATAAACTATGTTTCACACTGTGATCTCAGTTCAGATTTTAAATCAAATACCTGCACACATTACTAGCTCAGCCATTTTGAACCATAATTTTTGCGTTTTGTGCTGACCACAGATTTTTATCTCTAAGCCGACAGCTGATTGCAGGTCAATTGTTTAATATAATATATATTTCATTGCATCGCTAGAAAGTTAAAGTGATTGCCTACGTCCCTATATGCTTTCAGAATAGCCAATGCGATAAAGAAGATGTGCTTTAGTGTCTCTAACATACACCATTCATGTTACCTACAAATGTTTTATCAAGATGAAACTATTCAAGTGTAGAATACGATTCTGTTATGCAACCACGATTCGTCTAAATATGTTATCAAACAACTTAACAGAAGTTTGGAGCTTTAATGTGTCACCTGCGAAGCCAAGCTTTTGTAAACTATCAAACATCCTTTAAAGTAATTTTTGTCTTCATCACGTTCCTCGGTAACGTTATACTCAACGTTTCTAAGTGTACAAGTCCCTTTATGTGTTCTGCCAACTATCTATGATTATTGCTTTTAATCCCTCACGGCCTGTCTTGTCAAATAATCTTCCTGAAATTGACAACGGTTGTCACCACTTTGCTGACACGCAAATGGGCTTGTGGTCGCCGTCGCGTGAGATCGCATTCGGAAAACATCGGCAGCTGTTATTAGCGTGATGAGCGGGAAACATTCGGAGGAGATCGGCTGTGTGCCACAAGGCGTGTAATACCATGGCTAAGCTCCGGAGATGAAGGGGGTTGTGATGAATTTACCACGATCAGCTAAAATGAACAAAGCTAATTTACTCCAGTATTGACAGCTGATCGTTTCGGACAAATTGATTCGGGTCTTGTGGGTGATAAATACCTCGTATGATTTGTACCTTGGCTAATGACTTGTTCCTAAGATGACACTGAGAAATGAAATTTTGCAAAGTTTACGAGCTGTTATTCATGAGGGTTTAAAATTATTCTTCTTTTTTTAATTGGTTCTAGCATCTAAGCGTTGTTATCTGATTATGTTGAATATTCGTCGGTAATGGCGTGTAAAGAAAATGTATAATGGCAGCATGTAATGGTTTAACGCTGTGTGGAGTTCAGGGGTATTTACAAAGTTAGCAAAGCTTGACGTGGAAATAAATTGTCTGAACGTAATGGATAATGCGTTCTATCTGCGGTTCATCAATGTTTTATCTCATGAAAGCCTTAAGCTGAAATTATGGGTATAATAAATCGAAAATCAGAGCGAAAATAAAATCAAATCTATAGATTTTGCAAACATCATTAAACATAACTTTTAAAAAAATATAATTGTAAACTGCAAAATCCATGTGTTTTAGCGCAAAATGTTGATGATATAATCCTTTTCTTTTTGAAGTATAGTTGTTATTAAATGCCTAAAATTGCCCATTTTAAAACTATAGCAATATAAAACGGCATACCATCACGCAATGTTTACAACCATCTTGTCAATATATGATTAACTACAGACCTGTTATTTGTATATAATTGCATAGCATGGGGAAAATCAACCGCTATTATCAAAAGATTTTAGATTCATAACGGATCCATAATGGCTTCATTTTGGTTAATGAGTGACTTTACGAGACTACTAGTTTAAACAAATGGCTTTTGTATGCAATTACTTCTTTAGGTTTTCCAATTCTTGTCATGTCTTATGATCAGTTAGCTTTATTAGCTATATTATATGTTTTGTTCAAACCCAGTTACTACTTTTATTTTTTTACTGGGCAAATTACTTAGGGATATAGTCGCAATCGTTAACTAAATTCTCATCGCGCCACGAAATGGTCAATATCTACTTTACTTTACTTTAAACTTTTACCATAAATAATCCAAGGACTAGTATAATAAATCATATTTTACTTAACGAGTTGGGATATTATAATGAATTTTAAAGTTGATTTGATTATCTATTATTTCATTCATCGACACATTGATGAAATAATAATCATAAAAATTCAAATAAGCCTCCCTTATTTTGTTAAGTTCATTTTTCCAAACTAGGAAGTTTATATCTATAATTGTTTTTATCCAGAATGATTTAGCATTTATACTCATACAAAGTTTTCTCAATTTCAGATCATGGAAGCACTGCTGATCTTAAAGAGATAGAAACAAATTTCAATGAAACAATCCTATCTTTAAAAAAATAAAAATGAAAATATTTTTTCCTTTGTCCTTGCAGACAATGAAAGCGACAGGAATATTAAAGACTGCCCGTCTTCTACGTCTTCTGCGCGTCGTACGACGTATCGAGCAGTTCGCCGAATACGGAGCAGCCGTACTCCTTCTCCTGATGGTTGCTTTTACGCTGATAGCCCACTGGCTGGCGTGTATCTTCTACGCCATCGCAAACATGGAGCGGCCTACTCTTCACGCCCATATCAGTTGGCTGGACGGTCTTGCCGACACTATGAAGCGTCCGTACTATCCCAACGACTCATTAAGTGGGCCTACTATAAGATCCAAGTACATAACCTCCCTCTATTTCACCTTCACCAGTTTAACCAGTATTGGTTTCGGGAACGTGGCTCCAAACACCAATGCTGAGAAGATCTTCTCCATATTCGCCATGTTGCTGGGATGTAAGTCATAACTGTTGTATTCAGCGTTGTTTGAATCCCCTGAGAGCTCCTACCAAATACCCTGATCTCTTTCCATGCCAAATGCTCCTTATGGCTGGCGGCTTGATATTCGTGGCTAGGTTCACCTGTTATTTTTTCAGCCAATGAAATGTGGTTATGCAAGGAGCTTGAACCAACTATCTTGAACTCAACAGATTTACTTTCACTCGGCTTTTTACCGCTTTTGCTGGATGCAAGTCATGGTTAGATAGCTAGCGATACGAGGCTTTTGGCCTGAAGGAGATCAGGGTATTTGGCAGGAGCTTAGCGGATACACATACGCTGATTTCGCAGGAAGTAACCTTTGTCATTTATTTATTAGGCGTATCTTATGACGGAAAACTTTAGATTGGATAACGCTTATATCAAATTGTGATTGCTTTTTAGGTTTGACATTGTATCTAACTACATCTGAAGCTGTATGTTACATATTAATTTACCATGGTTAACTAGTTTAATAGCCATTTTATTTCAGTAAACAATTTATCAGTAGTATTATCAACATCAAAGAAAGCGTAATTATTGCTAATTGAATCCTGAGCTCTTTCTTCGACTTTCTTCTGATTTTATTTCTGTTTTAGTAATATCACACTTATACCAGAGTATGGTTTTGGGATTAAAAATGTCAAACGTCCTAAATGGTGTTATTTCGTCGACAAGTAGTGATTATTGACATGTCAGTTAGCATAGTGACAATAAACAGGTAAAAGGTAGAGTTTTATGATCGAAAACCGGTCAATAGAGCGCCAATTACTCAAACGTTATTATTGAAACTTATTTATAGGAGATTAAACGAGGAATATAAGTTGGTATTGCTTCGTAGGTCATTTAACTTTTTAAAGTGAAAATAGAACGCTGACATCTCAACATTCATTTGGCTGTTTTTAATTTCAATCGAAAAAGAATCGGCATTTACGAGATAACGAATTAAGTTTAGAATTGTTGTGATTTGATTTAAACTCAGATTTTATTTAAGCCACATACAAAAATCATTGTAACGATAGGAAGCTAAAGTGAGTGCTAAGATAATTATAGGCATTAGACTAGCCAATTTGAACCGACGAAACGTGCTAAAGTGCCTTTAAATTAATTGTTGTATTCCATGATCTCCAATACATGATTGTCAAAATACCAAAAAAATTTAAGGACTCGTGAAGCGGTTTTATGTTAAAACTATCATCCTCTTCAACTACAAATCGATATGTATTTTATCACACACCTGTTGTTCTAACACAGCTCTGCTCCTGTCATCTCCACCTCTTCAAAGACCAGCATCCCCAACCTAGCTGCTACTTATATTACATAAAATCGTCACCGTGACAAAGGACCTTAAGATCCCATTTGAAGATCTTCTTATCGACTAGTTTCAAAATGTTCAAGCATCTGCGTATTTTCCACACAAATCAATAACATCTTTCAGTCCATTTGATGGTTCAATATGGATTTCTCTTCACACCTTGTGGAACTTAAAAACTAATACCCCTTGAATATGGATTTTTTTCTATTTTTTACACAAGGAAATCTTAAACTTAGTATTCTATGTTCGATGAAAATTTATTTTTATGTTGCTGTTTACACGAATGTCGTAAAAGGTCGCTATTGTGAAAAAATATAAAGTATACTAAACGACCTTCCATTCTATACTCCTTTATTAAACGAGTTAATGATTCAGTATAAAACGAGCGAAAGCGAGTTTAATACCAAATCATTAACGAGTTTGATAAAAAAAAATATTAAATTGAAGGAAGTTTAGTATTCTGTTTATTACTTGACCTCTGTAACTGATTGCCGAAAGTGTACTGAAGGAAACATTTCCGCGACTTGGTCGCCATTGTGACAGCGGTGCCAACATTGTGACGTCATAACCACACAATATTATGACGTCATACGTGCAGCGATATGACACTAGTTTAATATCGCCGTATATATATTAAACTGCAGTTTCTTACACGGGCGAGTAATGAGGCACTTTATCATCCATCAAATATCCTAACATTCACTAATAACGAAATTTTTTTATGTTATTTGGTAGTACCTACAACTGACCTATTTTACGATTTTTGTAATAACAAGTGTTTTTAACCAAAATTTGATTGAATATCATCATATGCACCTAAAATTTCTTTCAAGGTATTGGTTTTTATTCTTTACGTACAGTTACCACATAATAAACCGCGATCTTTTATGGTTAAATTTATCTCTAAGATTTTTGTTATGGTCATGCAGTTGACTTGAAACGGAAATGACATTTTCATCTTCATGATTGAAGACATTTTTCGCGTCATGAGAGCTCTCCAGAGAATAAAACCATATTGATAAGGTAGTCGGCACTCTTTGATCCCTGATGAATTTATAACATAAACAAAGTGGTTTGGTGCCAAACACTTGTACTAAACTCACTTTATCATAAACTAATAGAAGATGTCTTTCAGAAATGTCACTGATCAATAATATTTGCTTCGCAAAACGTTTCAATATGTCGTTGTGTAGGAGCAATGTTATTACATGCCCGGTTCAGCGTTAGAAATATTTTTTTCGTTTTTTTTCGTATAAATTTTCCAAATTGAAAAGGGTTCAAGGGCAATATTTTAAAACATGCTCCTTCACATGAATTCTTATTTATATTCCTTCAAAACCAATATCAAATGATAAGAGAAAATGACAAATTTCGTTCGCTAAGATAACCATGCACCGAAAGTTTTTCATATCTGCATGAAAGGAAACTGAACACTATGATGATGTCATAAAAAGTAATTAGCACAAATAATTTATAAGGTTAGAAACATATTCATGTTATCTCATTATCGGCAAAAATGAAAAAAAAAAACAGTGCGGGTTATTTTTAAATTAATGCATTGATCACTGATTAATTTATCATTTTGTGATTCTCCATTGCTCTTTCCTTTACTTAAAGACATAGAGGAATATAAACATTCACCATCACTAGACTTCTAATGTTTATCATTTCTTATACATTTATTACCATATGAGATGAGAAGATGTACATATAATCAAATAAATACATCGACCGCAAAATCAGTAACTTAACCGAATAAACATAGCCATGAAAGGTCAGAATATGATTCAAAAGGGAGTACTGAAGAGTTGATTTTCTAACGATGAATTCACTCTTGCTTCCCGAAGGTATTTTGCTTGATATTTGTCCCATTGGTAAGCAAGGTAGAATTCATCGTTAGAAATGAAGCTGTTCAGACGTCTTTTGGTATATTGCTTAATATTTGTGGAGCGGGATAGCGCAGTGGTTAACCCGTTCGGATTCGGATCAATACGTCCGTGGTTCGAATCCCGGCAGGGGCTTGGCAACTTTGTCTGCGAGGTCTGCTCGTAGGTTTCACCGCAATGCATAGCCACAATGGTGTTGCGGGCTTTCTTCCTGCACTAATACTAGCAGCCGCAATATAAGTGAAATAATCTTGAAAGCGACGTTAAGCACCAACTCACCTCACCATCTCACCTTTATATTTGTAGACCTAAAAGAATGAAAATAATGTTTTCCTCACACGCATTTGTTTTGAATATTATCCGTTTTTACAGTAAAAATAACCTTGATGTATCGTAAATTTTCAAATCATCCTATTCTCCCTGTTTTTCTTTATATCACGGTATTGGTGCATTTTCGACAAGTACAATATATTTTTTATTTATCTCAGCATACATTTTCGCCATAAATAAATTATTTTCATGTTATATGCCAATTGGTATAGAAAGGCTTAATCATATCAAGTATCAACATTTTTGTAATTTTAAGACTTTCATACTCCCTAGGTAGATGATAGAAATATGAAATGCTTACAACTGTACGTCTACGTCAAAGCGTTAAGCGTTAGTTTTATAGATTTTTCTTCAATCTCATAAGGATATGTTTAAGAAGTTTGTCAATTTGAGCGCGACTTTGTTACTCTATATTCGTCAGATCTCGTCCCATTACATTCTACTTTCGCTCTACTTTCACTTTTAATCACTGTGAATTGCTGCTGGGTTCGGTATTTCTCATCGCATTAGATTTAATGAATCGCTCTACTTTCAGTTTCAATAGGGATATATCTACACATCCGCGACTATTTCAGCGCTGCTATTGATATATGTCTTCTGTAAAACTCGCAAAATTAGTTTCGTTAAATCGTTCTACTTTCAGTTTAAATGAGGATACAATACAATATATCTGTCTATTTTAGCGCTGCTGAGTGCTGCTATATTCGGAAACGTCTCCTCCATCATGTTGCGTCTCTACCAGGGCTCGGAGGAGTACAATGAGAAGATGGAGAGTATTAAGGAGTTCATCAAGTTCCACGAGATCCACAAAACACTTGGCAGCAGGCTCATAGAGTCATTTCAGCATGCCTGGACCTACACCAATGGTATCGACATGAACAATGTACGTTTTTTAAGATTTAAATTTTGTATCGATTATATATCAAATTAAATTAAATTGAATTAAATTGAATTATATTATATTATATTATATTATATTATATTATATTATATTATATTATATTATATTATATTATATTATATTATATTATATTATATTATATTATATTATATTATATTATATTATATTATATTATTTCACTTCTTGGTCACATTTGTCGACTCTCTCAAAGAGTTTAATTTGAGATTTTGTTAATTATGAAAAACATTGCATCGACACAAAACTGCGAAAAAATTAGAAATATGTAGATTACAGACCGAGAGCGGATATTAACAAAACTATCAACATTATCATTTTGTAATACACTTTTTAGTCACTATTGCCCCTTGTTTTATAGTCTGTCAGACACGGTCGAGGAATAAAATCAAATGTTCACAATTCCCGAGCATGAGCGAACGATTTAGTCAAATTTAAAGTTTTTTAAAAAACTCTTCAGAGTAATTATTTTAGTATATTTTATTTCATAAAACAGCTTAAGGTAGCAGTCCTTTTAACAGTTCACGTGTTTTGACGAAAGATTCGATGAACAATTGGTCCTTCCGTTGTAGCAATCGCTGCTAATGATTGTCATTCTTTGCAGGTTTGCAAATTTGCTAAATATGTTTGCGTTATTGGTAAAAAAATATCTAAACACTTGTTGTAAAGTTAAATAAAAAGCTAAATATAACAAATAAAAAAGTGCTTTCTTATGAAACACCATGAAATGTTGTAAATGATTTATGAATTTCGTTCCTAGGATACCACAGGCACCCTAGAACGCTTTTTAGGTTAAGCACTTGTTTAAGCTTTACAATTTCCCCAGTAGTCATCAATGAAAAAGACGGCCGAAGTCGGCTTATATCAGAGATATCAAAAAGAAATCTATGGTCAGATGTGTTCAAAATGGAAAGAAACTGGACGATTGAAAACGGTTAAACTTGTAATGTGTGCAGATTTGGTATTACCCTAAACTCAGAACTGAGAATAATTGATAAAATAGGGTTCATTAAAGCATATTGTAACTTAACCGATTTAAAAAGTGTAATATAAGCATTGTCGAATATCTTTCATTATTCAAATGGACTCTTCATTTGGTTATCTATTTATACATCCTTATGCAGTTTTCAACCTTAAATTGGAAATTCTTGTGAGAAAAACTCATATCTTCAAAAGGATGTATTGAGACAAAGGGTGAATGTATACACCAAAAAGGACTTTTTTGTATCTAAAAACACATTAGAGCGCTACCGCAAAAAACCTCATAAAGTATCATAAAACAGACGTTTGTGGAAACTTATTTCCTAGGGCAATTTCTATTTTCTAATAAAACATTATGTGGCCTTTTGAAAAAACGTATCACAACAGATTATCCTTTGAAAAGAATATATTTTACGGAGATTACACCTGCCCTATTAGCGTTGCCTAGCAACGAAAAAACTAGTTTACCTTAGATGAATCAACTTACTTTTTATAGACTCAGGCTTTATGTTCTTTGCCAGTGTTCGATCTTATCATTACATTAGTTTCAAAACTCTTTATATCCAAAATCACCTGACAATGTTTTATCATCAATATAAGCAATGATCTGACGTCCGTAATTTATTACTCGAATCATAATAATTCTCACCATATAATAAATGTCATTAAATGTTAATCATAATCATTGTCAAAAAATGAACGTTTATCATAAGCATAATCATCAACGGTGTGAATCACCAGCGGTAATCAATATTGTGAATATTGATCAAGATGAATGGAAATTAATTATGATTATCAGTGTGAATCGTAACCAGTTTGAATCTCAAAATAGATTTAAATCATACTCAATGTAAATAAAATTCTAATAATTCAACAGTTATGTCCATGGTAATACTTTTCAATTCATTTCAAAGGTTAAACTTTAAAAAAACATGGATTTTGTCGCATATATTTCCGATTAAATCAAAATACACTACGTCCTGAGTTAAGTTTAAATCGCCTCACTTATATACTAAATCCTTGTCTCCAAAATACCAATTTGTTAATAGTTTCTTTTTTCATTGATAATCGGTAAATGGCCATGAACATTTTAAGCAGA
Organism: Phorcus lineatus; assembly: GCA_921293015.1. Taxonomy (NCBI): domain Eukaryota; kingdom Metazoa; phylum Mollusca; class Gastropoda; order Trochida; family Trochidae; genus Phorcus; species Phorcus lineatus. Next base: position 15,869,590 of record OV121093.1, read on the forward strand.
CGAATTTCTGCAGCCTAGTAACATGTATATTAAAGAAAGGACCTACTCAACACTGCCAACCCGTCTTTGCTTTTTGTCGGTTGTAAAATAATTTTCCAAAATACATTTGAGTCATTTCGCGCGCTAGTGTCCGGTTTTCGATCACGCAAATGACGACTTTAACCTGTTAATTGAATTTTTACTGAACTTGTAACCATTGAGGTGCTGGTTTTACATACAACCACTACTTGATAAAAAAACAACGTTTATGAAGTTTGATATAATTTATTCATACACAATGTAACAATCAGTAACAATGATAATATATGTGATACAATATAACAATCAGTAACAATGATAATATATGTGATACAATATAACAATCAGTAACAATGATAATATATGTAATACAATATAACAATCAGTAACAATGATAATATATGTGATACAATATAACAATCAGTAACAATGATAATATATGTGATACAATATAACAATCAGTAACAATGATAATATATGTAATACAATATAACAATCAGTAACAATGATAATATATGTGATACAATATAACAATCAGTAACAATGATGATATATGTGATACAATATAACAATCAGTAACAATGATAATATATGTGATACAATATAACAATCAGTAACAATGATAATATATGTGATACAATATAACAATCAGTAACAATGATAATATATGTAATACAATATAACAATCAGTAACAATGATAATATATGTTATACAATATAACAATCAGTAACAATGATGATATATGTGATACAATATAACAATCACTAACAATGATAATATATGTGATACAATATAGGAATCAGTAACAGTGATAATATATGTGATCATTTCTTGTTTCAGGTGTTGAAGAGTTTTCCTGATTGTCTACAAGCAGACATATGTCTACATCTGAACAGAAACCTTCTGAACAATTGCAACGCCTTCAAAGGGGCCAGTCCAGGTAAATGTAGGCACATTAAGGAACGCTCAATTTATCAAATGTATTAACTTAGAAATTAGTTTATAAATTCAATCAATATGTGAGGCTCGTCGAGTGTTAAAATATCATGAGATGACCCAGATTGTGAGTTATCATCAGGAAACAATTCAAATTATGTTGCAATGAAAATTGATTATCTCTGTAATGTGATCGTAAAGCTTTGTTACGTCATCGTGATTATGACGTCATGACGTTGTGATGTCCTTACTTAATGTTAAAATGTTACATGAAATTTATTTATTTTGGTGGAAGAGACGAGCTTTCGCAACGTATGGCAAAAAGCTTCATACATCAAATAGGTTTTGGAATATATATAAAAAAAAAAACTTCCCTGCTGTCTCCTTAACTTCAATAAACATTCCCTAGAACCAATTTCCATTTTAATTGAACATTTATTTTTGTGTTTGTGAATTGACGGAGGTTTCTTAAAGTTAAAATAAGACCTGTTGCACTTTTATTTATTTTTTTACTTTATTAGGTTGTTTTAGTTTGCAAACTCTAGTGACATTGATTTCAAATGGAAACTTTAATCGATGATGGATATTCTGCGTCCGTACAAGTTACATTGTGATTCAGAGCCATAACTTCTAGGAGTGCTTCGCTTTCTTAAGTATCATTTTTATGAGAAAGGTATTCCTTGTGATTTTGTCTTTGTGGATAGAAAGTGGTATGATCATACTTGAATTTAAGCGTGTGGAAATAATGTTGCATCGTTTAACAAAGGGCGTTTCTTTTTTTCAGGTTGTTTAAGAGCCTTATCCCGGAAGTTCAAAACAACGCATGCGCCCCCGGGTGACACATTACTACATCCGGGTGCTATTATGACAGCAACGTACTTCATAGCTCGTGGTTCTATAGAAATTCTCAAAGATGACACGGTAATGGCCATATTAGGTAAGTGATTGATATTTATTTATACATCATTTAAGAAAATATCTAAGACTAACGGAGTCAAGTTATTTTGTAGAATAATATCCGTATGAACAAACACCGCTGAAATTTTTCCAAAGCTAAAAAAAACATTAGTGATAAAGAATGGATATATTTGACTACACATAAGTTTTTGAAAAACATATATCATAAATCATGACTTCCCAGGAAAAGCTGGACTCATCTTTGATACGTAAACAACCGAAAACTGAAGAACATGATACTAATAGCTTTAACCTTGTTAGGTCTAACCGTATTTGATTATTAATTTTTTTCAGTGCACTTTTAAACATGGTTTGCTAGTTCAAGCTCCCATGTTTCACTGACATACATAACAAGCTAGCCACACTAGTGTCGCAGGATTTGTTCATGCAACAATACTGCAAACCGTGAAAAGAGGCGTTAAACCGAACATGACCGCATCTAACCTCACCTCCCCCTCATCCCCTTATGGACGAAACATTGCCCAAGTGGCAGCATTGCCCAAGTGGCGCTAAACAATACTTTACTCACTCAATGCACCTTACGACTTAACCACCCAAAATCTTTAAATTACTCGCAGCAAGTATGATATATAGTAGTCTATAACACGTGTACACAGTGATGCAATTTCATTTAATTTCTACTTCAACGTCACGTCCGGTTTAATTCAGATGTTCTTAGCACCGTCGCGAGCTTGACGTATAGTTAAACATCAAGATAAATCGGTTTATCTTTTGAATTTTAAAGAATCTCGTATGCATTCATTAACTAAATCCTTCCTTTCATATAATACATTCTTTTTATGCCATTAGTCATTATTATTATAGAAAATGACCCAAGCATATTTACACAACGCAACAACCTTAAAAGATATATTTTATACCGAAAGTAACGGGGTATAAAACTCAATTTCCACTTAAGTCACATTTGCATACACCTTAAACGCAGACTGAACTTATATCACGGATGAATTGTAAATAAGGAAAAATGTACATGATAAATAGAACAATCAATTTTACGTTTCTCTGCTAACATATTAGGACGAATAATTCAATTGTTTATATTCATGTTAAGGTAAGGACGATATATTCGGGGATGACATCAAGGACCCTTCTAAGATGACCATCGGCAAGTCAATGTACCTGGTTCGAGCCCTGTCTAACTGTGACATCAACAAGATCGAGATGGCCGACCTCAAGGAGGTTCTCTACACGTACCCGGAGTTTGCAGATACCTTCCTACAGCGCTTCCAGGTCACCTTCAACCTTCGGAAGGTAATATTTTAGTAACATTATTTCATTATCAACTAAAATGGGTCGATGAATTTTTCACCCATCACTTACAGCTCTCTAAAATTTAATCATTTTGCCATTTCAATTGAATCATCAAAGTTTGGACTGAGTTCCGCAGCAAACAATGGGGAAACGTGTTCTTGGAAACTATTATATTCAGACAGGTGAAGATTACCTTTGTTGGTTCACCTGATGATGCTCTTAATCATGTTCGAAAGGTGATTGTTTGATATTAGTTTTCATGGAGTTATGTCCCTTAAATCTGTATTTGTTTTGCAAAATATGAAAATGAGGGATCCGAAGTTCCAATGGATGCATTTTCTAAGAAATGACACCATCTAGGTGAATGAAAAGTTGGTTTTGGTAAACTTGATGATGGCCTCAATTTTTTATATACAAAGTTACAGTTACTGCAATGTAATATTCATACGGCAATATAAAAGTAGGGTAATACCTCAGCATTTATGACGTTTGAATAGTGTATATGTGTGAACTCACAGTATAAGAACCGCCGCTTCAGTGGCAGCCAATTGCAAGGCGCAGAAATGTTAGTTTTGGCAGCCTATCGATAGAAATCAGAATACTAAATTTTCCTTTTCATTTATTAAACTCGTAAAGATTTGGTATTAAACTCGCTTTCGCTCGTTTAATACCTCATTATTTACTCGTTTGATAAAAATATTATTAAATGTAAGGTCGTTTAGTATCCTCTATATACAGTATAAGAAAGCTAAAGATGATTAGCATTTTCAAGGAATGGTTTCTTTCAACATCACATTTTTGACAAAATATGTTTTTGTTTATCAATTAACTTATCATCATGCAAAGTCGTAAAATAAAATAAAAAATAAAATAATCTCTCGAAAACGAAAGCAAATGTCACATATAACAAGATGTTGTTTTAGTCAAACGAAACAGATCCAAAACGAACGTATCATCATGCAAAGTCGTAAAATAAAATAAAAAATAAAATAATCTCTCGAAAACGAAAGCAAATGTCACATATAACAAGATGTTGTTTTAGTCAAACGAAACAGATCCAAAACGAACGTAGCATTTTCGGTTCAGCTTTGCGAATTTCCCGACCTCAGTTTTTTTTTTTTGCTTCTTACTTAATAATTTCGTCTACGACTACGGATGAACGGGTTGAAGAAGGACACCTTTGTTGACCTTTTGACGATAATACATTCGACATCGATGTTCTTCTGTGACAGTGAACTAAAGGAAAAACTTCAAAGATTTTATATTGTTCAACCCTTTAGGGAACGCTACTTCAACGCAAGGTGAAATCCACTTTGGAGGACGAGACTCTGAAGTTCATTCGACAACGTCGTCCTCGTCTTCAGTGTAAACGAAGGAACACGGAAGTGGAAGGTAAAAAACGAATTTCAGAATTTCGTAACTTTAGCACTTATTGTATCCGGCTGCATTCAAAACACCTGTTCAGATTCTAGCAAGTTTCTACCTTGAGGCATAGCTTCTGATTTCAGTTGCCTAAATCAAGCATAATTTTTATACTGTAGCTAAATTTTATGTTATCTTATCTTATCTTATCGAATGTGGGCTTGTTTTGTCTGTTTATGCAATAGTAGATAACATTTTTATCACATGCACAGTAACCAGTTTAACAGATCAGTGAGTCAGAGTCCCTCAAGACGTTATATACACGGACCCTGCTCACAAAGGTTTATGCATGATTTCCTATAATATTGTTCAATTTGACAGTACGCTCATAACTAAAGAATTTTAAGATATGCATGCATGGGACACTTACCCTACAGAATTGGGTATTTTTGATATTCACTGGAACAAAAAACTTGGGTTCTAGGGTTCGCATGAAATGTCAGAGTCCCTCAAGACGTATATACACGGAAACTGCTCACAAAGGTTTATGCATGATTTCCGATAATATTGTTCTTTAAAGCAAATTTGACAATACGCCCATAACTAAAGAATTTTAAGATATGCATGCATGGTAGACTGTTTGTTGCCAATGATTGAGATTTAGGCACATTATGGCTGTGTATTGAAATAAGGTGTCAACGAAACCACGAGGCGTCACTACTATTCTCTATTCCAACTTTGCTCATTTATAGGTCGATCTGGTTTGAGGCAGAGAAGGGGAGGCAGTTTGGAAATGAGACGGGCGAGTAGAGACATCATTGACCTGTCAGCAAGCGAGGACGAAGGGGTAGGCATACTAGAGTTGTCGGCAGAGGGGGCAACCGAGGAAGTCACTGAAGAAGATTTCAACAAACAGGAGGGAACCAAAGGTAATTCTTCAGGTTTAAAAGTTAAAATAAACCTTTCATTAAGCAGAAATAATTAAGGATACATGAATGAATTAATCTCTTACATGTTTTTTTTTATTGATTTAGCAATAAATCTTACTGAACTGTAATTTCTTGTTAAAATTGTAAATTGGAGTTTAAATTTAGATTGTTTAAGAAGTTTCTTGGGTTTAAAGTTTTTTTGTTGATAATATTATTCTGAACGCATGACAGTTACTTACATTTTTATAAAAAAAAATACTTGTTTACGGGAACTCCCTTAATTGACTTATAGAAACGAAAATAACGAAATGTGCTCCTTAGAATATGAAATTTTCAAATTATTTATTCACATTTTTGTTGGAGTCGAAATCCGAACGCTATTAATGCTATTTTATCGAGATTTATTGACGGTCCGGACATTATCATTATACTACTAACCATTTGGGAATATAAAAAAAATGAAAATCAAAGACATTGATCTTTGCCTGGTTCATTACCGCGAAGGCAACATTTGTGATGTTTAAACAAACAGACCAGGGGATTAAGCAGGGATGTTCAAGCCGACTACCTTCAGAGAACAATGGAGCTAAAGTGTGATTTAAGCACATGGTTGATACTAAATTGTGAAGTGGTAAAAAACCGAATTTCCCACATTACGTTACAGATATATACGAACATACAACACGATTGTTTTTCTTCATCGTAGTTTATTTACACAACAACAATTACAAATAATTACATTCACTGGACAGCTGCAGATTCACTGGATACAAAATTTACAAATTAATTTACTTTCATGAGGTAGGACACGGAATCGGCATATTCCAATACAGACATGGCTCCTGTTTGCAGCGAGTGCTTCAGGTCTTCAATGCGGCGGTTCATGTCCGTGAACTTCTTCTTCTTTGGTGGCAGACGCCGTCCTGCGCCATACTGGATGAGTCGGATTTCATTCATCTTCTGCTCTTGTCTTAGAAAGGACAACATTTCGAAAACATTTGGGTGGGCTTTGGCAATCATTTTTTTAAGCCGACCAGGTGGTTGGTTGTCCTTGGGCCGGTCGACTGGAAGTGGTTCCATTGAGACTGAGTCAGGTCTCCTTCAATCCACTGCGAGGTGACGTAGTCTGCCAGTTGCCAACAACGAGGGTCATTAGGCATGATGATCTAGTTTTATTTGGAGTTATACAAATTCGAATCGAGTCACCTCATCGTCGTTGTTGTAGACTGTCTGCAAGCCCACCGCCTGTGTCTTCCTCCAGATACACTGTGTGTAGTGGAATAGACATCCCTTCCACAGTGTTGTCGGGAAGTTGCTGTGAACAGCCTGCTTGGCAGCAACTTCGTAGTCCATCTGCAAAATGAAATAAATGATTAGTCAGAGGAAATTGCTCCACATGAATTTATTGATTCAATGTATACGACATATATTGTTATCAAAATTAGCGCTATATCAAGTGAATAGTTTAGTTTTTTATACCTGGAAACATTGAGGTAGTAACTGTAGTCCTCTTGTTGTGGCAGCATCCTTCAAGAGGCGAAAGGCTCGACTGTAGGTTTCCTTCGTCTTGTTTGGCAACAGGAAGAAGACGAGAGGAAACATCTGCCCCCCAACCATAGCATGGAGTGTGTAGAGTTGGAGAAACAGTGATGGAGCGACATAAAATGTCCCATCACCGTAGACAACATCAGCAGCACACAGGTGTTGAAGGTTGGCTGTTGTGGTCATGCCAAGGATCTTGTTATCTTCTCCGTCATTGATGATAACAAAAGGTTCTCCGGCGTCGGTTGTCTTGAAATCATCTGGAATGATGATTCCACGGCGTGATGTAGGTAGTGCAGGGAATTTTGATCGACGGGCTTGGTTCTTCACGGTATCAAAGGTTGGCATAGAACCCAGGAGTGATATGCTTTCTGGTGTCCAAGCACCATCTCTCATTGAACACACTTGCTCATCGTACAAAGATGGCAGTGGTTTCACCGATGATCTTACTAAGGTCTTTATCTTCGCCAGTGATTCCCGAACCTGTAAAAGAAACATAGTAATGTATAATATGTAATAATAATAAAAAATATTATATATATATATAAATCCATGATTATCATAATATAATAATATTCACATTTATAGCTTTTATAGTATTACTAAGAATTAGTATAACTAAGTTTTCGTTAAGATGTAGATTATTTAAAATTTCTTTCAAATTACCTTAATGTCATCATGAACAGGACCGTGGTTGTGTGCGGTGGGGAGTTTCGAAAGAATGTCGTCAACAGTAGAAATACTGGAACTACAATTCTTATCAATACACTTCCAAGACATCCACGATGCAGCATCACGCTTACAACGCACTCTGAACATGTAGCCATCTACACAGAGATATCTTCCTCCACGTGAAGTTGGAATGAATTTATACTCTAACTGCTGGTTTGCCATTTTCAAAGTGATGTATTTGAGATAAAACAAGGGTAATATACAGCTGCAATAATTAGTGAGTTAAAACTCAACTCATAATTAACCAAATTAATTGAAGGACTAATTGATGAGTTCAAATCAACTGCTTATTGATTAGTTATCGGTGAGTAAAAATCAACTAATGATTCGTGAGTTCAAATTCAGTATTTTTTCACTGATTGGTGAGTAAAAATCAACTAATAATTTTCATATTCCGTGTTGCAGTTCGTATTTTCGTATCACCCACCACCTTAATCCCTTAAACAAACAAAAGTACACTTCGGTGAAACTTCAAACAGGTTTTCCTGTGATAACAGATGTTGCCTTCCCGGTAACCCACCCTTTGCCTTACCTTTATACCAATGGGGGTAACAGTCCGAGTTGCAGATATCTCAGGTAGATGTCTGCTTGTTGGGAGATAATTTGTACCGATATCATTGCATGTCCTTGTTAATAAACAAATGTGCTGCTTTTATTGATAGTCAATTATCAAACAAATATAAAAAATATTGTTATTTTAGGTACTTAGATAAATATAAGTTCGTCCGTCTTATCAAAGATGGTAAGGTATTGAATTGATTTCTGTGCCAATTGTTCACAGAACCCCGCCACCAGCCACACAAGAAGGTGAAGCGAGACAAAGGACACGTGCAGCGAGATGCCGAGCAACACCAGAAACCCAAACTTCCGGCCAGAAAGGATGTGACGTCAGAGAGTCTGGCAGGCCATCAGGGGTTATCTCCCATCGCTTCCAGCGGCACGACGTACACTCCCAAGTCAAGCTCTAGCACTGGTCAAATATGGAAGCTGCAAAATATAGAATATGAAATCAAGCAATTTCCAGAGAAAGGCAGTATTCATTCGCTAGCAGACATCGACACCCGGCTTGAGAATCTTTATGAGTAAGTAGTATATCATGAGTAAAGTCAGTCCGACAGAGTCTGACTACTAATAGTACAAATATATAAACTATTCAATTATTCGTTTATATTTATTTCTCGACAAATTGGCATTTTCCTTTTTTAAATTAATTCCATTACTTTTGACAATGAATCAAAATATTCCAGTAAATCTTGGTTACTCCTTAAATTTCCGTTTGAAACTAAATTTTCCGCTACGATTATTTTTAATATTGAACATTTTCACGTGAGGGAGTGTAAATTTTCACAAATTCTTCTATTCATATTATTCGAAAATGTATAACTCCATCATAACTATAGTAATGTTTCGATGCATCTATAATCAGATTTCGACGACAATTGTAGTATCTATTGCTCAAAATCTAACTCTTTCATATATTTGATTGTAGCCGAATGCACAACTTTGAGAACGAGTTATACACCACCGTTGACGCAATCCTGGAGATCCTTGGTCACAAACCGACGGTCACCAGAGACCAGTTCGAATCATGTACATCACCAACATACGGTCGAGACAAGTCAGTGAGACCAAAAGGTCAAAAGATAATCCGATCTCCAAGTGACGGAGAGAAAAAGACTGGCTGAAAACTGTCATTAGACGTTGTTATGTGGATTTAGTAAATTTTCCTTGAAAATGAGAAAAGGGATTTGTTTTGAGTATCTGAAACGTTGGACACGTTTAATGAAAGGTCGCTGAGGTTGCTACTGAAACATTTACATGTCAAAGGGAGATAACCCACACTTTCATATCTACTTCCTGTCTACAGCCTCGTTTGAGTCAGTATCGACACGATTTCATCGATAATGTATTGAATGTTTGTTGGTATAGAAGCACATTTCTCTGTACAAAGATTATTTTGTGACAAGCCAAAGTTCTAATGCTTCCCACGGATTGCTTGTAGAATAAATGTAGAGTGTATGTTTAAGTGTAAATCCGCAAGGAAGATCGTTTTCACGCTGGACGCTTTTGATCCAGTCTGTTTAAAATCGACCCTATTCCCAGAAATAAAAGTTTTAAAAAAACAGACCTTGTCGAGATTCGAACTCGTAACTCCAGGCTTTCCTCTTAACACCGTCTGACCACAGCCACACGTAGTGAATATTCTGACGAATACTAAGCTGTCCAATCACAATGCCTCCGGCAAAAGCATTCGGTATCAGTATCTTGGGACAATTAGCTCCCTTGAATCACGCGTTAACTTGATCGTCGCCATTATGTGGTTAGTCCGCTAACTACTAGGTTTTGTCTCCTTTAAACTGGTAACTGAATGTATGTGTGGCTGCGGTCAGACCATGTGAAGGGGAAAGCCCGAGACAGAAAGCGTTCGAATATCGATAAATTTAATATTTTAATCTTTTTTTCCTCGAACAGGGTCGATTTTAAACAGACGGCTGTAAAGTATATTTAATGTTCAAAGGAATGTCATTTCTTATTGATTGAGATATTTCTTGATTTAATCGAGACGGATTCGTTAGTATGTTTTATGTTTTGTTTGAAGTTTTCAAAAATGACAATGATAACTAGCACTGCCAAAATTGTCCAAATTTTTTTTTTATTTCTGACTATTTCGAAAAATGGCCAAATAGTTTTGGCTAATTGATATATGGCAATATAAGTGCCAAATATGTTTGTCTCTATGTCATGGTATAAGAGAGCACGGCCTTTTATGCATTTTACTTTTCATATGAAATTCATTATATTAATGATTTAGTTTTAAGCTACCATACGATTTTTGTTTTATTTCTTTCATCATTTGTTTGTGTACTTCTTTCGAAGTAATGCATATAATGTTTAGGGGGCCATATTATGCTTTCTTAGAAAATCCAAAGTATTTAACTATGATGAAATATTGTCTTTGATTACTTACTCTGCTAACTGCTGATTTAAAATTTGTATTGATTTAGCTTGTCATTTAATGCAAGATATCAGTATGCGTAGAAGATATATAAAACATGTTGGTGAATTGCCGGGATTGTATGTATATAATATATGTTGTATGTTGTCAGGTTAGCTGTGAAGACGACAAAAATATAAGAAATCCTTTACGTCATATTTTAGTCATATTTTATTTTACGCCATTTGTCTATCCATGAATCTTATCTTATTTACAACATCTGTCAGTTGTATTCCATCTTAATGCTATTAATACATGCTTTCTACTTCCTCGATTTCCATTCAATATAAATTCCTTAAACACATTGAAAGGAGTAGTTAGAATAGTTTACTGTTCGGATAGAGTTATCTGCCCTTGCATATCGACATTCCGAATGGTAACGGGAAACTTTCACTTTAACCTGTGTGTGGCAATAAACATCGAAAGCTAACCTGTGATAGTTTCGTTGCAATAAAGGTTTGTAAAATTGTCAAACTTTGTTCCGTATTTTTAATGTTAATGATACAGAAGTGGAAATCAAAATTGGGATCCGGGGAACTCCGAGTTAATGGTCAGACTCACTACGGATTCGACCATATGCGGCAATGGGTATGGACTGAAGCTAATTGGAAAGATATTGACCTTGACATTCAGCGCTTCCAAGACGTGACCTGTCCTCGATCCTACAATTCTGAAGGGACATGCGTACCTATTAATAAGTATTCACAGACCTGAAACTAAAAGTAGAGTGGATTTCAGGAAGAGCACTGGACTGTCCACATTCATTTGTTCAACCCATATCGCCACCAACGGTGATAGAGGAGTAAAACGTGATATAAAATTTTAAAACAAATTAATGGGGACAGCAGAGACAGACAACTTTTCACATTGACACAAAAAAAATTTTCTTTAAACGGCTATATACACACACAGATATATATATATATATCCAAATTTCAATAGCATTACATTCAATAATTATAACTTGTAAACAAATAAAATATATATAGAGTACGCATAATGCAAATGTATTTCTTCCTATACAATTAATCGTCATCCATAGGCAATGACTTGCATTTCTTACAATAATGTTGATAAATTTAGCAAGCTTCATACTTATTGTCACAGTTTCATTGATTTAAGATCTAACCATTCTCTCACAATTCGTTTTTTTTATTTCTTATTTCGTATTTATAAAACATTTAAATAATAAAGTCATTTGACTTATAGGAAAACATCTTCAGTTACAATAGCTTAATATCAAACAATTTGTTTGCTGGAAAATGACTTTTAATATGAAGATGTATGTCAGTAATTTAATACATGATAGATACCCAATAAACCTTGAAGGACTTAAACTAAGTGTTGTTTCTATGAAGAGTGACAGATAAATACAATGTGATCTGCTTGACCTAGTTTTTGTTTCGTCAATTATAAAGCTGCAAATGAGAAACGATTTGAATTTTGACAAAAATCACTTGAAATTGTAAACTGAAATGATACGTTTCACACCAATGGACAACAGGCACAATGATACTGTGACCGACATTCATGATAAAATCCTCTTCAACATAATTATAGATTCTAATCCCGCTAGACCTTTCTCGTCTTATAAACTTCCTCCAACCCGGAGACAGAATTGTAGACAGCATTGTAGCACTCGACAGATTCCAGCTTATATAACACTCATTCTCAATAAAATGGTTCAAATCTAAATGTAAACATTACAACCTAGACACAAAACAACATTACTCTTCGTAACGTACATGTACATTATATGCAACTTTAAAAATTACACAAATGCTGATTATCTTCACCTTTTGTTAGTATTATATTTACAAAATATCAAAGTTTTAAAATTTCGTTGTTTCAGTCAATTCTGCCAAAGTTTATTTTACATCCCCTATCACAAATAGTTATTTTTACTGAGAAAGAGTTAGAGGGGGTTCAAAAATAAGAGATCCTATGTTTTTAATCGTTTGTCAATGTTGAATTAGAAATTTCAGAGATAACATTTAATCTCGCCCTTTACATGACAACAATAGGTTTAACTAATGCGGACAGTATAAATGTTATTTGAAAGTCTAAGGTTCTGACGATGGCTATGTAACAGAAGGTAGCTAAAACCAAGTATCAATTGGGATATTATATGAGGTTACAGAAAGACATTTGACAATTTTATTTCCTTAAAGGTAAACAAAAGCTTAATTAGAGAGAGAGAGAGAGAGAGAGAGAGAGAGAGAGAGAGAGAGAGAGAGAGAGAGAGAGAGAGAGAGAGAGAGAGAGAGAGAGAGAGAGAGAGAGAGAGAGAGAGAGAGAGAGAGAGAGTTTATTCAGTAAAGAGGCCACAAGCCCATCATAAATGAGGTCACACAGCATTTTCTGTACACGAGAGCACCATGATACATTTTCAACACTCCACTGTCAACTAGTTAGTTTCGGTTACAACAATTGCCAGAAATTTATTTATTTCTTTCATAGCAAGAAATAAGTATTTTGCGAGGCTGTTAATGACAAAAAAGTTCATTGATATAAATAATTGGACGAGCTTTAATTCTGAAGGATATGATCTGAAATATTCTGAGAGATAATCTTTTCTCAATTTCTAATAAAAAGGGCATTATAAACAAAATGGTATTCGTTTTCAATATAAGGTATGATACAAAGCGGGCAAAGGCGATCGTCCCTTAGACCTATATATATATATATACCGTGCAAGACATTAGAATCAAATCGATATCGGCAGCACATTATGACGACGCAAAACCATTACATTAAAGTAAAATTTAATCTAGACCATAAAATATGTTGAGTATACCCGCTAGACAGGATAGTACTGAAACTTATAATATCTGCATGTAAACATTTAATATAATTGGCCAAATAAAGTTACTGTCACTAATACTTTGTCAATTTCTTTATTGCCATTTTATTTCTAAACGCTCCCTTAAATCTATGCAAATATTATTAAAACACAAATTAAAACACATTTTAGTTCTGATACAAACAAAACCCAGACATGCCCTAGCACTTGAAATTTCCTTCAGAAAGACATTGGTCGTGATGTCGCTTTAAGTTTCGTAGAAGCTTGTGTCCTTGCTATATGTCCTTTGATGCTAAAACGCCAAAGCGCTCTGACAATTGGTCAATAGACAACTTGACTGCCTCAAGATCATTTCATCTTGACCTTCCTGTTCTTCTTGATTGACGAGTTCTTTATGCCAGTCCTTGAAGCACTCTACCGATGAAAACCATATTGATCAGCACCCTCTGATAACGGATCAATTTATTACATGGACAAAACGCTTTCGCTTCCCAAAACTCTTTACGAACCCAATACATCTTAAGCCAATAGAGCTTGACGTTCTCTTCAGAAAGTATCATGCCCTTGAGATGCAACCCGACAGCTCTATAAACAAATGTGATTCTAACTCACAACGTTTTTTGCACTCTGTTTGAGACATGGATGTTCTGAAGATACTACAGAGGTTTTTTTATTTCATTTTCAGAAAATGAATTATCTCTAAAATATGTTTTATATATGATACCAGGGATTAACAGATCAGATCTCCCATAAGTCGTCATACATATCAAATGTTATTCTTATTCAATCAAAGGGTTCAGGCACGCTTTAAGATAGAGTCAATGATATAAATAAATAGAATACAAAAGAACCAGTTCTCAAACGAACGTACCATGTTCATTTAAGCAATGCGAATACATTTCCCTACTTCAATGATTAAGAGGTGTTCGCTCTAAATTGTCCGCCAGTGGTTTAATTATAAAAATATAAATAAGTCCCTAATTTCGTAAGATACTTGATGTTTTATTAGTCAAAGTTGTTTGAAAAGTATTATGTTATCAACGTCAACCAAATTTTTATAAAGATAGGCAAATCAATATTTGATGGTAGAAGTTTGGCATAAAATGGACATCAAACTCATTTACATAGCCAAGAGAAAGTGAAAGTACTAATAAATACGCAACTGAATTTCTAAATTTACTAGAGTAGAAATATTTGTCAACTGATCCTTAAGTGGGAGAAAAAGCAGTAAGGTATTTCAAAGACTTGTCAATAACATACAGTGGTTTGAAAGAAATGCAACACTCACAGATATAGAGGATAGAAAACGACCATCCATTCAATACTATTTTTTTAAACGAGTTGATGATCAAGTATAAAACGAGCAAAAATATCATTAACAAGTTTAATGAAAATAGTATTGAACTGAAGGATGTTTAGTATTCTGTTCATTACTTGACCTCAGTAATCAAGCATGATTTCCTATAATTTACTGAACAAAACATTTCCGCGACTTGGCCACCATTTTGACGGCGGTCCCAACATTGTCACGTACGTCATAAACATACGATATTAAAACGTCATACGTGCAGCGGTATTACACTAGTTTAATATCACCGTATAAATATTACACTGCAGTATCTTACACGGGAGAGTAAAAAAGCTTACATAAAAAAATCTCCATACTCATGTTGGCATTCATCTTATGTTTTACTTCCCGACCTGAACAGCTGCTGTATCCTATTCAATAAGTAGCAAAACACATAGTTTTGCTTAACATCTTTGTAGTTGAACAAAGATTCTTCAATCTTGGGGCCTTGTTTAAAAGCTCAAACCTTGTACAAGGGTCAGGTGCTTCCTTCCTCCTACTGAAGCAATCAAGCAGCTAAACGCAATTAGCCTTGAGGGATACATTTATTTGCTTGTAAATCAAGGACCGTGACAGAATCTTTATGGAATTTTCTTTGGCAAAGGACTTCTAACAAGGTCGTCTAATCACCCGATTCTTTACTGGCAAGTTAACGAGTTGAGCTTGAGGATATCGATCTCGTCATCATAAGGTGATTATCTGAATAAAGTGTGTAAATACGCTCCCCTAAAGGCCTACTGAATCTCGTGAATTTTGTATGCGATTGTTTTTGCGATTTTCTTCTAACAACTTCTGATCAAGCTGTTTAAGACGGATAGGTAATAAATGATTAATTAGATTAAATTTAAAATTACTGTCGATGAAATACAGCGTTCTTTCAGGGAAATTTCCATCGACGTAAGAGAGAAACATTATATTTTCGCCAAGTATATTGAACATAAGTGATTTCATATGCTATCTGAAATTAAAGCAAGCGTTGACTCCCTTTGTATGCTAGATTGTTAACCGTATGTAAGTTGGATAAAGGGCGTTGTTGAGCCAATATGTTCTTTTAGACTAATTGTTGAAAGAAAACAATGGAATGATAAAACAAAATTAGCAAAAAGTGTTTATATGCTATCATATTTGCCATTTGTTTTCGACACAATTTAAAAGCGTTTTTTCTCCAAGATCTCAATGGAAACATAGGAACCTGTCTGGAGTCTTCACGTTGTTCGTTTTGACCTCCATGTTCTACTAAAAAATGACAGACTGTTTCTGGACTATTTGTAAAACAGTTGATACGTAACGGGGACACATCTGTCTTTTAAATGCATGTCTGTACCGATTAACACGCAATGACTTAGTTTAAGTGAGTAAGAATGATTTATTCTATTCGATATGGTGGCAGGAGTTATCTCCCTTAAAATATACCTCCGAATTGTGCCTATCTTTGTAGCTATTGGGTAACTTAAAAAGCCACTCCGTGAGTTGTTCATATATGCCAAACTTAATCAATGGTGTCATGTGATCGCGAAGTATCGACTGTTACCAAAAAGACACATTTTGAAGCTTTTGGTTTTTACAGTGACAATATGAAGGTAGAACGTCGCAATTACGATCGAAAACCGGACACTGGCGCGCGTCAAATAGTCAAACGTATTTTTTTAGACTTATCTAAAACAGCTAGGAGGGCAGTTAGGAGTTGATAGTGTTTGTTGGGTTAAATAACTAGTATCCATGTATATGGGACGTGATATGTACACCTTTGTGCATTTATAAGGTTGTTTTTAGATTTTCATGGAAAACCAGTATTTGTCATACATGTCTTGTGGACATGAAAAGTTAAGATATTTTGATTTTCTATCACAACATATGACATTTACGTTCGTATCAAAGGTAAATTATATGTTCTGAAAATCACGGTGTGGCTCATAATCATGGCGGGTAGCCGTTTTTCTCTTTTAAGATAGGTTTCGTCTCCTATGCAGTGTTAAGGTAAATGTTTTCAAAAGAAGATGTACACAAAAGAGCAAAGTGATTGAACAGTCAGTACATAAAAAGTTAAAATGGATGTCTATAATGTGCAAAAATAAAGAAAAGAAGTGTGATTCCCTTCCTTAGCAGGCAACATGTTGGACGCTAATATGACAGTAGTCCTCATGCAATAGAATATTCATGAGGACGAATGAAGAGACTCAAAACCTCACGCCTTTTCGTCAATTAAGTTGAATTCACTTACGTATATAGGTGTAAACAGTTAGCTGTCTACTTGTGTCATCAGAACATAGAAACAGAAGGTTTCTTTTATCTGGAGATTATTCACTTCCTTTAACGTACATGTACGTACAAAAATGACGTACAACGCTCAAAAACATGTAACACGGATTGCACAATAAATACTCTAATTTATTGACGATCAGAAGTCACGTGCTCTTATTTGTGATAACAAATACGATTGCACAACATATACGTTAATTTATTGACGATAAGAAGTCACGTGCTTTTTATTTGTGAATGTTTACATTTTCAATAACAATAGCACTGATAAATAAACGCGAATAGTTTAAAAGATATGGAAATATATTTCGAATCAATGTACGGATGACATGTTGCAATGCGTTGAAGACCATTAAGCAAAAGGTGCTGAATTCTAACGGAAATTGCGGTATTTTTGTGCATGTGCATATATTGATTACAATTATAATGACATATAACTAAGAACCTGTATTCGCATAAAAACATATTTCACAAATCGATAGTAAAATAAACGATTCCTATGGCAGTAAGCTTTGGTGGCGCCTGGTTAAGAATTACTTACAATGCACACGCAACAGCACGATATTCCCGCCTATTAAACATGAAAATATAGTCGCTGATAATCTACAAGATATAGTAACAATAATGAACGATTACTTTTGTAATCAGGCTGTTGTAGATAATCCCGACAAAATATTGCCAGAAATAAATATGAAAACAAAGCAAACTTTATCATCTATCACACTGAGTTCGAATGAAGTTAAAGATATTTTACTTTCTGTTGATATAAATAAAACAACTGGATACGATGGTATAGCAAATCGACTATTAAAATTCACTGCAGAAGTCATATCTAAGCCATTGACCGAAGTATTTAATACCTCTCTAAATGTTTCCATATTTCCCGACGTTTGGAAAGTGGCTTCAGTTATGCCTAGAGATTTAAATGAATGTAATAACTATAGACCGGTAGCGCTAACTAGTTGCTTAGGCAAGGTTTTTGAAAAGTGTGTCTTCAAATATGTTTTTAACTATCTTAGAGATAACAATTTATTAACAAATCTTCAATCTGGATTTATGCCAGGGGATTCACCCTCAAACCAAATGACAAATCTTTATGATTTTATTGCTAAAGAATTAGATAAGGGGAAGGAAATAAGAGCAGTTTTCTGTGACGTAAGCAAGGCGTTCGATAAAGTATGGCACAGGGGAATAATCAAAAAATTAAAAGCTTATGGTATTTGCGGCAAACTTCTTTTATGGTTTAAAAGTTATCTCGACAACAGAAGACAGCGCGTTGTAATCAACGGTTATAGTTCTGAATTAAAACCAGTTACAGCCAATGTCCCACAAGGTTCTGTGCTTGGACCACTTTTATTCTTAGTCTATATTAATGATATTGTAGACAACATTGACAGTAATATTCGACTATTTGCTGATGACACCTCACTCTATGTAATTATAGATGATCCGAACGTAGCCGCTCAATGTCTTAACAATGATTTAGTAACAATATCTGACTGGGCTAAAGCATGGCAAGTGGATTTTAATCCTAACAAAACGGTTTCCATTCAATTTACCCGTAAATTGACTCAGAATATCAAACCAGCTTTAACGATGGGCAACACCAACATTAATGATGTCAAATCACATAAACATTTAGGAATAACTCTCCAAAATGATTGCATGTGGCATTGCCAAATCGAAAACATCATCAAAAAAGTTAGTCCAATGATAAACTGTCTAAGAAGCTTTAAATACCGCCTTAGCAGGAAAACCCTGCAAACAATGTACAAATCATTCATATTACCAATCTTCGATTACTCATGTCATGTATGGGATAATTGCACAAAAGAACAATCGCTTCTTCTAGAAAAACTAAACCTGGATGCAATAAGAACTATTTGCGGGGCTGTTCGCGGCACAAGTCACGAGAAATTATATACCGAGACAAATATGTCCTCATTAGAGTGTAGACGCCGTCGACAAAAATTATATCTTTTTTATAAAATGGTGAATAAATTAGTTCCGGACTACTTATCAGGTTTAGTTCCAAGAAATGTATCCTCTTTAAGTAGATACAATCTAGGAAATAATAATGACCTGCAAAATATAAAATGCAATACAAGTTTGTACTCGAAATCATTTATCCCTGATACGGTAAACATTTGGAACTCTCTCCGCCCAGATATAGTAAACGCTAATACTCTAGGGGAATTCAAAAATAAACTTAAAGAACAAACTAACACAAAATTCTACTTCAATATTTTCTATGGATCAAGATTTTGTCAAATAATTCACTCTCGTCTCCGGCTTGGATGTAGCGATTTAAATGGAGATAAATTTACCAGATTTATATCTAATAGCTCTGAATGCCAATGCGGGTATCCTAATGAAGATCCGCTTCATTTTTTCTTAATCTGTCCGATTTTCAGTGTCATAAGATCAGATTTATATTTCTTTAAAAAAGGGTTCAATTTGACTTCAATATTATATGGCCATTCAAGCTCATCTGAACAGGTTAATTTTGAATTATTAAAGTCAATACATGACTTCATAACACTATCTAAGAGATTTAAGGAATTTATCTGACCACAATGTGCCTTGCCTTGCTTGAATATGTAAAGAATGTGTATAACTATATTTCCAAAATTTCCAAAATTTTTGTATTAATTGTTTAGCATCACTGTTTCAATATTGTACCTGTATATTTGATGTGTATTGTTATCTGTCCATGTGAACGTCACTGTTTTATGAATTTTACACATGTTAGGGAGCGGCATTCAAATAAGCATAATTTGTTTGTTTGCCAATCCCATTTCATTTACGAAATAAAATATGTTTAAACCAACCTGTATTCGCTATAACTCAGTGTGTGATGTTAACCGTGAAAAGTAAAATAGAATTTGAATATGATAATCTGGAACCAAGAATCACAAATTGGGAATACAAAAAAATATTTTATTAAACGTTTAGTATTTTATTTATTATTCGCAGAATCATATCAAATAAAAGAGTAATAAAGAAGCTTGTCATATATCGGGGACTACAATGACCAATGTCTTTTTCAATCAACATCATTTTGATCCATTTTGACCCTCAACAAAATCTGGTTCATCTCCGTCAATCAGCGTTCCGCTTCATTTCCGAATAGTAAACTGTTGTTAATATTTCGGGGTATTCCTGGGAAGTAGACATTTGTTATTACAGTAAAAATCCTTTGATGTCAGGGGGAGGAAGGCGTGTGATGTTACAAGGGATTAACTCTCTGGGAAATACAAAATTCTGAACTGCACAACGAAACAGGAGCCAATTAAGTGAACGAAACAGTGAATACTAACATTGATTAAGTGAACACGAAATCAAATATTTGATCAAGTGAACACTACATTTCTCAAAAAGTCAATGCTATTATTAGACTGATTGACATTGATCAAGTGAACACGAAATCAAATATTTGATCGAGTGAACACTACCTTTCTCAAAACGTCAATGCTATTATTAGACTGATTGACATTGATCAAGTGAACACGAAATCAAATATTTGATCGAGTGAACACTACCTTTCTCAAAAAGTCAATGCTATTATTAGACTGATTGAAATTGATTAAGTGAACACGAAATCAAATATTTGATCAAGTGAACACTACATTTCTCAAAAAGTCAATGCTATTATTAGACTGATTGACATTGATCAAGTGAACACGAAATCAAATATTTGATCAAGTGAACACTACCTTTCTCAAAAAGTCAATGCTATTATTAGACTGATTGACATTGATCAAGTGAACACGAAATCAAATATTTGATCGAGTGAACACTACCTTTCTCAAAAAGTCAATGCTATTATTAGACTGATTGACATTGATCAAGTGAAATATGACCACGTGTGAACTATGTCCATTCCTCCAAATAAAATGGTTGTCAAAATTGTTGCATATTTTTAGATAAAAAGTGCTTGAATGAATTGTTGAACATTGTTTTCCATGAATAAATACAAACTTCTCTATATTCACTTATGTTTTATGTTACACCTGATCTTTCAATTTCGGTTCATTTCCAGTTGCGAATTTGGTGCTACCCGCATGCTTATCATCACAGATTATGCCCACTGTTTCCCAAATTCAGTCGACTAGAAAATCCCCATGTGTCGCCCTCACTTGTTGTTATAGACATCACAATTGTCTACTTCCAGGTAATGAACCAATATTTCGTACCTCAGAAAATTAATTAAAATCGTTGTCATTGGTATTAGAGAGTGTGAGTGAGTGAGTGAGTTGGGGTTTAACGTGTTTTGAACAATATTTCAGTTATTAAACACGTGGATGACAAGCATCCAAAAGAGAGTGGACAGATAAGGGAGAAAGGGATCGACAGATTGAGGGAAAAGACGGAAAGAAAGGCACAGTGAGAGATAGAGAGCAGGTTTTAGAACGACTCAAACTTGGTCTGGCTTCTACCCATCGACCTGTCCAGCTTGGGTGTCCCTACCAAGAGAGCATGCAAGCTCCGGCTGGCAATAGCTCTCGGGGTCTCTGAAGCACGCAAACCACCACACCACGTTTCGGTATTGAGTCAAGTGGTGGTGATATTAGAGAACCATGTCTCGTAACAACCGACGTCAGATTTTTGGTAGTGGGGATTAACTTATTTCAACATTATTTCAATTATTGATACTTTAGAGTGACCAGATCAGGGAGAAAAGGGATCGAAAGGATGAGGGAAAAGACGGACAGAAACAGTAATCAGAGATATACAGAAGGTTCCTATTCGCGGCAAAAAGTTTATCTCAGATTGTAACTATAATTTTTATATATATTTTAATCAACCACAGATCCAAATACCAATGGAACCAGAAGTTCCTTTGTGGCAAAAACAATATTTTGACTAGAAAGACAACTTTATTAAATATGCCAATGCACGATTGGGTAATCACCACAGGCCCTCGGATCATTAAAAACAGTGTTTTTAGAAATTAAAAAGAAAATTTAAAAAACAATTTTGAGAAAACCCCCCATAATCGAATTGTACCTCTGTTAATAGTATATGGGAAGGCTAGATCTCCATTCGCCCCCACCCACTTTCTTGACCAAATGCGACAATAAATACGCACGCAATTAATATAAAATGTATGCAGACATGTTCTCAAATGATTTGCGTTTCTACTCCAACTCACGTACACAAATAAATCTGAGGGGTTATTTAAAGAGGACGGCCGAAAGACGATTTCCACGCCCAACTTAATGCTGGGCGGCCATTTTTCCCCTCAGAGTTCTAAATTTTTAAAAATTGTTTTAATGATCCGAGGGCCTGTGGTAATCACATCAAACCTCACTCTGAATCAAATACAGCCGAACACTTACATCACCAAGGTTCTAACTGTCCAATTAGAAGCAAACATAACAGGAAGTGTTTCAGTGCTAAACGCGCGGGATATGCCCGCGAAATTGGCAATAATTGTCAGGAATCGCCGTAGAATTCCGGTTGAAATTATCAAAAGTGTACTGTTTTTTTCGCTTAAGATTAAGGCTGACTTCTGTTTATTTTGCCTGTTGAATGAAATTGTCAGTTTCCAACAGAGCTGATTGAATCTATTATAAGATCGTCTTAATTGTGTAGAAGTTACCGCATTTATTCACTCTAATTAAGTGAAGGCAAAAGTTGTTTTGATTTGATGGAAATTAAAGGTGATATGGTGCAAATCATTTTGACAGCGAAGATTTTAATTCTGAAAAATTAACATGTGTAATTCTAATTCTTCCAAAAACTTTGTTAAATCTAATCAAGCCCTAAAGCAGGGTAAACTTTTATTTAAAACGTACAAATTAGAATTTTCGAGAAAACTATTAGCAATAGCAATAGAATATTATGTTTATTATTGCATATAACTTCAAAGTTCAAATGAAAGCTATAAATTATACAACATATATCAAAATCTTAATCTGATAACACAATAAACACAGTTTGTTTGATAGCACCTAAATTTAATTCATTTCGAATCACGTAACCTTTTAAAGCATGCACACATCAAAATCTCCACAAAGTAAATGCATAAAGCTGTTGAACATGACTTTGTTTTAATGTGTCAGAATTCATACGTAAGATCACCATTTTTCAATATTTTATAGCCAAAACTTTGTGAAGGCGTCATTTTTGTACTTCATATACAGGGAACAGACGTGGAATGTCAGGTATAATTTTGCCATTTCCAAAAGGTTTAATGGGTCATAAATAAAAAATTGAGATTTTTTTATTTCTGCAATAAAACGTCATATGAACTCATTTTCGACACATGGTTGGTCAAAATAGACCGCTTGGCTAACAATTATGATATTTCTTGCGTTTTTACGAAAAGGATATCAAACTTACAATTTTATAAGATAATGAAGAAATCCGAGTTTTTTCATTTTAAAATTCAGTGTTGCTTAAATTCCTTCATACCGTTAGAAGAGATTGTCGAGATACCGGATCATTATCCCATAGACCATACTCACCGACATTTGGTTTGCTCTGTTTTATTGATTACTAAAATTAAAGTAAGCATTTAACTAACGTGTACGCTGCACGTATAGCTATCTCTATAGCATTATAGACGTAGGTGCTTAAAGTATTTGAAAAGTATTATACACACTTGTTGAAATGAGATAAAAGGCCATTTTCAAATTGGAAAATAAAACTAAATGTGCACCAAAACAAATAACAAAATGCATTTTCGTTTGCTAACTATATCGATTCCCAGACATTCCTTTTACAATTCTACTAATCAATACATGCTCGATCCAGGGAACCACTTTGATGCTCTCAAAGCATTTCTTTAAAACACAGTTTTTGTTAATGCTAAGGATTTTATAATACGTTAAATCCTTTATTATTTTTAAATGATTCCCCCCAACACATTGTTTTCGATAGTGAAGTATGGTCATTTCAAATGAATGCAATATTGATGTAAAGGCATCATTCCATCACTAAACGAATACGTTTTCTTTAGACCACAATTAATCATGGTTTAAGGTTTTAATAAATCAATAATCGATTCTCAATGGATGTTTAAACAATGTTGATGCTATCTTTCGGATTGTGGTATCTGTCTTAAAGTATTGATACCCTCAAACGCGTTTGGTTGCAAAACAAAAATTAAAACATCAAAAATTTTTCAATATGATTTTCTTTTTTCAAGGAGATGAATTTCTATTTGCGAGAATGTTTAAGACAAACTTTGGTTAATTCACAAACATGAATTTGTTGAATTTGAGAATTGGACAACTGACTTATTTATCCTCTACGTGTCTTATTGGTGAGATGTTCTACAAATTTTGATTTGCCTAGCTAGCTTCTTGCTTAAGAAGTCTAAACAAATAAGAGTAACAAAGATGTTATTTTGGAATATCAATGAACCGCCCTAAAGTGTTGCATGGAGGGGCCATAGATATTTATATAATTTAGGCTTCTACTCTATCTGGAAAAATAAAATTTGATGGTTCACCCAAGCCAAGCTTATATCTGAAGGAGGTCTGGACCAAATCTACAGACTTGAGTCCCCCTGTAACTACTTGGGCCGACAGTAAAATGTTTTGATTATGTTTTCAACGCCCAAATATGAGGGCGTCACTCTCATAGTTACACCATGATCTACAGACTTGAGTCCCCCTGTAACTACTTGGGCTGACAGTAAAATGTTTTGATTATGTTTTCAACGCCCAAATATGAGGGCGTCACTCTCATAGTTACACACTTTGACCCCCCCCCCCCCCCCCCCCCCCATATATTTGTAAGGTACTTCCCCCAAAAGATTCAGGTTTGGGAATGAATCGTTGCTTGTAAAGTGAATACATGTGAAAGGTATATGGACGGCGAACGACGGATAGCTAATCAGATAGGGAGGTCCTAAGTAAAGGTGGTTCGACTGAAATTGATGGAAGGTAGGAATCGAAAGCATTAATCTGCATTAATTTGTTACTTAAACATCTCACTGTCAAGGTGATAAACACTCGTTGAAAAACATGGTACACTACAACCATAAACAAACTACCCCCTTTCTAGAAATTTCTAGAACGTATCTAGAACGTATCTAGAAACTTTCTAGAACGGATCTAGAAACTTTCTAGAAACTTTCTAGAACGTATCTAGAAACTTTCTAGAAATTTCTAGACATTTCGAGTTTTTATTTTTTGAGAGATAATCAAATAATTTTATTTTTGTCTGAAACTGTATGTTATCTTTTGCACAATTTCAAAAGATGAACTGCTTATGTTAATTAGGAAAGAAGATATTCAATGTTAAAGTTTCCCTCCTCTACAACGCATCCTCATTATAACGCTACGCATTGCTTACGCGCTAATGAGCTGTAACGCGTCTGGTCAACAACTTAAGTCAGCGTACAGCTTTGCCTTCAAAATGATTTTGATTAGGTTTATAATCAAAGCCCTTTATCACCTTAGAGAAAACGTACTATCTATCTAAGTCTTCTATTTTTATTTCATTTACGTCAAATGCATTGATCTTTCTTATATGCAAAAGGAATTAGTAAATTACGTTTCTCTCTCAGTTCGTAATATTCAATCTGTAAACTAAACATGCGTGCAAAGAAACGTTTTAAATAAATAGGTGAATGAGATAAAAAAAAAACCAAAAAAAAAACCCATTCTTGTTGGTTTAATAAGGACATATTTGAAGTAAATATGCAAATAAAAAATACCCTCGTTTCTTCAAAGACTTACATATTATAATTGAATTGGTTATAGGGGGATTGACTAATGCAAAGAACCTCTGCTTGCTCTTCAGGAAATGAAAAGATTGCGAGAGTTAGTTCTCTGTCTCTACATGAAAATATGAAGGCAACATTTACACGTTATAATGACTTATCGGAATGTTGAGAAAAAAGGGTTTTCTAGGTCTAAGCAAGCATGCGCTTTTGACGTTTTATTCAATCATGAAAGCATTCGCAGTTTTAACTAAGCGATTGTCGTCGGTCACATCAACTTGTCGCCGTTCTAGTTTGTCTTAAGCTTTTATTTTCCCTCGCCGTCATCTTTTTTTTATAGTGTGCGCGCTTACTATACATGTACGACTACAATGCTTTGGGCCTGACAATAGTAAACTCGAACTATATTCAGACTGTTGAAACACCGTTACTTATTTGTTCAAACAAATTATGTGCATGTCTTTCTACGGATAATCTTAGGAAGTATCTTTTAATTTGTGGAAAATGAAGGTACGCTCATCCTTGTCGCGTCGTATTATCTGACAACATAATTATAAGAGCCATGCCGATGTCCACTCACACAGTGAGTAGAGCGTCACAGTCATTCTCCAAGGTGTATGTTATATACTGAGTAGTGAAACACTGTGACAACATATTCAATATTCGATCAAAATAATGTAGAATTGTTTCATTATCCATGGTATGGTTTAAAAGTTTAAAATATTGTTATTCCAGAACTGTGTTTGCTTCATAAACTTTTTCTTGGGAGACGGTATATTAGATTTCCTCCATGCTGTACATGTTTGTTAGTAATACTGAGTAGTAACGGATTGGAACAACATACATTTGGATAAAACAATTGATCTTTAGTATGAAAACTATATATTTATGTGTAAACTTTTATAAATGATCAAACTAGTCTAAATAGCGAACAATATATTTCGCTGTTTTAAGTACATCATATTTGAGGTGTTCATATTCTATGAATGCAATAAATCTCCCAAATTCCCAAATTTTGCTATTTTTATTTTTCATTGATACATGAAAAACGGCCATATAAATGTAAGGACGTCGAAAATCTGCATACATTTTACATGTGTACCATTTAAAAGTCCTAATTAATCCTGCCAATCAATATTTACATTTGTGCTTGATGTAAATAGGTTTTTAAAATCTCGTTTGAGTCATTGACGCGCGTCACTGTCCGGTTTTCGAACACCAACCGAGACTTTAACCTGTTTTATTGTCACTATACTGAACTCATAAGCACGAAGGTCTTAATTTTTCTAAACAACCATCCCTTCTTGAGAAAATAGCACTATAAAGAAGTTTGGCATATTTGACTCAAACAACATACTCTGTGGCCCTTTAACTGTAACTTAACTTTTTTTGGAACTATACCAAACAGAGAGATACAAAACTGAGTAAAACAAATCACTTATGTAACGTACTGTAAATGATCCTTATCGTTCACCTTCATTTCCTATTTGACCCAATGAAACAATAAAACGATGAAGGTTCGTTCACAGCCTGAGTGGTGTTAATTGGCTAATTGGCTTCTGGTTCGACACCACCTGTGAGTGTGACCCTGTGAGTGACCAGGCGTTGAGCCGTGAAGAGAGTCCAGTGTTTAATGAGTTTTGAAATTTAGTTAAGTAAGTTTAACCTGCAATCAGTCTGAAATGTAATTTTGATAACCTAATTATAATATATATAAATATAACCTTTGTTGCCCACGGGGGCTTTGTGATTTTCACAGTAAATTAAATCACATGTTTTTAGAGAAAACTTATTTAATTTCCATCTGACATTGATAACAGGTACCCGTTTAATAACCATTTCCTAATTTGATTAAAAACTGAGGAGGTATCCTCCAAGATTCCCTTAAACCGTAAACTCCGGAGTTGCTGATTGAAACCTTATACACAATCATAATTTAATATGTTATAAATCAATAATGTTTTCAACGATAACGGTATTTTATGTCCATGTGTTTTAAGATACATATCAATTTGTATCATAATTTAGTAACAACTCAGTCATAATGACATGTACGCAAAGTTATGCTATTCACATATTTTTGTATGCATTTAATTATGTAAGAAAACAACAAAGAGATAATCCATTTACTGTCGATGGATTCTGCGTATTGATAGGAACAAAGTAGAAATTACATTCCTTTTCCCCTTACGATTTTATGTAGAAAAATGGATTCAGATGTATAACCGCTTTACTGGTAACGTCGGTGTTAGTAATCAACATTAGAATGTTTTATAAGTTTGCAGTCATTTTAAAGTGACACAGAGTATGCATTCTGATTTTTCATATTACACAGATAATAGCTCAAAGACCATGGGTCCTTAGTGAGGTTCTAATTGTCTCCCTTAACATTCAGTTTTATCTCTAAAATGCCAAAATCAAGACATGTTTTCCTGTTTTCTAAATTTGGAAACGGAAATGTATTTTTAAGAGTTTAAACTATTTGGTCACATTAACATGTTCATTACTCAACACTTATTAAACACTACAAAACCATATTTGTATTTTTGTCTGCTGTAATTAAGTTTCCAAAATAACGTTTTGCTCAATGTCGCAAGTCATTGTCCGTTTTTTTTATCACACATTACGACTAAAATTGCTTATTGTCGCTATACTTAACTGGTAAAAATCGGGATGCTGAATTTCATAAACCACCACTACTTATCGATAAAAATAACACCATTCATATAGTTTGACATACTTGACCCCAACAACATTTTTTTTGCCCCTTTAACCAAAAAAGAAATCAACAAGACATAGCGTCAGTACTATCATGTAACTTGTGAGTTTAAGTTGAAGTTTGTTCGACTGTGTAAGTTGTGGCGAAAAACAAACATGTAAAGTCATAAAATGCTTAACGGGATTTATCAAGGCTTACTATCTCTTTCACTCTTTCAAATACGAAAGGTTTTTAAAGGAATGATGACGAGTAACTGCAATAATAATTACTGTTTAACATGCAATTTACTCAGTGAACCGTATCTCCCGAACAGGCAAGTGTACGGAGAACCGTAACCTGGAAAGAACATGTCGAAATTTCAAAGTGAATTAACTGTGTATTCTTCAATACATAACCGGGCTGTCCAGACATAGACGGAAGAATGCTCATCTTTTGCTGAAGACGACTGCGACTGTGTTACGCAATTAAGTCAACGAAATGGGACATATTTATTACCGTGGGACGGTAGAGGTCACAGTTTTAAAAACATTTATCATATTCAAAGTAATGAAATTCGCTATATATAAATATGAATGTTATATCTCGCCTCGAAATATACATATACGGTTACTATTTTCACTACTTTTATGCTATAAGAAATCAAAATTAATGAACGCACGGTGTATTTGACTCTCTACAAAATCAAACCATACAAAGTTACTTGGAACGATGAATGAACAGTTGTTGAACTTTCATAGCTGTCATGTCTATCTTAGACATTTTAAAACGGTTATTAATATCGAAACATACAAATACATCAAATGAATAATTTTCTTATAACCGTGTAGGTTCACTACGGACAAGACTCCGTTCAGTGTATCCAGCGTCAAATGGTGTAGCATATAACGGTGTGGACGATATCAGAGGATGTCAGCGCGAGTGGCAGGGGAGTTGATAAATGTTGCCTAAACAAAGTCATGAGAGACTACAGCATGGAAATATGTATCCAAAAGCCGTTACCGATAAAGACGATCGTTAGTTTTGATCATAAGCGGTGTTGCACTTGAAACAACGTTAGCGTTATGAAAATCTTCTCGTTTATTGAGAGAGTGTTTTAACTGTACCGACTGTGTTGAAGATGAGATGCTTGTTTTTATTGAAACATTTTTATTCATGAAAATGTAAAATTCATGAAATGATTGTCCAACAAGCTCCAAGGTGCTTATTTTAAGGCCACTCCGAAGCAATTACATATGCAGTCTAGCAGTCCGTGGTGAAATGGGCTGGGCATCTTGTCTGACCAAAAAGAATATCGAAATACTAAGATTCTGGCGTCGTATACAAACGTCGCAGTGTAACATTGTATCAATCATTAATGCATGGTCACGCAATTTTAGAACTTCCTGGTATAATCATGTTTTCAATTTGATTTCAAATTGGAATTTACCACTTGTAGATATTTTAAATGTCTCAAATGTTGACTTTGAGGCTGCAAAACAGTGGTTGTTACTCTTAGACAATGAGAGTTGGCATGTTGAATTATGGAATGATAAAGGTTTGATCAATGGTGACAAATTGCGGACTTACCGTCGTTTTAAGAATGTGTTGCAAGCAGATAATTATGTCACCTGTAACCTGGATCGTACTTTTGGCATGTGAAGAAATAGTGAACAGCGTTATCGACTGGGTGACCACATACAGGAACAGCTCTGGCTTTCTATGATATGTCTGTTTAACTGATCAGCGTTCAAGTCACCACAGTGGGCGAGAGTTGATAATCTAGCTAAGTCATTTGAATTAACAATTTTATTGCCAGGAGTTAAATAATTCCATAGTTTTATTGTGTCAGGAAAAACGTTCTTGCATTTAACGCTGTCCTACATTTTACTGTTCAAACAGATGAATTTTCTCTGTCGTTATTGTTAGTTGTTGTAGGTAGAAGGTTACATTGATTTTCAGGCGCGGGATTATTCTTACTTTTAAAGAACGTTGTCAATTTAGACATAACTACGTTCCGACAGGTTTTAATAAGTTTGGTTATAAATACTGTTTGGCGATCCATCGAATTGCACTTGTGTGATTTTGTGCCGATCGGTGGAATATATAAACACTGGAAAAGCTTAGTTCAATAACGAGCGGTAAGCGGGTTGTGAGAAGACGTTATTTTTTAACTGGGCACCTAAAAGTTTTCCTCATACACTCATAAACAAATTAAACAGACTTAGAGAGGAAGTGTATTGACAATGTTTATTCCAGCTCGTCAACTGAAGCAGGGATAGTATAGACAGGGATATGAAACAAATAACTGACTGTACTACATTACTGCTACCCGGGGGTTACACAACTCGTCTCGCTCATTAGCAGGTCAAGCTCCACCGCACATGTCTATAGTCGATAGTGATGTGTTCGGTGTTTGTGAAACATTTCTATCAAAGGATTCTACCTTGCAGTTGGATGGATACACTTGGTACGGGAATAATAGGAAAGTGAAGCATAAACGAGCTAAACGAGGATCAGGAGGAGTGGGTGTATTCATCAAAAATACCCTTTACAGTAAGTTTTCTGTTGATATTTTAGATAGTGAAGATGAGGACATAA
This sequence comes from Phorcus lineatus, assembly GCA_921293015.1. Classification (NCBI taxonomy): domain Eukaryota; kingdom Metazoa; phylum Mollusca; class Gastropoda; order Trochida; family Trochidae; genus Phorcus; species Phorcus lineatus. Next base: position 15,900,720 of record OV121093.1, read on the forward strand.
TTTGGATAAAGCTATCATCCATTAAAGACAGTGACCTTAGTATAATACTCTGTGTATGCTACTTACCTCCATCTTGTTCCTCTAGACCTAATGATGCTGAACTATTCTTTGAAACCTTACTAGAAAAGTTATATTGTTATCAGAACGAGGGACTGGTATGTGTGTGTGGAGATTTTAACTCAAGGGTTGGAGAATGTAATGATTTTATTCAAGGAGTAGATCAAATTCCTGAAAGAGAAGTTATTGACCAGAAGGAAAATGCCTATGGACACCTCTTTACAGATTTTCTTGTCACAAGTAATATGTGTATGGTTAATGGACGTCTAGGGAAACAAGACTTTACTTACGTGAAAAATGGTTCTTCTGTTGTGGACTATGTTGTGACTCCTCATGAGAACTTAAACACATTTAGAAATTTTGACGTTACTAGAATTTCTAGCCTCATTGATGGATATAACGTGCCAGACTCTATACCAGACCATTCTATACTTACCTGGGAGATCAAGACCCCTGAGCTCCATGATGACTCTAGTGGTAACGTTGATAATGCTGAATCTACACCTGTTATACCTGTAAAAACATACTGTCGAGATAAACTGAACTCGACTTTTCTGCAAAGTGACAATCTTGTTCCACTAATAGAATCAACGATAGAACGAATTGAACATGTAATGACTGTAAACAAAGATATCAATTCAGCTTATGATGAATTTCTGAATTTTATAAACCCTGAATTAGATAAAGTCTCAAGAATATCAACTAGAAAACACTCTGTCAACAAAAAGGCTAAATCCTTCTACAAACCATACTGGAATGATGACTTACAACAGAAATGGAGTAGTGTCTGCTTTGCTGAAAAGTCCTATTTGAAATGTAAATCCTCTTCTCGTAAAATGTTAAGATGCCATTATACTCAAGAAAGAAAGCAATTCGATAAAATGCTGAGAAAATGTAAACGACGATATCAAATGGATGAACAACAGCGCTTATTGGACAAACATAGCAATAGGGATTCTAGATCCTTCTGGAAAACAATAGGCAAAATTGGTATATCTCAGGATCGTGAATGCAATATACCATGGGAGGTGGAACACAATGGTACAATCATAACTGACCGCGCTGCTGTGTTGAAACGTTGGGAAAATGATTATTCTTCACTCTTCGTAGACACTGAATCGCCACAGTTCGACTCAGGTCACCTTGACCGGGTCACACACGAACTAAACAACAACAATGTGACGTCAGAGGCCATCTTTGCTACTACTGACCTAGATTCGCCAATCACACTGAGTGAGGTCGAGAGAGCAGTGGCACGTGCAAAATGCGGGAAGGCAACTGGTCCGGACTTGTTACCTGCAGAGTGTCTGAAGAACAAAACCTGTGTCAAGCTGCTCCACTCTTTATTTTCACATTGTTTTGAAAACAGTACCTGTCCTGATGTATGGTCAACTAGTGTCATTCAGCCAATCAAAAAGCCAGATTGCAATCCACGGGATCCTTTGGGATATAGAGGCATCTCACTTATTTCTATCCCTTGTAAAATATACTCTGATATACTGAACACTCGCTTAAGCACATGGCTAGACGATAATGATGTTCTTGCTGAGGAACAGAATGGTTTCAGAGCTAAACGCAGTACTGTTGAACACATTTATAGCCTTCACTCCATAATTGAAAACAGAAAATTATCTAAAAAATCAACCTTTGTGTGCTTTATTGACATAACGAAAGCTTTTGATAAAGTAAACCGCAGCTGTCTGAGATATAAACTGAACAAGCTTGGGATTAAAGGAAGATTCCTAGAGGCAGTCAATTCCATGTATGACAACACTTGGTCCCGTGTCAGAGTCAATGGCAGTCATACAGACCTGTTCCCTGTTTATTCCGGTGTTCGACAAGGCTGTGTATTATCACCCACTCTCTTTTCTATTTATATCAACGACTTAGTAGCAGAAATTAACAACTTGAAATGTGGCGTTGAATTAGACAACTCTCAACTTAGTGCTTTACTTTATGCAGATGACATTGCACTGATTGCTCCTAATGAGAACTGTTTACAGAAAATGTTAGATTGTGTAGAGAGCTGGTGTTCAAGATGGCGACTCTCTGTGAGCTTGAAGAAAACCCAAGTGGTCCATTTCCGTCCAAGTGGTCATGCCAGGTCAACGTTTGAATTTTCTATTGGAGAAGATAATGTTAGTTACTCTCATGCATACAAGTATCTAGGAATATGGTTTCATGAGCATCTTGATTTAAATTTTACAGCAGCCGAAATAGCCAAATCTGCTAACCGTGCCCTTGGAGTTATCATTTGTAAATATAAAGCTACTGGTGGAATGAAATATGATGTTTTTAACACTCTGTATAATAATCTAGTTCAGCCGATCTTATCTTATGGTGCCGGCATATGGGGAACAAGACAATTTAATTGCATTAATGTTGTGCAGAACAAAGCGTGTCGTTTCTTTCTTGGAGTAGGAAGAAAATCTCCTAATCTAGCTGTGCGCGGAGATATGGGTTGGACTTCCACCTTCACTAAACAAAAATTAGAAATCCTACGTTTGTGGCGTGTTATAAGGAAAAGTGATAATGATAGAATCGTCCATAAAATCAATACATGGTCTCAAAAGTATCGCAGATCGTGGACTAACAGGGTCAACTCCACAATCTTATCATGGCAACTGCCTGTATCTGATATCATGAACATCACCGTTTCTGAAATGGAGTGTGTTAAGAACTGGTTGTTTTTATTAGACCAACATGATTGGTTAAATCAAATGTGGGATGACAAAGGACTCATAAATGGTAATAAACTTCGTACATATCGGTTATATAAAGACACACTATGTACAGAAGATTATGTTAGAACAGCAGTAAATCGGAGTGCTTACGCCAAACTCAGATGTGGAACTCTTCCTTTAGCGATTGAAACTGGGAGATATGCCCGCCCAGTGATACCCTTATCAAACAGGACTTGCACTCTCTGCGACGAGGACGTCGTAGAAGATGAAATACATTTCTTGACTAGCTGCAGTTTATATAGTGACTTAAGATATAACTTATGGACCTATGCTGAATCCCTCCTACCGTCCTTCATTCATCAGTCACCTGTCAGCCAATTCTGTTTTCTTATGAATAATCCTACATTGTGTAAATCTTTAGCCGCTCTTGTGAATAAATTGTATAAGCGTAGAGTGCTTCATGCTCATAATTAGGGTTTTAATGCTATATATTGATATTATTTTGTTGTTACCATTGTAATGTATTTTATTGATGATATGTCTTATGCATGCGTGTAAGAATGACCTTATTTGTGAATGTTTGTGTGCATGCATGTATGTATGTATGTATACATGTACATGGCAGTACGTAGGGGTGTGTGAGTTTGTATGCAGTATGTATGTATGTTTGTATGTATGTAGTATGTATTATGTATATATATTGACATGTATGTAAATATGTATGTAGGTATGTATGTATATATGTGTTGATGTATGTATGATGGTAAGATTTAATTCTGGTATCAAAGTATGGAAAGTTATGATTGGTTGGTATAGTATGATATGGTATGGTAGTAAGTGTATGCTATGGTAGTAAGTGCTATTTATAGATGTAATGTGTGTGTGTGTTGACGCGCATGTCAGAGTGTGCGTGTACTTAAGTGCGGAGATAAGTTGAATTTCGTGTGAAAGTAATGATATTTGCGCGTGAATCGGCGTTGCGAATGTTCTATTATGAGTGTTATTTTACAAATACGATTATACATGTCTTTTAATGAATGTTTGATAAGTTTAATATTTATATAATATATTTTATCATATATTGTTTTAAATGAATATGTAGTGTCTCGTAGGCCTATTGGCCGGATGTTACTTTTAAACATGTTTTATATCTGTATTCATTTGGTATTGTAACATGTGACACTTAAATAAAATAATTTTCTTCTTCTTCTTCTTCTCTATACGATCTCTGACTGATGACACAGGAGAAGAGCGAGATTACAGTTACTATTTCGACCAGACTTTCCAAGTACTAAATAACTTCCTTGAAGTGCTATAAACCAGGGACCTTATATACAATATGTATATAAGGTCCCTGTATAAACTACGTATGTCGGCGATCTCTTACATAATATCTTTATTATCATTTCCTGTTCCGAGACAGCTGTGTTTTATTGCTGTATGCCTCGCTGGCTGGTTGATTAATTAGATAACATCATTGTTGAATGAAGCTTAACCGGTTCGTTCATGCATGGGTAGAGTGTCTGAATGACTGAGTGGAATATGATATAATATCTATGACAAAATGTAAAGTATGCTGTTTTCATTATGTTCAATCTTAATCCAATTATATATTTTAATTTCATTATCTTTTAATGTCAATAGTATGTATCCATCTACTCTGAATTGACGAGAAAAAAATAACGATATCAATCCAGCATTAGGACGTGATAATTTTTATTGTACTTTTACTGAAGTGAATCTATCATTAATGATGGCACAGACCGTTGGTGTCCCTTTCTCTGTAAGAGTGGTAATTTCGTAAACCGACACTACCAGGTTTGTAAATATCATTTTTCAAGTCATTCTGACTCCTATCCATTGATGATCAGAAACCCATATCGGAACGCATGTCGTGCGAGGTGAATCCCCTGTCGAAAGTAATGAAATAATGAAAATTTTAAATCAATCTCCGATTGTATCATCATAAGATTATCCTTAAAATTTCACAGACAAATATTTAACTTAAATGCGATTTTATACACAGCGTTGTAAGACACACTGAACCAGACCTTTCATAACACCTGTCTTTAAAACATGTTAAAGATAACTTTGTATATATGTACGCCTTAATGTTGTTGACATAACATAAACATTATTAATTTAGCGTAATAGCTAACATCATTTACGTCACTATTTTGATTTGACCACTTGCAGTACATTGTCTTGAGAGATGTATTGATATATAACAAGCTTGTTCACCATTCCGATGCCGTTTTTATATGTAATAAAATGTTTATCCATCAAGTGATAATGTTATATTGAGGAACGATTGTTCTACTTCGCATAAAAAACCAAACGATTTTTGTAAGCACACTTGCATTTCATGCTTCTTTTACAAAACGTCGCATTTATAAGTTGGTAAGCGTCAGCGTTTTCCTTTTAGTATTGAATGATCAAAACATCATATGTTAAGCAGTTTTCTTAAGGCTTTAGGACTTCAAAAGGATTGCATAGACGTAATAACAACTAGGATTCTCTTTCACTATATAATCTTTTCATATTCGAGTTGGGTGTAGTGATCTTGATAGAGATCGGTTCACTAGATTTATATCTAATAGACCTGTATGTGATAGTGGCTATCACTTTGAAGACGCCTTAAATTCCTTCATCACCTGTCCAAATGTTAATGACATAAGACTTAAGGCATATTTCTTTCAAAAAAGGTTTAATCCGTCGTCAATTCAATTTTGTCACCCGGGCTCATCACAAGAGGCTAACCAAAGACTACTGAAATCTGTTCATAATTTTATCACTTTATCAAAGAGATTTTCGGAATTCATCAATCGTTGTCCTATGTGCCCTGCACATATCAAAGAACATGTAGTTATCAGCGGTATGAAATAAGTTTGTAAACATTAATTGTTTCATTGAAAAGTGTCCAACATAATCATGCATCTATTCCGTCCTGTTTACTGTATGTATGTCTTCATTCGTCCATATGTACGTCACTTTTTATGTAATAGTATATTTGTTAAGAAGCGCTATATAATGAAATAAAATATGTTTAAACTACAACATAATTCATGTAGTGACAGATTAATACATGTCCCCAAAGCCTCTTTCTTCATAAGCTTGCATAAATTATCTATAAAAAGGCAATCGCAATGTATATACGTTATGTCAACTATAATTATTTCTTTTATTAATGCTTTATTGCAAAGTTTTATATTACATATAATTGTTATAATATAACGACAACAAAAACAAACTACATGTGTCGGAACATCTTGAAGACGAGCGATCTAATTAACGCCTATCGCTGTGAAGCTAATAAAGGACGTTAGCTATAAATAGACTGCTTCTTGTGCCGCGGAAAGAGACGCGTTAAAACGAGGAAGATTTAAAGTTCAATACTAATTATCTCTCTTCCTATTGATGCAATCTTGTTCAAAATTTCACAATAGGCAAAGAAAACATGAGGATTTTAATTAAGATAATAATTCTTGAATATTTTGAAAAGAGTGAAAACTCGAAATTTCTAGAAATTTCTAGAAAGTTTCTAGATACGTTCTAGAAAGTTTCTAGATACGTTCTAGAAAGTTTCTAGATACGTCCTAGAAAGTTTCTAGTGCGTATCTAGTGTGTATCTAGTGTGTTTCTAGTGTGTTTCTAGATACGGGGTATGTTTATTTATGGGTGTACTGTATAACGTTTTACAAATCTTAGAAGTCCTGAAAGCTCTTATGAAAAGAAAAAAAATTTACCTTAAAACATCCCCTGCTGGATTCGAATTGACAAATAAATACGAACGCAAGCATAAATTGACAGGAATATCGATTTGCTTTCGGAAACATGTCGTTTACATTTTCATTGGATCCTGAAAATTTGCATAATGTGACGGGTTGATGTTTCTCTTGTGTCTCGGAATCAACTCGTTGAATCTGGGATAGAAGATTCCATGCTTAAACTCATTGGACCAATGATGAGACTCGGGATTAAATTGATTAAACCTTTACTTTTACAACCCACAAAGGATATGTTCTGATTCAAGGGGTCACGACAATCACAACCTACCATTGTGCTTATGAATATAGTTGCGTTTGACTTAAATAGTGTTTGATACCAAAACAGTTATCATAACAACATTAATGTGCTTCAGAGAACAATTGAAGGAAATGATCCTTGACATAGTTTATTTGAGTAAAACCTTAACCTTAGATGTACTTTGTTATGGAAAGGCAGATGTCAATAACTGTTAAGATCGTGATAGCTGCATTACCGTAGACAATTTCAAAGCTTGACGTTGAAGATATTTTTGGCGGCCGCATGCTGTGAATTGTTCAGGTTCCGGTTCCGGCCAGTGCGTCAAGGGAGAGAGTGAATGGTTTCCTGGTCCATGATAGGAGGAACTCTCGTATTGCGTGAGGATAATGCTCCATATCATAGAGAAACATTGTACTTTCAGACACCAGGAACGGAGTAGCTTTCTCCAGAAGTAAAATCAACTTTGTTCTGAAAGTTTCTTTGATCTAGACCATATGTAAGGAAAACATTATTGAAGAGACATTTGTGATGTAATGTGATGTGTGAGTGTGTGTGATATCCGTCTTCCTTTAGATATATGTGACTTTAATTTGCTGTTCTCTTTACCGATTGCAAATATCAGAGCGTCGCTTCAGCAACCCTAATCCAACCTGTATCCTTAGCCACTACCAAAACTTGTTATCTTTCAAGGCAATTTCTCGTATCTAATCTACACAAGAAATTCACCAATTTACACACCGTAAATGCAATAACTTCACACATAATTGATTTTATAATTTGTATAAACTTCGTCGATTGTCGAGTGAGGATGTTTATGGCAGATAGTGTCCGCCTGTCTGGAATACCATACACAATTTTCGAGCCTTCACATCGTCATGTTTCAAAATACTATTACCAATCTCAGCTTCCTCAATTCAATACTTCTGCCCTCGTGCCACGTAGGCTTGCCATGTTAAAGGCTTTTCTTGTTGGGATACCTTATCAAACTTTGCTCAAAACAAGTTCAATTGCATCCATAAAACTATTGTATCCAACGGGAACAAATTAGGCACACCAATCAGGATCCACTTTTTAGTGAGAGGTGAGGTGAGGTGAGTTGGTGTTTAAAGCCGCTTTCAAGATTATTTCACTTATATCGCGGCTGCTAGTATTATTGCAGGAAGAAAGCCCGCAACACCATTGTGGCTATGCATTGCGGTGAAACCTGCGAGCATCGGCTGGAACTAGCGAACCATGGGTGGTACTGCGCTTATTTTCAGTATAGCATTGCACCCAAACCTGACTGCGTGTAGAACAGTTCTCTACTGCAAACAAAGTTGCCGAGCCCCTGGCGGGATTCGAACCACGGACCTTCTGATCCGAAGCCGAACGCGCTAACCACTGCGCTATCCCGCCCCCTTTTTAGTGAGAGGTAGATAGAGCGTGATGCATTTAACATTATGTTATGAGTAAATAACTGTCTAAATGATGAAATTGTATAAACATTGTATAACACTGCTTTACTGTTCAATGGGTTACAGGGGCGGGATAACGCAGTGGTTAGCGCGTTCGGCTTCGGATCAGGAGGTCCGTGGTTCGAATCCCGCTTGGGGCTTGGTAACTTTGTCCGCAGTCGAGAACTGTTCTACACGCTTTAAGGTTTGGGTGCAAGGCTACACTGAATTTCAGCGCAGTACCACTCATGGTTCGCTAGTTCCAGCCGACGCTCGCAGGTTTCACCGCAATGCATACCCACAATGGTGTTGCGAGCTTTCTCCCTGCAACAATACTAGCAGCCGCGATATACTATTGAAAGCGGCGTTGAAGCCTACTTCACTTAGGAGATAAACCTAGTGTGTTTGAAAATCAGAGACATGTTATATTGGATTGATAGTGAGTAAATTTTAAATTGAAACCTCACGCTGCATAACATGTCTCTGATTTTCAAACACACTAGGTTTATCTCCATTCTACCATGACGATTTTAATGCTGAACTCAAATGCACAGTGTAAAATGTTCCGTCTTCTGGAGACAAACATGAACTCGTCAGCATCGGGGATTTTGCGTCATGGTATTGAACTAAAATTAAACCGTTAACAAAGTTAAACCTAATACTGCGTGTTCACGAGAAGTTTCGTACTAGTATGTGGTACAAATGTAAATATCGAATCGTTTAAAAAGCCTTTTATCTTGTTTTGATAGCAAACAAAGACCGCGACACCCCCTCATGACTCAAATAGATGACTCTTACAGTAGACCACTATGACGTCGTAATAGGGTTTATGACGTCAGAAGCGCTCGCTACATGACGTCATTGTTTTGTTGCCGTATTCGAAGGAATGCTGCTGCATGCCCAGTAGCGGAAAGCTTAGTTTACGATGATTTTTCACTCAAACTTCTTATTTTGTACAAAATACGACATAAAATTAAAACAATTTGCTCTCTCCGTGTAAACACATTAGAGATTAATCCCACTTGCAAGCGGAATATCGACTCTGAAGTTACCAGTCGGATAGTCGGAAGTCAATGTATGTATTAATACATTGTAAACTGATTTTGGGTAAACAGAGCAACTTCAATCGTGAATTGATACCCTCTGAGTCGGACAAAACAGCCAATCAGAATCGAGTATCCAGCACTCATACCATTAATGACTGGCCTTGATTTCTCGTATCAGGTGCACTATCATTAAGACATTTGCAGTTAGGAGTGTTTTATGTGCTCATTATTCCCCCGTTATGACGTAGTTATAAGAATGAAGCGCAATGCATGACTTGGAAATTTTAAATTTCGTATGAATGTGACCCATTTGTTATTGATGTTCCAACATTCTTCGGCCAAATTTCTTTGGGTTTTTTTTCTATTCTGTAGCTTTACTCGGCAATGAATTTGACTTGACAGCTGCAAATGTTTGGTATGGGGAGGCAATATCCTTTTAGGTGTTACAATCGCGGGTGGCTGCCTATTTCCTCAAATTTGTTAACTCGATACCTTCAAATGTGTAATTACGTTACCGATGTCTTTAACCTTTAATTGTCCAAACATAGTACATCACATTCTTCCTTGGAATGTACTGTGATCGTCACTCATTGATATGATTGCCGTTGTCCAAAACATCATTGTCAAGTACAGGCGGTCAAACTGCCGGCAGGATATGTGAGTGCTCACTTTTGCCTTGTTGACTTAATTAATGTACATAATATCATCATGGTTACTTAACAACGACTCAAAGAGTTATTAAATGAAGCCCATTGCTATTCAGATATAAACTTATTAACATCTTTGTAAAAGTCAGAACTCTTTTGACTGTTCGTAAGAATAATACCGAATAGTATAGTTCATATGAAAAATTAAGACATCAGTCAATCAAATTGTCCGTAGAAAGACGGAGAACATCCAAACATCAAAGTGATTATATGTGTCAAGTTTTGTTACATTTCAGCAATGAGTGTTGGAGTTGTGAGCCGAACAAAACGTGTGACGGACAGACAAATGAATGCGCTGACCAATATACACATCTTCGTCTACTTCGAAGCTTATTATGAATTAATCCCTAAACGTCATTTCAAGGAAAAAGTTTAAAAAAATAAATTAGGTGCAGCAGTCACAATTTCAAGGTTACACTTTTTTGTAACGTCATCACATCTGATAAAATCAAAGTAGATTGTTTGGCGAGCGATATTCTGTTTATATGAACTGTAATTGGCAATAAATAAGTTGTCGAGTTTAATTTAGACAATACATCATCATCTATCGCTGTAAAAGCAATAATGGAATAATCTTTTTTACATCATAATAAACATATTTTTAATATTCTGTTAATCTAATTTTGAATAAACTCTCAAAATTAAAATTATGTTATGATTTTTTTGCCTTTACAAACCCATCCTACAGAAATCGCGAATGTGTCACTTTGAATGCAGCATGTAATACAACTAGACCTTCTTTTGCACGTCATTCGGAAAAAAACGATGCGGAGGCGGGCTATTGGGCTATTGTTACGTTATATATGTTTTTCAAATTATTTTTATTGACTTGAATCTATAATTGATTTTCAAAAGGGGGGTCCGGACCCCCTGAACAACCCCCCCCCCCCCCCCCCCCCCCCCCCCCCCCCGGGTCCGCCACTGGACTCTCTCTGTTGGATGCATTGAGTGTCTCAGATTTCTGGAACAAAATCCTTGAAGAGCCTTATTACCTTAAAGAACGCGTTCTGAAGGCTATAAAGCACGTAATACTTGATTGTGGACAGAATCTCGATTTTTTTTGACACAATAATTCCGCGACCACTGAGTTCGTCAAAAGTATAACTTGACAAATGCCTTGTGTTGAGAATTCGAAACAACTACCATGCGCAATTATTTAGATTAAATAACTTTCTTTAGTCGTTTTGAAAAAAAATATTGTTTAAATGTTTTATCAATAATGAGTTAAATATACGCTAAGAACCAAATGATATATTAACAATATGTTTCCTAACACCGGCAAAAATGAAAAGAGGATGTTTTGATATAGAATTATTGTTATTTTACAATCATACGATTGAATGACTGTTAAAGTAAAATAGGAAAAGATAAAATCAAAATATGTTTTTATTTCAGACTAACCAACACTTTTTAGCTTTTTTTGATTCATGAAAAGTACATAATAATTAATATAATTCATTTATATATGTTAATATATTATTTATTTTACACATTTAATTGCTAAGATTGCTAATTCATTTAAAACATTCTCTATTTAGTTGGAGCTTTTATGATGAAAATCAACACTATTAACAAGGGTATATCTTTAATATATTGTTGTTATATCAGGATAATGAGCATGGCCACGTGGGTCATGTAGGGCCTTTATTTATTAAATCATTGTGAAATTACTTTCCATAATTAAAAAAATAAAATAAAAAATAATGAGCAATTTCAGTGAACTGAATCGCATTACATGACGTACACAAATTTGTACTTTTGTAGATAATGTGTTGCCGAAAATAATATCCGGATATTTCATTATTATGTTAATCATGACATCCGGGATACTGATCACACTATTCCCCTTCTACATAACACAAATTTAATGCCTTTAACACCTAATCATTCTTCTTTAAACTAAGATTTAATCTGGTAAGTATAATTAATATTATCGTTAATATCATTATTAGAAGTTAAGGGGAAAGTGCAACATAAAATATTCCATAAATTTACTTACAATATTTATGGTATATTGTAAAGTAAATAATTACACGCAAAAGTGTTCATTTTGTTATTTTGTCAAGCTATCCTTTGCTTAACGAAGTATTACGAATAAAAAGTAACTAAACATGAAATGCCGTGTCACGAGAGAACTTTAATTGCAATTGGAAACACTAGTGATATTTTACGAGTGCTTCTCGCTCAAAGAGAGAAACGCACAGAGACAGACAGAGAGACAGAGACAGAGAGAAAGAGAGAGACACACACAGAGACAGAGAGACAGACAGAGAGACAGAGAGAGACAGAGACAGTGAAAGAGATAGAAAGAGAGCGAGAGAGAGAGAAATGATTTCTTCGTGAGATACTTAACCAACGACACTTTAAATGATCAATCCAATGCGAGGATATCAGTCACAGCGAGGTGTCGATAGATTCTATGACATTTATACCCTTTGAACATCAACAGGCCCCTGAAAAATAAAAAAAACCCAGAGAATTATTAGGGTAAGTGGAATGATAAAGCAGAAATGTGTCAGGGATAAATACAGGATTCTGATCCTCAAAAATATTTGTGTATTCGATATAGTTAAAACTAGCTGTAATATAATTGTCCCGGATTCCATCTAGTTTTGACTAGATTGTTGTTTATTAGGGAAACAAGACACTAACGTCGTGTCGATGGGAATTTGATTAAAGAAATAATTCTGAAAAAGATAGCGTTAACTTAAATTTTGTTTTGTTTATATTCCAATTTTCGAAAATTCAACTAAATCATAAGAAGAACTATTCTGACTTGAATTTTTAACACTTACAGATCTTTATGATAAACGGCTAAAACCAGTCCTTTAGCTTTAATAATGCGGTGCAGAGGTTGTCCTCCTGGAGTACAGGAGGCAGGAATCCATTTTTCTTGAGCCTTTTTAGAAATTCTGTTGATTTCGTACTTCATAAAACTCCCTCTATACATAGTTACACAAATCATCTGCTGATCTGAAAAATATTCTTGGGGAATTCATTTTTTATGTTCCATAATATTTATTTTGTTCATGCTTCATTATACGATTCACATAACATGTTTATAAATATGGGAGGGGCGGGGGTCTTTCTATTTAGCGTTATTCAATTTCGTAGTCCATGATTTTCAATAATTTGAAAAACGTTACCTTATAAACATTGTAAAACATATTTTTATTGTATGAAGAAAATAAAAATATTATACTATTCTTCTTCTATTAATTTGTCAATGAAACACTGTAATTATGGAAGCTTTTGGAGATATGAAGCGGAAAATTGTGAAGGTGTCACTTCTAATATACTGATCATTTTTTGCGGAGGACCAAGGAATGTGTTCTTTTACTGGGGTTCGCCGTCACACTAATCCGCTTGGGGGCGCGGGTGTACTATCAGTATTGTCGCGCGAAGCTCGTACTGGTGCGTTTTTCTTCACGCGCTGCGCCAACTTTTCCGTGAAAACGAAGTCGAATCGAGAGCGAAAACCTAGCTCGGTTACTACTGACGCGATATGGCAGCATCTTACGAAGAACTCACAGTGCAGAAATTGAAGCAAGAGTTGATAAGGAGACAAGCAGCAACTACTGGCAGAAAAGTGATCTCATTGAAAGGTATATTTATTTTAGTATAAGTAAAACAACAATACAATATTCCTAAGTAGTAACTTTCGCTGACGAGGTATCTACTGCAATAGGGGTGTCACCTGTTTTGAAAGTCGATGACATAATCAATGCATTTCAGTAAATATAGCATTTGTATTTGTGAGTTCCTTCATACACTGAAAATAGACAACTCATTTGTAAATTTTCACCTAATATTTTCACCATCAAACATTGAAAAAAAAGTGCCTTCTAGAGATCAGTAGTTAGGGTATTTGATGGTGAACACGCAGATGGGATTTATTTCGACTTGTTATCACAAGGAATGTATATATGAAACGTAAAACAAAACAGTGGAAGTTTTTTTCAAAAGTCGATAATAACTGGAAATATCATAGTAAAAAAAATTATAACTTCATGATATTCATACGCAGTTTATAAAAAAAATTTATCGATAACTCGGCACACTGTACTAATGTATGCTGGTGTTAGGAGCTAAGCAGATCCATTAAGCGTACTGATTGGTCGGTAGTTTGTTTTCCACCAATCATGATGCCCATTACAATCAATAATGGGGAAAAACTGTCACACTGGACTAGGTTATAATCAGTGATCGACATCAATACGAGTTTTGATTATTAATGTTGTTAGTGATTGCAATTTCCATTGTAGCATTACGCTATTTTTATAACTATTTATCGTTTATAATTTGAGTCAATTTACGGTGAGATGAATTATTGTTTGCTACATATGAAAAAAAATAAATTAAAATTATTCAATAAATAAATCTTTCGGTTTTTTTAAATTGATTCAATCGTTCACATTTACTTTTTTATTATTTGGTAATTAGAGATATTTCGCACAGGGCCTATATGACGTTTATTCAATTCAGTATATACCAGTCGATATAGATTTATTCAGATTGATGAGTAAGTAATATTTTATTTACCAAGGCCTGTGTTACTAGAGGAATGTTTTCCCTCACATTATCTTATATGATTCACTGAATGATAGTTTTATAAATCAATTCAACACTTGTCTCTTTTAAAGTAAATTTTCTTAAATTAAACAAAGATGGGTTATTTTTTGTTATGTGTGTTGTTAGTATCTTATGCTCTGATAAATTTTCCATGTTCGAAAATCAGAAAGTTTGATAGTCAGGTGAGATATTTCCCAATGTTTTTTAAATACATAGTAAAATTGTGTTTGATGATATCTACTATTTGTGAATATATATATAATGTTGATTTTCACCTTTTCTACACTATTTATAAGTGACAGATGACATTATTAAAAATATCAATGTGTAAGATAGTATCATTTCTTGTCAGGGATGATAAATGCTTCCAACATTGTCATCTGATATTTCCATATTTTTTGTATTAATAATCTTCAGTAATTGACACACATAATCTAATGATGTTTATTGTATTTCGGCAATATACATGGATATGTAATAATCAATTTTCCAATAATATGTGAGTGTTATGTCACGAGTGGTATCCTCAATTAAATATTCAACACCAACATTTGTATTGCAGATTCAAAGCTTATGACAGAAACGATGGCATGGGCATCAATCTTCCTGAGCCACTCGCTGTAAGCTGGCCCTCATCAGGATTCACCCAGTTGCTCCCTCACCACCAAGGCATCCTACCACCGATCTCCAAGGAGTTGACAGAGGGGTACTTTCTTTACCGTATGGCGGAAGACCTCCAGACTGTCAACGACTTCAAGGCTTTGGAGAAGGGAGCAAGGACGTTCACTGCAAACAGGGTCCTGGCATGCAGTGTTCTGTTTGAGAGGTTATCCACATACTTCAGTGGCATTGTGGGTGCCTCAATGAAAAATAAAGTAAGGATTTTTCTCAATGAATGTTTGATAAAAAAATATACATTGAGATAATTTAGTTACTAATCAGGATAAGAAATTAAAACTAGCAACTCCCAAAGATGTTAGGTTAGCTGAAACGGACTTCATTTGAATATTTCTATTAGGAAAAGTTGAAAAAGATATTTAGTCATTATAGACTTCAAACTTTAGATTTCATTGTTAAAGCTATTCTAGCTTGCTCTTGAGATTGTGGTTTGTGTAATTTTATGCTACTAAACATTTGAAATACTTGCTGTCATAGTCACAATTCACTAAAGCAAATTTCTTTTAAAAGGTAAGCTACAACTACAAGATCAAGGTTGACGAGACAGGTGCTCCAGTGATCTCCCACTGTGAGTGTCCTGCAGGGAAGGGCCCCCATGCTACCTGCAAGCACATCGCAGCAGTCCTACTTATGGCGTAGCACTTTATTTCAACTGGCAGCCTTCATGTGGAGAGGAGCTGCACAGAGAATCTCCAAACATTCCACAAACCAAAATCTACATATAAAGGTATCAGAAATTCATCTGAGCACATAATGATATCCATATCAGATAATATCAGATAATAACATTTTTAAACTGATGTGTTGCAACATTAAGTTATAGTTTTGAAATAATTAGGAATGCCTTCATTTTAATGATGAAATAATTACAAATATTTAATATTGAACTTTCAATGACTTAAAAGGGGGTTTTGAAATATGTACCCCTGTTTCAAGGTTGTGTCACTTCATATATATTATTTACTTTGTCAAATGCATGTTTGCAGGTTCCCTAGTGAAAGCTGAGTCTCTGCCTTCAAAGCGGAAGTGGTCGGAAAAGATGTTGGAAGATCCACGTCCAATTCGGTGCCAAAGAATGGCTGGCTATGATGACTATGTCCGCAACATGATGATCAACTTCTGCTCCGCTACTTCCCAAAACCTTTCTCTACGCTACCTACATCCAAAGGCAGACCTCAAGACTGCTGTGCAGGATCATGACTATTTAGAGAAGCCATTTCAGAGTACTGAGTTGATAAGGCATTGCAGGTGAACATGAAAATATTATTCATTTACTAAAGTGGAGTGCCAGTTTAAGCATTATTTTATCTTTTATATGTCAAGCACCAAACTCTCCCTTTAATGTCTTTTAGTCTAATGCGACAGTGAATCATATCCCAGTCCCAGTCTCCTGGGTGGTGAGCAGACACCCATCGAATGAGACACATCTCAAATTAACATATCAAATGATGTCATGATTCATTGTTATCTAACTTTGTCGCCTTGCCTAAAAATGTGAGTTATATTTACAACTTAAATAAAGTCTCAGTGTATGTTTTTCAGGTGACAGAAGATGAATCTATCCAGATAGAACGGGGCACAAGGGACCAAGTCAACAGTCAACTATGGCATAGAGAGAGAAAGTGACGGCTAACTGCATCAAGATTTGGAGAAGTGACCAAAATGACAAGTAGAAGGAACAAATTACAAAAACAATGCCATTCACTTCTTTATAGCCAAGTATGTACAATATAATACATGGTAGACAATATTGAAAAAAGGCTTTTGCTCATTTTGAAAATTTTTATAAAATCACAACTAAAAAAGCAGGTATAAAAGTAATAATCCAAATATCAAGACATTGATATTGGGATCAGTGTTTTCCATTTTGATCGAATTTTTCAATTTTATTGTTTTTAATGCAAATTCTACAAAAATATGTCTTTAAGTACAGTTTTGTAGTTCTGGAAATTTGGAGTATTTAATAGTACACAAATGAAGGTGTTTTTTGCGGAAATGATTATTCGATTTAGTAATACATCCTTATGTAGTGTACCAAACCAAATCAAATACTTAGTTATTTTAATTTTTGGAAATATGTGCTTATTGATCCATAGTTCTAAATCATTCCAGAATTTTATGGTTTCACTGCAATCCCAATAAACATAGCTAAAACTTTCAGAGGAATCATTACAGAATCTGCACAAGTCATTGTCAATTAAATTCATTTTTAGAGTTCTATTTTTGTATAAATAATTCTATGCACAAATTTGTACTGAAAATCTAGGAGTTTCAGATCTTTCAGGTCATGCCTGTAACAACCAAAGACATTATGCCAGTCAAATTGACAGTCATTGAAAAGCATTTCCCATTTAGAACAAATTTCAAGTTTGTCCTTTCGAAGGTTTTAAGATAATTCTTTGATAGTTGCTTATGCATAGATTATTTAGAAAAAGTATTCTTGTCTGTTTTATAGTCCTTTTCAATGAATCTGGTAGGATATAGAGTGGGTAGAAATAATCTATTATTGTCCCTCGTCCTTTATAAAAAACTGTATCATCAAAGGATAAAAATCCATGTTCATCACATAAATCTTTAACTGTCAATAAATCCTTTTCTGCCCAATGTCTAATATCATGAAATTGGTTTTTAAAATTACGATTGAGCCATAAAGGCTATGCAAGAATATCGTCAATATTGCTTGAATCAAGTTCAAATTTAAACTTTCTACAGTCTTTATTCCATGGCTTAAAAACATCTTTCAAGTAAGGGTTTTTGATGTTTAATAGCTTATCTACAATTGCTCAATATATGTATATTGCAGCATAAGGTATGTTACAGGGATTATTATCAGGATTTCTACAGTAGAGTCTAAGGGTAGATAGTTTCATTTGCTTAAAAAAAGGCTTTTATGTCAACCATACCTAATCCTCCTTCTGCCTTTTCATTGTAGTTCTTTTAATTCTATCATTCTTATCATTCCAGATAAATCTGGGGAAAAAATCTCTTAAAGAGATTTGATAAAGTTATCTGGAGGGTTAGGCAGTGAGCTGAATATATGTTCTTGTTTTGAAAGAGCTTATGTTTTTATGACAGTTATTTTCCCTAATAATGTTATATAATATTTTTTTTTCTTCAGCACTTCAAACTCTCCATTTCAGAAAAGATGCAAAAGAAATAGTTTTGGCTCTAACTTTATTTAGAAATGTTTCCAAAAAGAGAGTATCGCTTATTTTAAGCTTAATTTCATCATTGATTTGATCAACAGCAATGTTTTTAGTATTAAATTTCCAATAACCCTTACCTCTTGTTTGATTTATTGTGTTTGAGAGAGCTGAATTATCAGATTTAAATCAACATAATATCTAATGTGTGTGTGTGTGTGTGTGTGTGTGTGTGTGTGTGTGTGTGTGTGTGTGCGTCTGTAAGCGCATGAATCCCACTACACAAGTGTGAACACACACGTTATATCCCACTACATATTTCAAACCCACTACATACACTCGTGTAGTGGGATTTTTTATTTCACGAATCGTGTTTTCTGATGGTATTCATTCCGAAAATGTAAAATGTTTCAAATGTTTGGGTTTCCGGTGTGTATCGGGTTTTTTTACACTCATTTCGATGGGTGATCGGCCATCTTACACACTTTCGCCAAGGCTTATTCCAGCGCATGCGCACCAACGACCACAGGATGGTCTGAGATGGCGGTCACAATTCCAAGTCTCCATTTGCGGTAAGTTGCTGTCTTTTCTTATGAGTGTCTCCGATTTCGAATTATGAAAAGCAAACTCGTATTACACAAATTGCTATTACATTATTTTATGTTCCTTTGCATGCGTCACGATTGTTGTAGGTTACTGTACATCGATAGGCAGATTGGCCACTTTAGAAGTTTTGGCCGAGGGTAAAGTACGGCATATTTCAACTTGTCGAGTGAGAGTCATTTCTGAAACCCTAATGATCTAAATTATCTCGTTAACATCATATAGATTGTTTATCCAAAGCACAATTTTAAAATGTTATTTACATATCCCTATCAAAGCCGTAATGTGTTTCGAAATGCAAGCTTTGATATTTGTACCTGGTTATCTCCCTTTTCCTACGACACAGGCTGGACTGCCGAAATCACTGTTTCTCCTGATGCATCAGTAGGGGCAGCGATAATTTTTTTCAAATCTTAAAAATCTTTTTTGGGGGGATTGGCAAATAGATTTGATTTGCCCAATATTATAGTGTTAAGTAGATGAAGGCTAACTGTTTGATGACGAATTTTTGTGGTTTTGTCAATTTTCACAAATTTTCAAGAACTTTAATTAATGAGCTGTCTTCATACTTTTGCCTCATTAAATCATATTTTAGTTTTTCTTAATTACCGAAATAAGCAAAAGGCATAAATTATTAAGCTTGTATGCAATTATAAAAATGAGATGCCAAAAAATTAATGCCTACTAGTACTTAATACAAAAATTTACTTTTCATTCAATAGACCGATCCAGTGGAGAGCATTTAGGCCCCGCCCCCTGCAACATGATTGGCTGAAATATTTTGGGGGACAAGTTTCAAGCTGAGGAGAGCCAGACCGCGTAAGTCAACAATGTCACTAGCTAGAACTTTGGCTTTGAAATGTTTATTGTTTTCCAGGCTAAAATTCAGAAACTGCATGGTGCATGTGTTGTTAGAATGTATATATAGGACGTTATAAACCTAAAATACTTAACTTAATGTTTTAGAAAATCATAAATTCATGTATTGTGATAATTGTATACATCTTTCTTTCTTTTCTGAGATTTTACAATCATTTTGACAATCATTAAAGGAAGAAAGTGTAGGTCTAATTTTTGTCGGAGAATCCAAAATGTCAAAACCAATGATCAATGGTCGAAAGTGGGCAGTTACTTCTCTTGAGAGAACATGTAGGTGACGTCACAGGGGTGTGTATCGCTTAGAAATAGCTTTAGAAAGACATATATACCCATAGACCCTAGCCTACTACTATATAAAAGGAAAGGGATGTAACGACCAAAGCACCCCATGCTCGAACAAAGTCAGTTTTCGCATCCAAAATAATTGTTCACTACGATTCGAAAGCTAAATGATTTCCCTACAAAACAAGCTATGGATTGTCAAAATCGGATAATTATTTCAAAAGTTACATGCAACGACGCCCCGAAAATCGCTACCGCCAGATTTTCAAGCCAAAATCCCCACTCACGAAAAACAGCAAAAACTCACCGTTTAAAGATCGACTGAAATGACCCACGTCAACTTTCGTGATTCATAAAATATGTATTCTAATTTGCAAGTAACTTGAGTTTAAATTTTCGAAATCGGCCGATGAACAACTTTAATACGGCTTTTTCGAATCACCAGCTTATTAGCACCAGTGAACAGAACTGAATTGGCCCGTGGTCACTTAGGCGTGTCCTGCCGCGTGTCCTACCGTGTGACGTGCTAGTCGGCGGAAGTATAACCTCCTTAATGAAAAAACAACAGGAAATCTCACAGTCTTAACAACTGTTTAAACATATCTAAAGTCATCAAAGCAACTCAAACCTCCGATGTTAATGTTAAATATATCTTTAATTATTTCTATTGTTCCAAGCGAAAGACAGTTTTTTTAATATGATGCTATGCGCACTATCCCGTGGCATGTGTACATCAATTACGACGTCTGACAAATGTTGTCACAACAATCAGACTGGATTAAATAGTCTTTTTTTTTATGACACACAGGTGGCCGTTATGTAATCCTATCGCATTCAATTTCAATTCTTGATTTAATGGTCTCTAATTATACCTTCTGAATTTTAACGCCTTGGACCAACCAAGCGGAATATATGTCCTGTCATAATGGCGTAACTCTTGGCATTCAACTGCTGGCATTCGACTGCTACTTAGTTTATTGTCACGGCGTCCAGTCATTTGAACCATTGAACTTGTAGAATATATATTCAACCAATAAATTAAGAGAAGGAGATTTGGCTCATGCACTTCTACGGACATTTAAAAAAGTACATCGTGAATAACGGGTACAAACTTCTTTAGGATTACATAGGATGTTTCTAACTGTTGCGCCAGGTATGTTTTCATGTCATTGATTGTTAAATAATTCAAAGACAGAGATATTGCAACACGGTGTGAGATATTATACTAGATAAGAATATAATATGTGTTAGTTAAATACAAACGAATCATCCACTAAGTACTAAGTTGTCATGAAAGTGGAGTGAAACAAAATTATTTTTTCTATAGTAAACAGTCTACATTCTCTTCCTTTTATTACAAAAACCTTCATTTTTTCGAGACAATTTAGAACTTCATATCGATAAATACATGTTTTGACACTACGTGATATCCCATGGATATGGATCTCTCACCGACCAAGTTCTTAACCTTTTTGATATAAACCCACCCAAGAAAACCGCGTCTAAGGATTGTCACAGTAAAATCAAGATGGATTTGACGACTGAGAGGGAAAGTTGATATCATGAAGCAGTTACATATCGTATTTTGGAATTCTTTCGGTCATTCTATTGCCTCTATTTTGCTGTTGAATTAGCTTAAAAATACAGAGAAAATCAAAGGGCTAGACTTTCAGCTGACAACTAGCACGTCACACACTGGGCGTGGCTTCGAGTCATGCTTCAGTGATTTTGTCTAAGCGTTCGCCATTCCCATTAGGCGGTTATCCAAAACAGGGGTATAAAAGGTCTCCTAGCAGTCGAATTAAAGCGTATATTTTCTCATTTTTTGGCTCTATTGAATCTAGTATTGATTCTAATAAGTGAAACGAATACAAATACTAATTTGTAATAATCAAATTTATGCGTTACTTCTCCTCTTTAACATCATTTATGGATTCCAGCAATGTTGACAACACCAATGTAGAGCTCAATTTATAACTATGGGTCAAATTATAATTTTTTTTAAACGTTCCAGAAATATGTAATTATATAAATAATTAATTAAATGTCAAAATTTCAAACGAATCGTCAAGAAAATCGCAACATAACCTTTGATTTAATTGACAATGATTCTTTTTATAATTGATGTAAAACAATATACTTATAAGTATCATTTTTCATGTTTTATGAAAGAATATAAACAACTTTTACTCGGTTTACCTAAAAATATTGTTTTGATCTTTTTCTCCAAAAGGTGATGGCATATAAAAAATTAACCTGTACCTACATTAACTTGATAGATTTCGCTATCCTTCTTAATTAAAGCATATATTTTTAAAAATCAGTTATGTTTTATAATTGGAAAATAAAATATTCAAAAATTAAAAGAATTTGTAAGGAGGTTTGAATCTCAAAGGCAAGTTTGAAAGCAACTCCTAATTCTAGATAAACTACTTCCATGTTGAATATTTGATGTGCAGTTCAGATACATTATTTAATAAAATAAGTTTACCATTAGATTGGTGATTTAATTTTATTTCTTCAAGCAATAGTCATATAATTAAAATGATCAAAACTGTGGTTGACAAAAAAAGGGGATATTTATTTTTCAGAGGTCAGACAGAATTATATATTTTTATCAATATATGCTTGGCTCAGGAGTGAGATTATGAAAATCATGAAAGATGTGGATAGCAATCATTGATAATGACTTGTATTTTGTATTTCATACTGTTCAACCACCCTGGTGGTTAGGCCAGACTTTTTTTTTTTTTTGGTTTACGGAATTTAGAGTAAAAAAAATGAGGTAGGTAGGTAGGAAAATGTTTTTTTTTAAAATTCAGTTTTCAAATTATTTTTTACAGTTTGTATTAAGTGAAGGTCGGTAGGCAAAAAAAAAAAAAAAAAAATTTTTAAATTGTGTTTATTCATAATGGCACACTGCTCACCATCCTGATAAATTGTCAAACATGTATTTTTACATTACCGGGTGGTTACAGTCCAACAAATTTAGAGTTACCTCCCTAATTCTCGGAACGGGGGATATTCTGAAACGAATCGGACGCGTTTCGATATATTGTATATTTCTATCTGGTTTTTTTACAGATACAGATCGTGAAATTGGATTTGGATTTATATGATATATTATATTTATTTTTGTTACACGCTTTCGAGTCGGCGGTTAAAAAATAATACCGTTATTTTAACTATATTTTTTTTCCACATTTCCACTTTTTAAGGTCGGCGGATCCGTAAACCAATAAAAAAAAAAGTCTGGCCTTAGGGTCATAAATGCAATGCCTCGCTTGGAAGGTAACCTTAATTTTCTTTATTAGAAGCAATTTTGATGTTCATAGTTAAAAGATTAAAACAACAAAAACATGTTAAGTTACAATATGCTGCATTAAAACTTATCAACAGTTATGTATAAACATGTTGAAAAAAAATTACTTTTTTATAACTTCAGTTGAAAGGTAGATTTTTTGCCTCATGAAAAGGTGATTTGATTAAGTTGAGAGCAAATAGTCCTGTTGGCAGAGAGAATGCAATGATAGGTATCTTTTTACTACAATAAGGCCAGTATCTCCCCAATAAAGGAACAAACATTAACAGTGTGTCCAATAAATAAGAGAAGAAATTTCATTCCTAAAGTAATCAGTTTATTTTTTCATGTAAAAGGTCAAAAAAAGCATGTCTGAAGTGACAGATCTCCAGACTGGCACAGAACTTGTATCTTTAATTGCTGTTTCAAATGCAATAAATCTGATTTAGTTATATTTTTTAGAATATTTGCGTATGAGGACATTTCCCCAAAATGTCCTGAATTTGTTTGCCTTGCAAGCAATAAACTCTTTAGTTTCATAAACATGTCTGTAATGGTTAGAATTGTAATCAAATGAAGGCTCTACCTTTTTTACACTTCAAAGAAATTAATTATGCTCACTGAAATTAATTTGAGTTGAGCGTGATAAAATAACACAAACCTTAACAGTGATACACACTCAACCTTTTTACAAGGTTCACAGGCTCAGAGGCACATCAGTTCTGTAATATATTTCTCAGTTTTAAAAGAATAGAGCCATGACCCTGGATCTCATCAGGCTTTAAAATCTATTATCACTAGGCCATAGTATTATAATACCACTCGCTTATGGAGCATATAAATATTCCATCTTTCTAAGCTTTATTAAGATTATTTACGAAGAAGATATTTATAAGGCCATGACCTGTGTGACTTAAGTGAGGGACAAACAATATATGTAAGACTCAGATCTGTGGCGGGTCTCTAATCTATGGCGGGTCTCCTTATCTGTGGCGCGTTTGATTGTTAGACTGTTTCATGACGTCATGCTAAGTGACGTCATTGTGCGATGACGTCATAATAGCTAACTGTTCCCGACGTAAGGCCCAATTGCGTCGCTAGCGAAATAATTAGGGAAGACACAGAGAGATATTGCAAACGGATAACGACCAAATAATACGAGTCCATATCCCAAATACGAAAATACATTAAACAATACCATACATGTAAATAAGACTTTTACGGCTTTATGCCATATCAAATGTGTTTACTTTGTAGGATCTTTTTAGCCCTCGGTGAGTCTGTCTTCTTTAGCCTTAAGATATTGAAAGACGATCTTTTTTAACCCTTGGATTCCTGTCGACGGATTTTAGGGTAAGTTTGTCTATCGTAAGGTTTGGTTAATCATTGCAGAAAAATACAAAAAAGGTACAAATGTCAGGCGTTTGAAAATCTGTCATAGATTTGGAAATCCGCCACAGATTTGAGGCCTGCCATGGTTTCGAGTCTTACATATATATATATATATATATATATAGTTTAGAATCCTCATTAAAATGTACAAAAAAATAAAAGTTTCTTCACTATCATCTTCAGGAGAAAAAAATTAAAAAAGGTTTTAGGAGTGGCCCCAGAGGCCTTTCTTAGGTCACCAACTTTATAAATTTAAATCCTTAGTAGTCAATGAATTGGTACACAAAATTATAATGGGACACCATCCCATGTCAGGCTAGATGAGGTGTAAAGTGAAATTGAATCACTTATTTGCTTTCAGTTTAATTCAATTGGCATAGAATATTTGATGTAGAAATTATAATTGAAAATCTAAAAACTCATTCTTTTTACATAATCTGTTATATATCCAGCACGAAACAGACAGATTTGATTTGTAGCCCATATTTCACCTACTGTTAAACACTCATTACAAGTTATGCCAAAATAAACTTTCCTTGCCTATTATTGATGTCACGTGTATGTCATGTTAAAATTTACCTTTTGAATATTCATAAAAACATCATGAAAGGCTATTATGAAGTACAGCCTACTGATCATCTAAGTTATGCAAAGTGATAACAATTACTCATGGTTAATGGTATTAAACTAAAACTTTGAAAAGGGAGGTGTTATCCATAGGTGGCTAGAAATTCATGTATTAAACACATGAAATATCTAACGTTACACTCCTCAAAACACAGGTTGAGTTCTTTGAAGGCTAATGGCACCTATAATGATCACATATCAAATAATAAGAATCAATTGAATTCAATACAATCAATATAATTGGATATAAGTGATGAAAGTAAATGTATTGTTTTCTTAATTGGGGACTCACTTGTATGTCTGTATATATACAAAAACATATTAAAGAATCCTCACAAATAAATTCATTCATAGTCAATTTATTTATTTTATTTTATTTGAAGATTTTATTGAATTACAATAGCAGAAAATTTTCAAGAGTGTCCATGTATTAGAGTTTTTTTTTCCATGTATGCAGCAAGGATATTCTCCAGATTAAACTGTCCCCTCTTGATATCGAATCTTGTAACTGAAAAATATAAATTGGAACCAAATTCAATATGAGGCAAAAAAAGATTGTTCCATTGTCATTATAGCTCCTCAAGTACTGCAATATTTATTGTATTTAATGTTACAAAATAACATTTTAAATAACAAAGTATAGTCAAAGTGGTTGCTCTCATAATTCAAACAATCATGGAACTTAATATTTGGTTAATCATAATCTACATGGGTAAAGGTGTGTTGTATAAACATTTATAATTACAACATTTTGCTTTTAAGATAGCTGAAATTAATAGGTTTTAAATTTAAGTTGGATTTCTATTTCCTCTTCTACAGAATTGCTCAATCAAACTCTAGAAACAAAGTGACACTTTTCACCAAAAAAGTTTCATACAGCATACAACAGCTTGAGACATGGTACCTAACAAATAACCCCAAAGCCCCCTCCTTATCTCCTTATTTTCTCCCATGGTTAGGCCCTTCCACTACCTCTCCTCCCATTAAACCTGTTGTGACAATTGTCTTCCCTTTTCTCACTCATGGTAAACACAACTATTAAGTAATATATCTAAAACATTACCCCGAGAAACATATTTAAAATGGATCATGTCTCAGTGGCTTTTATCTAAAACTCTACATTATCTGCTGAAATACATTAACAAAAAATTAAAAAAGTATATCATGCAAAGATCCAAATCTTTAGATTGTGGCTGTTGTGCTTTCCTGAAATTTTCAAATAATGATGGAAAAGTGTCTCCACTCTCTCCTCCTGTATTGAGACACATGCCTGCAAAGAGAGAATCTTTTTTGAAAAAACACTTCTATATTATAAACAATGTACATTTCATCCCTTTATTTCTTAAATTAAATTTTTTTTGGTGATAATTCTAGGCTACATCATGTATTTGTGCTTGTCAAATTAAAACCATACTTGCTCTGCTACTCTCTTTAGAAACTTTTACCCAAATGAATAGATATATGATCATATATTTGTTATTTATTACAAAAAGCCAGACGGCTATTAACCAGCTGTCACCATCAGTTTGTAAGTGTAATACGGAAGGCTCAATCTTTAGATTATCTATATGTATAAATATGATATTACAAAATGGGAATAATTCAGGTATTCTAACAGTCTTGAATAAAAATCAAATATTGAGCAGCTTAGAAATAGAAGTGCTGGTAAATACATTTGATGGTGTTATATCAAATTGATAACCAGATCATTAAAATGACATAAATTCTCAATCAAATACTTACTGTTTATAAGTATAATGTGCCATGCCTTCATCTGTAATCCAAAATAAAAATCATGACTTAGACTTCTGTTAAAATGGTTTCAAACTTTATTGAACTAATCATTTACCTAATCTAGTTTCACATACATATTTTATAATCATATATACAGATATAGCACCTTCAAATTTTCAAAAGGCATGCATACCTAATCGATAAAGTTGATATTATTGTCATATGTTAAAAACATGGCACTTGCATCTAAAATCAATAATCAACGAAGCGTGTCTTACTGGTTTTTTTTAATGTAATATTGGCAAAGAAATTCGATTTATGAATAACATTTTAGAGATGTTTAAACAATCACTAAAGTAAAATAATAAATTGATGTTAAAATGATAGATTGATGGCAATTAAAGAAAAAAATATAATTATCAGTGAAAACATCGTATACGTCGACGCTTACCTGATGAAGGCTTGGCAAATTGAAGGCATCGGTCCATTAATTATTCCCAGCACTGCCAGCAGCGGAGTTGGAGAATCGTTTTTTCTTTTTCCGATTCAGAAATAAAAATTTAAACTCCTACAAAAGGGTCTTCTAAATTACTATATGTGACTAATTTCAAAAAAACCCAGCTCCAGTTGCTTGTGGTAAGGTGGACACGTCTAAAAATCCTAAACGTTTTTCGACCACGTGGTGTTGTTTACAAACATGGTATTGAAAGGACTGTGAGGAGTTCGATCAGAGTTCGGAGTTCGCTCACTTGCTTTATTTGCTGCGGCTATGAGGTCAAATGAATGTCAAGGCCACTTCTATGGCCAACAAGGCGACCGCAAAGCAGATGATTTTTGATAGAATGTCCTTTAGCACTCGTAGAAATAATAATTAGGTGCTGTTCTCATATTGTGAACATGTAGTTCGATGTCGCCGATCGAATCGAGCTCTACATTGGTTTTGTCAACATTGCTGGAATCAATAAACGATTTTAAACGGTGAGTTTTTGCTGTTTTTCGTGAGTGGGGATTTTGGCTTGAAAATCTGGCAGTAGCGATTTTCGGGGCGTTGTTGCATGTAACTTTTGAAATAATTATCCGATTTTGACAATCCATAGCTCGTTTTGTAGGGAAATCATTTAGCTTTCGAATCGTAGTGAACAATTTGTCCAGAAAAATTATTTTGGATGCGAAAACTGACTTTGTTCGAGCATGGGGTGGTTTGGTCGTTACATCCCTTTCCTTTTATATAGTAGTAGGGTAGGGTCTATGGGTATATATGTCTTTCTAAAGCTATTTCTAAGCGATACACGCTCCTGTGGGTGGCGTTGCGACTGTTTTGGTCCTTTTTACTTCCCCATTCTCGTTAGGCAAAGCGTAACTTGGCCAACCGGCAACTTTGAACTTGACTTTGATGATTATCTTGACGTTAAAACAATTGATTTAAAACCAGTGGAGCAAGTTCAAAGCTAATGAGTGATAAGTAACATAATATTAAAGTTATCAACATCTGTTCTTCGGAAAATCACGAAGATGGTCCCTTCCCAGCAAACATGACTCACTGGGCCAGTACTGGCAGTAGTGTCTTTACACTGCCGTAACTTGCTGGTAAACTTGGTAAAGGCATAATTAGAATCTTGGGTTCTTATCGTTTATCTTTAAAATGCTGGTCCGATATTACCAGTTTTCAAGCGCCAAGTGCCTTAAGTGACACTGAGTATGTTTCATGAGTTTTAATTTAGCTTTACTAAGAGCCAAAATACCTTATGACCAGAGTTAAGTTAAAACCATCTCCCTAAATTTTCATCTTCATCTCTAAAATGCCAAAATTATGATGTTTTCTTTTTTTTTATTGATAAAAGTTCGAAATTATGTTTCCAATTAACGTGTATATTACTTAAATGACCTACTGAACACTAACAACCAATATTTGTGTTTGCCTGTCTGTTTCCCAAATTACGTTTGAATCATTGGCGCGCACCACTGTCCGGTTTTCAATCACAAATCACGACATAAACTCGTTTATTGTCACTATTCTGAACTGAGAAGCATTGGGATTCTGATTTTCTGAACTAACCACTACTTATCGATTAAAAAAAAACATTTAACAATATGAAGTTTGACATATTTGACTACAACAACATAATCTGTGGCACTTTAACCCTCTTGACACGGACCTTTCTTTCAAAACCTTGATTAGTAAATAAGTACAGAACATCAGGGATCATATAGACGATATGTGTCTATACGATCCCTGAGAACATAAAGTATGGGACAGGTCCCAAACTTTTCAGATCCAATGCTTAGTTTTGTGTTTGATCTTTGGATTTATGATCAAATAAACATTCTGCCGTTCAAGAAACATAGGTTTAAACTAGCATCCTGAAAAATTTTAATTGAATATTTGTAAAGTTATTTATTTGACGATGACTGGGAAATCTACTGTCATACCCTCGTGTAACCTGTATCTATGGTATTTAAGAAATAAACTTCTGTAAGTGTACTGTCAATAATGACAAACATCCTGAACATCATAAAGTGATGGAGTACACATTTTTTCCAAATAAACAGTTGTTCAACTCTTTTGTTAAATCTTGATCACATTTAGGAAACAGAAGCCAATTTTTCATGGTACATTTTGTGTCACCTGTTTTCATGGTATTTCTATGATAATGATGCCGGAATACAGCACATGCCACAATTTCAATTTTTACTTAAACACAGATCGATAGTGTACAATAGCATTTAAATTGATGTTGACGTGTTTAAAATATTTACAGGTTCAATGAATTATTTCCTTTTCACAACTATTGAGCACAGTATGTCTTATTTTTGGTGAAGTAAAGAAATCATTTTGATGCTGATATTTAATAATAGAGAATCTTCTAGTCACCAAATGCTTTGCGTTTCATATAGCTTAAGATTTTAAATTTTAAAGATTTTAGATTAAAGCAAAATTTACCTGTTTGAGCAATAACTTGATTTCGATACACCGGAAAATCTTACAAAATAGCCAAAAGTATATAAGAATCAACCTTTCAATGAATCCATATATCCATTAAAAGAACAAGTGTTTACCTCATATGTCAGGTGATTTAGGACTAGTATAACATGGGTTTACTGGAAAACATTGTCTGAAAAATTATGTAGAGATTGTATTTTTCAAAATTACAAAAGTTTTATCTGAAAAGCATGAAATTTCATTTGATTTTATCAACTGAAATTAATCAATAAATAGATTGATGAAATAGTGATAATTTTCTTCTTGGATCCATGTAGAACAACTGTCAATAAAATAAGTGCTTACTGGCCAGGTGCAGTAAGGTGTTAAAGAGAACAGACATCTTTTTCAAATACCACGAAAACAGGTGACCCATGAAAACAGGTTACTTCAGGGTATATCCAAAAAATTTTTCTCTCCTGTCATTTGTTCTCACTTGGAATACTCCCACACTTCTTCACATTGTTTTTATGAGGCAGTTCACTCGAACACAGTCTGGTGAATCGATTTTATTAATATGTATAATATCGTGTATTCAAGTTATTAAGTAAATAATTTCAATTTGACTCTTCTTGTGGGAAAACACATTCAACAATGTATGTTTTCATGCATTGAAAAAATATACCTAAGCTCCAAACATTCCAGTTGAATTGAACTGATCAATTAACAAAAAACTGTGAAACTTTAACTCTACCTGGAGAGAATATAATATTTTAGACATAAACTGATAATTCATTTTTTGTGTGATGTATTTTAACAGAAGTGTCCCTATTATTGGGGTTAATTAGAAGATAATTAATACATTAATCTGTTTGAGAAAAATTAACAAAGTAAAACATAATTGATAAAATAAATAGATTAAATGTAGGTTTGGTTGATATCAAGATTTGATATAAGTATTTCCATAGCTAGAAAAAGATTTTTTCTGATACTTTGCCTCAGTTTAACTGGGCAGCCATTTAACAGGTAAGCTGTATTGGTATTGGTATTTTTTCACAATAAAGGTTTCGATGGCATTCAGATAGTTTTATTTCTGAATAAGGTGAGTATTGTTTTCAACTATGTTCAATCGATATAATCAAACAAGACAAAAAATTATTCTACTGATTTTAATGTACCCTTATATTTGAGTTAAAGGTAAAGGTTAATCAATAAGATATTTCTTTCCTATTTTTCCAGTAAACAGTAAGCACATGTGAATATTTCAATGCATTTCCATTTCCATGTCTTATCATTGACTATCCAACTGTCCACAAACAAAAGTGCAATACAAACAGTCAATAATTTTGAGAATTTAGAACGGTTTTTAAAATAAAGTCCATACAGTAATACATCCCAAATAAAAATAACACCGTAGAATTTGAAGAAATAAACTTTTAAAGATCCCTCTACATTTCGTATGTATATCTATTTTGCCTTTTACAATTCCTTTTTTACACAAAGTATACACGTAAGTCAAAGTGATGGTTTTAGATAAATAGTAATCTATATACTTAATCAAAATTTTGTACTTGAATTATGACTTCATTTCAAATCTGCCCACAAAGTTGGACAAAGCCAGGAAACAGTATACATACAAATATTTATGTTTCATCAAATGATTAAAGTGCAACTCCCGGGTGATTTTGCTCCAAAATTTTCCGTCTATATACACTTTGCTTCGCAAGTACATCTAATAGACGTGAAAAACACATTCATTAGTTAAAAGTCATCAATATCACAAATACCTTAGCTATTCGGATGAAGGATGTTTTTAGAAAATCGTAAAAGAAGTTGAAAACTCTAACGTTTACGTCGCTGTTTTGACGTGTCGGCCATCTTACTTTACGATAAACACCGGGAAAACCTCGATTTCGTCCTATGGAATGTGTGACGTCACCTGTGGAAAACAGATGGCCACTGTCGTATCTTTACACTGTCAGACAATGAAATAGCGCGGATTGTAGCAGCCATACCAGTCGACCAATTCATATAAAAATTGGCAAGATATCTCCTTATGAACTTCTGACGCAATAGTAAATGGGAAATAAAATTTAAATGACGATTAAGTTGAATAAATGTCCATTACATAACCCGGAAGTGAGTCTCCTCATATGTTGAACTCGAACGTCAAAACAGTACTAATTTCGGTCGAAAAGACATCGGGTAACGTACGTGTTTTTACAAATGCCCTTGCCAATGTAAGGACAATGATGATTCAAACAAACGTATGTTGTGTAACTGTATTTTTGTCGTTTAAAATGGCGAAATGCCGCTCGTTACGTAAGTCAACTTGCACGTACGTACAACGCAGCAAAATACACGAGAGTGAAATAATTCAATGTATTGTGGACAGATTCAAAATGAAATAACCAGCTGCATACTTTTTATTTATTATGAAATTGAAAATTATGATAACATTTTACGAATGCATACTGGTGGTTGAATCTAGCAATTTTTTTCAATTATTTGCTAATTTCACTAAATGATTAATTTGTGCATGGCCGATGTTCGATATGGAATTTTTATTGTAAGCTTTCCATGTTTTAAAATCCATGACCAGTCTTTATTTTTTTCTGACCAAACACAAAAATTATCAAATATTCTGAACCTTCATTCATTCTTTCGTCCATTTTTCATATTACCTTTGTTGGAATTGGAAATAAGCTGATCAATCGCCCTTCACCTATTCACTAGGAATTAGGATAAAAAAAGATTAAAATAAGTCTATCAAAATATATGATATTACAAACAATGTATTGACAACAGAACTATACAGTGAAATAATGTTCCAAAAATTGGTGCAATTAAGTTTTCTTTTTTTTTTGGTGTCGCAACAAAAATAGATTAATTATTATATAAAGTTTACAAATAATAGATAAGAATGCTCAAGCACAGTGTATTGTTTGTGATGTTATTTACTTGCATATTAACAGCACACAAAATTCCCTTGTTTGCTTTAATTGCTATTTTTCTTCTAAATATTAACTTTAACTAAGCATTGCCTTATACAATAAAATAAACTGCTATGGATGCTGAATAAATTCATGCATTGATGTCTGTAACCAAGATATTTAACTAATGATATTGCATATTCAATAAAAAAAAAATACAATTTTTGTTGAGTCATCTAAAGACATCTTCTGTGTACAAAAAAGCGTTTTTGTTTCCAGACACTCCACCCCAAATATCATAAACTGTCATCATTCTGTCACAGCATTAAAATATTGCTCAAGTGAATACTGTTTTGACAATTTAATAAAATATAGATTATAAATGCATGTGATAAGATTCATATTACAAAATTAGAATAAACCATATATTTGTGTATGTCAGTCTTAATGTTATGTTATTCGAAATTAAGGGGGGGGGGGGGGGATGCATTGAGATGATTGACTTAATTTTGAAAGTCAAGTTTGGCACACATAATAATTGGGCTTTACATAATTTCCAAGCTTTGCAAAAAATTATATTTAATTTCCTGATTATGGAGAATAATTTAAGCAATGTTTGATATTGAATCTGATTGAATAAATTAAATTTTATAAATCCCTTCTGTTTGAATAATAATAAAATTTATTTGATTCATTTTATTTTGGCTTGTATTTATAGTTCATTTACAAAAAATGTTGAAATAATTAAAGTATATATCATTTTGAAATTTAGAGTTGAAAGACTAAAATCTAAATGGTGTCATCTGGTAATTTTTCACCCTTTAGAAAATTCTAATATCAACAACAAATTATCTTTGTTCATATCATAGATATGATTTTGTAATTTACTCAAAATCCCCAGTACAACAAATTTAACTTCACCGATTGTTCAAATGTTTTTTTCATACACATGTACTGATGTAGATTGAGGCCGCCTTTCGAAAGTCACGGCAGCGAAATATAAACAAAACTCGGCGAATGACGAGAGCTGCGTTCGAGAGACTTACGATGACAAATCAGCTGTTTCTTTGAGGCTGAAAAACGAAGTGATATTGATACATTCGACAGTAAACTGACGAAGAAAAATCTTTTAGGAAAATTATAACAAGGAGTCACTCACCGGTGTTTTTAATTGGGTGCATTACCCGTGTAGACACAGTATAAAGCAGTGGTTTGAGACTGCGAATTTATCATACGAATTGTTTCCATAATAACGTATAAAAGTCATCAAAAGGCTTTTTCCTTTTTTCTTGATTTTCGTACAGCACTTATATTTTAAAAAAATCACCCTAAAACGTTCTGAGTTTTCAATAGCTACGAGAACACGATCACCTAATTATGAAATGTGGTGTTGTTTACATTTGTTATGGCGGCTACGTCGCGTGTGTTTTCCACAGTTGACGTCACATCCGGTTGATTTCACGGAACAACACGATCGGGAAGGCAATTTACTATCCTTTTTTCAATCGAAATTAATTACATAATCAAGTTATATAAACTTGTTAAAACCTGACGTAAAATCAATTCAAGAAGGATGTATTATGAAAACATGCACATAAGTGTACAATTTGGCTTGGTTAAATAAGGTGATTTTACCCGGGAGCCCCACTTTAATATATTAGATTCTACGGGAATTAAATAAGTAACAAATATGATATGCCGGTGTTAAGGGCTCATCATTGTAGACATTGAGATTAACTTGTAACAGTACTAAGTAATTTAGTATCGTAGGCTAAATGATTAATTTCGAATGGATCCAAGGTTGTTTATTCAAGATGTTAACATTAAAACACGTTGGGCCTACTAAAGCTAGGATTCTCGTCTTTATTGACCGACAAGTAATTTCTTCATACGAGAGCCTGAAACTTCATTCTAACATCCAGCTTCGATTTACCATTGTCGTCAGAACCATTGTCATCGTACTTTTACATCTTGTTTCTTAAACCTTCTAGAATTTATATATCGCAGATAAGGAAGTTGATCTAACCCGGAAGTTAACAAAGGACCAATACGTTTGCGGCGCCCTCTATCTTGGCAAGTGACAATAACTCGCTACTGTTTGCCATTTGCTTATTTTCAATATATCGATAATTACATCTTAACCCTCAAGTTGCTGAATATTATTTTGACCAGTTTTGCCCCCGTGGCTGAATTTTCCAGCACTCGCCTCGCTACGCTAATAACGCAATTAGCCCCTGTGGCTGAATTATTTCGCACCGCGAGTCGCGGCTGTTTTTTCGATAAATGGTGTATTCCCATGGCGGATTACGGGTGAAACTGACCGTTCGATACAAAAGTAGCCCGCCAATCCCGTACACAAATGAACGATCTTTATCCGAAACTTTGAATGAAATTTTTATCTTACCTAGAACGGTTTCTATTGCAATATGAAGATTGTCTTTATTTAGAGTTACGCAAAATCCTTAAATATAATCGCACAATTAATTTTTTTATATGGAATTGAAGATACATTATTCCTCTTTACGATGATATATATTTTTTTACAATGCGACCTCTAGTTAGATTTCTACAATTATCTAAAGATTGTCTTTATATCCGGCTGAATAAAATCCCTAATACTTAGCGCGCATACATGTATTATATATGGAATTGTAGACAATTTATTCTTCTTTATGATGATAAAAGATTGTTAGAAAATGTCACCCTGTTCAAAAGATATACGCCGCGAAAGATGGTTGGGGGTACCCCGAGGATGCTCCGACATAACGGGATTTTTAGCCAGAACTAATTCTCCCTTGGGCAGTCTGGCATCGGTACGCTAATTAGTACCGTTATACCCCCGGGGCACCCCCGAGGCACCAGCATGCGAGTGCCAGTGTTCTAAGCAACAGCGTTGCTTCCTGCTGTACCGATCCTCTCGGCGCGTGCAGTCACACGCGGGCGAACATTCCGAGATAATAAAATCAATCATTCTATACGCACGCCGCATCGTTATTTCTTGCTGCGCATGTACAAATTATACATGGAAATAAAGATAAATCTTTCGTCCTTACGACTGTGAAAAAATAATGAAAAGGTGCCAACTGGTTCAAAAGATATGAAAAACGAAAGAGTGATACCCTCAACTACTTGAAAACAAATTTTGATAAGCGTTCTATTTGCGACACCAGTCGCATCATTGACCGCATCGTTATTATGGACTGCGCATATGCATATTATACATGGAATTAAAGACAATTCTATTCCCTTGAAATAGGTGAAAAAAATATAAAAAAGTATAAAATAGTTCGGGAGATATGAACCGCTAAAGAGCGACACCCTCAACTACTTGAAAATAGATTTTGACAATCGTTTTATTTGCGACATTTGTCGCTGCACTCGCCACACCATTTTTATTAATTGCGCACATGCATATTATACACGGAATTAAAGATCATTCTTTCCGCGTGAGAAAGGTGGAAAAAAAATTAAAAAGTGCCAAATAGTTCGGGAGAAATGAACCGTTAAAGAGGGGTACCCTCAGACATTTGGGGAAAAAAATTTATAATTGCGACATTTTTCGCATTATTTGCCGCTTCTTTATTATGTGTTGCGCACATACACATTTCAAAATGAATCAAAGCCAGTTCTTTTCCCTTTACGATGATGTAAAAAGTATGAAGTTTTGCCACCCGATTCTAAGAATACAAATTGCGAAAGATCGGGGTAGATTCGTGATGCGGCTCGTATCGAACGTCCAGTGACAGCTCACATTGACTTTCTCTGTCTCTTTTACGACTTAAAAAAAAGATTATTTTATTGACAATCAGTATTTTATATTACTCATTCACCTTATTGATGTGAAGAATAAACTTTATAAGGAGAGTAACGCTCATCCACACTTCTGCTTCTTTCTTCTTTCTTCAATCTTCTTGAGTATCCCCCTCATTTTCCTTCTCTGACATCAAACTGATATAAGCTTTAGTGCAATCTTGTGACGTGTGATAAATTCTGAAACATGGTGCTGCACATAGAGCCACATTACACTCGCTACATTCGTAAGAAGATTCTTTGCCTACCCTTTTCTTCTTTCGAACTGGCTCATTGCTTTCTTCCACTGCCCTTCGAAAGAGTTCTCTTTTCGCTTTGGAGCAAACAACACACATACGGGAAAGCCTCTTCTTCTTTCCAACAGGCTGAATCTTTGATGGAAAGTGTCGACCATGAAGACGTAACACACTTTCGTCGCTTGTGCTTGGCCTGCCACGAGGACGTCTACGCAGGGAAGGTACTTTTTCCGTGTCTGCGAAGGTGATCATATGCTGCACTATATCTTTTCTGAATTGACGGCTTGTTTTCAAGGTTTTGTCTTTTGAGAATTCTTTATAGAGAATGTAAGAGTTCAACATGGCAACGTTTAACACATGAAACCACACTCGCTTCCACCATTTAAGAGTTTTCATTTTGAACGGGGTGTACGACAGCATCTGGTCGGCCCGATCCACACCTCCCATATATTTGTTGTACTCGTGCACAATACTTGGTCTCGTATTTGCTTCCCCAGTCACTCGGTTCTTCTTCCCTGTCTCTACAATTTCAGTGTCTTCTACGGTTGACATGAGCAGCACTGACTTCCTGTCCTCATACCTCACAACGAGTAGGTCTTGATTGTGATAGATCATCATATCCCCTTTCTTCTGTTTTTTCTGTGCCTTCTTTAGCTTTTCAGGAATGCCTTTGCGATTGCCTCTCAACGTCCCAGTTGCACCAGTTCCCATTTCCCACAAGTTTATATACAATGCCACAGAGGAATAGAAATTGTCCATGAACACATGATATCCTTTCCCAGCATAATCCTTCACCAAGTCCATGACGAGATCATACGTTTTCCCACCGACAGAAACAGATTCATTTGTTTTTCCAGTGTAGAGTTGAAACTTGCAAACATAACCATTGGTTGAGTCACACAGCATGTAGGCCTTTATCCCATACTTCTTCGGCTTGTCGGGATTGTATACTTTGAAACTCAGATGGCCTTTCCAAGGCACCAACCCTTCGTCAACACAAATAGTTTGATGCGGCTTGTAAATTCTGGAAAAACGATGCACGATGCGCTTGTACAAATAGCCAAGTTTATTGATTGGTGAAAACTGGGGTGTGTTTCGTCCCGGCATTTGGTTATTATCATTCAAATGTAGGTACGTTAGTAATAACCAGAACCTATCACGAGGCATACATTTGGCAAAGAAAGGCGTCGACGTCACATCACTCGATGACCAATACTCAGAAAAGTTTCTCTGTACAACCAAAGACATTGCTATAGTCATTGCTACGAATACTTTCATTTCTTCAGCATTCGTATCATACCATTGCCTCAACCTTGAACAGGGCTTTAGAACCGTATCGTCAACCTGTTGGTGGAAGTATCTGTTGGTTTCTGCTGCCATTGATCCATAATCATCTTCATGAAAAAACAACCCTAAATAGTCTACAGGTTGCGGGTTATCAGGCAATTCTATGAAGCGTCCTAATCCCGTGTTGCCAGTAAATTGGAGATCAACACGTCCACGTGGCCTCGGACCCTCTGTCCAGCGTTCCATAAAGTTGTCACGGTCATCAAAATGTGTGTCCATTTCATTATATTGCTCATCAAAGCCACTGAACTCTTCTTCTGTGGAAGTACCAGTCGTAGCAGTTTCACCCGTAGCTGCTAATATGTGTCTTGCAATGTTTCTTATTTCTACATCACTATCAATGTCACTTTCACCATCACTGTCACTGTCACTATCACTATCACTCTCATCAGTTGATTCCATATCAGAAGCTTCATCGGCATGGACCTCGTTGATGAAGTCGTCGTCGCTAGACGTTGACGGACCTTCCCAACTCCTGGTTCGCGGCCTCCTGGCCTTAGGCATCTTTCACATCAATCTGTAAATGATTGAAAATAATTTAGGCACACGCAAGATATAATAACATCAACACATGACCTGTTGTACAGAGAAATTCAATGTGAGCTTCATGGACGTTCAATTGCCACATTTTGTAAGTGTTTGAAACAAAAATTCACAATCCCGCCGAAGGTGCCGATGGCACCGACGGCCGCCGACGTTGTATCAACATTATCAACCCTGATGCCGCCTTCTGACTCCTATGCAACGAGCCGGCGAGTCGCGAACAACTGCCTTCTACGTCAGGAAAGTTCTGATTGTCAGTTGTGGATTACAAAAGTTTTTCAACTCTTGACTTCTCTTCCGAGAATGATAGGTTCCACGGGCCTATCTGTCGGGACGGCCGTAGTCAACGAGCACCCGGCCCCTTGTCTTTATTTCACTCGAAGGAACTCATGCCATCCCGACATATATAGCAAACTATTTAATACATTGGAATGCTACCAAACTTTTTTCTCAAAAATGAGTTTCCTCGACCAACACAAATTTGGCAGAGAAAAACACATACCTGCTGGCGGTGCCCGACGAAAGTCCGCTGAAATTTTTTTTCTCGAACACGAACATTTTCGTTGGACACATTTTCTTATGACCTGATGGCGGTGCCCGGCGAAAGATCCCCGACATATTTTGTCTCGTTTGTACATGTACATTTTATATATCACTTTGTAGACAATTTATTCCTCTTGATAATGATATAAATGGTTTTGAAATGTGTCATTTGTACACGGGGATATGAAGTGCCAAAGTTTCCCTATTTCCGTCACTAACGGAATTGCGAAGTGCGAAAGTTGTTCTTTTTACGGCACTTGTTGAATCTTTATTTATTTGCGCGCATAATAATTGATATAGGGAATTAAAGCCAATTCATTTGTCTTTATAGTGATGTAAAATTCAACAAAATCTTTTTCACGGTGTAAAAGAAATTCATTGTGAAAGAAAGGCACATGAAAATCGCGCTTCAGATCACATGATAAGAAAGTCGGCAAAATTACCTTTTTGTGCGGCGCTTGCTGTATCTTTATGAATTGTTGCGCATGTACACATTTTACATGGGATTAAAGACAATCTTTTTCTCTATCTTGTGATATAAAAAATGTCAAAATATGTAGAGCACATCATGAGAAAATTGGTGTGACAAAACAGTGTAAAACTAAAAATATATAAAAATCACCTTTTTTGCGGCACATGCGGTATCTTTATTTCACGAGGCGCACATATGTTTTTTACATCGAATTAAAGAGATTTTTTTTCTCTTTCAAATGATCCCACCTATATTGAAATCTGCCCAAGGGTTCAGAACATAGGGCGTGCGATAGGAAGGCGTGCATAGGGTCAAAATGCACGCGTCTCAGTAAACGATAGCATGCGCGGGTCGGTAAGCTCGTGCGAGAGGGTAGAAAGTGCCCACAGGCTATTAGCACGTACGGCGGGGAGTGGGGGAAAATTGAGTGATTTTAAAGCTTATTATCGGTACGATAAACGTTATCAATCGTTGCATAATTTTCGGAACATGTACGCGCATTATTTAGAACACCAACGAAACAAAATTCGGTAGCTTAGCGACACACGGACGGAAAGTACTAGCGTTAAACTGACACTACTGCCGTGCAACAATTGCCCGTCCTTCGCTGCTGTGCACCTCGGCGTTAATGAGCTAGCGTGAGAAAAATAGAGTTTCGATGTCGCATCTCGCCCAGAGGACATGCGGTCAAAGCAAATTTCAACCCGGACAGGCCCGGGACCCGCATCTTAAGGGTTAAATACATTACAAATAATTAAATGCAACCGCCCAAATGCCTGGGGCAGTTGGACATTATTTAACTTTCTATTTTAAAATATTTTTACATGGGAGAAATACATTTTATTTAACAATATTTATAAAATTGTCAGATTTCAAGTGAATAGCATACATATAATATTTTTACATGTATTATCAGAAATACAGTTGGAAAATCTGCCACCACACAAAAACAGTAAAATATTCGTTCTTAAGAATAATTTGGATAAGCAATAATGACACACGTTATTCAAAATAAAAATTTTTTACATGCAGTATAAGATAAATTACTTAGTCATTTGTCTTCCAGTGATTTCCCTAGGAAACATAAAAAGTTATATCTTTTTTTAAATTGCTGAAATTTATGCCATCCTGTTTAATAAAATCTGAGTTTAATGTTACACCTTGTCAAATTATAGAAAGTGCCCTCAAAAGAATGATTGTGCTTTTTTGGTTGTGAAATTTCTTGTCAAGTATCTAATTGAAAAGGCTATTTACCGCTAATTTATCAGTTCCCTTATAAAACAATTATCATTGATAAGACTTGAAATGATTTGAATGATTTATTCGCTAATAATGATTCAAGTAAGATTAGTAAAATGTTGTTTAAAATGATAGGAATCATTTCAGGTAGGCCCATACACACAAATAAATATATTTTGATCAGTCGAAACAACCAGAATTTGTAACCCTCAAAAAAGGGGATTCTCAATATCTATACATGCATACGATCTATCACCTTTTTAATTCCAAACAAGACTAAGGCCGCTTCATAATTCCTCAGGTTTGTGTAATTGTTGCATTTCAATAGTATGATTCAATTCGTATTTTAAATTTTTTTTTAGGTTAGACACAAGTGTATGAGCATCAATTAATACAAAATCAGGCAATTTCAGATGTGAAAACTTGTTGAGTGATAATAAAAAAACAACAAATTGTAGGAAAATTAAAAATTTAACAATAGCTACAAAAAACATTATGTCAAATAGTTGCATTTCTGGCAGAAGTTTAGCATTTGGTCCATACAGGCATGAGTGCATTTATGATAATCACAGTGACAATTTTTCTTATACATAACATATAAGGCATACA
Source organism: Phorcus lineatus (assembly GCA_921293015.1). Classification (NCBI taxonomy): domain Eukaryota; kingdom Metazoa; phylum Mollusca; class Gastropoda; order Trochida; family Trochidae; genus Phorcus; species Phorcus lineatus. The sequence continues at coordinate 15,942,536 of OV121093.1, forward strand.
CAAAACTTCATAAAAGAATTTTAACCTGAAATTTCAACAACCTACTTAACGTTCGCAGGACTGTTACACCCAAATAAGGAAGAATGAAGTTAATGAATGAAAAATAAGCATGTTCACAAACAATGGCAACATTAAACAGTGGCGAGAATTACAAATATATTTACTGAACTTCTCAAAGACACCAACTGTTTGAAAGCGATTTGCTATATTTATATACCTAGGTTGATTGTTCAGAATATTCTCCAAGCAAAATTTTTCGAAAATTACATAATAATAGAATAACTATCAAACAAAAAAATCATAATCTTGTGATTTACATAACTTTATTTTATTAAATTTTATATTACATATCGATATCAGTATAAAGGTATTGACTATTGACTAGGGAAATAAGTTGATAATTTGTTCATCTCCACAGCTAAAATAGACAAATCAAACATGCAAAAAAATCACATTTATCAATTTTTCTTTTAGCAGGACACAAATACATGAAATTCAATTTTGGATAGAAATTTCTCTGTAAAGTCATTTTTGTAATTGAATCTATTATCACAAACTGAATTTAAGATAAAAATTATTTTAACTGTTTTTATTGTTAATATTTGTAAATAGTAAATCTGTACATGTCTGTATTATTCTGAAAAAGAAAATATAACCATAAGCATAATTGGATTCTTTTGCCAATTGGTGCCAAAAAGGCGGTGACTGGGTGTATTGTGAAGGGAAGGACTGATTTCAATAAGATTTCCTTTAGGTAATATTATCCCATATTTTACTTTTTATTCTGATCAATGTCTGGAGTAAAGGAAGATAAGACAATATTTAATGCATTCCATCAAAATTTTATTGTTTATACATCTATGAGTGGCAGTTCATGTGGATATCAGGTAGATACTACAAATCAGCTAAGTGATTGTATTTTAACGATGAAATAATTCAAACAGTGTCAAATAACAACAGTAGTTAAGTCATGAATTTTAAGAATCCCAATTCAAATGAATGAATATCAGTTTTCATATCTTCAGCTTTTTAGTGACAATACAACCAAAGTCTCCCAATTTGTCCTTGTCAGTATCAATGGTCATTTTGGTCATATATTAATGTCATTTTAAAAAAGAGCTTAGATAACTTAAAAATCAAATATGAAAATTATTCCTCAAATCAATAGCTTTTATTCATCCACTTACACCCTAAACCATTTTCCCTACTAATTCTGATAGATTTAACTAATCAAACAAAATGCATTTTAGAGTTCCTTATTTAATTCAAACAGTTGATTTATAAAAAAGTTATCTCCATTTACCTCACATGACCTGGCAATAAATATCTAAAATCTCTTATAATATAATTATATTACTGATTATTTTGTTGAATGAATACAAAACTTTTCTCATAACAGTCATATTTTAGCTATATATATATATACCGTATTCGACTTAATAACCGCCCACTCCCCTATAAGCGCCCACCCACCAGGTTTTTGACTGAACAATATATGCGTCCTGATTTAGACCCCCAGCCACCATCAAAATGATAAAAGTTACAAAACCATATTTCAAAGACATGTGTATCGTAAGAAAACACTTTGAAGACTAAACTTGAGGACAATTTTTATCCTTTTAATTAGCGCCCCCTTTTACCAATTTTTTAAGCGCCCCGGGCGCTTATCACGTCGAATACGGTATGTGCTTTTATTTTGTGTATATATTTTATGTATTCTTTATGCAAATGAATGCTAATCTTTTCAATTGATAATATTTGAGTACTGGTTTTCAGTATAGCTGAACAATCTTACACAAAAAGTGGAGAACAAAATCAGGACGTGACTCAGTGGCCAGCTGGGAAAATATATTTGAACCTAATAGAATATCTGTATCTGTGACCCTATGGAAAGCAGGGGTTATGAGCGAGCAGTGCTAAGTTATAATTAAGATGATTGAATATAACATGTGTGTCATGTGTAAAACCAATATTTACACTTCTCTTCAACAAATTTCTTTACTTACTTCAAGTGGATCAAGTGGCAGAGGAGGTTAGAGGAACAAACCACTCATGCATGGATTTTTTTTGATAGCAGTGTAAGGCACATTGGGAACATACCACTGATGATTATACGAGTACATATTGATGCCATTATTTAGTGGAAACTGAATTTATTTAATATCAAGCAAATACTAAAAACACCTTTGGCCTGTCTCTGTCATTCATGATCGGCTGGTGATTACATAACCAAAAACAACATGAATGCATAACAATCGAGGACACGATAAAGATGATTTAATTTGAAGGCTGCTTGTAATGATATTGATGGAAGTTAAACAATACTAGTATTCAGTTACACGTATCTTCTTTTCTCAAAGTACTTCTGATTGATTAATATTTGTCAATCTGTTTAAGGGAAATTGAATTATTTACTTCAGAAAAACATTTTCATTATGTCATTCCTGGTCATTGATGGAAAAGGATAATTTCTCTTGAAAAATCTATAATATGTATGTTTTCAGGTTAACTTATCTCTTTATTTCTCTTAAATGGCTAAGAACCCTGGCTGAGGGAATCTGTTTGGTTACAAATTTGAGGTAGCTTGCAAAGACAAACTCCACATGTTGCTAGCTCTTATATTAAGCATGAATAGGGGGCAGGATAGTGCAGTGGTTAGTGTTGGGTTCGGATTGCAAAGTCCATGGTTTTAAAATCCAGGCAAGCCAGGCTCGGTAACTTGTCAACATTAGAAAACTGTTCTACACAAAATCAAATCCCACTTTCCAGCAAGGAGATTGATAACTTGGATGTGATTGTCAGCAATTCCTTGTTTCTTTTGAAAGGTTGATTGTTTATTTTGAAAACTTATGTGTAATAATATTTTTTTTAAATGAAATTTTGTAAGGCAAGATTATAAAATTAGTTGTACATGTCATTTTTTTTTAAAGGTACGAATCATGATGAGACAGGCAGACATTTTTTTATTGTAAAATGAAAATATAGAGCGCAAATGAGACAAATTGTGTTGCAATTTTGAAGGAGGTCTTGTGAATTATTCTATGCATTATTATATTTATTGATTGTTTATCTCACTACAGGTTTCCTCAAGGTGGAAAAAGCACTACCAGGTTCTGACTTGCATGCTGTGAAGGACCGGTCCACTCTTGTGTACAGGTAACTGATCTCTAATAAAAAGTTACTATTCTTGTTTTATTACCAGCTCTGTAAAATTTAGAAATACCAAGAACTACTCACAGCCTCAACCATCACACAGTAGGATTATTATGTATCTGTGGCTATTATGAGGTTATTCTTGAAAAGCAAGAGGATTTTCATAGTATAGAAATTTAGTCCAAAATATTGTAAATGTAATTTTGTTGCAGTATTGTCAAGGTATGAAACTCAAGAATTTAAGCCAGACCACAGGGCTGGCTAGCTCAAAAAGTTGCCAGCCCTGACCGAAACTGCCTGCCCACTTAACTTTAATATTTTACTGTAACTATTATGAAATTCAATATTCAAAATTCAATATATATGAATACTACATCTTCAATGAAACAGTAGTAAAACAGTAAAAGGAATTTCCAAAAACTTTTTGATCAGTTGTATGTTAAAATCATAGCCTTGGGTTTATGATATCACCTGTTTATACAAATAGCCTAGAGCATAGTGGGGAAGTGAAAACTGGTCGAATGTAGCATATGCTCATCCTTAAATGTAAACACTACACTTTTTACACTTTGTAAAAGTTATTAAACAAGTATTCTTTTGGCAATATTTGTAATTGATCTTTACTTGTGCATAATTTCATTGAGAACATTCAAAGTATTTCAGATGATAAATCTGATGAGGCATAACTTTTACCCGACAGTCTGACAGGGGTAATTGAAAATTTAGCTGTCCAAATTGAAAACAACCTGTCCCGGGTTGTCGGGCATTCAGGTATTTCTAACGCTGGTATTGTTATGATAATAATGATAATTTTAAAGCCTAATATTTTATTACCTTGCACTTTCGATGCAGCTACAGAGCACTTCATGTTTGGTGTCTCCACCTGGATTCGAACCCGGGTCATTGGCGTGAGAGGCCAACGCGCTAACCACTACACCACAGTGCTCCACTGATTTTTGATACAGATCGTTCGATGACTTGAAATGCCTGATGGGCTTGTGGCATGGATTTTAATGTTTGTTTCCATGGAAATGTGTTGAGTTAAGACTTTATTCAGGGGTAGCTTTGTTTTCAGAGAAGAACTCCAAAACTGCTCATCATGGGGTTGGTTTAGGTATTTCAATCGACTGCACCTTATGCAACCTGATTATCTCACTGGGATGCACTAAATATATAGTGGTTGAACCAAAGTTTGATGCTTCGAAAGACTTCTAAAATTAGCTAAAACCAAAACTCATATCTATCTGCCTAACAATGAAATAGCAAATCACTGCCCTCTATCCAATCACCAAAAAAGAATTCTTTCTCTTAACATCACATTTCTGTTCATCTTTCGATAAAGCATATGGTAGTTTTTCTGCTCTTGCATCACTAGATTTTGCAGAACTGGAGTCATCTTTTCCTTCAAGTACCTCATGCACTTACAGTATCTTTTGTTAAGCTTTTTTGATAACTATAATTTCTAGTATTTTTTTTTTAATTTCGCTTCATCTGCTAGCAAGACACACAGATAGACAAAACTTCAAAGCTGAGAAATGACATTTCTGTTGAAAGATAAATATTTGAGATGAAATTTCCATTCTTGAACTGTGATTATCTGACCCCATATTATGGAAGATTACGAAGTTTATCATTCAAAAGTAATATTTATGACTGTTTGAGGATCTCTAATTGTTTTTAAAATTGGCTCGCTAGTGAAACGTGTTTGGTTTTCTAACATTTTCTACTGTTCCCAATAAAAAATTAAAATTGAATTAAAATAAATGAGTTTGAAGCAATGGTTAATGGTTAAGCAACAGATTATTTTTATGATAAAAGTATCCAGCCCTGGGAGCTACACGGAATGCAAAATAGGCTTAGTAACACCTTCACTCGTGCAGTTTTGTGAATGGCAAAATCAACCCGTGTCATAAGTTTTTTTTGTTCATTTATATGAAAATGTGCTAAGTTTGAACTCTTATTCAGTGAAAGCTTTGTTCCCAGAACACTAACTCAATAACAACTCATCAAATCCTTCTGAAAGTTTCCTTGTGTATTTAACCTCCAACTTGACAATTGATTTTGATATTTTCCGATTTTGAGAAAAGCATTGTTTCAGTTTTGATGGAAACAAGTAGAAATTGGACCCTCGTAGCTTCATTTCTGCAGCAAATTCAAACTGAATTACTACTCAATTGATTTACTTAAGAATTTGTATTCAATGATTATAATGAAATATGTTACTAGTTATAGGTTACCAGTAGGATAAGTCATCTTCTGATCAGAGATCATTATTGCAAGAAATCTAAAATTTTCAAATAACATCTTTGTAACATTATTGAAAAGTTGGTAGATTTGGTCTCAGTCCCCCCTCAAATATGATCGCATCAGGCTTCTTAATCTCAAATCTGCTATCATCTTTGTTTCAAAAGTATTGAAGCTAGGAAATCTCAAATTTAGAGAAGATTATCTTAGCAGGGTGGAGGATACAATTGAAAATTTCATTGCCACACTCATAAAACATGAGCTGTAACATGAGATGGTAGGTTGATGGTAGCACATCCCCCTCATTTAAATTCTCTGGATCCCTATCTCTGGATATCTCTCAAAAGTTAAATTATATCTATCACTTCATGAGTGTTGTAAAGGCTTTATGGAGGTCAGACAAATCATCTTTTAGCTTATATTCATCCTCACTACTCAAGGGTAACCGTTTTGATTATCAAAATTTGCTCTGGTTATCAAGGATGGCTTATTATATGAGGCACAACTATTTTTAAAGCCAGTTCAGGTATTTTGACATATATTTATGTCCCCTGCAAAAAGCTTTGCTATTTTGGTTATTCTGAATTTTTTTTTTCCTGGTTTCCATGGAAACAATTCAAACTTAGTGCTAATAGGGGGTCCGTTTCCAGGCCATATCTCAAAAAACGTTCAATATATTTTTACGAAATATGGTTTGTGGTTAGGTCTAGTGCTGGAGTGGTACCTTTTGCTTCTTTGGGTACTCAATTTTTTTTTTCTGGTTTCAATATATGAGGGTAGGGTAATTATCCAACCTATATCTAAAAATCTATCAGTATTGTTTTACTTAACCTGGTATGTGGTTAGATCAGATCTAGTGCTTGGGTGGTGCCTTTTGCTACTTTGGTTATTCTTAATTTTTCATTTTACTTGGTTTCCATAGAAACAATTTGAACTTAGTGCATATTTGGGGCTGTAGATGCTATTTATGATATTTGATGTTTGTGTGAGTATCAAATGTCACATTCCCTACAAAAAAAGAAGTTGACAAATATATAAAACCCTTCCTATTGAACTTGTATATTTCACGAGTCATTATTATGTCAAGTTCATTGATGCTAATATATTAACTTTTTATATCTTTGGAATGGATTGTTTCTGGTTTAAGTGGCAATAAGATAAGGTTGGATTAAAAGTTTGGAAGGGGGACATCACTGTGCATCGCATGCACATATTTCTAGTTTTACAATGTAAAGAAATGTAATATTCTGACCCTCTGGCCCCTATTGAGGATCTTGGAGACTGTGCTCTATTATAAACTATTATCTATATATATTATTATGTTATGTTTTGAAGATTCATTGAAAACATGAATCTATAGATGAACTATGAGAAAGTCATGGGTCAGGGTTTGAAATAAGCACAACACTAGTCAGCACTAAGTATGGAGGAGATGGCTTTCGAAACTAGGCAGGTTAGACTTAGTAACAGGTAAAATAATAGTAATTCATTATACTAGCTGGAATTTTATTTTTTATATTAGATTAAGTTAAATCAATTATCTAGATTAAAAAATGCACAAGTCCAATGGCTAGTTTTGGATTGATACAGTTAATTTCAACCCTTGTTTTGTCAATTGTTAATATTCTTACCAAAATTAAAAACTGACAACCTTAATAGTAACAATATTCAAAGTTGCCTTGCAAACAGCAAAAAGTCATGTGTAACGTTTGGAATATTTGAATTATAAAATATTGTCAACCAGTTTTTGTTTAATGAATACATTCATTGAAATATAATTCAGGTATAATCAAGAGAATAGTGGAAAGTGCTATAAACCATTTATGCTTGACTTTCTATCAACTATTTTAATCAGTTATCATTTATTATTGGTAGTGGGAAGCAGGGGTTATTTTGAGTTTAATTCAAGTTTGTCAATCAATTAATTGAGTCCAATTTACAGTGCCGGTGCCACCTATGAGATAATGCAAATAAACTTTTGTGTGTTTCAGCGACGGGTAAAATTGGAGACAAAAAGACAGTGATGTGCACAGGACTGACTGAAAGGATTGAAGTAGCCCTCAAGACTGCACGTTTGCGACATGAGAGAAACAATGAACCCACTATTGTATGCCGTGAATTTATTAATACCTAAATGACTTTGATATTTCATACATTTAATAATATCCCTTGTTGCAATGAAGTGGGGTCTGTACAGCATTTGGCATGTGAATATCTCCATCTAACATATTACTTTATTTCTTTTTAATTTTATCTTATCATAACCAAATTTGTCATTGCATTTTCCACTGACAAATTTAGAAATGACAAAATATCTTTTGGGTACAAATTCTTTAGTTGTGAGCAAACAAAGATACAGTACTGGTTTTGATCCATTGACAGGGGATAGGGAAACACTCATAAAATTTCCTATCTCCTTCTCCAAAAGCATTGACTAAGGAAATCTGAAATCTTGAGTACAGACACCTTGACTTGAGATTTTTTAATTTATAGAATTGGTGACCTCAGAAGTCATACTCTGAAAAATTCTTCTCCAGAAGCAAAATGTCTAAAAAGCTTAACTTAAAAAAACAACTTAGGTAATGGGGCTTTAAAATTACACATTTAACCTTTCAATTTTACATTATACCTTTTAAGGGCCGCAGCTGCCATGCTCTACAAAACCTATCTTCATTTTCTTCTCCAGAAGCAAGAGGCTTAGAAAGATGAATTGATGTGAACAGCCTCCTTGGCACATAGTGACTATGACTTATTGATTTGGTGACCCTGTGGCCCCTATAGACCGATCCATTAAGCCCCGCCCCTACAGGTTTTCGACCAATCGGCGCGCCGTATTTTTGACCTACCTTCCCGCGATCGCTTCCTCGGACATCAACAGGCAACATGGCGGGCTGTCTTTATGACACAGGATTTTCGACCAGACATTTTACGAAGAAATTGCAGTAATATCAAGTCAATATAGTCGATGGCAGTGTTAGTAACATTGCACAAAGGGTCCTTTATTTCAGAAAAATACATCGGAGACAGCATATCCGACTCATATCGGAGATGTATCAATAAAATAATGAGAGGTGAGTGCACCATGCTCGGTTTGTTTACATAAATAAAAGTGTGTTTTGGGGGTTATTTCAAGCTATATTTTCTAGTACAGTAAAATAAGTTGAATAAATTTAAAGGTAAGTTTGCCTCAGGCGAGGTGAATAAATAGAATCAAATATTCAAATAATTCAAATAATATATTTCTAAAGGCTAAGTTGAAATAGATCGATAGAAGCCATTTGTTCCCCGACAGGTTGGGGGTGAAACAAATAACACAATAATTATTCTAATCAAACATTAAACAATTTGAAAGCTAAATAGATGTATGAATTGGAAGTTCATAGATTAAAAACTAATTTAATGATATTTTTCCAAGTTTCCATTAGATGTGATACCTATAAATAGAATGTCAGATTAGATTAAAAAAAATAATCTCATGAAAACATTGATGAAATACTATATTCATGGATTATACACAGGCCTAAAGTCTGTGAGAAGATCATCTCATTAAAAGGACACTTAATTCTTGAAAAATTCTTCAAAAATTCTTGAAAATATAGACATATAATTGATGACATTCTCTTCATGAATATATAATTGTCAAATAAGTTTTCGACAAAGGTGAAATAATTTAATGAATATGACCCTATATAGACACACAATCGTCATGTCTGTATAAAATATTAAAAAACAACCAGCAAGTGGAGCCTTCTAACTAATTCTTACAGTTTGTATTGCTAGATCTATAATAATGATAATTTGGTCAGACTATTTATTTTATCTGATTTGATAACACTGACTTTGTCAAAATGTCTATCTGATAAGTTTAATTAATGTCTTTTTATGTGAACAATCAATATAAACATTGCCAGTTTTTAATTTATTTTGAAAGGCTGTTAATTATCACTATCATCAAACCATACAATCTTTCATTTATGTAATTTTGCAAACCAACAGAATATTTTCAGGTTTACACCCTTATTGATTGTTAGATGAAAAGAAAAGTCATTTGGTGCATGAATAAAACACACCCATAAGCTTGTGAATTCTGAATTGAATTAATTATTGTTTCTTCATCAAATGATATTGTTATTAAAAAAAAGCACATATCACATTCTCCCTATGAATTGCTATATAGTTAAATATTGATAGTTATCACAAGTTTCATGAGTAAAAACAATTATAACTACTCTAAATACAGGTCATGTCCAGTCACTGGAGGAATGATTTAGTTACAGTTTATAATATATACATAAATACAGTTTTAAAATGATTAAAACAGTCAAAATATTACATGATAGAACACTATAAAGGGAGATAACTGACATGTTACGATGTGTCATAAACTTTCCACGGGATTCAACTCATAGATTCATAAAAGAAGCTTGTTATTTTCACTGATGCTAGATTGATTTTTTAAAAACGACTGTGTTGAAGGCGAATACAATTTTAGAAAAGATCAGTCTGCGAGATGAAAATCATGTGATCCAGTCCGTACGTGTTGCTATAAATAGGCAGTGCACGCACACATAATGCTTATGAACCACAGGATTTTACGATTTTTTCAGGGTCATATCCAATCAGTTAATTTTCGAATATCTGAGTTACTTACCAGCAGTTCTCAGAAATGAAAAACACCTGAAACCATCAGCAAATTTATTGTTGCTCAATTTCACAATTAAATATAAATCAGGGCCCATTGACGCGACAGAGGACCTGTTTTCGTGTGATCAAATATTTTTAAACAGTTATTTTGTTCTAATTTCTGCAGTTACATTATCAATATACTATATTTTCAATAATTCAACCGTTTCTGAGACATGACAAAACTCTAATTAGCCGTAGTCGTCGGCAGATTACTCGTACTCAAAAACACATGTGTCGGACACTTCCGCATGTTTGTCCGAGGTTTGCGGTTGCTAGGGGCGGTCGTTAGGGGGCGGGGCTTAATGGATCGGTCTATTACTCTTTTGTATTAAGGGGCTATGGCCTAAAACCCCATTCAGGGTCAAAACATCTTATAAGGGACCACACCCTAATAACTCTTTTCATATTTTCCTGAAGAAGTAAAAAGCTTAAAAAAGGTGAAATGTGTACATGCACCTAAGCAATGGGATTATGATACCATTGCCCCAGCCTTATAATGCTAAATATTACAGCCTGGTGAACTTTTTTGTTTATTTTGATATATTTATATACCTCCAGATCAAGACTTAAATAAACTTGACAAAAAATATCTGTAAATATTTTGCCACACTCAGAATAAAATGTATCTGATATGTTCTTCTTATGTTTTTTTTTATCCCTTGTAGGGTAAATTTGCTGATGTGTCTGTAAAGTTCTTACTTTATAGCTAATGAGGCCCTTAAAGGCCCGACTGGCTTACGGCATTCTCTGATGGTCCTGTCTGATGGGGCATTCTCTGATGGTCCTGTCGTGTTTTAACATCTCATGAACAACTGACTCTAGCATGAAATTATGAAAATTATTTTTAAAAAACACCAAAATTCCTACCCCAGGGAAACTTGTTTTGGATCAAACATCATGTGAAGGTGTGACTCTTTCATTTTCTTAATATTTCATACTGTTTTTTTTATGTCAATGCATCATTGCATGTGATTGCCAAGTCAGAATTAAAACACATGTATAACATACGTTTGACCCTTCTTTCATGCAGTTTTATTAAAAACATGTTGACATGCTGGAGTAGGATTCGTGTTAAGACAAATGCGATGTCTACAACAGGCTGACATTAATTTAGATGATTGAAATGATTCAACCAATTATATGGTACTGAAAGAAATGTGTTAGAGTCTATTGAAAGAAACAATTGTTTTAAAGCGAGTTTATTAAAATTTTACTATCTCACAGTTTAAAGCTGATTGGAATAATGCAACTATGCCCCGGAAGAACTTAAGAGATGCTACAGAAATATGAATACCCAAGTCTGAGCCTCTGAACGTAACAGTTTCCTTCCATCATTTAAGAATAACACAATTGGATTCTAACTTATGTACACAATTATTGTACGAAGTCTGTTTCATAAAACATTACCAAAGTAACACTGTTTCAGAACTTATTATTTTTTTTTTATTTAACAGAAATATTATATGAATTGAGTAACTTACAAATTATACATCATTCCTACAACGATAATGAAATTAACTGACACTAACATACCACGACAATATCAACTATACCTTGGCTAAAAATTTGATAAATTCATAAATGTGGCGTACACACAAATTAGTCGATCGAGTGTGTATGACTCATGTATTGTGACATTAGCTAGATAAAAAACTAATGCTACAGGCAGAAAGACCGAGTTAGGAAAATTAGGCTAATTAATAGGTAGATAAGCCTTAATCAAAACTTTCGAAAGGCTAAATCTCAAAGTTATTCCCCACAATGGCCAAATCAACCCTAACCCTATAGCTGGAGAAATATACATGGGTTAGAAATTGGTAAAATATATTCATGAATGTGATATACATACGATTTAGTTGTTCCGTCGTGTATGACTGACGAAGATGGATAGTAAATACGTGTGTTAACTGTGTGAATTTGGTCCTTTTGTAAAAGGAATTAAAAATGTGTCAGCTTTAATGAGATTAAAAATCGCCGTTTGCGGTGTAGTGACATTCAGGTGTGTATATGCACCAAGTGTAGTGAGAATCCGGTGTGTATGAAGATTTAAGTGCATGTGCACTTAGTAGTGAGAAGACATCGACATCGTTTTGATTTGGCTTTATTATCATCGGTTATAGGGGCAATTTAGGAAATGAATGAATAATGTTTTACTGATGCAAAGAATCATTCAGAGTAATATTAAGATTTTATTTGTTTATGTAAATGTTAAACTTGTGTAGTGAGATTCAGGTGTGTGTGTGTGCTGTATAGTGAGATTTAAGATCAAACTGAGATGTTGATATACTTTGTGTAACTAGAAGACGATAGTTTCATTAATATATAAATTCGAATACTAGCGGCAGAGATGCAAAGTGTCGTTAATATTCCCGACATTAGCTAGATAAAAACTAATGCTACAGGCAGAAAGACCGAGTTATGTAGTTAGGCTAATTAATAGGTAGATAAGCCTTAATCAAAACTTTCGAAAGGCTAAATCTCAAAGTTATTCCCGACAATGGCCAAATCAACCCTAACCCTATAGCTGGAGAAATATACACGGCTACAATAGATGGTTTAGAATTGGTAAAATATATTCATGAATGTGATATACATACGATTTAGTTGTTCCGTCGTGTATGACTGACGAAGATGGATAGTAAATACGTGTGCTAATTGTGTAAATTTGGTCCTTTTGTAAAAGGAATGAAAAATGTGTCAGCTTTAATGAGATTAAAAATCGCCGTTTGCGGTGTAGTGACATTCAGGTGTGTATATGCACCAAGTGTAGTGAGAATCCGGTGTGTATGAAGATTTAAGTGCATGTGCACTTAGTAGTGAGAAGACATCGACATCGTTTTGATTTGGCTTTATTATCATCGGTTATAGGGGCAATTTGGGAAGTGAATGAATAATGTTTTACTGATACAAAGAATCATTCAGAGTAATATTAAGATTTTATTTGTTTATGTAAATGTTAAACTTGTGTAGTGAGATTCAGGTGTGTGTGTATGCTGTATAGTGAGATTTAAGATCAAATTGAGATGTTGATTCACTTTGTGTAACTAGAAGACGATAGTTTCATTAATCTACAGTTATTCCCGACCCCTCCCAGATAAAGCCAAACCTGTGATGAAGAAAAGATAAATTTGATATCACCGACACTAACTAGATAAACACTTCTGCTAGCTGCAACAGGGCTAGGTTACATAGATATTTCGAACATTACCTCGGTAACCCTTAACTTATTCTTAGAAAGACAAAGTTTTAAAGATATTTCCGACATCAGCTTCATAAATTCGAAAAGTAGCGGCAGAGACGCCAAATTTCATTAATATTCTCGACATTTGCTATATAAATCGAATACTAGCGGCAGAGATGCAAAGTGTCGTTAATATTCCCGACATTAGCTAGATAAAAACTAATGCTACAGGCAGAAAGACCGAGTTATGTAATTCGGCTAATTAATAGGTAGATAAGCCTTAATCAAAACTTTCGAAAGGCTAAATCTCAAAGTTATTCCCGACAATGGCCAAATCAACCCTAACCCTATAGCTGGAGAAATATACACGGCTACAATAGATGGGTTAGAAATTGGTAAAATATATTCATGAATGTGATATACATACGATTTAGTTGTTCCGTCGTGTATGACTGACGAAGATGGATAGTAAATACGTGTGCTAATTGTGTAAATTTGGTCCTTTTGTAAAAGGAATTAAAAATGTGTCAGCTTTAATGAGATTAAAAATCGCCGTTTGCGGTGTAGTGACATTCAGGTGTGTATATGCACCAAGTGTAGTGAGAATCCGGTGTGTATGAAGATTTAAGTGCATGTGCACTTAGTAGTGAGAAGACATCGACATCGTTTTGATTTGGCTTTATTATCATCGGTTATAGGGGCAATTTAGGAAATGAATGAATAATGTTTTACTGATTCAAAGAATCATTCAGAGTAATATTAAGATTTTATTTGTTTATGTAAATGTTAAACTTGTGTAGTGAGATTCAGGTGTTTGTGTATGCTGTATAGTGAGATTTAAGATCAAATTGAGATGTTGATTCACTTTGTGTAACTAGAAGACGATAGTTTCATTAATCTACAGTTATTCCCGACCCCTCCCAGATAAAGCCAAACCTGTGATGAAGAAAAGATAAATTTGATATCACCGACACTAACTAGATAAACACTTCTGCTAGCTGCAACAGGGCTAGGTTACATAGATATTTCGAACATTACCTCGGTAACCCTTAACTTATTCTTAGAAAGACACAGTTTTAAAGATATTTCCGACATCAGCTACATAAATTCGAATACTAGCGGCAGAGACGCCAAATTTCATTAATATTCCCGACATTTGCTATATAAATTCGAATACTAGCGGCAGAGATGCAAAGTGTCGTTAATATTCCCGACATTAGCTAGATAAAAACTAATGCTACAGGCAGAAAGACCGAGTTATGTAATTAGGCTAATTAATAGGTAGATAAGCCTTAATCAAAACTTTCGAAAGGCTAAATCTCAAAGTTATTCCCGACAATGGCCAAATCAACCCTAACCCTATAGCTGGAGAAATATACACGGCTACAATAGATGGGTTAGAAATTGGTAAAATATATTCATGAATGTGATATACATACGATTTAGTTGTTCCGTCGTGTATGACTGACGAAGATGGATAGTAAATACGTGGGCTAATTGTGTAAATTTGGTCCTTTTGTAAAAGGAATTAAAAATGTGTCAGCTTTAATGAGATTAAAAATCACCGTTTGCGATGTAGTGACATTCAGGTGTGTATATGCACCAAGTGTAGTGAGAATCCGGTGTGTATGAAGATTTAAGTGCATGTGCACTTAGTAGTGAGAAGACATCGACATCGTTTTGATTTGGCTTTATTATCATCGGTTATAGGGGCAATTTGGGAAGTGAATGAATAATGTTTTACTGATACAAAGAATCATTCAGAGTAATATTAAGATTTTTATTTTTTATGTAAATGTTAAACTTGTGTAGTGAGATTCAGGTGTGTGTGTGCTGTATAGTGAGATTTAAGATCAAATTGAGATGTTGATTCACTTTGTGTAACTAGAAGACGATAGTTTCATTAATCTACAGTTATTCCCGACCCCTCCCAGATAAAGCCAAACCTGTGATGAAGAAAAGATAAATTTGCTATCACCGACACTAACTAGATAAACACTTCTGCTAGCTGCAACAGGGCTAGGTTACATAGATATTTCGAACATTACCTCGGTAACCCTTAACTTATTCTTAGAAAGACAAAGTTTTAAAGATATTTCCGACATCAGCTTCATAAATTCGAAAAGTAGCGGCAGAGACGCCAAATTTCATTAATATTCTCGACATTTGCTATATAAATCGAATACTAGCGGCAGAGATGCAAAGTGTCGTTAATATTCCCGACATTAGCTAGATAAAAACTAATGCTACAGGCAGAAAGACCGAGTTATGTAATTAGGCTAATTAATAGGTAGATAAGCCTTAATCAAAACTTTCGAAAGGCTAAATCTCAAAGTTATTCCCGACAATGGCAAAATCAACCCTAACCCTATAGCTAGAGAAATATACACGGCTACAATACATGGTTTAGAATTGGTAAAATATATTCATGAATGTGATATACATACGATTTAGTTGTTCCGTCGTGTATGACTGACGAAGATGGTAAGTAAATACGTGTGCAAATTGTATGAATTTGGTCATTTTGTAAAAGGAATTAAAAATGTGTCAGCTTTAATGAGATTAAAAATCGCCGTTTGCGGTGTAGTGACATTCAGGTGTGTATATGCACCAAGTGTAGTGAGAATCCGGTGTGTATGAAGATTTAAGTGCATGTGCACTTAGTAGTGAGAAGACATCGACATCGTTTTGATTTGGCTTTATTATCATCGGTTATAGGGGCAATTTGGGAAGTGAATGAATAATGTTTTACTGATTCAAAGAATCATTCAGAGTAATATTAAGATTTTATTTGTTTATGTAAATGTTAAACTTGTGTAGTGAGATTCAGGTGTGTATGTGCTGTATAGTGAGATTTAAGGTCAAATTGAGATGTTGATTCACTTTGTGTAACTAGAAGACGATAGTTTCATTAATCTATAGTTATTAGAAAAGATAAATTTGATATCACCGACACTAACTAGATAAACACTTCTGCTAGCTGCAACAGGGCTAGGTTACATAGATATTTCGAACATTACCTCGGTAACCCTTAACTTATCCTTGGAAAGACAAAGTTTTAAAGATATTTCCGACATCAGCTACATAAATTCGAATACTAGCGGCAGAGACGCCAAATTTCATTAATATTCCCGACATTTGCTATATAAATTCGAATACTAGCGGCAGAGATGCAAAGTGTCGTTAATATTCCCAACATTAGCTAGATAAAAACTAATGCTACAGGCAGAAAGACCGAGTTATGTAATTAGGCTAATTAATAGGTAGATAAGCCTTAATGAAAACTTTCGAAAGGCTAAATCTCAAAGTTATTCCCGACAATGGCCAAATCAACCCTAACCCTATAGCTAGAGAAATATACACGGCTACAATACATGGTTTAGAATTGGTAAAATATATTCATGAATGTGATATACATACGATTTAGTTGTTCCGTCGTGTATGACTGACGAAGATGGTAAGTAAATACGTGTGCAAATTGTGTGAATTTGGTCATTTTGTAAAAGGAATTAAAAATGTGTCAGCTTTAATGAGATTAAAAATCGCCGTTTGCGGTGTAGTGACATTCAGGTGTGTATATGCACCAAGTGTAGTGAGAATCCGGTGTGTATGAAGATTTAAGTGCATGTGCACTTAGTAGTGAGAAGACATTGACATCGTTTTGATTTGGCTTTATTATCATCGGTTATATGGGCAATTTAGGAAATGAATGAATAATGTTTTACTGATTCAAAGAATCATTCAGAGTAATATTAAGATTTTAATTTTTTATGTAAATGTTAAACTTGTGTAGTGAGATTCAGGTGTGTATGTGCTGTATAGTGAGATTTAAGGTCAAATTGAGATGTTGATTCACTTTGTGTAACTAGAAGACGATAGTTTCATTAATCTATAGTTATTCCCGACCCCTCCCAGATAAAGCCAAACCTGTGATGTAGAAAAGATAAATTTGATATCACCGACACTAACTAGATAAACACTTCTGCTAGCTGCAACAGGGCTAGGTTACATAGATATTTCGAACATTACCTCGGTAACCCTTAACTTATTCTTAGAAAGACAAAGTTTTAAAGATATTTCCGACATCAGCTTCATAAATTCGAAAAGTAGCGGCAGAGACGCCAAATTTCATTAATATTCTCGACATTTGCTATATAAATCGAATACTAGCGGCAGAGATGCAAAGTGTCGTTAATATTCCCGACATTAGCTAGATAAAAACTAATGCTACAGGCAGAAAGACCGAGTTATGTAATTAGGCTAATTAATAGGTAGATAAGCCTTAATCAAAACTTTCGAAAGGCTAAATCTCAAAGTTATTCCCGACAATGGCAAAATCAACCCTAACCCTATAGCTAGAGAAATATACACGGCTACAATACATGGTTTAGAATTGGTAAAATATATTCATGAATGTGATATACATACGATTTAGTTGTTCCGTCGTGTATGACTGACGAAGATGGTAAGTAAATACGTGTGCAAATTGTATGAATTTGGTCATTTTGTAAAAGGAATTAAAAATGTGTCAGCTTTAATGAGATTAAAAATCGCCGTTTGCGGTGTAGTGACATTCAGGTGTGTATATGCACCAAGTGTAGTGAGAATCCGGTGTGTATGAAGATTTAAGTGCATGTGCACTTAGTAGTGAGAAGACATCGACATCGTTTTGATTTGGCTTTATTATCATCGGTTATAGGGGCAATTTAGGAAATGAATGAATAATGTTTTACTGATTCAAAGAATCATTCAGAGTAATATTAAGATTTTATTTGTTTATGTAAATGTTAAACTTGTGTAGTGAGATTCAGGTGTTTGTGTATGCTGTATAGTGAGATTTAAGATCAAATTGAGATGTTGATTCACTTTGTGTAACTAGAAGACGATAGTTTCATTAATCTACAGTTATTCCCGACCCCTCCCAGATAAAGCCAAACCTGTGATGAAGAAAAGATAAATTTGATATCACCGACACTAACTAGATAAACACTTCTGCTAGCTGCAACAGGGCTAGGTTACATAGATATTTCGAACATTACCTCGGTAACCCTTAACTTATTCTTAGAAAGACACAGTTTTAAAGATATTTCCGACATCAGCTACATAAATTCGAATACTAGCGGCAGAGACGCCAAATTTCATTAATATTCCCGACATTTGCTATATAAATTCGAATACTAGCGGCAGAGATGCAAAGTGTCGTTAATATTCCCGACATTAGCTAGATAAAAACTAATGCTACAGGCAGAAAGACCGAGTTATGTAATTAGGCTAATTAATAGGTAGATAAGCCTTAATCAAAACTTTCGAAAGGCTAAATCTCAAAGTTATTCCCGACAATGGCCAAATCAACCCTAACCCTATAGCTGGAGAAATATACACGGCTACAATAGATGGGTTAGAAATTGGTAAAATATATTCATGAATGTGATATACATACGATTTAGTTGTTCCGTCGTGTATGACTGACGAAGATGGATAGTAAATACGTGGGCTAATTGTGTAAATTTGGTCCTTTTGTAAAAGGAATTAAAAATGTGTCAGCTTTAATGAGATTAAAAATCACCGTTTGCGATGTAGTGACATTCAGGTGTGTATATGCACCAAGTGTAGTGAGAATCCGGTGTGTATGAAGATTTAAGTGCATGTGCACTTAGTAGTGAGAAGACATCGACATCGTTTTGATTTGGCTTTATTATCATCGGTTATAGGGGCAATTTGGGAAGTGAATGAATAATGTTTTACTGATACAAAGAATCATTCAGAGTAATATTAAGATTTTTATTTTTTATGTAAATGTTAAACTTGTGTAGTGAGATTCAGGTGTGTGTGTGCTGTATAGTGAGATTTAAGATCAAATTGAGATGTTGATTCACTTTGTGTAACTAGAAGACGATAGTTTCATTAATCTACAGTTATTCCCGACCCCTCCCAGATAAAGCCAAACCTGTGATGAAGAAAAGATAAATTTGCTATCACCGACACTAACTAGATAAACACTTCTGCTAGCTGCAACAGGGCTAGGTTACATAGATATTTCGAACATTACCTCGGTAACCCTTAACTTATTCTTAGAAAGACAAAGTTTTAAAGATATTTCCGACATCAGCTTCATAAATTCGAAAAGTAGCGGCAGAGACGCCAAATTTCATTAATATTCTCGACATTTGCTATATAAATCGAATACTAGCGGCAGAGATGCAAAGTGTCGTTAATATTCCCGACATTAGCTAGATAAAAACTAATGCTACAGGCAGAAAGACCGAGTTATGTAATTAGGCTAATTAATAGGTAGATAAGCCTTAATCAAAACTTTCGAAAGGCTAAATCTCAAAGTTATTCCCGACAATGGCAAAATCAACCCTAACCCTATAGCTAGAGAAATATACACGGCTACAATACATGGTTTAGAATTGGTAAAATATATTCATGAATGTGATATACATACGATTTAGTTGTTCCGTCGTGTATGACTGACGAAGATGGTAAGTAAATACGTGTGCAAATTGTATGAATTTGGTCATTTTGTAAAAGGAATTAAAAATGTGTCAGCTTTAATGAGATTAAAAATCGCCGTTTGCGGTGTAGTGACATTCAGGTGTGTATATGCACCAAGTGTAGTGAGAATCCGGTGTGTATGAAGATTTAAGTGCATGTGCACTTAGTAGTGAGAAGACATCGACATCGTTTTGATTTGGCTTTATTATCATCGGTTATAGGGGCAATTTGGGAAGTGAATGAATAATGTTTTACTGATTCAAAGAATCATTCAGAGTAATATTAAGATTTTATTTGTTTATGTAAATGTTAAACTTGTGTAGTGAGATTCAGGTGTGTATGTGCTGTATAGTGAGATTTAAGGTCAAATTGAGATGTTGATTCACTTTGTGTAACTAGAAGACGATAGTTTCATTAATCTATAGTTATTAGAAAAGATAAATTTGATATCACCGACACTAACTAGATAAACACTTCTGCTAGCTGCAACAGGGCTAGGTTACATAGATATTTCGAACATTACCTCGGTAACCCTTAACTTATCCTTGGAAAGACAAAGTTTTAAAGATATTTCCGACATCAGCTACATAAATTCGAATACTAGCGGCAGAGACGCCAAATTTCATTAATATTCCCGACATTTGCTATATAAATTCGAATACTAGCGGCAGAGATGCAAAGTGTCGTTAATATTCCCAACATTAGCTAGATAAAAACTAATGCTACAGGCAGAAAGACCGAGTTATGTAATTAGGCTAATTAATAGGTAGATAAGCCTTAATGAAAACTTTCGAAAGGCTAAATCTCAAAGTTATTCCCGACAATGGCCAAATCAACCCTAACCCTATAGCTAGAGAAATATACACGGCTACAATACATGGTTTAGAATTGGTAAAATATATTCATGAATGTGATATACATACGATTTAGTTGTTCCGTCGTGTATGACTGACGAAGATGGTAAGTAAATACGTGTGCAAATTGTGTGAATTTGGTCATTTTGTAAAAGGAATTAAAAATGTGTCAGCTTTAATGAGATTAAAAATCGCCGTTTGCGGTGTAGTGACATTCAGGTGTGTATATGCACCAAGTGTAGTGAGAATCCGGTGTGTATGAAGATTTAAGTGCATGTGCACTTAGTAGTGAGAAGACATTGACATCGTTTTGATTTGGCTTTATTATCATCGGTTATATGGGCAATTTAGGAAATGAATGAATAATGTTTTACTGATTCAAAGAATCATTCAGAGTAATATTAAGATTTTAATTTTTTATGTAAATGTTAAACTTGTGTAGTGAGATTCAGGTGTGTATGTGCTGTATAGTGAGATTTAAGGTCAAATTGAGATGTTGATTCACTTTGTGTAACTAGAAGACGATAGTTTCATTAATCTATAGTTATTCCCGACCCCTCCCAGATAAAGCCAAACCTGTGATGTAGAAAAGATAAATTTGATATCACCGACACTAACTAGATAAACACTTCTGCTAGCTGCAACAGGGCTAGGTTACATAGATATTTCGAACATTACCTCGGTAACCCTTAACTTATTCTTAGAAAGACAAAGTTTTAAAGATATTTCCGACATCAGCTTCATAAATTCGAAAAGTAGCGGCAGAGACGCCAAATTTCATTAATATTCTCGACATTTGCTATATAAATCGAATACTAGCGGCAGAGATGCAAAGTGTCGTTAATATTCCCGACATTAGCTAGATAAAAACTAATGCTACAGGCAGAAAGACCGAGTTATGTAATTAGGCTAATTAATAGGTAGATAAGCCTTAATCAAAACTTTCGAAAGGCTAAATCTCAAAGTTATTCCCGACAATGGCAAAATCAACCCTAACCCTATAGCTAGAGAAATATACACGGCTACAATACATGGTTTAGAATTGGTAAAATATATTCATGAATGTGATATACATACGATTTAGTTGTTCCGTCGTGTATGACTGACGAAGATGGTAAGTAAATACGTGTGCAAATTGTATGAATTTGGTCATTTTGTAAAAGGAATTAAAAATGTGTCAGCTTTAATGAGATTAAAAATCGCCGTTTGCGGTGTAGTGACATTCAGGTGTGTATATGCACCAAGTGTAGTGAGAATCCGGTGTGTATGAAGATTTAAGTGCATGTGCACTTAGTAGTGAGAAGACATCGACATCGTTTTGATTTGGCTTTATTATCATCGGTTATAGGGGCAATTTGGGAAGTGAATGAATAATGTTTTACTGATTCAAAGAATCATTCAGAGTAATATTAAGATTTTATTTGTTTATGTAAATGTTAAACTTGTGTAGTGAGATTCAGGTGTGTATGTGCTGTATAGTGAGATTTAAGGTCAAATTGAGATGTTGATTCACTTTGTGTAACTAGAAGACGATAGTTTCATTAATCTATAGTTATTAGAAAAGATAAATTTGATATCACCGACACTAACTAGATAAACACTTCTGCTAGCTGCAACAGGGCTAGGTTACATAGATATTTCGAACATTACCTCGGTAACCCTTAACTTATCCTTGGAAAGACAAAGTTTTAAAGATATTTCCGACATCAGCTACATAAATTCGAATACTAGCGGCAGAGACGCCAAATTTCATTAATATTCCCGACATTTGCTATATAAATTCGAATACTAGCGGCAGAGATGCAAAGTGTCGTTAATATTCCCAACATTAGCTAGATAAAAACTAATGCTACAGGCAGAAAGACCGAGTTATGTAATTAGGCTAATTAATAGGTAGATAAGCCTTAATGAAAACTTTCGAAAGGCTAAATCTCAAAGTTATTCCCGACAATGGCCAAATCAACCCTAACCCTATAGCTAGAGAAATATACACGGCTACAATACATGGTTTAGAATTGGTAAAATATATTCATGAATGTGATATACATACGATTTAGTTGTTCCGTCGTGTATGACTGACGAAGATGGTAAGTAAATACGTGTGCAAATTGTGTGAATTTGGTCATTTTGTAAAAGGAATTAAAAATGTGTCAGCTTTAATGAGATTAAAAATCGCCGTTTGCGGTGTAGTGACATTCAGGTGTGTATATGCACCAAGTGTAGTGAGAATCCGGTGTGTATGAAGATTTAAGTGCATGTGCACTTAGTAGTGAGAAGACATTGACATCGTTTTGATTTGGCTTTATTATCATCGGTTATATGGGCAATTTAGGAAATGAATGAATAATGTTTTACTGATTCAAAGAATCATTCAGAGTAATATTAAGATTTTAATTTTTTATGTAAATGTTAAACTTGTGTAGTGAGATTCAGGTGTGTATATGCTGTATAGTGAGATTTAAGGTCAAATTGAGATGTTGATTCACTTTGTGTAACTAGAAGACGATAGTTTCATTAATCTATAGTTATTCCCGACCCCTCCCAGATAAAGCCAAACCTGTGATGTAGAAAAGATAAATTTGATATCACCGACACTAACTAGATAAACACTTCTGCTAGCTGCAACAGGGCTAGGTTACATAGATATTTCGAACATTACCTCGGTAACCCTTAACTTATCCTTGGAAAGACAAAGTTTTAAAGATATTTCCGACATCAGCTACATAAATTCGAATACTAGCGGCAGAGACGCCAAATTTCATTAATATTCCCGACATTTGCTATATAAATTCGAATACTAGCGGCAGAGATGCAAAGTGTCGTTAATATTCCCAACATTAGCTAGATAAAAACTAATGCTACAGGCAGAAAGACCGAGTTATGTAATTAGGCTAATTAATAGGTAGATAAGCCTTAATGAAAACTTTCGAAAGGCTAAATCTCAAAGTTATTCCCGACAATGGCCAAATCAACCCTAACCCTAAAGCTGGAGATATATACTCGGCTACAATACATGGTTAAGAAATTGGTAAAATATATTCATGAATGTGATATACATACGATTTAGTTGTTCCGTCGTGTATGACTGACGAAGATGGATAGTAAATACGTGTGCTAATTGTGTGAATTTGGTCATTTTGTAAAAGGAATTAAAAATGTGTCAGCTTTAATGAGATTAAAAATCGCCGTTTGCGGTGTAGTGACATTCAGGTGTGTATATGCACCAAGTGTAGTGAGAATCCGGTGTGTATGAAGATTTAAGTGCATGTGCACTTAGTAGTGAGAAGACATCGACATCGTTTTGATTTGGCTTTATTATCATCGGTTATAGGGGCAATTTAGGAAATGAATGAATAATGTTTTACTGATTCAAAGAATCATTCAGAGTAATATTAAGATTTTAATTTTTTATGTAAATGTTAAACTTGTGTAGTGAGATTCAGGTGTGTATGTGCTGTATAGTGAGATTTAAGGTCAAATTGAGATGTTGATTCACTTTGTGTAACTAGAAGACGATAGTTTCATTAATCTATAGTTATTCCCGACCCCTCCCAGATAAAGCCAAACCTGTGATGTAGAAAAGATAAATTTGATATCACCGACACTAACTAGATAAACACTTCTGCTAGCTGCAACAGGGCTAGGTTACATAGATATTTCGAACATTACCTCGGTAACCCTTAACTTATCCTTGGAAAGACAAAGTTTTAAAGATATTTCCGACATCAGCTACATAAATTCGAATACTAGCGGCAGAGACGCCAAATTTCATTAATATTCCCGACATTTGCTATATAAATTCGAATACTAGCGGCAGAGATGCAAAGTGTCGTTAATATTCCCAACATTAGCTAGATAAAAACTAATGCTACAGGCAGAAAGACCGAGTTATGTAATTAGGCTAATTAATAGGTAGATAAGCCCTAATGAAAACTTTCGAAAGGCTAAATCTCAAAGTTATTCCCCACAATGGCCAAATCAACCCTAACCCTATAGCTGGAGAAATATACACGGCTACAATACATGGGTTAGAAATTGGTAAAATATATTCATGAATGTGATATACATACGATTTAGTTGTTCCGTCGTGTATGACTGACGAAGATGGATAGTAAATACGTGTGCAAATTGTGTGAATTTGGTCATTTTGTAAAAGGAATTAAAAATGTGTCAGCTTTAATGAGATTAAAAATCGCCGTTTGCGGTGTAGTGACATTCAGGTGTGTATATGCACCAAGTGTAGTGAGAATCCGGTGTGTATGAAGATTTAAGTGCATGTGCACTTAGTAGTGAGAGGACATCGACATCGTTTTGATTTGGCTTTATTATCATCGGTTATAGGGGCAATTTGGGAAGTGAATGAATAATGTTTTACTGATACAAAGAATCATTCAGAGTAATATTAAGATTTTATTTGTTTATGTAAATGTTAAACTTGTGTAGTGAGATTCAGGTGTGTGCGTGCTGTATAGTGAGATTTAAGATCAAATTGAGATGTTGATATACTTTGTGCAACTAGAAGACGATAGTTTCATTAATCTACAGTTATTCCCGACCCCTCCCAGATAAAGCCAAACCTGTGATGAAGAAAAGATAAATTTGATATCACCGACACTAACTAGATAAACACTTCTGCTAGCTGCAACAGGGCTAGGTTACATAGATATTTCGAACATTACCTCGGTAACCCTTAACTTATTCTTAGAAAGACAAAGTTTTAAAGATATTTCCGACATCAGCTACATAAATTCGAATACTAGCGGCAGAGACGCCAAATTTCATTAATATTCCCGACATTTGCTATATAAATTCGAATACTAGCGGCAGAGATGCAAAGTGTCGTTAATATTCCCGACATTAGCTAGATAAAAGCTAATGCTACAGGCAGAAAGACCGAGTTATGTAATTAGGCTAATTAATAGGTAGATAAGCCTTAATCAAAACTTTCGAAAGGCTAAATCTCAAAGTTATTCCCGACAATGGCCAAATCAACCCTAACCCTAAAGCTGGAGATATATACTCGGCTACAATACATGGTTAAGAAATTGGTAAAATATATTCATGAATGTGATATACATACGATTTAGTTGTTCCGTCGTGTATGACTGACGAAGATGGATAGTAAATACGTGTGCTAATTGTGTGAATTTGGTCATTTTGTAAAAGAAATTAAAAATGTGTCAGCTTTAATGAGATTAAAAATCGCCGTTTGCGGTGTAGTGACATTCAGGTGTGTATATGCACCAAGTGTAGTGAGAATCCGGTGTGTATGAAGATTTAAGTGCATGTGCACTTAGTAGTGAGAGGACATCGACATCGTTTTGATTTGGCTTTATTATCATCGGTTATAGGGGCAATTTGGGAAGTGAATGAATAATGTTTTACTGATACAAAGAATCATTCAGAGTAATATTAAGATTTTATTTGTTTATGTAAATGTTAAACTTGTGTAGTGAGATTCAGGTGTGTGTGTGTGCTGTATAGTGAGATTTAAGATCAAATTGAGATGTTGATTCACTTTGTGCAACTAGAAGACGATAGTTTCATTAATCTACAGTTATTCCCGACCCCTCCCAGATAAAGCCAAACCTGTGATGAAGAAAAGATAAATTTGATATCACCGACACTAACTAGATAAACACTTCTGCTAGCTGCAACAGGGCTAGGTTACATAGATATTTCGAACATTACCTCGGTAACCCTTAACTTATTCTTAGAAAGACACAGTTTTAAAGATATTTCCGACATCAGCTACATAAATTCGAAAACTAGCGGCAGAGACGCCAAATTTCATTAGTATTCTCGACATTTGCTATATAAATTCGAATACTAGCGGCAGAGATGCAAAGTGTCGTTAATATTCCCGACATTAGCTAGATAAAAACTAATGCTACAGGCAGAAAGACCGAGTTATGTAATTAGGCTAATTAATAGGTAGATAAGCCCTAATCAAAACTTTCGAAAGGCTAAATCTCAAAGTTATTCCCGACAATGGCCAAATCAACCCTAACCCTATAGCTGGAGAAATATACACGGCTTCAATACATGGGTTAGAAATTGGTAAAATATATTCATGAATGTGATATACATACGATTTAGTTGTTCCGTCGTGTATGACTGACGAAGATGGATAGTAAATACGTGTGCAAATTGTGTGAATTTGGTCATTTTGTAAAAGAAATTAAAAATTTGTCAGCTTTAATGAGATTAAAAATCGCCGTTTGCGGTGTAGTGACATTGAGGTGTGTATATGCACCAAGTGTAGTGAGAATCCGGTGTGTATGAAGATTTAAGTGCATGTGCACTTAGTAGTGAGAAGACATTGACATCGTTTTGATTTGGCTTTATTATCATCGGTTATTGGGGCAATTTGGGAAGTGAATGAATAATGTTTTACTGATACAAAGAATCATTCAGAGTAATATTAAGATTTTATTTGTTTATGTAAATGTTAAACTTGTGTAGTGAGATTCAGGTGTGTGCGTGCTGTATAGTGAGATATAAGATCAAATTGAGATGTTGATATACTTTGTGTAACTAGAAGACGATAGTTTCATTAATCTACAGTTATTCCCGACCCCTCCCAGATAAAGCCAAACCTGTGATGAAGAAAAGATAAATTTGATATCACCGACACTAACTAGATAAACACTTCTGCTAGCTGCAACAGGGCTAGGTTACATAGATATTTCGAACATTACCTCGGTAACCCTTAACTTATTCTTAGA
Organism: Phorcus lineatus; assembly: GCA_921293015.1. Lineage (NCBI taxonomy): Eukaryota > Metazoa > Mollusca > Gastropoda > Trochida > Trochidae > Phorcus > Phorcus lineatus. The sequence goes on from OV121093.1 coordinate 15,969,880, forward strand.
AAGACAAAGTTTTAAAGATATTTCCGACATCAGCTACATAAATTCGAAAACTAGCGGCAGAGACGCCAAATTTCATTAATATTCTCGACATTTGCTATATAAATTCGAATACTAGCGGCAGAGATGCAAAGTGTCGTTAATATTCCCGACATTAGCTAGATAAAAACTAATGCTACAGGCAGAAAGACCGAGTTATGTAATTAGGCTAATTAATAGGTAGATAAGCCTTAATCAAAACTTTCGAAGGGCTAAATCTCAAAGTTATTCCCGACAATGGCCAAATCGACCCTAACCCTATAGCTGGAGAAATATACACGGCTACAATACATGGGTTAGAAATTGGTAAAATATATTCATGAATGTGATATACATACGATTTAGTTGTTCCGTCGTGTATGACTGACGAAGATGGATAGTAAATACGTGTGCAAATTGTGTGAATTTGGTCATTTTGTAAAAGGAATTAAAAATGTGTCAGCTTTAATGAGATTAAAAATCGCCGTTTGCGGTGTAGTGACATTCAGGTGTGTATATGCACCAAGTGTAGTGAGAATCCGGTGTGTATGAAGATTTAAGTGCATGTGCACTTAGTAGTGAGAGGACATCGACATCGTTTTGATTTGGCTTTATTATCATCGGTTATAGGGGCAATTTGGGAAGTGAATGAATAATGTTTTACTGATACAAAGAATCATTCAGAGTAATATTAAGATTTTATTTGTTTATGTAAATGTTAAACTTGTGTAGTGAGATTCAGGTGTGTGTGTGCTGTATAGTGAGATATAAGATCAAATTGAGATGTTGATATACTTTGTGTAACTAGAAGACGATAGTTTCATTAATCTACAGTTATTCCCGACCCCTCCCAGATAAAGCCAAACCTGTGATGAAGAAAAGATAAATTTGATATCACCGACACTAACTAGATAAACACTTCTGCTAGCTGCAACAGGGCTAGGTTACATAGATATTTCGAACATTACCTCGGTAACCCTTAACTTATTCTTAGAAAGACAAAGTTTTAAAGATATTTCCGACATCAGCTACATAAATTCGAAAACTAGCGGCAGAGACGCCAAATTTCATTACTATTCTCGACATTTGCTATATAAATTCGAATACTAGCGGCAGAGATGCAAAGTGTCGTTAATATTCCCGACATTAGCTAGATAAAAACTAATGCTACAGGCAGAAAGACCGAGTTATGTAATTAGGCTAATTAATAGGTAGATAAGCCTTAATCAAAACTTTCGAAAGGCTAAATCTCAAAGTTATTCCCGACAATGGCCAAATCGACCCTAACCCTATAGCTGGAGAAATATACACGGCTACAATACATGGGTTAGAAATTGGTAAAATATATTCATGAATGTGATATACATACGATTTAGTTGTTCCGTCGTGTATGACTGACGAAGATGGATAGTAAATACGTGTGCAAATTGTGTGAATTTGGTCATTTTGTAAAAGGAATTAAAAATGTGTCAGCTTTAATGAGATTAAAAATCGCCGTTTGCGGTGTAGTGACATTCAGGTGTGTATATGCACCAAGTGTAGTGAGAATCCGGTGTGTATGAAGATTTAAGTTCATGTGCACTTAGTAGTGAGAGGACATCGACATCGTTTTGATTTGGCTTTATTATCATCGGTTATAGGGGCAATTTGGGAAGTGAATGAATAATGTTTTACTGATACAAAGAATCATTCAGAGTAATATTAAGATTTTATTTGTTTATGTAAATGTTAAACTTGTGTAGTGAGATTCAGGTGTGTGCGTGCTGTATAGTGAGATTTAAGATCAAATTGAGATGTTGATATACTTTGTGCAACTAGAAGACGATAGTTTCATTAATCTACAGTTATTCCCGACCCCTCCCAGATAAAGCCAAACCTGTGATGAAGAAAAGATAAATTTGATATCACCGACACTAACTAGATAAACACTTCTGCTAGCTGCAACAGGGCTAGGTTACATAGATATTTCGAACATTACCTCGGTAACCCTTAACTTATTCTTAGAAAGACAAAGTTTTAAAGATATTTCCGACATCAGCTACATAAATTCGAAAACTAGCGGCAGAGACGCCAAATTTCATTAATATTCTCGACATTTGCTATATAAATTCGAATACTAGCGGCAGAGATGCAAAGTGTCGTTAATATTCCCGACATTAGCTAGATAAAAACTAATGCTACAGGCAGAAAGACCGAGTTATGTAATTAGGCTAATTAATAGGTAGATAAGCCTTAATCAAAACTTTCGAAGGGCTAAATCTCAAAGTTATTCCCGACAATGGCCAAATCAAGCCTAACCCTATAGCTGGAGAAATATACACGGCTACAATACATGGGTTAGAAATTGGTAAAATATATTCATGAATGTGATATACATACGATTTAGTTGTTCCGTCGTGTATGACTGACGAAGATGGATAGTAAATACGTGTGCAAATTGTGTGAATTTGGTCATTTTGTAAAAGGAATTAAAAATGTGTCAGCTTTAATGAGATTAAAAATCGCCGTTTGCGGTGTAGTGACATTCAGGTGTGTATATGCACCAAGTGTAGTGAGAATCCGGTGTGTATGAAGATTTAAGTGCATGTGCACTTAGTAGTGAGAGGACATCGACATCGTTTTGATTTGGCTTTATTATCATCGGTTATAGGGGCAATTTGGGAAGTGAATGAATAATGTTTTACTGATACAAAGAATCATTCAGAGTAATATTAAGATTTTATTTGTTTATGTAAATGTTAAACTTGTGTAGTGAGATTCAGGTGTGTGTGTGCTGTATAGTGAGATTTAAGATCAAATTGAGATGTTGATATACTTTGTGCAACTAGAAGACGATAGTTTCATTAATCTACAGTTATTCCCGACCCCTCCCAGATAAAGCCAAACCTGTGATGAAGAAAAGATAAATTTGATATCACCGACACTAACTAGATAAACACTTCTGCTAGCTGCAACAGGGCTAGGTTACATATATATTTCGAACATTACCTCGGTAACCCTTAACTTATTCTTAGAAAGACAAAGTTTTAAAGATATTTCCGACATCAGCTACATAAATTCGAATACTAGCGGCAGAGACGCCAAATTTCATTAATATTCCCGACATTTGCTATATAAATTCGAATACTAGCGGCAGAGATGCAAAGTGTCGTTAATATTCCCAACATTAGCTAGATAAAAACTAATGCTACAGGCAGAAAGACCGAGTTATGTAATTAGGCTAATTAATAGGTAGATAAGCCTTAATCAAAACTTTCGAAAGGCTAAATCTCAAAGTTATTCCCGACAATGGCCAAATCAACCCTAACCCTAAAGCTGGAGATATATACTCGGCTACAATACATGGTTTAGAAATTGGTAAAATATATTCATGAATGTGATATACATACGATTTAGTTGTTCCGTCGTGTATGACTGACGAAGATGGATAGTAAATACGTGTGCAAATTGTGTGAATTTGGTCATTTTGTAAAAGGAATTAAAAATGTGTCAGCTTTAATGAGATTAAAAATCGCCGTTTGCGGTGTAGTGACATTCAGGTGTGTATATGCACCAAGTGTAGTGAGAATCCGGTGTGTATGAAGATTTAAGTGCATGTGCACTTAGTAGTGAGAGGACATCGACATCGTTTTGATTTGGCTTTATTATCATCGGTTATAGGGGCAATTTGGGAAGTGAATGAATAATGTTTTACTGATACAAAGAATCATTCAGAGTAATATTAAGATTTTATTTGTTTATGTAAATGTTAAACTTGTGTAGTGAGATTCAGGTGTGTGCGTGCTGTATAGTGAGATTTAAGATCAAATTGAGATGTTGATATACTTTGTGCAACTAGAAGACGATAGTTTCATTAATCTACAGTTATTCCCGACCCCTCCCAGATAAAGCCAAACCTGTGATGAAGAAAAGATAAATTTGATATCACCGACACTAACTAGATAAACACTTCTGCTAGCTGCAACAGGGCTAGGTTACATATATATTTCGAACATTACCTCGGTAACCCTTAACTTATTCTTAGAAAGACAAAGTTTTAAAGATATTTCCGACATCAGCTACATAAATTCGAATACTAGCGGCAGAGACGCCAAATTTCATTAATATTCCCGACATTTGCTATATAAATTCGAATACTAGCGGCAGAGATGCAAAGTGTCGTTAATATTCCCAACATTAGCTAGATAAAAACTAATGCTACAGGCAGAAAGACCGAGTTATGTAATTAGGCTAATTAATAGGTAGATAAGCCTTAATCAAAACTTTCGAAAGGCTAAATTTCAAAGTTATTCCCGACAATGGCCAAATCAACCCTAACCCTAAAGCTGGAGATATATACTCGGCTACAATACATGGTTTAGAAATTGGTAAAATATATTCATGAATGTGATATACATACGATTTAGTGGTTCCGTCGTGTATGACTGACGAAGATGGATAGTAAATACGTGTGCTAATTGTGTGAATTTGGTCATTTTGTAAAAGGAATTAAAAATGTGTCAGCTTTAATGAAATTAAAAATCGCCGTTTGCGGTGTAGTGACATTCAGGTGTGTATATGCACCAAGTGTAGTGAGAATCCGGTGTGTATGAAGATTTAAGTGCATGTGCACTTAGTAGTGAGAGGACATCGACATCGTTTTGATTTGGCTTTATTATCATCGGTTATAGGGGCAATTTGGGAAGTGAATGAATAATGTTTTACTGATACAAAGAATCATTCAGAGTAATATTAAGATTTTATTTGTTTATGTAAATGTTAAACTTGTGTAGTGAGATTCAGGTGTGTGTGTGCTGTATAGTGAGATTTAAGATCAAATTGAGATGTTGATATACTTTGTGCAACTAGAAGACGATAGTTTCATTAATCTACAGTTATTCCCGACCCCTCCCAGATAAAGCCAAACCTGTGATGAAGAAAAGATAAATTTGATATCACCGACACTAACTAGATAAACACTTCTGCTAGCTGCAACAGGGCTAGGTTACATATATATTTCGAACATTACCTCGGTAACCCTTAACGTATTCTTAGAAAGACAAAGTTTTAAAGATATTTCCGACATCAGCTACATAAATTCGAAAACTAGCGGCAGAGACGCCAAATTTCATTAGTATTCTCGACATTTGCTATATAAATTCGAATACTAGCGGCAGAGATGCAAAGTGTCGTTAATATTCCCGACATTAGCTAGATAAAAACTAATGCTACAGGCAGAAAGACCGAGTTATGTAATTAGGCTAATTAATAGGTAGATAAGCCCTAATGAAAACTTTCGAAAGGCTAAATCTCAAAGTTATTCCCGACAATGGCCAAATCAACCCTAACCCTATAGCTGGAGAAATATACACGGCTTCAATACATGGGTTAGAAATTGGTAAAATATATTCATGAATGTGATATACATACGATTTAGTTGTTCCGTCGTGTATGACTGACGAAGATGGATAGTAAATACGTGTGCAAATTGTGTGAATTTGGTCATTTTGTAAAAGGAATTAAAAATGTGTCAGCTTTAATGAGATTAAAAATCGCCGTTTGCGGTGTAGTGACATTCAGGTGTGTATATGCACCAAGTGTAGTGAGAATCCGGTGTGTATGAAGATTTAAGTGCATGTGCACTTAGTAGTGAGAAGACATTGACATCGTTTTGATTTGGCTTTATTATCATCGGTTATTGGGGCAATTTGGGAAGTGAATGAATAATGTTTTACTGATACAAAGAATCATTCAGAGTAATATTAAGATTTTATTTGTTTATGTAAATGTTAAACTTGTGTAGTGAGATTCAGGTGTGTGTGTGTGCTGTATAGTGAGATATAAGATCAAATTGAGATGTTGATATACTTTGTGTAACTAGAAGACGATAGTTTCATTAATCTACAGTTATTCCCGACCCCTCCCAGATAAAGCCAAACCTGTGATGAAGAAAAGATAAATTTGATATCACCGACACTAACTAGATAAACACTTCTGCTAGCTGCAACAGGGCTAGGTTACATAGATATTTCGAACATTACCTCGGTAACCCTTAACTTATTCTTAGAAAGACAAAGTTTTAAAGATATTTCCGACATCAGCTACATAAATTCGAATACTAGCGGCAGAGACGCCAAATTTCATTAATATTCCCGACATTTGCTATATAAATTCGAATACTAGCGGCAGAGATGCAAAGTGTCGTTAATATTCCCGACATTAGCTAGATAAAAACTAATGCTACAGGCAGAAAGACCGAGTTATGTAATTAGGCTAATTAATAGGTAGATAAGCCTTAATCAAAACTTTCGAAAGGCTAAATCTCAAAGTTATTCCCGACAATGGCCAAATCAACCCTAACCCTATAGCTGGAGAAATATACACGGCTTCAATACATGGGTTAGAAATTGGTAAAATATATTCATGAATGTGATATACATACGATTTAGTTGTTCCGTCGTGTATGACTGACGAAGATGGATAGTAAATACGTGTGCAAATTGTGTGAATTTGGTCATTTTGTAAAAGGAATTAAAAATGTGTCAGCTTTAATGAGATTAAAAATCGCTGTTTGCGGTGTAGTGACATTCAGGTGTGTATATGCACCAAGTGTAGTGAGAATCCGGTGTGTATGAAGATTTAAGTGCATGTGCACTTAGTAGTGAGAAGACATCGACATCGTTTTGATTTGGCTTTATTATCATCGGTTATAGGGGCAATTTGGGAAGTGAATGAATAATGTTTTACTGATACAAAGAATCATTCAGAGTAATATTAAGATTTTAACTTTTTATGTTAATGTTAAACTTGTGTAGTGAGATTCAGGTGTGGGTGTGCTGTATAGTGAGATTTAAGGTCAAATTGAGATGTTGATTCACTTTGTGTAACTAGAAGATGATAGTTTCATTAATCTATAGTTATTCCCGACCCCTCCCAGATAAAGCCAAACCTGTGATGTAGAAAAGATAAATTTGATATCACCGACACTAACTAGATAAACACTTCTGCTAGCTGCAACAGGGCTAGGTTACATAGATATTTCGAACATTACCTCGGTAACCCTTAACTTATCCTTAGAAAGACAAAGTTTTAAAGATATTTCCGACATCAGCTACATAAATTCGAATACTAGCGGCAGAGACGCCAAATTTCATTAATATTCCCGACATTTGCTATATAAATTCGAATACTAGCGGCAGAGATGCAAAGTGTCGTTAATATTCCTGACATTAGCTAGATAAAAACTAATGCTACAGGCAGAAAGACCGAGTTATGTAATTAGGCTAATTAATAGGTAGATAAGCCTTAATCAAAACTTTCGAAAGGCTAAATCTCAAAGTTATTCCCGACAATGGCCAAATCAACCCTAACCCTATAGCTGGAGAAATATACACGGCTACAATACATGGGTTAGAAATTGGTAAAATATATTCATGAATGTGATATACATACGATTTAGTTGTTCCGTCGTGTATGACTGACGAAGATGGATAGTAAATACGTGTGCAAATTGTGTGAATTTGGTCATTTTGTAAAAGGAATTAAAAATGTGTCAGCTTTAATGAGATTAAAAATCGCCGTTTGCAGTGTAGTGACATTCAGGTGTGTATATGCACCAAGTGTAGTGAGAATCCGGTGTGTATGAAGATTTAAGTGCATGTGCACTTAGTAGTGAGAAGACATCGACATCGTTTTGATTTGGCTTTATCATCGGTTATAGGGGCAATTTGGGAAGTGAATGAATAATGTTTTACTGATACAAAGAATCATTCAGAGTAATATTAAGATTTTATTTGTTTATGTAAATGTTAAACTTGTGTAGTGAGATTCAGGTGTGTGTGTGCTGTATAGTGAGATATAAGATCAAATTGAGATGTTGATATACTTTGTGTAACTAGAAGACGATAGTTTCATTAATCTACAGTTATTCCCGACCCCTCCCAGATAAAGCCAAACCTGTGATGAAGAAAAGATAAATTTGATATCACCGACACTAACTAGATAAACACTTCTGCTAGCTGCAACAGGGCTAGGTTACATAGATATTTCGAACATTACCTCGGTAACCCTTAACTTATCCTTAGAAAGACAAAGTTTTAAAGATATTTCCGACATCAGCTACATAAATTCGAATACTAGCGGCAGAGACGCCAAATTTCATTAATATTCTCGACATTTGCTATATAAATTCGAATACTAGCGGCAGAGATGCAAAGTGTCGTTAATATTCCCGACATTAGCTAGATAAAAACTAATGCTACAGGCAGAAAGACCGAGTTATGTAATTAGGCTAATTAATAGGTAGATAAGCCTTAATGAAAACTTTCGAAAGGCTAAATCTCAAAGTTATTCCCGACAATGGCCAAATCAACCCTAACCCTATAGCTGGAGATATATACTCGGCTACAATACATGGTTAAGAAATTGGTAAAATATATTCATGAATGTGATATACATACGATTTAGTTGTTCCGTCGTGTATGACTGACGAAGATGGATAGTAAATACGTGTGCTAATTGTGTGAATTTGGTCATTTTGTAAAAGGAATTAAAAATGTGTCAGCTTTAATGAGATTAAAAATCGCCGTTTGCGGTGTAGTGACATTCAGGTGTGTGTATGCACCAAGTGTAGTGAGAATCCGGTGTGTATGAAGATTTAAGTGCATGTGCACTTAGTAGTGAGAAGACATCGACATCGTTTTGATTTGGCTTTATTATCATCGGTTATAGGGGCAATTTGGGAAGTGAATGAATAATGTTTTACTGATACAAAGAATCATTCAGAGTAATATTAAGATTTTATTTGTTTATGTAAATGTTAAACTTGTGTAGTGAGATTCAGGTGTGTGTGTGCTGTATAGTGAGATTTAAGATCAAATTGAGATGTTGATATACTTTGTGCAACTAGAAGACGATAGTTTCATTAATCTACAGTTATTCCCGACCCCTCCCAGATAAAGCCAAACCTGTGATGAAGAAAAGATAAATTTGGTATCACCGACACTAACTAGATAAACACTTCTGCTAGCTGCAACAGGGCTAGGTTACATAGATATTTCGAACATTACCTCGGTAACCCTTAACTTATCCTTAGAAAGACAAAGTTTTAAAGATATTTCCGACATCAGCTACATAAATTCGAATACTAGCGGCAGAGACGCCAAATTTCATTAATATTCCCGACATTTGCTATATAAATTCGAATACTAGCGGCAGAGATGCAAAGTGTCGTTAATATTCCTGACTTTAGCTAGATAAAAACTAATGCTACAGGCAGAAAGACCGAGTTATGTAATTAGGCTAATTAATTGGTAGATAAGCCTTAACCAAAACTTTCGAAAGGCTAAATCTCAAAGTTATTCCCGACAATGGCTAAATCAACCCTAACCCTATAGCTGGAGAAATATACACGGCTACAATACATGGGTTAGAAATTGGTAAAATATATTCATGAATGTGATATACATACGATTTAGTTGTTCCGTCGTGTATGACTGACGAAGATGGATAGTAAATACGTGTGCAAATTGTGTGAATTAGGTTCTTTTGTAGAAGGAATTAAAATGTATATGTGTATGTTTGCTGTAAAATGAGGACAAATTAAGATGTTTATTTATATTTTGTAACTAGAAGAGGATATTTTCATTAATCTTTAGTTATTAACCATACCTCCCACATAAACCCGAACCTTAGATGCAGAAAAGGTGGATTTGATATCACCGACACTAACTAAATAAACACTACCGCTAGCTGCAAAAGGGCTAAGTTTCATAAATATTCCCGACATTAGCTAGGTAACCCTTACCATAGAAAGACAAAGTTTCTAATGATAGATTATAAGTTGAGACGAAATCCCGATAATTATACTAGAACAACCCTTAGAGCTAGAGCTACTCCCCGAGTTGTTGGAGTCATATAATTCTTTTTATGCCAAACTTAATCAATGGGGTCATTTGATCGCTAAGTATCGACTGTTACCAAAAGAGACCTTACTGGGTTTTTTACAGTGACAATATGAAGGTAGAACGTCGCAATTATGATCGAAAACCGGACAGTGGCGCGCGTCTTATCTGAAACAGACAGGAGGGCAGTTAGGAGTTGATAGTGTTTGTTAGGGTACATGTAAATTAATATCCGTGTATATTGGACGTGATATCAACACCTCTGTGCATTTAATAGGCTGTTATTAGATGTTCATGGGAAACCAGTATTTGACATATATATGTCTTGAAAAGTTAAGATGTTTTGAAATTATATATCCACTTATGACATTTAGGTTCTTGTCAAAGGTAAATAATATGTTGTAAAAATCACGGAGTGGCTCTCATGTTCACATTTCATAGTAGTTTCCGACTGAAGCTAGATCAACCCTGACCCTTGCTTTAGAATCTTAGTTCCATAGATCTATGTATGTACCTAACATTAGCTAGAATCATTCGAGAAGTGTATACTTTAAACCCTATATATTTTCATAGTTAACTGTTTTGAAAAACAATTCAGTGTATTTTGATAATGCCTCTAAGTCACAGAATAAAAATTGTGCGAAGTACTTTTCATCTTGTAATTACAAAACTATGATAAATTTGTTTTAAATAATGTAACGTATAAAAACGTAAACTGATCATTTCTACTCTTTCCGAAAGTGTGATCCAAAATATAACATGTATATGTTTCTTTAATAATTTGAATCTATGCAGTGATTCCAGCTTAAGTGATTTGTTAAGTGTAGTTTAAAGTATAATTTGAATGTGTAGTGAGAAAAATGCATTAGGAATTTATGAGCTTGATTCTTTTCAGCGAAAAGACAAATTGCGAATTTGACAGAGTTACATCAATAATCGTGAAATTTTAGAAATAGTTGTCTCCTGTAGTTCGTTTATCTGCTGTGTAGCGGGATTCCAGTGTGTATTTGCCGTGTAGTGAGATTCCAGTGTGTATGTGCATGTAGTGGAAAGCAGGTGTGTATATGAACGGGTCACGTGACCCATGTAGTGGGATTCAGGCCCTATGCTCACTAATTAATAATCAATTTTACTATTTTTTAATTAGATAGGCAATATAATCCTTGTCATTGCTATTGTTTTGCATTTTTAGTTTTATCCTAAATCACCGTTATCACTGTGTAGTGGGTTTCAGGTGTAAAACATCATGTAGTGGGATTCATATCATTACGAGTATGTGTGGGTGTGGGTGTGTGTAGTAAAATTAATTGTGAACTTATTTGTGGTGTGAATTCTGTTTAGAAAAGGGAACTGAAATACCTAACCTAAAATGAGTCTGAGGTATTTATCACAATCTTCAAATATTTTATGATATGGTTAAGAATTACCACTTCATCTTGGTTTATTATATAAAACATGATTTAAGGTTATTTGAGTTTCGTGACTGTGACTTGTAAGTTAACAGTTTGATCATGCGCAGCAGGTGAGGAGCGAACATCCTTAAATCTACACTACCTATTTCAAGTTACACAGTCCAAAAGTATTAATTATTTTGCAATATTCAAACAACAAAGTTTGTGTTGATGTTTAAAGCTTTCATAGTACTTCAGGCCGACTCGTTCACAATAGAATTTCTGAAATTTGAAATACCAAAGCATACATACACAATTCTAGACCCAAGTATTACTTTACTAGGTGGAAGATCTACTTTCAAAATTTTGAAAGTTTTACTTAGTCCAATTACTCTTTCAACATGAAGTCTTTTAGATGCAATTCTACGATCTTTCACAATCTCATGAGGCTCAAGTTGGGATTTACCTTTAAGTGTTGTGGGTGTATTAACATGTACATCCTGGGCTGCAAAAAGATCTTGAACCATTATTCCCTGCCATTATCTGCCATTATGCTATCTTTCTTATCAAACATGCCAACAGAAGGGTCTAGTAAGGGAGATTTTTCAATGATTTGTCTATCACTTGATGAGCCCCTAAATGAATCACTGATAACTGAAACAGCTCCTCTAGGTGTACAGCCTATCATAGTTTTAATTGTGTTATGGTGCTTATAACTGGACCATGTAACACTCTGGGCATCGACATGAGATGGCTTTTGGATAGGAGTTTCAGTTGCATCTACTATTACCCTTGTAGTACCAAACTTTTTCCCAAAAACTTCTGGCATATGCTGATCAATAATTTCCATATCTTCATATCTTTTAATTGAAAATACAAAAAGTTTATCCATGTAATAAAATTTGTGAAACTGTTGACTCTGATACATTAAAAAACAAACTCAATTCCACATCTTCCTTTGCCTGACGCAACTTCATCAAAGTTAAAAACAGCTGATCTTTTGGAGACAAAGATGAACACTGATAGTTAAGTTCATAAGCTGCTGGCCCTAGTGAGTGGAAAGAGTACATGAAATGTTCATAGGTTTGAAAACCAGTGTAATAATGGACAGCCTTAGAATTATTGATATACATGTCAATACTACATTTACCTAATGGGTTACACTGAACTTGCCCATCCTGAAATAAAGCATCATAAAACTCACTGTCACACAAACTATCACGAGTAGAAACATCAGAAGAAGAGTCCACTATAACCTCCATCTCAACATCATTGATGGCTTCACTTGCTTCTGTTTCTCTTCGTTGGTGGTTTCTTCTCAGTCGACTTGGCCCTCGTGATGTATGCCTGAAGATGGAAGGTACTGCATTCAACTTCAAACGGCTCCGCTCTCCTACAATATACAAGTCTTACATCATCAAATCTCTCCCTTGCTGATACAACTAAGTTTCTAATAGTTCCAATTTTCTGTTAAAGCCAGATTTTATTACATATAATTCGTAACTGTTGTCCACAGGGGATCTTCATTGTGTAATATATATATATATATATATATATATATATATATATATATATATATATATATATATATATATATATCAATAACGTAAAAAGTGTATATATATATATATATATACATATATATACACTTTTTACGTTATTGATTTGCAAAATGCTGTGTTTTACATAATTGAATAATATGTAATACTTTGACACCAAATACCTGATTACATGAAAACCATAACAATGTCACGATGCTGTCACAGTAGTGTAAATCAACATTTGAAGTCTAATAACAGTATTTTGCCAAATATGTACACATTTCATTGAAACATGATGGTGAGTGATAAATAAAATCTTTCCCTAGACACTAGATACAGATAATTGGTTAATTCATAAATATGTTTTAGATTATATATTGTATTCATGATGAATGTTTAAACATGATAAACATGTTTATAAGGTTGATGAAAAAAAAGCAACAGTATATTAATTTCATAAAAAAGGAAAGAGAAAAAACTTATTGTATGAATGTTTGTTACTTAGTCATAACACCCGTTTTTCTCTTCCACTTTTAAGAAGGGAACTCCTTGAATAACAACAAAACATAACAGAACATAACAACAATAGAAATTGTACATGATGGAAGACATACAATATCATAAGTCCAAACTTTTATCAAAACCTTTTTTTCCAAATTTATGACTTGTATAATTTCAGGAGCTCTTTAGGCCTTCATAAATCTCATAATTATCTAACACACATTAAATTAATAATTTAGAATAATACATACGATTTAAGAAGATAAAAAACGTATTTCGATCCTCCTAAAAACATATTATTTAGGCGAGCGACTGTAAAAATAACTTCATTGGGTTAAGATTCGTTAGCCCAGCTAGACCATTTTGTTAAATATGAAACAGTACGTACACCTTGTAAAAAAATCCGAATGTCTAACAACAAAGTAAATAACGAAATTTTGAAATAAATCTAATAAAAAATTGCATGCTGGCGTAATTAAACAAACAGTGTTAAATTAAACACATTATACATACCTAATAATGTTAGCGTGTAATCCTCTGCTCTGAAGTGGGATCGGCAGACAACGTCGGTTTTTGCTTCGTCCTTGGGTCAACTCGTCGAACGGCAACTCGCCACTTCATCCTCAAATCCAAATCAGAAGGGTATCGGTGTCCACCAGAGTTGTTACATCCTGGAACTAAGCAGTACTGCGGAATTTTCCACGGAAAATGTACTTAGAAATGTATCTTCGTAAAGCGTAGCGCTATGAAGTATTCGACTTCCGGTTTCCCGCTTATAACCGATAGTACACGAACGCCATCTAGCCAGCGAAAATCGACGGCGAACCCCATTATTGTTAAACCTCTTTTGTGCTTGGTTGAACATAAAAGTCTAGCCATGTTTTTAGGAGAGGTTCAGTAGCTGTCTATGGGATTAAGATCCGATGAACGACTAGGCCCCTACATCAGCTTAATTGTAACAATTTGAAGGTACTGTTCCATCACCCTTGCTCGATGTGGACAGGCATTCTTGTTCATTAGGGTAAACTTATTCCCGATAGCTAGAACAAGTTAGAATAGCACTGTCTATTATAATGCAATGTATTTGCAGAAATGATTTAGACCTTTGTAAGGAAATGCCTTTGAAAAATAAAAATACGGGAAAATGCCCTTTTCCGGTGTGATATTCGTGATAACCATGTCGATCTTGGCATTTTATCATGCATTTTTATCATATCAGGATGAATTTCTCGAACATTTGAATATCAAAAAGAAGAAAATGTTCTTGTTTACCTTGAAAATCCAAATAAAAGGAAGTTGTTATTACGACTTCAAATTTCCTCTTGTTATTTCCAAGATAGTCCATTGAAAAAAGTCTTTTTTTCTTTGCGAGAAAGATTTTTCTAAGAACGAAAACGATTTTCATATTTCCTTACAAGATTAGCAATGCAATCACTAGGGATTCATATTACAGATCATATGAGTCTAAAACCATATGCACAGGATATTATAATAATATCATTTAGATTTAACTATTCAAAAATTGTCTCTAGTTCATGAATTATAGAAGAATGATTAAAAATACTTTCATAGATTCTTTGAAACAGTTTTAGAATGTTTTCTCGAAGGTGCCAATATGTGTTTGATTAATTGTGTCTTATTCCGATGAAAAGATGCTAGAGAGTAATTGATACCCAAACATAGATTGATAATATAATAATACAAAATAATTTTATATTCTTGACAAAAGACATGTTCATTTTATTTTTCTAGGGATATGAAAGGTAATTTATTGTGAAACGAAAAAACCCCATAACCTTTGTCTTTTTGTAAGTAACTCTCTTTGCTAATGATTAAACAATACAAATATTCAAATTATATCACCTATATCAAAATTGGAAACCTGTCTACTTAATATCATATTTAATCCTCAAGTAAAAGCACTATTAATTGTAGATAACTGATAATTGACCATTTGTATAGAGTAACCTACATTTAACAACGTAAGCCAATGTTTGTGTCATTGGGAAGAGAAAAAGAGAGTTAGATTTACCTATTTTCTTTGTCAAGAATTATATTACGTGAGCTACAGCGCTCCTCTGCTAATTTTCGTGGCCTCTGTGCAGTGAAATTGTAGATATTGACAATGGCCCTTCCTTGTCCTGTTGATTGGAGAAGGAAAACCATCTTGTTCCTTTCATCAACAGTCAGCGCAATGATATGCTTTGAGCCTGAAACAATGGATATTTAAGATGAAGTTGAAGCTTTAGGCTTTACACATGATGAAAATGATATAATCTATCATGACATCTATCATAAGATTTTAATATATCATGTCATCTAGAATTGCACTGATATTGAAGATGATGATCTTATTACAAATTCATACCATGTTCATTTAACACAGTTTCGTGGTTAACATCATTATCTGTTGTTCTTAAAGAACACACAAGTAGAGCTCATTTAAGTATTTTGTGTATGATTTAAGGCCCGTTCTCACGGTGCGACAAGCAGTAACTACTTGTAGTATCTACTTGTAGTATCTACATGTCGATGTAAAAATCGAATATAAGTACATCAATACGACTGGAAATCACGAGAGAATCTCGCGATAATCTCGTCCTCGTATAGCAAAATGGCGTCATCGTAACAAGAAGAAGCTTGCTGTTATCGACTTCATTTGGATAGTGAGAAGAAAAAAAAAGTAGAAAACCCAAATCTGTTTGGGTACGGCAGTGGATTCTTCGCAAACCTACTGCCGCCACTTACAACTCTCTTTTGAGGGAACTTGAAGACGAAGACCCTCTAAGCCTTAAGAATTTTCTAATTCGACGTCTTTGATTGGACCCGTCGAAAGAAATAGGAATGTATCTATTTCTCGCAACTCGCTTTCAACTGGTTTCGGGCTTGTCAAAGTTGTTACGACTCGGCTGTTCTCACGCTGAATTTCGAGTCGATGCTAGCAGTAGTTACTACAAGTCGCATAGTGAGTGGGCGTTAAGATAATCATTACGGTTAGCAAATCAAAACTGAATTGGCAAACACAATTGGCACACCTGCTTCACATTTTATTGATCCTGATTTACCTCCCTTACTCCTTTAGGCTAAAAGCCTCGTATCGCAACCTATCTAACCAGCCAATGAGATGACTCGCATCCAGCAAAAGTGGCACAACCCGAATGGTCAATTCTGTTAAGTTCAAAGAGTAGCTTCAAGCTCCTTGGATAACGACTTCAAAATTGTATGCGAACGTTTGTTTTCTTTATGAGCTGTTTTTACAGTTTCAAAAATATTAGCAGATAATTGATTGCTATCTGTTGTGGTTTCAATCATGCAAAATAGTAGCTTGCCAATATAATGATCCACATTTTATCACTTTCGTTGTTTTGGATGAAACAAAACTTTTGCCATCAAAAAGGCGTTGATGGTAGTTTTATCACTGAGTTAAAAGTAATACTCGGATCTTTTTAAAAAGTTTGACCTTGAGGCGAAATGAAATATTTGTCAGTTTTCAAAACATTGGCTGTCAGGGATAGATCTGATTGGTAGGGTTTTGGATAAGAAAAGTTGGATAGAACAAGTTATTGAATGAAACAAGTTATTGAATGAATTATTATATGAATAGGTTTTTATCCAAAAAAATGGAGTTTTCATGAATCAATTTAGATAAGAATGTGAGATTTAATATTGTATGTGTCAAAAGGGAAATAGACGAAATTAAATCATTAAATCACGACACACAGTTCTATAGTACAGCTTTCAAAACTTATAAAATGATATAAACTATGAAATGGAAATGGTTTGTAGAATATTTCAACTATATGTCAATAAAAAGATACGCTAAATACCCGAACTGCATTACTTCACAAATTGCGCGCAATAGTGAACATCTCAAAGTGAATATATTGATCAGTTGTTGTTTCTTACAGGTCGGCTATTCTGAAACAAACCATTTTGATTTGCTTTTCAACACCACTGTTCATATATTCAAACTATCAGTATTAGTCAAGACAGGATGGACACATTTTGACAAAAGTAAATTGCAAGCGCTTTTAAGGAGTGAAAATGTACTCTAAAGTTGTCGTGCCATGGTGAATTTTCGTCTCAAAGATTTATTTCAACTAGTAGAAGGCATTGATTTGAGATGTCGACATGAAGAGACCACGTAGTAATTAAAGGGTTTATCTTATATCAGCGTACTTTGGAAGCCATGGAATAAACCTCTTACAAAGGATATCACTGATGACCAGATCATGTTTTATATGGAAAACTCTTAATCAGAACGTCATTAAAGGTATTCATTTGAGACCTTCTCATCACAGACATCCGGCTGTCCACCAGCTAACATTCCGCATTTCTTTTAATTTCATTTTACCATTTGTGTATATTTAATAAAATTTCATACCATAAAATATTGACATGAACATTCAGACGACATGTTAGTTGAGGGTTAGTCTGATAACGGCATATGTCCTGACTCAACTCTATGGAATCAGGGAATATACGTCTTATAAACGAAGGATATGACCAGAACATGTATGATACGGAATACTCTAATGCAGAACGTCATTTTGAAGTTGAGAAAGATAGTTATCAGACAAATACTATTCCATTCATAATCTAATATGAATAAATACCTTTGAATTTTCTGTATATGTGAAAGGTCGCTCTCATGTTCTCAATCACTCCTTGGAATAAATGACCAGTTTTCAATCTGAACCTGTATAGAATACCGTTGTCGTAATCATGAAGGAAGTTGCTCAGATTTGGTTCGTCCAATGGTATTGATAATTTCCTCTTCTTTATGGGAATATCAATAACGAAGAATTTTGTTTTTGTAAGCATGAAAAACCCTGTGAAAAAGAAATGTTAAACATGGCTTTAAAAAAAATAGTCATCAATAAAATTTACCTTCATATAAATCACGATTTTGTTATCAAATTATGCTCCTGACATAGTTATTATTTTTGTGCTCTTGTTTATTTCGTTAGTTCATGAACGTACAGAGAGTTCATTAGGGATTGATATGTGTCACTTCCTATAAGTTCATTACCAACCGGTTTCAAAACATAGTGATCATTAGGGTACTTATACATTGTGTTGCTAATGGTATAGCGTTAACAATGGCAAGGGACGTAATTCATGACGTCATATGCATACCACTGAGCCACACTTGTACTAAGATACATGGAAGAGTTATTACACCGTAAGGTTGGCCAAAAGTTTGGAGATGAAATCTAATTTGTAAAAAGTTGGAAAGATTTTTGGATGACTGTTTTATATTATGGACACAAGTTAATGATTCCTTGAAAGACCTACATCATATACTTAAAAACTTACACCCATATCTGTCATTCACAATGGAAGA
This sequence comes from Phorcus lineatus, assembly GCA_921293015.1. Taxonomy (NCBI): domain Eukaryota; kingdom Metazoa; phylum Mollusca; class Gastropoda; order Trochida; family Trochidae; genus Phorcus; species Phorcus lineatus. The sequence goes on from OV121093.1 coordinate 15,988,556, forward strand.
TAGTACCGAAAAGTTAGCATTCTTAGATGTAATGGTAACTCTAAAATCAGGAAATATAGAAACTGATATCTATTACAAACCAACATATTCGAAACAGTATTTAGACTATAGGTCCTGCCATCCGCGCCATATTAAAAAGAGCATTCCATATTCCCTAGCCCGTAGAATATGTACCATTGTATCAGACCCGACTAATCTAAACTTGAGGTTGAAAAAATTAGAGAAATTATCAAAAGCCAGAGGGTACCTTGATAACATCATTTTGGATGCTTTAACAAAGGCCCGGTATTTTAACCGGGAAGATCTTCCAAGACAAAATTTAGTTTCAACATATTTTATTCATGAAGAAAAGGATGAGGAACAAGTTCTCCAACTTAGAATAACTTCTACTTGGAATGTACATGGATGATTTACAAATTTTACAGAGATGACAGAGCATGAACAAGAAGACAGATAGGAAATTATAGAACATTTCTATAATTTCCAAAATAAAGACAACAGGGAAACAATTCGGCAGCCCTACCTATTGTTATTACATTTAAACCATGCAATCCAAATATCTACCCAAATGTGAAAAACTATGTACAGGCGCTAGACGCATGTCCAAAACTATATCACGCTCTAAAAGATACTAAAATGATAAACAGTAAACGGCAGAGCAAAAACCTGAAAACTATGTCTTGCGCCTCCATAAATCTAATATATGTAATAACATGCGCTGGTTGTTGCGAAGAGTATATTGGTCAAACGGGGGATACCTTAAAGGCGAGGGTCCGAGTGCATAAACAACAGATTAAAACACCAAACTATTGATGTATACCCCTAAACGCAAATGTAGATGAATGAGCAAAATGCTTGCAGATATTGAAGAGCTGAGGATAATAAAAGAACGATTCTTTATTGATGGTTTTACCCCTAAATTGAAATGTAAGTAATATTAAATCATGTTGACATCGCATTTACTATATATATTTTTAGTGGTGTGCATATGACGTCATGAATTGCGCCCCTTGCCCTTGTTAATGCTATACCATTAGCAACACAATGTATAACTTACCCTGATGATCACTATGTTGTGAAACTGGTTGGTAATGATCTTGTAAGAAGACTATTCTCCACTTTGTTATTTTTAAAGAATATATTTATAGTTAGTTTATTTCCGGTGAAAATTATTAATTTATTCTGTGGAGATGCAAGAGACCTGACATTTTGCAATAGTATATATAAATCAGGGTTAAGAATATAAAATTTTGTCCTCTGAATCTAGTTTCCTAGTTAAAAACAAATTCAACAAATCAATTCAAATATTTTGTTATGTCTTGCTGATGTGATATTAGTTGCAGACATTTCAATTCTGATTCCTACATATCTGTCCCTGGCAATGCGTTAATATAGAGGACCCATTTTGTGAATATTTCAGAAAATAATTCCATTCGTTTTCCAAAGCTTTTCATGGATTCTTGTTTATAAAACTCGATATTTAGTTCTACTTCTTCCTAACTTTAGCTGCTAAAATGGCTTTGAAAGAAGACAACCTAATATCTAGTACATTCCAGCCCTTTTTATGTTTGTTACTTTTCTTGTCTTTATTTATAAGCATACCATCATCTATGTCACAATATGCATCGAACGTGGTCATTAACTGTCTGTTGTGAGCTTTAGATTGTAGCGGTGGTTGTAGTCTAGGCCGAGACCATGACAAACTGTAGCGATTAACTTGATAACCTTAATGATCTTTTGCGCCTTTCTTGGGTCCGTTAATTGAAAGTGACTGTGTATTTTTAAAAAATCTGAAAACACATTTGTTTCAAATTGTCTAAATTTGATTGAGTATGTGATTTTGAGTACTTTGTTTGCGCTGTGAGCACACCTCAGTGTTGAATTTTACCCCATATAAGAAGCCTTCATTGTAATTATTTTGTGCAACTGCATGTGTATTTTCATATGTGAGATATATATGTGTAAAGAGAAATTCAATATCCAAGGTCGACCATATCAAAATCCAATTTCATACTTACCAGGAAAAGACTTGTCTTTCCCCTCAGTCACAGTAGTTCGAGCATGGACCCTTCTGATGTCATGACCAGTTTTGATACTAAGTTTGCAGATCAAATGCACTTCATCAAAGTCGAAAGCTGTGAAACCATTTCCGTTCTGATAAAAGGCTTTGCACATTTTAGGACCAGAGGGCTGGTATGATTTAAGTGTATGAACCTGCACTCTTAGAGCCAGCAGACCGCTAATAAGCAACTGAACAATTGAACTCATTGTTATTTTCATTATGGAACAATCTTTCCTTTACAGTATAAACGTCTCTACGCATTGACTAATTGGGATAAACAAAATAGGTTTAGCTTTTTACAAAAACATTAGTGAGCTATACATGACATTCATTTTGCTATTCTTAATTTATGGTATGATAATGGGACTGTTTATCGTTTTTATGATAATGGGACTGATTGATCAATATTTTAAAAACAGTTTTAGAACATCGTTTTCAATTAAGGGTGGCTATCCTTGATACATCACTCTCATTTATCCTACATACTGTGTGATAATATATAAGCCTTAGATAATTTGTTTTCAGGATATTGATAAGCTGGGTATGAGGTAATGGAGACTGTTTTAGGATATCCTATTCAGGAAATGTATACTTAATAATTAAGGGTGTGTGGTATTATCGGTAGGCCGGTATATTGCAATACAGGAACATCACGATACGCACAGGCACACTCTTCTGAAAACATCCCATATATCGGGGTTTTTAAAACTTTTCAGTTTCCATGTTAAATTGCAGAGAAACGTAACCAAAAAATACGTCGTTGTAATGGAAGTTGTAAACAAAGTGTGAAGTGTAAGTTAAAATTGCACAGACATGTTAAGAGTCCGGAACAATCAATGAATTATCTATCTATATAGAACGATGGTCAGTTGAGGATTAATCACTGATATACCTGCTGCTGTTTAGTCAGGAAAGCATTGAAAAATTAAAAATATGAAAAGTATCAGATATTGCAATAAGTATTGCAATATGCATTTATGTATCACAATTTATTGCAATACGAAAATGAGGAGCGATACCCATCCTTAGTCATTATCTATTTACCTATCTATGGCACCATTTTCATTTCTATTCATTATTTGTTCTTTTGCATTCTTGAAAATTAGTATCATCAAATTAGAAATGTGGTTTGGTATACCTTATTAGTAATCATGTCCGGTGAACAGAAACAAAAGCCTATACATGACATATTACACGGATGTATTCAGAATACTGATAAAGGGTTTTGAGAAACCAGAGACTGCACAAGATATATCACACTGTACCAGTATGAAAATATTTTACGATCAGATATTGTACGATAAACATAACCTGTACCTGGGCTATCATAATTTTGTATCCTTGCCATTTGTAATGGTTTATAATACACCAGAGACTGTAGCTGAGTTATCAAATTGATGTATCCATTATTATGGGAAAAATGTGTGATACACTGGATATTGCATGTGGGATCTGAGAATAACATATCCTTGATTTATCACATGATTTATCCAGGATATTGATAACTGGTGTATGAGATACCAGTGACTCTACCTGAGATATCCAGCATCAAAAGAAATCTGGCATGAAAAACTGCATCTTAGATACCATATCCTTCTATCGAGGTTATACGGTGTATATGTTACGAACAACCTGGGGTATATCACAATTTGCAGATTGTTCGAACAATCTGCAGATTGTTTGCTCACAATCTAGGAATTCCTAGATTGTTTAAACAATCTGCAGATTGTGCGACCTGAACAATCTGGGAATGATCACAATCTGGGAATGTGTGTTTTAGTAGTATTTTCATCATTATAGAATGGGAAATATTTAGCTTATTAAGGTTTTTCTATTTAGCAAGTATAAGGATCGATTCCTAGATTGTGATGAGCAATCATCTTGTCTCTTTCTCAAAATGAGGGGGTATGGGGGCCGATTCCCAGATTGTGAAGGACATTCAGCTCGTCTTTATGTCAAACTTAAGGGATGTAAGGGTTGACTCCTAGATTGTGAAGGGCTCATAGCTCACCTTTATTTAAACTGAGAGGGTATATAGGAGTCGATTCTCAGATTGTGAAGGGCTCACATATCGCCTATATGTCAAACTGACGGAGTATCGGGATCGATTCTCAGTTTGTGAAGGGCTCAAAGCTCGTTTTTATGTCAAACTGAGGTGGTATAGGGGCCGATTCCCAAATTGTGAAGGGCTAACGGCTCACCTTTTTTTAAAACTGAGAGGGTATAGCCGTCGATTCTCAGATTGTGAAGGGCCAACAGATCGGCTTTATGTCAAACTGAGGTAGCATAGGTCAATTCTCAGATTGTGAAGGGCTTACAGCTCACCTATATATGAAACTGAGAGGGTATCTAGGAGTCGATTCTCAGACTGTGAAGGGCTCACATTTCGCCTATATGTCAAACTGACGGAGTATAGAGATCGTTTCTCAGATTGTGAAGGGCTCACAGCTCGCCTATATGTCAAACTGACGGAGTATAGAGGTCGATTCTCAGATTGTGAAGAGCTCACAACTCGCCTATATGTCAAACTGAGGGGGTATAGGAGTTGATTCCCAGATTGTGAAGGGCTCACAGTTAATCTATATTTAAACTGAGAGGGTATAGGAGTCAATTCTGAGATTGTGAATGGCTCATAGCTCGCCTATATAATAAACTGAGAGGGTAGAGGAGTCGATTCTCAGATTGGGAAGGGCTCATAGCTGGCTATTTATCAAAACGAGAGGGTATAAGAGTCTATTCACAGATTGTGAAGGGCTCATAGGTCGACTTTACGTCATATATAGGGGGGTATAGAAGCATGGTTACACAGATGAAAATGGAACATTAAGATGGAAAATGGCAGCATCATATTGAAAATATACTACGCAAAGCAAGTCCACTTATTGTTGTTAGTAAATCCCGCCTGTTCTTGTGGAAACATTCAGGAGGATCCTTTTCATTATTTCTTTGAATGCCCACTATATGATAGATTCCGATCAAATCAATACTTTTTAAAAAACGATATAATATTAAAATCTACCTTGAGCGGCGACAAATCCTTGTCACAGAGTGCTAACGAATCCCTAATAATATCTGTGTATCATTTCATAAATGATCCCAACCGATTTTTATAGCTTTTAAATTACATCTGTACCAAATGCAAAGGTAGAGAATGCTTAATATGAATTTGATTTTAGTAAGAATAATTGCAAATATATATTTTCACCAATGTACTTGATATCTTAATCGTTTCATGTTTGTTTCAGGAGAAGCATTTATATAGGCATTTGCTGCCTGTTTGCTAATCCTTTTTCCTTTTTGTATATATATATTCTGATTGTTGTGTATTACATGTTTCATGGAAATTAAATACTGTTTAAATCACACAGAAGAAAGTAGTTGTTTGCCATTCCCGTCACTATGGTCGCAGCACGGAGTAGAGACGATGCCATTATATGACTCTTCTTGCAGCGTAGTAAATAATCCACTCCAAATATAATATTATTAAAATATTGAATCATGAACAGATCATAAATAAATCAAATAAAACATTTCTTTGTAAAATTCACAAACCGATATAACGGAAACTATTAAAAACGTTACAGAAAAACATGTGTCAAAATGTTGACCATAGTGTGACCGAAGAGCAATTAAACATTTTACTCCAGACAATTCATTATTGCATAAGTATTAGCCCCATGATATCGTGCGATAGTTAAACATCAAATTATAGAGAGGAAGTTAATGTGATTGTACGCGAATTTACGCGCAGGTCTGAGTAGAGACGCGACACAGTGACCCGTTGCTTTGAGAAGCAGACCCAGCTAGACATCTGGGCTCATTATTCACGACAACACAAAATGCTAACTGTTCGAGTATTATAAATTTTATAAATTCATATATTAGAAAACTGTTCACACACAAACTCAAAAGATTAAGTAACTTTCCGATTTATGCATCTTTCGTATAAAAACTTTCAATCTCACGATCCAGGAAGAAAATGAGGGGAAAAGGTAACAGTTATCAAGTTTCCATAATGAACAATAAATATAAGAATCAGAGTTTGTTGTCTTTGATGTTTGAAACTCTTTTTAGCATCACGAGACTATTTCCTTCATTGTACCCTGTAAGTGTAAGTGTCTATGCAAGTAATTCATACCAAAGGAGATTAGTGTTTTGTGATGATACAGATAGTAATTATGCTCAATTAACCTAACTTAAGTCAAATAAGCGAGAGTGAAGAATTAAATTTCAGTGTAATTAACTTTTCAGATAATAAGTTAACTTTTCATAGTGAATTGTTATTTCTTGATTTCCATATGAAAACGTTTTACACATATAAGAACTAATTCTTACATCTACATAAATAGTAACACCCTCCAGACAGTGTTATACGGGTTACCGCAAACTATGATTAATGAAAATCTAAAATCGCAGAATCGATATACAAATTTAGTTTTCTACCTCCACATATTCACAATATGTGAATTGAACCCCCTACTAGCTAAAACAACACACAAAGACAAACGCAATGCCCTTCACAATCTAGAAATCGACTCCTGTACTCCCTCAGTTTCACATAATGACGATATCTTCAAAATCTGAGAATAGACCCCTATACTCCCTCAGTTTGACATGCAGACGCGCTGTGAGCACTTCACAATCTAGGAATCGGCTCTTATATTCCCTCAGTTTCACATAATGACGATATCTGAGCCCATCACAATCTGAGAATCGACTGCTATACCCTCTATAAGGCGAGCTATGAGCCTTCACAATCTGAGAATCGACCCTTATACTCCGTCAGTTTGAGTTAAAGGCGAGCGGTGAGCCCGTCACAATCTAGGAATCGGCCCCTATATTCCCATAGTTTTATAACATGACGATATCTGAGCCCTAGTTTCATATAATGACGATATCTGTGCCCTTCACAATCTTGGAATCGGCCCCTATACTCTCTCAGTTTGACAATAAGGCGAGCTGTGAGCCCTTCACAATCTGAGAATGGACCCTTATACTCCGTCAGTTTGAGTTAAAGGCGAGCACTGAGCCCTTCACAATCTAGGAATCGACCCATATACTCCCTCAGTTTGATTTATAGGTGGGCTATGAGCCCATCACAATCTGAGATTCGACTGCTATACCCTCTCAGTTTAAATAAAGGTGAGCTATGAGCCTTCACAATCTGAGAATAGATCCCTATACTCCCTCAGTTTAACATATAGGCGCGCTGTGAGCCCTTCACTATCTAGGAATCGGCCCCTATATTCCTTCAGTTTCACATAATGACTATATCTGAGCCCATCACAATCTGAGAATCGACTGCTATACCCTCTCAGTTTAAATAAATGTGAGCTATGAGCCTTCACAATCTGAGAATCGACCCTTATACTCCGTCAGTTTGAGTTAAAGGCGAGCTATGAGCCCTTCACAATCTAGAAATCGGCTCCTATATTCCCTTAGTTTCATATAATGACGATATCTGAGCCCTTCACAATCTAGGAATCGTCCCCTCTACTCCCTCTGTTTGACATAAAAGCGAGCTGTGAGCCCTTCACAATCTGAGAATAGATCCCTATACTCCCTCAGTTTGACATATAGACGCGCTGTGAGCCCTTCACAATCTAGGAATCTGCCCCTATACTCCCTCAGTTTCACATAATGACGATATCTTAGCCCTTCACAATCTGAGAATCGACTGCTATACCCTCTCAGTTTAAATAAAGTTGAGCTATGAGCCTTCACAATCTGAGAATCGATCCCTACACTCAGTTTGACCTATAGGCAAGCTGTTAGCCCTTCACAATCTAGTAATCTACCCCTATACTCCCTCAGTTTGACATGAAGGCGAGATATGAGCCCTTCACAATCTGAGAATTGACCCCTATACCCTCTCAGTTTTATATAATGACGATCTGTAAGCCCTTCACAATCTAGGAATCGGTCCCTATACTCCGTCAGTTTGATAAATGGGCGAGCCATGAACCTGTCACAATCTATGACTTGAGAACTATTCTCCATCATTTGGATGCATACACAAAAATACCCTAAATAAACTAAACAATTCTCATTTTATAATGCAAGATGTACTACAAAAAAGCAAATTCCCAGATTGTGATCATTCCCAGTTTGTTTAGGTCTCGCAATCTGCAGATTGTTTAAACAATCTAGGAATGAAAAAAATTCCTAGATTGTTCGAAAAATCTGCAGATTGTGAGCGAACAATCTGCAGATTGTGATCATTCCCAGATTGCACGGAACATATATACATAATATATCACACTAATGGGTATTGATGAATGCTGGATGTATAATAATGAATGCACCTGAGATATCACACTAGTACTAAATGACACTAAACAATTATTGACTTCAAGCCGAGCCGAGGTGAATATCACATGTCCAAGGTCGATAAATCATTGGATCAGCCGAGCCTGAAGTCTATAACTGTTTTATTATATGAATTAGGTCTTGAATTACCATTCTTCTTGTATTTCCGGTAGACCGGGATTTTCGAAATCTATTTTTATCCAGCGGAGGTGTTTGGATTGTTATATCAACCTCTCGCGATCCACACAGGTTGACATTGCTTGACGTCATTGCTGTCATGTGACCAAGTAGGCCAATCAGAATGACGGAAATAATCCATTCATATAATAAACTGCTTAATACACCTCATATAAACTATGAAGAAATTATGTAGTTTCATTATCCTTTTTTTTCAAATTACCACACTTGCTTCCATATGAATCGTTATGTTATGACAATATTTTACAGTTATTTTGCTATAAAATTTTAGGCATAAATATCTTATAATATGTTGTTCAGTTGCCGCCTTCTTAAAGAAACGTTATGCCGAAATAGTTTTTTTTGCATTAAAGACGATATTTTCAAAAGCAAGAAATCTGATTGCTATTATCATGATTTTATTAAACTCTTATTGCTTTGGAACTCATATCACCTCTTAGCTCCACGAACGTCTTCTTTAAAGCATCAGAAATATGTTTAAACATAAGGATTACAATTCATATTAAAATATTCTAGTACTGATTTTTAGTCTCGATACAAGCACTAACATTTTAAAGTCTTACTGCGGAATTTAACAAACATTAAATTGTAGTGCACCGTTTCGATCTGCTTTAATACATCTGTTGATAAAAGGAAAAGGGAAAACACCTGACCTGGCCTATAGCTTGTTCACAGATACTCAAAGAAAGTAGCTTGATTAGAAATCAGAGTAACAATTGCCAACTACAAAAGAAATAAGTACATCATTCTGTAAAAACAATATCAGAAATCAAAATTAACAAATTCGATAATTTGTTCCAATTGTGTTTACAGTGCAAACATGTTGATTAGATTTGTTGTCTTTTCGTTCAAACCTTTCCTTCAGTATGTTTGTGAAAACATTGCACGAGGGTTCTCTTTATGTCTGACATTAACATCAACAAATATTGTCATAAATTTTCACAGCCATGGACAAAGCTGATTCTAATCAATAAACTTAATATAACACAAGTGTGCCAAATTCAGGGGATAAAGCTTGAAAATGGACCATTCCGATGAGTTCAAAAGAGTAGCTTCAAGCTCTTTGGATAACGACATGTCATTGGCTTCCACAATTACAGGTGAGCACGGCCACGAACATCAAGCCGCGCCAGCCGTGCGAGGGATTTGGCTCGAAAGAGATCAAGGTATGTTTAAAGGAGCTCGTTCAGCGGATTTAATTACGCTGATGAAGGCAAATATATACATAAATGAGAAGATGTAATCAAATACGTGTCCTGTACATCAACCTTGTTCCTTGTATAAACGTACTTCCACTGTAAACTCTCCTTATCAAAACAATGTGTACATCAAAACATCATCTCATTTATGTATATATTTGCCTTCATCGAATGAGATGTATCAGTTGCTTGATAACGGTGCCAGTATCTACACCGAAACGTCGCAAGTCATGCAATAAATAAGTTGACTATCCATAAGAAATTATTCGTTCTTCATCAACCTTGTATGTTGTTCAACATTGTTTGTATAGTTCCCTAATGATCTCATAACTTGACAAATGGATAACCATAAATGACATATGCCAAACCAGGATAAAGTTCATTAAGGGAGATACGTTACCGAGCTTTTTTCGATGATCTTTGCCTTGCATCACCTCTCTGGCAGGGTATGTTTTCTTACAAATATACCGGGTAACTCATAGAGCGGAATTACGGTTTGTCTGTCCCTTATTAATTATTATGAAAAATTCCTCGCTTTATAATCCTCTCAGGAAAATAAACCATAATTCCTTCCATCATGTTGATTATGCTTATACCATAAAATGCATTTCTTATTCAATATACATTATTATGAAATACCCGCATTACTATTTTTCAATATGCTTACTATAACAAAACATAATAATCAAAGAAATTGTACTATGAATGGAAATATTTATTTCTTATTTAATGACATAAAAGAAAATTATCTTCTTAAATTTATTTCATTATCTAATATTCAATGGGAATAAACTATTGCAAAAAAGATATATTAGAATGTATTTATCATATTGGGTTTAATGTTCTGGCGTTGATTATATATAACCATATAATTATTCTATGACATTGAGAACAACACCATCAACTATGAAGCTTATTGGCTTAACTTTGTCACTGTTAAGATTACAATCTCACTTTGGATAAGTCACTGTACTGTACTAATTCTGTAAGAATCAAGTAGAGAAAATCGAACACACTTTTTATTTGAGCAAGTCTTATTCTTTGTAATGAGGTTTGTAAGGAAAATATTTAGAGCAAGCTGAAGGTATCATTGTCGACAATACATCTTCATAGAATTGCCCTCATCCAATCCTACATCATATCAACATAACGCAACTAAAGGTGCCCAAATGATGTAACAAGTATTATTGGAGTTGATGTATGATTGACTGGACACTGCACCTGCAATATCAATTCCACCCATCAACGTTATCAAGGCAGTGGTGATGACACCTACAATATCATGAAATCGAATAGAGGATATCTATGTACAATTGACGAAACATTAATGAATGAACTTGATAAATCACACATTAACATTGAGGAATGATGACTGAACCTGAGAGATCATAGAGATATATTCTGAATATTCATGAATGACTACTAAAACACTTTTGAGTGAACCTGAGATGTGTCCGAGATATTGATAATGGTTGACTAAACAATTATGACTGAACCTGAAATATCACAAAGATGTACTCTGGTTGTCACTATAAGATGAAACACCAATAACTGCATCTGTGATACTTATGTGATGACATGCTATATTGATGTTATAAGAACACAAGCTGTTGGTCCATTTCCCGTTCAGTTTGCAAGTGATGAAAGTTTCTTTTGTGATCATCAACTTGGTTCAGTCTCATTCACATGCAGTCGTTAAATATTTGAATCTTTTATATTGAGTTCACGATTGATATATTGTTGTTTTTCCTTTTTCCTTTATTTTGGTGTTACGAATTATGTCAATTACAACATGGCGAGAACTAGAAATAACCATCACCATTAATAGGATTCATGTCTTCAAAACTTAAGTTGGTTTAGCAACTTTTGTCTTTTATTATTTTGTATTCAGATTCTTATAAGAATGTCATATCTTTCAGAATTCTCAAAGTACTCATCCAACGGCCCCTTGCCTCTTTGTCCCTTAATTAGTGGGTTATAAGGTAATCACGTGTCCTTACATTCCACACACTCAGTATTGTGATAAAATGATTAAGGTGACATGGTCAACTCGCAAAAACGATGTAAACAAAGGGAGATAACAACCACTACTGAAATAACATCTAAAATGCCCATAATGCTTAAAACAGTGGTCAAAGAAGCAAGTTTTGAAGTGACATAAAATCTTTATTGCCAGTGCGTCACATGACAACGTAAGTGGAAATCAAAATTTGGAACTGGTCAATAAGTTGAGTGTTTGTTAGGTTTAGGCCTCGGCCTGAACAGTTTACTAAAGGTCAATGTAACCTTTAACAAACAGTGACTATATATATTTTTACTTTGTCAGCAAATCATTGTGGCCTTTTAGTAAGGTGGGTATGGGGAATGTTAGCGGTGCATGTTCGAATCTGCTCAAACAATTATTTTCCTCTTACAGTATTTATCAATCACACGCTCATTCTGCGCAATTATAACTACGTTATCAAAATATATTTTAAACGACAGAGAGACAAGCAATAAAGAGTTAAAACAGTTTCTTCCTTTTTTAGTGCATACTTGTTTAAAGTAACAAGGACACTATCATGCATTATTCAATAATTTTCTTGCATTATGCTAAAACAACCTTTTATATCTGAAATAGTCAATATGTAGATACGTCTATGCTGTTAAACTCAGGAACAATAACAAATTAAAGAACACTCAGTCCTCTTTATCATGATCTATATGTATTGACTATTTGAAATATAAACTAGAGTTTTTGTAAACGTCAAAAACGTGATTGAGTGATATCTAATAGAGCCTTTATTTCTTTTAACATGTATGCATTAATAGTGTTTATCAATCTTGTTACCTGCCTCTCGTCTTTGTAACGATATTTTGTTAAAGTAGCTATAATTGCACAGAATTAGCAAGAGATTGATTAGTTAGATAAGGACCAATCCATTTTAAAAGCATTTGAAGTACATCCCTTTTAATCATAGATGGCTATACTTATAGATATCGCACTGATTTATCCTGGGTGTGACATAACCTGACGCCATTTGAACTTTTACTTTGAAAGCAAAGTGTCCTTTATAGCAAACCATTCTCTGAAAAAACATGAAAATAACTATTAAAATTCCTCGAAAGATGATCTATTGACAGTACATTTTTTGAAAAACAATAAATTTTACTATTTGCATTAGATGTTTTACTTTTTAATTCGAGCGTTAACAGGTTTTACATGAGGAAAGATTTGAATGATGTATAGGATGAAAAGCTTTTTCCAAGATCCGTTTCAAATGGCTTTTGATAATTGCTTTAGGAGACACTGATTTCAAATAACAATTTGTTTTGTGCTCTCGTCATTCAATAGCCGCGCTGTAACGCCACTTCAATTATTGTTCTATCCTTATATTCCTGAGCATCAAGCAAAGCCTTAACGGATCCTTATCAATAATGTTTACCCGTGAAAAAGTGATGACATTGAAGTAAAGGGTCACAAAGAATCTTGATTTAACCATATTTGAAATAGTTCATGATCATATTTGGATCAATGAATACACCAGTGTCTATGTTACAAGAGTAAGAATTTTTTTGGATATCGTCCTGCTATATTAAATTTGACGCAAAGCTTCTACAATTTCCTGATGCCTCTTCAGAAAAATGCAACAGTAGCAAAACCTAGATGACATGACCTTTGAGATAGCGACAATTTGCACGAGGTTGCTTTAATACATTTTATCAGATAAAATGATTAGATGGCATAACAATGGGTAGAATACATATATGTATAAGGTTGATGTTAAGAAGGAATATATAATTCTAAAAGTTGATGAAAGGTTATTGAACACAGAAAACAGAAGCCCAATTCAGATGGCTACTTCTTTAGCTGTTGCTAACAGATTAAACTGAATACAAGCGAGCAGCGTCGTTGTCATAGGTATTCTCAGTTCATAGGTTATTGGATCTTTTAAAGACTAGCTGCCGTATTGTTCATATATAACATTCAACTTTAACATTTAATCTGCAGTCTATGTGCAAAATGTTAAAAGATATGTTTGTTGATTTCATATTTACATATAATGGATTGTCTAATATCAGATTAACATCGAATGTACGTCATTCTATATTTATAAATTAAAACGAAAACCAAAACATTTTTAAAAAGATATTTGATACACATAAAATTTAATCCATATATGAATTACACCAGTAAAAGGTCATATTTTCTCTACAGTGCGAGCAAATCTTTAACCTATCTTTAAAACAAAATTGAATCCCTTTGTGACCAATTTAAAGCAATGCTACACGTCATCGTTTTGATTGGAATTGACGATAAACAACTTCTATGGCTTTTGTCAGTATGTAACCATGAACGCTTTTCAGTTCCATTTCTATATATTCAAAAGTCATTTCAGATATTTTTGTTGGTATATCTCATAATAAATTAACAATATATTTATGTTTTCAAAAACATGTTCCAATGGAGTTTGACAATTGAAATATTTCCTCTTCGCATATACGTTGCAAATGTGACGACGTTGTTCGGCTGGACCAACCTTTGCAACAGCTTAAATTTGTTTTACTTAGCCTTAATATGTTGACCTACAACAATTATTAAATGTTTTATGATGATAAAGAGCATATAACAAGTGACGTCTCGTGTGTCTCATGCACTTTGTATCAATATCATAGGACACATCATTGTGATATGTTTAGTTCAGCCAATAGTTGCTTTTTCATCGTGTATCGATATGAAATATATAACATTGCATTCATTGTCATACACCATTCTAAACTCTCTTCAACATCCAACCTGTAAACCCTCGTCTTAAAAGTACATGAGCGAAAGGATAATCATTATTAATGCATAAAAGTTCAAAATAATGTGTTTACAAACCTACTTAGTCATATATCATCCACGCAAGTTTTTATGTTCCCTTTTCAAGATACTCTTGAAATAAGGACGTATACATTTAAAGGGGAGCTTGTTTTCCCAGGAAAAGTGCAATGGCGTCATGTTTGTTTGTTTTTCTGGCATGCCTTATGGTTAAGAATGTGGAGTCTCGTACAAAGATAGTATACCAGCCATTTGGTTTAAAAATGTGTATTATACTTTATCAGAACCTTAAAACTTTCACAGCTTGGGAATTTGATGAAGTTCATTTGGTCTGCAAACTAAGTGTCAAAACTGCAGAGGATCGTGGACATGAAATCCACAGCTTCCATGCTGCAACTACAGAAACTGAAAAGACAGACAAACCATTCCCTGGTATGAATGATTTTGTTTTGTATGTTTTAGCATTAGGTCTGTAAGTTACGCTCTTAGGTTTTTATGAACTACAACTACTTGATTTTCTCTAAGAATAACTAGACAAAGTGCCTAAAAGAAAATGAAGGTTAGTCTTCTTGAAAAGCAAAAAATAGTGTAGAGTCAATACCCCAAATCTGTTTCACCATATGCATGCAGCTAGGCTCTCTATTATCATAACGATTGCATTAACATTTACATTTACTTTCATCTTCCTTGCTGTGTTCATGATTTTATCGTCCTTAATGTGTCCCGCTCCCAACAGAGATATTACAACAAAAAATAAGTTTATTGTTAATGTTTTTCAACTAGGCGAATCAGTTGTAAAATTTCTGAAAAACCCGCATCACCCCACAAACCCGAAGAAAAGTTTGAAGGATTGTACAGACTATGGAACACACTCTCAGAAAACCGCTTACTGCTAAAATGAACTTGATAATGTTTTGAAAAATGTTAAACCTCAACCACAAACAACAATTTGAAATAAAGTAAATGCTGAATAATTCTGTTTATGGCAAAAATGTATTTTTTCATTGTTATGCATGAAACGATAACATTTGCTTTAAAGGAAAGATTTTCTTCCAATACATGTGTACTGCCCCAATAAAGTACACATGTCTTGTTTCCCAAGGTAAAGGTGTAACAGTTACTAAAAAAGAGTTTTCAGACTCCTATGAAGTTCATTTCATTAGTGACAAGGCAGAATTTAGATCTCTATCTTATTTTTGTCTTATTATTAAAGACAACATCTTCAAACTCTAGCGAACTAAATAGCAAATTTATTAATCGAGCTCATGCTACAATATGTTTTAAGGCATTACACCATGTTCAGGCATTTTGATGGAGAGAGAAAAATCATATTTGTATCTTTCCAATGGTATTGAGCTTGTGCAGAAGCCTACTTAAAAACAGCTGAGAGCAAGATTGACATTGTATGTAAAGCTGATGTATTTTTGTTGTTGTGGCATTTTGACTGGATGTAGACCCGTTTCTATTCAAAAGGTGTGTCCTTATGGCAGTTATTGTGATCAGATGTTGTTAGAGCTCCGGACAGATTTATATTCAAGAAATCTCATATGATCTCTGTCTTAAATCTGTATTTTTTTCTTAAACTTAGTGACTTACATATCCATCAACAAAGCTTCAAAGTGGAAGCGGTTTTTATGCAAAAGCATTGTTATAAATTGCTTAGGTGATATACTAGCAACAAACCCCCACCCCACCCCGCCCGATTATCCAAAATATGTAAAAAAGGAAGTATATAGCGCAATCTTAACTTCTGATAACCGTATTCTTATTATAACTTACATTGTATGCGGACACCTTAACTTTCTGAATTCCAATGGTTATACAAAATGCAAGATAATTGTTGACGTATTTGCTTCTCATATAAAAAAAGTCATTTATGAAAAATGAAATTTGTAACTTAAATGTATGTATTTGATAGAGTTTTAATTTCCTTTAAGTAAAGCGAAAGTCACAACTCTTAATCCTGAAACGTTAGTGTAGGATATGTCATATTTTCACACATTCTGGTTTTGGCTTGGCCTATCTGGAAATACAAGTGCTTATGATAACATTGATGTCACCAGACTTTTGACGAAAACGACATTAGAAATTAAACCAATATTAGCAAAGTGGAATTGGTAACACATTCAATGGCATACCACATTGACCTGGTCGTGATTTATATGGAATTAGGTTTTGTATATAGATGAATATTTCTATTAGCTCTTTTTACCATTTCCTTTTTTACAGGGTTATACATGTTTACAGATGTACAACTTTTCCTCGTTGATATTCCTTTGAAAAAAAAGTTGATAATACCATTTGAAGAAATGCTAACTGAACACCGCTATGATTACGACAACGGCATCCTATACAAGTTAGGATTGAATAATGGTTGTTTATTCCAAGGACTGATTAAAAACATGACAGCGACCTTTCACAAATACAAAAAATTCAAAGGTTTGTATCCTCACTAAATTTTAATTCAAATTCACTCTATATATGTAAATGGTGCTCATATTACGATGTCGTTCACTCATATCATGAAGAATATCATAACCACCAGCTTTATCCTGTACCAGTTTTCCCCAACTTATTTAAGGGAACTTTTTAAAAAGATTTCATTTCTTATGGACAATTATTCCATGAATGATTCTACACGCAGTAAGGTTTGGGCGCAATGCTACACTGAATTTCAATGCAGTACAACCCATGGTTCGCTAGTTCCAGCCGACGCTGCATAGCAACAATGGTGTCGTGGGCTTTCTCCCTGCAATAATAATATATAAGTATATAAATTGAATACTCTTGAAAGCGGCTTTAAACCTAATGTCATGAATGAATTCCAAAGAACGGGAAAATACATTGCACTTGTGTACAAAATCTATTTACATCGACCATGAGGTCTGTATGTTTGTGCTAAAAATGCACGATGTATACATGGTTAAATATATACTTAATGTAATTTGATTCATTAAGGAATACATATAATGAAACATGAAATCTAATAGAAAATCTTAGAATTTCAAAACACCTGTCTTAACTACTAATAGATTATTTGCAAAGATGAAATATCTTGTTGAAATGTTTGACTATTACAGTGAAAATTATCTTACCTGTACTTCTATCTCATAATTAAATCGACAGGTTTGTTTAAAAGTGTGAGGTTTTGTAATGTTGGGATCCTTATGGCTCATGTAAAGTATATATTTTGATTTTATACATACATCAAGTGCTTGATAAGAAACTACTCTTTTCCATAACTGCTGTGGAAATTATATAATGTCGACTTTTCATTTAACACTGGTTCTGATTGTTGAGTTTGAGTCAATTCAATTTCATAATTTGATAATAAGATGCAAATATGATTTGCCCACAGTATATATAATTGCCAAACATATGTGATGATTTCAAAATGCCCACCACTTGGTCAATGATATGTGAAGTTGATAAGCTCTTTTTTATCAGCTATATGCCGTTTTACATGGGTTAATCATTCTTTGCCGACGTTAATGTTAACCTAACGCCAATAAACCTTTTTTGTCCACATAATTAACCAAATTATGTCGTGTTCTTTGCTAAAATGTATCAGATGATGTTGTCTCTTGGATTCTGTCCTCCGGATAAATGTGAGTTCTTGAATAAGCTTATTTCAAACTTAGATTGCATGAGACATCAATAGTTTATCATAGATGTCATAGAATTGTTAACATCTGTGCAAACTAAAGCGTCAACTGAAATGTTTAAGTTTCAGTTTCACAACAACTTCATGGAGTGTATGTGGATGAAAGGAACAAGCTTGCTGTCTTGCTATTTTGGAAGCATCACGGAAAAGCCATTCTTTACGATATCAACACACGGAGGCCCAAAAAATTAAGAGTGGAACAGTTTAGCTCACTGAATCTAGTTCTTGACAAACCAAAAAAGTAATTTCACTTTTTTTGCTCTCCTGAATGAATATAATAACGAGCATTGTGGGAAAGTTCGAAGTGATAAAGATGTTTCCATTTTTTTAATTAGATAGTATCTAAATTTGTTAGTTAGGTTGTAAGTGTTTATCTGGTTTATGTTTATTCATGTAAATCAATGTTTTTAGAATCTTAATGTCAAAATAAATTAAACTTTGTCCGAAAAGTATCTAGAAATATCTAACAATCACTTTACAATTTTTATTTTCAATTTTCTACTTTATCCAAGATGAGGTGTTTACATCAATGAATTATTTTTTATATTGCTATCATCTTGTTACACTGTTTATATTATCCACTCCGACCATTTTTTTGTTTGTATTATTTTGTTTATATCACTAATTATAGCACTGTTTGCTTCTGGTAAGTAAAGTATTCTTTAACTTTTTAAGGATCATCTTTTTACCAAAACGGAGGATACTTTCTTCAGTGGACTATCGTGGCAATAACAGGAGAACCTTTAAACACGTCAGAATAGGTACTTCATTTCATTTGGAATCTCAAGGTAATCAATCACATTTTGAACTTCAATATGAATGTAAATCCGTATGATGCCAAGAGCAACCTTGTAATCAAATGACTCTGTAATGCAACCAGGCAAGGGCATTTTTACAATTTTCATTATCGACAGTCATGCTCGACAAAGAAGGTCTTTCAGTTTCTTTCATTGTGATTAAATTTAATATGTAATTCTATGCTTTAAAATATTTCAACGTTGATTTAACAAAAAACAAACATTTCAAGCATGTTCAAAATGTCTTAAGGGTTTTTTTGTGTCAAATTCTGTTTCCAATAACCAAAACACTGATTGTTGGGTTGTGAAGACACATGACGCATTCAATAACACATATGTATATGTATATATGTAGATGTGCGTTTGTAGATGTGCGTTCTGTATGTATCCAGAATTGCCAATTTTTACTGAAGCCATTTATCTAAAAATCTGTATCTGTTAGCTTTCTGAATTGCGAGGATAAAGCTTTGTGTGAACATTTCTCATTTCTTATCAAAAGATTTTATGACATTTCTAATTGTTTTAAAGAAGGGCTTTGACCACTATGAGAAGATCGTTTATGGTAAGTGAACAGTGTTCAGTAATGCTGTCGTTACTGGGACCAGCCATAGGAGCAGAAAGGTTTATATCAAAATAGTAGCATTTGATATTGAAAACTGCAGGACTAAGTTAACATAAAAAATACTATTGTGATAGAACCGACATTTCTCTAAGTTTATCTTTCAGATCAGCAAATACTTTGTACAACTATTTTGGGAAGGAATATTTTAAAGTACAAGATCAACAGAACTTCAGGGAATACTCAAGTTGACAAGACTACTGCTAGTTGTTCTCCAAGAACGCATCTACCTATAAACTTTGTCATAAAAGCTAAAGGACTAATTACTTTCTCTTTTGAGTCATATGCGTAAGTGATAGATACTCAAGTCCGATTGTTTTTTTTAAAAATTACTATAAATTTATGTATACATGTATGAAGTATAACAAAAAAAGAGAGAAATGTATTGAAATTAAACCAAAAAATTGATTTATTTTTTACATAAATCTTTTATTGTATCAATTCCTAATTGTCTCAAGCATTGATGTCAAGGTGCATTAAGAGAGATACACTAACGTTTGTGATTCTTTATCTTCTATTTAAGTTCAACACATAGTTCCTGAAGTTATTTCATCATTTATAATAATTGCATGCTTTTCCAGGGGCCTTCTGGTGGTCAAAGGAAGAAAATGTTATCGAATGTGGCGACACTTGCAAGTGCATCAACTCCTTGCATTGGAGTGATCGATGAGCCTTTTAGAGATTGTATTGATCGTTTGGGTAGTAATGATCGGTGAGGGATGCTTGACAATTTTATTATTTGTCAACCATGGGAAGTACAAGCATTAATGACATTCAGTAACTTGCACTACATTTATATACTACGAATTATATCTAATCGGATTGCTTAACTTAAATACTTGTTTGGAAACTAAATTTGTATTCTTATTTGTCAATGAAAAACTTTATATTAAAAGATCAGTTTCTGATTCTAGTTTCGTATTTTCACCTACAGAATTCGATTGCTTAGGAAGTAGCAATCCCTACCCTCTATGGATTGATCAAAGTCTGTTTTTTCTTAAATTCCAATTGGAGACGAAACAGTTAAATCATTTACATCAAAGCAAAAGTATGTTTTCAGTATAACTTAAATGAAGTTGTTGTGATATAACTTCTTATATAAGATTGTTTCATAAATATTTGTATACAGCTTTAACTTGAGTGTGAAAAATATCACTGTATTACCGTATGTTTTTTTATTATTATTTTATTATTCGTGCGTCATATAGAAAGTTCACAATGATAGGAAGATATTATGATTTTGAAAGACATACAAGGTTAACATAAAAAAAGATTCTCAAAAAAAGATTTTCAGCTATTCAGACATGTTGTTGTACTGTTTGATGTGCTCACAAGTGAGGAATATTACGAGCACGGCGTGGTAGGGTCTTTGTATGTCTCTATATTGTTACATGGCACGTGGTCCTGTGCGTAGCTCAGTTGACCGCTATCAGTGAAGTTCAGCAACATCTTGCGTGACTCGCCGGATGGGTGGGTTACCCGATCGTTGCTGTATTAACTGAGAGTTCAAGGGTTATTCCCTGCCCCACACTGAGACACGAGCTGAGAAACTTGTGGTGTCTCCTTAAGCAAGGGACTTTATTCAAAATGTGCTTTTGTTCACCCAGCAGTACTAATTGGGTACCTGGTGTAGATTGTTGGAGGTGACCTTTAAGCGCTTAATCGGCAGATTGGGTTAGACCAGGGTAATAATGCAGGGAGCACCTTGAGCATGCAATCTGTGTGGATATGTGCGCTATATAAATAACCCTATTATTATTATTATTATTATTATTATTATTATTATATCAAACTTTTGATTCCCAAAGAGGTTGCAACATCCAAGAAGAATACATCTACACAAAGTTGATAAAATACCCCAATTTTTGTGTGTTTCCCCTCAGGTTGGTTTGGAAACCAGCTGACAATATATGCTTCAGCCTATGGAAAAGCTGCAGCTCTTAACATGACGCTTGTGTTCCCAGGACACAACTAAATATCCGAGTACCTTCATCAGGAAGTCATTCTCTCTAAACAGAGGTAGCTCCGTCATGAATTCCTATACAACCTGTCTTAATACCCAGGTTTCGTGGGATTCTGGCAGTTTCCCCTACTGGCGCAATATTGCAACTTAAACTGCCTGGCAATCACTCAGCCAATGAAAACACCGAATGCATGAATAACATATTTGTTGTCATACAGGCCTTTTTAATAATGCAGTCGCTGAATGAGCCGTATGTGTTCTGTAAAGAAGACTCAAAGTGCAAGATGCATATATAATAAAGTTTAGCTTTTCGAAATCTTACGGAAATAACAATTCGAAAAATAACTTTTGAAACGACGTCGCTGATTGCACTAACTTTGATTGCATTCAATCAGCGTTCAACATTTCTAGATAAAGCGATGATAGTCTTTTACTGTATAATTTTCACGCAACAAACAAGATTGCCGCTCAAAATTAGAAATAGTTCACAATACGATTCATATCGATTTCTGAAACTACATTCCAACCTGAAAACTATTAATGACAATTAACATCCTAGACGCTAAATCGTTTATTAAATCTTTAAACATTAGAACTAATGAATTTCAAAAAAAGGAAACCTACTTTTGCTGAATTGATAATGCCCATTTAAGTATATATTTCATTTTCTTTAATGTTGATTGATGTTAATAAAATGCCATTGATAGCCTATTCCTTTATCATATAAACCATCAAAAACTCTATTTACGAATTTAATTAGGTTCCAAATAATTGGTTGGAAACGTCCAAACTTAAAAAGAAATCTACCAAAATTGTTTGTAAGCACTTTCAAGCGCAAGAATTGTATGCCAATTAATTTCCCTTCTGGTCAATCTTTAGTTTTGACATATTTTTGATGTGATCACATTTGCAAATATCACTTTTGTCTTGCAACACCTGTTTTAGTGCTAGTTTCCCTATTTCGTCGTATAAGACGTCATAAAATCCTTATTTATCATGTCACTGCAGAAGGGTAGAAAACTGGGTTTTTTTAATACTTCCTTGCGATTTGAATTGAATGGAATCAGTAATAAAGAAAATATCACACTGGGAAGTTTGTTATTTGACTTTAACAAAAGTCCTGCCAATTTTAGTATATAACCATATTGCTCGGGCAATGCAGAAATTTACACTCGTTTTGTAAAACTCTTATTGCACACCTCATTATAATCACAAAAGAGTGGGAAAAAACAGCGAAAAAATTAAACATTTCCAGACATTTATACCTTTACGTATATACTTTGTTGCCCTAAAAAGACACCAAGATAGACAACCATTGATCAGACTAGATAAAACAAAGTGCAAAATGTGGAAAATGTTTTTACCTTTTCTTAACTTTGTTTTTTTGTTTTTTTTTATTAGTTCCCAATTTTACAGAGTCAAACATCTCCCAGACAAATGTATAAGAGTTAAATTATAAATATCAAGATATTGACATGAGAACTTGGGTAGAAATCACACGAAAGATTATGTAATATCATTTCGCAATTATGAAGACACATAGACTTTAACATGAATCATCCAAAAGTTTAGTCACAAATATTTATGCATTTATATTGCTTGGTTTGCTTGAAGTACGTAAAAAAGGCTAAGGTAAGTCAGTATTACTAATGAAATGTTATCGATAAAAAAAGTTGATTTCTTATTCATCCTTCCTTTAAAAATAGAAATGAAAAAGAGTTTTTGTTTCCAAATCCTTAGTACTGACATTGACATATCTGATTTGTGTAATGACAAAGCTTTATGGGTTTTTTTTCTTCCTTCTACTAATGTGACCATAATTGATTATACGTTTATTATTCATGGTCAATAAGATCTTTATGTATGTTTTATGTTTATCTATATTTAAAAACATCGAGTTTTAAATCATATACATAATATTTATCCTGTACATGTAAAAAATGAAATTCTTAGCTGAGATCCTTAAAACTCAAAAGACGCTATATGTAACTTTTAACCAAATTCAAGTAGATATTTACAAAATGTTCTTTCACCGAGAACTGCTTTCTTAAACAGCGGAATTATTGCATGCAAGGGAAATTATGTAAAAAAGCGTTTTTGATATCAGATGACTTGAATTAAACTTTGTCTATGTGATTTTTTACTGAATTGGAATTGTCAGAATTCTTTAACAATTAATTTCTGTAAATCGATAATCAGAGAAATTGTATATTGAATAGATATTTTCAATTTCAAAGAGGTATTAGATATTGCATATATAATTTGGTTTCTTAGGTTAGCATATCCATTTCACATATTCATTTAACTTAGTTAATTAATATAGTTTCCGAATGTTATTTTTGATGATACTTTTCTTGGTTAAGAAATAAGATAATTGTCGGGCACCCATCTCTGATACTTAAATGCAAACGTTTAGCAAAACTTACGAGATTTGTATATAAGCACAAGAATCAATTCATCTTAAAACCTACCCCTGTATATTAGAGAATATTTTTTGCTTTGGATCCTTAGGCAACATCGTAATCATTGATCAATCCATGATAAGGATATCCGTTGCATCAAAGTATCTCCACACCCAATAACATTTACTTCCCTTTACCACCTTCCGGCCCTTGGGAAAACCACGAATATAATGATTATTACGAGTGCAATCATATTGGGGGATCATATTTTATATACAATGCCATAGGGCAAAATATCACCTAATTATTGTGACGTCACGTCAAAAACAATGCTTTGACGTCACAGTTCGCCTATTACGTGTTCCAAATGCGCCTATGACTGTGATGCTGCTCGTGCCTTGTTATCAGTATATCCCTCGTATGTAAAGCAATTTAAATTTTCTTAATTGAGCAAAAATGAAAACTTGACACCTATGGCCAGGTATTTCGGTACTTGGTTTTTACAGATTGCAACCTGTTCAAAACACGGCCGCTAAAGAACCTTCATTGGCTTTCTATAAAGTACCGGATTGACTTCAAGCTCCTCTGTATCGTCTTCCGCTGTCTTACTACTCAGGAACCCGCCTACCTTACAGACCTTCTCACCACCTACTCTCCATCAAGAACTCTTCGTTCTCAGAGCCGCAATCTCCTGGTTGTTCCAAGAGTCAGAACAACACGCTATGGAGAGAGAACTTTCACCTTTGCCGCAGCTTCTCTTTGGAACAGTCTTCCTCAACACCTCAGAGACTGCGAAAATCTTGATTGTTTTAAAACTCAACTAAAGACATTTCTCTACCGGACTGCTTTCCATTAAACAGAATTTTTTATTTTTGGCGCTTTGAGCATGTAATGTGCATGGATATAGGCGCGGTACAAGTGTCCTATTATTATTATTATCATTATTATCATTGTTACTATTATTACTATAAGGTTGAAGGAAATTATTCAAGTTTTATACTATGCCCAGAAGACTTGCAGAAATCTAGAATACATCTTGGGGAAAGTATTTTATATTCAAAATGTCCATGACGTCACAGTACCCTCCATACCAATGTTGATAGAGAATAATCAGGATGAAGTGTTTACTTAGTATTCTTGGTCATTTCAGACATGAGGATTACTTTCATCTGATGTGTCGTACACTCTAGCCCTATTGTTGGTAAATTTTTAGGTGAATCGAGTTTTGTCACTGAAGATTACAGAATTCCATTAAGTAAATATTGTCTTGAGTGTCCTGTGGTCCACTCAAGTTGGTTACGATGAAGAGAAGTGTCAACATTGGACAATAAATTATTTGGTCTCCGGGCGCGAAGTCCAGCATCCCACAAGCAATTTCTGACAGTGTGTGGAGTTACCGGTCCATCAGATGACGTAATCGTAATGCTTATTTTTGGGGCGCCGGTAACAGTTCAGGTTTGATGTATACTCAGCCTAACATTTACAATTGTTTGTTGTTAACAATAAAATGCTCTTGCAACAGTGACCAAAGACTCCCAATGCCTCGAAGACATTCTTAATTTGAAAGATGCAGCCTTTCATAACAAAGGTTTAAATCAGAATTTCAATTTGTGTTTACAAGTTCAATTTCAATATGCATGTTTGATTAAGCAAGTGACCTCATGAGTTTGTGTTTGCAGGTGCATTTCATGTTTTTCGTTTCAAAATTATGAATTGTACGTGAATTTATAGTTAGTGAAATTTGACTTAAAAATTGCTCTAATGTTCTTAGATCCACGAGGAGACGTTGTGTGGTTGTACGAGACGCTAGAGGTGGACACAATCGTTACTGATCACCTCAGATCGATTCTCTGCATTCTGTGAAATGAATTTATCATATAATTCATAATAAGGCAAAATACATAAAACATGCTTAATAGGTTTCTGTTCCGTAGGCTGATATCATCAAAAGCAATGGATCTTAACTTGAAGACGGAAAGGATCTCATTAGGTTTACATTGATTTTTACTTTAAAAACAAAAACCAAAAGCTGCTGTAAAAGGGTTTTCTTTTCTGTATATATTATTTTTCATGAATTGACTATGACACCGTTCTTGTCGAGTGTATGCATGTACATGTATATGCATGTGCGCTTGCATGTGTTTGTGTGGATAAATGCACAAAGGAGGTCTTGCCCTGCAAAAACCAACAAATTCATTCTTACCATGAAATGACTTGTCTATCTTTTCCTTCCCTGTATTTCTAGCATGAAAGCTGTTGACACCTTATCTATGTTTTTCTGAGGTATTGACACTTAGCTTGCCGATCAAATGTACTTCATCATAGTCCCAAGCTGTGAAACTTTTCCTATTCTTATAAAGTGCTTCGCACAGTTTAGGACCAAAAGGCTGGTGTAATTTCTTTGTATGAGTCTGCACTCTTTTAGCAAGATAGCATGCCAGAAACAAATACAAGTATGAAGCCATTGTTATTTTTCCCAAGAAACAATAAGTCCCTTACAGCCTGATTGCATGTAGAATCAAATTGAGCTTTAATATTAGCAATGTGCATGAAAAGCATTTATGGATGACTTGTGACAGTTCTCTAGTTTTCAGCTTTGCATGAATAAATTTATCATTCTTTATAATAAGGATGGGTATCGCTCCTCATTTCCATTTCGCAATATATTGCGATACAGAAAAGCGTATTGCAATACGTATTGCAATATATTGGTACTTTTCATATTTTAGTTTTTCTATGTTCTTTTGACTAAGAACAGCAATTAGAACAGTAATCAATGCTCAAGTAGACGACGGTTTGTAAAGTGAGGTAATTCAGCGACTGGTTTAATGCTTTTAACATGTCTGTGCTTTTTCAACTATGCAGGTTAACAATTTTTTTAAAGCTTTCAGTATAATCAAAGGGTGTGTTTGTTACATTTTTCTGCAATTTTACACGGAAAGTGTTCATTCTAAAACCCTACGATATATTGGATATTTTAAGATGACTGTACCGGTACGTATCGTGGTGTTTCTGTATTGCAATATACCGATATACCGATAATACCGCGCACCCTTACTTTATAACCTGCCTTCCTGACTTTTGAAAATTACTTTGTAAGCGTTGCTCAGGATAAGTGAGATATCTATGACTATCATAAGAGTATCTGGGTACGCAAAGATAGACTGGAAGTAACTGTAATACCAAGACTATATTCACATGAACAATGCACAATGTATGTAGATTGATGAGTAGACTTTTTTCATTATCATATTGATTTTCTTCGGGGATAAAACTTTGCCAAAACTTTTGACTTACGAGACAGTAACCTAGATTAGGATTATAAAAAAAGGCCTTCATTAACAAGGGAATATGTTAAAACGAAACACGTAAATAGTGATATATGATTATTATATGGAACCTTACGTTAGAACATCTATCTATGTTTACATATGATGTCAACTTTTAAGTAGCTTTGAAAAGGTTTTTTGTTTCATCATATGAATTCAGATTAATGATTTTGCAACAGTTTTACCACTTCCCAAAACATATCATCCAATTGATTTGTTACAAGACATGTTTAATGTACAAAGATTGGGATGACACCAGATGTCAGTGTCTATTAATCAAATATAGTCATTTCCATAATGTTGTATAACATTATCCGCTCTGTTACGAAGGATTTGAATTTATGTGCCGATATTCTCGTTTTGTTATTCCTAAAAACCTTTCTCATAGAAATGTGTTAATTCCCCCCTTCTTTTGACGTAATTACGGTTGATTTTATTCATTGATATATTGATTTAAATATCAATTAAATCATATATAACTTTTCCAGGTGAAGAACTATTGTGCGTTTTTTTTTTTACTTTAAAAAAACACGGTTTGCAAATTTACAACTTTGCCTTGAAAGTTGTGTGATTCATTTTCATAAATAATTTCATGAAGATTACCTGCTACTTTGAGATGCTATTTGAAACGATGCGCTATGGTTAGATTGACATATGTATAGGCATTGGCGTTGTTCTGAAATGGTCTTTGTTTCTTGTTCTCAGAAATCCTAATGTCTATAAACCTGTTACCTCTATTCGTTAGTAATATTCATGTGACGTTGTTGTTTTTAAAATGCTATCAGGCATTATTCTCATTCACGTTATGAATGATACTGGATAGGTTTGCTCCCCGTCTGTTACAGACAAAAGTGAAATGTAATCTGATATCTATAGAGTTTATATCTAAACCCTTTATTCGGGCTATTAGGCTATTCGTACTGATCTGGAAATAGTAATTATTTGTTTCAATTTCAAAGGGGACTATTCGGCAACTGTATTATCAATCTTGAAATGACCTTAGTTCAGGAAATATTCATGTCTAACTCTACGTTTTTGTATTTTTGAAGAAAATTCCTAGGAGTAGACTCAGTTTCACTTTATGGCTACTTTATGGCTCATTATCTCAAAACATGTAAGCAATGATATTTGAACTTGACTGATGACTGCTTGTGGCTTAAAATTTGCATTCAGTGGAAATCTCAGTAATTTTTAATCCAACAGAGAATGTTTGGTCGATTTTCACTACCGATAATGAAAATCTTGCACTCTTCGCGAAATAGGGCAGGTTAATCAACAATGCCGTAAATCGTTTTCGTGTCGTAAATGTATAGTTTTTTTATTTCTACAAAGGCCCTTATAAATGAAAACAGCCTAACTTTCTTATGATTAAGCTAAATGAAACTTTTAAGTTTTAATTCTTATCGTATCAAACTCCGAAGCTCACTGGTCTACGCAGTAGCAGTGTTTTGGTGAGTTTGTTAAGTCCACGGCTGTTTGAATAATCTTACTTTGTTATGATGTTTTATTATAATGTAGGGGATGGTGTGTATTTGAACACATGTTTAATCAGCCTTACAAAAGAATAACACCTACATATAAACTCTTGCAATTGTAGTAAACGGGCTAATGTCACGAATGTGACTCACAATCACTTTAGATATACTTTGGTTTGACACATTAACATTTGATCATATGTGTCAGTTTCGCTGTACCATTATTGTAAGAGCGGTTTTCAAATAAGTCTATTTGAGCTCGTTGATCAATCGCGAGAAAAGAATGCTTCACCAACTAATTGGGCAACATGTCAATCAAATGATAGATTTATAACGTTGGAAGAAGTGATAAGAATTAATCAACGTTCATGCATTATTCAAAAAAGAAATACATCAGTGATAGCGACAAATAAACTCAGGTGATAAAAGTACATGATACACTGAAGCAAAAACATTCTTGGAAGATAAGAAGAAATCAGTGTCATGCATTATTCAAATGAGTAGTACATCAGCAGTATCAGTGACAGAGATAAATAAACTCTTCTGATGATATCATATAATATTCTGAACCAGCACACAAACTTCTACAATTTGTATGTCAATCGCCGAATTGTGCTTCAATATTAGGAGCACAACTGCACTATCTGTATGTCTCAGTTGGGAAATTAGTTTATTGGTATATTGAATGAAATGACTGTTATTATTATATTTTATTAGTATCATTAAAATATGAAATACATCAGTTATCATAATAGAAATCGGATCATAAACTATACTACAACTAAATCAAATGACCCCTTGTTTACAGCCTTTTGAAATTCTCACCATACATAGAATTCTTTACAAGATCACCAATATTTTTATTCCGAAACGAGAATACAGAACGAGCTGATTTTGTCTGTAAGCATGGTACGTAAAATAAACTTCTTTTTATATATTTATTTTCAATTTAATGCTAATCAAAAGGTGACGGATATTCAACGAAGGAACAAACACTTGCTGAAGCACTAAGGCATCTCAGTTGTTTTGGTTGAAATTATGAAGACATGCAAATAAATATACAAATGTAAGGCCTCAAAATCAACGATAATTGGTAAAAAGTTCTACAGAAAGAACTTATATTATGTCTACTCAAAAACATTCCCTGTTAAGAATCTAAATAAACGATGTGCATTTTCTAGGTTTCTATGTTTACGAAGGTTGGTTTTGAAATGACAATAAAGTAATAAGATAAATTCTTATGTTTTTCATTATCAGATATTTGTATATTAAACATCCTAATTCAAGCGAAATATTTCGTATTGTGTCAATATACTAACTTTACTTTAGGCTGCTTCATACTCAAATTTTCATAATAGTATAAATACAAATAAAACATTCAAAAGCCTAAAAATACTGTAGCACATTTTCTCAGGGAAATCTTGAAAAGGAATATAATGAAAAGAGGGACAAATGTTACCAATTTTTAAACAATATTTCTTATCAGCACAGTCCAAAAACGTGGTTCAGTGGGTTTGAAGAATTATCATATTGATTGTTTTTTTATAATTTCCAGGAATTTTGAGCAGATTGAAAAAGATGGTGCTATATATTTTTCTTGCTCCCATACTCATATCTTATTTTACTGGAAGTTTTCAAATCTCGTCAACAACGGACAATAATAGCAGACAGCCCTATGGACACCTATTATGTCAGCAACTCTGTATCAATATGGGAGGATGTACAGATGTCACATATAATGAATCAAGCATGAGTTGCAGTCTACTAATATCAGATGATGAAGGACCGGGGACCAGTAAGAAGGGAAACAGGGTGATATCATATTATAATTACTAGTTGGTAATATCAGCAATTATATTAATATCATTATCCTTATCATGACTGTTAGTAGTAGTACCAGCAGTAGTAGTAGTAGTAGTAGTAGTAGTAGCAGTAGCAGTAGTAGTACAGGCAGCAGCAATAGTAGTAGTAGAAGAAGTAGTAGTAGTTGTTGTAGTAGAAGTAGTAGTAGTAGTAGAAGTAGTAGTAGTAATTTTGTGTGAACTAAAGGCCAACTAAAATAGGAGGTAAGATTTCAATATGCTCTCACACAGCCGGGATGGCAAGGTGTTAATTGTACGCCAAAAAATTGTCATATATCCAATACAAGATAAATCAGATCATTTTGTCAACCAACATCTTAATACATGATTGGAATGAAAGATTCAAGAATCTGATCAAGATTAACATAATAAGTTAATTATGGCGATTCATTACTATTCACACAATGACCAAGTCAAAATTTGGTGCACTCAAATGTTGTAAGATGAAGTTGAAAATGTGTGCATGAGGTATTGTTAATTGTTTCATAATCACAATCTTTAATATATTAAATTTCAACATTGATCTTATATTACCATATACATATTTTATTATGTTCTTAATGTAAATTAAGATCCAGTGTATGCAATATAAACACTTTGAAATAAAAACATATTTCTAAAAATAGTAGTAGTAGTAGTAGCAGCAGCAGCAGCAGCAGTAGTAGTAGTAGTAGTAGTAGTAGTAGTAGTAGTAGTAGTAGTAGTAGTAGTAGTAGTAACATTATCATCATGATTATTATTAGTATTGTTATTCTTTTTATCATTATCACTTGAATGTTTCCATTCCATGAAATCAACATGCCAAAAAAGCAACAAGGTCATAATTGTTTGTTGACTTTGTCATTGTTCACAGGATAAAGGGACTAGATGCAGGAACCATTTCAAAATAGTTAAGTCTCACAAGAATACACTCGTGTGTGTTAAAAGTAAGTATAAGAATCAGCTATTAATTGAAAAAGGTTCGGTAAGTTGTTATTGAATTCCATTCTCATCTGACAGTTAACACCCCTGTCATGTGATTTATTGTAAGCTACGTTCCAAAAAGGAAGAATGGTAGGTTGCAATCAAAGCTTGTTATGCAAACAGAGATATTGGTTCTAAAGGCAGATATTGGTTAATTAAAGGTCTTTAGATATACAAATGTTTCTTGTTAATCAGCTTCTGCAGCACATGAACAAGTCCATAATTCGACTTCATCGAAAATAAACAGTTGTCATTTATTTGGAATATCTGTAATTGGAATAGATTTACAAGTCGGCTGGGATTATTTAGCTCAAATCAGCACATATGATTTTCATGACATGTTTCAATTACTCTGTGACTCCTTAAGTTACATCAAATATTAAACAATATGATACATATGATATGAGTTACATCATGTATAATACAATATTAGTTATTTTTTTCGGGTCCCTGTGCAAATAATCTTATCTTTGAGCAATACTGAGAAAGCACTTGAAAAAGCAGATTAGAACATAGTTTACATGGCATTAGTAACATCCATTTGGTAAGAATTATAATTATGACAAAACAATTAATTTGTAAGTATAACATTCATTATAAATAGGTCTTCTTCATACGAAGGCGACATGTACTTTCTGACCTCGTGATTATGTGTACTTGACTTTTAATCGAAATGATTATAGGCAAACGTTTGAAGTATAATCGAATGTCTGTGTTTCAGGTTTTGAAAAGACCTCAGATTACCACACAAACGATGCCATTGACCAAGGGTTAACCCAACCTACTCTGAAAAGGGCTAAACTCCTTGCTGTTCCAAGAAAAGGCAAACCAAACTTAATAACGCAAATAGATCTAGATGATTACAATGTAAACTGGTTCCAACATTTTGATGCTAATTTCGGTTCAATTCTCTATGTTCCATCCTCAGACACATTTATCATTTCAAGACACCGGATGCACGATGTCATCTCTTTCGACCCAGCTCATAAAACAACTACAGTGCTTTTCAAGTCTGAACCTATTCAATTTATGATTATGGATGTTATTAGAGACACAGCGTTCTATTTTATGACAAGGGGGCTGGGAAAGTTTTTCACATACGGAACAATAGAAAACACTGTTCTTGGACTGCCAGATAAGATAACAGCTGCCTCAGTTAATGAGGACAACAAGCGAGTGTACGCAGTCATTAATAGAGGAATCCTATCTCTAAACTATCTTGGAAAGCCTTTGAAATTTTTGAGGAAACAATTTCGTTCAAGTTTCCTGTTTTATGACGCCTTCTCCCACTTGCTGTATTATAGTCATCGTGATAAAGTATTTACTATGAACACATTGAACAGAAAGAAGCGGAAATTTATCAAAATTAAGTCATCAATCAAAAGTGGTTTGGTATTCAATAACAAATTTTACCTTACATACGATGGTCAAGCTGAGTATAATATCCACGCTGTTGACCTCAAAACAAGAAAAATTAATGTCATCCATCTTGAGCATACGAAATATGAATTCTGTACTCTATTGCTCTGTTGAGCAGTAATAGACAATTGGACATGAGATTCATGCTGTTATCATCCAAAAAGGAAATTTTACATGAAATACAAGAACTATAAATTATGTACTGTATTATGCTGTTGATAAGTACATGCACTAATCGAGTGGGCGAGCAAGGGGAAATATTTTGGCATGTTAAAATTTAACAGAATGGATCCATTACACTTACCACAGAAAATCACACCTTTTGTCGTTCTGTATATGGCGTTTTAAAGGTATGATTTTCCTCTCTGTATTTGATCTAAAAGTCAGGTTGAAATGGATACAAATCGAAAGAGTTGAGTAGTAAAGTCTAGTGTATAGGCATCTCTTGACAGGCTTTTTTAACACTGCTACACAATCTGTGCATCAGATCAAGCAATGCTTAAGAAAGATTTTCAATAAATAAACATGATTACTCTTCTGACAGAAGTTTCTTGTTTTACATAGTCTTCATGCATAAAACGTTCTTAATAACTAGAGAAATTCTAGATAGGGTTATAGCAAAGATTGACCAGAGTGCAAACCATGGGTTAACAAAGTTAATACAAATTCTCTTGACAATTCATGACATAAAGACGAGCTATGAGCCCTCCAGAATCTGAGAATTGATCCCTATACTCCCTCAGTTTGACATATAGGTGAGATGTGAGCCCTTCACAATCTGAGAATCGACTCCTATATACCCTCTCAGTTTCATATATATGTGAGCTGTAAGCCCTTCACAATCTGAGAATTGACCTCTATACTCCATCAGTTTGACATAAAGCCGATCTGTGAGCCCTTCACAATCTGGGAATCGACCCCTATACCCCCTCAGTTTGACTTATAGGCGAACGGTGAGCCCTTCACAATCTAGGAATCGGCCCCTAAATTCCCTCAGTTTGACATATGGGCGAGTTGTGAACTAAAATCATATTTTTGTGTTGTTACTTTGGCAAAACAACGTAAAGATTATGCCTATGAATGAAAGGTACCATTTATCCCTTTAAAATACCAGTACAAACCTTTTAATTTTTATTAACGTCCGTTTCACTTAGTATAGTATATGGTTAGAGTATAAAATTCAACTAATGCTTCTATGTAATTTAGTAAAAAAGTTATATAGAAATTTTTTTTTTTTTTCATTTGTACAACAAATTCATATGCACAAATTCTCTAACTGGAAATAACTTATTATCACATGTTATCTCTACTAAACATTTCTTCAACACATAATTGTAAACAAATAAAAAAATTCATCTTGGCACAAACACAAAAAATTCCTGTAGTTTCCTCTAGTTTTTTAATGAAGTTTCATGGCATTTCCTTCGCTGAGGAAATTCCCTGGTTAATGCTGATGAAATGTCATTAAACGCCTAGGGTTTCCTCCAGAGGAAATTGCATTAAACTCTTAGGGTTTAATGCCGTATAATGCATGAGGAAACCTCACCTTTTCTTGTAGTGATAAAGCCATTTTGAATAAACTTAGAGCAAGGTTGGTTTATTCTCTTAAAAATCACAACAACTTCATGCCTCATTCATTGTCATTTATAGAACAAAATGTAGATATATTGGATTGACAGTTTTATACAAAAACTTAATGTGAGAAGGCGTTTGCCACTGTTTGCTACTGTTTGCCATATTTTCATACAACACAGATGTATTTTTGCCACTAAAGAGACTAATACAGTTCAAAACAAGCAATTATTACAATTTGAATGATTATATTAATCTTTCTCGGTGATAAAAAATTATGAAACCTTAATACTTTATGAAATGGCTTAAATCGTGGAAATATCTTGATAAGCCATACTTGAAAATATCTAACTGCATATTTGAATAAATAAATTCTAATATTGACATTTCAAAAATGTTTAACATTTGCCATTTTCAAACCAAAGTTTCCATGTTTCGTCCACGTTGTTTGTACCTTTAAAAGCATAAACAGTAATTGTTTAAATTTTGTCTAACAAATAACATATGTAATTCTAAGAACCCTCGATATTCCTGTCATATATATTTGTCATGTATTTTAAAAATTCTTGAGATTTTGAACATCTTCCTTGTGCTAAAGGCTGTAGCACGATTATCAAATTTCTTATATTAAACTACTGTGACGAAAAGTGTACATGTTACGAAATTTGATAAGCTCTTTAAATGGGGATAAATGAGCGAGCATTGTTCACTTAATCTCTTATTTATAGACATTGTGATTTTATTACTTAATGAATAAGGAATTATCCTTTTTAAATAAAGTTAGAATGCATTCATTCACCATTTAAAATTAAAAGTTACACCATGTAAAAACGTAACATTTCTATGTATATTTAGTAATGGTATTCAAACCTATTTGTGTAGCTGATGTTATAATATTTCAATGGAACAGTAATTGTTTTGTCTTCAACATTTAAAGTGTTATTTTCAAAGACCAACCTTTTAAAGTGTCAAAGAGAAATAAGTGAAAGTAAAACCTAACAAATCTTCAAAACGAAATTTTAAAAAGTTTTGTTATATTTTCCTGTACAACCTAGTAAATAAAAATCTTCAGAACCTTTATGAATTCTGTAAAAGCTGTAGACAACATAATTTTTTCTTTGAAAATTTAGCTCATATTTCAAAGACGTATTGTCAAAATGACACGTTATAGATTTTTGGGTACAGAAGTTTTTTTATAAGTTGCCCTATTGATGTAATAGCTAGCATCTTGATAATGCTTTCATTAAATTTGAGGTAAATCTTTTTCATTCCTATCAAAGGATAACGTAAAGGAACTTCACAATGATGAGAAAATGTCATCACCTACAAATGATGCAGAGGGATTTTATACACAGAAATACTTTTGCTCTCTACATATTTGTAAAATTGAAAAGGTTTCGCACGCAAATCATTTGACAGTTATTTTTCTGGAGCCTTCACAAATATTGTTTAAACCGCAGCGGCCGTGTTGGATTCAGGCCAAGTGACCAGGTAGTCCACAAATATTGGATTCTTGGTAACGTGAATTTATACCTATCTAATGACTAATCATGCCAAGTTTCATACTTTAAGATATGTTTAAATGTTGTCACTCAGCTGCTCCAACAGTTATTGATAAAAAGATTAACTCTAGTGTTAAAGTTGTATGATAGACTGAAACTAAATCCTTGTTTGAGGATAAGAAGACATTAGTGCTCGTGTATTATTCATATGCGTAGCACATCAGTAGTATATATTTCTAATATACTGAAACTAGATCTACATGTATACTACCTTCTACAATTTATATAGCTGCAACAGTCACCGATATTTTTATTAACAAACGCAAACCCCACATGAGCTGCCTGTGTCTGTAAGTAAAGTTAGGGTAGGTAAAATGATCCTTGCATATAGATTTCAGGTTATTTCAACAAAATTAAAGATAAAATGTTCCACACTTAGAAATGTTAAAGTTAAAGTTAAAGAACCAATCAAGAAGTAAAATTTCCAATGATAAACTTGCATCTAAAATTATACTAAAACTATACTCACCCTGTTGATAAACAAATAACCAATAATTTTCTTGTGATTTTTACGTTGACATAGTTATTATTTAAAATGAGGTTTCAGTAAAGAGAAATATTCGTAAGTTTTTTCATCATCGAATATCTAGAATTTTAAACATATTTTTTAGAAGCAATAACTCGTAATTTTTCAATATATTAACTTGCTAAGGTGTAACATGTTTGCTTATGACACTTTAGGCTCACACATTTGAGATGCGGAAAAGATCACACTTGAGGGTATAGTCTACCCAGTAACCAAAGTTTCAAGAATTTTCTCATTTATGGTATATAAGTACTTTTCAATGTGCTGAATTCAAAAATAAAATAAAATTTAGGGGTCACCGGACGATTTAAAGAGTTATGTGCGATTGAAATATTGACCCGAATGGAAAAACCTGAAAAATACATATATTATTTGTCAAGGTAATAAGTTTGTAATTTATTATTGTTTTTCAATTTTTTTTGTCTTTTTATAACAAACTGATGATAAACTTGATTCCAATTCATACAAGTATGAAAATATACAAAAATGATGATTATTAGGAGGATTTGAATTACAATATTATGATTTTTTATATATAATTTTTTCGTATAAAGCTAAATAAAACTTCTTTATGGGTTCAACGATTTTATGAAAATTTCGGAAATGAAAGTTTGGAATATGTCATTCTTACTTATACAAAAATATACAGGGGTCACCGGATGATTTTTTTCGCTATAACGTTTTGAAAATTGATATCGGCGTCATAATTGACCCGATTGTAGCCTATACTGAATGAGTGACGGTTAGGGAAAATCGAACGGTGCGTATCTGCAAAATGATGTGATCAACATACTTATTCTACACAATTGAAATACTTCATAATTATTGATAAAATACTTATAAAGAAAATGCTGGAAACACAAGTTCAAAGGTTTTTTTTGTCATTGCTGCCTATCTGTCGGATCATCAAGCAGCCTCAGCTCCTCTTACGGTCCGGTTAGAAATTTCATTATTATTCAGATTTCGGGCCACGGCCCGTTACATAACGATTTTGTCAAACCTGAAAGAGGCAAGGGGGATCATAACAAAATCCATTTATCTAAATGAAATGTTTTTCAAAGATGTATGATCTTAATGTTTTATGAAGAAAATGGATCACAAATTTAATTTTGGAAAAGGCCGGTATCGAGCTACGAACTCGATCCACTGTCTACGCTCACTTCCGGGTACAGTAAAGTTGCTTCGTTGGTTATCCGTTGAAGTGCAGTAAAATCCCAAACTTTTCAAATAAAAGTCTGTAAATATCAGTTATTGTCGACCTTGTTTTGTTGATAACAATCAAGTAAATTCCTAAGTGTAACGTGTGTCAGTAACAGAATATTTGCAATCCAAACAGACGTCTACTTTGAGTAATTCATTTTAAAAAAGTAATTATAGGCTGTGAACAATTTGTGAATTATTAACTAGATTGTTTTTTTAATTGCTAGCTCATTACTTAATTGTTTGCTGAATTCAAAAGACATAAAATAGCAGTAAACTATCATTTGAAAAATTTGTATTTTCAATAATTTCATCTCTCAAAATAAGAATTTCTTGAGTAAATTTGATGAATTCAACCAAATTCATAAAAACTTTGTTACAAAATGGTGTAAACAAATTACCTCAATGCTGACAGGAAATGTTTTGGCTAGTGATCATTTTTATTACCAAGAATGGCATACAGTGAAATTTGAGCCCTGAATTTGAAATAACCCAAACCCAAAGAATGAATTTAAATTATTTCCAAACAGTCAGCTATTGTCACATTGTGCTGTAAATCAATTCAACTGCATAATGGGAATGTTTATCATCTGTTACACCAACCTGTGTATTTTTAAGATCAAAAGTAATTATAATATTAAGTTTTTGTGGGATTTTTCATGTACAATAAATCAACTGATATCCAACTGTATCTTGGGGCAATTTAGGTGGTTTTCATACTGAGAAAAAATATCAATTGCAGCTTTTCACCTGTATACATTATCACCATCACTCTGACATCAGTGATAACAATACTGATATTCAGGTATTGGCGTATCACAAAAATAAGGAAATGTCTAAATATGGATAGACAAATTATAAAAGTAATTTATTACTTCAGCTAAAACATTAAAAGAAAAAGAACATAACAATCATTTGTCAGTGAAAAAGATTTATAAATATTACCATAGATAATCGTTCAAGTTATCATGAAAAACATGTCCATATATTCAGTGCTCTTTTTCATCTTATGAATCAAATTTGGAATAGGGGAATCCAGTCTATTTGGCACCAAATGTAAGTCAACTAAAAAAATTGTAGGAACAGAAATTTATATCTGCTTCCTTTTATTTTTGTAATCAGCTGCTCTTCTGGTTATTGGTGACCATTCATTCTAATGAAAGAATATTCCACTGACTCTCATCTTCACTGACTTCAAAAGACTGAAATGTAAACAAAACAATACAAAGCACACAATTTCCCACATACTTGTAGAATGGTAGTTACTAGTATACTATTAAGTGTTGTATATTACTGATTTAGGTTTTCCTTTCTATCATTCTATAAAATAAGTCAAATAACCTGTGAGTTGAGGTGAGTGCAAGTTTGGGTTTTCATAATGCCATGAAAAAATATTTCACATGTGTATCTGCATTTACAATTAAAGCCAAGTTAATCCTTACAATCTAATTTTGCAAAATATGACATGACAAATCTACACATTACTTTCACTTTATTTATTTTAGGCTTACAATAATGATATTTTTCAATTAAGTCTTGCAAATTTATAAAATCATTAGCTTAAAATTTACATACATTTTGAATGGAATTGTTTAAGCTTGAATTTATTTTGGTGGTGTTTATTAATTCATATATTCATATAGAGACACTTTTGTAAACTACCAACCTTGTGTCCTTTGCAGTTCAAATCCTTAGATTCTTAGAGTGTTAATTACTCATGATTGTATGACATCTTTTACTCAGTTTGTAGGTGGTTATTTTCAATACCATGAGATAGCCTGAAAATTAAAGTCAGTACAATTTATTCACATATTTGGATCTTGTACCATATGAAATTTCAAAAATCAAATCATTAAAAACATATGTACCTTGAACAGTTAAGTTTAGAGTTAAATACAGGTCAACTTTTAACTCACACATTAAAAAACTGCATCATGGCAGTTTTATAATATAAATCTTAATTGAAACTTGTCTTGATTACAGAATAAGGCATTGTTAAAATTTTACAACTTAAATTGTATTAAAAATAAACAGATTGAAAAATAAAATGATTAAATACAATGGAAAATTCTACCTCATAAGTTACTGAGCCAAACGCTGTGAAAATCGACGAGTCTGCTATGAGGTCAACAGGCGCAAGTTTCCACCGCTCTCTTTTCGAGCCAGGCAGAAATTTCAGTGTTGAAAACTTGACTCAAACAAGGTCGGACTCTGAAGCTTTGTTTGCAACTCTGGGTAATTCATGATATGGTTGTTTTGAATTCGCCACTGTCTCGAAAGATAATATGACTTAGAATGTGAGTTTTTTGTTGCGGATTTCAAGTCCAATCATCGTAATCTGTGTCACAGCGACTTTACTAGGCAAGCGATCGGTGTTTACAAAACAATGACGTAAGTCGTTCGGTTGTCGTAAAACATTTTCTAGTGCGTAAATATATGTGCTTAAGGTATTTTTTTAACAGTATTGGAGCAAAAATCACACGCAAAATAAATTATGGAACACATTGTTAATTTGGAGTTGATTATTAACGATGACGTAAATTTCTCGTCATTTTGGATGACGTCTTAACTTGTGCCTAGACTATACCCTTAAAACTTTTAAACACTGTAGTATGTTATTAGTGAAAATTAGGAATTTCATGAAAAAGGGGAAAAATGTCTCCAATCGTTACAAAATACTTTTAATCAGCACAAGGATTTGTTTTCTACTTAAAAAGCCATTTAGTTGTATAACTAGCTTGGTCGAATGAGATCACTTCGTTCATCCAGTGTTTTTGAAATGATAAATGTTGAAACATGTAGAATAGAACTGAGTGTGGGAACAAGTTTACAATGTAGTCGGTTAGATAAATTTGCCTTATTAAGTTTGGTTTGCCTTTTCTTGGAACAGCAAGTAATTGATTTGTTCCATAGCAAATCCTATCTTCAATGATTAAAATGTGCCTGCAAATGGCTAGCGCTGCTTCC
The DNA here is from genome assembly GCA_921293015.1 of Phorcus lineatus. Taxonomy (NCBI): domain Eukaryota; kingdom Metazoa; phylum Mollusca; class Gastropoda; order Trochida; family Trochidae; genus Phorcus; species Phorcus lineatus. The sequence goes on from OV121093.1 coordinate 16,029,445, forward strand.
GGTTTTCGCTTCAGATTTCGGCTAATACGCCTCACCTTATGCTATGACAACGGAATAATTTGTTTACGTTGTTTAACCCTCTAAATTGAATTTATATTTTAAAATTAAAAACGAATAGACAGGACGTCAAAACAAACCTGGTACATTTGATAATCATCATGTCAATAGTTTCTTTTCAATTTACAGGAATGTCTGACCAGATCGAAAAGATGGTGTTATATGTCTTTCTCGCTGCCATATCAGTGTCATATTTTACTGGAAGTGTTCAAGTCTCATCAACAATGGTCAATGATAGCAGAGAGTCTTATGGTATCTTGTTATGTCAACAACTCTCCTTGAAAATATGTTTACAGGATAAAGGGACCGTATGCACAAACCATTTCAAGTTAGTTCAGTCTCATAAGGAAACAATTTTGTGTGTAAAAAGTAAGTATATGAATCAGTTTGTAATTGAAAAATGCTATGTTAGTTGTTGAGTCACTTTCTCATCTGACAGATAACACCAACCTCCTGTCATTCAAGCTACGTTCCAATGTACAAATTCTATTGTGATAGAATCTTGTTTGTGGTGCAAACAGTGTCATTGGTTCAAAAGGCAGATATTCAGATATCAATGTATAAATCTTATTAGTTATCAAAGCTTCTTCTGTATGGAGAAGCCCATTATTCGACGTCATCGCTTTGGATTATTTACTTAAATCAGTACATTTGATGCTTTGGCATATCAATTACTCTGTATCGCTTTAAGTTACATAAAAGGCACAATTGGTTTTGATTTTGTTTCAAATCCCAGTTTGGATTATTTACATATATCGGTACAGTGCAAATGTTCCCCTCTAAGAGCGATAATCAAAGATCATTGGATTACGTTAACTTTAATGAAATTTGTGAAATTAGTAACACCTAGAAAGAATTATTGTATAGATATAATAAAAAAATAATTTTAAGTATAAGAATTGTTAAATCTGTATATTTTTCATTGTATACAATGCACAAAACTAATACTATCCTTTATCTGGCCACGTGATTATATGTTCCTGGCGTTTAATCAAAATTAGTATGTGTTTAATTCTGAAGTTTATTGCATGACTATGTTTCAGGTGAAGAAAAGACCTCAGATTACCACTCAAAAGATTCTACTGATCAGGGCTTAAGCCAACCTACCCTGAAAAAGGCTAAACTCCTTGCTGTTCCAAGAAAAGGCAAACCAAATTTAATAACGCAAATAGATTTAACCAACTACAATATAGACTGGTTCCCATATTTTGATGCTAATTTCAGTTCGATTCTCTATGTTCCAACATCAGAAACATTTATTCTTTCAAGAAACTTGATGAACGACGTGATCTCATTTGACCCATCACGTAAAACAACTAAAGTGCTTTTCAAGTCGAAACCTATTCATTTCATGATTATGGATGTTAGTAGAGACATAGCGTTCTATTTTATGAGAAGGGGGTTTGGTAAGTTTGTCACATACGGAGCCATAGAAAACGTTGTTTTGGGACAGCAAGAGATGATAACAGCTGCGTCAGTTAATGAGGACAACAAACGATTATACGCAGTCTTTTATAGTGGAATCCTTTCTCTAAACTATCTTGGAAAGCCTTTGAAATTTTTGAGGAAGCAATTTCGTTCAAGTTTCCTGTTTTATGACGCCTTCTCCCACTTGCTGTATTATGGTCATCGTGATAAAGTATTTACCATCAACACAATGAACAGAAAGCAGCAAAAATTTATCAAAATTAAGTCATTAATCAAAAGTGGTTTGGTATTCAATAACAAATTTTACCTGACATATGAAGGTGATTCCGGGTATGCTATCCACGCTGTTGACCTCCAAACAAGAAACTTTAGTGTCATTCATCTTGAGTATACAAATTTTGAATTCTGTACTCTATTGCTTTGTTGAAGGGTATTTGACATTGTTCTAATGGATAAGGTATCCATGCTGCTGTCATCCGAAAAGACAAGTTCACATTCATATTTATTATGCAAGCTTATTGTTCCGGCAATCTGATTGGTTGAAAAGCGGCCACGTGTCATTCGACGGAATAGCATATTGACTTCACTCCGAGTCCGACCAGAAGGTAATATAGACTTGAAATAGACATAATGACGTCAAACCGTTGTTACATATGGTATGTTATTGTTATCGTGACGTCATTTGAACGTCATGTTGAACAATTGATCCAAATTGCTGTTAATGAATGTAGTTTTTTCTTTTCTTTTTGTATTTAATTCGTAACTTATTAAAACAATTATGGACTGGTGAATTCGGTCGATACCTGCTTTAATAGACCCGAGGAAAGCAATATTGACCTCAAACTTCGTCCTCTGTCAATATAGCTTTCTTTGGGTCCTCTGTCAATATTTCTTGCTTTCCTCGGGTCTATAAAAACAGGTATTGACCTCATCACCAGTCTATAATTGTATAATGCACGAAATATCAATGCTGTACTCTATTGCCTTTTTGAAGAGCATTAGAAACTTCTCCTGAAAGATATGCTGTTAACCTCCAAAGCGAGTGCGCATAAGGTCATTTTTTGCGTGTTTTGATTAAACAGAATTGATTCGCTGTTGCTGAATGCGAGTCATCTCATTGGCTGATTAGATAGCTAGCGATACGAGGGTTTTGGCTTGAGTGATATCAGGGTATAAGGAAGGAGCGAGGAGGCCGTTTCAGGGGGATCGGCCATTGAGATACCGCTAAGTTAATCAATAGCAAGGTTACTCAATAACATTTAGAACTGTGTGTTGTTTAATCCGATTTCCTTAGATCACGATGTTATAACCGCCAGTTTATTTGGCATCTACGAAGGTAAATTCGGCTGTTTCCTTTCAATTTATGGACATTCGCGATTGGTCTTTTCAACTTTGGCAACTAGCAATGTCAGAGCCTCCTGTGACGGGATTTTGATTTTGATTGGCTGATGAAGGAGTTGCAGACGGGGATCGAAATGCGGTTTCATTGACATGTAATCTTTTTTCATGCTGTTGAGCATTGAATTTGTTTGGGTATATCGTGTACATATAATTGTTTATTTGGAGCAATAACATATAAAAGAAATAAGTATGTGTATATTTTTTTTTATAATAATCCACTTCAAATTGATTAAGTTTATGGAGGTATAAACTTAAAAACCACTGTTCTATACAATCTCTACATCTGATCATGACTTGCTCAAGAAAAGTATCTGGATTTCAATTTCTTTCCTTTAGGGATGATTTTATTATCTCTGCATCTCATGAGGAAACTAAGATGGTTGCTCGAATGCAAGTATGTCAGTTGTAAGCTACTAAGTTTGTTGATGGTTCAATAGCCAAATCTCTATGTAGACGTATGACTTCTTTGATAGGCAGTCTAAAGGTTTGTGACAGGCAGACAAAAGTTTAATCAACTCCTCTCCTGTATGAACAACCCAACTCCTCTCCTGTATAAACAACTCCTCTCCTGTATCAACAACTCATGTCATGTATAATCAAGTCCTCTCCTGTATAAACAACTCAACTCCTCTCCTGTATAAACAACTCCTCTCCTGTATCAACAACTCCTCTCCTGTATCAACAACTCATCTCATGTATAATCAACTCCTCTCCTGTATAAACAACTCAACTCCTCTCCTGTATAAATAACTCCTCTCCTGTATCAACAACTCATCTCATGTATAATCCACTCATCTCCTGTATAAACAACTCCTCTCCTGTATCAACAACTCATCTCATGTATAATCAACTCATCTCCTGTATTAACAACTCCCCTCCTATATAAACAACTCCTCTCCTGTATAATCAACTCATCTCCTGTATTAACAACTCCCCTCCTATATAAACAACTCCTCTCCTGTATAATCAACTCATCTCCTGTATTAACAACTCCCCTCCTATATAAACAACTCCTCTCCTGTATAACCAACTCCTCTCATTAGAATATATGTCGAACTTCTAGAATGCCTGTCAAAGACATCACATAGTTATTCACGGGTAGTTAACTCTAAGTATCTGTTGACTCGGGTATCAGTTACAATATCCTTTCATCGTCTCGGTTAGTCTGCAAATAAACTATTTCATTCACTCACTACTTCTCTCTTTCTTTTGTTTGCTTGATTATTATTATTGTTTTATCATTCTATCGGTAAAAAGGTCTCAACTAAGTTTACATTTCCTTACACCGGGACACAAGCTTTGTCCAATCACAGACGCATTCCTAAGAAATCTTATTCAATGTAGAAAATATAACTTTATAACTCTTTAGATCCAACATTTTGCAATCACTTTTTGTAATGTTGCAAAGCTTTGACAATATTGTCATGATAGGTGTCTTTTAACTGTCTTTTTCTCTACCTCTTAATGTCTCTATTTGTCTGCCTGTGTCTCTGTCGTCTGTCTGATTTCTCTGGAGTTTAACTAATTGCATTATGACTCAACAAAAGAAAGATAAAACAATTTTCCCCCATCCTAGAAACATAGAGGGGGACGTGAACAAGAGTGTAAAAAAAAGTCCCAAAATCTTTCACGAATAATTGAGGACACTGGTGTAAACATATTTATTCAGAGAAAAACTGATGGGATTGGCAAACAAGCAAAATCTTTGCTTATATGAACTCCTCTCCCTGCAATATACAAATATAAACTTTCATGAAATGATGACGCTCACAAAACATTGAAGAACAGATCGGATATGCATGTACATTTGCAGGCTTACATACTACGATTTAAGGGGTAGGGAGGAATTCCACATATTGACCATATCTGGTAGAAACGATTTAGAGTAATTACATTTTATGCTTTGAAGGTCGGAATAGTTTCTTAAATTGTACCGACTTGCGTCGGACACAGTGTCAGGTATTAGGTTTGATAAATATTCAGGTACTAGTTTATTAATCATCTTATAAAAGACATACATTTTTTTGCGATATCTACGCTTCTCTAAACATGTAATGTTTGTTTCTGAGTATAACTTTTCATGACTTGTGCCGCGAGGACATTAGTATTGCCAATGTTTGACATTGCAGCTAACTTGCAGCACAAGTATCGCCAATGCTTGACATTGCAGCTAACTTGCGGCACAAGTATCGCCAATGCTTGACATTGCAGCTAACTATGGCACCATAGTGCAGGGCGTGGGAAACTAGGGGAACACACATCACAAACCATACGCAAATATCCCGTAAAGGGGCGGACCCGCGCACTTGAGGGACAATTTGGAATACGAATATGCACCAGGGTTAAACATTTACACAAACAATGAACAAAGGTCCGTGTGCAATGGCACCACCCCGTAGTGCCATGCATTAATTTGTGCAAGTGTCAGTGGGCATGACAGTGAAAAAGAAAGAGGGAGATCTTAAACCAAAAATTTAAAATTGACAATGTAGACATTTAAAATGTTCACTGGATAATTTGAAGTTCTGTTTTTTTTACCCAAGAGTATAAGTAGATAGTCAGGTTATTGGAGAATAAAAAATCAATATAGAATATTGAGTGAGTGAGGTAATAATTTCATTAAAATTGCCTTAAACATCATTTTCATTAAATTATAATCAATATTTAATATGTGGATGACCATCATACCAAAGGAAACAGACATAAAATGGTCAAATGTGAAAGAGACAGTAAGTATTAGATCGACTAAGCATACACTGGGATGATATCTCCAGTGAAGCTTTCTTGTCGTTCAACATCCATCAATATCATTAAAACAATAATTCAAGAGAAATATCCCTTGTATCAAACATCAATTATGAATATCAATTTAGTAATACAATGCTGTTCTTATTTTTTAAAATAATCATCGATTATCATTGATAAGCCTAATACGTCGACACTGTATACAATGAGGTATCCTATATCAGGGGATCAGTTTAAATTCGGTTTCAAATCTCTTATTTGGAAACATAGTTTACTTTAATGATTTCACAAAAATTTTCCTCTATATTATTGATAAGTATATTCATCATTTTGAACCATAGTCATGATAAATATATAGCTTTAATCATCCATAAATGTGTTTTAATGCATACAACTCCGTGCTTTCCGACGTAGTTCATTTATAGGGACCGCAAAGCTGTAGAGGATAGTTTTACGTACAAAACAAAAATGGCTTCAACTTTGCAAGTTTGTGTAGCATGCTTACTGGTTAAAATTGTAGAGATTCATTCACAGACATTATACCAGCCTTATGGTCCAAAACTGTGTGAAGATGTTTATCAGAAACAAACTGATTTCCCAGCTTGGGACTTCGATGAAATACATTTGGTCTGCAGGCTAAGTGTCAATAGTTCGGAGGGACCTGGGAATAACAATATCAGTATCGATTTTGGAACTACACAGACTGATGGTAGATATGAACTTCTTTTATTTGGACACCCATGATTTATTGAGAAGAAGAAAGGGTTATTTCAGAAAAGGAGCCTTGGGCTCATTTTTTTATTCTACTCAATTACCGCAAATTAAATCATTTACATAAAATTGTTACCGATCAAGATATACATCAGGTTAAATCTTTTTTTCTTGCATGCTTTGCACAAATAGTTTCCAAGGTTGTTAAGGAAGAAATGATTCTTTGATATGATATTAACTGTAATAACTTCTCCTGTGGTGGGAAATTATCACAATATTTAATATGATGATATTAATATTTCTCTTTACTCATTTTAAAATGGACATTCAAGACAAAAATGAAATTCATTTTTGACAATTTGAAAGATGCAGAGAGGACACAGGCGATCATCTCACTCACAACCAAGTCGTTTTCATATGCCTACAGCTTCGGAATTAACTTACAACAATACGAAATTCTTTACATTCTTTGGAAAATACGAATTATCTTATTGCGATCTATATCTCAGAAAGAACATATTTATATTTAATGCACCTGTGTTTAACTTCTTTTCTTTGGCTACACAGGGTTTTACATGCTAACAGGGACAAATCTCTTCCTTGTTGATATTCCCATGGATGAAAGGAAATCGCCAATCCCATTTCACAAAACAAATCTGAGGAACTTCATTTATAATTACGACAACCAGACCTTATACAAGTTAAATAGGAACAATGGTCATTTACTTAAAGGAGTTAAAAAGAATAGAAGAATGATTTTTCACAGATACAGAAAATTCAAAGGTTTTTATCCTTATTGAACTCTAAATTGAAGTATATTCAGCAAACAATTGTACAATGATTATAATATGTCTGAGACCATTCCTTCGTCCGCCTTCTGTTTTTGGTAATTAGTATGATTATTAGCTATATCCTGTAAAGTTATTGATAATATCGGTCCCTATTTCCATATTTCTATATATTGCGATATATAAAGCGTATTGCAATGCATATTGCAATAAATTGGCACTTTTCAGATTTGAGTTTTCCCATGTTCTCTTCACGAAATAACAAAAAATAGAACAGTAATCAATGCTCAACTGGACGTGCTTTTGTAACGAGAATAATTAAGCAACTGCTTTCGTACCTTTAACATGTCTTTGCTATTTTCACTTTGGAAGATCAGTTAAATCATAATGTCTTTTTGTTACGTTTGTCTGCAATTTTAAACGGAAATTGTTATTTCTAAAACCTCCGATATATTGGATATATTCAGAAGACTGTACCAGTACGTATAGGGGTTTTTCTGTATTGCAATATATCAACTTTTGATATTCAAATGATAATGTTGATAATGATATGACTTTATATCCATTTTCTAGTACATGCTCAGCGCGTTACATACATCATTTAACTGAAGGCTAAGTATGACCATGTAGGTCCGTAGATAGTGTTTCCAGGTACCCATCGTAACAACTGGTTCAACTGAGTCCAATGCAAATTAAGTGTCTTGTCCAAGGAAACACACCAGTTTAAGAAGAATTCCTTGCCGACATTTGGTTGTAAATTCCAATTTCCGATTCCAGTTGAAATTTAATTCAAATCACAAAATTTTTCCGGTGTGTGCTAAATTCGATGACTACAGCCGACTTTGACGACAGGTAAGCGATACAACCAGCTCCTTGTCTTTATTATGATTGGTTAGAATGTTGTCTTGGAATGATCACCACCTTAACTGAGGTATTGTAGTTAGGCACTTTAGTGACCTTGAGTGCTATGCTCCTTGTAGGGCTACCATAACTGGACTTCTCTACGGATCGGAGCCAGATTAATTATAACCTGTTGTCTACTTTGCCTTTCTTTCCATCAGCTTCCTCAGTCGGTTGTCGTCCTGACATGTCCACTCTCCGTTCAGATGGTTTTCACCCATGTATTAAGTGACTGAATGAAGTAGTTTCGGTAAATTTTATTGATCAGCTGTGCGTCTTGTTGATTGTTAGAAATGTGTCTATGATGTCTAGGGGGAAATGCTGATTTTGGCTCTGATGGTCTTCTCCCGGGGTAAATTATGATCACTCTTGAAATTGATGTTACGTTGCTTCAAAAAGGCGAGGTGAGGTGAAATGGGGTTTACTGCCGCTTTCATGAGTATTTCACTAATATTGCGGCAGCTAGTATTAGTGCAGGGAGAAAGCCCGCAACACCATTGTGGCTATGCACTTCCTGTGATGCTTTGATCACGATAAAGATGCTAACCTAGAGCTAGGTGTGTATTATGTTTTATGTGATAGATGTTCTGATATAATCAGAATTCAATGCTTGATGTTATAATATATGAGTGGTGTATAATAGATGTCATAACATCATAAGTTCTTTCACTTGGAATAATAATATGCGTGTAACATGTTTTTGTCAATCGTTTAAGGTATAGGCGATTTGGTGGCTCTTTATGTGGATGGACAGCACGACCTAGTTGTCCTGGTATGGCAGGGATCAGATAAAACCACAATTCAAAATGACAACATCACTACAAACAGACCTCGAAAGATAGCACTCCAACATTGTAACTCACTGGATCTTGTTCTTGACAAACGAAACAATTAAATTTTGCTTCCTTTTGATTATCTTAATAGAACAAATACAAACATTTCTATAACGGAGTTGTGTTTACTGAACATACGTGTCTTTCTACAATTGACATCTTCTGATTGTTCAAGTTAACTGTTCCTATTATTGTGGTTTCAGATCATCTGCAATCAATTTTTTTGTTCTCTTTTGAAGGACTTTGATGACTGACAATTCACTAAGGTTTTGCCAATGCTTTAAATCACTTCTCTAAAGACCCAACATCTTGGCATACTATACTCTTTATCTAAATATCGTCTGAACAATTTTTGATACTTAATACCTTCCAAATGCTCTTAATTAATTTTTTTATACCTCATTTTAAGACAGATATTGATAACTCCACAATGCTGTAAATCATTTTTTTTAATCATAAGGGGTAGGGAAATGGATTCGCATAACTCGACAAAACATGCTACATTCGTTTTGAAGCTGTTTCCTTTTATTTAAAAAACATTGTCGTGAAATAAGAGATTTATATTTACATTTTCCTGAGAACACTTTATTTAACTACAACGTGCTACTTCCCCTTTAATGCATGAGCAATATCACATATACTTAATTTATCAGCCATCGAAAATGATTTTGTTTAATTCTTGTTATGTATGACAACCCGATCCAAAAAGTGCGCACTTACTAAATGTATCTAATATTCAATCATTATTTTATGTCTCTATGTCATTTTTAGGTCAGCATATAATCTGTGTAAATACGATGGGGCGGAATATAGTGAAATACAAGATCAACAGAACTTCAAAGGAGACTCAAGTTACAACAATTCAGATGTTCTCGAAAAACGGAGCCACGAATAACTTACATCATAAAAGTTAAAGAACTGCTTTTGATTGTAAATAATGCACATTCGTAACTATTATATATTTAAGAATTCTATGCATTTTGCTAGGAAAAAATAATTTAATTTCAAGGTGTAAAAAGGTAGGGAGGAAAAATCAAATTTGTGCAATTGATTTTAAATAATCTTTCTCATATCTATAAGTATTTCATGAAGTTCAATATCAATAAATACCATCATTGGTGTCTGGATGTACACCTCAATGAAGTTGAAAAGGGAAAAACAAGAAGGAAATTCAAATATTTACAAATAAATTAACAACCCAACCTCTATGTGTAACCATTAAATAAAGCTTCTTTTCAAATATTAACAGAATTGATGTCTTCTTGCTTACATATAGATGTAAAAAAAAGAGGATTGTAATTCTGTGCTTATTTCCTACATACATTTCCTGATGCTGTTTAATAATTCATATACTATCATATATTTTCATAGATACACAAAAACCTTTTTCTTTTGTCTTCCAGGGGCCTTCTTGTGGTCAAAGACAATAAATGTCACACAGTTTGGCAAGACCTGGTGCTGTATAAGATCCATGCTTTGGATTGATCGATGATAATATTCAAATTGCTAAAGGTTAAAGTGGACATTCATTTCTCCTGGAGAAAGGAGAGAGTTTGTGATAGTATGTTATAAGGTACATGTATTTACAAACAAGAGGTTTTTGTTGTAAGTGTTTCATCGTTTCATACCTATACAATCCCCATTATGTACTCAATTGAATCCAATTTGTCTCTGCTTGGTGAATGACATGAAATTGTATTATCTTAAGATACATAGCACGAGAACAAATAAGCTACATTGTTGTCTGGATTTACCTAATAGACATGATGCACAAAAGTCTATTTCCCCCCTTCACTCATTGATGTCATGTATAGTATTAACCATATGGCCACATACACCGAGGCAAATGTACAATAGGCTGGTATTCATGGTTAAAGTCAGGTAAATCTTTTGAAAAATTTGAATTAACACAAATCGTCGTCCATTAACAACAACTTCATACAGATATACTCCTCACGTCATACCCACAAGGTTTTGTCAGATTCAATTAACTTCTTATATAAACAATCTCAGCAAAGCCTTATTGTCCATTCTCATATTTCACCAATTTGTAATAGACACCCTCATCGTATCCCTCAAAGTAATCTCCAATATAAAAAAACTACAAGCCTATGTTTATATTATCATTTATATATAAAAAAAACCCACTCATGTTGGTATTGCAAATCTCTGTTGTATAATATTCCAATTATTTGATTCCTCCAATTTAGGTTTCCTCAATGTTGCTTACTTGTTTTTTCTTGCTAAGATAAATATCTGTATCCCATTTTGTTTTCCCATCTCCCATCGTTATTTTCACAATAAAGAAGTTGTTGTCCACAAATTATTATCATTATTTGTATGTCATTAGCAAAACTTACAAGGACTGTAACACCTAGCCAAATAAAACTACGGGTGTTGATAAATCGCATTCTAAGATGTGCTTTTAGGAATATCAGCTTCTTTGGATTAATTGTTTGTGCAGTTTGAAGGGAAACATATCTTAGAATTTCGTTTAAGGAGCAAATACCGAAACGTGTAAGAGACCTAGCTCAATAGAACGTTCTCAATGGATGAAGCAGCGTTTGTAGGTGCCACATGCTACATCAACGTTTTTGAATCCGCTGACCCAGCACCTTCCATATACCCGGATCTCCTATCGGCCAAAAGCCTCGTATCGCTAGCTATCTAACCAGCCAAGGAGACAACTCGCATCCATCTACAGCGGCACAACCCGGATGGAAGTTTCCGTTGACTTAAAGATAATATCTTCAAAGCTCCTTGGATAAGGACATTTATTGGCTGAAAAAATAACAGGTGAGCATAGCCACGAATATCTAGCCGCGCCAGCGATTTGGCCGGAAAGAGATCAGAATATATGAAAGGAACTCGACCAGCGGATTCAAACCCGCGGAATTGAAAACCGCTGATGTAGCAGGATGCGTTTGAGGAGGTTTGGCGGTTCTAATGAAAGGCTATGAAAATAATCTTAAGAATTTCGGGGCAGCGAGTGTATGTGCGATTTAACATCTGAGGTGAGGTGATCTGGGGTTTAACGCCGCTTTCAAGGGAGAAAGCCCACAACGCCATTGTGGCTATGCATTGTGGTGAAACCTGCGGGTATCAGTGGGAACTAAGAAACCAATAGTACTGCGCTGAAACTCCGATATAGCAATGTATTGAGCTGAAACCTGTGAGCGTTGACTGGAAGTCGCGAACCAAGAGTGGTACTGCGCTGAAACTCCTTACTGCATGACGAACAGATCTGTCCGAACGACAAAACTGGGGAGTCAGGTTAATGGGATTTGATATATACAAAAAAAACTAAGAAGGGCTAACCACTGCAATATTTGACATTTGGTCTGCTTGAAATAGTTTTACCATCACAAATAACAAAGGAAAACAAAATGCGACAGCGTTGCTGTTAAGAATTTATAAGCACAGACATATTCCCTCGAGATATCATCTAGTTGAAAATCATTAATACAATTAAAAACGCTGTCAAAGTTCGATATTGATAAACTAATATTTTTGTCACATTACTTCGGAATATTTGTTATCGATGCTTATTTGTATTATATATAATGAATCGAATAAAAATAGCAAAAAGGTTGTGTAGATCATTGTAAAGAGTGAGTGTGTTTGGATACATGTACATGCATGAAGCATTGTTAACTGTCAAAGTTAGTATTCTCCTCTCATGTTACTGTAGAAACTCTCTTCAGCGGCATCCCTCCAATCCGGGGCATCCCTCTAATCCGGCATGCTGTCGCTATTACATTAAGAGATAGACCTAATCGGACCAATTCAAATAGTATCTAGGACGGTAGGTCAGGTCAGTCTACCCTTTATTGACCCACTTTGATTCACGTGATAACACATTTCTCAGGAATACAGAATATGGTTCACATTTCAAAGGCAATTGTCATGTGTATAGATAAAAGTCATATCCAATACATGTTATTTAAGCCATACTATCCTGAAAATTAAAAATGTTTTAGAGGTTTTCACTGGCTCTTTATGAAAAGCCCGAAGGATATGTTTTACGTAACACTCTGTTTGTCATACACAGTGTCACTCTAAACACGATGTTTTCTAATAATATCTGAATACTGGTGTATGAAGCTGTCTTTTGAAAACATGTCAAGCATAAATTTTATGTCATGGGAAATACTAAATGAATGTGTGCGGACTGACAAAGTAAATGGACTCTATCTTACTGCCTAAAAACTAGTTGTACAGGACAAATTCATCTTTTTAATGTATGTTTTCATGGGGCTTATAATTCTTCTTTGATATTAGCATACGTATTAATAATCCCTCTTTTTAAAAATATTCACAATATTCAGATAGGAATAAGTGATATAAGTAGAGGATCAGAAGCTCGTATTCATCTAAGGGCACAGTCAAAAAATGAACCCAATCATCCATTGTCCTTATGGTGATTTTTGGGATTTGGTTGTGTGACACTTTTTTTGTTTATGAGTTAATAAATAAATAGCAATTGCTTTGCGTCAATCCGATTCGCTGAACACGGTAATAGAAGTTCAGTTCATACCTCCATAAACTTAATTTCATGACGTCACATCATTTTAAGTCACGCCCATCGACGGAACTATTTGTAAACAAGTTACATTTTTCTAAAAAAAATAGCAATACTTTGTGCAATGCCACTTCTTGAAAGTAGGTAAATAAAAAATTAACATAATTCAGTATGAAATAATTATTGTTGTCAAAGGATCTAAAGGTAGTCCTATTCATAATAAACAAGAGAGCTCTATCAGAAATTACAACCGCTCGTGTTCCACCCCACAGAAGGCAAATGTCATTGTTCAATGCACTCGCAGCCGTTTCAGGGAGGTTGGTAAAGTAATGTCGAAGTAATGAAGTAATGAACAGAGTTAAGCTTGGCTCCCCAATAAGTTTAAGAACTGTGTGCTGTTTAATCAGATTCCGTTAGCTCGAGATCATAACACCACCAGTATATGGCATCTACAAGGGTAAATTCGGCTGGTTTCCTCTCCGAGTTCTACGTTCGCGATTTGTGTTTACAACTGTCAGAACTAGCAATCTCAAGGCCCCGTGTGACGGACGTCCGTTAAGTTCATGGCCACGTGCGTTGTAGATTTTCATTGGCTGATGAACGTTTTGTAGGCGGGGCTAGGGATCCGATGACGTTTTGATTGACATTTTATCTCTTTCATGCTATTGAGCGTTGAATTCATTCGCGTATATAGTGCAGCTCTATTTGGTGCAAATGTGTACATTTAGAGCAATCAAATGTTTAAAAAACAACTAGTATGTATATATTTATTCATAAGAATTGACTTCAACATTTATTAAGTTCATGGAGGTATAAACTCAAAAACTGATGTGCAAACTCAGCGTAAATCCGCTACGGGGATTCACACAGTTTGCACATCGGTTTTTAAGTTTATACCTCCATGAACTTAATAAATGTTGAAGTCAATTCTTAATTATCAAAATGATCATGTTTTCAACATCTATGATATAAGATTGACGTTTTAAAAAATGTTTACGTTTCACAAAATGGATGATAACTGGCCTTCTTGGTGGAAAGCCAACTATACGATTCCTAAACGTTTTGTTGGAATTTTTTGTCAAAACGTGGATGTGTTTGAGGTGTAAATGGGTGTAACAAGATTATACAAGTCGTTGGCCAAAATGTAGCGATCCTTGGCTTGGCTTGGCTCGGCTCGTAAGTCTGATATGTGTCAGGCTCAGGTTGAATTGGTCTGCAGAAGAGAGGAAACTTGTGAAAGATCAAATATCCATTTGCCGACTCAACGGTTTCAATTTGACCAATGGCGACGTTTAATTTTCGCCTCTCAGTAGTGGCATAATGATAGCCTCCCCCCTGTGCAAAAACAAAAAAACAAAATGTGAAACTGCTTAAACCTTTTATGCTTAATAAATTAGCTTTTACATCTACTCTTACTTGAAGTTTATTACATGTTTTAAATGACGCGTTTGTGAAAAAATTTGAAAATACTTCTTAATAAATCAAAAGAGTTTATCCCGCCTTTGCACTGTTGCTGATGTTAAGAAAACATATTATAGTTGCATAATTTTTTTTGCTTTTGAAATAGGCCAACATTCTCAAATCAACTTCGCGTGTCTCATCTAAAGAGTGTACTGTAAGATCAGTTAAAGGGTCTAAACTTCAGTCAATAAGAGTCAAACAATTTTCGGAACAAAAAGCACAGAGTACTTTCAAATAGAAGTATAATTATATAAAATTTGACTGATTACTCGTTTTATGGTAGGACCTTTCAAAAAGATTCTTTCATATTGTCGATGATAAAAATTGAACTTAAGATATAATGGAAGTTAAATTTTTATATACAAAGATAGCAAGCGTTGCTAAGGTCTCCATTGTCGTTCATGTTTTCAAATGATGCCAGTCTGCTCCATCTACTTTCAAGTTCAGAAATAGAGAGTGTGTCAAATGTGTACAGTAAACGTTATATGTAATATAAAAAAACGAGTTTTAATTATGAAGAAGGAAGTTTATTCTCAGTTAGTTGGCCATTGAACCATGAGCGCACACAATCTTGATTATAGTTGGAAATATACATACTTTAACTTTCAGTTTATAGGAGTTTGACATATAAGAGCGAAATTGATACCTTTTGCGTAATTCATTTAATGTACAAATCATATTACGTTAATAACTTGATCATTTTACAATTATTTGTTTATATATTCCATACAAGTTAATAATTATCTGTTTAGATACCTATTACATTACAAAAGGGAGTGGACTTCATTTTCAACATAACCACTATTACACATCTGACAATAACATCAGAGCTAACATCTTCTAATGTTATGTCTTAATTGTAAAACGTTGAATCTTAGTAAACATACATATCTCTAAGTCTCTCACATGAATTCTCAAAATGATTAATGAATAAGATGATAAATTACTTTTGCAAGATTTGAAGGATTCATAATATCGCTACTTATATTATGTTTTAAGCAAACAATACCTTTGCTTACTATGCTTGTAACTATTAAAGCTTTGCATTTCTTTGCAACTTGCGTCCAAATACAACACTCAAGACAACCTTTTGGAAGCATTAAACAAGATGATTATAATATGTTGCTGTTGACCATCAAACAATAATTTTCATTATTACGAAGGTAGCCACCATTTCTGAATACTAAGACGTCAATTTTATCCATAGTTTAACTTGCAGCCCCCTTGACTTAAAAATTACATGATATATCGATTTTTCTCTGCAAGCCAACCAGACAATCATAACTAAACATAACCCCCAGCGTTCGCCAATAATTACAACTCTAGAAATAAACCTCTGACATTAGAAGCTTATTATATTGATTGAAATTCTGAGATAAATATTGAAAATAACTACAGACAAGACAAATATCCTTGCCTAACGCCACTTAAGCAATCAAACCTCTAGTGATAATATAAAAATGTTTAGCCTCATGAGTTAAGACGAACATGGTATTTGTCAAAAAAAGACACATTTTCAATAAATCGACATCAAATATTTATGAATTCCCTTATCCGTCTCGTTCGCGGTATGACGAGATTAAGTTAATGATTGAACCACATTGGTTTGAGTAAAAATTTTCAATGTTCACTGTGTTCACATCGAGTGGTTTTGTGAAATATTGCTATGTCTCACGCAAATCATGCGAAAGGAATTTGAACTGTTTATTTAAAATAAGAAATAGAGATTCTAAACTTGTTTTGATTAGGTTTTTTTATCACAACCATCAGGTATCTCATATTTGCAAATATTTAATATAAATTGATAAATGATTCTTAAAAAATATTCTGAAATTCTCTTTAATGTCCTAATGATTGCTAATAAAGTAGTAACATGGTCTAAAATGTGTATTAAATGTTTTTAAATGAATTGTACTAGAATTTAATCATCTACACAATTCAGTGTTTTACTACTTGCGTATACCCTTCTTAAGTATTTTCCAGAGAGAACTCATGTTATAAAAACAATGCTTGCTATCAATTCTACGCACTCTTTTGGTCTATATATAAGTAAGATTTGTAATGTTGCTTAAATTTTTAAAATACTTCTTTTCATGATCAAGGACGGTGCTATTGTAAGAAAACAATACGTCCATCTGATTTTAACAACAGGAGTACAATATATCAGTGACAACTTGTATACCAATACATTTCTAAAAGTGAAATAATTTATATATGAACGGAAGATGTTATGAATTTAATGGATTCTTCTACACAATACACTGAATATACAGATGTTAATTTTCTTAACCATTTTAGCCTTATTATACAATATGTTTTACCCATGCAAACCCAAATAGTTATTCAGATTGAACGGAGAAAGCTCTGTGGCTCCTGGATTATTTTTTGTTCATGTACTGAGCAGCAAGACATGCTGCTACTCCAATCAAAGCGACAACCGAACCACATGCAACAGTTCCTGCAGCTACTGCAGCTGCTGCTGCAATGCCTGCCCCCTCAGCCAGAGCTCCGGCACCCGCCATGAAACCATAAGTAGTAATAAAGAAAGCAATTGCCGTCTTTGCTCTCTCTCGAGCTTCATGACGATGATTTTCTTGAGTTTGTTCTTTCAAATCAGCAACTCTTTTAGCTATGAGCTTATCTCGTTCCTCTGCAGTGACCCCTTGGTTGTCAAGCTCGGCCTTGTATTCTGCTATTGCTACTGTTATTGTCTGATTATCAATGTCATGGTTCTCCTCCTCTATCTCCTTCAGCTTCTTTGCTTCTACTGTTCTGATATGTTCCTCTGCTTCTTCAAACATTTGACAAGTGTAGTAGCTACCCCCGTTTTCCCTCTGCATGTCCTCAATTTTGGTCAGCAAGTTTTCAACAAATGTGTTGTTTTTTTCAAAACTTGCCTTGTTGTTAACAGCAATGTAGCGGTTATTTATTTCATCGAGACATGTTTTAAGAGAGTCGTCAGCTTTTTTAATGTAAGTTTGTAAGTCACATTTCTCACTGAGGTCATCTGCACCTGTGAACACTGCAATGACATATTTTCTGGACAAAGGACCGAAGTTTTTGATGAAATCTTTTACAGTTTGGACATCTTCTTCAGTATATCGACCTATCCTCATGACAAAGAGAATAGCGTGAATGCCTGGAGAAAGATGTACTACCCAATGCGAAATTCGTTTCATTAAATCTTCTTTGGTTACCTGCTTGTCGAGATAACCTGGTGCATCAACGATCTGAAGATATTTACCATACCGTATGGTTGAGGCGTGGTCGCAACTTTGAGTTACAGATGAGGATGAAGGTAGACTTTCAAATTTCTCTTCTCCTAGTATTGTATTTCCTGTTGCGCTTTTACCAGCTCCTGTTTTCCCGACAAGAATTATTCGGACTTCATCTTTCAAAGGATCTTAGGAGTAAACAAAATAAAATTCGAGTATAAGACACTCTATTCAAAATGTTGTTAAGAATAAAATCTGAATTCCACATAATACAATACCATCTATTAAAGCTACATAATTGTCAAACCCATTTAGCTTAAAATGCCCGATGGGTTATCATCATGGCATAATGTGCCCGTGTAAGATACTGCAATGTAATTTTTATACGGCGATATTAAACTAGTGTAATACCTCTGTACGTATGACGTCAGTTTATTGTGTGTTGTGACGTCACAATGTTAGCACCGCCGTCACAATGGCGGCCAAGTCGCGGAATTGCTTCGTTCAGTACACTTTCGGCAGTCATGCTTGATTACTGAGGTCAAGTAATAAACAGAATACTAAACTTCTTTAAATTAATACTATTTTTATTAAAATCGTTAATGATTTGGTATCAAACTCGCTTTCGCTCGTTTTATACTGTATCATTAACTCGTTGAATAAAATCAGTATTAAATGGAAGGTCGTTTAGTATCCTCTATTTACAAGACAATAGTGTTATATCCGGGCATTTTCTCTGACCCGAGTAACACTTGAAAATGAACCTCATTGCTATAAACTCGTTTTTTCTTGTAAAGACAAAGACTTTGTTCATTGTATTTCATAAAACTAACTGAAATGCAACAACTTGAGTCTGCCATGTCATACACTAACTCATGTTTTCTATAAATGTAGATACGTAGTTTGCGTGTGTTAATATACGTAGTATCATAAGATAATGTTAATGATTATTATTTCCGTACCTGTTTTCAGAGTACTAAGAGCCATTTCTGTTGAAAATATCACGTCGTCTGGAAAAAAAAACATTAGATGAAAAATCTCTAAAATCAGTGACATAGAATAATTATATGTTCAACGAATTCATATTACATTTTTAATTAACATTAAACAAACTTGGCGAGGAATTACCTCCTTCTGTCGTCCGTCCGATCCTAAGGGTGTTCGTAAAGAGTTTTCTTTTCCGAACCAGAAGTCTGAAAATATAGAGCCCAACATAATATACATAGTAAGTGAGTATGGTTGAACATGTTTTGAAGAGTTTTCAGATGTTTAATCATTAACGCCTAGACACTCTTCACGGCTCAACGTCTGGTCCTGTCACCATAGAAGATGTTTGCTAGAGCCAGATCAATTAACGCAAAGTAGCGCCCATATGAATGGAAACTGTCAATCCTTGTGCCATGAACTCTCGGTTTTTTTATTGTTTCATGAAGACCAAATAGGATAGGGAGGGGCTGTATATGGATAACTGACAAAAACATTACATTCAATTTTCGTATATTTATTTGCTTATTTAGTTGTAAGATGGTTTGTCCGTCTCCAATTTACTCGTACAAAATGTCTTTTTCAGGCAAACACTTAAGTGATTTGACTGCGACACATTGCTAAGTTTTTGTCAGGAACTGACTGGATTTTCTTTCATTTGTTTTCGCATGCATTTTCATTTATACAAACAAACAATTTATTCTACAACACCACATTTATTGAATTTAACGTTTTGTATTTCAGCTATATAAACGATATAATAGCCATAAATGATACCTCGATTTCTGAGATTCAACGCATGTACGAGTAACAAATGTACAACTAGTCAAATTATTGTAAAGAAATATGAGTCAAATGAGGAAGTGACTTTCTTAGAACTTTATAGGACTGACGTGACATAACTATATGAAGAGCAGGTTGTGTCACTCTTCAGGTTGAATATATTATTATCATCATTATTATTATTATTATTATTATTATTATTATTATTATTATCATCATCATTATTGTTGACCAATATTATATTATTTGTCACTTTGGTATCAACTGAAACTATAATATCAGAAAATATGCATTGTCTGTCACCACAAGTTACAGCCCAATGTTTGAACTTGAACAATTAAAATGGAATTAAATGTTCATGTTAGCAAACTAGTTATTTTTCATACAGAACTCATTATCAATAACGAATGGAAGCGAGATACATGAAGTTTTTTCCTTTAGATACGCTAATCTTTGTAGATTGATACTTATAGGGCGGACGCACATATGCGGCTCTCGATGAATAAGAGCTACCTTTGATTAACGCACATAAGTGACTGGCTGTGAGAAGCTCCTAATTAATTGATGCATCTCTCGCTGTAAGGATCTCACTGATATGATTCCTGTATGCAGCTCTCGGCGTCAGTCTGATTAAAATCGACCGTGTTCCGAGGAATATTACATTATACAGATAGATTATAGCGGAATTCGAACGTCTTCTACCAGGTGCTTTCTTCTCCACAACGGTCTGAAAGTACCCTCCTTGCTCGCACGTTCTTACACCAGTTTAACGCCAACAAAACCTAGTCAGTAGCGGACCAATCACATCATCCCGTTTAAAATAACGACAGCGGCAATAAAGGATAACGTTAGGTAAACGGGAGTTACTTGCTCCTCGATACTGATACCGAAAGCTTTTGCCACTGTCATTGTGGCTGGCTAGTCGAGATTGCGTCAGAATGTGCGTGCAAATAGGGTGCTTTAAGACCGTTGTGGAGAGGATAGCCCTTGACAGAATACGTTTGAATCCGCGAGCGTTAATATTTAAGAATTTTTATAATTTATTCCTCGGAACACGGTCGATTTTAATCAGATTGCTCTCGGCGTTCATCAGGATGACAAGCATCCAAAATATGATAGACAGATCATAGAGAAGGGGATCGAAAGGTGTATGAAATAATGGTCATTTATTAAGGTGCCATTTTCTGAAGTTATTTTAAAAGTTTTTATCAAAGTGCATATTTAATTCATTTTACAACCTGAACTCCATGACCATATGACTAAGCTATATGTAGACTTTATCAAAAACTTCAAACGTGGAAACTCTTCATTGTAATGCATAAATTGGATGTCTTGTTTGTTTATAGAGATACCATGAATACAGTATTGTATGTGGTATGTAACATGAGAAACAATTATTTGATCATTCATATTAGTAGCAGTAAAGTATTCATTTACGAGTTATTTATAATGACTTATGTTCGTATAAAAACAATTTTGTGGAAAAAATAAGCAATGTACCTTATAATCGAGTCCTGTGTTCTATTGAGTGATCAACTTGTATCCTCTTGTTTGATACTGAGTCCGGTTGATGTTGCAAATGCTGACTTCGTCTGAGGTAAACACGCAATCAAAATGTTGAACCCCCGAAGATGGCCGTCAAACAAGCAAATGAGAAGACTCGTGACCAGACAGAAGATGCAGCTTACATAATGATTCAACCAGTTGGACAGGTTTTGTTATGCATGATCGAGTTTTAAAAAGTTGTCTTTAAGTTATATTATGAATGATTTCAAAAATGTTTTTAAAAGTATTTACCTGTTTTCGCTTTTCAAAGGAAGTTATACATGTCTTTAAAGTAAGTAGTAGGCGTGTATTTAGTTCCTATTAAGATGGAAGGGGATGATGATTTTGTCACAGGTTAGAAGGTGTTTTCTCCTGAATATATGCCTATGAAAGGGAAAGATTTTGTTGACGTATCTCAATAGCAATAACTCCACCGTTTGTAGGTAAAATGTTTTCCCATGCAAATTCCCACCGGGGTTTGCTTATTGAAAAGCAAAAATGCAAATTGAAATATACCCTGTAAAACTTCTAGTATTCACATGACATGACACTTGTAAGGATGTTTAATGGGAGTGGTTTTATGAATTGTATTGTGTTAATTACTATTACTTAAGATCCTTCTTACTGATTCTTAATCTCACTACATTTAAAAAATGCTAACAATGGTAACATTTGATTTGCTCTTTAGAAACGAAATAGCGTAAAATTACTCAAACACAGTTACAGAAGGTTTGAATGAATTTTTGTTTTTAATGATAAAAAGTTTTGGATATTATACATGTTACATAATATATTTCATGAAATTTCTAAAGTCAGCAATTAAAAAAACCATATCAGTGGCAATGATTACTCTTTGAAAAATATCCTTAGAAACAAGTTTTGTGCTTCAGAAATCTTTAGCCTGTAAGGGTCCGAATATCTCTCATTTCAATACTTTTTACTAAATTGTACATCAATTTTCTTAAGAGAAAATGCGCCCAACACAGTTATATAATACTATGTATGGGAAAATAGGAAACACTTTAAACATCCCATTGAATTTCCAGTATGCATTACAACATTCAACGAAGACTTATCCTTGAAACAAGAAAATGTAGCAAAAGCAAGTTTTCTGTTCAGTATATGTCAACTGGTTAATCTGGTTTCTCCTTTTCTCCTTATAGCCTGGTGTTGAATATGCCATCTGAATTTCATTACTTAATGTTTTTTAAATAGCATCGTCGATCTTCCAACGCATTCAGATGTAAACTTTTATTATGTAAAATAAATACAATTGGGTTTTCGAATTACCATTCAACCTTGTCTGTAGTTTCTAAAATCTGAACCAGTGGAACTGCCGGAACTTTAGGAACTCACGAGGCTTGAAAATGTGGACAGTTTTGGTCAAATGTCGGATGCTACTCGCATTTTTGTCGTACGATGTTTTTAGTTTTTAGGTGGTGACAAACATTGATATAGACAGAAGTTGAAAACCCCAAAAGTACTATTTAACATTAAATAAAATTCAATATAGAAAGTTTGATGCGCTAAGCCTTATCACCTTTTTGTTATGGCCATAAAATAAAATTCAAAACTGTACTTCATTGGAAACGGCCAAAATATAATTAAGGAAGTGGTTAAAAATCCCAAGAGGCGCCTCTACACATGATGATTTTTCCATATACAAAGTTTTCATGAACTAAGCCTTAAGGTTCCTGAGTTCTGGTCCGAAACCAAGTAGATGTTGCGTCTCTATGGAAACGATTCTTATCAATGCAGGAATTAAGAGGTTGAAAATCCCATAAGTATGCATGATAATTGTTCAATATACCAGGTTTCAATTTGCCGGGTCTTGCAGTTTCCTCGTTCTGTTACAGAAAAGATTAGTTCAAACGCACAAACGCACGGAGGTCATTTCTATATCCCCTATAAACTTTAAACTGACAGGCAAAAGAAAGATTTCACTTTTATTTTGTTCATGAAATCATTAAGAGGGCTGGTACAGGTTTGATTCTAAGTAGAAAATCGTTTCCTCTTCAGGAATGCATCGCATCGAACGTAGCCACTTGAATTGTGAATTCACAAACACGTGTAAAACGTGTTTTTGAGGCATGATTTGTGATGCACGTGCAGCAATATTGCATAAACACCCTTGTTGGAAAGAGCAGACATTCAATAACATTCAGAACACCAAAAGTATGCCAAGACTTGCGCAAGCGCAGCGTTTACAAGCGATCAGTATGTCCACTATGGGAGCTTCCCAACGAACCTTCGCAAGAACCTTCAACTGCAGCCAAACCACCATCAGATCGATGGCTGTTACTACGCCATCAACAGACAGGCCAGATACAGGACAGACCAAGACCCAGGATTACAACTGCTGGCCATGGTTGCTACATCAAGCAATTTTACCTCCGAAACCTATTTCAATGCCGGCGACCACGGCAATTGGTTAATAATCAACACACGAAAAAACCTTAGTCAACTTTGTTTGGCAGGTATATGTCGAATGGCTTTGACCCGTTTACAACGTCAACACAGATTACGATGACCAAATGCTGTATGCCGGTGGCATCGATGTGTCTGGGAGATGCTGCTGTTTACAGACGAGAGCAGGTTTTGCCTATTCAGAAACGATGGCAGGGTTCTAGTTATCGATGAAGAGGTAAGCGTCTCACGCAAAATTTCATTGGAGAGGTTTACCCGGCTGGAGGCCATGACAGTGTTGAAAGGAGGGATTTGTGGCCAAATGACGAAGCAACTGGTTGTACTTTTTAGACCTATTGTCGTATCCTTCATCCAACGCCAACGTCACTGTAATGCTGTGGCAAGCCAACTCACCAGATATGAACCCCATTGAACACCCATGGGATCATCTTGACAGCTGGTGCCGGCTCAAAACAACCAGCAGGAACTTTAACCAGCTCTCTTACACATACTGAACAGGGTCCCTGGTGTTTTCATCCGACGCTTGACGACTCTAATGAGGCGTGCACTTGCTTGAATTGATGCCCAAGTTGGTCACACTCGCTACTGATTACAAACTCGATGACCCCCTGTCTCTTTCCCTGTGTATTGGGGAAAATTAAATGCCGATATCTAGATGTTTTTAAAGAAAAAAATTGAAAATGATTTCTTTATAAACAAATTGTCAGAATTCTCATATCTGCGTTTGTTTTTATTTTATAGATTTGAAAAATGAATGAGACCTTTCCTTTGCCTGGTAAATTGACAGGGTATGTTTATTTGTGTACGATTATAGCATATTCCTGTGAGAATGTATAGCTATGCTTTGATATTTAAACCAGACCAAACTCTTACTGCGTATGGTTACCTTAGCAAACAAGATCTTTTACATCATACCTGCTGAATGTATTGCCCATGACATAACCACTTATAAGAGGACATTTTCGTAAAAATGTTGTAGAACATGTTTAGCAGGAGTAACATTGTTGAAAAAGTCTGTGTCT
Organism: Phorcus lineatus; assembly: GCA_921293015.1. Taxonomy (NCBI): domain Eukaryota; kingdom Metazoa; phylum Mollusca; class Gastropoda; order Trochida; family Trochidae; genus Phorcus; species Phorcus lineatus. Next base: position 16,054,267 of record OV121093.1, read on the forward strand.
GTGAAATGTGTTTACTGTCAGAATGCAAATAGTCTTTCCAAGGACACCATAAACCATGCATTACATGTTTTCAAAGGACAGCTTAATCTGTGGCAAAGAAGTTTTCATCTTTGAATCGAGCAACACCCTGCATGACAGAGCGAGTGTTATGTGTTAGGATCCCTAAGGGTTTTGTCAAGTGCAAGTGAACATTTCAATAACATTTTGTGTTCCTCCTGATCTCTGTACAGAATATATGAATGTATTTCTCAGAAATCCAGATTGTTTATCATCAATCCATTTTCGTCAACAGAAATCTCGATTTCTGAGAAATGCCTTGTCAAGCGAATCAATGACTAACCTGATGATTCACTCACGTCACATTCAATATTAAGTCAACTTATTAATGTTAAACAGTAAAACACAATAGGTAAGGTCATGACTGACATTTGAAATGTTCTATATTTATACATGTTTGTAAATTAGTATATTCAATATGTTGATTTACACAGCTTCTCCTGTAGAGATACTGAACAAAAGTTTGTTAAACTGTGTAAGAATTCATTTGTAAAATAATCAATTTTAAAGTTTGAATTTATCACTCTTTCTTAGCAAAATATATTATACAAACTATAAGAACAAAACAGAGTTTAATTTGTATATTTGGCCATGAGACTAATAGCATAGTGGTCATATGCTTTTTGATGATAAAATAACATAAGTTTCATAAATTAAACATTTATTCACAAAAAAGAGCTAGCTTAAATAACAATTCATCTTTTTGCGTATTCATGCGTGATACATGGTTATTTTATGTAGGGATTATCTTTATTACTCATATACAATGACCAGATATGTGAAGTTGCCAGGCAAACTTTTGAGATGCTTCAGAAGGGCTATGGGGTCCAAAATATAAAAATGAGATGTTTCTTTTTTTTCATAAAAATATTATTTGGACACATTTGAACATATCTTTCGTCAAAATAAACCAGGCTTAACATAATTAATAATACAAGGAGGTTTTGAAAGTAAAGATTTTGAAATAACGACTCTATAATCTAAACAAAAAAGTTGAGTTTGTGTATTTTGCATCCCAGTGTAGACAATGTGATCCTATTGTACTATGAGTATCATCTTCATGTAAATGGTAGGAATATGTTTTCTCCTAATCTTCATTAAAATGTGTAAGCTTTGAAACAATTATGCTTAAATAAGTGAACACCATTTTACATGATTATAGCACTAAAAATGAAAGCAATGAAACAAACTTCTGCAAAGCATATTCATACATGATGAAGAACACTCACAACAAGACACTAAATAAGCAGAGTATCGTATTTATCTTGATATCCATTGCAAGTACAAAACCTAATCGATTCCAAAAAAGCACTTTTATTTGAAAATCAGGCATTGACATATGAATTGTAAGAAAATTACATGTGAACACAAAACAATTTTAGTAACTTAAAGGGATTTAATAAAAATTAGGATGTGCTTAATGGCAACAATATATAAGTACACAAAGATAAACTAGCAGACTAACAAATTAAATAGGGTAGCCATAAATACATAGAGAACAAAGTTAAGCACCCCCCCCCCCCCCCCCCCCCCCCCCCCTCTTTTCAAAATTGCAAAATGCATCTGTGGAGAAAAACACGACAATATGACTAATTGGATCCCCTTGACATAGAAACTAAAGTTTTTCGTGACTTTGTATCTTTAAAATCATCATACATGATGACATTTTGAGAACTTAAGATAAAAAACGTAATGGTACTGATTTTTCACCCAAAATAACTATCGTCCGTTTGTCAAAAGTATGCGATGGATTCTGATGTTAGTTGTCATGAACATCAATTTTGTTATAGGGTACAAATTTACACTTTAAAAAAACACGTATCCTTCACAATAAGGACATAATTGGGTTTTGAAATTTGATAAGAATTTTCGATAATTTTCGAGATTTTGGAGGTCCATACGCTGGAGATGAATCTGTCACGACCTTGATCTCTGATATTTTGAGTACCATGAATATAAACAAAACTCTCCGAAATGAGAGAATACTCATCTACCATCAACGCAGCTGCTTCTATTGAATCAACCTTTCTGTTTATCCCCAGCATAACACAACCTGTCAAATGTGGTGATCTTGCCCCTAGCAAACTAAACGTTAGTCTGGTTGTCATATTTCCTATAATTTCTGTACTTCTGACGTTACCCCTCTAGCTCATAATCCTTCCAAAAAGCAGCCTTGACACAATGATAATTAACACTCTGATCTATAGATAGTAAGCATAAACCCCCCAAGCTCCTGTACTCCAAACCAGGCCACTCAAACTGTGAGCTATTCTTTCTAAATGCAAATAGTGTATGACAATATCACTCTCCCCAAACTGAGGAAGCAACCTGACATACTTTGTGATAACAAAATCACAATTAGAGCTGCCTTCTAACTTTGACTTATCCAATTGAAATTTACAACCCAACTCCTCAACCTCCTGTCAATCTTCTTACTAACTATTAAGCAAGCAGAACGTTCTGAATTGTAGGTGAGGAGCTTAATTATCAACACTTACCCCATTAGGACCTGCAAGTACAAGTAAAGCAGAAACTCTAAGCTTGAGAATACCTGCCTTTGCAATGCCCTTAATGAAGCTACCTACATGACAAAATGAGCTTAAGAAATTGTTGTGATCATCTGAATCATTTTGGAATTACAAAAAATAATTGAAAAATACAGTAAGAGCAATACAATGCTCTCCCTTTAACCAATTACAAGTTACAAATCAGTTAGGTTGGAAAATTGGGCGAGACCCCAATTGTTATGGGTCAGATCGAAGGTTTAATGGGCAAAACTCCAATCTACTACATAACAAGTAAGCAAAAGATATCACAACAATTTTATAGACTAAAATGGATTAAATAACATGTTTGGTCAATTCTTACTTTAAGAAATTAATTAGAATTAATTAAGGTAACAACTCATTATTTTAGACCAACTCAGTAACAAATACATGTCAAGAAAGCAACATTGAAATATAATCTCTATTAATTATTATCAAGAAGAAAATAAAAATTTTCTTACATATGTTCATAATTGATAAACAACTTTATTACTTTTTGTCCAAATCTTTTTTGTGAGGTCCATGTATATTCTGGTACAGTTATACACAATAGAGGATTACCTTTTGCGGTTTTTTCTGTGAGGATTACAAGCAAGAGTTCCCGCGCCTATTGCGCCTATGGCATAACATGCCGCTCCAATCAGAGCACCAACCCCGCCACCAATTAAACCTCCTACGAAATATACTCCAAGTACTGTTGCTAATGCTACCGACAGTAAACCCTTGTAGAGAGAGAAAGACGATTCCCCTCTTGCTTCTACCTTCTCGACATGTTCCTCTGCTTCTTCAAACATCTGACAAGTGTAGTAGCTTCCTCCATTAGCCCTCTGCATGTCTTCAATTTTGGTCAGCAATGTTTCAACAAATGTGTTGTTGTCTTCAAAACTAAGCCTGTTGTTGACAGCAATGTAGCGATAATTTATTTCCTTAAGAAAATTTTTAAGAGGGCTGTCAGCGTTTTGAATATAAGTTTGTAAGTCACATCTCTCACTGAGGTCATCTGCACCTGTGAACACTGCAATGACGTAGTCTCTGGACATTGGACCAAAGGTTTTGATGAAATCTTCAACAGTTTTTACATCTTCTTCAGTATATCGACCTATCCTCATGACGAAGAGAATGGCGTGAATGCCTGGAGGCAGGTGGAGTACCCATTGCGAAATTCGAGTTGATTGCTTCCCGAGAAAACCTGGTGCATCAACAATCTGAAGATATTTACCAAACCGTTTGGTTGAGGCGTGCTCGCAACTTTGTAGCGAAGATGTCGAGAAACGACGACTTTCAAATTTTTTTTCTCCAAGTATGGTATTTGCTGTTGCGCTTTTACCAACTCCTGTTTTCCCAACAAGAATTATTCGGACTTCATCTTTAAAAGGATCTTAGGAGTGGAAAAAATAAAAATGTGAGTATATGCACAATCCATTTCAAAATATAAATGTTTACAGAATAAAAACTGATTATTTTCACTGGTAAATAAAGAAAATCTCTAACTTTCTATTAACTCATTAACGCCGAGGCAGCTTCACGGCTCAACGCCTGGGCCACTGACCACAGACGCTGCTCGATGTAGCGAGACCAATTACCTCAAACACCGCTCTTTTCGCGAGAGCCTTTGAACAGAAACTGTCTAACCTTGTGCCATAAAGTCTTGATCGTTTTATAGTTTCATGTAGATAGATGCAGGTGCTGGATATTGATACTTTACAGGAATATAACATGTGGTATTTCACCTTTGAGTTTATGTTTTGCGGTTTGTCCGATTTCAATTCACAAACATACTGAGAGAGAGAGAGAGAGAGAGAGAGAGAGAGAGAGAGAGAGAGAGAGAGAGAGAGAGAGAGAGAGAGAGAGAGAGAGAGAGAGAGAGAGAGAGAGAGAGAGAGAGATTGTTTTCATTGTCTCACCAAATAAAATTGACAGGTGAACTGGTTTGATATCGCACTTTTTAAATTGGTCAAAATGTTATGAGAGACAATTTATCTTACTTATACCTAAACAACAGTACTTAAACAGCAAACTTAACAGCAAATAATGAACACAGACACACACTTACATATCATAGTATATATTTAGTATATACATAACCAAATATCACTTATAAGCATTTGTCAATCTTCATGTTAGATTGTCTTTCTCAATCTACCACTACAGTGATTTGATGGCGGCATATTGTACACACCTTTGCAAGTACTAACACATAAACACGTAACGTAGCGAATATTTTCACATATGTTGATTACATGCATTTCTATTTGTAAATACAAATACTGCATATCTACACACCATGTTGAGTAGATACAGTGTGTCGGTATCTCAACCATCTGGAAATGATATCCCGATTTTACGAGATAGCACGTAACATCAACGAATGTAATGATTATTAATATTGACCAAGTTATCTATTCCGTTGTCAACTCGAATTATAATTTAACATGTGTATGTATCCATTCAGCGACAGACAGGGTTGTAGATCTATGAAGAATGTTGTCGAATTTAAAATGTACATGCTAAAACTATTATTATTACAGGACCGCTACTGACCGTGCATGATATAGGATGCGCTCAGCTAGTTTAGTAAAGTAATATTCGAACCAACTCTTATGTTAATAATAGTATTCAAAGAAGAACAACACTGGCGTTCAAAATATTAATTACATGTAATTATCAAATTGATAGTTCATGACACGACATCCCCAAAGTGATGCATTCAAGAAGTAAAGGTAAAATCAATGTGTCACTTTCAATAGCCTCAAATTCTTCACAAATTATTCATGAGTGCATGTACATAAATGTTTATAATAACGCTTCCTCTCGTTTCGTCTTAGATATATGCATTCAAAACGTTTTACAAATACAATATATCTATCAATGTTTCAAAATTTGTTAACTTCACAAAGAATCCAATCGTTTCTTCTGAATAAGTAAGCCTTCTTTTTAAAGTATTTATTTTCTCCTTCCAAGATCAAAATATTCAAAATGTTTTCATTTACCAAACGTAGTATATTTTTGCACAAAGAGCAACGATTTTTATTTCTTATTGCGTGCGTGATTTCCCGAAGATAGCATCTTATTTACGAAACTTATCTACATTAATGGATGATAAACTGATTTTCAAAATAAGTTCATTGTTATACTATACGACGGACGCACATACGCGGCTCTCGCTGAATAAGAGGTGATTCAATTAACGCACATAAGCGTCTCTCGCTGTGAGAAACTGCTAATCAACGGGCGCTCATATGCGGCTCTCGCTGTGAGGATCTCATTATTTTTACGCATATACGCGGCTCTCGGCGTTAATGAGTTAAAGCTAACTATGTATTTAACTATAAAATCAAATGCACTTTCATCATGGCATGTTCTCCATTGTTTCTTCCAATCTTTAGTTTTACTCCATAAATTTAGCCTTGACAAGGTTTTTGCTTTCTTTGGGGCCAATCCACTGAAACTAGTTAGCTTAAATCATGTATCAAGAAGAAAAAGTTTGTAAAAGGAGTAAGACTTGTTCGAAGGCTTTAGATTCAGGGATAAACTGTCCATTTAGCATTAATAAGTTTCATTAAGGAATCGAAGCGAAGTGGTATAAACTCGGTTTTGCTCGTGAACACCAAACACTTTCATTTCATATCAACTAAAACAAAACTACCTGTAATGCATTAATCTCCATGTCTGCCATTTCATACACAAACTCAAATGTGAACAACAAACAACCACAACAGAGTTTGCCTGACTCTTGTAATTGTTTTGCTGGTGAGAAATCATTGTTGCTGATGGCTTTGATGACATAGTAGAGGTTGGCAGAAACACGTTGACGCAAATGTTTCACTTTAAAGTTATGAATTTTGTACACTCAGGATATCGGTATTGTTATGATTGTTGCAATGATTCGGAATAAATCTTTATTGATAATTGTCTTCCAAATTTTCAACTCATCTAATCATTTCGAAAATAAAATTACAGACATAGTTGGTGTATAACATTACAGGTAGATTCATTGGATAATGTTAATAATCATTTTCAATCTTATACCTTTCGTCAGTGTACTATAAGCCATTTCTGTTGAAGGAATCTCTTCACCTGAAGAAATGAAGAAAAATTGAATAATAAGCTTTTTAAATATATGACGCTAAATTGTTTCACGCTCAACAAATTCGTAACATTAAAATTTTATCTACAACAACAACAATATACAAATTCGGCGAGGGATATAAAATACCTTTTACGGTCTGTCTGTCTGGTCCTAAGCGTGTTCCTTAGCGTCTTATTACAGACTTGTCTTTTCCAAACCCAAACTCAAAATGAAACTTGCTGTATGGAGTGAATGATTTGGGGTTTAGGGTGTTTTGAAAAGTATTTTAGTTACTAAACACGTGGAGGACAAGAATCTAAAAGAGATTTGACAAATCTGGAAGAAATAAGATCGAAAGGACGAGGGTTAGAAAAAAGATAAAAAGAAAGGCAAAGAGCGAGATATACAGAAACGTTTAGAGATATTAATATTTGGCCTGGGATCTACCCGACGACCTTTCCAGTTTGGGTGCTCCTACCAGGAGCGTGTAGCTATGGCCAGCATATGCATAGCCTTAAGGATCTCTGAAGCATGCAAACCATTAAAACGATAGCAATATAACAATGGTGTCTTTTTCTGAAGTTATTTTAATAGTTTTCATCGAAGTGCATATTCAATTCTCAACTCAATGACCATGCAACAACGGTTGAAGTAGACTTTGTCCAAAACAATCAAACTTGGAAACTCTACATTTCATTACTTTACATAAGTGTGAGGCTTTCTTGCTACGTTATGCTATTGCAGGTTTCACTATTGGATGTGACACACTGAAATTTGATCACCCATTTACTTTCCTGCTGTAAAGTATTTATGTACGAGTTATTCATTTTTGTTCATATGTTAAAGATTTAAATCAAACAAGTTACCTTTAAATAGAGTCCTCTGATCTATTGAATTATCAACCTGTATCCCCTTGTGTCACACTGTGTCCAGTTGATGTACCAATTGTTGACTTAGCCTGACGTAAACGGGCAATCAAAGTGTTGATCCCCTAAACATGGTCTCGACGTTCTCCGTCAATTTAGCAGTCATCTTTTGTTACGTGAGTAAACTCATGAAAAGAAAGAATATGCAGCTTACATAATACTGCAACCAGTTGGACAAGTTTTGTAACGCATGATTGAGGTTCAAAACGTTTTGGTTCATAAATTTGTTTACATAGAACATAAATTCTCTAAATATACTGTCCTCTTTTCACTCATCAAAAGAAGTTATCAGGTTTTTTTCAAACTGATGAGAAGACTGCTTCTTTCGCCATATTGGTGATGGGCATGTTTTAGTCCGTACGAAGGTGAAAGGGAGATGATGGTACAGTCAGAAGTTAGAAGCATTATTTTCGATAAAAGATTGCCTATAAGAGGGAGAAAATTTGGATAAAAGTGCATTTTCTGATGCAGACAAGCATCAGCTCACCCATTTGTCAGCAAATTTATTTCCAAACTAAATCAACATAGGGGTCTGCTTAGGAGCAAATTAAAAAATAATGTTAAAATCTTTACATTCGTGTTTGAGCATGAGATGAAGGTGAGGTGAGGTGAGCAACGCCGCTTATTATTTCACTTATATCGCAGCTGCTGGTATTATTGCAGGAAGAAAGCCTGAAACACCATTGTGGCTATGCGTTGCGGTGAAACCTGCGAGCATTGGCTGGAAACATGAGATGAAAATTGTAAGGATGTTTGAAGGGAGTGGTTATATCTGAGACTTCTTTTGTTGAAATCATTGTTTTAACATCCCTGTTTCTAATACATGATAACATTTGAACATTTGAAACATGCTAACAATGGAAATTTAAATGAAGAAGCGTACATTAAATACAGCTGCAGAAGAAAGCTTTGAATGAATTTTGTTTTACATATCAATACATTTTTGGATATCATATCAATACATATTTTATGAAAACTAACAAAAACATCACCAGCAATTCTTACAGTTACAAAAACATTCTTTAGAAACCAGGTGTGTATTTCAGAAATCTGTAGTCAGTATTGGTCCGAATAATTCTTATGTTGATACTTTTAATCCTCTAAAGTCTTTACGCTTGTTAATCAATGTACATAAAAATCATCTCCGCCCATCCTGTATCACTTGTAATGCTTGTTCCTAAAATAAACCTGTGTTGGCTTCATGTCAAACATTGGTTTTCAAAATTAACAAGTGGGTTGGACAAGATGTCCTTATTGGCCAAGACATACACCCTTTTATGAAGACATTTTTCTATCTTATAGCACATGTTAAGTTGCAGTAAGATTGTTAAAACTTTAAAATGGTCGGTCTATAAATAATGTGTTTACTGGCAGTCTTTCCAAGGACATAGTATATCACGCATGACAAGTTTTCAAAGACAGTTTCATAGCTGCAAGCAAGCATTCATATCTGTGTTGGAAAACTATCAACTCTGTGGGGTTTCACGGCCAATGAATGTTACATAAGCATATTTAGAATGTAAAATATGTCAGAATTCTGGATTCCCGATAAATGCGTTGTCAAGCGAATAAATGTTGGTAAGTGAAGGTTAGGCTGACCTTGAATTCACTCATACCCTTCTAAGTCACATCCAATGGGACTTGCTCCGATTATTCAGCCTAATAATTTCTAAGGATGTAAACTTAGAGGAAGACATTTGATAATGTTTATATACATAGATTTCTGTATCTGCATGAGTATCTTCTTTTGGTTGATAAACACAGCTTTTGCTGTAGAGGTGCTGAAATATATAATATAGATAGGTGTGTAAAAATTCCTATGAAAAATTTGTTTTCAAAAACTTGAATTAATCACCACTTCTTAGCTAAATAAACTACAAGGCAAAAGAAGGGTTTTACTCATATTTCTTTAAAATTAAAAAAAGGCAGATATAAGAATTCTGATGATTGGTTTATAAACAGATATCATTTGCTAGGGCTAAACAGTGATGTTGGCGTTCTCGAGGTAGTCTCCCCGTCCAGATGTACAGTACGTATCCATCAAACCGTCGTTGACGGTGCAATCGTGTCAATGCCATTCGACGGAAGGGCCGGTAGTCTCTTATACCAGGTAAAACTAAGTTGATGAAAAGTTGCCGCTGTTGATGTCGCCGTTACGAATCGTTTGCGGAGGTGAATCTCACTGTTGTAGCAATCTCCGGCCGCATTTGCTTCCCTTGTCTGTGCTGTGTCTGGCCTGTCTGCTAGTAGCATATTAACTAGCTTCTGATGGACGTTTGGCTGCAGTTGAAGGTTCTTGCAATTTTGACGTTGGGAAGCCCCCATTTTTAGAAACCGATCAATTGGTCATGTTGCGCTTACGTAAGTTTTGGCATACTTTTGGCGTGGATAATGTTTCCGAGTGACTGCTCTTTCCAAGATGGTATTTAAGCAACATTGCTACACGTGCATCACAAAACATGCCTAAAAAACATGTTTTGAACGTGTTTGAGAATGCACAATTCCAGTGGCTGCGTTCAATGAGATGCGTTGTTGACGACATGTTGGATCTAAGAAACATAAAAATGAAACAAATATGCATATTTGCAAACCAGGACCATGTCTATTTCTACCTCTTTGCAGCACCTGAAAATGTTAATGTCACTAGGGCCGAAACTTTATTGATAGACTCAATTGAACCTTCCGAAGGCATCATTTACCAAAGCATTGAAAACGATGTTTCCTGACAGTTCAATTGAAAAGAAATTTCAGTGTGGACGAAGCATGGGCACTGCAATGATAAGAACGTTCACTTCAAAATCAATATGACATTTCTGAGAAAATGAAAAGTGGACCCTCTACAATATCAACAGAAGAAAGCAATAAGAAAGCAGTTGTCGTCAGAAATACGTTCAGATGTCTTAGCAGTGCCAATTGGTGAAGGTTCAAATATAGGTAAGATTTGTCAAAATGACAATGAATTAAGTCAATTAATATTTTAATTTCTATTAATTAATATGACCAATAATGTCCAGGATACCAGTGTCAGATTTCTTTCCAATCATTTGCATGTTAAACATGTACATCATTGAATGATTTTAGGCCTATTTAAGTTTTATTTGAATTTATTCATGTTCGATTTAGTTATTGTTTTTTTAGATGATGTCCATTTCTATTTTTAACTTAACTATTGTAGCTTATCCCTATTTTTCTGTTTTGTAAGTTAATTTAGTAAACCTTTGGATTTAGTTATTTATTGCATTTTGTGTATTTTTTCAGGGGAGAGCATCTACAACCTTATCAAACAGGACTTAGAAGACCGATCTATTTCATTGAATAACTGTTTGGCTGTCGGCTGTGACAATGGTTAAGTCATGAATGGGTTTGTCATCTTATCCATATTGCAACCGAGAAAGGTATCTAAATTCCTTTTGATTACTTTGTATATATATTCTCATTTGATTCAAATGTGATCATAAATGAAACAAACACTTCTAATAGTTCAACTATTTTTTTTTCAATTTGATTGCACCATTTGCCATAATAGGAAGGTTTTACATTTAAAAGGTTCGTACCAATAAAAAAAACAAATGAAAAATTGCTATAAATTTGCATGGTGAAAGCTCAATACATATTCTTCAATATTCAAAAATAGAAAAATCATGTCATAGACCTTCTTTTTCAGGGAATGGAGGATTTTTGACGTTTTTTTACAACAATGGGAAATGTCCAATTTGGCTAATTTAATCTCAAAAACAAAAAATTAAAGACAATTAGAGTTCAGTTAAGTTTCTTTCTTCCAATAAATCAGACAATGTAATAGAAATTGATGTCTCGTATTTCTTGTTAATTCTTTCGTAACTTATCTGAAATTATTTAAAGAAACAATTTCGATGATGATCGATACAACAATAGCTTCAAAAGACACGTCCAATAATAAAAATAAATGATAGATAATTTGAATGTGTTTTAAATAGAAGGAAACATATTGCAAAGAAATAATTTGAAAGAAAAAAGAAATGTCACGGACCTATTTTCCGAGTTATTAGATGCTGAAGTTAAAATAAGAAGACTGTGTGAACAAAGTATTAATTTAGTATCCATAATTAATTTTAATCAACACACCTTTTCACACCTTTTGACAAATGTTTCCTACATGTGTATGTAAATGATTTAATTTTTTCAAACTGCATTTGAGTGTACTAGGGCCATAAATGTTCCAAATAGTGGTAAAATCAGGTTGATTACAAAATATAAAGATTTAACCTCAACACTTCCTCTCAAAAGGTTATATATAATGCGTTAAAAGCAAACTGCGTGCAAGCGCCTCAAGATTGTGGAGCTAACACGATGAGGAATAGACCTCAAATAAGTCGGTCCGGTTAGGCAACATTCGGCAAGAATTTGTTGCTTACGTTCATATTTCTGTCATACTCTTGAGTTGATAGAAAATATAATTTTATTTGTTATCTCTAGGATTAATATATAATCATAGCATTTTGATTTACTTCATGAAACGAACAGACCGCAGAAATTATTTTCAATTTATTTTTTACTTTTGACTTTGGTCAAATTTACTTTTACTGAGGTAATTAGTTTCATTTTCAAGATAGAAAATAACTTTCTGTACATAAAAGTTCTGTTACTAGTCGTATATTATAAATTATTACGAGGTCTTTCCAAGCAGTTTATTTCTGCCGCACATTGTGTGTAAATGACGTCATTGCAACAATGTTCAACAAAGTGATTGCAACGAATAACTTGTATTATTTCATCAACAATCGGTTTTCTGCAGAGTGTAAACACAAAATGTTATCAGTGACATTTTCTCTGTTGCAAAATAATTGGAGTACTTTTGGGAAAGTCGCAATCAAATTACAGCCTAAGAAACAACAGATTGCGAATTTAGGTTTATAGCAATTTAACAGTTGTGTCAAAACATCTCTGCCGATTATGACCAATGCATATGCATATGTTTCTTAAAATTTACGACTAAAAGGTACATGGATCGAATGAATTCAGCATTCCACAGTTAAAATCGCATTAATGTCCGAACATCGATAGAGCCTCAGTAACATTTGTTCTGCAATATTTACCGTGTCTCACATTCAAAGTGGATGAGATCTTGGTGGACATGTACTACTATTTCGATAAGGTCAGCACAAGACGGGCTCTATTAAGGGACAAAGAAAGTAGCTTTGATGTTGAGCACAAAAAAATGCTGAAACATCTATGCACAAGATGAATCAGTGTGAGCAGATGCCTGTCACGAATGCCATAGAATTAGTAAGATTTTCACGAGATTCTAAAAACTCATAAATCTACGGCAAAGCGGCTACCAGTCAAATAACAACAACCAACACCAAAGGAAAAGGTAGTGAAGCCGGGAAAACCAAAAAAAAACAGCAAAAAGAAAATACCTCAGGTCAAACTTCTTCTTACTAATCAGATCGTTTGGACAGAATGAAGGTGTTTCAGTCACCAACATGCCACCTCTTCTGCTTGTCTTTACTCCACAATCTGCCAGTTTTTGATGCAGTCAACACTGAACTCCAATCGGAAGAACCAAATATCCACAAGCTAAACAGAGTGCTGTTTTTAAAGCTTTCTCAAGCTTGCAGCAACCCATAACAAACTTGTGATTGATGTACAGTTTGAGGAAACATACAATCACAAGAGTAACTCTGAGCTACTCATTCGAGATACTGCAAGGAATTTCATTAAGGATGCCCAAGAGAATCATCTGAAAGAAAACAGGATTGAAGAGTTCTTTTCAACTGTGAAAAGGTTCTTTGTCACAGCATGTTCATACCTAAAGCACAAGCTGGCACTGGAGGAGGTTTTGCTACTTCATGCTGTAGTTGCTGATATGCAACTACCATTTCCTCAGCTTCAGTGAGTTACTTTATTCACAGATTCACTTGCCTTGTACCAACTGCTGCTAAAAGTGATGAAGTGAAGAGAGATCACAGTTGGAAGGAGATAGGTCAACGAAGGATGCGAATGGAAGCCATATGTTTCACCGTTTGCCTATCCTAATGCTTAGTATCCATACCATTCCTCACTCAAGTGCACATTGTGAAAGAACAGAACTGACACTAGATCAAAACTAAATTAGGTAAAAAGTGCTTATTCACAGTCCCTGTTTGTTCTTTAAATTTGAAATAAGCACTTGTTATAGGTAGGTATTCATCAGTGAATTCATTTTTGAGAGCAGTCTTAGTTACTGAAGATTCACAATTTAATGGAGTGTATGTTTGCAACATCTCTTGTCTCTGTTCATTTGTATTTCATATGTTCATATTTAAATTAAGTATATTTGTCTACAAAATTGATAATCAAAAGAATTGCTACAGTACACAGAACACTTCCACCATCTCATTAGCATCCTTTATATATTTTGGCATTTCAAATAGCAGTAAACTGTTCATGAGGCTGACTGGGTCCATAGATCTAAGCACTGTACATAGGAGAGGTTTTCACCAAGTCAATTACTTGTATGGTGTGTGGTTACATTCTGCCAAACATTTCAAAGCATGAGGTATTTTCAGTTGTATTCAAAGTTCCGTTGCATTTTTCGAAAGGAATGGAAGCAAAGGTCTCACAGACAACTAAGCGTCTCTTGCAGTACTAGAGGGGAAGTTTTTCAGGAATAAAACGTGTTATGGGCATTTCACCAAATGCTTATTACTCTCTTGTTTTCGTATCTTCATTACGCAGTCGAAGACAGTAAATGCACAAACGTAGTTTTTGAGATAAGCGACTTGATGAAAACCTCTCCTATGTACAGTGTTTACATAATATATTGTGACGTTATTTATATGATATAGTTACATGTATATAGGAATGTAAAGATATGTGAAACATACAAACAAAAGAACAAACAAAGAAAAGTGTAGTTAAAGTAAACAACAAGGACAATTACTTCTTATTGGTAAATAAGTACAAAAACTTAGGCATATATTAATCCCACAGTTATTATTTAATATTGAGTAGTAAAAATGTTACGGAAGATTAGCGAGCTATGAATGGTTTACTCAAAACTGGAATCCGTTGTCTATACTATTTAAGTAATATCAACAAACAAGACTGAATAAATGTCACTGTGAACACTTTATCCAAGAATTCTTAACTTAAAACAAATTAGAGTCTCTCTTGAAATATGAACTTTAAATAGAGTTATCATTGTCTTTTTTATTTAGAGTCCTTGAAATTCAATTCAGTCTTTAACTCGTCGACCTCCTTCTGGACGATCTAGACATTGTCTATATTAGTGCTCTTAGTGCTCTCTCCAATTCCTCCATTAATTTTGTCAATATTATAAATTTAAAGTCTATAAACCATTGTTAAATGCATTCATCCATTCTTATGAGTGCATTGGGAAGCATCTGCGTAACTTCGTTGTTATTGTTGTAATTACATGTGTACCCTCTTGAGGAGGACGTTCATTGTGTCAATAACACTTAATTGATTTGCATTGGTTGTCGTCCTGTATCAAGAGCAGATATGAGGTGTCACAGTTGTTAAAACATACCGTCAGAGGGGTACATCACAGACGACTATCTAAAACGATTCATTGAAATTAGTAATCGGAAACAAGTAAGAGTTTCAAGTTTGTATTGAACAAGTGTTACAAAAGTAGTATGTTATACACAAGTATTTTGTCACAATGTCACCTGAAAGGTGTAGGTAATTGATTTAATTCACTATTTTAAGACATCAAGGTTCTTTTTTTTGCATGAGCTCAGATAACGTTTTACAAAGAATTCACCATTAGCTTTCAAAATGGACAAAAGAAGATTAAAGCAGAGTTCGTTTCTCTGAGTATATACACAAACTCAGTATAAATTGCCCCCTCTTAGTATGTACATCAAACCAATTATAAAATCGTTCCCTCAAAGTATGTACATCAAACCAATTATAGATTCGACCCCTCTAATTATGCACATCAAACCAAGTATAGATTCGCCCCTCTAAGGATGCACTTCAAACCAATTATAGATTCCACATCCTCCTGGCATGTAAATCGAACCCAGTATAAATTTGCCCCCTCTAAGTATGTACATAACCCAGTATAGATGGTTCCATCGAAGAATGTACCGCTTAATGTAAGTATATGCCTTTTTACCTTATACAAAGTAAACATTTTTACTTAAATGACATAATGTGCGCTGCCGAGATATAGCTACTAGAGAATATTATGAATCTGTTATTCATCGTTTTGATAAGACAGAATATCTTTTTCTATATTTATATATTTTTTTCTATTTCCTTATTTGTTATCAATTATTGTCATTGTTTGTACGGGTACCGTTGTAACAGCGTTTATCAATGATGAAATTACCTCGAATTATGATTGTGATAGCATTTATTTGTTTTAATATTCAGCATCTATAAATGTATGCTCTTAGCTTCAGCTCTTATACGCTATTCTTGGTATGAGATTTAGATGGCCGCTCGTGTCGTATTATCTATTACATGGAATAATCTGTGAGGGTGTTAATATTTCTATGACACTGCAACGATTTAGAGCAGATTGTCACCAAACAATTGTTTGATACAATGCAAAATTTTGGTTTTGTAAGAACCACTAACTTTATTCAAATCGAAAATTTATGTTGCAAGTTGTGAAGATAACTGAAGAAATTAAAACTGTTGAAAAATACCATATACCTTGTTACCTATAGATAGATCTAAGGACATATCTATCTATGAAAAGGAATATGTATCCAAGTCCAATATTAACAACCTTTGTAAGGGTGATAGCTCTTCATATTTTTGCATTTTTCATTTCATTTCTTCATCCACAACATATTTCAGGTTATAGATAATAATGAAATGTTACAAAATTAATTACTTGTTGGTTTTAAGTTGTTCCGATTAAATTGAGACAACGTCAAAAACCAATAGAAAGTGTTTTTATTGTTTCTAAAAACAGATATCTCTCCCATACACCATCTATGGAAGCCGAGTTTGGTCAAGAAAATAGGAAAAATCATACCTATGAACTCCAATAATAACAATGTTCGCCAGTAGTTTCAGAGTTATGCTCCGGAAACTAACCCTTCCCTTCATAATGACAAGGTCCAAACTGTTGCCACGGAAACAAAGACAAACTAAAATATAAAACAAAGTTTAAAACCCGAAAGGCACATTTTTATGATATAAAAAGGATGTTTACCCAGTAATGTCAGAGTTATGCTCCGGAAACGAGTGGGAACGCAAACATGGACGCGGACGCGGACGCCGACGGGAACTCAGACAAAACTCAGCTTCCTTCAGGAGAGACATAATCAAATTTCAACGTCCGACATCAAAACTTGCTCGATCAACATCCTGATATCAACCAAATTTCAACCTCGAAATGCCTGCTGGAAATTACTATTTACATTTGAAATATCGCCTCCTCCCTTCAGGCTGCTGCTACATAGTTTCAATAGACCCCGTAAAGCTTGTGTTCCAAAGACAATATCTAATTCAAATAAATGTAAAAAATAAAATTGATTTTCTGTTAACAAATATTGCATGATCGTTTATATCTAAGCTCTTGGTGCAAAAGAACTACCTGGTGTAAAAGAACTACCTGGAAAATGGCAATAAAATATTATTGTTATTATGCAAAATATCATATTATTGATTGTTTAGCCATCTAAATACATTTTGTACAAATCTGTTTGTGAAGTCAATGTATCTTTGCAGGGTTTTTCCAGAATTGAGAATTACTTTTTGGAGTTTTGTTTGTGGTGAATAAACGCAAGTGTACCGGCGCATATGGCATAACATTCCGCTCCAACCAGAGCACCAACCCCAGCACCAATCGGACCTCCTAAAATGCCAAACATTGCTCCAAGTCCTGCTGCTGATGCTGCCGACAATAACCCCGTTGAAAGAGCAAACGACACTTCTTTTCTTGCTTCAATTCGTGCTTTATAACGATTTTTTTCATCAATATTTTGTCTCAGGAAGGACATTTTATCTTCAATCAACAGATCCTGCTTCGCTTTGTTTACCTTTTGCTTGTCAAGTTCCGCCTTGTATTTTGCCTTTTCTTCTCGTATAATCTTCTTATCACGTTTTCGGTTTTTCTCTACTACCTCCTTAAGTTTCTTTATTTCTACCTTCTCGATATGTTCTTCTGCTTCTTCAAACATTTGACAAGTGTAGTAGCTTCCTCCATTAGCCCTCTGCATGTCTTCAATTTTGGTCAGCAATGTTTCAACAAATGTGCTGTTTTCTTTGAAACTTGCCTTGTTGTTAACGGCAATGTAGCGATATTTTATTTCCTCGAGACAACTTTTAAGAGAGTCATCAGCATTTTTTATATAAGTTTGTAAGTCACATTTGTCACTGAGGTCATCCGCACCTGTGAACACTGCAATGACATATTCTCTGGACATTGGACCAAAGGTTTTAATGAAATCTTCTACAGTTTTAACATCTTCTTCAGTATATCGACCTATCCTCATGACGAAGAGAATGGCGTGAATGCCTGGAGACAGATAAACTACCCATCGCGAAATTCGTTTCATCGTTTTTTCTTTTGATACTTGCTTGTCATGAAATCCTGGTGCATCAACGATCTGAAGATATTTCCAAACCGTTTGGTTGAGGCGTGCTCGCAACTTTGAGTTACAGATGCAGACAAAGGTAGACTTTCAAATTTGTCTTCTCCGAGTATAGTATTCCCTGTTGCGCTTTTACCAGCTCCTGTTTTCCCGACGAGAATTAAACGGACTTCATTTTTCAAATGATCTGAACAGGAAAGTAAATAATATATTTGAAATATGCATTTCAGAAGAAATTGATTTTTTATAGCTTTTTTATAGTCTATTGTTAAATTCATGTCAGTAAGATGCAAAGTTAAAAAAGTAGGTAGAAGTGTGAATCGTGTTTGATATTCTTCAAGTTCGTTGAGCATTTAACGATTGATTTGTGACAGAATAATGTCTCACTATAAAAATATCGATATATGTTGGTTTTTTTCTGGTCTGGAAACAAAATATATTATACAGGAGAGTATTCCCTATTTTCAGAAGCTGTTATAACCGTCTTGGAAAACAATGTATTAGAAAGGTTTTGTGACTATGAAAGTTCAGAACTTGATGGAATATAACTGAAGAGGTAAGGTGAGGTGAGTTGGTGTATAACGCCGTTTTCAAAATTATTTCACTAATATCGCGGCTGCTAGTATAATTGCATGGAGAAAGTCCGCAATACCATTATGGCTATGCATTGCGGTGAAACCTGCGAGCATCGGCTGGATCTAGCAAACCAAGGGTGGTACTGCGCTGAATTTCAGTGAAGCATTACACCAAAACCTGACTGCTTGTAAAACAGTTATCTACTGCAGACAAAGTTGCCGTGCCCCTGGCGGGATTCGAACCATGGACCTCTTGATCCGAAGCCTAACGCAATAACCACTGCGCTATCCCGCCCCCTTTTATGGAATACTTGAAGATGAGATTCTGTTTTAATATCATTGTTCAAAACCTTTCCCAATGTTGTACCGTTATTATTCAGTCAGAAGAAAGAAATAACTAGTCTATCTTATCTAATCATTTTATTTTTCCTGATGTTCTTATAAAACGTGTTTCGTGTTCGAGGAGAAAGCCTTTAATGCGCATGTATGTGTATTTTATGTATAATTTTTATCTAATGTACTGTATTATGGGTCAAAAGGCCTTGAAACAATGAAACCATTGAATTGAATCATTTATTGATTGAAATAGTAATGTTATCAGAAATTATGTTTTCGCTCTATCGATACCAAAACAATGTCTTCTTTTCATATGGATCGTGTGTTTTTGTTTCATACCTTTTTTCGGCAGGCTGACAGCCATAACTGTGAAACCAGGTCACCTGAAATGTCATTAAGTTATTAGTAATTCAATGAGATGTCCAATATTATATTTTAAACGAGTTTCATTTACTGTTATGGTATTCATATTCAAAGGACATTAGCACGAATATGTGAAAGGTAAAGAAAATGATAGGTCAGTTGATTTAAAGCCGCTTTCAAGAGTATTTCACTTATATCACGGCCACAGTTCGATTGCAGGGCGTCTCTATGCATTGCGGCGAGACCCACAAGCACCAGCTGGAACTGGCAAACCAATTTTGGTACTCTGAAGACATTCAGTGTACCATTGCACCCAAACACTACTGCCTGTAAAATAGTTCTTTGTTCACCGCTGAAAATGTTGTCGAGTCCCTGGATTTATACCCGAAACGCACAGATCCGACCACTGCGCTATCCCGCATCGTAAAGACGATGATGATAATGTTTCTTATAAAAAACAATTTGATATATTGTTGTATTTAATGGAACATGTATTTTAAGGTATGTTTGAAAAAAGAGTTCATGGAGCTCTTGATCAGCTAAACATTTGGACAATGTGATGTAATTGAAAAGCCCCTAAAAGAAAGCACGATTCACTAAACCTTTCAATATTCCTCTGTATGTCTCCTTTTTTACATTTTCTTAATAGCTGTCAATAATATAACAGTTATACATAATTAACTTTAAGATTGCATAAATGTTGCAATTGGGCCACAGGAAAAACTTGGTCAATAACAAGAATTCCCAAACAATTCAACAAGAAACAAGAATTCAAAAACAGGTGTAAGAATGAGCATGGGCATACATTGTTAATGAAGCAAACTTTCGATTCAAACTTTTGTAATCTTACTTATAATTCTAAAATGAAATTATTAGGTATGTTTCAAACCAAATATATGCAGAGTAGGTAATAGAATTGTTAGGCAGGAGGAACAATGATTTCGTTTCACAACAATAAATAAACATCAGACCGGTTACTTGATCAATACGGAAATCTTTATTGATATCATTAACTCAAACTTATGGACTGTTCAAATTCTCAACTCACCACAATAATAATAATACTAATAATAATAATGATAATAAAAGTTCATGTGTATGGCGCGTTTTCCATGTACAGGGGACATAATAAAAGCGCTAAACATTTATTACCCTGAGGGAATTGTACACTCGAGGTAGCTACTAAGCGTTTCGCTCGACCAATTTGGATCATACAACCCTAATTCAGGTACTCCATTGTACAGGTGGGTGGTCCGAGTGCAATGTGGATGAAGTGCCTTGCCCAAGGACACAACACAGTGTAAGGCCCAAGTCACAAATGTTTGGTCTCTCCACCTTGATTCGAACCCTGAAACTTTGAGTGAGAGGCCAGCGCTGACCACTGCACCACCATGTTCCAAATCAGAATCACACAGATTAACTTGTGTAACATGTATTTACAAAAGCGGTTACAGTGACAGATAAAAACCTACAATAGTATGCAAACACCAGTCTATATGGCCAACGATATGAGTTCAAATGCGTAATAATCAAAATACAAAGATCTAAATGTAAAGAAGTACAATACAATGATATTATTTCCTCTTTGATAAGCATTCTAGAAGTTAATGTAATGAAGAGTAAAGACAATTTTTATGGATAAACAACATTTTAATCCTGTCTGTTATTGACATTACTTGCTTGACAACGACATTAGAATCTATGTCGAAACGTCGTTCCCACAGAATAAAGAAGTTGTTTATCCATAAAAATTTTCTTTACTCTTAATGATATCATTGATCCTTGAAATAACTGATATACCGTTCAAAGTTCAAAATAAATTAAACTACTTACCAAATCAGAACCACAGAGAGAGGACCATTGAGAGAGGAATGGCGAGCTCACGGGATCTGTATTTCAACACAATCCTCTTGATTACGGCCGTAAACTCTCTGGATAAACGATCGCTTATATCTCTAGTATATGTCTGTCTGTTTAAATGGTTTTGAATAGTTAGATTATACTTAACAGTATTTACATTTGTGTATCGCCATCGTCACCTTGACAATAACCTTTTCTTTTGATCACTTACCTGATTTTTTTTACAATCATAGCGGTGTTGAATACCTGAATGCGCTCTTACGGACGCCACAGCTTTATTCACTTCCAAGGTTTGAATCTAAACTATACCTGAATCACTCTGCTATGAAAATAGCTTTTGTTACTTTCATGTCGCATAAATAACTCACTCACTTTCGCACGTAAGCGGTGACATCATTTTCAATAGTTTGACAGGATAAGAAGTTGTTAGTAAGGTTTGCAGTTGACCCTATAACTGTACTTCCTTATGTTCCGAGCTGTAATGAAAATGATATCATTTACTTTTACAAATTTTAGCTTGCTAACGATGTTTGCATAATTATGTTAGAAGTTCGTTTTTGTATCTTTTAAAAGATTAAAAATTAATATATTTATTTTCAAAAAAACATAAATTTTGGTTTTTAAGCTATCGTGACAAGTGATCAAACATGACATTAAATCCTGACTATGAACCAGAAATCGGAATATTGCGTTCATTTGAAGAATATTATACTCGTTAACGACTGTTTTATATCTTAGAAGAAACAAGAGTGTTAAATTCTATGTAAAGACATATGATGATAACAGACCTAATATATCCTTCACTATCACCTGTAACTCAACATACCCAAAATGTTTTTTATGTTT
Organism: Phorcus lineatus; assembly: GCA_921293015.1. Lineage (NCBI taxonomy): Eukaryota > Metazoa > Mollusca > Gastropoda > Trochida > Trochidae > Phorcus > Phorcus lineatus. The sequence continues at coordinate 16,076,389 of OV121093.1, forward strand.
TCAAATAGTTTTTTCACCTTAGCAAATGGTTGTAATGATAGCAATACTAATTACAGTAGATAATAACATTTAGGCAAGTGTACGACCCTTTACTGAGAAAATAATGGTAGCATACCATAGTATCATTGTACAAAGGAAGATACATTGTTTAGAAAAGTATAGCAGGTACAAATAATACTCTGCCATTATTCCATGCCAAATGGAGAGCTTAGTCAATTTTCTTCAATAGTGACCAATGCTTCATGTTCTATAAACGTATGTACACCTTTGGAAGTGAAATGAAGAATTTGAAAAAAAGGAAGATACAATGTCTTCAAGCATTCTAAACACTGTGTATGTCAGTGAAGAAGCTTCTTATTACCTAGAACTGTAAATCACATATGATCAATTATTTTATGTTGTTTTATTAACTATATGCATTTTAGATCTAAAGTATTTTTTATTGCAATGATATAACTAAACCAAATATAGTTTCTTTGAGTGGCATTTTAGAAGTTGGTATGATGAAGAAAATAGGAAATTTATGGATTAACAACTTCTTTATTGCAAAAAGATGCTTGATAACAGTGTTAGCATATACACCGAAACCTCGCATCTCTTTGCAATAAAGAAGTTGTTAATCCATAAATTTCCTATTTTCTTTTTTTAAAATATAGTTTGTTTTTTGAAAAATAAAACTGACGTTTGAAAAACAGATTCATATGTGTAATACTTTGTTTTTGATTGAATGTTTCTATAGTATATTTTGTGATAAAAAAAATCCTACGTGCTTTTTAAAACTAAATTATATTTACTTCATCCAAATCCATTGAAAATCCTACTCATTGTAGCATTTTTGTTAATCTTGAAACTTAGAATTCTAATTAGGAGATAAATCTATTCTGTTTTTTTTATCTGGGGGTTGTATGTCGTGCATTTTCCCAAAAAGGGAGTTCATGACATTCGAAGAACATTAGAGTGAGACAAGCCTTCAATCAGTATAAAGTATTCGTTAATTTGTGTATATTCTATTAACTCAGCATTGACATGGAATAACAAGCCATAACTAATGAGTATAAACTTTAATTATTATATATCAAATCAATTAGTTGTAAGATAAGTTAAACTTGAAAGTTTTGCAGTCCTTTCCGATCAAATACAAATATTAACCCCTGAATATATTTTTTTGTCAATGATGATTTAAACTCAGAATGATAACAATGCAAATAATAATAGATGCAAATTTGTATATAAAACTCTACAAACCAGATATATGTATGTGTATATATATTAGCACCTTCTTAAGACACCATACAAAGCCTTTACACTGTATATTTTTCATATCTTCAACAGATAGCATTACACGTCTATACACTGTTCAAAATCAATAAGTGTATATCAGCAGCATTTTGTATTTGGGTGTAAGGCCATATGCCCATGGACAATATACAAGACAGATTTTAATCGGTTAAACAGGTTTGTTGCTAACAAATGAGGCATAAAAAATTTACAGGTTTAAGAAATATATGCATAGAATCAAAGTAGTGTTGTAGTGGACCTAAAAGCTTCTCTGGCGTACTTTGCATATAAATATAAACGATTTTCATTTCAGTGTTTCAAAATTGCAGTTAACGTTGTATTCATTTTACATTACAAATTGAGTGTATAATGTATTCAAAATTGGTCATACGATGGAACTAAAGCAAAAATTTTGCATTTTTAACATTTTACATTTGACACCTACATTCTGATAAACAACTTCACTTGTTTACAATTGAGTTAATACACACACCGAGAACATATTAACAAAACTTTACATGAAAACCTTCCGACATTTTCCTTTCATAAAAACCCTCTGTTTTGGAAGAATAATGAAGTATAAACATTATTTGTGTGTCAAACATTTGAAATAGAACATTAGGAGGAGGATATCGTTATTCATGATTACGTTGTTTAATGGAAAAAGCCCTTTATCAACCGTATGAATAATAGTTTATAGAGGTTTCGACCAGGGAAAGTCTGCTTTAGAATAGAATTCCTAAATAACAATAAAAGATTAATAAAATTGCATTCCCTGGACTTCTGGAGAATACTTCTATTTACACACTCAATACATATGTCATGTATCTGCACAGTACACCCTTTGGAATACAGACTTGGCAAGTGGACAAAGAATTCTATTCAATTCTATATTCTATTCAAACGCAAATGATAAACTTTTCAATAGAACTGCGAGTTTCAAAATCATTCTTTAAAATAACTTGACAAAGTTGATCAATGGCCTGAAATATAAGATTTGGTTTACTGAATGTATACCTTTGTATGTGTACTTCTTCTTGTATTTGAATGTACTGATAAAGCATTGGACGATTGACTGAACAGTATGTTCCTTCTAAGCTCTCATATTTAATGTGAATTTAAAGTTAAATTTACTTAGTCAACCAATTCTGTTTCAAATGTTTTAATACCAAGTGTATCATGGTATGACTGTCTGTAAGAGGTTATAACCTGGATTAAGTTTTGATAATGGGAGTTATAATACACTTCAGTCATATTTTGATTTTTCAAAAAAAGATTATGAAGTAAGAAGGACTATGATGACATATTTCGGTTCCGTATCATGTATTGCGTCACATCTTGACAGATAGATGATGAAAGACACTCACCTCGAAATGAGATTTACATATATTTACTACTTTTATTACTTGGGAAAACACGTATGATAAATAATGCGTAATATAGAATTATAACACCTTGGGTTTGTGATTTCTATTTCATTAAAAATATGCGTGTGTACAGCTTTGCTTAATTGTAAATTCTTAAATAAAAGCAAGTAATGAGACTCTTTTGGAAACCAGATAGTGATAAACATAAATTATATGCAGGCAAAGACAATCGGATATTAGACAAAGATAGACAGAGAAGCATTGAGAGACTGAAAGACAAAAAAAGAAACTGTGATACAAGACTTGAATGATAAACTGAGAGAGAGAGACAGAGAGACAGAGAGAGCGAGAGACAGAGAGAACTCAACTCAATTGAACTCAATGGATTTTACATCCGGGTTTTGGCGCTATTGCTAAATGCGAGTCGTCTTATGGGATGGTTCGATAGCTAGCGATACGAGGGTTTGGGCTTGAAAGACATCAGTGTATTAGGGAGGAGCGGAGCGGATTCATATGCCGGTTAAGCAGAAAGTGATAAGATACGTAATGTTTTGATCAGACAACGCACCTTACGACATCGCCCTGCTAAAACGTTTGTTCCTCCCAGTAAACTTGCTTCATCTCGTTCTCCGAGCGATGCCCTGATGCATTATGTGAAACCTTATACCCTGACTCCATCTATCTGATCAAGAGAACCTTCATTCCTATCTTTCTCAAACGTTGATGTCCTTGCAACACCATACAATGACGTATCTTAAAAGTCTACTTTGCATCTAGCCTGAACCTGTCGTTATTGGCAACGACATGACATCCACCTGTGTGAACATTTTTTTCCTAAAGAAACTTGTATAACTAGTTTTGATGCAGTACGTTACGAGATTGTTAGAGATTAAAATTCCAGTTTGCGCGCATATAATCTTTCCCATCACATTTTCAAAAGATTGTTTTATACAATGTTCAACAGTATAAAGGCCTACGTTGTAAACTTGAAACACCCTGCATGACCAAGCGAGTGTTGCGTAATAGTAATCTTTTAAGGGACACAGAGTATGTTTTTGAGGTAAGAGATATCAAACTTAATAATTGGTGTTATTCCATCGACAAGTGGAAAACCGCGCCAATGACTCAAACGTAATCTAGGAAAATAATTATAGCAGACACGACGAGAAATAACATTAACTTACATAAATGTAAATGTCAAGTTGAAATTCGACGTTTTCACAATAATATCCCAGTAGACACAACACGTCTATTAGACGTCTAAATAAGTTTTAGATTGGGGTTAGACGTCTATAACGGGGCGAGTGCATCAATAGAAACTTGCCCTGTGCAGTTGAATGTGATGTTGATGGTGATGTTGATGACAAAGCTGTTGTCAGACCTTGTAATGATGGCCAAGGTGTGAGAACCCGAATAGTAAGAGAACGATTCTTATGAGTGAGTGAGTGAGTGAGTTGGGTTTTAACGTGTTTTGAACAATATTTTAGTTATTAAACACATGGATGACAAGCATCCAAAAGAAAGTGGACTGATCAGGGAGAAGAAGAAAGGTAAAGTGATAGATAGAGAGCAGATTTTAGAAGGACTCAAATTTGGTCTGGCTTCTACCCGTCGACCTGTCCAGCGTGGGTGCCCCTACCAGGTGCAAGTGCATGAAACTCACTCTCTGTCACTTTAAGAGTTTGACATATGAGCATATTATTTTTGGATTGTTTGTACTGAATGTAAATTTTGTTTGTCAAGGATTCATAGTGATTCCCGAGAAATGCGTTTTGAAGTGAAACTAAGTGAGGCATAGAAGTCACTCTGACCTGTCGCTTTGACTCCCTCCATAATGCAATGTGAATTTGTCCGTGAAGTAACCTGGTTAGCTTTGGTCCTGGCTAATAACATTCTGACATAATACGTACGTTATAAAATTACACTTTTAGTCTGGCTACTGTATTGTGCTACACAGCGATTAGGGACATTTATAACATTGATGGGCCGGGGCTTTTCGGGAGGGGTCGGAAAAATTATACAACCATGAAGTAGTTCATTAAAAACAAAGAAGGATTGAAGAGCGTTATTTTAAAAAAGACAGATGTAAAACCATCTTTTTGTAAGACTTGAAAGAGATGCTGAAACATTATTATTCAGCCATTTTGATTAATCTGATTAAGATCGGTTTATTTTCTTAAAAATCACAATAACTTCTATGCCTCATTCATTGTTATTTATAGAAGAAAATTAAGATATACTGAACTTACAGTTTTATACAAAACCCTAATGTGGAGAAAGCTTTTGCTACTTTTTGCTATATTTTCATACAATGGATGCATTTTGGAGGCTTAAAAAACTCATACAGTTAAAAGCAGGTCAAATTATTTCAAAGATATTTATCTTTCTCACTGATACAAATCTAAGAAACCTTAACACTTTATCAAATGGATTGATTCGTGCAAATTTCTTAAATAAATAGATTCAAAGTTTGACATTTAAAAATTGTGTAAATATCCAATACCTAGTTTTCATGCTTCGTACACGTTGTTTGTACATCTCAAAGCTCTAAGTAATTGTTTAAATTTTATCTAACATGTAACACATGAAAATCTATTGTCCATAGATATGCCCGTGGTATATTGATGTCATGTATTTACAAGATTCTTTAGATTTTGAACTTTTTCCTTGTGCGAAAGGCTTTAGGAAGACCATTAATTGCTTAAAATGAATAAGGAATTATCCTTTTTAAATAAAGCTAGAATGCATTCATTCACAATTGAAAATTAAACGTTACACCATATAAAAACTTAACATTTCTATGTATATTTAGTAATGGTATTCAAACCTATTTGTGCAGCTGATGTTATAATAATTCAATGGAACAGTAATTTTTGTCTTCAACATTTAAAGTGTTATTTTCAAAGACCAACCATTAAAAGTTCATGTACAACCTAGTAAATAAAAATCTTCAGAACCTTTAGGAATTCTGTAAACTCTGTAGACAACAGAATTGTTTCTTTGAAAATTAAGCTCATATTATAAAGACGTATTGTCAAATAACACGTTTATACATATTTTGTGTATAGAAGTTTGTTTTTATACGTTGCATTATGGATGTAATACCTTGCGTCTTGATAATGCCACATTACATTTGAGGTAAAATCTTTTCATTCGTATCAAAGGGTACAGGAACTTCATTATGATGGGAAAATTTCATCACCTACAAATTATTCATAGGGATTTCATACGCAGAAATACTTTTGCTCTCTTCATATTTGTAAAATTGAAAAGATTTTGCATGCAAATCATTTGACAGTTGTTTTTCTGGGACCTAAGCAAATATTGTTTAAACCGCAGCGGCCGTGTTGGATTCAGGCCACATGACCAAGTGGTCCAAAAATATTGGATTCTTGGTAAAGTGAATTTATACATTTCTAATGACTAATCATGCCAAGTTTCAAAGATTTGTTTAAATTTTGTCACTCAGCTGCTTCAACAGTTATTGATAAAAAGATTAAAGTTGTATGAAAGACGGAAACTAAATCCTTGTTTGAAGATAAGAAGACATCAGTGCTCGTGCATTATTCATATGCGTAGCACATCAGTGGTATAGGTTTAAAATATACTGAAACTAAATATGTATACAACCTTCTACAATTTATATAGCTACAACAATCACCGATATTTTTATTATCAAACGAAAATCCCGAATGAGCTGCCGGTGTCTGTAGGTGAAGTTAGGGTAGGTAAAATGATCGGGAATGCTAAATTTAATTACGATCCCAAAGTTACGGACATGCAACCCCTGAAGTAAGCTATGCCTCTTCTTGACCGGTATTCTGAAATCTTCCTCAAGCTTGAAAACAACTCGGGAACTTAACCTTTTTCAAATGCGAACACAGGAAGCCCATCATTCAGCCCTTGTTAAACAGTAACAGTGTACAGACAGACAGACAATTTTATTAATGTCTACATGAGCGGAACATTGTTGCTCTGTGTATATATACAGGTACACCAGCCGACAGATTTATAATAGGTCATGTAAATCCTTGCATATAAATTTCAGGTTATTTCAACAAAATTAAAGATAAAATGTTCCTCAATTTCAAAGTTAAAGAACTAATCAAGAAGTAAAGTTTCCAATGATAAACTTGCATCTAAAATTATACTAAAACTATACTCTCCCTGTTGATAAACATATAACCAATATTTTTCATGTGACTTTTCATGTTTTTACGTTTACATAGTTATTTTCAAAATGAGGTTAAAGTGATGAGAAACATACGTATGATTTTTTCATCATTGAATAGTTTGAATTTCAAACATACTTTTTGAGAAGCAATATCTCGTAGTTTGTTAATATATTAACTTGATAATGTGCAGCACAGCTCACATGTTTGACTCGAAAAGCACTTCAGTTGTATTACGAGCTTGGTCAAATGAGATCACGTCGTTCTTACAGTTTCTTGAAATAATAAATATTTCTGATGCAGGAACATACAGAATAGAACCGAAACTGGCATCAGAAGTTTGAAACCAGTTTACATTGTAATCAGCTGGATCTATTTGCGTTATTAAGTTTAGTTTGCCTTTTCTTGGAACAGCAAATAGTTGAGCTGTTTAATAGAAAATCCCATCGTCAATGATTAAAATGGGGCTGCAAATGGCCGCATTCAGTTCTCCCTTCAGATTTCGGTTAATACGCCATACCTTTTGCTATGACAACGGAATAATTGGGTTACGATGTTTAACCTTCTAAAGTGAATTTATATATTAAAAATGAATAACTAATAGACAACACGTCAAAATAACCTGGTAAATTTGATAATTATCATCTCAATTCTTTCTTTTCAATTTACAGGAATGTCTGCCCAGATCGAAAAGATGGTGTTATATGTCTTTCTCGCTGCCATATCAGTGACATATTTTACTGGAAGTTTTCAAGTCTCATCAACAATGGTCAATGATAGCGGAGAGCCTTCTGGTATCTTGTTATGTCAACAACTCTCCATGAAAATATGTTTACAGGATAAAGGGATCACATGCACGAACCATTTCAAGTTAGTTCAGTCTCATAAGGAAACATTCGTGTGTGTAAAAAGTAAGTATGAATCAGTTTGTAATTGAAAAATGCTATGTTAGTTGTTGAGTCACTTTCTCATCTGACAGATAACACCAACCTCCTGTCATTCAAGCTACGTTCCAACGTACAAATTCTATTGTGATAGAATCTTGTTTGTGGTGCAAACAGTGTCATTGGTTCAAAAGGCAGATATTTGTGCGTAAGGGTTTTCAATGTATAAATCCTATTAGTTATCAAAGCTTCTGTGTATGGAGAAGCCCATTATTCGACGTCACCGCTTTGGATTATTTACTAAAAACAGTTCATTTGATGCTTTGGCATATCAATTACTCTGTATCGCTTTAGGTTACATAAAAGGCACAAATTCGTTTTGATTTTATTTCAAATCCCAGTTTGGAGTATTTACATATATCGGTAAAGTGCAAATGTTCCCCTCTAAGAGCGATTATCAAAGATCATTGGGATACGTTAACTATAATGAAATTTGTGAAATTAGTAACACCTACAAAGAATTATTGTATAGATATAATAAAAGAATAATTTTAAGTATAAGAATTGTTAAATCTGTATATTTTTCATTGTATACAATGCACAAAACTAATACTATCCTTTATCTGGCCATGTCATTATATGTTCCTGACGAATCAAAATTAGTATGTGTTTAATTCTGAAGTTTATCGCATGAATATGTTTCAGGTGAAGAAAAGACCTCAGATTACCACTCAAAAGATTCTAAATTTACTGATCAGGGCTTAAGCCAACCTATCCTGAAAAAGGCTAAACTTCTTGCTGTTCCAAGAAAAGGCAAACCAAATCTAATTACACAAATAGATTTAACCAACTACAATATAGACTGGTTCCCATATTTTGATGCTAATTTCAGTTCGATTCTCTATGTTCCAACATCAGAAACATTTATCATTTCAAGAAACTTGATGAACGACGTGATCTCATTTGACCCAGCAAGTAAAACAACTAAAGTGCTTTTCAAGTCGAAACCTATTCATTTCATGATTATGGATGTTAGTAGAGACATAGCGTTCTATTTTATGAGAAGGGGGTTTGGAAAGTTTGTCACATACGGAGCCATAGAAAACGTTGTTTTGGGACAGCAAGAGATGATAACAGCTGCGTCAGTTGATGAGGATAACAAACGATTATACGCAGTATTTGTTTATGGAATAATATCTCTAAACTATCTTGGAAAGGCTTTAGAATATTTAAGGAAGCAGTATCGTTCAAGTTTCCTGTTTTATGACGCCTTCTCCCACTTGCTGTATTATGGCCATCGTGATAAAGTATTTACCATCAACACAATGAACAGAAAGCAGCAAAAATTTATCAAAATTAAGTCATTAATCAAAAGTGGTTTGGTATTCAATAACAAATTTTACCTGACATATGAAGGTGATTCCGGGTTTGCTATCCACGCTGTTGACCTCCAAACAAGAAACTTTAGTGTCATTCATCTTGAGTATACAAATTTTGAATTCTGTACTCTATTGCTTTGTTGAACGGTATTTGACATTGTTCTAATTGATATGGTATCCATGCTGCTGTCATCCGAAAAGACAAGTTCACATTCATATTTATTATGCAAGCTTATTGCTCCGGCAATCTGATTGGTCGAAAAGTGGCCACGTGTTATTCGACGGAATAGCATATTGACTTCACTCCGAGTCCGACCAAAAGTTTTATTGAATTAAATTAGACACAGTGACGTCAAACCGTTGTTACATATGGTATGTTATTGTTATCGTGACGTCATTTGAACGTCATGTTGAACAATTGATCCAAATGAATGTAATTTTTTCTTTTCTTTTTGTATTTAATTCGTAACTTATTAAAACAATTATGGCCTGGTGAATTCGGTCGATACCTGCTGTAATAGACCCGAGGAAAGCAATAGTGACCTCAAACTTCGTCCTCTGTCATTATAGCTTTTTTCGGGTCCTCTGTCAATATTGCTTTCCTCCGGTCTATAAAAACAGGTATTGACCTCATCACCAGTCTATAATTCTATAATGCACGAAATATCAAGGCTGTACTCTATTGCCTTTTTGAAGAGCATTAGAAACTTCTCCTGAAAGGTATGCTGTTAACCTCCAAAGCGAGTGCGCATAAGGTCATTTTTTGCGTGTTTTGATTAAACAGAATTGATTCGCTGTTGCTGAATACGAATCGTCTCCGATTTCCATAGATCACGATGTTATAACCGCCAGTTTATTTGGCATCTACAAAGGTAAATTCGGCTGTTTCCTTTCAATTTATGGACATTCGCGATTGGTCTTTTCACCTTTGGCAACTAGCAATGTCAGAGCCTCCTGTGACGGGATTTTGATTTTAATTGGCTGATGAAGGAGTTGCAGGCGGAGATCGAAATGCGGTTTCATTGACATGTAATCATTTTTCATGTTGTTCAGCATTGAATTTGTTTGGGTATAACGTGTACATATAATTGTTTATTTGGAGCAATAACATATAAAAGAAATAAGTATGTGTATATTTTTTTTTATAATAATCCACTTCAAATTGATTAAGTTTATGGAGGTATAAACTTAAAAACCGCTGTTCTATACAATCTCCACATCTGATCATGACTTGCTCAAGAAAAGTATGCAACATATAAACTTGAAACATTGTTCTGTAAGAGGTTTCTTGTTTCGCATATTCTTCTTGAAAACAAATATTTGACGAAGCAGTGGATGATTATTTATCATGGAGAGAGAGATGAGTATCTGGATTTCAATTTCTTTCCTTTAGGGATGATTTTATCATCTCTGCATCTCATGAGGAAACTAAGATGGTTGCTTGAATGCAAGTATGTCAGTTGTAAGCTACTAAGTTTGTTGATGGTTCAATAGCCAAATCTCTATGTAGACGTATGACTTCTTTGATAGGCAGTCTAAAGGTTTGTGACAGGCAGACAAAAGTTTAATCAACTCCTCTCCTGTATAAACAACTCAACTCCTCTCCTGTATAAACAACTCCTCTCCTGTATCAACAACTCATCTCCTGTATAATCAAGTCCTCTCTTGTATAAACAACTCAACTCCTCTCCTGTATAAACAACTCCTCTCCTGTATCAACAACTCCTCTCCTGTATCAACAACTCATCTCATGTATAATCAACTCCTCTCCTGTATAAACAACTCAACTCCTCTCCTGTATAAACAACTCCTCTCCTGTATCAACAACTCATCTCATGTATAATCCACTCATCTCCTGTATAAACAACTCCTCTCCTGTATCAACAACTCATCTCATGTATAATCAACTCATCTCCTGTATTAACAACTCCTCTCCTGTATAATCAACTCATCTCCTGTATTAACAACTCCCCTCCTATATAAACAACTCCTCTCCTGTATAACCAACTCCTCTCATTAGAATATATGTCGAAACGTCGCTTCCACAGAATAGAGAAGTTGCTTGTCCATGAGAACTGTCCTTATTGTTCATCAACTTCTAGAATGCCTGTCAAAGACATCACATAGTTATTCACGGGTAGTTAACTCTAAGTAGCTGTTGACTCGGGTATCAGTTACAATATCCTTTCATCGTCTCGGTAAGTCTGCAAATAAACTATTTCATTCACTCACTACTTCTCTCTTTCTTTTGTTTGCTTGATTATTATTATTGTTTTATCATTCTATCGGAAAAAAGGTCTCAACTAAGTTTACATTTTCTTTCACCGGCTTTTTACACAAGCTTTGTCCAATCACAGACGCATTCCTAAGAACACCTATTCAATGTAGAAATTATAACTTTATAACTCTTTAGATCCAATATTTTGCGATCACTTTTTGTAATTTTGCAAAGCTTTTAACTTTTAACTGTCTTTTTCTCTACCTCTTTATGTCTCTATTTGTCTGCCTGTGTCTCTGTCGTCTGTCTGATTTCACTGGAGTTCAACTAATTGCATTATGACTCACCAAAAGAAAGATAAAACAATTTTTCCCCATCCTAGAAACATAGAGGGGAACGTGAACAAGAGTGTAAAAAAAGAGTCACAAAATCTTTCACGTATAATTGAGGACACTGGTGTAAACATATTTATTCAGAGCAAAACTGATGGGATTGGCAAACAATCTTTGCTTATATGAATGCCTCTCCCTACAATATACAAATATAAACTTTCATGAAATGATGACGCTCACAAAACATTGAAGAACAGATCGGATATGCATGTACATTTGCAGGCTTACATACTACGATTTAAAGATAAATTCTTTTAAAATTTCGCAAGGCATTTGAAGAAGGTAATGTAAGTTGGTTAAGACAAATCTGAAAATCTTTTAGTGGAAACTATGAAATTCTGGACGGATTTTAAGAGTTTGTTATTTTGTTGATCAGTAGAGCCAGAGTTGCCGTAGAGGATAGATGGTAGATTATAACCTTTTTGAAAAAAATATGTGTTTAGTCTTACTTCGTGGTAAGTGGGACAAATTAGGAAGAAGTGGAGTGCATACTCAAAGTGATGACTGCAGTTGCAGTTAGGGGTATCGGATATAAATCTGATGAATTTATCACCGTTCAAGTTACTGCAGCCAAGCCGAAGACGGGAGTGGATTTTCTGACAGAATCTTGACCCATGACATAAATTAAAATGAATCGGGTTGCTATTGGTGTCCTTTATTTTCCTTTTGAATTATGCAAGTGAGCTGGAGTTGACCACGTCGAGGGGGAGGGAATTCCACATATTGACCGTGTCTGGTAGAAACGATTTAGAGTAATTACTTGTGTTGCATTTTATGCTTTGGAGGTCGGAATAGTTTCTTAAATTGTACCGACTTGCGTCGGACACAGTGTCAGGTAATAGATATGATAAATATTCAGGTACTAGTTTATTAATCATCTTATAAAACACATACAGTTTTTGGCGATATCTACGCTTCTCTAAAGATGTTATGTTAGTTTCTGAGTACAACTTTTCATGACTTGTGCCGCGAGGACACTAGTATTGCCAATGCTTGACATTGCAGCTAACTAGCGCACCATAGTGCATGGCGTGGGATATTACTGGAACACACATAGCACAAACCACACGCAAATATCCCTTAAGGGGCGGACTCGTGCACTTGAGGGACAATTTGGGATACGAATACGCACCAGGGTTCAACATTTACACAAACAATGAACAAACGTCCGTGTGCAATGGCACCACCCCGTAGTGGCATGCATTAATTTGTGCAAGTGTCAGTGGGCATGACAGTGACAAAGAAAGAGGGAGATCTTAAGCCAAAAATTTAAAATTGGCAATGTAAATATCTAAAATGTTCACTGGCTTTGACAGAATTTGAAGTTCTGTTTTTTTTACCTATATTGCAAAAGGCGAGGTGAGGTGGTATGGGGTTTAATGCCGCTGTCAAGTGTATTTCACTAATATTGCGGCAGCTAGTATTAGTGCAGGGAGTAATCCCGCAACAACAATGTGGCTATGCATTGCGGTGAAACCTGCGAGCATCGGCTGGAAGCTTGCAAAAGAAAACGTGATAAATTTCAAACACAATGCAGCCATGCACTCCCTGTGATGCTTTGATCACGATAAAGATGCTAACCTAGAGCTATGTGTGTATTATGTTTTATGTGATAGATGTGATATAATGAGAATTCAATGCTTGATGTTATAATATATGAGTGATGTATGATAGATGTCATAACATCATAAGTTCTTTCAGTTGGACCACCACTGGACTCAATACCTTATCGTGGTGTGGTGGTTTGCGTGCTTCAGAGACCCCGAGAGCTATGCCAGCCGGAACGTACATGCTCCTGGTAGGGACACCCAAGCTGGACAGGTCGATGGGTAGAAGCCAGACCAAATTCTATCTCTCACTATGCCTTTCTTTCCGTCTTTTCCCTCTTCCTGTCGATCCCTTTTCCCCTGATCTGTCCACTCTCTTTTGGATGCTTGTCATCCACGTGTTTAATAACTGAAATATTGTTCAAAGGACGTTAAACTCCAACTCACTCACCGCTCAGTCTTTCACCTGGAATAATAATATGCGTGTAACATGTTCTTGTCAATCGTCCAAGGTACAGGCGATTTGGTGGCTCTATATGTGGATGGACTGCACGATCTAGTTGTCCTGGTATGGCAGGGATCAGATAAAACCACAATTCAAAATTACAACATCACTACAAACAGACCTCGAAAGTTAGCAGTCCAACATTGTACCTCACTGGATCTTGTTCTTGACAAACGAAACAAGTAAATTTTGCTTCCTTTTGTTTATCTCAATAGAACAAATACAAACAGAGCTCCAGATAAGCTGCGTATTTGCGTATTTTACTCAAAAGAAAAGTCAAAATACGCAAGAAAATTAAATTGTCTGCGTTATGAAACTCACTTAAAATCTACGTTTACGCTTCTAAAAAATTAGCAATGCGTATTTACCCAATACATAAAAATTACAATGCGTATCGTGTCATAAACAAAAATCAAAATAGTTACGTGAAAATCTCAACTTAAAGTCACTGGTAACATACAAAAGTCTTTTTACATCGTAAACATCTACTTCCAGCAATGCTTTGTGCAAAGCGGCTTCGCTTACTACTCCGAACACCATTTAGAACTCTCTCCAATTCATATAAGTGATCTGATAATTCCCAGTTGTGTGAGGAGTTTAACACGGTTTGTTTTATACAAGATTGGGGCCTGCTGACTTTGAATGTGCACAATGTGGCATGATTACTTTACTTTCCCCAACATCGTTTCGTCATTGTTGGCTTGTGCAGATTTAGGGCTCGAAAAAGGTTTAGTTAAGACAGCACATAGACATAGTCATTTGACATATTTTTTTTCATTGAGAACGTATTTTTGATATATATGTGGTATAGTTGTAGAATGTAATGATGTTTTTTTTAATGAAGATGATGCAAGAAAAAATAATGAGAGTTACTAGTAAAAAAAAAAAGAAATAAATCCGGTCAGGGATATTCGCAAGCGTGTTTAGATTAATTTATTATTGGTAACAATTACATATCAATGCCGACTCAGTTAATAAATACTCTGACGTTTTGCCGTACAAGTTTTCAATCCGTTGCCTTTGAAAAGAAATTTCATCATTTTGCACACGTCTAACATGTTCTGTTATTACTGATCATTTACAATCAGAAAGTAGTTTAACGGAGGTTGATGAAACTTAATTTTCAGAATGTGGTTATGGAAATAAGGTTAACACGTGAATATAACCTGTCTTTGCTTTATGTTTGATTAGAATTTAAAAACATGTTTAAGTTTTTTTACGTATGAAATGAATACTCAGATTTCGAAAAATTGGTGGGTATCAAAAAGTATGAATACCCATTTGATATTTGAAATACCCACTCAGTTCTAAAAATCTGGGTATTATACCCACATAGCCAAAAGCTTATCTGGAGCTCTGTACAAACATTTCTATAACAGAGTTGTATTTACTGAATTTTCGTGTCTTTCTACAATTGACATCACGTGTTTAATAACTGAAATATTGTTCAAAGCACCCCAACTCACTCACTCACTCACAATTGACATCTTCTGATTGTTCAAATTAACTGTTCCTATTATTGTGGTTTCAGATCATCTGCAATCAATTTTTTTGTTCTTCTTTTGAAGGACTTTGATGACTGACTTCATGTCATTAAATCTGAAACATGTTTTACTTTATTTTCTAAAGGATAATCTTTTTCGCAAAGAAGATGAGACTTTCGTCAATGGATTATCTTGGAAATGACATGAGAACATTTGAAAGTGTGAAAATAAGACATTATTTTCATTTGGAATTTCAAGGTAATCAATCATCCTTACCTCAATCTATAATGTTAATCATGTTTGACGTGTTTATCAGTTAGTATATATTAGAATCTTTTTCTTCAGACAATCCACTCTGTTTAAGGAGACTTTGTTATGTATCATCAAGCATGGCATATTCTCAAAATCAGCCTTATCACATCTTAAATAGAGGATATTATATGAGTGTCCATGACATACAATGTTTACGACATGTGTTCTTCATATTAATATTTCCCGAGCGACAGCGAGGGACATACTGATATTAAGGCACGAGTGTCGTAAACATAGTATGTCATGGGCACGAATATGATATTCTGTTTCTTAACGAAGTCGAATTATTAAAGAAACTAATCAAAATCAACATCAAAGCATGGGCACAGGCGGATTTGGAACACAACGTCATAGGCGAACTGTGACGTCAAAGCATTGTTTTTTACGTGACCTCACAATGAAAAAGATATGATTGCCCTCGTAGGTAATAAAACCAAGTTACGTAAATATTAGGATAGTTTTGTTATGGTGATTGGTGATGCATGTCTCAAATGGTTCTTTACAAATAGTAAAAGCTTCTTAATTCTCTTTAAAGACACTTTTAAATCACAATTATCTCAATGACTTCATCAAATCGTTCTTAGATAAAAGATATTAATATCTGCACGATTCTCTAAGTTATTTTCAGTTAATTACAAATAGTAAAACCCTCCTAATTCTCTAAAAAGACCTTCTCTAAATCACAATGATCTCAATGACTTCATCAAATCGTTCTTTAGACAAAAGAAAATAATATCTCCACAATTCTCTAAGGTTTGGCCAATGCTTTAAATTACTTCTCTAAAGACCCAACATCTTGGCATTGATATACTCTGTTTTCCAAATATCCTCTGAACAATTTTTGATACTTTATACCTTCCCAATGCTCTAAATTAATTGTCTTATACCTCATTCAATGACCGACATTGATAACTCCACAATGCTGTAATTCATTTCTCCAAGAAATTGAGGGGGCGGGATAGCGCAGTGGTTAGCGCGTTCGGCTTCGGATCAGGAGGTCTGTGGTTCGAATCCCGCCAGGGCAACTTTGTCTGCAGCAGAGAACGGTTCTACACGCAGTCAGGTTTGGGTGCAATGCTACACTGAAATTCAGTGCAGTACCAACCATGGTTCGCTAGTTCCAGCCGATGCTCGCAGGTTTCACCGCAATGCATAGCCACAATAGTGTTGCGGGCTTTCTCTCTGCAATAATACTAGCAGCCGCGATATAAGTGAAATAATCTTGAAAGCAGCGTTAAACACCAACTCACCTCACCTACAAGAAATTGAGAAAAAATGATAACTTAACGATGATCTAAATCAATTCTTTAGACACGTCGCTTCAGTATTGACGTGAATGCCTTCTTAATGATTATAATAAGTTGAAAAACTAACTTTAACACAGACATTGAACATTTATAAAAGTCGTTAGTACTTTACATTTTAGATCATTTGAAGAATCTGCTTTTAAAGACAATATGTGTTCAAGTCGAAGAAAGTTTCTTTAGGCAAGAAGATATTTTTTTAAAACAATCAATTGCATTTATTGGCTTGATTTTCAAAGGGTTTATTTTCAATGTATTAAAAATGGTAGGGAAATTTAATGTTTGAAACTTTGATAACCAACGAAGTATTTTCAGAAGGTGGAAGACCTCATTACCCAACCTGATCATCCGTAGTCGTAGACGAAATAATCAAGTAAAACCATTTTTATGTGAATACATTTTAATCATATGGGGTAGGAAAATGGATTCGCATAGTTCGACAAAACATGCTACGTTTGTTTTGAAGATGTTTCCTTTTATTAAAAAAACATTGTCTTGAAATAAGAGGTTTTTATTTACATTTTCCTGTGAACACTTTATTAAACTACAACGTGCTACTTCCCCTTTACTGCATGGGCAATACCATATATACTTAATTTATCAGCCATCGAAAATGATTTTGTTTAATTCTTGTTATGTATGACAACCCGATTCAAAAAGTGCGCACTAACAAAATGTATCTAACATTCAATCATTGTTTTATGTCTCTATGTGAATTTTTAGGTCAGCATATAATCTGTGTAAATACGATGGGGCGGAATATAGTGAAGCACAAGATCAACAGAACTTCAAAGGAGACTCAAGTTACAACAGTTCCTCTCAGATGTTCTCGAAAAACGGAACCACGAATAACTTACATTATAAAAGTTAAAGGACTGATTTTTTTAATTGTAAATAATGCACATTCGTAAGTGTTATATATTTAAAAATTCTATACATATTGCTAAGAAAAAAATCTTTTAATTTTGAGTTGTAAAAAGGTAGGGAGGAAAATTCAAATTTGTGCAATTGATTTTAAATAATCTTTCTCATATCCATAAGTATTTCATGAAGTTCAATATCAATAAATACCAGCATTGGTGTCTGGATGTACACCTCAATGAAGTGGAAAAGGGAAAAACAAGAAGGAAAGTCAAATATTTACAAATAAATTAACAACCCAACCTCTATTTGTAATCATTAAATTAAGCTACTTTTCAAATATAAACAGAATTGATGTCTTCTTGCTTACATATAGATGTAAAAAAAAAAAGAGGATTGTAATTCATTGTTTATTTCCTACATACATTTCCTGATGTTGTTTAATAACTCATATACTATCTTATACGGTCATACATACAGAAAAAACTTTTTCTTGTGTCTTCCAGGGGCCTTCTGGTGGTCAAAAACAATAAATGTCACACAGTTTGGCAAGACCTGGTGCTGTATAAGATCCATGCTTTGGATTGATCGATGATAATATTCAAATTGCTAAAGGTTAAAGTGGACATTCATTACTCCTGGAGAAAGGAGAGAGATTGTGATAGTATGTTTAAGGTATTTACAAACAAGACGTTTTTGTTCGAAGTGTTTCATCGTTTCATACCTATACAATCCCCATTATGTATTCGTTTGAATCCCATTTGTCACTGCTTGGTGAATGACATGAAATTGTATTATTTTAAGACACATTGCAAGAGAACAAATAAGCTACATTGTTGTCTGGATTTACCTAATAGACATGATGCACAAACGTCTATTATCCCCCTTTAATCATTGATGTCATGTATAATGTTAACCATATGTCCACATACACAGAGGTAAATGTACGATAGGTTGGTACAATATAGGTTTCCACAATGTTGCTTTTATGTTTTTCTTGCTAAGGTAAATATCTGTATCCGGTTTTGTTTTCCCATCTTTCATCGTTATTTTCACAATAAATAAGTTGTTGTCCACCAAATATTATCATTATTTGTATGTCATGAGCAAAACTTACAAGGACTGTAACACCTAGCCAAAATAAACTACGGGTGTTGATAAATCGCATTCTAAGATGTGCTTTTTTGAATATCAGCTTCTTTGGATTAATAGTTTTTGCAGTTTGAAGGGAAACATATCTTAGAATAGCGTTTTTGGAGCAAATACCGAAACGGGTAAGACCTAGCTCAATATAACGTTCTCATTGGATAAAGCAGCATTTGTAGGTGAGACTATTGAGCATCACGCTACATCAACGTTTTTGAATCCGCTGATAGAGCTCCTTCCATATACCCCGATCTCCTTTAGGCCAAATGCCTCGTATCGCTAGCTAACCAGCCAATGAGAAAACTTGCATCCATCAGCAGCGGCTCAACAGGGATGGAAATTTCCGTTGAGTTAAAGATAGTATCTTCAAGCTCCTTGGATAAGGACATTTATTGGCTGAAAAAATAACAGGTGAGCAGAGCCACGAATATCAAGCCGCGCCAGCCGCAGGTGGGATTTCACTCGAAAGAGAGCATGATATATGGAAGGAGCTCGACCAGCTGATTCAATTACGCTGATGAAGCAGGATGCTTTTGAGAAGTTTTGATAGTTCATGGTTTTTAGTTTGGCGGTTCCATTGAAAGGCTATGAACATAATTTAAAGAATTTCTAATAGTAATTAATTTGAAACCTCTGCATATACAAGTTGCATGAACATGTTTTTTTAAATTTCGATGTCGGTGAAAAGTGCTGCCTATTTTCATCTTCCTTAGTGCCAATTTTTTAAAGAAATTGACTGCCTTTAAGTTGATAAAGTTTGTCGTTCATGCAAACATTCAGTTGTTGGTACTCGTGGCAGCGAGTGTATGTGCGTTTTAATATTTGAGGTGAGGTGATCTGGGGTTTAACGCCGATTTCAAGAGTATTCTACTTATATCACAGCTGCTCGGATCATTGCTGGGAGAGGGTCTGCAACACTATTGTGGCAAAGCATTGCGGTAAAACCTGCGGGTATCAGTGGGAACTAAGAAACCAAGAGTGGTACTGCGCTGAAACTCCTTACTGCAGATCTCACTTAAAGACAAAACTGCGGAGCCAGGTGAACAGGATTTGAGATAAACTCTTCTAATAAAGAAACTTAACATTCATGCAAAATTGATTTTTCCGAATCGGGCCAATTTTTTTCATGATACATACCTGTAATTTAAAGAAAGGCATGCTCAAAAACAATGGCCCAAAAAGTTTACGTTGTGGTCAGAGACGAAAACGAGCGATTCGTCCAAATGCATTTTCTGCCAAAGCACGTGCAGCATGGGATCATGAAGGTTTACATGCAGACACGTCTGCTTTAGGGGTATAAAAAGCCATATCAGCCGCTGTTCATTCAGACTACACAACATGGGTACACCGACCTGAAGACTGCCAAGACTGAACAGAGCGCAACGCAACAACGCTATTGGCAGACTGCAAGCAGGAGCGACGCAGCGAGATGTTGCAACACACTTTGGCGTGTCCAGACAGACCATCTCTTCATTGTGGACCCATTTCAACACCCGAAACAGCGTTGATGATAGGCCAAGGTCAGGCAGACCAAGGGTGACTACTCGGGCCCAATATCGTTACATCCGACTGCTCCACCTTCGGGAACGCACTAGGACAGCAACGTCAACAACAACGCAGATACCAGGCCTGCGTCGAATTTTCGACCAAACGGTACGAGAGAGGCTGGACTTTTTCCACGACGACCGGTTCGACGTCCCGTTTTAACGCAACGTCATCTGGCGGAACGTCTCCAGTGGTGTCAACAGAGGATGAGATGGGCACGTGCAAGGTGGAGAACCGTTCTCTTCACTTATGAGTCCCGTTTTCTGCTTCGACGAAGTGATGGACGAGCACGTGTATACCGACGTTGTGGAGAACGTGTTGCTGCCAACTGTGTTCAGGAGGTTGTCCCATTTGGAGGTGGGAGTGTCATGGTGTGAGGTGGGATTCGTCACGGTGTTAGGACACCCCTTGTGCATGTTGTGGGTAACCTCACAGGAGTACGGGATAGGGACTTGATCCTACAGCCTTACGTTATTCCTCACGTCAACGTCCATGGTGGTCTCTTTCAGCAGGACAATGCTCGACCACATGTTGCACGTGTTTGTCAAGACTTTTTACAGCGTAACAATGTCAAGACATTGCCATGGCCAGCCAGGTCACCAGATTTGTCATCAATTGAGCATCTTTTCTGGGACGAACTGGATCGACGCGTGCGCAGTAGAAATACACCACCCCACGAATGGCAGAACATTCCACAGGCTGTGATTGACAACTTGATTGCATCCATGGGTCGTCGGTGCCAAGCAATAATCAATGCCAATGGTGGCCATACCCGATGCTGACATTTGTGCACCCCTGTGATGTTGAAACATTTGTGCACCTGTGCATTTCAAGATCATGCTTATTCTGAATAAAATTTACTGAACAGAGATCTTCAAACAGCGTTTTACTTTTCATTTTAATGTTAAACTTGCATCTGTGGTCTTTATATTGAACTTTGAAAGTCAGTGTCAAGTTTCTTTTTTTGAAGAGTTTATATAAAAGAAAACTAAGAAGGGCTAACCACTGCAATATTTGACATTTGGTCTGTTTGAAATATTTTTACCATCACAAATAACAAAGGGAAACAAAATTCGACAGCGTTGCTGATAAGAATTTATAAGCACAGACAAATCCCTCGAGAAATCATCTAGTTGAAAATCATTTATACAATTAAAAATGCTGTCCAAGTTCGATATTGAAAAAGTAATAGTTTTGTCCCATTACTTCGGAATATTTGTTATCGATGCTTATTTGTATTATATATAATGAATCGAATAAAAATAGCGAAAAGGTTGTGTAGATCATTGTAAAAAGTAAGTGTGTTTGGATACATGTACATGCATGAAGCATTGTTAACTGTCAAAGTTAGTATTCTCTTTTCATGTTACTGTAGAAACTCTCTTAAGCGGCATCCCTCCAATCCGGCATACTGTCCCTATAACATTAAGAGTTAGACCTAATCGGACCAATTCAAATTGTATCTAGGACGGTAGGTCAGGTCAGTCTACCCTTTATTGACCCACTTTGATTCACTTGATAACGCATTTCTCAGGAATACAGAATATGGTTCACATTTTAAAGGCAATTGTCATGTGTATAGATAAGAGTCCTATTCAATACATGTTATATAAGCCATACTGTCCTGAAAATTAAAAATGTGTTGGATGTTTTCACTGGCTCTTTATGAACACCCCGAAAGATACGTTTTACGTAACACTCTGTTTGACATACACAGTGTCGCTCTAAACACGATGTTTTCTCATATTATCTGAATACTGGTGTATCAAGCTGTCTTTTGAAAACATGTCAAGCATAAATTTTATGTCATGGGAAAAGCGAAATGTTTGTGTGCGACTGACAATACAAGTGGAGTTTATCTCACTGCCTAAAAACTAGTTATACAAGACAAATTTCTGTATACAATGTATGTTTTCATGGTAATATTTAAGTACCAATAAGCCTATCAATATAAGATATATACACAGTAAGATTTAAAGACATAAAGAATAGGAATATGTGATATACGTAGATGATCAGAGGGTGGTATTCATAAAAGAGCATACAGTTATACGGCGCAGTCAAAATGAAATACATAATACTTTATCATTATTAAATGTGCAGTTTGGAGTGTGTACAAATGCTTACAAATACACACTTGCAATGCATAGTTATTTCTTAACAGGTCTACATGAATATATACGATTAAAAGAAACAATTTCCATGGACAAGTGTCTCTTGAGTACACAGTAAAAAGTCAGATCATTCGTATTGTCGTGACATTTGATTGCTGATTTATGACCTTAAACAACAAAACAGAATGTACGAGAAAGTTGTTGATGTACATATTTTTCAAGGTGTCCTAGGTTCTTAGGTTTTGAAGACCATAGATAGTAATTGCGTAAGTTGACGTTTCTCAAAACAGGGGTGATAACTAGCCTTCTTGGTGAAAGCCGACTTCATGCAAACGATTCCTGCAAGTTTCCTTAAAAGTTTCTGTCAAAATGTGGTTCTGTGCATGGTTGTGACTAGAGGATGATGCTAGTTGATTTCAAAGGTGTAGCGATTATGGGCTTGTCTAGTAACTCCGATATGCTCGGACGGAATTAGTCTGCAGGAACGAACCAAAAAAAAGGGATCTGATGATTGTTCAAATGTCGGGCTACTACAATTGTTTGAGTGAATCAACGAAAAACATTAAAATCATAACATAAGAAATGGAAATTGAAATTTTATATTCAAAGATAGCAGGCGTTGGCAAGTTCTCCATGATCGTCCACGTTTTTAAAATGATGCGAATTTCCTCAATCTACATAAAAGTTAAGAAATGGAGATTATTACCTGACATTGGCGAAACGTGTGTAAATTCTTGTACAGTATACGTAGTAACATGTTATTACAAAAAGCCCAAGTCATATGAAGAAGTTTATTTTCAGTTTGTAGGCTATGGCCCATGTACAAAAATAATAATGATTACAAAGTCTACATGGCAATATAAACATATAGTTTATAGCAGATTGAGAGCTAACTTAATAAAATACGCATTAGGTTAAAAGTACAACATCAAAAGACATTAATAGCTTGATTATTTCACAATTGTTTGTTAGTGTATATCATACAGGTAAATAATTATTTCGAAGTATTACATCTCTGCATTAGTGCTCTTGCACTTCCTAATGCACTGAATATTAGAAGGCATAGATATCTCCTTAGGTCTCTTGCATTAATTCTTTTAATTCATAACATTGCAAATTGATTTTTGTTGTGAGCAAGCAATTAACCTCTGCTTAAATGATTACTGAAATAATGAAACACTGCCAGTATCTTTGACATACTGCACATAATCAAATCCATATTAATTTAGAAGCGTATGCCTGATGAGCTTTGTCATTACGTCAGAGCAATGTTTGCTGACATCATGTCATTGGTAGATGTAAACACGTTCCAAATTTATTTTCAGTAGTGACTGATTATTCTGTTTAATTTCACTGAATTTCCTATTTTATCATTATTATTAATGATCTGCAAATGAAAAATTCAAAGTCTAAAATTTACCTTATCTTGCAACGATTTTATTAGCTCTAGTAATTTATCATCACTTACATCTTTTATATGTGTATTCCAGTATCTGTCTAATTCCGTATAAAGTGTTCAGAGTGATTAAATTTAAGATTAAACCATAAATGTTTGAATAGGTTTCACAATGTTCACTGTGTGCACATCAAGTTGTAAAATATTTCTTTGTTCCCTAATGCAAATCATGCCAATGAAATTGAAAATGTTTATTTAGAATTTGGAAATTGACAAATAGAGCTATAATATTTATTTTTTAATTGGTCATTTTCATCACCATATGTACATATACCAGTATACTAATATATGTACAGTTTTATCAATCATTCTCAATCCACTTTTGTTTTTATTTCACTTTCCTTATCAACCCTTTATCATATGTATCATCAAAGAGAACATTAATTGTGACATCACCCATCAGATAGCTCATATTTGCAAATAGGTGGATGAATAGTTAAAAATATTTGTAAATAATACAAAAATACCATTTTGCCAGAAGTACAAAATAAGGACATGATAAGTGGTATAATATTTTTAATGCGTATCAAATGTTTAGAAATTGTACAAGCATTTAAGTAATTTACACAAGTTAGTATTTTAACTGCTGGCTTATTCCCTCCTTAAATATATTTCGGAAAGGCTATCAATTATTTGTATGAATGCTAAGCACCTTTTTTCTATATGTTTATATGGCATTAAGGGTTTTGTTCATTGGCATAAATGAAATTCAATTTTTTTATTCCAATTAATACCTAAAAGTGAAATACGTTACATGGAACGGAAGATGTTAAGAATTCATTGAATTCTTCTAAGGAATAATCTTAATATTGGTTATAAGCTGAAATAATTCCATAACATGCTGCTCCAATCAGAACTCCAACCACACCAAATGTAGTAGCTGCTATTGCAAGGGTAGCCCCCTCAAAAAGACCTAGTGCTACCATACCTGAACAGGCACCCAAATGTACAGATACAGCTATTGCGGCCCTTGCGCTCATTCGAGCTTTATAGCGATGTTTTTGATGAATTTCAACCTGTTGAAGAGCAACTTTTTCAGCAATGAGTTCATCTTGTTCCTCTGCTTTGACCCCCATTTTGTCAAGTTCGGCCTTGTATTTTCCTATTAATTCTTTTATGGTCTGAATATCAATTTCACGGTTCTTCTTCTCTATCTCCTTCAATTTAATTGCTTCTAACTTCTAACTGATTTTTTCCTCTGCTTCTTCAAACATTTCACAAGTGAAGTAGCTTCCCCCATTTTCCTTCTGCATGTCTCCAATTTTGGAGAGCAGTGTTTTGACGAAATTGTTGTTTGTTTCGAAACTAGCCTTGTTGTTAACTGCAATGTAGCGATTGTTGATTCTCTTGAGACATTCTTTGAGAGTATCGCTGCCTTTTTTAATATAAGTTTCTAAGTTACATTTCTCACTGAGGTCATCTGCACCTGTGAACACTGCAATAACATATTTATTGGACAAAGGACCAAACGTTTGACATCTTCTTCCGTATATCGACCTATCCTCATGACGAAGAGAATGGCGTGAATGCCTGGAGACAGGTGAACTACCCATTGCGAAATTCGTTTCATCGTTTCTTCGTGTGTTACTGTATTGTCGAGTAAACCTGGTGCATCAACGATCTGAGTTTGTTTGTGGAACCGGCTGGTTGAGGCGTGTTGGCAACTTGCAGTTACAGATAAGGTTGAAGGTAGACGGATTTCATCTTTCAAATGATCATAGGAGGAAACAAATTTAAATTCGAGTATAAGCACTCTCTATTTTCCATATAATTCGATACCATCTATTAAAGCTACATACTGTTCAAACTCATTTAGCTTTTAATGCCCTATGGGTTATCTACATGGCTTATTGTTTTACAATCTTTCATTCAATCATTACTCCTCAAACCTAGCCATCCAAAACTGTTTGCAGTCTTGGGGATATATCAAATGAAACAAGTTAGAGAGGGCACAACTCATGTTACAAGACAATACTGTTATATAGGAGCATAATCTCTGACCCGAGTAACACTTGGTGGAAGCCTTAAGATCCAATGATAAACTTTCAATAAGGTTGGTCAAGAAAATGAACAAATTAACTCGTTTTTTTCTCGTAAAGACTACCCAGCTAACAAATCTACGTTGTAATGACGTTGTCACAACGTCCACTTTACGTTGTCCTAACGTAAATTCATGACGTTGTGACAACGCGATTTTGTAGACTCCCGTTCACGTTGTGACAACGTGGTATTTCTAACTAAATAAGACGTCGTGGCGACGTTGTAACGACGTTCTTATTTACGTTGTCCTTAGGTTGATTCCCTACGTTGTCACAACGTGATTTTGTAGATTCCCAAACACGTTGTCACAACGTGGTATTTTCCTAGTTAACAAAATTACGTCGTGAGAACGTTGTAACAACCTTACGTTTACGTCCCTGGGACATCAGCATTAAACATCCTCAGAACGTCCCTCTTATGGAGTCGGTAAGTCCCAACAACGTAATTTTGGACTTTCACACGACCTAAAAATAACGTTCCTACAACGCACACGACTTCCATATTCATCCAAATAACACTGGAAGTTTAAAGGAATACTTTGTTAGGCTGCACGTACCATATTTGTTTTAATAGACGGTGGTCACTAATAAAAACGAATGGTGGGTAAAGAAATAAACACATTCCCTTCACACTCACAATTTTTCTAATTTTTTAACATGGAGTCAAGACTGCGAATAAAAGGCGTCGAGATAACCGAGTTTCTATTATAACAAATATGGTAATGAAATGTTCGAGTTAACCATACCATAACAAGGTAAAAAAACAAACAGGAATAAACTATACAAAATTGTTTATTCAGCCTTAGAATGTATAAGGGAAAACGCGTTTCTTCATTGTTCTCGCTTCATTGTACATGTTTCTTCACAGCACTGTTCAGAATCCCAGAAACTTTCTGTAAAATAAGAATGAAAATAATGATAAACAGAAAATAAACCGTTCTATATAATACATAAAACACTATATATCGATGGTTTTATGTATGGAGCCTATTTTCATTATCTAAATATATAATGTTGTATCATTTCAAGTAGTTCAATTCGTTTTAGTTCTGCATATATATGCATATAAAGATTTAAGCGTTCATCATACATGATATTTATCATTAGTGGGTACCTGAGAGTAAGATGAGTTCCCCTGTTTAGATGGAGCCAGCTAGAACACTAAGATTCCTGCTGGCTGTCTTACTCTTCCCTGCCTCTCCGGTCCTCCGCCTCGTCTACCTCAGCAGCCCACTGTGTAAAGAAAATTGAATATTTCATAATATTGAAAACACAATTTGATACTTGTTCGTAAAGATACAATTGACTGATGGGCACTATAGTGTGCATACTTACGAAATATTGGTGACTTTATGGAAGTAATGTAAAGGTAGCGATTCCCTTTGACTTTAAATGTTTCCTAGACATAGAAGTTAAATTTTATATGAATGCCTGATATTTAACTAATGAATGATATGAATCAGAATGGTCCTAATCTTTTAAACGCGTGGATTTACGCTCATTTTAACGCCACTCCAATAATTGCATAATTTCAGATGTTCGGAATATTCAGCACCTGACGGGGCAAACATGAAATTAATGTAACACTGAATTTCAGATTGACAATTTGTGTAGCCTATATATATATTGTTATCACTAGAAGAACAGTGCTGTCAGGTAACGCTACGCACCTAAGAGATACATGATCATTCATCCGAGAAACATACAATATATTGGATAAAAACAACGGCATTGTTAAGGTTTTGAGCTTCGTTGATAATATTATTGTAAAGTTTATATGGTGAAGTGTTTTTGTCTGTGACACTGAAAGTTTCCAAACGACTACCCCAGTATTTCATTGGTCGGCATATGTAGGTTAAATATACGCAGACAGTGTTTGAATACACCAAACATTTCCATCACCATGATTTTCATAGATTTTGAAATTGATTTCTAAATTTAGGCAAGGACAAGCCGATATTTGGATCAATATTTTGGTTTCCTTTGAAAATTTTTATGTGAGAAGGAAAATTGTGGAAAGACGACATGTTTGCTAGGTATTTTGTCATTTTTTTTTTACCAATTTCTTTGTCTTTTTTGTCTTTTATCACAATTTAAGTCACTTTAACCTTTTCAAACACTTCATATCTTGCCTAAAGATGCAAAGACATCAATGTATTACAAGCTAACACTCATCCTGATTTACTAGGTTAATAAGTTTTGTGCAAGTGCGTATCTTTACCCGACACGGTTGTACATTCGGCCTACAATTTATCACAGTGACACTGTACACTAACCATCTACGTTTATTTGAAATATCTTGACATTCATCGACATTTCCTAACGTTTATTCATTTAGATTTATGATTCAGCTTAACTTTCTGCCGGTTATCTACAAAATGATTTTAACTTCACCAACATGTTTGCATTGTTTATATGAAACACAAATTTAATATATTCTGTAATGTAATCGCAGTGATCGCGGGTAAAGCTACGTACCCGCGAGATAAAGAATAATTTATTAGGTCTTCAAGACAAAGTCTGGAAGACCTATTGTTATTATCCGAGTTATTATTATTTGTACTTTTTTTGTGAATCGGATTCAGCCAAAACGGCTGCTTCAAATTCACAAAATTTGGTACGCTGATAGCCCTTACTGAGGAATAGTCGTGCGAAGCTTTTGGGCTTAATCGGAGTATGCGTTGAAGGCACAGTACCACTCAAAGTTTCAAAAATTAACATTGGAAAATTTTTCAAAATGCACTTAGAGACTTGCAACTTGTTTTAAACGATAGGCAATTACATTTGGAGCAAAAAAGTAAATCATGGCAATTTCGTAGCGTTACTACTTTCGCCGCCATATTTCTTTTTTTTGACTTTTTTCAATTTCCGGACCCCATGCATCTTTGACAATCTTCTTCTCTGAAGATACATGCAATTAAAAGCTGAAACTCACATATATCATAGCTGAAGGAGTGGGAAGAAGAGAAAAGTAATAGAGCAACATTTGCAAATTTGTTAATACTTTTTTTTCTGCAACCCTTCAAAGTTGGGCGACTTAGCTCCTGTGACCATGTTCAAGGGGCGATAACTCAAAAACTTAGACTCACTATTGCACCATTTTTTCAGGAATTTAAGAACAGTATGTGGACTTCAAGAAACTGTTAAAACATTGATCGCGAACATGGTCTTTTTTCACAATTAACGATCGAAATCGGGAAAAGTCTTTTGACAAAATTTAACATGGGGTAATTTTTCAAAAACACTTGAAACTTGTTTTGAATGAAGCGTCATCACAGTCCAAACAAAAAAGTCAATCATGACGAATTCGTAACTAGCATACTTTTTTCGCATTATCAACTTCTTTGCAATAATATTACTTTCCTCATGAGATTTGGTCACGTAATCAAGTTACTGTTTACCACTAAGACAAAAAAAAACATGTGAAGGTCAAACACCGTGTGAAGGTCAAACACTATGTGAAGGTCAAAGAGGAAGTCTTGAAGACCTAAGTACTGCCTCGGCAGTCCTAGTTCAAATATTATAAATAGTTAGGTTAAAAAGACATCCTGCATCCATCTAATAAACAATGGAACTGAGAGTCCAACACAAAGCCTGCACTCGGTGAACTCGCAAACAGCTGATCGAAATACATTTTAAACTCCGTGCAGCACTTGTTACCAACGATTTGTCATCAAGCACGTAATGCTATGCCGTTACACTGTAAGGAGTTTGACCGTGTTTTAGGAGCCGAGCCGGCGACAACAAAACTGCCTAGCAATGATAATGTTGGTTAAATGGATATAAAATAACTAAAAATGTCTATACCATGGAAAACTTGGATAATCAATTGGCTGTTACATAATGCTATAGGACATACAGGATTAGGCTATTTACTTCTAATTTTGTATCACATGCTCCTCTGTGCGAGGAGGTCTTGGCTATATATCGTAACAATGATCATAAATGAGAAATGCGTAGATTGTGTTAAACTCCAATGATACAAAGTATGCATAAAAGTTGTACAACAACTTACCTCATAGCTTTAGGAAGGATCGGAGAGACGCCAGTGCCAATAACTCACAATGTAAACTTTGATTCCCCACGGCGACGTCAAACATGGCGGCCAAGTACTCGTTTGTGACGTAATCTTTACGACGTCATGTTTTATATGACGTCATGAGCATTTGTAATGGCGCGAAAAGTACATCTTGTACAACTTCGTATAAAATTTGAGAAATTATGATGTATTATAGTTAACGCAATAAATCGCAGCAAAGCCAAGTTATCCCATTATGGTTTTAACTTACTGTTTCTACTGTTTCCTTTTTCAATTCATAGAACTGATAAATAATGTTATATTTTACGTATCTAATACGTTGCAGATACGTCAGGAAAAAAACATGACCAGAAAAAGACCTTCTTTGAATCTTTGACGATCACATATTGTTTTTACTGCTTCGTTTGTGTATTCCCAGAGTAAATGTACATTTTTCTTTCATGTTACTGGATATAACTTTTCTATTATTATATCCCGTAAAAGGCACGTAATCAGGACGTTGTGAGGACGTACCACTGGACGTGACATAACTACGTTACATTTAAGTACGTATAACACAACGTCGTAACAACGTTGAGA
This sequence comes from Phorcus lineatus, assembly GCA_921293015.1. Lineage (NCBI taxonomy): Eukaryota > Metazoa > Mollusca > Gastropoda > Trochida > Trochidae > Phorcus > Phorcus lineatus. Next base: position 16,107,010 of record OV121093.1, read on the forward strand.
AATTACGTTATTTTTTTCGTACTTAGTACGTCGCAGATACATCAGGAAAAAACATTACCAATAAAAGACTCTCTTTGAATATTTGACCATCACATATTATTTGTACTGCTTCGTTTATGTATTTCCAGATTAAATGTACATTTTTCTTCATGTTACTAAATAACTTTTCTACTGTTATATTCCGTAAAAGGCACGTAATCAGGTCGTTGTGAGGACGCACCACTGGACGTGACATAACTACGTTAGATTTACGTAATAAATACGCCTAATACAACGTCGTAACAACGTTGAGAAATTACGTTATTTTTTTCGTATTAGTACGTCGCAGGTACGTCAGGAAATTACGTTACCAAAATACGACCTTCTCACAACGTCATATGTACGTCGTGTGTTAGCTGGGTAAAGATTTCATTTTACTACAAAAACTAATTGAAATGCAACAACTTGAGTCTGCCATTTCATACACTAACTGATGTTTTCTTAAACTCACAGGCAAACACAAATGAAAACATTAAGAGGACTGTTACGAGTCTTATTCTAAGCAGGAAATGATAGTATTACTGCATCATTTCCTCTACATCTATGCATCGAACGCAGCCACTGGAATTGTGCACTCACAAACACGTGCAAAACGTGTTTTTGAGGCATGATTTGTGATGCACGTGCAGCAATGTTGCATAAAAACCATTTTTCGAAAGAGCAGACATTCAGCAACATAAAGAAAACCAAAAGTATGCCAAGACTTGCGCAAGCGCTACGTGACCAAGCGATCGGTATGTCTACGATGGGGGCTTCCCAACGTCAAAAGACAAGAACCTTCAACTGCAGCCAAACAACCATTAGATCAAAGGCTGTTAATACATGTACGTTACCAGCAGACACGCCAGATACAGGACAGACCAAGATCGGGACATCAGGCAGATTCACCTCCGAAATCGATTCGTAATGGCGGCGACGGCACTCGGTCAGCACAAAAACAACTCTTCGTAGACTTCGTTTGGCTGGTAATAGTGGAATAACTTTGACCCGTTTTCACCGCCACGCACTGTACGCCGGTGGCATCAATGTGACTGGGAGAGGGTGCTGAGACGAGAGCAGGTTTTGCCTATTCAGAAACGATGGCAGGGTTCGAGTTTATCGATGAAGTGGCGAGCGTCTCGCGTTAAACTTCATTAGATAGGTTCACTCGTTTGGAGGCGCAGGCATCATGGTGAGGGGAGGGATTTGTGGCCAATTGACGACGCCAGGGTTGTTCTGCGAGGGAATTTGACTGGCCAGTGTTACATTGATGAGGTACTGAGACCTATCGTCGCTCCTTTCATCCAACAACAGCCAAGAGGAATGCCAACGTCACTATTTTGCTGTGACAAGCCAACTCACCAGATATGAACCTGAATGAACATCTTTGACCGCCATTTGAGACAGCTGGTGCCGCCACCAAACAACCAGCACGAACTTGAGCAAGCTCTGTTACACTCATCGAACAGGATCCCTGCTGTCGTCATCCAAAGCCTGACGACTTCCATGAGGAGGCGTCCTTTTGGCTGGCATTAATGCCCAGTGTTTATTATTGACCCCGTCTCTCTCCTTATGTTTTGGGGAACATATGAAAATGATTTCTCTTTTTAAACCAATTGTCAAAATTCTCAAATCTGCATTTGTTTTTATTTTGTAGAATTGAAAATCGAGAGAGAACTTTACTTTGCCTGGTAGTTTGGCAGGGTATATTTAATTACTTGCTTCTGTTCGTGTACGTTTATAGCATATTCCTGTGTGAATGTATAGCTATGCTTTGATATTTAAAACAGACCAAAATCTACCTGTGTATTGTTATCTTTGCAAACAACATCATACCTTAAGCTTGTATTGGCCATGACATAACCACTTATAAGAAGACATTTTCGTAAACATGTTGTAGAACATGTTTAGCAGCAGTAAGACTATTGAAAGAGTCTGTGTCTATGACATTTGTCTACTGTCAGGCTGCTAATAAAATCTTTTCAAGGACATCATATAACACGCATGACATGATTTCAAAAGACAGCTTTATCGGTGGCATACAAGTATTCATCCTTAAAACGAGCAAACCCGTGCATGAAAAAGCGAGTGTTACGTGTTATATATCCCTCATAGTATCATACAGAGCTAGTGAACATTTCAATAACATTTTGTGTTATATATTTTGTGTATATCATTGATCCATTTCAGCAACAGAATTATGGATTCCCTGGAAATGCCTTGTCAAGGGAATGATTCACTCCCCAGCTCCTACGTCACACGCAATGTTAAGTCAATCTCTTAATGTTAAACAGTATATCATTATTGGGTGGTCACCTCTGACATTTAATTATTCATTTATCTAAATAAGTATCTTCTCTGGGTTGGTTTGCACAGCTGCTTCTGTAGAGATGTTGAACAAAAGTTGGGTTCTCTGTGTACGAATTCATTCGTAAAATCATAACTTCCATGAAATGCGTAAGCTTTGGAAGAATTATACTGAAATGAGTAGTATTTAAGTGAACACCATTTTACATGATATTAGCCCTAAATATGAAACAAACTTCTGCAATGCAGCTGCAAAATTGATGAAGAACACTGACACACTTCAGCAGAATATCATGTTTATCTTGATATTCATTGCAAGTACAAAAACTAATCGATTCCACAAAAGCACATTTATTTATTTTATCATACGTCAGAAAAAAACACGAGTTGACATATAAATCGTACGAAATTTTCATGTAAAATGTTAAGAATACTAAATAAAATTTTAATACAAAAACCATATTTTAAGATTTTCATATCGAACTTGATTTACACTATTTCGGAGCAACATGGTATCAACTGTCTGTCGAAATTACCATGGTGTTTACAAGTATTCTAAAAATGAAATAAAAAAACCCACTTAAAACATCCACTGATAGACGATTGCAACTTTAAAAATCATACATGTTTTACATGCTTTAAGGAGGAAAATCTTGTGGTTTTTGAATGGTTATTGCACCAACGTTTCATTTGAAGTTTCACATGAAATTTGTTATATTTTCGCATCATTGAAATTGTATTGTTCCAAAGTAAAACTAATTTTCTGAAACCATCATTAATAAACAGAATCAGCAAAATCGTTCTTGTCAATACCAGCATGTTACTTTAATAAACTAATTAGTATTACTTAAGGTAACAACTTATCATTTTTATAGACCAACTCAGTAACAAATACATGTTATGAAAAGCAACATTGAAATATAATAACGAATACATGTTACGAAAAGCAACTTTGAAATATAATTTCTATAAATAAATATCAATAAGAAAATAAAATTCTCTAACGTATGTTCATAATTGATAAACCACTTTATTACTTTTGTCCAAATCTGTTTTCAGAGGTCAATATATATTTTGGTACAGTTATACACAATAGAGGATTACTTTTTGCTTATTTCTCTGTGAGGATTAAGTGCAAGAGTTCCTGCATAACATGCCGCTCCAAGCAGAGCACCAGCCCCGCCACCAATTGGACCCCCTATGCAATATAATCCAATTCCTGCTGGTATTGCTGCCCACAGTAAACCCTTTTGGAGAGACAGAGAGAAAGACACTTCCTCTCTTGCCTCAGTGCGTGCTTCATTAAGATTTCTTTCATCAGCATCTCCCTTAACGAAGGGAATTTCATCTTGCAATATGGCATCTTGCCTCTCTTTTTTATCCCTTCTCTTCTCAAGTTCGGCTTTGTACTTTTGTATAGTTTCTTGTGTCATCTTCTCATCACGTTCCCGGTTTTCCTCTCCAACCTCTTTAAGTTTCTTTGTTTCTACCTTCTTGACATGTTCCTCTGCTTCTTCAAACATTTGACAAGTATAGTATCTTCCTCCATTAGCCCTCTGCATGTCTTCAATTTTGGTCAGCAATGTTTCAACAAATGTGTTGTTGTCTTTGAAACTAAGTCTGTTGTTGACAGCAATGTACCGATAGTTGATTTCCTTAAGAAAATTTTTAAGAGGGCTGTCAGCGTTTTGAATATAAGTCTGTAAGTCACATTCCTCACTGAGGTCATCTGCACCTGTGAAGACAGCAATGACATATTCTCTGGACATTGGACCAAATGTTTTGATGAAATCTTCTACAGTTTTGACATCTTCTTGAGTGTATCGACCTATCATCATGACGAAGAGAATGGCGTGAACGCCTGGAGGCAGATGAACTACCCATTGCGAAATTCGAGTTGATTGCTTCCCGAGAAAACCTGGCGCATCAACGATCTGAAGATATTTACCAAACCGTTTGGTTGAGGCGTGCTCGCAACTTTGTATTGCAGATGTCGAGAAACGATGACTTTCAAATTTGTCTTCTCCAAGTATGGTATTTGCTGTTGCGCTTTTACCAACTCCTGTTTTCCCGACGAGAATTATTCGGACTTCCTCTTTCAAAGGATCTTAGGAGTGGAAAAAATAAATGTGAGTATATGCACAATCCATTTCAAAATATAAATGTTTACAGAATAAAAACTGATTAATTGCACTGGTAAATAAAGAAAATATCTAACTTACTATTAAAGCTACACTATGTATTTAGCTATAATATCAAATGCACTTTCATCATGGCATGTTCTCCATTGTTTCTTCCAATTTTTAGTTTTACTCCATAAATTTAGCTATGACAAGCTTTTTGCTTTCTTTGGGGCCACTCCACTGAAACTAGTTAGCTGAAATCATGTATCAAGAAGACATAGTTTGTGAAAGGAGTAAGACTTGTTCGAAGGCTTTAGATTCTTGTAATTGTTTTGCTGGTGAGAAATCGTTGTTGCTGATGGCTTTGATAAGAGTGTAGATGTTGGCAGAAACACGTTGACGCAATTGTCAACTCATCTAATCATTTCGAAAATAAAATTACAGACATAGCTATTGTGTAACATTACAGGTAGTTTCATTGGATAATGTTAATAATGATTTTCAATCTCATACCTCTTGTCAGTGTACTAAAAGCCATTTCTGTTGAAGGAATCACTTCACCTGAAGAAAAACCGAATAATAAGCTTTTCAAATATATGAAACTAAAGTGTTAAACGTTCAACAGTTATGTAACATTAACATTTCATTATCATCGCTATACAAAGTCGGCGAGAGATATAAAATACCTTTAACGGTCTGTCTGGTCGTAAGCGTGGTCCTTAGCGTCTTCCTACAGCATTTTTGTTTTCTAAATCCGAACTCTGGAAACACAAAGCCAAGCTTAATGAAACTTGCTGTATGGAGTGAGTAAGATTTGTAAGGTGTTTTGTAAAGTATTTCAGTTACGAAACATGTGCAGGACAAGCATGGAAAAGAGGTTTGACAAATCAGGAAGAAATGAAATTGTAAGTACTAGGGAAAAGATGAAAAGAAAGGCATAGAGCGAGATAGATAGAAAGGTTTAGAGATATTAATATTTGGCCTGGGAACTACCCTTCGACCTTTCCGGTTTGGGTGGTCCTACCAGGAGCGTGTAGCTCTGGTCGGCATAACTTTTGTGACCTCTTAAGCATGCAAACCACGACAAAACGATAGCAATATAACAATGTTGCATCTTTTCTGAAATTATTTTAATAGTTTTCATCGAAGTGCATAATCAATTATCAACTCAATGACCATGCAACAACGGTTGAAGTAGACTTTGTCCAATAATGTCAAACGTGGAAACTCTACTTTGCGTAAGTGAGAGGCTTCTTTGCTACGTTGTACTCCAGATGTGATTATTGAATGTGAAACAATTAGTTTTGATCACCAATTTACTTTCCTTTATTTTCCTGCTGTAAAGTATTTATTTACAAGTAATAGTTTTATGTTCATATGTAAAAGTTTCAAATCAAACAAGTTACCTTTCAATTGAGTCCTCTGATCTATTGAATTATCAACGTGTATCCTCTTGTCTGACACTTTGTCCAGTTGATGTAGCAATCGTTGAGTTAGTCTGACGTAAAGGGACAATCAAAGGGTTGAGGTTCTCCGTGAATATAGCAGTCAACTTTTGTTACGTGAGTAAACTCGTGAAAAGATAGAATATGCAGCTTACATAATGCTGCAACCAGTTGGACAACTTTTGTAACGCATGAGTGAGGTTCAAAACGTTTTGGTTCGTAAATTTGTTTCCATAGCATATGAATTTCTCAAAATATAGTGTCCTCTCTTCGCTCATCAAAAGAAGTCATCTTTTTTTAAATTGGCCTGTGTTTAGTCTGTATGAAGTTGAAAGGGAGATGATTGTACAGTCAGAAGTTAGAAGCATTATTTTCGATAAAAGATTGCCGATGAGAGGGAGAAAATTTGGTTAAAACTGCATTTTTTAATACGGACCAGCATCAGCTCACCCATTTGTCAGCAAATTTATTTCCAAACTAAATTAACATTGGGGTCTGCTTAGGAGCAAATTAAAATCTTTACATTCGTGTTTGAACATGAGATGAATGTGAGGTGAGTTGGTGCTTAACGCTGCTTACAAGATTATTTCAGTAAATCGCGGCTGCTGGTATTATTGCAGGGTGAAAGCCCGCAACACCATTGCGGCTATACGTTGCGGTGAAAATCGGCTGGAAACATGAGATGAAAATTATATGGATATTTAAAGGGAGTGGTCATATCTGAGAATTATTGTCGGAACATCCCTGTTTCAAAACATTTGAAACATGCTAACAATGGAAATTTTAAATGAAGAAGCGCAAAATTAAACACAGCTGCAGAAGAAAGCTTTGAATGAATTTTGTTTGACATATTAATAAAAGTTTGGATATTATATCAAGATATATTTTATGAAAACTAACAAGAACGTTTCACTAGCAAGGATTACAGTAACAAAGAGATATCGTTAGAAACAAGGTGTGTGAGTAATGAAAAATCTGTAGTCAGTATTTGTCCGCATATTTCTTATTGATACTGTTTATGCTCTAAATTCTTTAAGCTTGTTAATCAATTAACATAAAAATCGTATTCGCCCAACTTGTATCACTTCTAACGCTTGTTCCTCAAAAAAAACTTGTGTTGGCTTCATGTCGAACAATGATTTTTAATAAGTTCTTTGGACAAGACGCCCTTATTGGCCATGACATCGACACTTTTATGAAGACATTTTGCATATATTGCAGCACGTCTTAAGTAGCAGTAAGATTGTTAAAACTTTAAAATGGTCGGTCTATAAATAATGTGTTTACTCTCAGTCTTTCCAAGGACATAGCATATCATGCATGACTTGTTTTCTAACACGGCTTCATAGCTGCAAGCAAACATTCATATCTGAAGTGGAAAAACTAGCAACTCTGTGGGGTTTCACAGCCAGTGAATGTTTCATAAGGATGTAAAATATGTCCGAATTCTGGATTCCCGAGAAATGCGTTCTCAAGCGAATAAATGTTGGTAAATGAAGGTTAGGCTGACCTTGAATTCACTCATACCCTTCTAAGTCACATGCAATGGGACTTGCTCCGATTATTCAGCCTAATAATGTCTTAGGATGTAAACTTAAAGGAAAAGGCTGACAGTTCATAATGTTTATATATGGATTTCTGTATCTATATGAGTATCTTATTTTTGGTTGATAAACACAGCTTTTGCTGCACAGTTGCTTAAATATATAATATAGTTTGCTGCGTAAAAATTCCTATGAAAAGTTTGTTTTTAAAAACTTGGAATAAATCACCACTTCTTAGCAAAATAAACTACAGGGCAAAAGAAGGGTTTTACTCATTTTTCTTTAAAAGAAAAAAACCCGCAGATATAAGCATTCTGACGATTGGTTTATAAACAGATATCATTTGCTAGGGCAAAACAGTGACGTTGGCGTTCTCGAGGTAGTCTTCCCGTCCAGGTGTACAGTACGTTACCATCAAACCGTCATTGACGGTGTAAACGGGTCAATGCCATTCCACGGAAGAGCCGGTAGTCTCTTATACAAGGTAAAACTAAGTTGATGAGGGGTTTGCCGTTGTTGATGTCGCCGTTACGAATCGTTTTCGGAGGTGAATCTCCCTGTTGTAGCAATCTCCGGCCGCAATTGCTACCCTTGTCTGTGCTGTGTCTGGCCTGTCTGCCAGTAGCATATTAACTACCTTCTGATGAACGTTTGGCTGCATATTGCAATTTTGACGTTGGGAAGCCCCCATTTTTAGAAACCGATCAATTAGTCATGTTGCGCTTATGTAAGTTTTGGCATACTGTTGGCGTTGATAATGTTATTGAGTGACTGTTCTTTCCAACAAGGGTATTTATGCAACATTGCTACACGTGTATCACAAATCATGCCTAAAAAACATGTTTTGCACGTGTTTGAGAATGCACAATTCCAGTGGCTGCGTTCAATGAGATGCGTTCGCGTATCAGACATGCCTACCGTTATGGTTCATTCGTATTTGTTACAGATTATTGCTTTAAAATACGGAGTATACCGACAACAATATCAGACACTTGACCCGTTCATGACAAGTAAGAACTTTCGTTCACTGTATCCTCTGTGTTTCTGACTTTTCAATTGCTGACGTAGAAAAAGATGATTGTTGACGACATGTTGGATCAAAGAAACATAAAAATGAAACAAATATGCATATTTGCAAACCAGGACCATGTCTATTTTCACCTTTTTGCAGCACCTGAAAATGTTAAGGTCACTAGAGCCGAAACTTTATTGATAGACTCAATCGAACCTTCTGAAAGCATCATTTACCAAAGCATTTAAAACGATGTTTCCTGACAGTTCAATTGCAAAGAAGTTTCAGTGTGGACGAAGCATGGGCACTGCAATGATAAGAACGTTCACTTCAAAATCAATATGACATTTCTGAGAAAATGAAAAGTGGACCTAATACAATATCAATAGATGAAAGCAACGAGCAAGCAGTTGTCGTCAGAAATACGTTCAGATGTCTTAGCAGTGCCAATTTGTGAAGGTTCAAATATGGGTAAGATTTGTTATCAAAATGACAATGAATTAAGTCAATTAATATTTAAATTTCTATTAAGCAATATGACAAATAATGTCCAGGATACCAGTGTCAGATTTCTTGCCAATCATTTGCATGTTAAACATGTTCATCATTGAATTAAATCAGGCCTATTTAAGTTTTATTTGAATTTATTCAAGTTCGATTTAGTTATTGTTTTTTTTAGATCATGTCCATTTCTATTTTTAACTTAACTATTGTAGCTTTTCAGCTTTGATAGTTCAGTTTGTTGTCCATTGCATCAGGCATGCCAATCATTATTTGTGGATACTAGAAGCTCCAGTTATGGTCACTCATTGCTGTTCACTGGATTGATTAAATGGACTGGTATGTATCTTTTCTTTTTGCATCTCAATTAACCCTCCATAGTGATTATTGTTATAAGGTGTATAGTGATAATTTCATGGTAACATGACTTGAGTTTTTTAACTAAATTTGTTTGCTGAATGCTAGACTAATTTGAGCAACAAGAAGAAAAGTTATCCCTATTTTTCTGTTTTGTAAATTAATTTAGTAAACCTTTTGATTTAGTTCTTTATTGCATTTTGTGTATTTTGTAGGGGAAAACATCTACAACCTTATCAAACAGGACTTAGAAGGCCGATCTATTTCATGGAATAACTGTTTGGCTCTCGGCTGTGACAATGGTAAATTCATGACTGGGAAGAAGAAAGGTGTAATATGCCTCCATGAGTTTGTCATCTTATCATATATATTACAGCCGATAAAAGGTATCTAAATTACTTTTGATTATATATATATATATATATATATATATATATATATATATTCTCATTTGATTCAAATGTGATTATAAATGAAATAAACACTTCAAATAGTTCAACTATTTTTTTTCAATTTGATTGCACCATTTGCCATGATAGGAAGGTATTACATTTAAAAGGTTCGTACTAATAGACAAAATAAATGAAAATTTGCTATAAATTTGCATGATGAAAGCTCAATACATATTCTTCAATATTCAAAAATAGAAAAATCATGTCACAGACCTTCTTTTTCAGGGAATGGAGGAATTTTGACGTTTTTTTTTTACAACAATGGGGAAATGTCCAATTTGGCTAATTAAATCTCAAAAACAAAAAATTAAAGACATTTAGAGTTCAGTTAAGTTTTTTTTCTTCCAATAAATCACATAATGTAATAGAAATTTATGACTCGTATTTCTTGTTTAGTCTTTTGTAACTTATCTGAAATTATTTACAGAAACAATTTAAATGATGATCGCTACAACAATAGCTCCAAAAGACACGTCCAATAATTAAAAAAATGATAAATAATTTAAATATGTTTTAAATAGAAGAAAACATATTGCAAAAAAATAATTTGAAAGAAAAAAGAAATGTCACGGACCTATTTTCCGAGTTATTTGATGCTGAAGTTAAAATAACAAGACTGTTTATCCCGTTTCAAAGTACTTCATGAAATGTTTGAAGACATTCATGGCCTCTTGGTCAAATCATGTGTGAACAAAGTATTTATTTAGTATCCACAATCAATTTTAATCAACACACCTTTTCACACCTTTTGACAAATGTTTCCTACATGTGTATGTAAATGATTTAATTTTTTCAAACTGCATTTGAGTGTACTGGGGCCATAAGTGTTTCAGATAGTGGTAAAATCAGGTGGATTACAAAATATAAAGATATAACCTCAACACTTCCTCTCAAAAGGTCTATACATAACGCGATATCAGCAAACCGCGTGCAAGCCCCTCAAGTTTGTGGAGCTAATACGATGAGGAACAGACCTCAATCAAGTCGGTCGGGTTTGGGAACGTTCGGCAAGAATTTGGTGCTTACGTTCATATTTCTGTCATACTCTTGAGTTGATAGAAAAAATAATTTTTTTTGTAATTTGAACAGACCGCAGAAATATTTTCAATTCACTTTTTACTTTTGACTTCGGTCAAATATACTTTTACTGAGGTAATTAATTTCATTTTCAAGATAGAAAATATCTTTCAGTACTTAAAGTTCTGTTACTAGTCATATATAATAAATTATTACGAGGACTTTCCAAGCAGTTTATTTCTGCCGCACATTGTGTGTAAATGACGTCATTGCAAAATGTTCAACGAAGTGATTGCAACGGATAAATCAACAAAGTGATTGCAATCAAATAACAGCCTAAGAAACAACGGATTGCGAATTACGTTTATAGCAATTTACCAATTGTGTCAAAACATCTCTGCCAATTATGACTGAATAAATGTCACTGTGAACACTTTATCCAAAAAATTTTAACTTAAAACAAATTAGAGTCTCTCTTGAAATATGAACTTTAAATAGAGTTATCATTGTCTTTTTTATTTAGAGTCCTTGAAATTCAATTCAGTCTTTAACTCGTCGACCTCCTTCTGGACGATCTAGACATTGTCTATATTAGTGCTCTTAGTGCTCTCTCCAATTCCTCCATTATTTTTGTCAATATCATAAATTTAAAGTCTATAAACCATTGTTAAATGCATTCATCCATTCTTATGAGTGCATTGGGAAGCATCTGCGTAACTGCGTTGTTATTGTTGTAATGACATGTCGACACTCTTGAGGAAGACGTTCATTGTGCCAATAACACTTAATTGATTTGAATTGGTTGTCGTCCTGTATCAAGAGCAGATATAAGGTGTCACAGTTGTTAAAACATACCGTCAGAGGGGTACATCACAGACGACTATCTCATTACGCGTATATGGGTGCTCAAACCGCTGGGTAATGATGTTTTCATCTAAACTGTATGTAAAACGATTCATTGAAATTAGTAATCGGAAACAAGTAAGAGTTTCAAGTTTGTATTGAACAAGTGTTACAAAAGTAGTATGTTATATACAAGTATTTTGTCACAATGTCACCTGAAAGGTGTAGGTAATTGATTTAATTCACTATTTTAAGACATCAAGGTTCTTTATTTTTGCATGAGCTCAGATAACGTTTTACAAAGAATTCACCATTACCTTTCAAAATGGACAAAAGAAGATTAAATCAGAGTTCGTTTCTCTGAGTATGTACACAAACTCAGTATAGATTCGTCCCCTCTTAGTATGGACATCAAACCAATTATAAAATCGCTCCCTCAAAGTATGTACATCAAACCAATTATAGATACGACCCCTCTAATTATGCACATCAAACCAAGTATAGATTCCACATCCTCCTGGCATGTAAATCGAACCCAGTATAGATTTGCCCCCTCTAAGCATGTACATAACCCAGTATAGATGGTTCCATCGAAGAATGTACAGCTTAATGTAAGTATATGCCTTTTTACCTTATACAAAGTAAACATTTTTACTTAAATGACATAATGTGCGCTGCCGAGATATAGCTACTAAAGAATATTATGAATCTGTTATTCATCGTTTTGATAAGACCGAATATCTTTTTCTATATTTATATATTTTTTCTATTTCCATATTTGTTATCAATTATTGTCATTGTTTGCACGGGTCCCGTCGTAAAAGCGTTTATCAATGATGAAATTACCTCGAATTATGATTGCGATAGCATTTATTTGTTTTAATATTCAGCATCTATAAATGTATGCTCTTAGCTTCAGCTCTTATACGCTATTCTTGGTATGAGATTTAGATGGCCGCTCGTGTCGTATTATCTATTACATGGAATAATCTGTGAGGGTATTAATGTTTCTATGACACTGCAACGATTTAGAGCAGATTGTCACCAAACAATTGTTTGATACAATGCAAAATTTTGGTTTTGTAAGAACCACTAACTTTATACTCATCGAAAATTTATGTTGCAAGTTGTGAAGATAACTGAAGAAATTAAAACTGTTGAAAAATACCATATACCTTGTTACCTATAGATAGATCTAAGGACATATCTATCTATGAAAAGGAATATGTATCCAAATCCAATATTAACAACCTTTGTAAGGGTGATAGCTCTTCATATTTTTGGAATTTTCATTTCATTTCTTCATCCACAACATATTTCAGGTTATAGATAATAATGAAATGTTACAAAATTAATTACTTGTTGGTTTTAAGTTGTTCCGATTAAATTGAGACAACGTCAAAAACCAATAGAAAGTGTTTTTATTGTTTCTAAAAACAGATGTCTCTCCCATACACCATCTTTGGAAGCCGAGTTTGGTCAAGAAAATGGGAAAAATCATACCTATGAACTCCAATAATAACAATGTTCGCCAGTACTTTCAGAGTTATGCTCGGGAAACTAACCCTTCCCTTCATAATAACAAGGTCCAAACTGTTGCCACGGAAACAAAGACAAACAAAAATATAAAACAAAGTTTAAATCCCGAAAGGCACATCTTTATGATATAAAAAGGATGTTTACCCAGTAATTTCAGAGTTATGCTCCGGAAACGAGTGGGAACGCAAACATGGACGCGGACGCGGACGCCGACGGGAACTCAGACAAAACTCAGCTTCCTTCAGGAGAGACATAATCAAATTTCAACGTCCGACATCAAAACTTGCTCGATCAACATCCTGATATCAACCAAATTTCAACCTCGAAATGCCTGCTGGAAATTACTATTTACATTTGAAATATCGCCTCCTCCCTTCAGGCTGCTGCTACATAGTTTCAATAGACCCCGTAAAGCTTGTGTTCCAAAGACAATATCTAATTCAAATAAATGTAAAAAATAAAATTGATTTTCTGTTAACAAATATTGCATGATCGTTTATATCTAAGCTCTTGGTGCAAAAGAACTACCTGGTGTAAAAGAACTACCTGGAAAATGGCAATAAAATATTATTGTTATTATGCAAAATATCATATTATTGATTGTTTAGCCATCTAAATACATTTTGTACAAATCTGTTTGTGAAGTCAATGTATCTTTGCAGGGTTTTTCCAGAATTGAGAATTACTTTTTGGAGTTTTGTTTGTGGTGAATAAACGCAAGTGTACCGGCGCATATGGCATAACATTCCGCTCCAACCAGAGCACCAACCCCAGCACCAATCGGACCTCCTAAAATGCCAAACATTGCTCCAAGTCCTGCTGCTGATGCTGCCAACAGTAACCCCGTTGAAAGAGCAAACGACACTTCTTTTCTTGCTTCAATTCGTGCTTCATAACGATTTTTTTCATCAATATTTTGTCTCAGGAAGGACATTTTATCTTCAATCAACAGATCCTGCTTCGCTTTGTTTACCTTTTGCTTGTCAAGTTCCGCCTTGTATTTTGCCTTTTCTTCTCGTATAATCTTCTTATCACGTTTTCGGTTTTTCTCTACTACCTCCTTAAGTTTCTTTATTTCTACCTTCTCGATATGTTCTTCTGCTTCTTCAAACATTTGACAAGTGTAGTAGCTTCCTCCATTAGCCCTCTGCATGTCTTCAATTTTGGTCAGCAATGTTTCAACAAATGTGCTGTTTTCTTTGAAACTTGCCTTGTTGTTAACGGCAATGTAGCGATATTTGATTTCCTCGAGACATCTTTTAAGAAAATTTTTAAGAGGGCTGTCAGCGTTTTGAATATAAGTTTGTAAGTCACATTTCTCACTGAGGTCATCCGCACCTGTGAACACTGTAATGACATATTCTCTGGACATTGGACCAAAGGTTTTAATGAAATCTTCTACAGTTTTAACATCTTCTTCAGTATAGCGACCTATCCTCATGACGAAGAGAATGGCGTGAATGCCTGGAGACAGATAAACTACCCATCGCGAAATTCGTTTCATCGTTTTTTCTTTTGATACTTGCTTGTCAAGAAATCCTGGTGCATCAACGATCTGAAGATATTTCCAAACCGTTTGGTTGAGGCGTGCTCGCAACTTTGAGTTACAGATGCAGACAAAGGTAGACTTTCAAATTTGTCTTCTCCGAGTATAGTATTCCCTGTTGCGCTTTTACCAGCTCCTGTTTTCCCGACGAGAATTAAACGGACTTCATTTTTCAAATGATCTGAACAGGAAAGTAAATAATATATTTGAAATATGCATTTCAGAAGAAATTGATTTTTTATAGCTTTTTTATAGTCTATTGTTAAATTCATGTCAGTAAGATGCAAAGTTAAAAAAGTAGGTAGAAGTGTGAATCGTGTTTGATATTCTTCAAGTTCGTTGAGCATTTAACGATTGATTTGTGACAGAATAATGTCTCACTATAAAAATATCGATATATGTTGGGTTTTTTCTGGTCTGGAAACAAAATATATTATACAGGAGAGTATTCCCTATTTTCAGAAGCTGTTATAACCGTCTTGGAAAACAATGTATTAGAAAGGTTTTGTGACTATGAAAGTTCAGAACTTGATGGAATATAACTGAAGAGGTAAGGTGAGGTGAGTTGGTGTATAACGCCGTTTTCAAAATTATTTCACTAATATCGCGGCTGCTAGTATAATTGCATGGAGAAAGTCCGCAATACCATTATGGCTATGCATTGCGGTGAAACCTGCGAGCATCGGCTGGATCTAGCAAACCAAGGGTGGTACTGCGCTGAATTTCAGTGAAGCATTACACCAAAACCTGACTGCTTGTAAAACAGTTATCTACTGCAGACAAAGTTGCCGTGCCCCTGGCGGGATTCGAACCATGGACCTCTCCGAAGCCTAACGCAATAACCACTGCGCTATCCCGCCCCCTTTTATGGAATACTTGAAGATGAGATTCTGTTTTAATATCATTGTTCAAAACCTTTCCCAATGTTGTACCGTTATTATTCAGTCAGAAGAAAGAAATAACTAGTCTATCTTATCTAATCATTTTATTTTTCCTGATGTTCTTATAAAACGTGTTTCGTGTTCGAGGAGAAAGCCTTTAATGCGCATGTATGTGTATTTTATGTATAATTTTTATCTAATGTACTGTATTATGGGTCAAAAGGCCTTGAAACAATGAAACCATTGAATTGAATCATTTATTGATTGAAATAGTAATGTTATCAGAAATTATGTTTTCGCTCTATCGATACCAAAACAATGTCTTCTTTTCATATGGATCGTGTGTTTTTGTTTCATACCTTTTTTCGGCAGGCTGACAGCCATAACTGTGAAACCAGGTCACCTGAAATGTCATTAAGTTATTAGTAATTCAATGAGATGTCCAATATTATATTTTAAACGAGTTTCATTTACTGTTATGGTATTCATATTCAAAGGACATTAGCACGAATATGTGAAAGGTAAAGAAAATGATAGGTCAGTTGATTTAAAGCCGCTTTCAAGAGTATTTCACTTATATCACGGCCACAGTTCGATTGCAGGGCGTCTCTATGCATTGCGGCGAGACCCACAAGCACCAGCTGGAACTGGCAAACCAATTTTGGTACTCTGAAGACATTCAGTGTACCATTGCACCCAAACACTACTGCCTGTAAAATAGTTCTTTGTTCACCGCTGAAAATGTTGTCGAGTCCCTGGATTTATACCCGAAACGCACAGATCCGACCACTGCGCTATCCCGCATCGTAAAGACGATGATGATAATGTTTCTTATTAAAAACAATTTTGTTATATTGTTGTATTTAATGGAACATGTATTTTCAGGTATGTTTGAAAAAAAGTTCATGGAGCTCTTGATCAGCTAAACGTTTGGACAATGTGATGTAATTGAAAAGCCCCTAAAAGAAAGCACGATTCACTAAACCTTTCAATATTCCTCTGTATGTCTCCTTTTTTACATTTTCTTAATAGCTGTCAATAATATAACAGTTATACATAATTAACTTTAAGACTGCATAAATGTTGCAATTGGGCCACAGGAAAAACTTGGTCAATAACAAGAATTCCCAAACAATTCAACAAGAAACAAGAATTCAAAAACAGGTGTAAGAATGAGCATGGGCATACATTGTTAATGAAGCAAACTTTCGATTCAAACTTTTGTAATCTTACTTATAATTCTAAATACAATGAAATTATTAGGTATGTTTCAAACCAAATATATGCAGAGTAGGTAATAGAATTGTTAGGCAGGAGGAACAATGATTTCGTTTCACAACAATAAATAAACATCAGACCGGTTACTTGATCAATACGGAAATCTTTATTGATATCATTAACTCAAACTTATGGACTGTTCAAATTCTCAACTCACCACAATAATAATAATACTAATAATAATAATGATAATAAAAGTTCATGTGTATGGCGCGTTTTCCATGTACAGGGGACATAATAAAAGCGCTAAACATTTATTACCCTGAGGGAATTGTACACTCGAGGTAGCTACTAAGCGTTTCGCTCGACCATATTGGTTCATACAACCCTAATTCAGGTACTCCATTGTACAGGTGGGTGGTCCGAGTGCAATGTGGATGAAGTGCCTTGCCCAAGGACACAACACAGTGTAAGGCCCAAGTCACAAATGTTTGGTCTCTCCACCTTGATTCGAACCCTGGAACTTTGAGTGAGAGGCCAGCGCTGACCACTGCACCACCATGTTCCAAATCAGAATCACACAGATTAACTTGTGTAACATGTATTTACAAAAGCGGTTACAGTGACAGATAAAAACCTACAATGGTATGCAAACACCAGCCTATATGGCCAACGATATGAGTTCAAATGCGTAATAATCAAAATACAAAGATCTAAATGTAAAGAAGTACAATACAATGATATTATTTCCTCTTTGATAAGCATTCTAGAAGTTAATGTTATGAAGAGTAAAGAAAATTTTTATGGATAAACAACTTTTTTATTCTGTCTGTTATTGACATTACTTGCTTGACAACGACATTAGAATCTATGTCGAAACGTCGTTCCCACAGAATATAGAAGTTGTTTATCCATAAAAATTTTCTTTACTCTTAATGATATCATTGATCCTTGAAATAACTGATATACCGTTCAAAGTTCAAAATAAATTAAACTACTTACCAAATCAGAACCACAGAGAGAGGACCATTGAGAGAGGAATGGCGAGCTCACGGGATCTGTATTTCAACACAATCCTCTTGATTACGGCCGTAAACTCTCTGGATAAACGATCGCTTATATCTCTAGTATATGTCTGTCTGTTTAAATGGTTTTGAATAGTTAGATTATACTTAACAGTATTTACATTTGTGTATCGCCATCGTCACCTTGACAATAACCTTTTCTTTTGATCACTTACCTGATTTTTTTTACAATCATAGCGGTGTTGAATATCTGAATGCGCTCTTACGGACGCCACAGCTTTATTCACTTCCAAGGTTTGAATCTAAACTATACCTGAATCACTCTGCTATGAAAATAGCTTTTGTTACTTTCATGTCGCATAAATAACTCACTCACTTTCGCACGTAAGCGGTGACATCATTTTCAATAGTTTGACGGGATAAGAAGTTGTTAGTAAGGTTTGCAGTTGACCCTATAACTGTACTTCCTTATGTTCCGAGCTGTAATGAAAATGATATCATTTACTTTTACAAATTTTAGCTTGCTAACGATGTTTGCATAATTATGTTAGAAGTTCGTTTTTGTATCTTTTAAAAGATTAAAAATTAATATATTTATTTTCAAAAAAACATAAATTTTGGTTTTTAAGCTATCGTGACAAGTGATCAAACATGACATTAAATCCTGACTATGAACCAGAAATCGGAATATTGCGTTCATTTGAAGAATATTATACTCGTTAACGACTGTTTTATATCTTAGAAGAAACAAGAGTGTTAAATTCTATGTAAAGACATATGATGATAACAGACCTAATATATCCTTCACTATCACCTGTAACTCAACATACCCAAAATGTTTTTTATGTTTTCAAATAGTTTTTTCACCTTAGCAAATGGTTGTAATGATAGCAATACTAATTACAGTAGATAATAACATTTAGGCAAGTGTACGACCCTTTACTGAGAAAATAATGGTAGCATACCATAGTATCATTGTACAAAGGAAGATACATTGTTTAGAAAAGTATAGCATGTACAAATAATACTCTGCCATTATTCCATGCCAAATGGAGAGCTTAGTCAATTTTCTACAATAGTGACCAATGCTTCATGTTCTATGAACGTATGTACACCTTTGGAAGTGAAATGAAGAATTTGAAAAAAAGGAAGATACAATGTCTTCAAGGATTCTAAACACTGTGTATGTCAGTGAAGAAGCTTCTTATTACCTCGAACTGTAAATCACATATGATCAATTATTTTATGTTGTTTTATTAACTATATGAATTTAAAATCAAAAGTATTTCTATTGCAATGATATAACTAAACCAAATATAGTTTCTTTAAATGGCATTTTAGAAGTTGGTATGATGGAGAAAATAGGAAATTTATTGATTAACAACTTTTTTATTGCAAAGAATTGCGACGTTTCGGTGGAGATACTATCACTTGCTTGATAACGGTGTTAGTATCTAGACCGAAACGTCGCATCTCTTTGCAATAAAGAAGTTGTTAATCCGTAAATTTCCTATTGTCTTTTTTAAAAATATAGTTTGTTTTCTGTAAAATAAAACTAACGTTACAATATAAAGTTTGAAAAACAGATTCAGATGTGTAATACTTTGTTTTTGATTGAATGGTTCTATAGTATATTTTGTGATAAAGAAAATCCTACGTGCTTTTTAAAACTAAATTATATTTACTTTATCCAAATCCATTGAAAATCTTACTCATTGTGGCATTTTTGTTAATCTTGAAACTTAGAATTCTAATTAGGAGATAAATCCATTCTGTTTTACATACAACCCCAAAATATAAAACAGAATAGATTTATCTCCACTCTAACATGACTAATTAGAAAAATAATGTGGAACATATTTGCCTTGCGCAACAACAATGTTTAGATCGAACCAGTACACACCAGTTCTACTTGCTTTCGAAACTACGGTACAGTTCCATTTCAAAGAACACGCTTCAATAAAAACAAATATCACAACAAAAACCATCAGGTTTTTATTATAAAAAACTTTAATTATTTATTTCATTGAGGGTAATGTCATTTACATATACATTCAAATCGATCCGAGTTGATGACATTCGAAGACCATCAGAGTGGGACAAATCTTCGATCAGTATAAAGTATTCGTTAATTTGTGCATTTTTTGTTAACTCAGCATTGACATGGAATAACAAGCCATAACTAATGAGTATTAACTTTAATTATTGTATATCAAATCAGTTAGTTGTTAGATAAGTTAAACTTGAAAGTTTTGCAGTCCTTTCCGATCAAATATAAATATTAACCCCTGAATATATTTTTTTGTCAATGATGATTTAAACTCAGAATGATAACAATGCAAAAAATAATAGATGCAAATTTGTATATAAAACTTTACAAACCAGATATATGTATGTGTATATATATTAGCACCTTCTTAAGACACCATACAAAGCCTTTACACTGTATATTTTTCATACCTTCAACAGATAGCATTACACGTCTATACACTGTTCAAAATCAATAAGTGTATATCAGCAGCATTTTGTATTTGGGTTGTCAAGAAGATAGCACTAATATGCCCGTATTTTTACTTTATTTAATTTATGTGTTTGGCCCGGTTAACGAGAATCTATTTTCCGGCCTTTTTTGTACCAATTGCCTTGTGGGTAATAAATAGAAAATGGCTGACCACGTGTTTTGATTTGCCTATTAGTTATGAAGATTAACGGTTGGATATTGAAGTGCCCTGACATATTTTTTCATGGTCCCGCGAAGCGGATGATAGGCCTAGCCTACAGTTACTATTGACGATGAACGCTGCCAGTGTTGATAGGGGTGAGAATGATGACATTCGTCTGCCTGCCGAGAGAGGTGTTCGGTTTTCGTCTCGCGAGAGGCAACGACCAGCATATCTATCCGATTATGTTTTGGATAGATACATGACAGATTCTGCAGTAGAAGACCCTGAACTGATCACTACGTCTCATGTATCAGGTGCGTCAGAGAATACTCGCCTCAGTCGTGTATCAAGACAATCATCTATTCGGTCACGGATGAGTGATCGGCAGCTCGCCGAAGTTGAAAGACTTAAACGTCAGGCCGAGTTAGACGAAATGCGTCTTAAATCGGAGGAAGAAAGGATTATTGATCATGAAATTAGGAAACTTGAAGATGTAGCGTTTGACGCTCGACTACAACTGGATAAAGAATCAGAAATACTTAGAAGAAAAACAGAGAAGGTGGAGAGAGAAGTTGCTCAACGTCGTGAGCAGCAGTTAAGAGACATGGAAAGAAAAAGGAAGATCCGTGAGGCCGAGAGGAAACTTCTGGAAGCAGAATTAATTTCGAACATTGTTAAAGATGAAAACCCCTGGGAATTAACCCCATTAGTGCCTAAACACAAAAGTGTTGCCTTATCCCATACTAGGGACAGTGTGCATGTTAAAACTGAGAATAGTAAGCATGATGTTGAGACCCCTGTTACTGTTAATAGTAAACATACCATGCCTTCCCAATCTACTATGCCTTCGCAACCTACCTCCCCAACCAAGCATGCCATGCCTGCCAAACCTACTGTGTCTTCTCAAAATGCCATGCCATTGAATCAGACTGATTATTTGCCTAGCACATCCAACCACATGCCCTACTCAACTATGCCTCTTTTTTCTTCAATGCCAAGTCCATATACTATGCCATATACTCCATGTCAGGTGCCAAATCTCACTGATAGGGTTTCATCAAACACTGTGTCATATACCATGCCAAGTACTGTGTCACCTACTGTGCCAAATACCATGTATGCCCCTTATGCTACCCAACCACCATTTGTACCTCAGGTTCAGCCACCCATGCCAAATATGACAGAATTGTTAATCTCTTCATCCTATGGTATCCCTAAACCATCTTTGCCTACCTTTGTCAATGGACGTGAGCGTGATTTTGCCCTATTGAAGATGGCGTTACAGCACCTAGTCAACATCCACCCCCATCTGGATGAAAGATACAAGTACCAGGTGTTAATGGGTCAATTAGGAGGAAAGGCAAAGACGTTAGCCGAATCATACATGTATGAAACCTGCCCTTACACTATGGCATTACAAGCGTTACAGGAGAAGTATGGCCAACCCCGACAACTCATACAGAGCGAACTTGGTTCAATCCTGGCCTTGCCAGCCATTCGTCCAGGTGACAGTGACGGATTTGACAACTTAGCATTAGCGGTCCAGTCGCTTGTGGGAATGCTAAGATCACTTGAAGGTGAAGGTGGATCAGAGCTGAACTGTGGCTCACACGTTGACAGGTTGCTAATCAAGTTAGCACCTGGCATGAGGGACGGTTTTATTGAGCATTGTCTGAAGCTTGACATTCATGAATCCTACAATTTGATTAACTTCAACGATTGGTTACAACTCAAGAGTCGAGCGAAAAGAATGGCAAACAATGCTGTCAGTTCTTATGAGAAACAAGACAAGATGAAACCTCATTACAGTAAACGATCACATGCTCCCACAGCAGCATTTTTTGGGAAATCTAAACCTCTTCCCTCGGAACCCAAGAAATCTCTAAAGAAAGACGTTCCTGAAACAGCCTCAAAGGGATATTGTCCGAAGTGTGAATCATCCGATCACTACCTTAGCTCATGCCAAGAGATCAAGAAAATGAATCTTGATGCCATCTTGAAATGGTTGAATGGGAGATGCAGAAAGTGTGGTCGCAAACATAAGATGGAAGACTGTAATTTGAAGAAACCATGTCATGCTTGTAATGAACTTCATCTTACTATTCTTCATGACGCCAACAGCCATACAGAACAGAAAGTTTTCTGTACGAAGTTGGAACAATCTCCTGCTTACATTGATCAACCCTCAAGACCATACTTGACGATGCTGAAGATTGTAGAAGTTACACTTCATGGACCTAATGACAGTTGTATGGACGCTCATGCTATTCTAGATGATGGATCTCAAAGGACCATGCTCATGGCTCCAATTGTGAAGCAATTAGGACTCAACAAAAGAAAGGATAAGATCCTGTTGACTACAATCAGACGAGAACCATTCATGTGTGAAGGATTAAGTGTCGACCTTGAAATTTCTCCGAGAAATAACCCGAATTCAAGATTCTCGGTCAGAGGAGCATTTGCTTCTGACAAACTGGCCTTGTCCGAATATTCGTACCCTACTGAGGAGCTCAAGGACAAATGGCCACACCTTCGTCACCCATCCTTGCCAGTGATTGACAAAGTGAAGCCTGTGATTCTGATAGGATCAGACTGTACTGAATTGATTGTGCCAGATAAACCAATCATCTTTGGACCACCTTCAACACCAGTAGCAGTGCACACCAAACTTGGATGGTCTCTACAAGGTCCAGCTCACACAGCCTGTCAGATGGAAGAACAACATAGCTTCTTCATTAACCAGGTACCCAGTTTCAGTGACTTTCACCAGGATGTAGAAAGGCTATGGCAAATGGATGTCTTGCCTTACAGTACTAAGGACTTCACCAGATCTAAACAGGATGAACATGCTTTACAAACCCTGGAATCAGAAACTAAACGGATCAATGTGGATGGAGTGATGAGATATGCCACACCTCTGCTTCGGACGAAAGATGGTGCACAGTTTCACGCAACTGCTGAATCAATGCTGCCAAACTTGAGAAGGACTGAGAAACGTTTGAGAAATCAACTGGAATTAGCTGAAGTTCACAATCAACTTATCCACAATTTAGTTGAAGCAGGATCAGTGAAGGTGATTTCCAATGATGAAGCAGAAAACAGTGCAGAGTCCTGGTACATCCCACACCACCTTGTTCATCACAATGACAAACACAGGCTTGTGTTCCACTGTTCATACGAAGCAGATGGACAGAACCTGAACAAGAAACTCCTGCCAGGTCCCCAGCTTGGATCATCCCTACTTGGTGTACTATTGAGGTTTCGACAGAACCCAGTGGCTATCTCAGGGGACATTAAAGGTATGTTTCACCAAGTGAGACTGCTGGACAAGGACAAGCCTTTGCTGCGATTCTTATGGCGAGACATAGAGGATGACCGAGATCCAGATATATACCAGTGGGAAGTTCTTCCCTTTGGAACGACATGTAGTCCATGTTGTGCCACTTTTGCACTCAGAAAACATGTGAATGATCATAGGAATGGAAATGAGAACGTCTACCAATCAGTCACCAATGCCTATTATGTTGACAACTGCCTCCAGAGTGTGCCTACCATAGCCGAAGCCAAAGCTCTTGTACACCAGATGAGTACCTTGCTTGATGAAGGAGGATTCCATCTTCGACAATGGGCAAGTAATGTGCCAGATGTGGTATCAGGAGTGAATCCTGAAGATAGATCCTCGGATTGTGAATTATGGTTAACACTTGACGATTGTCAGCCATCAGAAGGTGCCCTCGGAATGAGATGGCATTGTGACGCAGATGACCTTAGCTTCAAGTGCAAAGAGATACCATATGAATGTCTGACAATGAGAGTTATCTACCGCATTCTGGCCAGCCAATATGACCCGCTTGGGTATATTGCACCATACACTGCACGAGCTAAGTGTATCGTTCAGGAACTTTGGAACAAGAAAAGGGACTGGAGTGCACCGCTAGAAGCAGGAACCCTACGTGACCTTTGGACAGCTTGGGAAAATGAACTGAAGGATATCGTGCACATCCGACTACCTAGGTGCTACACACCATGGCATGTTGACCCACAAGGTGCAACCAGAGAACTCCATGTATTCTGCGATGCTTCTGAGAGGTTGTATGGCTCAGTTGCCTACCTGAGAACTGAGACTGCAGGTGGACAAATATATGTGAGTTTCGTTCAATCCCGATCCAGAGTAGCACCAAAACGACAACAATCAATTCCAAGACTTGAACTATGTGCGGCTTTGACAGGTGCGCAACTCGCCAATGTGCTTCAGAAAGAAATTACCCTTCCAATTGCCAATGTGTTTCTCTGGAGCGACTCCACCACAGTGTTGACATGGCTGCACTCAGAGTCGTGTAGATACAAGGTCTTTGTCGGAACTAGGATATCAGAGATTCAAACCCTGACTAACGTGACACAGTGGCACTATGTGGACACTAAGGACAACCCCGCAGATGACGTCACTCGAGGGAAAACACTCTCTGAACTCAGCAAGGACACACGTTGGAAACTAGGTCCAACCTTCTTGTCATTGCCACATCAGCAGTGGCCCAAAAAGGAGAGTCCGTACACAAGTAATGACAGCACTGAACTAAGATCAACGTTCTGTGCTACTGTAATGGTATCAAACCTGAAGATTGTTGATCCAGCTGAATGTGCAACCTGGGACGAACTTGTGACCAAAACCATGGAGGGTTCTGACGGGGCGGCCGAGACTGCTGAAAATCGGAAAAGAGTGGAAATGCAGTTATTGCGTGAAGTTCAGTTGCAATGTTTTCCTGATGACTTTGCATCCCTTGTGAAAGGTGACAGATTGCCTTCTAAAAGCCGACTACTACAGCTTGACCCTATGCTTGACAAGGTAGACCAACTTATCCGCGTTGGAGGACGTCTACGCCGCTCTGAAGAACTTCCAGATGACACCAAGCACCCCATTGTTCTTGAACCCAAACACCCGATAACCCGCCTGCTCATCAGCAAATATGACCATGACTTGTTACACAGTGGAGCAGAGCGTGTGTTTGCCGAAATTCGCCGCAGTTACTGGATCTTGCGAGGACGAGAAGCAGTTCGGTCCCATCAGAGAAAATGCCCAGTTTGTAGGAAATGGCGAGCAAATCCACAAGTCCCGAAGATGGCAGATTTGCCCCCTTCACGATTGAGACTCTTCAAACCGCCATTTTATTCCACAGGAACAGATTGCTTTGGACCAATGCATGTGAAAGTTGGACGGCGCTCGGAGAAAAGGTGGGGTATCATATTCAAGTGCATGACTACTAGGGCAGTTCACTTTGATCTGCTTGACAAAATGGACACCGATGCCTACTTGATGTCACTACGACGTTTCATAGCACGTCGTGGGAAACCATTTGAGATTTGGTCCGACAATGGGACCAACTTCAAAGGAGGGATGAAGGAACTTAGTGAGGCATGGGAAGTGATGGTGCCCTCACTGACAACACAACTTGCCAAACAGAAGATCAACTTCAAGTTCAATCCTCCAAGTGCTCCACACTTTGGAGGTGTATGGGAGAGAGAAATAAAATCAGTGAAGTATGGATTGAAAGTTGCCCTCGGACAACAAAATGTCACAGAACCTGTACTCCAGACGGTACTGGCTGAAGTTGAAGGAATTTTGAACTCAAAGCCCTTGAGTTATGTATCCTCGGATGTGAGTGACATTGACCCAGTGACTCCAAATGTACTCCTGAACGGTCGAAGAGACAGTTCTATGCCACAGGTTGTGTATCCGGAAGACGAGATACTCAGTCGCCGCAGGTGGCGTCACAGTCAAGTCCTTGCAGATCACTTTTGGAAACATTTCATTCGTGACTACCTACCAAAGCTCCAATTGAGGCAGAAATGGCAGAAAGACCGGAAGGACCATAAGGACATTGGATGTGGTGATGTGGTTATGATCTTGGATCCACAGAGTGTTAGGTCGGCATGGCAAGTTGGCAGGGTTAGTGAAATTTTCCCAGGGGTTGATGGTAGGGTTAGAGCGGCCACTGTAAAGGTCGGTGAGCAGCGGATCCTCAGGCCTGTTTGTAGACTTATCCGGCTCCCTGAGTGCCCTGATGACTATGTAACATAGACTTGTCCAGCGCAGATGACCGCCTAATATGTGACAGAACTATGCAGTTGAAAATGATTTAATGCAAAGACTTTATTGTATTTCATGCTGATGACCATTTACTGAGGACTTTTATATTTCAAATTTGTGCCAAATTTGGGGGCGGCTGTCAAGAAGATAGCACTAATATGCCCGTATTTTTACTTTATTTAATTTATGTGTTTGGCCCGGTTAACGAGAATCTATTTTCCGGCCTTTTTTGTACCAATTGCCTTGTGGGTAATAAATAGAAAATGGCTGACCACGTGTTTTGATTTGCCTATTAGTTATGAAGATTAACGGTTGGATATTGAAGTGCCCTGACATATTTTTCATGGGTGTAAGGCCATATGCCCATGGACAATATACAAGACAGATTTTAATCGGTTAAACAGGTTTGTTGCTAACAAATGAGGCATAAAAAATTTACAGGTTTAAGAAATATATGCATAGAATCAAAGTAGTGTTGCAGTGGACCTAAAAGCTTCTCTGGCGTACTTTGCATATAAATATAAGCGATTTTCATTGTTGCAAAATTGCAGTTAACGTTGTGTTCATTTTACATTAAAAATTGAGCGTATAATGTATTCTAAATTGGTCATACGATGGAACTGATGCAACATTTTTGCATTTTAAAACATTTTAGCAGAAAGGGCAAAATCTGAATTCTTTTGAGTAACATTTCTCCTCCTAATATTCTTCGTCAATTCCAATTCACCTATTCTTAAAAGTGATAGAGATCTTCTTAATTCCTCGATTAGTTAACACATATGATTTCATTTAAAAAGATGAGTAGAAATATAAGTAAGAATTTTACAATAGGAAAAGAATATTTTAGTGTTATAACCTTTAACTCTGATCAAATTGTGTCAAAAATATATCAAGGTTGCATAACAATGCATAACTTTCAGCATATGTTCACATGTTTTTACTGCAAGTAACCATGCGAAAATTTTCGTCAACAATTTAGAAACCACAAATGGTATCATTTTTTGTCAAGTTTTGTTCTGACACCTACATTCTGATAAACAACTTCATTTGTTTATAATTAAGTAAATACACACACCAAGAACATATTTACAAAACTTTACATGAAAACCTTCCAAAATTTTCCTTTCATAAAAACCCTCTGTTTTGGAAGAATAATGAAGTATAGGCATTATTTGTGTGTCAAACATTGGAAATAGAACATTAGGAGGAGGATATCGTTATTCATGATTACGTTGTTCAATCGAAAAAACTCTTTATCAACCGTATGAATAATAGTTTGGAAAGGTTTCGACCAGGAAAGTCTGCTTAAGAATAAAATCCCTAAATAACAATAAAAAATTGCATTCCCTGGACTTCTTGAGAATACTCCTATTTACACAATCAATACATATGTTATATATCTGCACAGTACACCCTTTGGAATACAGACAGACAAGTGGACAAAGAATTCAATTCAATGCTATATTCTATTCAAACGCAAATGATAAACTTTTCAATAGAACTGCGAGTTTAAAAAATCATTCTTTAAAATAACTCGACACAGTTGATCAATGGCCTAAAATATAAGATTTGGTTTACTGAATGCATACCTTTGTATGTGTACTTCTTCTTGTATTTGAATGTACTGATAAAGCATTGTACGATTGACTGAACAGTATGTTCCTTCTAAGCTCTCATATTTAATGTGAATTTGAAGTTAAAGTAACTTAGTCAACCAATCCTGTTTCAAATGTTTTAATACCAAGTGTACCATGGTATGACTGTCTGTAAGAGGTTATAACCTGGATTAAGTTTTGAAAGTTAAATGGAACACTGTATAATAATGGGAGTTAAATTACACCAGTCATATTTTGATTTTTCAAGAAAAAATTATGAAGTAAAAAGAACTATGGTGACATATTTCGGTTCCGTATCATGTAATGCGTCACATCTTGACAGATAGATGATGAAAGACACTCACTTCGAAATGAAATTTACATATATTTACTACTTTTATTACTTGGGAAAACATGTATGATAAATAATGCGTAATATAGAATTATAACAACTTGGGTTTGTGATTTCCATTTCATTAAAAATATGCGTGTGTACAGCTTTGCTTAATTGTAAATTCTTAGAAAAAAAGCAAGTAACGAGACTCTTTTGGAAACCAGATAGTGATAAACATAAATTATATGCAGGCAAAGACAATCGGATATTAGACAAAGATAGACAGAGAAGCATTGAGAGACTGAAAGACGAATAAAGAAACTGTGATACAAGACTTGAACGATAAACTGAGAGAGAGAGAGAGAGAGAGAGAGAGAGAGAGAGAGAGAGAGAGAGACAGAGAGAGACAGAGACAGAGACAGAGAGAGCGAGAGACAGAGAGACAGAGAGAACTCAACTCAATATTGAACTCAAGGGATTTTACCTCCGGGTTTTGGCGCTATTGCTGAATGCGAGTCGTCTTATGGGCTGGTTCGATAGCTAGCAATACGAGGGTTTTGGCTTGAGAGACATCATTGTATTAGGGAGGAGCGGAGTGGATTCATATGCTGATTAAGCAGAATGTGATAAGATACGTAATGTTTTGATCAGACAACATATCAGACATCGCCCTGCTAAAACGTTTGTTCCTCCCAGTAAACTTGCTTCATCTCGTTCTCCGAGCGTTGCCCCCCTTATGCATTATGTGAAACACTATACCCTTACTCAATCTCTCTGATCAAGAGAACCTTTATTCCTATCTTTCTCAAACTTTGATGTCCTTACAACACCATAAAATGATTTATCTTAAAAGTCTACTTTGCATCTAGCCTGAACCTGTCGTTATTGGCAACGACATGACATCCACCTGTGTGAAGATTTTTTTCCATAAAAAACTTGTATAACTAGTTTTGATGCAGTACGTTACGAGATTGTTAGAGATTAAAATTCCAGTTTGCGCGCATACAATCTTTCCCATCACGTTTTCAAAAGATTGCTCAATACGATGTTCAACAGTATTTAGGCCTTTAGAAACTTGAAACGAGTGTTGCGTAATAGCTAATCTTTAAAGGGACACAGAGTATGTTTTGAGGTAAGATATATCAAACTTCATAAATGGTGTTAATTCATCGACAAGTGGAGAACCGCGCCAATAACTCAAACGTAATATAGAAAAATAATTATAGCAGACACAACGAGAAATAACAATAACTTACATAAATGTAAATGGCAAGTTGAATTTCGATGTTTTTCACAATAATATCCCAGTAGGCACAACACGTCTATTAGACGTCTAAATTAGGTTTAGATTGGGGTTAGACTTCTATAACGGGATGAGTGAGTGAGTTGGGTTTTAACGTGTTTTGAACAATATTTCAGTTATTAAATACGTGGATGACAAGCAACCAAAAGAGAGTGGACAGATAAGGGAGAAAGGGGTCGAAAGAATGAGGGAAAGGACGGAAAGAAAGGTATAGTGATAGATAGAAAGCAGGGTTTAGAAGGACTCAAATTTGGTCTGGCTTCTGACCTGTCCAGCGTTGGTGCCCCTACCAGGAGCATGTACACTCCGGCTGGCAAAGCTCTCGGGGTCTCTGAAGCACTCAAACGACCACACCACGATAAGGTATTGAGTCCAGTGGTGGAACGTCTTTTAGACGTCTATCAACGTACCTATGTATAAGTCTTGATTCAACGTCTGAAAGAAGTCGCAAGGTAGACCTGAACTTTCATACAATTTTATTATGATGTTTTGATATTTGAGCTTGAGATATGTTTCCTTTGCTTATTGAAGATAAACAAACCTTTCTAACATTAGCAAATTAATATTGAAATATTTCTGTCACTTAACATTAATAATACAATATGTTTCGTAGTTAAAGTAAATATTTGCATCAAATGATATATAACACTTAAATATAATTCATATTACACCCTTTAAATCTGTCAAAAAAATTATGAAATATTCTGGGGGAAGAGATTGGAACTTCAATCTTGATCGAATTTGAAGTCAATGCAGTGAACATATAATTTGTCCATGCACAGTTGCGACCTTACATCTCTCCACGCATGCGCTGTAAGATAGGCGCCATTTTAAATTTATTTTTTCTCAAAAGAGATGGGATTTTTCCATATCATCGCAATTAAGGTGGCGTTCCTTGAGGTTTCTATTGTCTACAGTTTACTGGAAGACTTTGTTTTCTTTATAAAGAACACGCTAATTAGATTTACGTTGTCAGTAATCGAGACGCTAATTCGTCTGTATCTTTCCTTTGTTTACATTGGTCATGCAGCTACTAGTAAAGCCTCTTCTTCCATTATCTTCTTCAGCTCGTTATTTTCTTTATGCTACTTCAAAACGTGTGTAGGGTTTTGTTCGTACACATATTTGAAAAAAAATGCCTTCTTCTTTTTGTTTTGACTGAAACCATCAAATTCTTCACCAAATTCGTTCGCTAGGTCTTTTGATATCCATTTTACAAATCTGATTTAAGTAGAGCATAAATTTAACACATAAAAAGGCAAATATTTTGGTATTATTACTACAGTATGTATGTTGATTGAATCAAATAGATTTTGATATTGAATAAATATTTTATCTTATTTGAGCTTTTTTCTTGTTTATTTTCTAGGTACAATTGCTCATAACTTAGCCTGAGAATTTAGAATCTATCCATAAGAAAATTTAAAGTTAAACATGAAACTACCCAGCAGGCACACAACGTTGGATCAACGTTGATTCAACGTTGAAATTTAGTTTCTTGGTTGATCAACCTTTTATCAACGTTGGGAAAACTACGTAAGAGATTTGTTTTAGGGACAACGCTGTTTCAACGTCTGAATACAACACACTTCCAACTAATTGATTCCTGTTTTCATTTAGAAGATAAACGCTTAAATTTGCGGGCGTTGAATAACCATGAATCCCGGAAATTTTACAAACGCAACTATTTATCGATATCGTAACATGACCGTTAGTTATTAGAAGTTTAAGAGCGAACTTTGTTTTTGCGTACTTATTTTTGTGTGGAAAGGACTTTGCGACTGTTCTGTAAGAGGTGAGATAACGTCTAACTAATGTGAATTCACGGCATTATTTACATTACAAACATCGTTGTGATATTAACAAATAGTGGCATTCGTAACAGCGAGACCTTACAAAATACTTGTTTATTACGAGACCGAAATCAGCAATTAAAAAGCTCGTAGAAAAATATCGTAATACCCCGAGTACAAAAGTCTTGAACTAGCCCACAACCATTGTGACAGCGACGCAAACATTGTGACGTCAAAACGGTTGACCTTTGTGACGTCATACCATGGGAACGGCATTCAAAATAAGGCGGCTGCATGAAACTGTGCGGCAAACTTTGACTAAGTAAGCCAACTGAAAATATTTTCGTTCTTCAAAAATAAATCATATTAAAGTGTATTTGTGATATTTACCGGTAGACACAATATAAAAAAGGACAAAGACAACTGTCTAATCGGAGTACGGCACGAATTTTCTAAGAAACAGGAAAATTAAAACTTGAGTCGGGCCGGCACTAGTGAACATGTTGTATCAATTCGCGGTGATTCGCCTTTGCCAATTTGCGGGTATTCATTGTCATTCAACATAGGGTAATTTTTTCGAACTGACCAATCAGAATCGAGGATACAACGAAGTCATGTTACAATTTGTTTTAAATACATTGTAAATTTGAATCAATAAATGTTAGTTACCCTTTTTATATGAATTAAACAATTGGAAAATAATTTCTTTTCTTTTTTTATAGATATATTGCTGTTGTTGTTACATGAAAATTTTCAGGCATCTTTCATTTTAGAAAAAAACTATAGTTGAAATTAACTGTATTTATTTTAGCCTTCTGCCTTTAGACATTTGACATCAAAATATTTCACTAATGATTGAATTAATATCTTTTCTGGATTTAACAATACAAAATCCTTTTGCTTTGAACATCTTTGTATTTTTTTCAATACTTGATCCTTTTCCGCATCATAATCCCACTTTTATATTTATGTTTCGTTTTAAATTCACTATACAAGTTTTGAGGATAACCCAGTGTCGTCTGCTCCAGTGGATTTTACTCAAACTGCACCTAGTTAAAAGTAAGTATTTAAAAACTTGATAATCTTTTCATTGTCTGTAAAGTAAAATCAGGACTGGTACACAAAGGTTACTCTTTACTCTTGCTCATGTTTTCTGTTGATGAGTATATGTTTTAGTATAACCAAATTACTGTTTCAAAGTTACGTTAAATTTGACCTTCATAGGCTAATTATGTCAGTGTGTTGGCTTGGTGCACATTGCACAAATGAATTAGTCAAATGAATTCAAGAATTTGTAATCGATCATTATCTAGACTATGAAGATTTTTATGAAATATTTTAATTGCTGTGTGGCTGGCATATGCCATGGTGGGCAACGTTTTATAAGTCAGACAAAACAAATGATCATCACTGAATTGTTTTGATGGTTGAGTATAACTTGAACTAATATTATTATGACTGGATGTTCATGTTATTTACTGCCTCATGGATTTTTTCCCCAAAGTTTCTGTTCATAAGACAGTGAAATTTAAACCTCATTGGCGTGAGGTCAGAGTTCACTGACGTTGATCAAAAATCATGTCAACTCGCACAATATGTCTAGGCCTAACTTTTTTCTTTGTTATATATTATAAATTTATAATTGAGGTAAATCTTGTTTTAATAGTACAAACTGTCACTATGCAACTTTTTCAAATTTATATTGAAATAAACAAGACAGTTTTTAGATGAAATATTTTGCAACACTTTCAGGTCCTTGAAAAAGTAGACAAAACTAAACCCGGGGATAATAACTCCATGAAAGAAATCAAAAGAATGTTTTTAATTGCCACCCAAATTATGTGTGAGTTAATCAGATCACAACAATTGACATTAAATGTCTTTATATAAAATGAATGGATAAATGATCAAACTACCAGTGTATGTGAAACTTTTAATTTCAGGATTTAATTATGTACTTGTTCGATGAATATGTTTTTTAATCCAGAAAATTACATCCAGGAATTAAAATTTGATATCATCAAACTCAACTGTAAAATAAGCAAAGGGTAAGATGTCAAGGAGGTGACAGTTTACTAATAATCCGTAATTAACTGTGGCCTACGGTATGCTGGAGCTAAATACCTGTGAATAAATACTATTTGAAAGAAAGCAATATTTTAGGTAACTGGAAGAATTACTGTCAAATTGTATTACCATTGTATCAGTTTTGTTAATAAAAATGCTGTACTGAAGGAGATAAAAATTAGTAAATCAAAGATTGACCGATGCTCAGCCGATTTCATTTGTCGACGTCCGGCCAAAGAAGAACCAATGAGCAAAATGAAGTTAGCAGGCTCTGAGTCACTCAAACTTCAATGTCGATGTAAGGTATAATTTCAACGTTGATTATTTTTTCAACCTCGATGTTGATAAAAGGTCATCTTCCAACGTTGAGACAACGTCAGATTTCAACGTCTAAAAACCTTTCATATACAACCTATTGTCAACCAAGTTTCAACGTTGACGACAAACCAATTTTCAACGTTGAAACAACGTTGTTGTGCCCACTGGGTATGCTACATTGTACCATATCAGAATCTGAAATGGTATTCATGATGAGTAACTGTATTGTTTCATGTAAAATTTGCAACTGTGCCTTAGTAAACACAGGATTTTGTTTTTGAAGACCTGAATCCTGATGAAGTTACCACTGCATACCATACAGCTGCATACCAAAAGTTTGTTCACATACCTGCATATCCTAGTGCAAATATTATATAATTTGGGATATATTTGAGGCATCGTAGCATTGCGAAAAAGAAACAAATAATTTTGAGTTTTCAATACAGAAGTAAAAATCCATTACACCTTAACGCAATCGTTTGCCATCAAATATAGTATAGTCACTGAAGTGACCAGTGTTCAAAATTTCGAAAATAGTCATTTTTATTTTTCTCCATAAAATCTTTTATAAGTCATCAACATATTTAAACACAAGTAATGTTTGTTCGTTTGCATTAAGGCAACATGATTTTGCTGAGTTTTTTTCTCGTAGAGTCGAAATGGAAAATGTTAATCGAAATATAAAGAAATCAGAAATTCGAAAATAGTCATTTTTATTTTTCTCCATAAAATCTTTTATAAGTCATCAACATATTTAAACACAAGTAATGTTTGTTCGTTTGCATTAAGGCAACATGATTTTGCTGAGTTTTTTTCTCGTAGAGTCGAAATGGAAAATGTTAATCGAAATATAAAGAAATCAGAAATTCGAAAATAGTCATTTTTATTTTTCTCCATAAAATCTTTTATAAGTCATCAACATATTTAAACACAAGTAATGTTTGTTCGTTTGCATTAAGGCAACATGATTTTGCTGAGTTTTTTTCTCGTAGAGTCGAAATGGAAAATGTTAATCGAAATATAAAGAAATCAGAAATTCGAAAATAGTCATTTTTATTTTTCTCCATAAAATCTTTTATAAGTCATCAACATATTTAAACACAAGTAATGTTTGTTCGTTTGCATTAAGGCAACATGATTTTGCTGAGTTTTTTTCTCGTAGAGTCGAAATGGAAAATGTTAATCGAAATATAAAGAAATCAGAAATTCGAAAATGTGAGCCCTTCTGTCTGTTTCCTCATGCCACAATTCGAATTTTTGCACGAGAGACTACACAATCTCA
This sequence comes from Phorcus lineatus, assembly GCA_921293015.1. Classification (NCBI taxonomy): domain Eukaryota; kingdom Metazoa; phylum Mollusca; class Gastropoda; order Trochida; family Trochidae; genus Phorcus; species Phorcus lineatus. The sequence goes on from OV121093.1 coordinate 16,142,278, forward strand.
TAATACGTTGAAGAATGGCTGTTTTACACATTGACAATGAAGGATGCTTTTGTCGGTTCTGCTGAAGTAATCTTACTGACGTTCAAACCAAACCCAAATTACATGATATTCGCACTAAGGTACAGTAGTAAGTGAACAAACTTTTGATATGTAGCTGTAATTATACTGGGGTATAACACCACAACTAGAAGAAACATGTTGAAATTATTTTCTATTAAATATTTTGTGGAGGTGTTTAAACTTCTAATATACGTCTTATACATTTCTAATTAACGTCTAAAAGACGTCTAATAAACGTCTGATAGACGTCTTATAAACGTCTGATAGACGCCTAAATAACGTCTTGGCTTAAACGTCTTTCTAGTCCCACAGATTAGACTTTATTTAGACGTCTTTTCAGCGTCTAGGGTAGACGTCTAAGTCTATGTGCCTGCTGGGATGGCCCTTTATAATTTACAATTGAAAACAAGAATATGTCAAAATTTTGCACTTGAGAGAAAAAGGTTTCACAATCTTAGAGCTTATCAATTCATTTTAGAAACAATAAACAGGTTTAGTTGTAAAATGTGATAAAAAAAAAACTGGACAGTGGCTAACGCATTCTTGTAGCTGTTTTCAATTTACTATAGGAAACAAGACATATCATAATTCCGGCATTTAAAAGATAAATGTACAAGTTTAGATAGGTGACTTGAACTAAACTCAGGTTATATAACATTTTGGCTGTATTTAAGCCACATACTCAAGTATTGAAACTCACTCTGTGTCCCTTTAAGAGTTTGACGTATGAGCATATTATTTTTGGATTGTTTGTACCGAATGTAAATTGTGTTTGTCAAGGATTCATAGTGATTCCCGAGAAATGCGTTTTCAAGTGAAACTAAGTGAGCTATAGAAGTCACTCTGACCTGTCACTTTGACTCCTTCCATAATCTGTCCATAATGCGATGTGAATTTGTCCGTGAAGTAACCTGGTTAGCTTTGGTCCTGGCTAATAACATTCTGACATAATACGTACGTTATAAAATTACACTTTTAGTCTGGCTACTGTTTTGTGCTACACAGCGATTAGGGACATTTATAACATTGATGGGCTGGGGCTTTTCAGGAGGGGTCGGAAAAATTATACAACCGTGAAGTAGTTAATAAAAAAAAAAAGAACGATTGGAGAACGTCATTTTAAAATAGACAGTCGTAAAACCATCTTTCTGTAAGACTTGAAAGAGATGCTGAAACATTATCATTCAGCCATTTTGAATAAACTTAGAGCAAGATTGGTTTATTTTCTTAAGAATTCACAATAACTTCTATGCCTCATTCATTGTTATTTATAGAACAAAATGAAGATATACTGAACTTACAGTTTTATACAAAACCCTAATGTGGAGAAGGCGTCTGCTACTGTTTACCATATTTTCATACAATGAATGCATTTTGGAAGCTAAAAAAATCATACAGTTAAAAGCAGGTCAAATTATTTCAAAGATATTTACTTTTCTCACTGATACAAATCTTAGAAACCTTAACACTTTATGAAATGGCTTAAATCGTGCAAATTTCTAAATAAGCCATACTTACAAATATATAACTGCATATTTGAATAAATAAATTCAAATGTTGACATTTCAAAAAATGTTTAACATTTGCCATTTTCAAACCAAAGTGTCCATGTTTCGTCCACGTTGTTTGTACCTTCAAAAGCATAAACAGTAATTGTTTAAAATTTGTCTAACAAGTAACATATGTAATTCTAAGAACCCTCGATATTCCTTTCATATATTTATGTCATGTATTTTCAAAATTCTTGAGATTTTGAACATCTTCCTTATGCTAAAGGCTGTAGCACGATTATGAAATTCCTTATATTAAACTACTGTGACGAAAAGTGTACATGTTACGAAATTTGATAAGCTCTTTAAGTGGGGATAAATGAGCGAGCGTTGCTCACTTAACTTTTATTTATAGACATTGTGATTTTATTACTTAATGAATAAGGAATTATCCTTTTTGAATAAAGCTAGAATGCATTCAGTCACCATTTAAAATTAAATGTTACACCATGTAAAAACGTAACATTTCTATATATATTTAGTAATGGTATTCAAACCTATTTGTGCAGCTGATATTATAATATTTCAATGGAACAGTAATTGTTTTGTCTTCAACATTTAAAGTGTTATTTTCAAAGACCAACCTTTTAAAGTGTCAAAGAAAAATAAGTGAAAGTAAAACCTAACATAAATCTTCAAAACGAAATTTCAAAAAGTTTTGTTATATTTTCATGTACAACCTAGTAAATAAAAATCTTCAGAACCTTTATGAATTCTGTAAAAGCTGTAAACAACAGAATTTCTTCTTTGAAAATTTAGCTCATATTTCAATGATGTATTGTCAAAATGACACGTTATAGAATTTTGGGTATAGAAGTTTTTTTATAAGTTGCCCTATTGATGTATAACCTAGCATCTTGATAATGCTTTCATTAAATTTGAGGTAAATCTTTTTCATTCCTATCAAAGGATAACGTAAAGGAACTTCACAATGATGAGAAAATGTCATCACCTACAAATGATGCAGAGGGATTTTATTCGCAGAAATACTTTTGCTCTCTACATATTTGTAAAATTGAAAAGGTTTTGCACGCAAATCATTTGACAGTTATTTTTCTGGAGCCTTCACAAATACCGCAGCGGCCGTGTTGGATTCAGGCCAAGTGACCAGGTAGTCCACAAATATTGGATTCTTGGTAAAGTGAATTTATACCTATCTAATGACTAATCATGCCAAGTTTCATACTTTAAGATATGTTTAAATGTTGTCACTCAGCTGCTCCAACAGTTATTGATAAAAAGATTAATTCTAGTGTTAAAGTTGTATGATAGACTGAAACTAAATCCTTGTTTGAAGATAAGAAGACATTAATGCTCGTGTATTATTCATATGAGTAGCACATCAGTAGTATATATTTCTAATATACTGAAACTAGATCTACATGTATACTACCTTCTACAATTAATATAGCTGCAAAAGTCACCGATATTTTTATTAACAAACGCAAACCCCACATGAGCTGCCTGTGTCTGTTAGTGAAGTTAGGGTAGGTAAAATGATCCTTGCATATAGATTTCAGGTTATTTCAACAAAATTAAAGATAAACTGTTCCACACTTAGAAATGTTAAAGTTAAAGTTAAAGAACCAATCAAGAAGTTAGATTTCCAAGGATAAACTTGCATCTAAAAGTATACTAAAACTATGCTCACCCTGTTGAAAAACAAATAACCAATATTTTTCTTGTGATTTTTACGTTGACTTAGTTATATTTTAAAATGAGGTTACAGTAAAGAGAAATATTCGTAAGTTTTTTCATCATCGAATATTTAGAATTTTAAACATATTTTTAGCAACAACTCGTATTTTTTCAATATATTAACTTGCTAATGTGTGAAATATTTGCTTATGACACTTTAGGCTGCATTATGCTCACAAATTTGAGATGCGGAAAAGATCACACTTAAAACGTTCAAGCACTGTAGCACATTATTAGTGAAAATTAGGAATTTCATTAAAAGGGGAACAAATGTCTCCAATCGTTACAAAATACTTTTAATCAGCACAAGGATTTGTTTTCTACTTAAAAAGCCATTTAGTTGTATAACTAGCTTGGTCGAATGAGATCACATCGTTCATCCAGTGTTTTTGAAATGATAATTGTTGAAACATGTAGAATAGAACTGAATGTGGAAACAAGTTTACAATGTAGTCGGTTAGATAAATTTGCCTTCTTAAGTTTGGTTCGCCTTTTCTTGGAACAGCAAGTAATTGATTTGTTCCATAGCAAATCCTATCTTCAATGATTAAAATGTGCCTGCAAATGGCTAACGCTGCTTCAAGTTTTCCCTTCAGATTTCGGCTAATAAGCCTCACATTATGCTATGACAACGGGATAATTTGGTAACGTTGTTAAACCCTCTAAATTGAATTTATATTTTAAAATTAAAAGCGAATAGACAGGACGGCAAAACAAACCTCGTACATTTGATAATCATCATGTCAATTGTTCTTTTCAAATTACAGGAATGTCTGACCAGATCGAAAAGATGGTTTTATATGTCTTTCTCGCTGCCATATCAGTGTCATATTTTACTGGAAGTTTTCAAGTCTCATCAACAATGGTCAATGATAGCAGAGAGCCTTATGGTATCTTGTTATGTCAACAACTCTCCATGAAAATATGTTTACAGGATAAAGGGACCGTATGCACAAACCATTTCAAGTTAGATCAGACTCATAAGGAAACAATTGTGTGTGTAAAAAGTAAGTATATGAATCAGTTTGTAATTGAAAAATGCTATGTTTGTTGTTGAGTCACTTTCTCATCTGACAGATAACACCAACCTCCTGTCATTCAAGCTACGTTCCAATGTACAAATTCTATTGTGATAGAATCTTGTTTGTGGTGCAAACAGTGTCATTGGTTCAAAAGGCAGATATTTGTCCGTAAGGGTTTTCAATCTATAAATCCTATTAGTTATCAAAGCTTCTTCTGTATGGAGAAGCCCATTATTCGACGTCATCGCTTTGGATTATTTACTTAAATCAGCACATTTGATGCTTTGGCATATCAATTACTCTGTATCGCTTTAATTTACATAAAAGGCACAATTGGTTTTGATTTTGTTTCAAATCCCAGTTTGGATTATTTACATATTTCGGTACAGTGCAAATGTTCCCCTCTAAGAGCGATAATCAAAGATCATTGGGATACATTAACTTTAATGCAATTTGTGAAATTAGTAACACCTAGAAAGAATTATTGTATAGATATAATAAAAAAAATGATTTTAAGTATAAGAATTGTTAAATCTGTATATTTTTCATTGTATACAATGCACAAAACTAATACTATCCTTTATCTGGCAACGTGTTTATATGTTCCTGACGTTTAATCTAAATAAGTATGTGTTTAATTCTGAAGTTTATTGCATGACTCTGTTTAAGGTGAAGAAAAGACCTCAGACTACCACTCAAAAGATTCTACTGATCAGGGCTTCAGCCAACCTATCCTAAAAAAGGCTAAACTCCTTGCTGTTCCAAGAAAAGGCAAACCAAATTTAATTACACAAATAGATTTAACCAACTACAATATAGACTGGTTCCCATATTTTGATGCTAATTTCAGTTCGATTCTCTATGTTCCAACATCAGAAACATTTATTATTTCAAGAAACTTGATGAACGACGTGATCTCATTTGACCCAGCAAGTAAAACAACTAAAGTGCTTTTTAAGTCGAAATCTATTCATTTCATGATTATGGATGTTAGTAGAGACATAGCGTTCTATTTTATGAGAAGGGGGTTTGGAAAGTTTGTCACATACGGAGCCTTAGAAAACGTTGTTTTGGGACAGCAAGAGATGATAACAGCTGCGTCAGTTGATGAGGATAACAAACGATTATACGCAGTCTTTTATAGTGGAATCCTTTCTCTAAACTATCTTGGAAAGGCTTTAGAATATTTAAGGAAGCAATATCGTTCAAGTTTCCTGTTTTATGACGCCTTCTCCCACTTGCTGTATTATGGCCATCGTGATAAAGTATTTACCATCAACACAATGAACAGAAAGCAGCGAAAATTTATCAAAATTAAGTCATTAATCAAAAGTGGTTTGGTATTCAATAACAAATTTTACCTGACATATGAAGGTGATTCCGGGTATGCTATCCACGCTGTTGACCTTCAAACAAGAAACGTTACTGTCGTCCATCTTGAGTATACGAATTTTGAATTCTGTACTCTATTACTTTGTTGAAGGGTATTTGACATTGTTCTAATGGATAAGGTATCCATGCTGCTATCATCCGAAAAGACTAGTTCACATTCATATTTATTATGCAAGTTATTGTTCCGGCAATCTGATTGGTCGAAAAGCGGCCACGTGTCATTCGACGGAAAAGCATATTGACTTCACTCCGAGTCCGACCAAAAGTTATATTGACTTGAAATAGACATAATGATGTCAAACCGTTGTTACATGACGTCATGTTATTGTTATCGTGACGTCATTTGAACGTCATGTTGAGCCAAATTGCTGTTAATGAATGTAGTTTTTTCTTTTCTTTTCGTTTTTAATTCGAAACATAATAAAACAATTATGGACTGGTGAATTCGGTCAATACCTGCTTTAATAGACCCGAGGAAACTAAACTAAAAAACCGCTGCTCTATACAATCTGCACATCTGATCATGTCTTGCTCAAGAAAAGTATAAACTTGAAACATTGTTCTGTAAGAGGTTTCTTGTTTCGCATATTCTTCTTGAAAACAAATATTTGACGAAGCAGTGGATGAATATTTATTATGGAGAGAGAGATGAGTATCTGGATTTCAATTTCTTGCCTTTAGGGATGATGTTATTATCTCTGCATCTCATGAGGAAACTAAGATGGTTGCTTGAATGCAAGTATGTCTTTTGTAAGCTACTTAGTTTGTTGATGGTTCAATAGCCAAGTCTCTATGTAGACGTATGACTTCTTTGATAGGCAGTCTAAAGGTTTGTGACAGGCAGACAAAAGTTTAATCAACTCATCTCCTCTATAAACAACTCAACTTATCTTCTGTAAAAACAACTCCTCTCCTGTATATACAACTCCTCTCCTGTATAAACAACTCCTCTCCTGTATAAACAACTCCTCACCTCTCTAAACAACTCAACTCATCTTCTGTATAAACAACTCCTCTCCTGTATATACAACTCCTCTCCTGTATAAACAACTCCTCTCCTGTAGAAACAACTCAACTCCTCTCCTGTATAAACAACTCAACTCCTCTCCTGTATAATCAACTCATCTCCTCTATAAACAACTCAACTTATCTTCTGTAAAAACAACTCCTCTCCTGTATATACAACTCCCCTCCTGTATAAACAACTCCTCTCCTGTATATACAACTCCTCTCCTCTATAAACAACTCAACTCATCTTCTGTATAAACAACTCCTCTCCTGTATATACAACTCCTCTCCTGTATAAACAACTCCTCTCCTGTAGAAACAACTCAACTCCTCTCCTGTAGAAACAACTCAATTCCTCTCCTGTATAATCAACTCATCTCCTCTATAAACAACTCAACTTATCTTCTGTAAAAACAACTCCTCTCCTGTATATACAACTCCTCTCCTGTATAAACAACTCCTCTCCTGTATATACAACTCCTCTCCTCTATAAACAACTCAACTCATCTTCTGTATATACAACTCCTCTCCTGTATATACAACTCCTCTCCCGTATATACAACTCCTCTCCTGTATATACAACTCCTCTCCTGTATAAACAACTCAACTCCTCTCCTGTAGAAACAACTCAACTCCTCTCCTGTATATACAACTCCTCTCCTGTATATACAACTCCTCTCCTGTATAAACAACTCCTTTCCTGTAAAAACAACTCAACTCCTCTCCTGTATATACAACTCCTCTCCTGTATATACAACTCCTCTCCTGTATATACAACTCCTCTCCTGTATATACAACTCCTCTCCTGTATATACAACTCCTCTCCTGTAGAAACAACTCAACTCCTCTCCTGTAGAAACAACTCAACTCCTCTCCTGTAGAAACAACTCAACTCCTCTCCTGTATATACAACTCCTCTCCTGTATAAACAACTCCTTTCCTGTATAAACAACTCAACTCCTCTCCTGTAGAAACAACTCAACTCCTCTCCTGTATATACAACTCCTCTCCTGTATAAACAACTCCTCTCCTCTATAAACAACTCAACTCATCTTCTGTATAAACAACTCCTCTCCTGTATATACAACTCCTCTCCTGTATAAACAACTCCTCTCCTGTAGAAACAACTCAACTCCTCTCCTGTATATACAACTCCTCTCCTGTAGAAACAACTCAACTCCTCTCCTGTATATACAACTCCTCTCCTGTATATACAACTCCTCTCCTGTAGAAACAACTCCTCTCCTGTAGAAACAACTCAACTCCTCTCCTGTATAAACAACTCCTCTCCTGTATAAACAACTCCTCTCCTATATAAACAACTCCTCTCCTGTACAAACAACTCCTCTTATTAGAATATATGTCGAAACGTCGCTTCCACAGAATACAGAAGTTGCTTGTCCATGAGAACTGTCCTTATTGTTCATCAACTTCTAGAATGCCTGTCAAAGACGTCATATAGTTATTCACGGGTAGTTAACTCTAAGTAGCTGTTGACTCGGGTATCAGTTACAACATCCTTTCATCGTCTCGGTTAGTCTGCAAATAAACTATTTCATTCACTCACTACTTCTCTCTTACTTTTGTTTGCTTGATTATTATTGTTGTTTTATCATTCTATAGGAAAAAAAGGTCTCAACTAAGTTTACATTTCCTTACACCGGGACACAAGCTTTGTCCCATCACAGACGCATTCCTAAGAAAACTTATTCAATGTAGAAAATATAACTTTATAACTCTTTAGATCCAATATTTTGCGATCACGTTTTGTAATTTTGCAAAGCTTTGACAATATTGCCATGATAGGTGACTTTTTCTCTACCTCTTTATGTCTCTATTTGTCTGCCTGTGTCTATGTCGTCTGTTCTCTGGAGTTCAACTAATTGCATTATGACCTACCAAAAGAAAGATAAAACAATTTTCCCTTATCCTAGAAACATAGAGGGGAACGTGAACAAGAGTGTAAAAAAAGAGTCACAAAATCTTTCACGAATAATTGAGGACACTGGTGTAAACATATTTATTCAGAGAAAAACTGATGGGATTGGCAAACAAGCAAAATCTTTGCTTATATGAATGCCTCTCCCTACATTATACAAATATAAACTTTTATGAAATGATGATGTTCACAAAACATTGAAGAACAGATCAGATATGCATGTACATTTGCAGGCTTACATACTACGATTTAAAGATAAATTCTTTTAAAATTTCGCAAGGCATTTGAAGAAGGTAATGTAAGTTGGTTAAGACAAATCTGAAAATCTTTTAGTGGAAACTATGAAATTCTGGACGGATTTTAAGAGTTTGTTATTTTGTTGATCAGTAGAGCCAGAGTTGCCGTAGAGGATAGATGGTAGATTATAACCTTTTTGAAAAAAATATGTGTTTAGTCTTACTTCGTGGTAAGTGGGACAAATTAGGAAGAAGTGGAGTGCATACTCAAAGTGATGACTGCAGTTGCAGTTAGGGGTATCGGATATAAATCTGATGAATTTATCACCGTTCAAGTTACTGAAGCCAAGTCGAAGACGTGAGTGGATTATCTTACAGAATCTTGACCCATGAAATAAATTAAAATGAATCGGGTTGCTATTGGTGTCCTTTATTTTCCTTTTGAATTCTGCAAGTGAGCTGGAGTTGACCACGCCGAGGGGGAGGGAATTCCACATATTGACCGTGTCTGGTAGAAACGATTTAGAGTAATTACTTGTGTTGCATTTTATGCTTTGGAGGTCGGAATAGTTTCTTAAATTGTACCGACTTGCGTCGGACACAGTGTCAGGTAATAGATATGATAAATATTCAGGTACTAGTTTATTAATCATCTTATAAAACACATACAGTTTTTGGCGATATCTACGCTTCTCTAAAGATGTTATGTTAGTTTCTGAGTACAATTTTTCATGACTTGTGCCGCGAGGACACTAGTATTGCCAATGCTTGACATTGCAGCTAACTAGCGCACCATAGTGCATGGCGTGGGATATTACTGGAACACACATAGCACAAACCACACGCAAATATCCCTTAAAGGGGCGGACTCGTGCACTTGAGGGACAATTTGGGATACGAATACGCACCAGGGTTCAACATTTACACAAACAATGAACAAACGTCCGTGTGCAATGGCACCACCCCGTAGTGGCATGCATTAATTTGTGCAAGTGTCAGTGGGCATGACAGTGACAAAGAAAGAGGGAGATCTTAAGCCAAAAATTGAAAATTGGCAATGTAAATATCTAAAATGTTCACTGGCTTTGACAGAATTTGAAGTTCTGGTTTTTTTTACCTAAGCGTATAAGTAGATAGTCAGGTTATTGGAGAATAAAAAATCAATATAGAATAATGAGTGAGTGAGGTAATAATTTCATTAAAATTGCCTTAAACATCATTTTTATTAAATCATAATCCATATTCAATACGTGGATGACCATCACACCAAAGGAAACAGACAAAAAATGGTCAAATGTGAAGGAGACAGTAAGTATTAGATCGACTATCGAAGGATACACTGGGATGATATCTCCGGTGAAGCTTTCTTGTCGTTCACTTCCATCAATATCATTAAAACAATAACTCAAGAGAAATATCCCTTGTATCAAACATCAATTATGAATATCAAGTTAGTAATACAATGCCGTTCTTATTTTGTAAAATAATCATCGATTACCATTGATAAGCCTAATACGTCGACACTGGATATAATGAGGTGTCCTATATCAGGGGATCAGTTTAAATTCGGTTTCAAATCTCTTATTTGGAAAGATAGTTTACTTTAATGATTTAACAAAAAATGTCCTCTATATTATTGATAAGTATATTCATCATTTTGAACCATAGTCATGTTAAATATATAGCTTTAATAAGTAAGAACAAGGGTAATAAAATAGGATTAACAATACTTAAATGTAAAACAATTTAAATTTAGAGAGTTATTGAACAGCACGAGCACTCGAAAACTAAAAAATCTGTCCATGTATATATATTATGCATTTTTACATAGAACGCATATTGTTTCTTGAAGGTATGCAATGTATATCATGTACTATAGGCCTGTGGCTTCTATGTACTAGAATCAAGTTTGATTGATTAACAATACCATTATTGAAAGTTAAACGTTGATGGTAACAAAATAACTTTCATTAATCATCCATAAATGTTTTTTAACGCATACAACTCCGTGATTTCCGGAGTAGTTCATTTATAGGGACCGCAAAGCTGTAGAGGATAGATTACGTAGAAAACAACAATGGCTTCAACTTTGCAAGTTTTTCTAGCATGCTTACTGGCGAAAATTGTGGAGATGCATTCACAGACATTATACCAGCCTTATGGTCCAAAAATGTGTGAAGCCCTTTATCAGAACCAAACTGATTTCCCAGCTTGGGACTTTGATGAAATACATTTGGTCTGCAGGCTAAGTGTCAATAGTTCAGATGGACCTGATAATGACAATAGCAGCATCGATTTTGGAACTACAGAGATTGATGGTAGGTATGAACTTTTTTTAATGTGGTCACCCATGATTTATTGAGAAGAACGAAGGGATATTTCAGTAAAGGGGCCTTAGGGTCATTATTCATTAACCTCAAGGACCGCAAATAAAATCATTTACATAAAATTGTTACAGATCAAGATATACATCAGGTTACATCTTTTGTTCTTGCAAACTTTGCAAAAATAATTTCCAAGAATATTAAGGATGAAATGATTCTTTGATATGAACAAATGTAATAACTTCTCCTGTGGTGGGAAATTATCACAATATTTAATATCATGATATAAATATTTATCTTTACTCCTTTTAAAATGGACATTCAAGACAAAAATGAAATTCATTTTCGACAAAATGAAAGATGCAGAGAGGACACAGGTGATCATCTCACTCACGACCAAGTCGTTTTCTATATTCAAAGGTTTACATATGCCTACAGCTTCGGAATTCACTTACAACAATATGAAATTCTTTACATTCTTTGGAATACCCGAATTATCTGATCGCGATCTATATCTAAGAAAGAACATATTCATATTTAATGCACCTGTGTTTAAATTCTTTTCTTTGGCTTCACAGGGTTTTACATGCTAACAGGCACAAATCTCTTCCTTGTTGATATTCCCATGGATGAAAGGAAATCGCCAATCCCATTTCACAAAACAAATCTGAGGAACTTCATTTATAATTACGACAACGGGACCTTATACAAGTTAAATAGGAACAATGGTCATTTACTTAAAGGAGTTAAAAAGAATAGAAGAATGATTTTTCACAGATACAGAAAATTCAAAGGTTTTTATCCTTATTGAACTCTAAATTGAAGTATATTCTGCAAACAAGTGTACACTGATTATTATATGTCTGAGACCATTCCTTCGTCCGCCTCCCGTTTTTGGTAATACGTATTATTATTAGCTATATCCTGTAACGTTTTTAGTAAGGATGGGTATCGGTCCCCATTTCCATATTGCAATATATTGCGATACAGAAAAGCGTATCGCAATACGTATTGCAATATATTGGCTCTTTTCATATTTTAGTTTTCCCATGTTCTCCTCACTAAATAAAAAAATTAGAACAGTAATCAATGCTCAACTGGACGTGCTTTTGTAAGGAGTATAATTAAGCAACTGCTTTCGTACCTTAAACATGTCTTTGCTATTTTCACTTTGCAAGTTCAGTTAAATCATGACGTGTTTTTGTTACGTTTGTCTGCAATTTTAAACGGAAATTGTTATTTCTAAAACCTCCGATATATTGGATATTTTCAGAAGACTGTACCAGTACGTATCGTGGTGTTTCTGTATTGCAATATATCAACTTTTGATATTCAAATGATAATGTTGATAATGATATGACTTTATATCCATTTTCTAGTACATGCTCAGCGCGTTACATACATCACTTAACTGAAGGCTAAGTGTGACCATGTAGGTCCGTAGATAGTGTTTTCAGGTACCCATCGTAACAACTGATTGGACTGAGTCCAATGCAAATTAAGTGTCTTGTCCAAGGACACACACCAGTTTAAGAAGAATTCCTTGCCGACATTTGGTTGTAAATTCCAATTTCCGATTCCAGTTGTAATTAAATTCAAATCACAAAATTGTTCCGGTGCGTGCTAAATTCGATGACTACAGCCGACTTTGACGACAGGTAAGTGATACAACCAGCTCCTTGTCTTTATTATGATTGGTTAGAATGTTCTCTTGGAATGATCACCACCTTAACCAATACCAGCTGACTGAGGTATTGTAGTTAAGCGCTTTATTGACCTTGAGTGCTATGCTCCTCCTAGGGCTACCATAACTGGACTTCTCTACGGATCGGAGCCAGAACAACTTTAGTCGTTTTAAAACGTGTTGTCTACTTTGCCTTTCTTTCCATCAGCTTCCTCAGTCCGTTGTCGTCCTGACATGTCCACTCTCCGTTCGGATGGATTTCACCCATGTATTAAGTGACTGAATGAAGTAGTTTCAATAAATTTTATTGATCAGCTGTTCGTCTTGTTGATTGGTAGAAATGTGTTTATGATACTAAGGAGGAAAAGGCTGATGCTTGCTCTGATGGTCTTCTCCCGGGGTAAATTGTGATCACTCTTGAAGTTGGTGTTACGTTGCTTGCAAAAGGCGAGGTGAGGTGGTATGGGGTTTAATGCCGCTGTCAAGTGTATTTCACTAATATTGCGGCAGCTAGTATTAGTGCAGGGAGTAATCCCGCAACAACAATGTGGCTATGCATTGCGGTGAAACCTGCGAGCATCGGCTGGAAGCTTGCAAAAGAAAACGTGATAAATTTCAAACACAATGCAGCCATGCACTCCCTGTGATGCTTTGATCACGATAAAGATGCTAACCTAGAGCTATGTGTGTATTATGTTTTATGTGATAGATGTGATATAATGAGAATTCAATGCTTGATGTTATAATATATGAGTGATGTATGATAGATGTCATAACATCATAAGTTCTTTCAGTTGGACCACCACTGGACTCAATACCTTATCGTGGTGTGGTGGTTTGCGTGCTTCAGAGACCCCGAGATTTATGCCAGCCGGAACGTACATGCTCCTGGTAGGGACACCCAAGCTGGACAGGTCGATGGGTAGAAGCCAGACCAAATTCTATCTCTCACTATGCCTTTCTTTCCGTCTTTTCCCTCTTCCTGTCGATCCCTTTTCCCCTGATCTGTCCACTCTCTTTTGGATGCTTGTCATCCACGTGTTTAATAACTGAAATATTGTTCAAAGGACGTTAAACTCCAACTCACTCACCGCTCACTCTTTCACCTGGAATAATAATATGCGTGTAACATGTTCTTGTCAATCGTTCAAGGTACAGGCGATTTGGTGGCTCTATATGTGGATGGACTGCACGATCTAGTTGTCCTGGTATGGCAGGGATCAGATAAAACCACAATTCAAAATTACAACATCACTATAAATATAATGAGAGTTACTAGTAAAAAAAAGAAGAAATAAATCCGTCAGGGATATTCGCAAGCGTGTTTAGATTAATTTATTATTGGTAACAATTACATATCAATGCCGACTCAGTTAATAAATACTCTGACGTTTTGCCGTACAAGTTTTCAATCCGTTGCCTTTGAAAAGAAATTTCATCATTTTGCACACGTCTAACATGTTCTGTTATTACTGATCATTTACAATCAGAAAGTAGTTTAACGGAGGTTGATGAAACTTAATTTTCAGAATTTGGTTATGGAAATAAGGTTAACACGTGAATATAACCTGTCTTTGCTTTATGTTTGATTAGAATTTAAAAACATTTTAAAGTTTTTTTACGTATGAAATGAATACTCAGATTTCGAAAAATTGGTGGGTATCAAAAAGTATGAATACCCATTTGATATTTGAAATACCCACTCAGTTCTAAAAATCTGGGTATTATACCCACATAGCCAAAAGCTTATCTGGAGCTCTGTACAAACATTTCTATAACAGAGTTGTATTTACTGAATTTTCGTGTCTTTCTACAATTGACATCACGTGTTTAATAACTGAAATATTGTTCAAAGCACCCCAACTCACTCACTCACTCACAATTGACATCTTCTGATTGTTCAAATTAACTGTTCCTATTATTGTGGTTTCAGATCATCTGCAATCAATTTTTTTGTTCTTCTTTTGAAGGACTTTGATGACTGACTTCATGTCATTAAATCTGAAACATGTTTTACTTTATTTTCTAAAGGATAATCTTTTTCGCAAAGAAGATGAGACTTTCGTCAATGGATTATCTTGGAAATGACATGAGAACATTTGAAAGTGTGAAAATAAGACATTATTTTCATTTGGAATTTCAAGGTAATCAATCATCCTTACCTCAATCTATAATGTTAATCATGTTTGACGTGTTTATCAGTTAGTATATATTAGAATCTTTTTCTTCAGACAATCCACTCTGTTTAAGGAGACTTTGTTATGCATCATCAAGCATATTCTCAAAATCAGCCTTATCACATCTTAAATAGAGGATATTATATGAGTGTCCATGACATACAATGTTTACGACATGTGTTCTTCATATTAATATTTCCCGAGCGACAGCGAGGGACATACTGATATTAAAGCACGAGTGTCGTAAACATAGTATGTCATGGGCACGAATATGATATTCTGTTTCTTAACGAAGTCGAATTATTAAAGAAACTAATCAAAATCAACATCAAAGCATGGGCACAGGCGGATTTGGAACACAACGTCATAGGCGAACTGTGACGTCAAAGCATTGTTTTTTACGTGACCTCACAATGAAAAAGATATGATTGCCCTCGTAGGTAATAAAACCAAGTTACGTAAATATTAGGATAGTTTTGTTATGGTGATTGGTGATGCATGTCTCAAATGGTTCTTTACAAATAGTAAAAGCTTCTTAATTCTCTTTAAAGACCCTTTTAAATCACAATTATCTCAATGACTTCATCAAATCGTTCTTAGATAAAAGATATTAATATCTGCACGATTCTCTAAGTTATTTTCAGTTAATTACAAATAGTAAAACCCTCCTAATTTTCTAAAAAGACCTTCTCTAAATCACAATGATCTCAATGACTTCATCAAATCGTTCTTTAGACAAAAGAAAATAATATCTCCACAAGTCTCTAAGGTTTTGCCAATGCTTTAAATTACTTCTTTAAAGACCCAACATCTTGGCATTGATATACTCTGTTTTCCAAATATCCTCTGAACAATTTTTGATACTTTATACCTTCCCAATGCTCTAAATTAATTGTCTTATACCTCATTCAATGACCGACATTGATAACTCCACAATGCTGTAATTCATTTCTCCAAGAAATTGAGGGGGCGGGATAGTGCAGTGGTTAGCGCGTTCGGCTTCGGATCAGGAGGTCTGTGGTTCGAATCCCGCCAGGGCAACTTTGTCTGCAGTAGAGAACGGTTCTACACGCAGTCAGGTTTGGGTGCAATGCTACACTGAAATTCAGTGCAGTACCAACCATGGTTCGCTAGTTCCAGCCGATACTCGCAGGTTTCACCGCAATGCATAGCCACAATAGTGTTGCTGGCTTTCTCTCTGCAATAATACTAGCAGCCACGATATAAGTGAAATAATCTTGAAAGCGGCGTTAAACACCAACTCACCTCACCTCCAAGAAATTGAGAAAAAATTATAACTTAACGATGATCTAAATCAATTCTTTAGACACGTCGCTTCAGTATTGACGTGAATGCCTTCTTAATGATTATAATAAGTTGAACAACTAACTTTAACACAGACATTGAACATTTATAAAAGTCGTTAGTACTTTACAATTTAGATCATTTGAAGAATTTGCTTTTAAAGACAATATGTGTTCAAGTCGAAGAAAGTTTCTTTAGGCAAGAAAATAATTTTTTAAAAACAATTGTATTTATTGGCTTGATTTTCAAAGGGTTTATTTTCAATGTATTAAAAATGGTAGTGAAATTTAATGTTTGAAACTTTGATAACCAACAAAGTATTTTCAGAAGGTGGAAGACCTCATTACCCAACCTGATCATCCGTAGTCGTAGACGAAATAATCAAGTAAAACCATTTTTGTGTGAATACATTTTAATCATATGGGGTAGGAAAATGGATTCGCATAGTTCGACAAAACATGCTACGTTTGTTTTGAAGATGTTTCCTTTTATTAAAAAAACATTGTCTTGAAATAAGAGGTTTTTATTTACATTTTCCTGAGAACACTTTATTAAACTACAACGTGCTACTTCCCCTTTACTGCATGGGCAATACCATATATACTTAATATATCAGCCATCGAAAATGATTTTGTTTAATTCCTGTTATGTATGACAACCCGATTCAAAAAGTGCGCACTAACAAAATGTATCTAACATTCAATCATTGTTTTATGTCTCTATGTGAATTTTTAGGTCAGCATATAATCTGTGTAAATACGATTGGGCGGAATATAGTGAAGCACAAGATCAACAGAACTTCAAAGGAGACTCAAGTTACAACAATTCCTCTCAGATGTTCTCGAAAAACAGAACCACGAATAACTTACATCATAAAAGTTAAAGGAATGATTTTAATTGTAAATAATGCACATTCGTAAGTGTTATATATTTAAAAATTCGATACATTTTGCTAAGAAAAAAATCATTCAATTTTGAGGTGTAAAACGGTAGGGAGGAAAGTCAAATATTTACAAATAAATTAACAACCAAATCTCTATTTGTAATCATTAAATTAAGCTACTTTTCAAATATTACCAGAATTGATGTCTTCTTGCTTACTTATAGATGTAAAAAAAGAGGATTGTAATTCATTGTTTATTTCCTACATACATTTCCTGATGCTGTTTAATAATTCATATACTATCACATATTGTCATAGATACAGAAAAACTTTTTCTTGTGTCTTCCAGGGGCCTTCTGGTGGTCAAAAACAATAAATGTCACAAGGTTTGGCAACACCTGGTGCTGTATAAGATCCATGCTTTGGATTGATCGATGATAATGTTCACATTGTTAAAGGACATTCATTACTCCTGGAGAAAGGAGAGAGTTTATGATAGTATGTTTTAAGGTATTTACAAACAAGACGTTTTTGTTGTAAGTGTTTCATCGTTTCTGGTGCTGTATAAGATACATGCTTTGGATTGATCGATGATAATGTTCACATTGTTAAAGGTTAAAGTGGACATTAATTTCTCCTGAAGAAAGGAGAGAGTTTGTGATAGTACGTTTTAAGGTATTTACAAACAAGACGTTTTATTGTAAGTGTTTCATCGTTTCATACCTATACAATCCCCATTATTTATTCATTTGAATCCCATTTGTCACTGCTTGGTGAATGACATGAAATTGTATTATCTTAAGACACATTGCACGAGAACAAATAAGCTACATTGTTGTCTGGATTTACCTAATAGAGATGATGCACAAAAGTCTATTATCCCCCTTCAATCATTGATGTCATGTATAATGTTAACCATATGGCCACATACACCGAGGCAAATGTACGATAGGTTGGTATTCATGTTTAAAGTCAGGTAAAATCATTTGAATCAACACAAATCATCGTCCATTAACAACAACTTCATACAGATAGACTCCTCAGGTCATACCCACAAGGTTTTGTCAGATTCATTCAACTTCTCATATAAACAATCTCAGCAAAGCGTTATTGTTCGTTCTCATCTTTTACTAATTTGTAATAGACACCCTCGTCGTATCCCTCAAAGTAATCTCCAATATTAAAAAAACAACAAGCCTTTGTTTATATTAGCATTTATATATAAAAAAAACCCCACTAATGTTGTTATTGCAAATCTCTGTTGCATAATATTACCATTATTTGTTTCCTCCAATATAGGTTTCCACAATGTTGCTTTTATGTTTTTCTTGCTAAGGTAAATATCTGTATCCGGTTTTGTTTTCCCATCTCTCATCGTTATTTTCACAATAAATAAGTTGTTGTCCACCAAATATTATTATTATTTGTATGTCATGAGCAAAACTTACACGGACTGTAACACCTAGCCAAAATAAACTACGGGTGTTGATAAATCGCATTCTAAGATGTGCTTTTGGGAATATCAGCTTCTTTGGATTAATAGTTTTTGCAGTTTGAAGGGAAACATATCTTAGAATAGCGTTTTTGGAGCAAATACCGAAACGTGTAAGACCTAGCTCAATATAACGTTCTCATTGGATAAAGCAGCATTTGTAGGTGAGACTATTGAGCATCACGCTACATCAACGTTTTTGAATCCGCTGATAGAGCTCCTTCCATATACCCCGATCTCCTTTAGGCCAAATGCCTCGTATCGCTAGCTAACCAGCCAATGAGAAAACTTGCATCCATCAGCAGCGGCTCAACAGGGATGGAAATTTCCGTTGAGTTAAAGATAGTATCTTCAAGCTCCTTGGATAAGGACATTTATTGGCTGAAAAAATAACAGGTGAGCAGAGCCACGAATATCAAGCCGCGCCAGCCGCAGGTGGGATTTGACTCGAAAGAGAGCATGATATATGGAAGGAGCTCGACCAGCGGATTCAATTACGCTGATGAAGCAGGATGCTTTTGAGAAGTTTTGATAGTTCATGGTTTTTAGTTTGGCGGTTCCATTGAAAGGCTATGAACATAATTTAAAGAATTTCTAATAGTAATTAATTTGAAACCTCTGCATATACAAGTTGCATGAACATGTTTTTTTAAATTTCGATGTCGGTGAAAAGTGCTGCCTATTTTCATCTTCCTTAGTGCCAATTTTTTAAAGAAATTGACTGCCTTTAAGTTGATAATGTTTGTCGTTCATGCAAACATTCAGTTGTTGGTACTCGTGGCAGCGAGTGTATGTGCGTTTTAATATTTGAGGTGAGGTGAGGTGATCTGGGGTTTAACGCCGATTTCAAGAGTATTCTACTTATATCACAGCTGCTCGGATCATTGCTGGGAGAGGGTCTGCAACACTATTGTGGCAAAGCATTGCGGTAAAACCTGCGGGTATCAGTGGGAACTAAGAAACCAAGAGTGGTACTGCGCTGAAACTCCTGCAGATCTCACTTAAAGACAAAACTGCGGAGCCAGGTGAACAGGATTTGAGATAAACTCTTCTAATAAAGAAACTTAACATTCATGCGAAATTGATTTTTCCGAATCGGGCCAATTTTTTTCATGATACATACCTGTAATTTGAAGAAAGGCATGCTCAAAAACAATGGCCCAAAAAGTTTACGTTGTGGTCAGAGACGAAAACGAGCGATTCGTCCAAATGCATTTTCTGCCAAAGCACGTGCAGCATGGGATCATGAAGGGTTACATGCAGACACGTCTGCTTTAGGGGTATAAAAAGCCATATCAGCCGCTGTTCATTCAGACTACACAACATGGGTACACCGACCTGAAGACTGCCAAGACTGAACAGAGCGCAACGCAACAACGCTATTGGCAGACTGCAAGCAGGAGCGACGCAGCGAGATGTTGCAACACACTTTGGCGTGTCCAGACAGACCATCTCTTCATTGTGGACCCATTTCAACACCCGAAACAGCGTTGATGATAGGCCAAGGTCAGGCAGACCAAGGGTGACTACTCGGGCCCAATATCGTTACATCCGACTGCTCCACCTTCGGGAACGCACTAGGACAGCAACGTCAACAACAACGCAGATACCAGGCCTGCGTCGAATTTTCGACCAAACGGTACGAGAGGCTGGACTTTTTCCACGACGACCGGTTCGACGTCCCGTTTTAACGCAACGTCATCTGGCGGAACGTCTCCAGTGGTGTCAACAGAGGATGAGATGGGCACGTGCAAGGTGGAGAACCGTTCTCTTCACTTATGAGTCCCGTTTTCTGCTTCGACGAAGTGATGGACGAGCACGTGTATACCGACGTTGTGGAGAACGTGTTGCTGCCAACTGTGTTCAGGAGGTTGTCCCATTTGGAGGTGGGAGTGTCATGGTGTGAGGTGGGATTCGTCACGGTGTTAGGACACCCCTTGTGCATGTTGTGGGTAACCTCACAGGAGTACGGGATAGGGACCTGATCCTACAGCCTTACGTTATTCCTCACGTCAACGTCCATGGTGGTCTCTTTCAGCAGGACAATGCTCGACCACATGTTGCACGTGTTTGTCAAGACTTTTTACAGCGTAACAATGTCAAGACATTGCCATGGCCAGCCAGGTCACCAGATTTGTCATCAATTGAGCATCTTTTCTGGGACGAACTGGATCGACGCGTGCGCAGTAGAAATACACCACCCCACGAATGGCAGAACATTCCACAGGCTGTGATTGACAACTTGATTGCATCCATGGGTCGTCGGTGCCAAGCAATAATCAATGCCAATGGTGGCCATACCCGATGCTGACATTTGTGCACCCCTGTGATGTTGAAACATTTGTGCACCTGTGCATTTCAAGATCATGCTTATTCTGAATAAAATTTACTGAACAGAGATCTTTAAACAGCGTTTTACTTTTCATTTTAATGTTAAACTTGCATCTGTGGTCTTTATATTGAACTTTGAAAGTCAGTGTCAAGTTTCTTTTTTTGAAGAGTTTATATAAAAGAAAACTAAGAAGGGCTAACCACTGCAATATTTGACATTTGGTCTGTTTGAAATATTTTTACCATCACAAATAACAAAGGGAAACAAAATTCGACAGCGTTGCTGATAAGAATTTATAAGCACAGACAAATCCCTCGAGAAATCATCTAGTTGAAAATCATTTATACAATTAAAAATGCTGTCCAAGTTCGATATTGAAAAAGTAATAGTTTTGTCCCATTACTTCGGAATATTTGTTATCGATGCTTATTTGTATTATATATAATGAATCGAATAAAAATAGCGAAAAGGTTGTGTAGATCATTGTAAAAAGTAAGTGTGTTTGGATACATGTACATGCATGAAGCATTGTTAACTGTCAAAGTTAGTATTCTCTTTTCATGTTACTGTAGAAACTCTCTTAAGCGGCATCCCTCCAATCCGGCATACTGTCCCTATAACATTAAGAGATAGACCTAATCGGACCAATTCAAATTGTATCTAGGACGGTAGGTCAGGTCAGTCTACCCTTTATTGACCCACTTTGATTCACTTGATAACGCATTTCTCAGGAATACAGAATATGGTTCACATTTTAAAGGCAATTGTCATGTGTATAGATAAGAGTCCTATTCAATACATGTTATATAAGCCATACTGTCCTGAAAATTAAAAATGTGTTGGATGTTTTCACTGGCTCTTTATGAACACCCCGAAAGATACGTTTTACGTAACACTCTGTTTGACATACACAGTGTCGCTCTAAACACGATGTTTTCTCATATTATCTGAATACTGGTGTATCAAGCTGTCTTTTGAAAACATGTCAAGCATAAATTTTATGTCATGGGAAAAGCGAAATGTTTGTGTGCGACTGACAATACAAGTGGAGTTTATCTCACTGCCTAAAAACTAGTTATACAAGACAAATTTCTGTATACAATGTATGTTTTCATGGTAATATTTAAGTACCAATAAGCCTATCAATATAAGATATATACACAGTAAGATTTAAAGACATAAAGAATAGGAATATGTGATATACGTAGATGATCAGAGGGTGGTATTCATATAAGAGCATACAGTTATCGGGCGCAGTCAAAATGAAATACATAATACTTTATCATTATTTTATGTGCAGTTTGGAGTGTGTACAAATGCTTACAAATACACACTTGCAATGCATAGTTATTTCTTAACAGGTCTACATGAATATATACGATTAAAAGAAACAATTTACATGGACAAGTGTCTCTTGAGTACACAGTAAAAAGTCAGATCATTCGTATTGTCGTGACATTTGATTGCTGATTTATGACCTTAAACAACAAAACAGAATGTACGAGAAAGTTGTTGATGTACATATTTTTCAAGGTGTCCTAGGTTCTTAGGTTTTGAAGACCATAGATAGTAATTGCGTAAGTTGACGTTTCTCAAAACAGGGGTGATAACTAGCCTTCTTGGTGAAAGCCGACTTCATGCAAACGATTCCTGCAAGTTTCCTTAAAAGTTTCTGTCAAAATGTGGTTCTGTGCATGGTTGTGACTAGAGGATGATGCTAGTTGATTTCAAAGGTGTAGCGATTATGGGCTTGTCTAGTAACTCCGATATGCTCGGACGGAATTAGTCTGCAGGAACGAACCCAAAAAAAGGGATCTGATGATTGTTCAAATGTCGGGCTACTACAATTGTTTGAGTGAATCAACGAAAAACATTAAAATCATAACATAAGAAATGGAAATTGAAATTTTATATTCAAAGATAGCAGGCGTTGGCAAGTTCTCCATGATCGTCCACGTTTTTAAAATGATGCGAATTTCCTCAATCTACATAAAAGTTAAGAAATGGAGATTATTACCTGACATTGGCGAAACGTGTGTCAATTCTTGTACAGTATACGTAGTAACATGTTATTACAAAAAGCCCAAGTCATATGAAGAAGTTTATTTTCAGTTTGTAGGCTATGGCCCATGTACAAAAATAATAATGATTACAAAGTCTACATGGCAATATAAACATATAGTTTATAGCAGATTGAGAGCTAACTTAATAAAATACGCATTAGGTTAAAAGTACAACATCAAAAGACATTAATAGCTTGATTATTTCACAATTGTTTGTTAGTGTATATCATACAGGTAAATAATTATTTCGAAGTATTACATCTCTGCATTAGTGCTCTTGCACTTCCTAATGCACTGAATATTAGAAGGCATAGATATCTCCTTAGGTCTCTTGCATTAATTCTTTTAATTCATAACATTGCAAATTGATTTTTGTTGTGAGCAAGCAATTAACCTCTGCTTAAATGATTACTGAAATAATGAAACACTGCCAGTATCTTTGACATACTGCACATAATCAAATCCATATTAATTTAGAAGCGTATATGCCTGATGAGCTTTGTCATTACGTCAGAGCAATGTTTGCTGACATCATGTCATTGGTAGATGTAAACACGTTCCAAATTTATTTTCAGTAGTGACTGATTATTCTGTTTAATTTCACTGAATTTCCTATTTTATCATTTTTATTAATGATCTGCAAATGAAAAATTCAAAGTCTAAAATTTACCTTATCTTGCAACGATTTTATTAGCTCTAGTAATTTATCATCACTTACATCTTTTATATGTGTATTCCAGTATCTGTCTAATTCCGTATAAAGTGTTCAGAGTGATTAAATTTAAGATTAAACCATAAATGTTTGAAAAGGTTTCACAATGTTCACTGTGTGCACATCAAGTTGTAAAATATTTCTTTGTTCCCTAATGCAAATCATGCCAATGAAATTGAAAATGTTTATTTAGAATTTGGAAATTGACAAATAGAGCTATAATATTTATTTTTTAATTGGTCATTTTCATCACCATATGTACATATACCAGTATACTAATATATGTACAGTTTTATCAATCATTCTCAATCCACTTTTGTTTTTATTTCACTTTCCTTATCAACCCTTTATCATATGTATCATCAAAGAGAACATTAATTGTGACATCACCCATCAGATAGCTCATATTTGCAAATAGGTGGATGAATAGTTAAAAATATTTGTAAATAATACAAAAATACCATTTTGCCAGAAGTACAAACTAAGGACCTGATAAGTGGTATAATATTTTTAATGCGTATCAAATGTTTAGAAATTGTACAAGCATTTAAGTAATTTACACAAGTTAGTATTTTAACTGCTGGCTTATTCCCTCCTTAAATATATTTCGGAAAGGCTATCAATTATTTGTATGAAAGCTAAGCACCTTTTTTCTATATGTTTATATGGCATTAAGGGTTTTGTTCATTGGCATAAATGAAATTCAATTTTTTTATTCCAATTAATACCTGAAAGTGAAATACGTAACATGGAACGGAAGATGTTAAGAATTCATTGAATTCTTCTAAGGGATAATCTTAATATTGGTTATAAGCTGAAATAATTCCATAACATGCTGCTCCAATCAGAACTCCAACCACACCAAATGTAGTAGCTGCTATTGCAAGGGTAGCCCCCTCAAAAAGACCTAGTGCTACCATACCTGAACAGGCACCGAAATGTACAGATACAGCAATTGCGGCCCTTGCGCTCATTCGAGCTTTATAGGGATGTTTTTGATGAATTTCAACCTGTTGAAGAGCAACTTTTTCAGCAATGAGTTCATCTTGTTCCTCTGCTTTGACCCCCATTTTGTCAAGTTCGGCCTTGTATTTTCCTATTAATTCTTTTATGGTCTGAATATCAATTTCACGGTTCTTTTTCTCTATCTCCTTCAATTTAATTGCTTCTAACTTCTAACTGATTTTTTCCTCTGCTTCTTCAAACATTTCACAAGTGAAGTAGCTTCCCCCATTTTCCTTCTGCATGTCTCCAATTTTGGAGAGCAGTGTTTTGACGAATTTGTTGTTTGTTTCGAAACTAGCCTTGTTGTTAACTGCAATGTAGCGATTGTTGATTCTCATGAGACATTCTTTGAGAGTATCGCTGCCTTTTTTAATATAAGTTTCTAAGTTACATTTCTCACTGAGGTCATCTGCACCCGTGAACACTGCAATAACATATTTATTGGACAAAGGACCAAACGTTTTCATGAAATCTTCTACAGTTTTGACATCTTCTTCCGTATATCGACCTATCCTCATGACGAAGAGAATGGCGTGAATGCCTGGAGACAGGTGAACTACCCATTGCGAAATTCGTTTCATCGTTTCTTCGTGTGTTACTGTATTGTCGAGTAAACCTGGTGCATGAACGATCTGAATTTGTTTGTGGAACCGGCTGGTTGAGGCGTGTTGGCAACTTGCAGTTACAGATAAGGTTGAAGGTAGACTTTAAAATTTCTCTTTTCCTAGTATGGTATTTCCTGTTGCGCTTTTACCAGCTCCTGTTTTCCCGACGAGAATTATTCGGACTTCATCTTTCAAATGATCATAGGAGGAAACAAATTTAAATTCGAGTATAAGCACTCTCTATTTTCCATATAATTCGATACCATCTATTAAAACTACATAATGTTCAAACTCATTTAGCTTTTAATGCCCTATGGGTTATCTGCATGGCTTATTGTTTTACAATCTTTCATCCAATCATTACTCCTCAAACCTAGCCATCCAAAACTGTTTGCAGTCTTGGGGATATATCAAATGAAATAAGTTAGAGAGGGCACAACTCATGTTACAAGACAATACTGTTATATAGGAGCATAGTCTCTGACCCGAGTAACACTTGGTGGAAGCCATAAGATCCAATGATAAACTTTCAATAAGGTTGGTCAAGAAAATGAACAAATGAACTTGTTTTTTTCTCGTAAAGACTGAAGACTTCATTTTACTACAAAAACTAATTGAAATGCAACAACTTGAGTCTGCCATTTCATACACTAACTGATGTTTTTGCTGGTATTTGGGGGAGGGGGGGATTGTTATTGCTGTTGTTATTTTTGGAACTTAAACTCACAGGCAAACACAAATGAAAACATTAAGAGGACTGTTACGAGTCTTATTCTAAGCAGGAAATGATAGTATTACTGCATCGTTTCCTCTACATCTATGCATCGAACGCAGCCACTGGAATTGTGCACTCACAAACACGTGCGAAACGTGTTTTTGAGGCATGATTTGTGATGCACGTGCAGCAATGTTGCATAAAAACCCTTTATCGAAAGAACAGACATTCAGCAACATAAAGAAAACCAAAAGTATGCCAAGACTTGCGCAAGCGCTACGTGACCAAGTGATCGGTATGTCTACGATGAGGGCTTCCCAACGTCAAAAGACAAGAACCTTCAACTGCAGCCAAACAACCATTAGATCAAAGGCTGTTAAAACTTGTACGTTACCAGCAGACAGGCCAGATACAGGACAGACCAAGATCGGGACATCAGGCAGATTCACCTCCGAAATCGATTCGTAATGGCGGCGACGGCACTCGGTCACCACAAAAACAACTCTTCGTCGACTTCGTTTGGCTGATATACGTGGAATAACTTTGACCCGTTTTTACCGCCACGCACTGTACGCCGGTGGCATCAATGTGACTGGGAGAGGGTGCTGAGACGAGAGCAGGTTTTGCCTATTCAGAAACGATGGTAGGGTTCGAGTTTATCGATGAAGTGGCGAGCGTCTCGCGTTAAACTTCATTAGATAGGTTCACCCATTTGGAGGCGGAGGCATCATGGTGAGGGGAGGGATTTGTGGCCAATTGACGACGCCAGAGCCAAGAGGAATGCCAACGTCACTATTTTGCCGTGGCAAGCCAACTCACCAGATATGAACCCGAATGAACACCTTTGACCGCCATTTGAAACAGCTGGTGCCGCCACCAAACAACCAGCAGGAACTTGAGCAAGCTCTGTTACACTTATTGAACAGGATCCCTGCTGTCGTCATCCGAAGCCTGACGACTTCAATGAGGAGGCGTGCTTTTTGCTGGCATTGATGCCCAGGGTTTATTATTGACCCCGTCTCTCTCCTTATGTTTTGGGGAACATATGAAAATGATTTCTCTTTATAAACCAATTGTCAAAATTCTCAAATCTGCGTTTGTTTTTATTTTATAGAATTGAAAAATGAGAGGGAACTTTACTTTGCCTGGTAGTTTGGCAGGGTATATTTAATCACTTGCTTCTGTTCGTGTACGTTTATAGCATATTCCTGTGAGAATGTATAGCTACGCTTTGATATTTAAACCAGACCAAAATCTACCTGTGTATTGTTATCTTTGCAAACAACATCATACCTGAAGCTTGTATTGGCCATGACATAACCACTTATAAGAAGACATTTTCGTAAACATGTTGTAGAACATGTTTAGCAGCAGTAAGACTATTGAAAGAGTCTGTGTCTATGACATTTGTCTACTGTCAGGCTGCTAATAAAATCTTTTCAAGGACATCATATAACACGCATGACATGATTTCAAAAGACAGCTTTATCGGTGGCATACAAGTATTCATCCTTAAAACGAGCAAACCCGTGCATGAAAAAGCGAGTGTTACGTGTTATATATCCCTCATAGTATCATACAGAGCTAGTGAACATTTCAATAACATTTTGTGTTATATATTTTGTGTATATCATTGATCCATTTCAGCAACAGAATTATGGATTCCCTGGAAATGCCTTGTCAAGGGAATGATTCACTCCCCAGCTCCTACGTCACACGCAATGTTAAGTCAATCTCTTAATGTTAAACAGTATATCATTATTGGGTGGTCACCTCTGACATTTAATTATTCATTTATCTAAATAAGTATCTTCTCTGGGTTGGTTTGCACAGCTGCTTCTGTAGAGATGTTGAACAAAAGTTGGGTTCTCTGTGTACGAATTCATTCGTAAAATCATAACTTCCATGAAATGCGTAAGCTTTGGAAGAATTATACTGAAATGAGTAGTATTTAAGTGAACACCATTTTACATGATATTAGCCCTAAATATGAAACAAACTTCTGCAATGCAGCTGCAAAATTGATGAAGAACACTGACACACTTCAGCAGAATATCATGTTTATCTTGATATTCATTGCAAGTACAAAAACTAATCGATTCCACAAAAGCACATTTATTTATTTTATCATACGTCAGAAAAAAACACGAGTTGACATATAAATCGTACGAAATTTTCATGTAAAATGTTAAGAATACTAAATAAAATTTTAATACAAAAACCATATTTTAAGATTTTCATATCGAACTTGATTTACACTATTTCGGAGCAACATGGTATCAACTGTCTGTCGAAATTACCATGGTGTTTACAAGTATTCTAAAAATGAAATAAAAAAACCCACTTAAAACATCCACTGATAGACGATTGCAACTTTAAAAATCATTCATGTTTTACATGCTTTAAGGAGGAAAATCTTGTGGTTTTTGAATGGTTATTGCACCAACGTTTCATTTGAAGTTTCACATGAAATTTGTTATATTTTCGCATCATTGAAATTGTATTGTTCCAAAGTAAAACTAATTTTCTGAAACCATCATTAATAAACAGAATCAGCAAAATCGTTCTTGTCAATACCAGCATGTTACTTTAATAAACTAATTAGTATTACTTAAGGTAACAACTTATCATTTTTATAGACCAACTCAGTAACAAATACATGTTATGAAAAGCAACATTGAAATATAATAACGAATACATGTTACGAAAAGCAACTTTGAAATATAATTTCTATAAATAAATATCAATAAGAAAATAAAATTCTCTAACGTATGTTCATAATTGATAAACCACTTTATTACTTTTGTCCAAATCTGTTTTCAGAGGTCAATATATATTTTGGTACAGTTATACACAATAGAGGATTACTTTTTGCTTATTTCTCTGTGAGGATTAAGTGCAAGAGTTCCTGCATAACATGCCGCTCCAAGCAGAGCACCAGCCCCGCCACCAATTGGACCCCCTATGCAATATAATCCAATTCCTGCTGGTATTGCTGCCCACAGTAAACCCTTTTGGAGAGACAGAGAGAAAGACACTTCCTCTCTTGCCTCAGTGCGTGCTTCATTAAGATTTCTTTCATCAGCATCTCCCTTAACGAAGGGAATTTCATCTTGCAATATGGCATCTTGCCTCTCTTTTTTATCCCTTCTCTTCTCAAGTTCAGCTTTGTACTTTTGTATAGTTTCTTGTGTCATCTTCTCATCACGTTCCCGGTTTTCCTCTCCAACCTCTTTAAGTTTCTTTGTTTCTACCTTCTTGACATGTTCCTCTGCTTCTTCAAACATTTGACAAGTATAGTAGCTTCCTCCATTAGCCCTCTTCATGTCTTCAATTTTGGTCAGCAATGTTTCAACAAATGTGTTGTTGTCTTTGAAACTAAGTCTGTTGTTGACAGCAATGTACCGATAGTTGATTTCCTTAAGAAAATTTTTAAGAGGGCTGTCAGCGTTTTGAATATAAGTCTGTAAGTCACATTCCTCACTGAGGTCATCTGCACCTGTGAAGACAGCAATGACATATTCTCTGGACATTGGACCAAATGTTTTGATGAAATCTTCTACAGTTTTGACATCTTCTTGAGTGTATCGACCTATCCTCATGACGAAGAGAATGGCGTGAACGCCTGGAGGCAGATGAACTACCCATTGCGAAATTCGAGTTGATTGCTTCCCGAGAAAACCTGGCGCATCAACGATCTGAAGATATTTACCAAACCGTTTGGTTGAGGCGTGCTCGCAACTTTGTATTGCAGATGTCGAGAAACGATGACTTTCAAATTTGTCTTCTCCAAGTATGGTATTTGCTGTTGCGCTTTTACCAACTCCTGTTTTCCCGACGAGAATTATTCGGACTTCCTCTTTCAAAGGATCTTAGGAGTGGAAAAAATAAATGTGAGTATATGCACAATCCATTTCAAAATATAAATGTTTACAGAATAAAAACTGATTAATTGCACTGGTAAATAAAGAAAATATCTAACTTACTATTAAAGCTACACTATGTATTTAGCTATAATATCAAATGCACTTTCATCATGGCATGTTCTCCATTGTTTCTTCCAATTTTTAGTTTTACTCCATAAATTTAGCTATGACAAGCTTTTTGCTTTCTTTGGGGCCACTCCACTGAAACTAGTTAGCTGAAATCATGTATCAAGAAGACATAGTTTGTGAAAGGAGTAAGACTTGTTCGAAGGCTTTAGATTCTTGTAATTGTTTTGCTGGTGAGAAATCGTTGTTGCTGATGGCTTTGATAAGAGTGTAGATGTTGGCAGAAACACGTTGACGCAATTGTCAACTCATCTAATCATTTCGAAAATAAAATTACAGAC
Source organism: Phorcus lineatus (assembly GCA_921293015.1). NCBI lineage: Eukaryota > Metazoa > Mollusca > Gastropoda > Trochida > Trochidae > Phorcus > Phorcus lineatus. Next base: position 16,172,813 of record OV121093.1, read on the forward strand.
ATAGCTATTGTGTAACATTACAGGTAGTTTCATTGGATAATGTTAATAATGATTTTCAATCTCATACCTCTTGTCAGTGTACTAAAAGCCATTTCTGTTGAAGGAATCACTTCACCTGAAGAAAAACCGAATAATAAGCTTTTCAAATATATGAAACTAAAGTGTTAAACGTTCAACAGTTATGTAACATTAACATTTCATTATCATCGCTATACAAAGTCGGCGAGAGATATAAAATACCTTTAACGGTCTGTCTGGTCGTAAGCGTGGTCCTTAGCGTCTTCCTACAGCATTTTTGTTTTCTAAATCCGAACTCTGGAAACACAAAGCCAAGCTTAATGAAACTTGCTGTATGGAGTGAGTAAGATTTGTAAGGTGTTTTGTAAAGTATTTCAGTTACGAAACATGTGCAGGACAAGCATGGAAAAGAGGTTTGACAAATCAGGAAGAAATGAAATTGTAAGTACTAGGGAAAAGATGAAAAGAAAGGCATAGAGCGAGATAGATAGAAAGGTTTAGAGATATTAATATTTGGCCTGGGAACTACCCTTCGACCTTTCCGGTTTGGGTGGTCCTACCAGGAGCGTGTAGCTCTGGTCGGCATAACTTTTGTGACCTCTTAAGCATGCAAACCACGACAAAACGATAGCAATATAACAATGTTGCATCTTTTCTGAAATTATTTTAATAGTTTTCATCGAAGTGCATAATCAATTATCAACTCAATGACCATGCAACAACGGTTGAAGTAGACTTAGTCCAATAATGTCAAACGTGGAAACTCTACTTTGCGTAAGTGAGAGGCTTCTTTGCTACGTTGTACTCCAGATGTGATTATTGAATGTGAAACAATTAGTTTTGATCACCAATTTACTTTCCTTTATTTTCCTGCTGTAAAGTATTTATTTACAAGTAATAGTTTTATGTTCGTATGTAAAAGTTTCAAATCAAACAAGTTACCTTTCAATTGAGTCCTCTGATCTATTGAATTATCAACGTGTATCCTCTTGTCTGACACTTTGTCCAGTTGATGTAGCAATCGTTGAGTTAGTCTGACGTAAAGGGACAATCAAAGGGTTGATCCCCTAAACATGGTCTTGAGGTTCTCCGTCAATATAGCAGTCAACTTTTGTTACGTGAGTAAACTCGTGAAAAGATAGAATATGCAGCTTACATAATGCTGCAACCAGTTGGACAACTTTTATAACGCATGAGTGAGGTTCAAAACGTTTTGGTTCGTAAATTTGTTTCCATAGCGTATGAATTTCTCAAAATATAGTGTCCTCTCTTCGCTCATCAAAAGAAGTCATCTTTTTTTAAATTGGCCTGTGTTTAGTCTGTATGAAGTTGAAAGGGAGATGATTGTACAGTCAGAAGTTAGAAGCATTATTTTCGATAAAAGATTGCCGATGAGAGGGAGAAAATTTGGTTAAAACTGCATTTTTTAATACGGACCAGCATCAGCTCACCCATTTGTCAGCAAATTTATTTCCAAACTAAATTAACATTGGGGTCTGCTTAGGAGCAAATTAAAATCTTTACATTCGTGTTTGAACATGAGATGAATGTGAGGTGAGTTGGTGCTTAACGCTGCTTACAAGATTATTTCAGTAAATCGCGGCTGCTGGTATTATTGCAGGGTGAAAGCCCGCAACACCATTGCGGCTATACGTTGCGGTGAAAATCGGCTGGAAACATGAGATGAAAATTATATGGATATTTAAAGGGAGTGGTCATATCTGAGAATTATTTTGTTGAAATTATTGTCGGAACATCCCTGTTTCAAAACATTTGAAACATGCTAACAATGGAAATTTTAAATGAAGAAGCGCAAAATTAAACACAGCTGCAGAAGAAAGCTTTGAATGAATTTTGTTTGACATATTAATAAAAGTTTGGATATTATATCAAGATATATTTTATGAAAACTAACAAGAACGTTTCACTAGCAAGGATTACAGTAACAAAGAGATATCGTTAGAAACAAGGTGTGTGAGTAATGAAAAATCTGTAGTCAGTATTTGTCCGCATATTTCTTATTGATACTGTTTATGCTCTAAATTCTTTAAGCTTGTTAATCAATTAACATAAAAATCGTATTCGCCCAACTTCTAACGCTTGTTCCTCAAAAAAAACTTGTGTTGGCTTCATGTCGAACAATGATTTTTAATAAGTTCTTTGGACAAGACGCCCTTATTGGCCATGACATCGACACTTTTATGAAGACATTTTGCATATATTGCAGCACGTCTTAAGTAGCAGTAAGATTGTTAAAACTTTAAAATGGTCGGTCTATAAATAATGTGTTTACTCTCAGTCTTTCCAAGGACATAGCATATCATGCATGACTTGTTTTCTAAGACGGCTTCATAGCTGCAAGCAAACATTCATATCTGAAGTGGAAAAACTAGCAACTCTGTGGGGTTTCACAGCCAGTGAACGTTTCATAAGGATGTAAAATATGTCCGAATTCTGGATTCCCGAGAAATGCGTTCTCAAGCGAATAAATGTTGGTAAATGAAGGTTAGGCTGACCTTGAATTCACTCATACCCTTCTAAGTCACATGCAATGGGACTTGCTCCGATTATTCAGCCTAATAATGTCTTAGGATGTAAACTTAAAGGAAAAGGCTGACAGTTCATAATGTTTATATATGGATTTCTGTATCTATATGAGTATCTTATTTTTGGTTGATAAACACAGCTTTTGCTGCACAGTTGCTTAAATATATAATATAGTTTGCTGCGTAAAAATTCCTATGAAAAGTTTGTTTTAAAAAACTTGGAATAAATCACCACTTCTTAGCAAAATAAACTACAGGGCAAAAGAAGGGTTTTACTCATTTTTCTTTAAAAGAAAAAAACCGCAGATATAAGCATTCTGACGATTGGTTTATAAACAGATATCATTTGCTAGGGCAAAACAGTGACGTTGGCGTTCTCGAGGTAGTCTTCCCGTCCAGGTGTACAGTACGTTACCATCAAACCCTCATTGACGGTGTAAACGGGTCAATGCCATTCCACGGAAGAGCCGGTAGTCTCTTATACAAGGTAAAACTAAGTTGATGAGGGGTTTGCCGTTGTTGATGTCGCCGTTACGAATCGTTTTCGGAGGTGAATCTCCCTGTTGTAGCAATCTCCGGCCGCAATTGCTACCCTTGTCTGTGCTGTGTCTGGCCTGTCTGCCAGTAGCATATTAACTACCTTCTGATGAACGTTTGGCTGCATATTGCAATTTTGACGTTGGGAAGCCCCCATTTTTAGAAACCGATCAATTAGTCATGTTGCGCTTATGTAAGTTTTGGCATACTGTTGGCGTTGATAATGTTATTGAGTGACTGTTCTTTCCAACAAGGGTATTTATGCAACATTGCTACACGTGTATCACAAATCATGCCTAAAAAACATGTTTTGCACGTGTTTGAGAATGCACAATTCCAGTGGCTGCGTTCAATGAGATGCGTTCGCGTATCAGACATGCCTACCGTTATGGTTCATTCGTATTTGTTACAGATTATTGCTTTAAAATACGGAGTATACCGACAACAATATCAGACACTTGACCCGTTCATGACAAGTAAGAACTTTCGTTCACTGTATCCTCTGTGTTTCTGACTTTTCAATTGCTCACGTAGAAAAAGATGATTGTTGACGACATGTTGGATCAAAGAAACATAAAAATGAAACAAATATGCATATTTGCAAACCAGGACCATGTCTATTTTCACCTTTTTGCAGCACCTGAAAATGTTAAGGTCACTAGAGCCGAAACTTTATTGATAGACTCAATCGAACCTTCTGAAAGCATCATTTACCAAAGCATTTAAAACGATGTTTCCTGACAGTTCAATTGCAAAGAAGTTTCAGTGTGGACGAAGCATGGGCACTGCAATGATAAGAACGTTCACTTCAAAATCAATATGACATTTCTGAGAAAATGAAAAGTGGACCTAATACAATATCAATAGATGAAAGCAACGAGCAAGCAGTTGTCGTCAGAAATACGTTCAGATGTCTTAGCAGTGCCAATTTGTGAAGGTTCAAATATGGGTAAGATTTGTTATCAAAATGACAATGAATTAAGTCAATTAATATTTAAATTTCTATTAAGCAATATGACAAATAATGTCCAGGATACCAGTGTCAGATTTCTTGCCAATCATTTGCATGTTAAACATGTACATCATTGAATTAAATCAGGCCTATTTAAGTTTTATTTGAATTTATTCAAGTTCGATTTAGTTATTGTTTTTTTTAGATCATGTCCATTTCTATTTTTAACTTAACTATTGTAGCTTTTCAGCTTTGATAGTTCAGTTTGTTGTCCATTGCATCAGGCATGCCAATCATTATTTGTGGATACTAGAAGCTCCAGTTATGGTCACTCATTGCTGTTCACTGGATTGATTAAATGGACTGGTATGTATCTTTTCTTTTTGCATCTCAATTAACCCTCCATAGTGATTATTGTTATAAGGTGTATAGTGATAATTTCATGGTAACATGACTTGAGTTTTTTAACTAAATTTGTTTGCTGAATGCTAGACTAATTTGAGCAACAAGAAGAAAAGTTATCCCTATTTTTCTGTTTTGTAAATTAATTTAGTAAACCTTTTGATTTAGTTCTTTATTGCATTTTGTGTATTTTGTAGGGGAAAACATCTACAACCTTATCAAACAGGACTTAGAAGGCCGATCTATTTCATGGAATAACTGTTTGGCTCTCGGCTGTGACAATGGTAAAGTCATGACTGGGAAGAAGAAAGGTGTAATATGCCTCCATGAGTTTGTCATCTTATCATATATATTACAGCCGATAAAAGGTATCTAAATTACTTTTGATTATATATATATATATATAAATATATATATATATACGTACAATTATTACCTTTTTGACCATATAGCAAAATTGTTACCTTTTTGGCTCATTTTTTATTAGCTGCAAAATGACTTATTCAAGACAGTTAAAATACTAATTATCATTTAGCTAACAATAAAAAGTGGTTTTGAACAGTTAATTGTTATTTTTGAATTTTTTATGAGAATTATATTTTTTGTGAGCCAAAAAGGTGGAGCCAAAATTGTTAGGCATTTTTGTTCAAGCAAAATTTACAATTTTGGCTCTTGGCAAAATTATTACCTTTTTGGCACACCATGTTATCGCATATATATTACAGTTTTGGCACCATGTAAATAAGCACAATATAGTTATTCCAGTAGATTCTATTATTTCTTTCATATATAAATTGTTCTAAACCTAATTGTTTGCATAAAAATCTCAAAAATGTGCCGTTTTACATCCAACAGTAAAATATTCATCATTCCTTCTCTCCCCCCAAAAAATCTAGTGACATTCACCAAGTTAATACTCATTTAGGTAATTACCACCTATTCAAGAGTATTTCACTTATTCTTTGGCTGCTAATATTATTGGAGGGAGAAAGCCCACAACATCATGGTGGGCATGCAATGCGGTGAAGCCTGTGAAACCTGCAAGCATCCTGCATCTGCTGGAACTAGCAAACCATTAGTGGTAGTGCAGTGAAATTCAGTATTGCACCTAACTCAATGCGTGTAGAACAGTTCCCTACTGCAGACAAAGCCTCTGGCAGGATTTGAATTTTTGAATTTCATACATTGACAGCCGAAAAGTCAGTTTGCCATGAGCATATTTCCCTTTTCAATAATTGCTTAATCAAACTTAATACATCACAGATATGCCTTTTTTGGCTTAGCCTTATGCTTGATTGACCTTTATATATCTAAAGCCAATGATTTCAACAAATTTATGTAACAAAATGTTTTTACTGCTTCACAGACATGTTGAAACAGAAGACATAAATGATTTGATTATTTTTTATTGCAAACACAGAAATCTGTATATTTTTTTTTACATGCATTTTGATGAGGCTCTTGTTGACAGAAGTATTGGAAAAGACAACCAATAACAAGAGCACAGGCCTTGATCGTTTCCACTGAAGTTGCCACTATGATCTCCTGAAACAGAAAATGAAGTTCCATCACAATGTCTCTGTAGCTCTGTAAATATCAAAGAGCTATAACTCAATAAACATGGCATGGAAGGACAAGCTTTACAAGCAATCCCAAATGGCAAATTATCATTTGAATATCAAGGAGAAAGCAGAAAAACTTTCACTTAAGCAGATGAAGACTGATTATATTTAAACGTTTTGATGTGGGGTCAAAAACAAATAAACAAAAAAATATTTCAATATTCACATTGATTTTTTTTTATAACAATCTAGAACATTAAGTCTCATAACAAAGGTGTTATTCTGAACAAAACTTTCCACTACAAACATCCTGCTACATCAGCGTATTTGTCTCTGCCCACCTCCATCATATACCCTGATACCCTGATATCCTTTGGCCTAAAACGCTTGTATCGCTAAATATAGCAAGCCAATGAAATGACTCGCATTCAGCAATAGCGACTTCAAAGAAATGTCAATTTAGGCAATAAATAGCCATGAGTAACCAGCTGTAAGCAATACAAGTTTTATAGGCCGAAGGAAATCAGGGTACATGAGAGTCTCAGCTAGGCGGAGACAAAAACGCTGATGCAGCAGGATGCACTACAAACTGGTCTTGGTTAACCATCCTATAGTTGCACCCCTGCAACACCCTTATCTGTTAAATCAGTGAAATTTCAGATCTTATCCAGAAGAGGTCTGTTCAAAATTATGCAATTTTACAATCTCTCAAAGTACAAAAGAAATTACAAATCAAAACTAGAAAAGGAATCATTGCTAGTATGACAAACTTCTAGCATATATATTACCATTTTGGTTCAATATGTATATATATTTCAGATGAGATCTGTTCCAACATTTTCCCTTTGACACTCTGAGTCTTCAAGTCCAAAGAAGCAGTTTATATTCTACAGATTAGTATCTTAGCTACAACAAGAGCCCAACTACAAGTAGATCTTACTTATTTATCTTACATATATATTACCATTTTGGCTCACAAGCCCTTAGGATTACATCTCAGATGAGATCTGTTCCGACTTTTGCCTTTTGACACTCTCTCCAAGTTCAAAGAAATCAGTTTACATTCTACAGATTAGTATCAGAGCTACCACAAAAGCCCAGTTACAAGTAGCTCTTACTTCTAGCATATATATTACCATTTTGGCTCACAAGCCCTTGGGATTACATCGCAGATGAGACCTGTTCCAACTTTTGCCTTTTGACACTTTCTCCCAGTCCAAAGAAACAGTTTATATTCTACAGATTAGTATCACAGCTACCAAAAAAGCCCATAATTACAAGTAGCTCTTACTTCTAGCATATATATTACCACTTTGGCTCACAAGCCCTTAGGATTCCATCTCAGATGAGATCTGTTCCAACTTTTGCCTTTTGACACTCTCTCCCAGTCCAAAGGATCAGTTCATATGCTACAGATTAGTATCACAGCTACCACAAAAGCCGAATTACAAACAGGTCTTTCTTCTAGCATATATATTACCATTTTGGCTCACAAGCCCTTAGGATTACACCTTAGATGAGATCTGTTCCAACTTTTGCCTTTTGACACTCTCTCCCAGTCCAAAGGATCAGTTTATATTTTACAGAGTAGTATCACAACTTTCAAGAGAGCCCAGTTACAAGTAGCTCTTACTTCTAGCATATATATTACCATTTTGGCTCACAAGCCCTTAGGAGTACATCGCAGATGAGACCTGTTCCAACTTTTGCCTTTTGACACTCTCTCCCAGTCCAAAGAAACAGTTTATATTCTACAGATTAGTATCACAGCTACCACAAAGCCCATAATTACAAGTAGCTCTTACTTCTAGCATATATATTACCTTTTTGGCTCACAAGCCCTTAGGATTCCATCTCAGATGAGATCTGTTCCAACTTTTGCCTTTTGACACTCTCTCCCAGTCCAAAGAAACAGTTTATATTTTACAGATTAGTATCACAGCTACCAAAAAAGCCCATAATTACAAGTAGCTCTTACTTCTAGCATATACATAACCATTTTGGCTCACAAGCCTTTAAAATTTCATCTCAAATAAGACCTGTTCCAACTTTGGCCTTTTGACACTCTCTCCCAGTCCATAGAAACAGTTTATATTCTACAGATTAGTATCATAGCTACCACAAAAGCCCAATTACAAGTAGGTCTTACTTATAGCATATATATTACCTTTTTGGCTCACAAGCCTTTAGGATTACATCTCAGATGAGATCTGTTCCAAATTTTGCCTTTTGACACTTTCTCCAAGTCCAAAGAAGCAGTTTATATTCTACAGATTAGTATCACAATTTCCATTAGAGCCCAGTTACAAACAGGTCTTTCTTCTAGCATATATATTACCATTTTGGCTCACAAGCCCTTAGGAGTACATCTCAGATGAGACCTGTTCCAAATTTTGCCTTTTGACACTCTCCCAGTCCAAAGGATCAGCTTATATTTTACAGATTAGTATCACAACTTCCATAAGAGCCCAGTTACAAGTAGCTCTTACTTCTAGCATATATATTACCATTTTGGCTCACAAGCCCTTAGGAATACATCTCAGATGAGACCTGTTCCAAATTTTGCCTTTTGACACTCTCTCCCAGTCCAAAGAAACAGTTTATATTCTACAGATTAGTATCACAGCTACCAAAAAAGCCCAATTACAAGTAGCTCTTACTTCTAGCATATATATTACCATTTTGGCTCACAACCCCTTAGGAGTACATCTCAGATGAGACCTGTTCCAAATTTTGCCTTTTGACACTTTCTCCCAGTCCAAAGAAACAGTTTATATTCTACAGATTAGTATCACAGCTACCAAAAAAGCCCATAATTACAAGTAGCTCTTACTTCTAGCATATATATATATTACCATTTTGGCTCACAAGCCCTTAGGAGGACATCTCAGATGAGGCCTTTTCTAAGTTTTGCCTTTTGACACTCTCTTCCAGTCCAAAGAAACAGTTTATATTTTACAGATTAGTATCGCAGCTACCAAAAAATCCCATAATTACAAGTAGCTCTTACTTCTAGCATATATATTACCATTTTGGCTCACAAGCCCTTAAAATTTCATCACAAATAAGACCTGTTCCAACTTTTGCCTTTTGACACTCTCTCCCTGTCCAAAGAAACAGTTCATATGCTACAGATTAGTATCACAGCTACCAAAAAAGCCCAATTACAAGTAGCTCTTACTTCTAGCATATATATTACCATTTTGGCTCACAACCCCTTAGGACTACATCTCAGATGAGACCTAACTTTTGCCTTTTGACACTCTCTCCCAGTCCAAAGAAACAGTTTATATTCTACAGATTAGTATCACAGCTACCAAAAAAGCCCATAATTACAAGTAGCTCTTACTTCTAGCATATATATTACCATTTTGGCTCACAAGCCCTTAGGATTCCATCTCAGATGAGATCTGTTCCAACTTTTGCCTTTTGACACTCTCTCCCTGTCCAAAGAAACAGTTCATATGCTACAGATTAGTATCACAGCTACCAAAAAAGCCCAATTACAAGTAGCTCTTACTTCTAGCATATATATTACCATTTTGGCTCACAAGCCCTTAGGATTCCATCTCAGATGAGATCTGTTCCAACTTTTGCCTTTTGACACTCTCTCCCAGTCCAAACCAAATCACATATACTCTACTGATAAGTATCACAATTACCATAAGAATTCAAAATTACAAGTAGGTCTTACTTAAAGCATATATATTACCTTTTTGGCTCACAAGCCTTTAGGATTTTATCTCAGATGAGATCTGTTTCAACTTTTGCCTTTTGCCATCCTTTCTCATCAGCCTATATATGGTCGCGTGGTTCCTGTGGTCCCAAGAGGTCATGGTTTCACCAAATCTATATAATAGAATCCCCATCAAGTCTCTATACAAGATTTCACCTTTTTTGGCCTCTGGCTTCTGGAGAAGAAGATAAAAATAGGCTTATAGGGTGTGGTCCCTTGAGGTCACAGGGGCAGAAGTATTTAATTAGAATCCTCATGCAGACGGACAGATGTCAAATGAGCTAAATTGTGAGGGGATGCCCCCAGGCCCTTATGAGGGGCAACAGGGTAAAAAAAATCTACAATTTTAAATACCTATTTGCCAAGGTGTCTGATCTTAGGATCTTAGGTGTATAGAGCCAATGGATTTAGAGAGGAAGTAAAAAATATGGGCTCTGTAGCTCATCAGACTTTTGATAGGAATAGGTGTTTGGGTTTAGACCATGGGGTCATGGGCAGTGTAGGAAAGATAGCCTGTTCCAACGTCCGAGACGGGTAACTTTGGTTGAGGACGGACTGTAAAATTATTTAGTCCGTCCTTGTGTCGGGCCAATTTTGTCTAACCATAAATGCATTTATATCTAATAACCTCGAGAGAAAAAATAAACAAAAGTAAATAGCCACATAAATTACAGACTAAAGGGCACTTAGCAGGTTTTGTTCATTAATAATTCAATTACAGCAAAACTAAAATATTTTTTTTCAAATTATGCTCTCTTGGATAAGAAAATTCAGATATAAGTAAATCAAATCAAGTGACAAACGTGTTTACTTGAGTCAAGCAACTGAAACGTCAATCAAAGTCTAAGTCGACCTAGTGAAATAGCTGAAAGATTGCCGACACGTTAAACCCAAACTCACTCACACCAAGCTTGAGGGATGGTCTATTATTGTGCGGGGTGACAGGACTTTAGACAATGTTTGAAGGACAAATCCCTAAATCTTTATGATTCAGTTTTGATTAAAATTTTGTCACTCTATGATCCCTACATGAAAATGGACGTGTCCATCCATGCTGAGAGAGGGGACTGATGATGTGTCTTTGGATCAAGGGGTCACCGAACCTACAATTCAGAATCCTCATTGTCTAAGGAGTCTACACACAACTATTAAGCTATCAAGACCTTTTGGAACTGGAGAAGAAGATGAAAGTAGGATTTTAAGGTTTTGACCTCTGTGACCCCATTTGGGGTCAAGTGGTCACCAAACCTACAATTTAGAATCCCCAGTGTCCAAGGAGTCTTCACACAATTTTTCAGCTCTCTAGACCTTTTGGAACTTAGGGGAAAAAGATGAAAATAGGTTTTTCAGGTTTTGACCCCTCTGACCTCATTTGGGGTCATGGGGTCACAAAATCTACAATTAAGAATCCCCATTGGCCAAGAAGTCTACACACAACTTTTCAGCTCTCTGGACCTTTTGGAACTGGAGAAGAAGATTAAAATATATTTTTAAGGTTTTGACCCTTGTGACCCCATTTGGGGTCATGGGGTCAAGAAATCTACAATTTAGAATCCCCATTTGCCAAGGAGTATGCACATAAAATTTCAGCTCTCTAGAGTAATTGGTTCTGGAGAAGAAGTCGAAAAAGTGAAAAGTTTAAGGATGGACGGACGCCTGAAGCCATGCCATGCCATAAGCCCATCGGGTCTTTCAGACCTGATGAGCTAAAAATGTTAAAAGTTTACAGATGCAGGACAACATGCCGTGATGTAAACCATCGGCATAATCAATGTCTACATTGTTGCCAAGGAAACAGAAAAAAATAAAATTGAAATAGAACTTAAACCGACAAAAGGGGCATCTACATGAATAATAGGGAGAATACCAAATATAGTGAGGATGGGTCAAATGATGGTAATGATATGCTCCAGAAAAAAACCTGACCCTTCTGAGTCATGGCCTAGAAATTAAAACATCTTGGAATCATGTACATCATGAAATTATGGTCGGATGCTAATACATTATGTCTCTCAAATTGCTTTTTTGGGAAAATTATCACTAATAAGTGTTACTATATCACGAAAATTCAAAACATATATCATATATATGATCATTTGTGAAGCCAAGCCCATTTGTCTTACTAGCCCATTGAAGACACAACTGAAACTAACAATGAAAATAATAGTAGATTTTTCTCCCAAACCTGCAATGTCACTTTGAAAGGGTGAAAGGAAGGCCAGGCCTGCAAGCAGTCACTAGAGGTCGAGTCCTTCTGCTCGTCCTTGACAAAATCGCCTAACTATAAAAATAATATAAGTTTGAAACAGTAAGTAACTAAACATCAATAGTAACAAACAGACTGAGTAAGCTGAAAATGTTGTGATATAAACTGATTATGATAATGAATTTTAATTTTCAACATATCATTAATCACTCACACTTTTGCGTAAGAAATTGAAATATCAAAATTTGTCAATATATTCTGAAGCTGTCTTTACTTATATGTCATGTTACAACCATTTGTTACAACCATTTGAAACATTAACTGGAGTTGAAAGTAATCACTAAATACATTAAAACAGCTGAAACATCTGAAAAACTATTTTTAAACTACCATACTGACAGTCATTTACATATTCTGATCCTTACAGACCTGAATTGGACAATGTGAACAAGATTTTATGCAAGGACATAAAATATGTAATTTACAAACTATACCGCGTCACGTATGACATAGATTCATTATTACTTGTTCAATGCATTACGTGCAAAAGTAACTTGTAAGTTGAAAAAGCTTGATGGTTAGATATGCTGTTGAATCTCTGTTTTCAGCTAAAAAGGTCTCTTACTTCTAGAGAAGATGAAAATAGGCATTTGGGGCAGGGTCCCTGTGGCCTAAATAAAGGGTCACAGGGTCACCAAATTGATAAATTAGAATCCTATCAGCTAAGGAGTCTATAAACAAAGTTTCAGGCCTCTTGCTTCCAGAGAAAAAGATGAAAATAGGTTTTAGGGCATGACCCTAGTGGCACTTATTAGAGGTCACAGGATCACCAAATCTGTAAAGTAGAAACCTCATTAATCAAAGAGTCTGTAGCCAAGATCTCAGGTTGTTAAAAACTTACCCTGCTTGATCGTTTAAGATCTCATGCTTTCAGCCTGATAAAGACATCCTGATGACCTGTGGCCTGGAATAGACCCCAAATTACTCTGCACAGCGTTAGGTTATCATCCATGGGGACAAGCAACTCGTTCAGGTTTCATAAGATCTTCAGTTCACTTATCCACCATTGACCTGAAAAAAAGCAGAATGAAAGTTTAATAGAAAATACTTAGTGTGGGTGAATTGGAGTCAAATATGTGCGCACACTGATTCAGTATTGTCACCACCTCTGGTGTGCAGTACACAACCAAAAGCACTTAAGAGAACCCACAAATCTATTGGTAAATGACTGTTGGTGGGCATATGAAAACATGCAAACACCTAGTTGGGAATACAGCAATAGCAGAATAATTGTTCAAAATCATGTGACAATGTGTCAATTCATCCAGCTTTGAATCGGTACATCGCAAAAATGTGCATGAAACTTGGACCTGGTGCATAAAGGTGCAAATGTTGCATGTACTCCATAAGAAGCTGATGTTGAAAAAATGTGTAATGAAGGGTGATATCAAGTGATTGGGGGAAAAAAAAGCTTGTATGAGCAGCAACGCTTGATTTTGAAATTTTTTGGATTTTTATATATTTTAATGTTGATATGAAGATGTTGGTGAATTGTGTCTCCCAAGCATTACTTGGAGAGAAATGAAATAAAGGTTCAAGGATGAACAATCTTCCCGTCTATTTGAGGGACAATCAAGACCAATTTACAAACTTTGTCTAAAAATGTGAGCTTCATATACCAGTTGGTTTCTTAATATGATCCCGTGAAAATAAATGCACAAAAATTGTGAAAAGTTTGACAGACAATGCCAAAAAGACCCCAGAAGATTGGCAATACCCTAAAACCACCTGGCTTTAGAGGCCAAACAGATAATAAACAACTAATAATAATACTGCACATTTGTATATTTTACATATAAAAATACATGCTGAAGACAATAATTTTAAAAAGTATCAATAAAAAGATTATGTCATTCTGAAAACTTCACCTTCTAAATAAATTTTGGTATAAAAGACCCAAAAAATCAATTTCAAGGAGCCAGGTGCAAATTTAATAAACCTAGAAAAATTTAGATTGCCTTGCTTCAAGTTCAAAGGATTCAAAACAATAAGCCCGTTAAGCCTTATGAGCCCAATGAGCACAAAATTAAATCATTTTCTCTTTAGATATACAGACTGTATAATATTTACTATAAAGCATCTAAATAAAAAATATCTGCCAACAGAAGTTAAACTGCCATATTGGTAATCAAGTCCACAGTTCAGAGGCAAAGTTCCTGTGGTTGTTGTAGCCCTCATTGTGAGCCTCAGGGCCAACAAATATACAATTAATAGTCCTATGAAGCACTTCCTGCTTTTTGCTCTGAAGGTAAATAAATATATATAAGGAGGTGACACACTGGCCATTATAAGTGGCCGCATAGTCCCATATCATAAAATTGATTACCTTTATTGGATAAGTGACATCCACACAACATTAACACTTTCCAGGCCTCCACTTTCTGCAGCAAAATATTAAATAGATTTTAAAGGCTTTCATTCTACAATAGCTTTATCTAAGAAGTCTGTTTACATCCCTTCAGATCTATTAGGCTTTTTGTTCTGGGTAAAAAGGCAAATACAGCATAATCTCAAAGGATAGCAAAAGGTTTATTGATAATTGAACACTAGAATCAATGCCATTAGCCAATCATAAGATAAAATTTTATAGAATAAAATCATTACATTAGATATACTTTGACTTACCTGGAGAATAATAGTTTCACATTCATACAGCCAACACTAACATTTTCCCCCATGGCTTTTTTGACCGAGGTCAATGTAAGTCAGCTGCCAGTAAATTCCTGCAATGTTTCTTAACTAGAATCAGAACAAGATATCTCATGGTACTCATACCAACCATCAAAAGACTTCTTTCATCTCCCCTCATCCAAAAAACCAACAAACACTTCTCCAATAAAATAACTACAGTCGGTGGCCAAAAGTCTGTTCGCACTGGTGAAGTCACGGCTATTTTTAGAGTAGTCAACCCCAAAGTTTAAATGAGCATATCTATGTAAATATAAAATAGGTACTTACCCAGAAATTTCAGAATTTAGAGATATGACCCTGAGCCCGAAGTACATCTCGTCTTCGTATCGGCAAACTGTCATAAAGACTTCGAATGTAGACTGGACTAAGCCCACTCCAAATGTCATTCACTACACGGAGAGATCCTGTCTCAAGTCAATGTCACCTAATCTTGCTTTCAGCTGATACTTAACAGTTTTCCATACATTCTCAATGATATTGAGATCTGAGCTTTGTGGTGGCCACGGCAAAGTAGGAATATGATTTTAGTGTTTCCAACGATTAGCCCAAATGGACACATGTCAAGGAGCATTGTCTTCTTGAAAAATCCAGTTGCGATTAACAAAATGTCTGGCAACAACAGGCCATAAATGTAGTTGTCTGTGTTTATGTTGCCATCAACAACCGTTAAAGTTCAAACACCAAATGCAGACACGCATCCCCAAAACATTACTGAAAACTTCGAATTTCGTTCATGATCGGCTCGAGTTCCCAAACAATCAGGCAAGCGCTCACTAGACTTCCTCCACACATAAACTTTTCTATCTTTCCCAATCTGTATTTGAGTTTCATCAGCGCTTTCAAAGTTAACCTAGCCCTCTAAACAATGGCAACGTAACATTGTTTGCGAACAGACTTTTGGCCAACGACTGTATATATAGGGATCCAATCATTGTGTGTTTCATGAAAAAACTGTACAACACAACTCTAGTTTTTACAACCATTTTACATTTTAAAAGTCTGAATAAATGAGGGATTTTTCAATTATTTTTAATTTTTCTCAAACCTGTCTTAGTAAAACAAATCAAAAGTTATCTTGAAAGAAAATGTGATGGTCTTTCTCTAAGATACCTAAATAAACCTTTTCATAAAATTTCTATAATTACCTTTTACTGCATTGTCATACATATAATTTTACTATATGGGTCAATCTTCACATATAGGTAATAAATATACCATTGAAATAAAAATCAAATGTTACCTTCGTTAAGACATTAATTCTTTTAGTCAAACTATAAGCAGTCGTTTAGAAAAATAAAATGTCAAATATTTACATTATAACTGAAAATGAAATTACTGACCAATAAGACTTACCATTGCGCTGTTTTACCATCAAATTTTTAAACTGAGGCCCAAACCTCCTTTTGTCCTGTTAAAAAACAAAAATATCAACATATGGTCAAGTTTGTGTTAAACAATGAAACCCAAATATATCAATAATATTCGTTTTTCCATATCTTTTCATAATGATATGGAGTGCTAAAAGAATTATCAACACTAAAATCCACATCTTTGGTCTTTATAGCTTGTCTTTGCTGACAAATTGAATTTGAGGGGGTTAATTCATCTGAGTAACAGTTAGAACTGAAACACTGTCTTTGTTACAAATATTTGTGATCATGGACTACAATGATCAATTCGATTTATGTCTTAAAGGTTTCTGATATAGAAGCAATGATGTTTTCAACAGGTTTGATATCTTATGGCATAAATCCTGCATCTCTATGTACACTCAAGTAACCTGTTTTCATGGTCACCTATTTCACAGTATTTACAAATGATTAAGTTATCCTCTTACTGGCCATGACCAGTCAGCAGTTATTTCATTGATGGGTTGTTCTTAGCTGCAGAGCTGTAACTATATTCTCTTTTCACAGTTTTTATCAAATTTATAAAAGGCAAAGTCAGGTTATCTATTAGCCTATTTTGGCTAGGCAACTGTAGCTATAGGTTCTTTTACATGGACCCAAGCAGGAAATGGTCATTTTTTCATCCATCAAATTCTATTTAATAATTCTCTTCAGTGATGAAAATTAAATGAAATTTTATGCTTTTCATGTATTACTATTTTTGGAGAAAACTTATGTTTGATTCTAAAAGTAAAATCGCAATAAAGTTTTTTCAAATAATATTTTCCTGTAAAGCTATATTGATCTTATCCTGAAACACTTAATATTGGGGTGTAATCTGTTCTATTGATGAATAAGTGAAATCATAGAAAGCTTATTTCTTATATATATTTTGGTTATTAGTGGAATTTTCTTTTGCAAAGAAAGCAAGTTATTAATCAAACAGTTAAACATTGCTTGGATTGCTCACAATAAATCTTTAGCCGCATTAAATACAAGACATTTTGTGACTAAAAGGTTTCCTATGCCAAATTTACACTGAACAGAAGAATGACTTTTTTAACTTGACCAGAAATATGACATTTTATGTTCAATATTTGTGAAAATAAAATAATAATATGACTAAGTAAATACTTTCAAAATGTGTTAATGTTAAATTAAAAGCTATTTTTCACTATAAATCTGGACTAAGAGTAATTTAGGGGTCCGAATGACGAGGTATCTAAAATGTCTATAAAATGCTATCTAGTCCTTGAAAATACTAAAAGCTGAAATAAGTGACTGTAACATATTGTATAATTAGGCATCCTGGCGTTCGGTTGCAAAAAGGAAAATCATCATGAAATCGAGTGATTTTCAAGTTTGGTTGCAGTCCCTTACAGGCAACTGCTACCACATTATTTTTTGTCAAATATTCATTATTTTTCATGTCTTGGCTAATAAAAATTTGGTTGCGGGTAATAAAAATTTGTTTTGAAAAGCTTACCAGATCAAATTGTTTGAAGCAGACTTCAAATTTACCTAACTTGAAAACGATCAAAACAACAGTTTCAGTTTGACATTTCCCTCTGACACAATGTGTCACGTAATGCCATGCACTACGTAATAGGTCTTTCAATTTGCTAATTCAGTATCAGACAGACCTTAACATTTTCTATAAAATTTTGATGTTCCTTTTTAATTATTCATGATTGATTTTGATCGTATTTTTTAGATATAAACTAGTCAATAAACTTACTTGCTGATGTTTATTTCCCATCAAAATTAGTTTGTAATCAGAGGCATCTGTTACAGCCAATGATAATTTAGTTGAGATTTTACTGCCATTCGAATTCGTCTTGGGGCCACATTGTAAAAACAACCGGCAATTTAGGAATAATTTGGTCAAGGAATGTCATAAATACTTACCAAGACATGATAAACTATATAGAATGTTAGATTCAAGGTTAGTAGAGAATTTCCATCCACTTTCTCAGAAAAGACAGCAAAGGACAACATGATCGAAAACTCGACTCGGTAGCTTAGAGCAAGTTGCCAATGTTGCATTAAAATGTAAATAAACAGCCAGGTAAAGTTCCAACAGTTGCCATGTCATCATTTAGTTTCTCTCTGCAACCAGATTATGTTTAGTCAAGACTCTTCTGTTTTATGAAAACGAGTATTTTGATTTAATACCACGGAAACAGGTAACACTACGATACAACTGTGCCGAAGTGACACAAACAAGGCCAAAACGGTGATAAGATTGATTTACGACAGAGTCAAATCAGTGCTACTATCTTTTTTATTACTAAGATATTCAAATTTGAAAACATTAATTGGTATACTCACTGTGAATACATGAAACAGCAACGAAATGAAAGTCGGGCAGCCACTTGAAATGGAATGCTTGCGATGTTCACTTCCGGCGCGCTCAAATCGTGTTTACGATAAACTTTTCAGTATTTTGTTTATAGATGAATATACCAAAAGAAAAAAATACTCCTTATGCATTTAAATTAGTAGCATGTACTAGAATGATATGCATTATATCTAATATATCGACTTAATTATTACTATTAGCATCATATATGGTTCTCCGAAATTGTTACGCTGCGCTGCGACTGGAGCCAAATGACAAGAATGGTCGGCGACCAACTCTGATTGTGCGGCTGGATGTATAAAATGGAAAAACTTATTTGAATATATAAACGATATGTTTTTGCATTTATTTTATCACGTAAATGAGCCTATTATATGCTAAAAGTTTGGATGTCATTATATACATTCAGTCTCGAGATTTAGCTGATCAAATATCGTGTGCCAAAAAGGTAAACCGAGATTATACATGAAAATATTTTCATGATTTTTACCAAAAAATATTTGTCAACAATTTTCATTTTCAATTCCATATACCTCTAACAATACCAAAAGAGTATATTAGCTAATAATAAGATGTTCAGAAGTGTTCGATTTATTTGAATAGCCCGATGTTATTTTGGCTCCTCAAATGTGAGCCAAAAAGGCAGATGAGCCAAAAAGGTTCATGTATAAAGCCCAAAATGGTAATGATTGTACTAATATATATATATATATATATATATATATATATATATATATATATATATATATATATATATATATATATTCTCATTTGATTCAAATGTGATTATAAATGAAATAAACACTTCAAATAGTTCAACTATTTTTTTTCAATTTGATTGCACCATTTGCCATGATAGGAAGGTATTACATTTAAAAGGTTCGTACTAATAGACAAAATAAATGAAAATTTGCTATAAATTTGCATGATGAAAGCTCAATACATATTCTTCAATATTCAAAAATAGAAAAATCATGTCACAGACCTTCTTTTTCAGGGAATGGAGGAATTTTGACGTTTTTTTTTTACAACAATGGGGAAATGTCCAATTTGGCTAATTAAATCTCAAAAACAAAAAATTAAAGACATTTAGAGTTCAGTTAAGTTTTTTTTCTTCCAATAAATCACATAATGTAATAGAAATTTATGACTCGTATTTCTTGTTTAGTCTTTTGTAACTTATCTGAAATTATTTACAGAAACAATTTCAATGATGATCGCTACAACAATAGCTCCAAAAGACACGTCCAATAATTAAAAAAATGATAAATAATTTAAATATGTTTTAAATAGAAGAAAACATATTGCAAAAAAATAATTTGAAAGAAAAAAGAAATGTCACGGACCTATTTTCCGAGTTATTTGATGCTGAAGTTAAAATAACAAGACTGTTTATCCCGTTTCAAAGTACTTCATGAAATGTTTGAAGACATTCATGGCCTCTTGGTCAAATCATGTGTGAACAAAGTATTTATTTAGTATCCACAATCAATTTTAATCAACACACCTTTTCACACCTTTTGACAAATGTTTCCTACATGTGTATGTAAATGATTTAATTTTTTCAAACTGCATTTGAGTGTACTGGGGCCATAAGTGTTTCAGATAGTGGTAAAATCAGGTGGATTACAAAATATAAAGATATAACCTCAACACTTCCTCTCAAAAGGTCTATACATAACGCGATATCAGCAAACCGCGTGCAAGCCCCTCAAGTTTGTGGAGCTAATACGATGAGGAACAGACCTCAATCAAGTCGGTCGGGTTTGGGAACGTTCGGCAAGAATTTGGTGCTTACGTTCATATTTCTGTCATACTCTTGAGTTGATAGAAAATATAATTTTTTTTGTAATTTGAACAGACCGCAGAAATATTTTCAATTCACTTTTTACTTTTGACTTCGGTCAAATATACTTTTACTGAGGTAATTAATTTCCTTTTCAAGATAGAAAATATCTTTCAGTACATAAAAGTTCTGTTACTAGTCATATATAATAAATTATTACGAGGACTTTCCAAGCAGTTTATTTCTGCCGCACATTGTGTGTAAATGACGTCATTGCAAAATGTTCAACAAAGTGATTGCAACGGATAAATCAACAAAGTGATTGCAATCAAATAACAGCCTAAGAAACAACGGATTGCGAATTACGTTTATAGCAATTTACCAATTGTGTCAAAACATCTCTGCCAATTATGACTGAATAAATGTCACTGTGAACACTTTATCCAAAAATTTTTAACTTAAAACAAATTAGAGTCTCTCTTGAAATATGAACTTTAGAGTTATCATTGTCTTTTTTATTTAGAGTCCTTGAAATTCAATTCAGTCTTTAACTCGTCGACCTCCTTCTGGACGATCTAGACATTGTCTATATTAGTGCTCTTAGTGCTCTCTCCAATTCCTCCATTATTTTGTCAATATCATAAATTTAAAGTCTATAAACCATTGTTAAATGCATTCATCCATTCTTATGAGTGCATTGGGAAGCATCTGCGTAACTGCGTTGTTATTGTTGTAATGACATGTCGACACTCTTGAGGAAGACGTTCATTGTGCCAATAACACTTAATTGATTTGAATTGGTTGTCGTCCTGTATCAAGAGCAGATATAAGGTGTCACAGTTGTTAAAACATACCGTCAGAGGGGTACATCACAGACGACTATCTCATTACGCGTATATGGGTGCTCAAACCGCTGGGTAATGATGTTTTCATCTAAACTGTATGTAAAACGATTCATTGAAATTAGTAATCGGAAACAAGTAAGAGTTTCAAGTTTGTATTGAACAAGTGTTACAAAAGTAGTATGTTATATACAAGTATTTTGTCACAATGTCACCTGAAAGGTGTAGGTAATTGATTTAATTCACTATTTTAAGACATCAAGGTTCTTTATTTTTGCATGAGCTCAGATAACGTTTTACAAAGAATTCACCATTACCTTTCAAAATGGACAAAAGAAGATTAAATCAGAGTTCGTTTCTCTGAGTATGTACACAAACTCAGTATAGATTCGTCCCCTCTTAGTATGGACATCAAACCAATTATAAAATCACTCCCTCAAAGTATGTACATCAAACCAATTATAGATACGACCCCTCTAATTATGCACATCAAACCAAGTATAGATTCCACATCCTCCTGGCATGTAAATCGAACCCAGTATAGATTTGCCCCCTCTAAGCATGTACATAACCCAGTATAGATGGTTCCATCGAAGAATGTACAGCTTAATGTAAGTATATGCCTTTTTACCTTATACAAAGTAAACATTTTTACTTAAATGACATAATGTGCGCTGCCGAGATATAGCTACTAAAGAATATTATGAATCTGTTATTCATCGTTTTGATAAGACCGAATATCTTTTTCTATATTTATATATTTTTTCTATTTCCATATTTGTTATCAATTATTGTCATTGTTTGCACGGGTCCCGTCGTAAAAGCGTTTATCAATGATGAAATTACCTCGAATTATGATTGCGATAGCATTTATTTGTTTTAATATTCAGCATCTATAAATGTATGCTCTTACCTTTAGCTCTTATACGCTATTCTTGGTATGAGATTTAGATGGCCGCTCGTGTCGTATTATCTATTACATGGAATAATCTGTGAGGGTATTAATGTTTCTATGACACTGAAACGATTTAGAGCAGATTGTCACCAAACAATTGTTTGATACAATGCAAAATTTTGATTTTGTAAGAACCACTAACTTTATACTCATCGAAAATTTATGTTGCAAGTTGTGAAGATAACTGAAGAAATTAAAACTGTTGAAAAATACCATATACCTTGTTACCTATAGATAGATCTAAGGACATATCTATCTATGAAAAGGAATATGTATCCAAGTCCAATATTAACAACCTTTGTAAGGGTGATAGCTCTTCATATTTTTGGAATTTTCATTTCATTTCTTCATCCACAACATATTTCAGGTTATAGATAATAATGAAATGTTACAAAATTAATTACTTGTTGGTTTTAAGTTGTTCCGATTAAATTGAGACAACGTCAAAAACCAATAGAAAGTGTTTTTATTGTTTCTAAAAACAGATGTCTCTCCCATACACCATCTTTGGAAGCCGAGTTTGGTCAAGAAAATGGGAAAAATCATACCTATGAACTCCAATAATAACAATGTTCGCCAGTACTTTCAGAGTTATGCTCGGGAAACTAACCCTTCCCTTCATAATAACAAGGTCCAAACTGTTGCCACGGAAACAAAGACAAACAAAAATATAAAACAAAGTTTAAATCCCGAAAGGCACATCTTTATGATATAAAAAGGATGTTTACCCAGTAATTTCAGAGTTATGCTCCGGAAACGAGTGGGAACGCAAACATGGACGCGGACGCGGACGCCGACGGGAACTCAGACAAAACTCAGCTTCCTTCAGGAGAGACATAATCAAATTTCAACGTCCGACATCAAAACTTGCTCGATCAACATCCTGATATCAACCAAATTTCAACCTCGAAATGCCTGCTGGAAATTACTATTTACATTTGAAATATCGCCTCCTCCCTTCAGGCTGCTACTACATAGTTTCAATAGACCCCGTAAAGCTTGTGTTCCAAAGACAATATCTAATTCAAATAAATGTAAAAAATAAAATTGATTTTCTGTTAACAAATATTGCATGATCGTTTATATCTAAGCTCTTGGTGCAAAAGAACTACCTGGTGTAAAAGAACTACCTGGAAAATGGCAATAAAATATTATTGTTATTATGCAAAATATCATATTATTGATTGTTTAGCCATCTAAATACATTTTGTACAAATCTGTTTGTGAAGTCAATGTATCTTTGCAGGGTTTTTCCAGAATTGAGAATTACTTTTTGGAGTTTTGTTTGTGGTGAATAAACGCAAGTGTACCGGCGCATATGGCATAACATTCCGCTCCAACCATAGCACCAACCCCAGCACCAATCGGACCTCCTAAAATGCCAAACATTGCTCCAAGTCCTGCTGCTGATGCTGCCGACAGTAACCCCGTTGAAAGAGCAAACGACACTTCTTTTCTTGCTTCAATTCGTGCTTCATAACGATTTTTTTCATCAATATTTTGTCTCAGGAAGGACATTTTATCTTCAATCAACAGATCCTGCTTCGCTTTGTTTACCTTTTGCTTGTCAAGTTCCGCCTTGTATTTTGCCTTTTCTTCTCGTATAATCTTCTTATCACGTTTTCGGTTTTTCTCTACTACCTCCTTAACTTTCTTTATTTCTACCTTCTCGATATGTTCTTCTGCTTCTTCAAACATTTGACAAGTGTAGTAGCTTCCTCCATTAGCCCTCTGCATGTCTTCAATTTTGGTCAGCAATGTTTCAACAAATGTGCTGTTTTCTTTGAAACTTGCCTTGTTGTTAACGGCAATGTAGCGATATTTTATTTCCTCGAGACATCTTTTAAGAGAGTCATCAGCATTTTTTATATAAGTTTGTAAGTCACATTTGTCACTGAGGTCATCCGCACCTGTGAACACTGCAATGACATATTCTCTGGACATTGGACCAAAGGTTTTAATGAAATCTTCTACAGTTTTAACATCTTCTTCAGTATATCGACCTATCCTCATGACGAAGAGAATGGCGTGAATGCCTGGAGACAGATAAACTACCCATCGCGAAATTCGTTTCATCGTTTTTTCTTTTGATACTTGCTTGTCATGAAATCCTGGTGCATCAACGATCTGAAGATATTTCCAAACCGTTTGGTTGAGGCGTGCTCGCAACTTTGAGTTACAGATGCAGACAAAGGTAGACTTTCAAATTTGTCTTCTCCGAGTATAGTATTCCCTGTTGCGCTTTTACCAGCTCCTGTTTTCCCGACGAGAATTAAACGGACTTCATTTTTCAAATGATCTGAACAGGAAAGTAAATAATATATTTGAAATATGCATTTCAGAAGAAATTGATTTTTTATAGCTTTTTTATAGTCTATTGTTAAATTCATGTCAGTAAGATGCAAAGTTAAAAAAGTAGGTAGAAGTGTGAATCGTGTTTGATATTCTTCAAGTTCGTTGAGCATTTAACGATTGATTTGTGACAGAATAATGTCTCACTATAAAAATATCGATATATGTTGGTTTTTTTCTGGTCTGGAAACAAAATATATTATACAGGAGAGTATTCCCTATTTTCAGAAGCTGTTATAACCGTCTTGGAAAACAATGTATTAGAAAGGTTTTGTGACTATGAAAGTTCAGAACTTGATGGAATATAACTGAAGAGGTAAGGTGAGGTGAGTTGGTGTATAACGCCGTTTTCAAAATTATTTCACTAATATCGCGGCTGCTAGTATAATTGCATGGAGAAAGTCCGCAATACCATTATGGCTATGCATTGCAGTGAAACCTGCGAGCATCGGCTGGATCTAGCAAACCAAGGGTGGTACTGCGCTGAATTTCAGTGAAGCATTACACCAAAACCTGACTGCTTGTAAAACAGTTATCTACTGCAGACAAAGTTGCCGTGCCCCTGGCGGGATTCGAACCATGGACCTCTTGATCCGAAGCCTAACGCAATAACCACTGCGCTATCCCGCCCCCTTTTATGGAATACTTGAAGATGAGATTCTGTTTTAATATCATTGTTCAAAACCTTTCCCAATGTTGTACCGTTATTATTCAGTCAGAAGAAAGAAATAACTAGTCTATCTTATCTAATCATTTTATTTTTCCTGATGTTCTTATAAAACGTGTTTCGTGTTCGAGGAGAAAGCCTTTAATGCGCATGTATGTGTATTTTATGTATAATTTTTATCTAATGTACTGTATTATGGGTCAAAAGGCCTTGAAACAATGAAACCATTGAATTGAATCATTTATTGATTGAAATAGTAATGTTATCAGAAATTATGTTTTCGCTCTATCGATACCAAAACAATGTCTTCTTTTCATATGGATCGTGTGTTTTTGTTTCATACCTTTTTTCGGCAGGCTGACAGCCATAACTGTGAAACCAGGTCACCTGAAATGTCATTAAGTTATTAGTAATTCAATGAGATGTCCAATATTATATTTTAAACGAGTTTCATTTACTGTTATGGTATTCATATTCAAAGGACATTAGCACGAATATGTGAAAGGTAAAGAAAATGATAGGTCAGTTGATTTAAAGCTGCTTTCAAGAGTATTTCACTTATATCACGGCCACAGTTCGATTGCAGGGCGTCTCTATGCATTGCGGCGAGACCCACAAGCACCAGCTGGAACTGGCAAACCAATTTTGGTACTCTGAAGACATTCAGTGTACCATTGCACCCAAACACTACTGCCTGTAAAATAGTTCTTTGTTCACCGCTGAAAATGTTGTCGAGTCCCTGGATTTATACCCGAAACGCACAGATCCGACCACTGCGCTATCCCGCATCGTAAAGACGATGATGATAATGTTTCTTATAAAAAACAATTTGATATATTGTTGTATTTAATGGAACATGTATTTTAAGGTATGTTTGAAAAAAGAGTTCATGGAGCTCTTGATCAGCTAAACATTTGGACAATGTGATGTAATTGAAAAGCCCCTAAAAGAAAGCACGATTCACTAAACCTTTCAATATTCCTCTGTATGTCTCCTTTTTTACATTTTCTTAATAGCTGTCAATAATATAACAGTTATACATAATTAACTTTAAGATTGCATAAATGTTGCAATTGGGCCACAGGAAAAACTTGGTCAATAACAAGAATTCCCAAACAATTCAACAAGAAACAAGAATTCAAAAACAGGTGTAAGAATGAGCATGGGCATACATTGTTAATGAAGCAAACTTTCGATTCAAACTTTTGTAATCTTACTTATAATTCTAAATACAATGAAATTATTAGGTATGTTTCAAACCAAATATATGCAGAGTAGGTAATAGAATTGTTAGGCAGGAGGAACAATGATTTCGTTTCACAACAATAAATAAACATCAGACCGGTTACTTGATCAATACGGAAATCTTTATTGATATCATTAACTCAAACTTATGGACTGTTCAAATTCTCAACTCACCACAATAATAATAATAATAATAATAATAATGATAATAAAAGTTCATGAGTATGGCGCGTTTTCCATGTACAGGGGACATAATAAAAGCGCTAAACATTTATTACCCTGAGGGAATTGTACACTCGAGGTAGCTACTAAGCGTTTCGCTCGACCAATTTGGATCATACAACCCTCATTCAGGTACTCCATTGTACAGGTGGGTGGTCCGAGTGCAATGTGGATGAAGTGCCTTGCCCAAGGACACAACACAGTGTAAGGCCCAAGTCACAAATGTTTGGTCTCTCCACCTTGATTCGAACCCTGAAACTTTGAGTGAGAGGCCAGCGCTGACCACTGCACCACCATGTTCCAAATCAGAATCACACAGATTAACTTGTGTAACATGTATTTACAAAAGCGGTTACAGTGACAGATAAAAACCTACAATAGTATGCAAACACCAGTCTATATGGCCAACGATATGAGTTCAAATGCGTAATAATCAAAATACAAAGATCTAAATGTAAAGAAGTACAATACAATGATATTATTTCCTCTTTGATAAGCATTCTAGAAGTTAATGTTATGAAGAGTAAAGACAATTTTTATGGATAAACAACATTTTAATCCTGTCTGTTATTGACATTACTTGCTTGACAACGACATTAGAATCTATGTCGAAACGTCGTTCCCACAGAATAAAGAAGTTGTTTATCCATAAAAATTTTCTTTACTCTTAATGATATCATTGATCCTTGAAATAACTGATATACCGTTCAAAGTTCAAAATAAATTAAACTACTTACCAAATCAGAACCACAGAGAGAGGACCATTGAGAGAGGAATGGCGAGCTCACGGGATCTGTATTTCAACACAATCCTCTTGATTACGGCCGTAAACTCTTTGGATAAACGATCGCTTATATCTCTAGTATATGTCTGTCTGTTAAAATGGTTTTGAATAGTTAGATTATACTTAACAGTATTTACATTTGTGTATCGCCATCGTCACCTTGACAATAACCTTTTCTTTTGATCACTTACCTGATTTTTTTTTACAATCATAGCGGTGTTGAATACCTGAATGCGCTCTTACGGACGCCACAGCTTTATTCACTTCCAAGGTTTGAATCTAAACTATACCTGAATCACTCTGCTATGAAAATAGCTTTTGTTACTTTCATGTCGCATAAATAACTCACTCACTTTCGCACGTAAGCGGTGACATCATTTTCAATAGTTTGACGGGATAAGAAGTTGTTAGTAAGGTTTGCAGTTGACCCTATAACTGTACTTCCTTATGTTCCGAGCTGTAATGAAAATGATATAATTTACTTTTACAAAATTTTAGCTTGCTAACGATGTTTGCATAATTACGTTAGAAGTTCGTTTTTGTATCTTTTAAAAGATAAGAAATTAATATATTTATTTTCAAAAACACATAAATTTTGGTTTTTAAGCGATCGTGACAAGTGATCAAACATGACATAAAAACTATGAACCAGAAATCGCAATATTGCGTTCATTTGAAGAATATTATACTCGTTAACGACTGTTTTATATCTTAGAAGAAACAAGAGTGTTAAATTCTATGTAAAGACATATTATGATAACAGACCTAATATATCCTTCAATATCACCTGTAACTCAACATACCCAAAAAAAAATTTATGTTTTCAAATAGTTTTTTCACCTTAGCAAATGGTTGTCATGATAGCAATACGAATTACAGTAGATAATAACATTTAGGCAAGTGTACGACCCTTTACTGAGAAAATAATGGTAGCATACCATAGTATCATTGTACAAAGGAAGATACATTGTTTAGAAAAGTATAGCAGGTACAAATAATACTCTGCCATTATTCCATGCCAAATGGAGAGCTTAGTCAATTTTCTACAATAGTGACCAATGCTTCATGTTCTATGAACATATGTACACCTTTGGAAATGAAATGAAGAATTTGAAAAAAAGGAAGATACAATGTCTTCAAGGATTCTAAACACTGTGTATGTCAGTGAAGAAGCTTCTTATTACCTAGAACTGTAAATCACATATGATCAATTATTCTATGTTGTTTTATTAACTATATGAATTTAAAATCTAAAACAAAAACCATCAGGTTTTTATAAAAAAAAAACTTTAATTATTTATTTCATTGAGGGTAATGTCACATTCAAATCGATCCGAGTTCAAGACATTCGAAGACCATCAGAGTGGGACAAATCTTCGCTCAGTATAAAGTATTCGTTAATTTGTGTATATTCTATTAACTCAGCATTGACATGGAACAACAAGCCATAACTAATGAGTATTAACTTTAATTATTATATATCAAATCAATTAGTTGTTAGATAAGTTAAACTTGAAAGTTTTGCAGTCCTTTTCGATCAAATATAAATATTTACCCCTGAATATATTTTTTGTCATTGATGATTTAAACTCAGAATGATAACAATGCAAATAATAATAGATGCAAATTTGTATATAAAACTTTACAAACCAGATATATGTATGTGTATATACATTAGCACCTTCGTAAGACACCATACAAACCCTTTACACTGTATATTTTTCATACCTTCAACAGATAGCATTACACGTCTATACACTGTTCAAAATCAATAAGTGTATATCAGCAGCATTTTGTATTTGGGTGTAAGGCCATATGCCCATGGACAATATACAAGACAGATTTTAATCGGTTAAACAGGTTTGTTGCTAACAAATGAGGCATAAAAAATTTACAGGTTTAAGAAATATATGCATAGAATCAAAGTAGTGTTGCAGTGGACCTAAAAGCTTCTCTGGCGTACTTTGCATATAAATATAAGCGATTTTCATTGTTGCAA
Organism: Phorcus lineatus; assembly: GCA_921293015.1. Taxonomy (NCBI): domain Eukaryota; kingdom Metazoa; phylum Mollusca; class Gastropoda; order Trochida; family Trochidae; genus Phorcus; species Phorcus lineatus. The sequence goes on from OV121093.1 coordinate 16,202,125, forward strand.
AATTGCAGTTAACGTTGTGTTCATTTTACATTAAAAATTGAGCGTATAATGTATTCTAAATTGGTCATACGATGGAACTGATGCAACATTTTTGCATTTTAAAACATTTTAGCAGAAAGGGCAAAATCTGAATTCTTTTGAGTAACATTTCTCCTCCTAATATTCTTCGTCAATTCCTTTCCTTTCATAAAAACCCTCTGTTTTGGAAGAATAATGAAGTATAGGCATTATTTGTGTGTCAAACATTGGAAATAGAACATTAGGAGGAGGATATCGTTATTCATGATTACGTTGTTCAATCGAAAAAACTCTTTATCAACCGTATGAATAATAGTTTGGAAAGGTTTCGACCAGGAAAGTCTGCTTAAGAATAAAATCCCTAAATAACAATAAAAAATTGCATTCCCTGGACTTCTTGAGAATACTTCTATTTACACACTCAATACATATGTTATATATCTGCACAGTACACCCTTTGGAATACAGACAGGCAAGTGGACAAAGAATTCAATTCAATGCTATATTCTATTCAAACGCAAATGATAAACTTTTCAATAGAACTGCGAGTTTAAAAAATCATTCTTTAAAATAACTCGACACAGTTGATCAATGGCCTAAAATATAAGATTTGGTTTACTGAATGTATACCTTTGTATGTGTACTTCTTCTTGTATTTGAATGTACTGATAAAGCATTGTACGATTGACTGAACAGTATGTTCCTTCTAAGCTCTCATATTTAATGTGAATTTGAAGTTAAAGTAACTTAGTCAACCAATCCTGTTTCAAATGTTTTAATACCAAGTGTACCATGGTATGACTGTCTGTAAGAGGTTATAACCTGGATTAAGTTTTGAAAGTTAAATGGAACACTGTATAATAATGGGAGTTAAATTACACTTCAGTCATATTTTGATTTTTCAAGAAAAAATTATGAAGTAAAAAGAACTATGGTGACATATTTCGGTTCCGTATCATGTAATGCGTCACATCTTGACAGATAGATGATGAAAGACACTCACTTCGAAATGAAATTTACATATATTTACTACTTTTATTACTTGGGAAAACATGTATGATAAATAATGCGTAATATAGAATTATAACAACTTGGGTTTGTGATTTCCATTTCATTAAAAATATGCGTGTGTACAGCTTTGCTTAATTGTAAATTCTTAGAAAAAAAGCAAGTAATGAGACTCTTTTGGAAACCAGATAGTGATAAACATAAATTATATGCAGGCAAAGACAATCGGATATTAGACAAAGATAGACAGAGAAGCATTGAGAGACTGAAAGACGAATAAAGAAACTGTGATACAAGACTTGAACGATAAACTGAGAGAGAGAGAGAGAGAGAGAGAGACAGAGAGAGAGAGAGAGAGAGAGAGACAGAGAGAGACAGAGACAGAGACAGAGAGAGCGAGAGACAGAGAGACAGAGAGAACTCAACTCAATATTGAACTCAAGGGATTTTACCTCCGGGTTTTGGCGCTATTGCTGAATGCGAGTCGTCTTATGGGCTGGTTCGATAGCTAGCAATACGAGGGTTTTGGCTTGAGAGACATCATTGTATTAGGGAGGAGCGGAGTGGATTCATATGCTGATTAAGCAGAATGTGATAAGATACGTAATGTTTTGATCAGACAACATATCAGACATCGCCCTGCTAAAACGTTTGTTCCTCCCAGTAAACTTGCTTCATCTCGTTCTCCGAGCGTTGCCCCCCTTATGCATTATGTGAAACACTATACCCTTACTCAATCTCTCTGATCACGAGAACCTTTATTCCTATCTTTCTCAAACTTTGATGTCCTTACAACACCATAAAATGATTTATCTTAAAAGTCTACTTTGCATCTAGCCTGAACCTGTCGTTATTGGCAACGACATGACATCCACCTGTGTGAAGATTTTTTTCCATACAATCTTTCCCATCACGTTTTCAAAAGATTGCTCAATACGATGTTCAACAGTATTTAGGCCTTTAGAAACTTGAAACGAGTGTTGCGTAATAGCTAATCTTTAAAGGGACACAGAGTATGTTTTGAGGTAAGATATATCAAACTTCATAAATGGTGTTAATTCATCGACAAGTGGAGAACCGCGCCAATAACTCAAACGTAATATAGGAAAATAATTATAACAGACACGACGAGAAATAACATTAACTTACTTAAATGTAAATGTCAAATCGAATTTCGACGTTTTCACAATAATATCCCAGTAGACACAACACGTCCTAGACGTCTAAATAAGGTTTAGATGCAGGTTAGACGTCTATAACGGGGCGAGTGCATCAATAGAAACTTGCCCTGTGCAGTTGAATGTGATGTTGATGGTGATGTTGATGACAAAGCTGTTGTCAGACCTTGTAATGATGGCCAAGGTGTGAGAACATGAATAGTAAGAGAACGATTCTTATGAGTGAGTGAGTGAGTTGGGTTTTAACGTGTTTTGAACAATATTTTAGTTATTAAACACATGGATGACAAGCATCCAAAAGAGAGTGGACTGATCAGGGAGAAGAAGAAAGGCATAGTGATAGATAGAGAGCAGGTTTTAGAAGGACTCAAATTTGGTCTGGCTTCTACCCGTCGACCTGTCCAGCGTGGGTGCCCCTACCAGGTGCATGTGCATGAAACACACTCTGTGTCACTTTAAGAGTTTGACATATGAGCATATTATTTTTGGATTGTTTGTACTGAATGTAAATTTTGTTTGTCAAGGATTCATAGTGATTCCCGAGAAATGCGTTTTGAAATGAAACTAAGTGAGCCATAGAAGTCACTCTGACCTGTCGCTTTGACTCCCTCCATAATCTGTCCATAATGCAATGTGAATTAGTCCGTGAAGTAACCTGGTTAACTTTGGTCCTGGCTAATAACATTCTGACATAATACGCACCTTATAGAATTACACTTTTAGTCTGGCTACTGTTCTGTGCTACATAGCGATTAGGGACATTTATAACATTGATGGGCCGGGGCTTTTCAGGAGGAGTCGGAAAAATTATACAACCGTGAAGTAGTTAATAAAAAACAAAGAAGGATTGGAGAGCATCATTTCAAAATAGACAGTCGTAAAACCATCTTTCTGTAAGACTTGAAAGAGATGCTGAAACATTATCATTCAGCCATTTTGAATAAACTTAGAGCAAGATCGGTTTATTTTCTTAAAAATCACAATAACTTCTATGCCTCATTCATTGTTATTTATAGAATAAAATGTAGATATACTGGACTGACAGTTTTATACAAAAACTTAATGTGGAGAAGGCATTTGCTACTTTTTGCTATATTTTCATACAATGGATGCATTTTGGAGGCTAAAAAATCTCTTACAGTTAAAAGCAGGTCAAATTATTTCAAAGATATTGACCTTTCTCACTGATACGAATCTGAGAAACCGTAACACTTTATCAAATGGATTGATTCGTGCAAATTTCTTAAATAAATAAATTCAAAGTTTGACATTTAAATATTGTGTAAATATCCAATACCTAGTTTTCATGCTTCGTGCACGTTGTTTGTACATCTCAAAGCTCTAAGTAATTGTTTAAATTTTATCTAACATGTAACACATGTAAATCTATTGTCCATAGATATGCCCTTGGTATATTGATGTCATGTATTTACAAGATTCTTTAGATTTTGAACTTTTTCCTTGTGCTAAAGGCTTTAGGAAGACCATTAATTGCTTATGTTAAACTAGTGAGACGAATAGTGTACATGTTACGGAATTTGATAAGCTCTTTAAGTGGGGATAAATGAGTGAGCATTGCTCACTTATTCTCCTATCTATAGACATTGTGATTTTATTACTTAAAATGAATAAGGAATTATCCTTTTTAAATAAAGCTAGAATGCATTCATTCACCATTAAAAATTAAACGTTACACCATATAAAATTTTAACATTTCTATGTATATTTAGTAATGGTATTCAAACCTATTTGTGCAGCTGATGTTATAATAATTCAATGGAACAGTAATTTTTTTGTCTTCAACATTTAAAGTGTTATTTTCAAAGACCAACCTTTAAAAGTTCAAAGAAAAATAAGTGTAAGTAAAACCTAACAAAAATCTTCAAAACAGAAATTTCAAAAAGATTTGTTATATTTTCATGTACAACCTAGTAAATAAAAATCTTCAGAACCTTTAGGAATTCTGTAAACTCTGTAGACAACAGAATTGTTTCTTTGAAAATTTAGCTCATATTTCAAAGACGTATTGTCAAATAACACGTTTATACATACTTTGGGTATAGAAGTTTGTTTTTTATACGTTGCATTATGGATGTAATACCTCGCATCTTGATAATGCCACATTACATTTGAGGTAAAATCTTTTCATTCGTATCAAAGTGTACAGGAACTTCATTATGATTGGAAAATTTCATCACCTACAAATTATTCATAGGGATTTCATACGCAGAAATACTTTTGCTCTCTACATATTTGTAAAATTGAAAAGATTTTGCATGCAAATCATTTGACAGTTGTTTTTCTGGGACCTAAGCAAATATTGTTTAAACCGCAGCGGCCGTGTTGGATTCAGGCCACATGACCAAGTGGTCCAACAATATTGGATTCTTGGTAAAGTGAATTTATACCTATCTAATGACTAATCATGCCAAGTTTCAAACTTTAAGATTTGTTTAAATTTTGTCACTCAGCTGCTTCAACAGTTATTGATAAAAAGATTAAAGTTGTATGAAAGACGGAAACTAAATCCTTGTTTGAAGATAAGAAGACATCAGTGCTCGTGCATTATTCATATGCGTAGCACATCAGTGGTATAGGTTTATAATATACTGAAACTAAATATGTATACAACCTTCTACAATTTATATAGCTACAACAATCACCGATATTTTTATTAACAAACGAAAATCCTGCATGAGCTGCCGGTGTCTGTAGGTGAAGTTAGGGTAGGTAAAATGATCGAGAATGCTAAATTTAATTACGATCCCAAAGTTACGGACATGCAACTCCTGAAGTAAGCTATGCCTCTTCTTGACCGGTATTCTGAAATCTTCCTCAAGCTTGAAAACAACTCGGGAGCTTAACCTTTTTCAAATGCGAACACAGGAAGCCCATCATTCAGCCCTTGTAAAACAGTAACAGTGTACAGACAGTCGGACAATTTTATTAATGTCTACATGAGCGGAACATTGTTGCTCTGTGTGTATATATACAGGTACACCAGCCGACAGATTTATAATAGGTCATGTAAATCCTTGCATATAAATTTCAGGTTATTTCAACAAATTAAAGATAAAATGTTCCTCAATTTCAAAGTTAAAGAACTAATCAAGAAGTAAAGTTTCCAATGATAAACTTGCATCTAAAATTATACTAAAACTATACTCTCCCTGTTGATAAAAACATAACCAATATTTTTCATGTGACTTTTCATGTTTTTACGTTTACATAGTTATTTTCAAAATGAGGTTAAAGTGATGAGAAACATACGTATGATTTTTTCATCATTGAATAGTTTGAATTTCAAACATACTTTTTGAGAAGCAATATCTCGTATTTTGTTAATATATTAACTTGATAATGTGCAGCACAGCTTACATCTTTGACTCGAAAAGCACTTCAGTTGTATTACGAGCTGGGTCAAATGAGATCACGTCGTTCTTACAGTTTCTTGAAATAATAAATATTTCTGATGTAGGAACATACAGAATAGAACCGAAACTGGCATCAAAAGTTTGAATCCAGTTTACATTGTAATCAGCTGGATCTATTTGCGTTATTAAGTTTAGTTTGCCTTTTCTTGGAACAGCAAATAGTTGATCTGTTTAATAGCAAATCCCATCGTCAATGATTAAAATGGAGCTGCAAATGGCTACATTCAGTTCTCCCTTCAGATTTCGGTTAATACGCCATACCTTTTGCTATGACAACGGAATAATTGGGTTACGATGTTTAACCCTCTAAAGTGAATTTATATTTTAAAAATGAATAACTAATGGACAACACGTCAAAATAACCTGGTAAATTTGATAATCATCATCTCAATTCTTTCTTTTCAATTTACAGGAATGTCTGACCAGATCGAAAAGATGGTGTTATATGTCTTTCTCGCTGCCATATCAGTGTCATATTGTACTGGAAGTTTTCAAGTCTCATCAACAATGGTCAATGATAGCAGAGAGCCTTATGGTATCTTGTTATGTCAACAACTCTCCATGAAAATATGTTTACAGGATAAAGGGACCGTATGCACAAACCATTTCAAGTTAGTTCAGTCTCAGAAGGAAACAATTGTGTGTGTGAAAAGTAAGTATATGAATCAGTTTCTAATTGAAAAATGCTATGTTAGTTGTTGAGTCACTTTCTCATCTGACAGATAACACCATCCTCCTGTCATTCAAGCTACGTTCCAACGTACAAATTCTATTGTGATAGAAAACTGTTTGTGGTGCAAACAGTGTCATTGGTTCAAAAGTCAGATATTTGTCCGTGAGGGTTTTCAATTTATAAATCCTATTAGTTATCTCAGCTTCTGTACATGACGTCATCGCTTTGGATTATTTACTTAAATCAGTACATTTGATGCTTTGGCATATCAATTAATCTGTATCGCTTTAAGTTACATAAAAGGCACAATTGGTGTTGATTAATTTCAAATCCCAGTTTGGATTATTTACTTAAATCAGTACATTTGATGCTTTGGCATTTCAATTACTGTGTATCACTTTAAGTTACATAAAAGGCACAATTGGTGTTGATTAATTTCAAATCCCAGTTTGGATTATTAACTAAAATCGGTACAGTGCAAATGTTCCCCTCTAAGAGCGATAATCAAAGATCATTGGACTACGTTAACTGAAATGAAACTTGTGAATTTAGTAACACCTCGAAAGAACTCTATATAATGAATAATTCTAAGTATAAGATTCGTTAAATCTGTATATTTGTTTTAAACATATTTATTTCTATAAATATACAGAAAATGGATTGGCAAACAAGCCAATGGCTTATATTAATGCCTCTCCATAACAACATAATATATGCGACGTACATAGGGTCTTGCAAACATATGTATAATAACAGACACAAAAACACAATATGCGCATGTATATAATCATTCTAATTCCAATGTGAGTTAGTTCAATAAAGGACAAGAATATACAACTTAAAACTCAAAATAGAGTAAATCGTTTTGATGCGGTAATAAAATCATGTACAGAGTTGATAATGCTAAGATTTACAGATTCTGATAGTTTAAGGTTCCCATACATAGCATCATTCATGTTATAACCATATTTGAAATAAAATGAAGTGCCTCTTATGGTAGTATAGTTTGGACAGACAAAAAGATAATGAATGGTGTCTTCATAGGGAGCACCACAACTGCATGATGGATCATCTGATATGAATCTTTTCACTTTATGTGCATTTAAGTCACTGCATTCTAATCTAAGTCTGCAATGCAGAATTTGACAAAACCTGTTTCCAGTATTTATATCAAACCCAAAAGGAGTTTTATAATTAGGTGTAATTTTATTTTTGAATTCGTTTACCGACTGTATTTGTCTTATATCTTCAGGTAGAGAATTCCAAAGTTCTACAGAATTTGGTAAGAATGATTTTGCGTAAGAAGATGTTCTTACGTGTATTTTTTGTAAATTTGGTGAGTTTCTTAGAGCATAGGGGTTTCATTCAGAAACAGATTCTGGCACAAGACTGTTTAAATAATCTGGTGTTCTTTTATTTACCATTTTATAGAATAAAGTCAATTTCTGTATTCGTCTTCTTTCTACCAGCGGTAAGAAATTAGTTTCTTTATATAATTTATTATGACTTGTTCCCCTAGTAGCCCCACATATTGTCCTAAGTGCATCAAGTTGTAAATTTTCAAGCATTGTTGCCTGATTTACTGTACAACTATCCCAAATATAACTACAATAATCAAATAATGGCATAATAAATTATTTATACATAGTTGTTAGCGTCTTTCTTGATAATCGATATTTAAAACTTCTTAAACAATTTATCATAGGTGAAACTTTATCGGATAAAGAATCTATTTGTACATTCCAATTTGCGTCTTTTTGAAACCAGAGGCCTAGATGTTTATGTTCAGTTACTTCATTTATGGGAGAATTTTGCATATATAATTTTGGAAAAGGACCTGAAGAGCGTTTTCTACTAAAGTGTACAGTTTCAGTCTTCGAGGAATTAAATTTTACCTGCCATTTCTGGGCCCAACTAGAAATCAACTCTAAATCTCTATTCAGGCGCGCAGCGTCTTGAACAGGATCATCAATTATGACATAGATTGAAGTGTCATCTGCAAAAAGTCTTATATTGCAGTCTATATTTTCTACAAGGTCGTTTATATAAACAAGAAACAATAATGGTCCAAGTACCGACCCTTGTGGGACGCCTGCTGAAACTGATCTATACTTTGAGTTATATCCATTTATAACTACTTTCTGAACTCTCTCATTAAGATAACTGTTAAACCATTCTAGTAATTTTCCACTAATTCCAAGGGATTGTAACTTATAGATAAGTCCCTTATGCCAAACTTTATCAAAAACCTTACTAATATCACAAAACACTGCTCTTACTTCTTTACCTTTGTCCATAGCACTTGAAATAAAGTTATAGAGATCTACTAACTGGTAGGTTGTTGAATCTCCAGGAATAAAGCCAGATTGTAGTGTACTAATGAGGTTATTCTCTCTAAAATAATTAAAAACATATTTGTGAACACATTTTTCAAACACCTTAGATAAACAACATGTAAGAGAAACTGGTCTGTAATTGCTGCACTCATTAACACTATCTTTCTTATGGATGGGTATAACAGAAGCGATCTTCCATACTTTGGGAAATACAGCTAAGTTCAAAGATTTATTAAAAGCTAAAGTAAGAGGATAAGATAGAAGTCTAGCAGCAAGCTTTAGGAATTTATTACCAATACCATCAGGGCCCGATGCTTTTCGTACATCTAGAGAAAGTAATACGTCTTGAACATCGTTCTGTGTTAATTCAATACTATCTAAACAGTTTGATGTTTTAATACACGGGGATGGGAGAGGGCGTAATGGGTCTTCAACTATTGATTGATTTACGAAAAACTCATTTAGAATATTAGCAATTGATGTAGGTTCATCATAAATTACATTTTCATGAAAGATAGATGGAAAAGATAGTGAATTTTCTGTTTTCTTAAGATAATGTTTTATTAATTGCCACCATTTCTTGTTCTGACTATGCACGTTAATCACATTATCTAATTTCATATAATACTGTTCTTTTGCCCTTTTTATTTCTGATATAACCTTATTTCTTGTACTTCTAAACACTCCCCAATCACTGGGTAATTTTCTTTTCTTAGCAAGTTTATGTTTACGATTTCGTTTTCTTATAAGTCTACGTATTTTAGAATTCATCCATGGCTTGTCTTCGTTTCTGACAGTAATTATCTTATTAGGAATGAATTTATCACAAACTCCTGAAATGGTTTCCGTAAATTCATCTATTAGAATGTCAATATCGTCAACATTTAGAGTAGTATCCCAATCAACTTCACGGAGGTGGGAAATTAAGCCTTCGATATCTATTTGGGAATAATTATATATTTTCCTTTTAAATGTAACATTACAAGGCTTATGATATTTCAAACTAAGATAGACTGGACAATGGTCACTACACACGGGGTCAAGGACGCCCGAAGAGCTCACACTTGCATAATTAGAAACAAATATCAAATCTATCAGAGTCCGTGAGTATTCTGTTATCCTTGTTGGTTCACTTATAATTTGTCTAAGGCCATATCTTTTTTGAAGATCAACTAAGCGCTGTTTGCGGACACTAAGGTAATCAATGTTAAAATCTCCTACAATTGTCATATCTAAATCTAGATCAGATGCATTTCCTATTGACATATCGATGAGATCCCAATAGTGATTACTCTTATCAGCACGATAAAACGTACCGATTAAGGAGTGTTTGTTTTTGCAACTTATTTTAACCCATAGTGCTTCTAAGCCCATAACCGAGAGATCTTCCATACGTTTTACATAAATGTTTTCTCTTACATAAACTGCTACCCCTCCACCTCGAGTTAATCTATCCTGTCTAAAAGGTAAATGAAAACCCGGTATCTTAATATCCTCATCTAAGATATCAGAGTGCAACCATGTTTCTGTTATACTAATAACTTCATAATCCTTGAATTCATGACTAATGATATCGATCTTATCCTTTAAGCTAAGCACATTTAAGTGGATAATCTTAAAATCAAGTTTATTGTTTGGAATAATGGGTCCAGGGTTTGGATGCACATCACCACAGCATATCAACAACATAAGAAATACTTGTATACCCCTGACACCCATAGAAGTGAAGAATAATACAAGGAAATATGTATTGAGGTCAATTTTGGCCTTTATAGAACTATGAACTTTACCGTGAAACACCCCAATTCTCTGTCGATATAGGTCTACATCAACTCCCATCAAACAATTTATCAAACATAAATAAAGCAGAAAATTGGGGCATCTTTGTCACCTGAATGAATGAGTATACACATGACGTTACGAGTCTATGAATGTCAAAAAGAACTAGCCTAATTGAAGCATTAACCAATTCATTTGTGATTCTGTTTGTCACACACGATATGAGATAGAAGTCTTTGCTTTTCACTATTTCCACAAAACTGTTTGGAAAAGAGAACATAACAAAAAAAAGAAAAAAGAAATAAATCAAATCATAGCCCACCATCAGTGGTCTTCTGATAAAACAAGTCGAGAAAAGATTTCGACTAACTTGAAAGCTTTTCAAATATATCATGGAGTGAGAAAAACAAAATATCCCAAAAATAAAAACAAAAATACAAAAAGATAAACAATCAAAGTCCCATTTGTTATATCACCAAGAACAATATCAGTAACATCGAAATATCTGTTACTTAGATCATATAGACAATATGAGGTGGCAAAATAAAACAAGTAATTGTTTGAGTACTCCCATTCAAAAAGAAAAACAAAAATACAAAAAGATAAACAATCAAAGTCCCATTTGTTATATCACCAAGAACAATATCAGTAAAATCGAAATATCTGTTACTTAGATCATATAGACAATATGAGGTGGCAAAATAAAACAAGTAATTGTTTGAGTACTCCCATTCAAAAAGAAATAATTCACACTACAAGGCTACCAGTCCTGCTTATAGCGCATCATCATCGTTATGTAACAGTTTCACAACACAAAACACTTCTAGCGGTACACGTGCACCGCGAGGCAGCGGGGTCGGCGGCGACGCTCTACTCTGTGATTGGATTATGACAGCGTCGAACAAACCAATCAGAGCGAAGAGCTGTTACTCACTTATGTTTGTAAACAAACTCACGTGTAAGAGTCAACATGTGTTTAAAGACTAATCTTCCACATCACTGTCGTCGACATCCGTGAATTCCACCATTCTCCTCTGCTCCTGGGACACTTTCAGGCGGAGTCTGAGTTTAAGAGACTCAATTAATTTGTCAAATTGATGTATTTTTGTAATAAGGCTGACATGGTCGTCTAGCTTCTTGGCGAAGATTATTCCATCTCGCACCCATGACCCGGACAGTTTTCTGGTAACCACTAATTTCCTTACGTCAGCGGCTATTCGAGCTCTTTCTTTAGTAAGATCGTCATTAATAAAGATCTTTGATTGACCTCCTTGACCTCTCAGTTTGTTGAGATTCCTCATCAGCTCCCTCTTTTTGCGATCAGACATGAACTGTACTAGGATGGGTCTCGGTCTATCTCCTGTGTAGTTAGTAGGGTTGCCAGTCCTGTGACTTCGTTCGATGTCCTGCAAGAGTAATTTCACCCCGATTTTGCCTGCTAACTTCATCATAATTTCGTCCGTATTTTCCCCTGCTTCTTCATTAATGCCATAAACACGAACATTATTCCGGCGACTGTATTGATATATGTCATCCAATTGAGAGTCTTTAGCCTTCAATTTATCTTCTAATTCCGTGACTTTCTTTTGCAAAGAATCCGTCTTTTCTTTATTTGCCTTTAGGAAATCATTCACAGACTTCAGCTTACTGTCAAGTGTCAGGTTAATTTGAGGCATAATAACTCCAGCTAGAGCCACCCCAACTTTCTCTAAAACTTCAGAAGAATTGAAAGCCTCAATAATTTGAGGCACAATGTCAAAGTTTTCCATGCCTGCTTCTTCTACAGTGAAAACGGAACTGTCAGATAATGATCTTGTTCTCTTAGATAGTGAAAATGGAATATCCACTTGTGGTGAAATAGGTGAACTACGCCGGCGTTTAGAATTACAAGGAGTGTCAGTCATTTGGTGATAAATTGCATAACTGGTTAATTAGGAGTATGAAATGTCTTGAAACAAGTCTTCTTTGTAAATTGATTGAGGTTTACTTACATGTATTGGCTATATCCATTCACACACATCCTCATATTGAAAATGGAGTCCTTTGAAACATGAATTGACACTTTCACAAATCCGCAAAAATACATCTGAATGAACACCATCCAACGTATATTTTCTCACAAATATGGTGATTGATAGTTTAATTTTAACCCCACATTATTATTTTTAGTCGAAATTGCCTTTGTAGGGTGATTTTAATCACATTGTTTTCACACCGGTGAGAGCTCCTGAAAACATAAAAGGCACAATTGGTGTTGATTAATTTCAAATCCCAGTTTGGATTATTAACTAAAATCGGTACAGTGCAAATGTTCCCCTCTAAGAGCGATAATCAAAGATCATTGGACTACGTTAACTGAAATGAAACTTGTGAATTTAGTAACACCTCGAAAGAACTCTATATAATGAATAATTCTAAGTATAAGATTCGTTAAATCTGTATATTTTTACTTGTATACAATGCACAAAACTAATACTATCTTTTATCTGGCCACGTGATTATATGTACCTGACTTTTGATAAAAATTAGTATGTGTTTAATTCTGAAGTTTATCGCATGACTATGTTTCAGGTGAAGAAAAGACCTCAGATTACCACTCAAAAGATTCTACTGATCAGGGCTTAAGCCAACCTATCCTGAAAAAGGCTAAACTCCTTGCTGTTCCAAGAAAAGGCAAACCAAATTTAATTACACAAATAGATTTAACCAACTACAATATAGACTGGTTCCCATATTTTGATGCTAATTTCAGTTCGATTCTCTATGTTCCAACATCAGAAACATTTATCATTTCAAGAAACTTGATGAACGACGTGATCTCATTTGACCCAGGAAGTAAAACAACTAAAGTGCTTTTCAAGTCGAAACCTATTCATTTCATGATTATGGATGTTAGTATAGACATAGCGTTCTATTTTATGAGAAGGGGGTTTGGTAAGTTTGTCACATACGGAGCCTTAGAAAACGTTGTTTTGGGACAGCAAGAGATGATAACAGCTGCGTCAGTTGATGAGGATAACAAACGATTATACGCAGTCTTTGTTTATGGAATAATATCTCTAAACTATCTTGGAAAGGCTTTAGAATATTTAAGGAAGCAATTTCGTTCAAGTTTCCTGTTTTATGACGCCTTCTCCCACTTGCTGTATTATAGTCATCGTTTGAAAGTATTTACCATCAACACAATGAACAGAAAGCAGCGAAAATTTATCAAAATTAAGTCATTAATCAAAAGTGGTTTGGTATTCAATAACAAATTTTACCTGACATATGAAGGTGATTCCGGGTATGCTATCCACGCTGTTGACCTTCAAACAAGAAACGTTACTGTCGTCCATCTTGAGTATACGAATTTTGAATTCTGTACTCTATTACTTTGTTGAAGGGTATTTGACATTGTTCTAATGGATAAGGTATCCATGCTGCTATCATCCGAAAAGACTAGTTCACATTCATATTTATTATGCAAGTTATTGTTCCGGCAATCTGATTGGTCGAAAAGCGGCCACGTGTCATTCGACGGAAAAGCATATTGACTTCACTCCGAGTCCGACCAAAAGTTATATTGACTTGAAATAGACATAATGATGTCAAACCGTTGTTACATGACGTCATGTTATTGTTATCGTGACGTCATTTGAACGTCATGTTGAGCCAAATTGCTGTTAATGAATGTAGTTTTTTCTTTTCTTTTCGTTTTTAATTCGAAACATAATAAAACAATTATGGACTGGTGAATTCGGTCAATACCTGCTTTAATAGACCCGAGGAAAGCAATATTGACCTCAGACTCCGTCCTCTGTCAATATTTGCTTTAATAGACCCGAGGAAAGCAATATTGACCTCAGACTCCGTCCTCTGTCAAGACTTCGTCCTCTGTCAATATTGCTTTCCTCGGGTCCTCTGTCAATATTGCTTTCCTCGGGTCTATAAAAACAGGTATTGACCTCATCACCAGTCTATAATTGTATAATGCACGAAATGTCAATGCTGTACTCTATTGCCTTTTTGAAGAGCATTAGAAACTTCTCCTGAAAGGTATGCTGTTAACCTCCAAAGCGAGCGCGTATAAGGTCATTTTTTGCGTGTTTTGATTAAACATAATTGATTCGCTGTTGCTGAATGCTAGTCGTCTCATTGGCTGATTAGATAGCTCGCGATACGAGGGTTTTGGCTTGGAGCGATATCAGGGTATTTTTGTTGAATTGACTGATGAACGAGTTACAGGCGGGGATCGAATTTCATTGACATGTAGTCTTTTTTCATGCTGTTGAGCATTGAATTTTTAAGCGTATATAGTGTACATATAATTGTTTATTTGGAGCAATAAAATATAAAAGAAATAAGTATGTGTATATATTTTTTTATAGGAATCCACTTTAAAATTGATTAATTATATGGAGGTATAAACTAAAAAACCGCTGCTCTATACAATCTGCACATCTGATCATGTCTTGCTCAAGAAAAGTATAAACTTGAAACATTGTTCTGTAAGAGGTTTCTTGTTTCGCATATTCTTCTTGAAAACAAATATTTGACGAAGCAGTGGATGAATATTTATTATGGAGAGAGAGATGAGTATGTGGATTTCAATTTCTTGCCTTTAGGGATGATTTTATTATCTCTGCATCTCATGAGGAAACTAAGATGGTTGCTTGAATGCAAGTATGTCTTTTGTAAGCTACTTAGTTTGTTGTTCAATAGCCAAGTCTCTATGTAGACGTATGACTTCTTTGATAGGCAGTCTAAAGGTTTGTGACAGGCAGACAAAAGTTTAATCAACTCATCTCCTCTATAAACAACTCAACTTATCTTCTGTAAAAACAACTCCTCTCCTGTATATACAACTCCTCTCCTGTATAAACAACTCCTCTCCTGTATAAACAACTCCTCTCCTCTATAAACAACTCAACTCATCTTCTGTATAAACAACTCCTCTCCTGTATATACAACTCCTCTCCTGTATAAACAACTCCTCTCCTGTGAAAACAACTCAACTCCTCTCCTGTATAAACAACTCAACTCCTCTCCTGTATAATCAACCCAACTCCTCTCCTGTATATACAACTCCCCTCCTGTATAAACAACTCCTCTCCTGTATATACAACTCCTCTCCTCTATAAACAACTCAACTCATCTTCTGTATAAACAACTCCTCTCCTGTATATACAACTCCTCTCCTGTATAAACAACTCCTCTCCTGTAGAAACAACTCAACTCCTCTCCTGTAGAAACAACTCAACTCCTCTCCTGTATAATCAACTCATCTCCTCTATAAACAACTCAACTTATCTTCTGTAAAAACAACTCCTCTCCTGTATATACAACTCCTCTCCTGTATAAACAACTCCTCTCCTGTATATACAACTCCTCTCCTATATAAACAACTCAACTCATCTTCTGTATAAACAACTCCTCTCCTGTATATACAACTCCTCTCCTGTATAAACAACTCCTCTCCTCTATAAACAACTCAACTCATCTTCTGTATATACAACTCCTCTCCTGTATAAACAACTCCTCTCCTGTATAAACAACTCCTCTCCTGTATATACAACTCCTCTCCTGTATATACAACTCCTCTCCTGTATATACAACTCCTCTCCTGTATAAACAACTCAACTCCTCTCCTGTAGAAACAACTCAACTCCTCTCCTGTATATACAACTCCTCTCCTGTATAAACAACTCCTCTCCTCTATAAACAACTCAACTCATCTTCTGTATAAACAACTCCTCTCCTGTATATACAACTCCTCTCCTGTATAAACAACTCCTCTCCTGTAGAAACAACTCAACTCCTCTCCTGTATATACAACTCCTCTCCTGTAGAAACAACTCAACTCCTCTCCTGTATATACAACTCCTCTCCTGTATATACAACTCCTCTCCTGTAGAAACAACTCCTCTCCTGTAGAAACAACTCAACTCCTCTCCTGTATAAACAACTCCTCTCCTATATAAACAACTCCTCTCCTGTACAAACAACTCCTCTTATTAGAATATATGTCGAAACGTCGCTTCCACAGAATACAGAAGTTGCTTGTCCATGAGAACTGTCCTTATTGTTCATCAACTTCTAGAATGCCTGTCAAAGACGTCATATAGTTATTCACGGGTAGTTAACTCTAAGTAGCTGTTGACTCGGGTATCAGTTACAACATCCTTTCATCGTCTCGGTTAGTCTGCAAATAAACTATTTCATTCACTGGTGTAAACATATTTATTCAGAGAAAAACTGATGGGATTGGCAAACAAGCAAAATCTTTGCTTATATGAATGCCTCTCCCTACATTATACAAATATAAACTTTTATGAAATGATGATGTTCACAAAACATTGAAGAACAGATCAGATATGCATGTACATTTGCAGGCTTACATACTACGATTTAAAGATAAATTCTTTTAAAATTTCGCAAGGCATTTGAAGAAGGTAATGTAAGTTGGTTAAGACAAATCTGAAAATCTTTTAGTGGAAACTATGAAATTCTGGACGGATTTTAAGAGTTTGTTATTTTGTTGATCAGTAGAGCCAGAGTTGCCGTAGAGGATAGATGGTAGATTATAACCTTTTTGAAAAAAATATGTGTTTAGTCTTACTTCGTGGTAAGTGGGACAAATTAGGAAGAAGTGGAGTGCATACTCAAAGTGATGACTGCAGTTGCAGTTAGGGATATCGGATATAAATCTGATGAATTTATCACCGTTCAAGTTACTGAAGCCAAGTCGAAGACGTGATTGGATTATCTTACAGAATCTTGACCCATGAAATAAATTAAAATGAATCGGGTTGCTATTGGTGTCCTTTATTTTCCTTTTGAATTCTGCAAGTGAGCTGGAGTTGACCACGTCGAGGGGGAGGGAATTCCACATATTGACCGTGTCTGGTAGAAACGATTTAGAGTAATTACTTGTGTTGCATTTTATGCTTTGGAGGTCGGAATAGTTTCTTAAATTGTACCGACTTGCGTCGGACACAGTGTCAGGTAATAGATATGATAAATATTCAGGTACTAGTTTATTAATCATCTTATAAAACACATACAGTTTTTGGCGATATCTACGCTTCTCTAAAGATGTTATGTTAGTTTCTGAGTACAACTTTTCATGACTTGTGCCGCGAGGACACTAGTATTGCCAATGCTTGACATTGCAGCTAACTAGCGCACCATAGTGCATGGCGTGGGATATTACTGGAACACACATAGCACAAACCACACGCAAATATCCCTTAAAGGGGCGGACTCGTGCACTTGAGGGACAATTTGGGATACGAATACGCACCAGTGTTCAACATTTACACAAACAATGAACAAACGTCCGTGTGCAATGGCACCACCCCGTAGTGGCATGCATTAATTTGTGCAAGTGTCAGTGGGCATGACAGTGACAAAGAAAGAGGGAGATCTTAAGCCAAAAATTGAAAATTGGCAATGTAAATATCTAAAATGTTCACTGGCTTTGACAGAATTTGAAGTTCTGTTTTTTTTTACCTAAGCGTATAAGTAGATAGTCAGGTTATTGGAGAATAAAAAATCAATATAGAATAATGAGTGAGTGAGGTAATAATTTCATTAAAATTGCCTTAAACATCATTTTTATTAAATCATAATCCATATTCAATATGTGGATGACCATCACACCAAAGGAAACAGACAAAAAATGGTCAAATGTGAAGGAGACAGTAAGTATTAGATCGACTATCGAAGGATACACTGGGATGATATCTCCGGTGAAGCTTTCTTGTCGTTCACTTCCATCAATATCATTAAAACAATAACTCAAGAGAAATATCCCTTGTATCAAACATCAATTATGAATATCAAGTTAGTAATACAATGCCGTTCTTATTTTGTAAAATAATCATCGATTACCATTGATAAGCCTAATACGTCGACACTGGATATAATGAGGTGTCCTATATCAGGGGATCAGTTTAAATTCGGTTTCAAATCTCTTATTTGGAAAGATAGTTTACTTTAATGATTTAACAAAAAATTTCCTCTATATTATTGATAAGTATATTCATCATTTTGAACCATAGTCATGTTAAATTTATAGCTTTAATAAGTAAGAACAAGGGTAATAAAATAGGATTAACAATACTTAAATGTAAAACAATTTAAATTTAGAGAGTTATTGAACAGCACGAGCACTCGAAAACTAAAAAATCTGTCCATGTATATATATTATGCATTTTTACATAGAACGCATATTGTTTCTTGAAGGTATGCAATGTATACCATGTACTATAGGCCTGTGGCTTCTATGTACTAGAATCAAGTTTGATTGATTAACAATACCATTATTGAAAGTTAAACGTTGATGGTAACAAAATAACTTTCATTAATCATCCATAAATGTTTTTTAACGCATACAACTCCGTGATTTCCGGAGTAGTTCATTTATAGGGACCGCAAAGCTGTAGAGGATAGATTACGTAGAAAACAACAATGGCTTCAACTTTGCAAGTTTTTCTAGCATGCTTACTGGCGAAAATTGTGGAGATGCATTCACAGACATTATACCAGCCTTATGGTCCAAAAATGTGTGAAGCCCTTTATCAGAACCAAACTGATTTCCCAGCTTGGGACTTTGATGAAATACATTTGGTCTGCAGGCTAAGTGTCAATAGTTCAGATGGACCTGGTAATGACAATAGCAGCATCGATTTTGGAACTACAGAGATTGATGGTAGGTATGAACTTTTTTTAATTTGGTCACCCATGATTTATTGAGAAGAACGAAGGGATATTTCAGTAAAGGGGCCTTAGGGTCATTATTTATTAACCTCAAGGACCGCAAATAAAATCATTTACATAAAATTGTTACAGATCAAGATATACATCAGGTTACATCTTTTGTTCTTGCAAAAATAATTTCCAAGAATATTAAGGATGAAATGATTCTTTGATATGAACAAATGTAATAACTTCTCCTGTGGTGGGAAATTATCACAATATTTAATATCATGATATAAATATTTATCTTTACTCCTTTTAAAATGGACATTCAAGACAAAAATGAAATTCATTTTCGACAAAATGAAAGATGCAGAGAGGACACAGGCGATCATCTCACTCACGACCAAGTCGTTTTCTATATTCAAAGGTTTACATATGCCTACAGCTTCGGAATTCACTTACAACAATATGAAATTCTTTACATTCTTTGGAATACCCGAATTATCTGATCGCGATCTATATCTAAGAAAGAACATATTCATATTTATTGCACCTGTGTTTTAATTCTTTTCTTTGGCATCACAGGGTTTTACATGCTAACAGGCACAAATCTCTTCCTTGTTGATATTCCCATGGATGAAAGGAAATCGCCAATCCCATTTCACAAAACAAATCTGAGGAACTTCATTTATAATTACGACAACGGGACCTTATACAAGTTAAATAGGAACAATGGTCATTTACTTAAAGGAGTTAAAAAGAATAGAAGAATGATTTTTCACAGATACAGAAAATTCAAAGGTTTTTATCCTTATTGAACTCTAAATTGAAGTATATTCTGCAAACAAGTGTACACTGATTATTATATGTCTGAGACCATTCCTTCGTCCGCCTCCCGTTTTTGGTAATACGTATTATTATTAGCTATATCCTGTAACGTTTTTAGTAAGGATGGGTATCGGTCCCCATTTCCATATTGCAATATATTGCGATACAGAAAAGCGTATCGCAATACGTATTGCAATATATTGGCTCTTTTCATATTTTAGTTTTCCCATGTTCTCCTCACTAAATAAAAAAATTAGAACAGTAATCAATGCTCAACTGGACGTGCTTTTGTAAGGAGTATAATTAAGCAACTGCTTTCGTACCTTAAACATGTCTTTGCTATTTTCACTTTGCAAGTTCAGTTAAATCATGACGTGTTTTTGTTACGTTTGTCTGCAATTTTAAACGGAAATTGTTATTTCTAAAACCTCCGATATATTGGATATTTTCAAAAGACTGTACCAGTACGTATCGTGGTGTTTCTGTATTGCAATATATCAACTTTTGATATTCAAATGATAATGTTGATAATGATATGACTTTATATCCATTTTCTAGTACATGCTCAGCACGTTACATACATCACTTAACTGAAGGCTAAGTGTGACCATGTAGGTCCGTAGATAGTGTTTTCAGGTACCCATCGTAACAACTGATTGGACTGAGTCCAATGCAAATTAAGTGTCTTGTCCAAGGACACACACCAGTTTAAGAAGAATTCCTTGCCGACATTTGGTTGTAAATTCCAATTTCCGATTCCAGTTGTAATTAAATTCAAATCACAAAATTGTTCCGGTGCGTGCTAAATTCGATGACTACAGCCGACTTTGACGACAGGTAAGTGATACAACCAGCTCCTTGTCTTTATTATGATTGGTTAGAATGTTCTCTTGGAATGATCACCACCTTAACCAATACCAGCTGACTGAGGTACCTTATAGAATTACACTTTTAGTCTGGCTACTGTTCTGTGCTACATAGCGATTAGGGACATTTATAACATTGATGGGCCGGGGCTTTTCAGGAGGAGTCGGAAAAATTATACAACCGTGAAGTAGTTAATAAAAAACAAAGAAGGATTGGAGAGCAAATCCCATCGTCAATGATTAAAATGGAGCTGCAAATGGCTACATTCAGTTCTCCCTTCAGATTTCGGTTAATACGCCATACCTTTTGCTATGACAACGGAATAATTGGGTTACGATGTTTAACCCTCTAAAGTGAATTTATATTTTAAAAATGAATAACTAATAGACAACACGTCAAAATAACCTGGTAAATTTGATAATCATCATCTCAATTCTTTCTTTTCAATTTACAGGAATGTCTGACCAGATCGAAAAGATGGTGTTATATGTCTTTCTCGCTGCCATATCAGTGTCATATTGTACTGGAAGTTTTCAAGTCTCATCAACAATGGTCAATGATAGCAGAGAGCCTTATGGTATCTTGTTATGTCAACAACTCTCCATGAAAATATGTTTACAGGATAAAGGGACCGTATGCACAAACCATTTCAAGTTAGTTCAGTCTCAGAAGGAAACAATTGTGTGTGTGAAAAGTAAGTATATGAATCAGTTTCTAATTGAAAAATGCTATGTTAGTTGTTGAGTCACTTTCTCATCTGACAGATAACACCATCCTCCTGTCATTCAAGCTACGTTCCAACGTACAAATTCTATTGTGATAGAAAACTGTTTGTGGTGCAAACAGTGTCATTGGTTCAAAAGTCAGATATTTGTCCGTGAGGGTTTTCAATTTATAAATCCTATTAGTTATCTCAGCTTCTGTACATGACGTCATCGCTTTGGATTATTTACTTAAATCAGTACATTTGATGCTTTGGCATATCAATTAATCTGTATCGCTTTAAGTTACATAAAAGGCACAATTGGTTTTCATTTTATTTCAAATCCCAGTTTTGATTATTTACTTAAATCAGTACATTTGATGCTTTGGCATTTCAATTACTGTGTATCACTTTAAGTTACATAAAAGGCACAATTGGTGTTGATTAATTTCAAATCCCAGTTTGGATTATTAACTAAAATCGGTACAGTGCAAATGTTCCCCTCTAAGAGCGATAATCAAAGATCATTGGACTACGTTAACTGAAATGAAACTTGTGAATTTAGTAACACCTCGAAAGAACTCTATATAATGAATAATTCTAAGTATAAGATTCGTTAAATCTGTATATTTGTTTTAAACATATTTATTTCTATAAATATACAGAAAATGGATTGGCAAACAAGCCAATGGCTTATATTAATGCCTCTCCATAACAACATAATATATGCGACGTACATAGGGTCTTGCAAACATATGTATAATAACAGACACAAAAACACAATATGCGCATGTATATAATCATTCTAATTCCAATGTGAGTTAGTTCAATAAAGGACAAGAATATACAACTTAAAACTCAAAATAGAGTAAATCGTTTTGATGCGGTAATAAAATCATGTACAGAGTTGATAATGCTAAGATTTACAGATTCTGATAGTTTAAGGTTCCCATACATAGCATCATTCATGTTATAACCATATTTGAAATAAAATGAAGTGCCTCTTATGGTAGTATAGTTTGGACAGACAAAAAGATAATGAATGGTGTCTTCATAGGGAGCACCACAACTGCATGATGGATCATCTGATATGAATCTTTTCACTTTATGTGCATTTAAGTCACTGCATTCTAATCTAAGTCTGCAATGCAGAATTTGACAAAACCTGTTTCCAGTATTTATATCAAACCCAAAAGGAGTTTTATAATTAGGTGTAATTTTATTTTTGAATTCGTTTACCGACTGTATTTGTCTTATATCTTCAGGTAGAGAATTCCAAAGTTCTACAGAATTTGGTAAGAATGATTTTGCGTAAGAAGATGTTCTTACGTGTATTTTTTGTAAATTTGGTGAGTTTCTTAGAGCATAGGGGTTTCCTTCAGAAACAGATTCTGGCACAAGACTGTTTAAATAATCTGGTGTTCTTTTATTTACCATTTTATAGAATAAAGTCAATTTCTGTATTCGTCTTCTTTCTACCAGCGGTAAGAAATTAGTTTCTTTATATAATTTATTATGACTTGTTCCCCTAGTAGCCCCACATATTGTCCTAAGTGCATCAAGTTGTAAATTTTCAAGCATTGTTGCCTGATTTACTGTACAACTATCCCAAATATAACTACAATAATCAAATAATGGCATAATAAATTATTTATACATAGTTGTTAGCGTCTTTCTTGATAATCGATATTTAAAACTTCTTAAACAATTTATCATAGGTGAAACTTTATCGGATAAAGAATCTATTTGTACATTCCAATTTGCGTCTTTTTGAAACCAGAGGCCTAGATGTTTATGTTCAGTTACTTCATTTATGGGAGAATTTTGCATATATAATTTTGGAAAAGGACCTGAAGAGCGTTTTCTACTAAAGTGTACAGTTTCAGTCTTCGAGGGATTAAATTTTACCTGCCATTTCTGGGCCCAACTAGAAATCAACTCTAAATCTCTATTCAGGCGCGCAGCGTCTTGAACAGGATCATCAATTATGACATAGATTGAAGTGTCATCTGCAAAAAGTCTTATATTGCAGTCTATATTTTCTACAAGGTCGTTTATATAAACAAGAAACAATAATGGTCCAAGTACCGACCCTTGTGGGACGCCTGCTGAAACTGATCTATACTTTGAGTTATATCCATTTATAACTACTTTCTGAACTCTCTCATTAAGATAACTGTTAAACCATTCTAGTAATTTTCCACTAATTCCAAGGGATTGTAACTTATAGATAAGTCCCTTATGCCAAACTTTATCAAAAACCTTACTAATATCACAAAACACTGCTCTTACTTCTTTACCTTTGTCCATAGCACTTGAAATAAAGTTATAGAGATCTACTAACTGGTAGGTTGTTGAATCTCCAGGAATAAAGCCAGATTGTAGTGTACTAATGAGGTTATTCTCTCTAAAATAATTAAAAACATATTTGTGAACACATTTTTCAAACACCTTAGATAAACAACATGTAAGAGAAACTGGTCTGTAATTGCTGCACTCATTAACACTATCTTTCTTATGGATGGGTATAACAGAAGCGATCTTCCATACTTTGGGAAATACAGCTAAGTTCAAAGATTTATTAAAAGCTAAAGTAAGAGGATAAGATACAAGTCTAGCAGCAAGCTTTAGGAATTTATTACCAATACCATCAGGGCCCGATGCTTTTCGTACATCTAGAGAAAGTAATACGTCTTGAACATCGTTCTGTGTTAATTCAATACTATCTAAACAGTTTGATGTTTTAATACACGGGGATGGGAGAGGGCGTAATGGGTCTTCAACTATTGATTGATTTACGAAAAACTCATTTAGAATATTAGCAATTGATGTAGGTTCATCATAAATTACATTTTCATGAAAGATAGATGGAAAAGATAGTGAATTTTCTGTTTTCTTAAGATAATGTTTTATTAATTGCCACCATTTCTTGTTCTGACTATGCACGTTAATCACATTATCTAATTTCATATAATACTGTTCTTTTGCCCTTTTTATTTCTGATATAACCTTATTTCTTGTACTTCTAAACACTCCCCAATCACTGGGTAATTTTCTTTTCTTAGCAAGTTTATGTTTACGATTTCGTTTTCTTATAAGTCTACGTATTTTAGAATTCATCCATGGCTTGTCTTCGTTTCTGACAGTAATTATCTTATTAGGAATGAATTTATCACAAACTCCTGAAATGGTTTCCGTAAATTCATCTATTAGAATGTCAATATCGTCAACATTTAGAGTAGTATCCCAATCAACTTCACGGAGGTGGGAAATTAAGCCTTCGATATCTATTTGGGAATAATTATATATTTTCCTTTTAAATGTAACATTACAAGGCTTATGATATTTCAAACTAAGATAGACTGGACAATGGTCACTACACACGGGGTCAAGGACGCCCGAAGAGCTCACACTTGCATAATTAGAAACAAATATCAAATCTATCAGAGTCCGTGAGTATTCTGTTATCCTTGTTGGTTCACTTATAATTTGTCTAAGGCCATATCTTTTTTGAAGATCAACTAAGCGCTGTTTGCGGACACTAAGGTAATCAATGTTAAAATCTCCTACAATTGTCATATCTAAATCTAGATCAGATGCATTTCCTATTGACATATCGATGAGATCCCAATAGTGATTACTCTTATCAGCACGATAAAACGTACCGATTAAGGAGTGTTTGTTTTTGCAACTTATTTTAACCCATAGTGCTTCTAAGCCCATAACCGAGAGATCTTCCATACGTTTTACATAAATGTTTTCTCTTACATAAACTGCTACCCCTCCACCTCGAGTTAATCTATCCTGTCTAAAAGGTAAATGAAAACCCGGTATCTTAATATCCTCATCTAAGATATCAGAGTGCAACCATGTTTCTGTTATACTAATAACTTCATAATCCTTGAATTCATGACTAATGATATCGATCTTATCCTTTAAGCTACGCACATTTAAGTGGATAATCTTAAAATCAAGTTTATTGTTTGGAATAATGGGTCCAGGGTTTGGATGCACATCACCACAGCATATCAACAACATAAGAAATACTTGTATACCCCTGACACCCATAGAAGTGAAGAATAATACAAGGAAATATGTATTGAGGTCAATTTTGGCCTTTATAGAACTATGAACTTTACCGTGAAACACCCCAATTCTCTGTCGATATAGGTCTACATCAACTCCCATCAAACAATTTATCAAACATAAATAAAGCAGAAAATTGGGGCATCTTTGTCACCTGAATGAATGAGTATACACATGACGTTACGAGTCTATGAATGTCAAAAAGAACTAGCCTAATTGAAGCATTAACCAATTCATTTGTGATTCTGTTTGTCACACACGATATGAGATAGAAGTCTTTGCTTTTCACTATTTCCACAAAACTGTTTGGAAAAGAGAACATAACAAAAAAAAGAAAAAAGAAATAAATCAAATCATAGCCCACCATCAGTGGTCTTCTGATAAAACAAGTCGAGAAAAGATTTCGACTAACTTGAAAGCTTTTCAAATATATCATGGAGTGAGAAAAACAAAATACCCATGACCCGGACAGTTTTCTGGTAACCACTAATTTCCTTACGTCAGCGGCTATTCGAGCTCTTTCTTTAGTAAGATCGTCATTAATAAAGATCTTTGATTGACCTCCTTGACCTCTCAGTTTGTTGAGATTCCTCATCAGCTCCCTCTTTTTGCGATCAGACATGAACTGTACTAGGATGGGTCTCGGTCTATCTCCTGTGTAGTTAGTAGGGTTGCCAGTCCTGTGACTTCGTTCGATGTCCTGCAAGAGTAATTTCACCCCGATTTTGCCTGCTAACTTCATCATAATTTCGTCCGTATTTTCCCCTGCTTCTTCATTAATGCCATAAACACGAACATTATTCCGGCGACTGTATTGATATATGTCATCCAATTGAGAGTCTTTAGCCTTCAATTTATCTTCTAATTCCGTGACTTTCTTTTGCAAAGAATCCGTCTTTTCTTTATTTGCCTTTAGGAAATCATTCACAGACTTCAGCTTACTGTCAAGTGTCAGGTTAATTTGAGGCATAATAACTCCAGCTAGAGCCACCCCAACTTTCTCTAAAACTTCAGAAGAATTGAAAGCCTCAATAATTTGAGGCACAATGTCAAAGTTTTCCATGCCTGCTTCTTCTACAGTGAAAACGGAACTGTCAGATAATGATCTTGTTCTCTTAGATAGTGAAAATGGAATATCCACTTGTGGTGAAATAGGTGAACTACGCCGGCGTTTAGAATTACAAGGAGTGTCAGTCATTTGGTGATAAATTGCATAACTGGTTAATTAGGAGTATGAAATGTCTTGAAACAAGTCTTCTTTGTAAATTGATTGAGGTTTACTTACATGTATTGGCTATATCCATTCACACACATCCTCATATTGAAAATGGAGTCCTTTGAAACATGAATTGACACTTTCACAAATCCGCAAAAATACATCTGAATGAACACCATCCAACGTATATTTTCTCACAAATATGGTGATTGATAGTTTAATTTTAACCCCACATTATTATTTTTAGTCGAAATTGCCTTTGTAGGGTGATTTTAATCACATTGTTTTCACACCGGTGAGAGCTCCTGAAAACATAAAAGGCACAATTGGTGTTGATTAATTTCAAATCCCAGTTTGGATTATTAACTAAAATCGGTACAGTGCAAATGTTCCCCTCTAAGAGCGATAATCAAAGATCATTGGACTACGTTAACTGAAATGAAACTTGTGAATTTAGTAACACCTCGAAAGAACTCTATATAATGAATAATTCTAAGTATAAGATTCGTTAAATCTGTATATTTTTACTTGTATACAATGCACAAAACTAATACTATCTTTTATCTGGCCACGTGATTATATGTACCTGACTTTTGATAAAAATTAGTATGTGTTTAATTCTGAAGTTTATCGCATGACTATGTTTCAGGTGAAGAAAAGACCTCAGATTACCACTCAAAAGATTCTACTGATCAGGGCTTAAGCCAACCTATCCTGAAAAAGGCTAAACTCCTTGCTGTTCCAAGAAAAGGCAAACCAAATTTAATTACACAAATAGATTTAACCAACTACAATATAGACTGGTTCCCATATTTTGATGCTAATTTCAGTTCGATTCTCTATGTTCCAACATCAGAAACATTTATCATTTCAAGAAACTTGATGAACGACGTGATCTCATTTGACCCAGGAAGTAAAACAACTAAAGTGCTTTTCAAGTCGAAACCTATTCATTTCATGATTATGGATGTTAGTATAGACATAGCGTTCTATTTTATGAGAAGGGGGTTTGGTAAGTTTGTCACATACGGAGCCTTAGAAAACGTTGTTTTGGGACAGCAAGAGATGATAACAGCTGCGTCAGTTGATGAGGATAACAAACGATTATACGCAGTCTTTGTTTATGGAATAATATCTCTAAACTATCTTGGAAAGGCTTTAGAATATTTAAGGAAGCAATTTCGTTCAAGTTTCCTGTTTTATGACGCCTTCTCCCACTTGCTGTATTATAGTCACCGTTTGAAAGTATTTACCATCAACACAATGAACAGAAAGCAGCGAAAATTTATCAAAATTAAGTCATTAATCAAAAGTGGTTTGGTATTCAATAACAAATTTTACCTGACATATGAAGGTGATTCCGGGTATGCTATCCACGCTGTTGACCTTCAAACAAGAAACGTTACTGTCGTCCATCTTGAGTATACGAATTTTGAATTCTGTACTCTATTACTTTGTTGAAGGGTATTTGACATTGTTCTAATGGATAAGGTATCCATGCTGCTATCATCCGAAAAGACTAGTTCACATTCATATTTATTATGCAAGTTATTGTTCCGGCAATCTGATTGGTCGAAAAGCGGCCACGTGTCATTCGACGGAAAAGCATATTGACTTCACTCCGAGTCCGACCAAAAGTTATATTGACTTGAAATAGACATAATGATGTCAAACCGTTGTTACATGACGTCATGTTATTGTTATCGTGACGTCATTTGAACGTCATGTTGAGCCAAATTGCTGTTAATGAATGTAGTTTTTTCTTTTCTTTTCGTTTTTAATTCGAAACATAATAAAACAATTATGGACTGGTGAATTCGGTCAATACCTGCTTTAATAGACCCGAGGAAAGCAATATTGACCTCAGACTCCGTCCTCTGTCAATATTTGCTTTAATAGACCCGAGGAAAGCAATATTGACCTCAGACTCCGTCCTCTGTCAAGACTTCGTCCTCTGTCAATATTGCTTTCCTCGGGTCCTCTGTCAATATTGCTTTCCTCGGGTCTATAAAAACAGGTATTGACCTCATCACCAGTCTATAATTGTATAATGCACGAAATGTCAATGCTGTACTCTATTGCCTTTTTGAAGAGCATTAGAAACTTCTCCTGAAAGGTATGCTGTTAACCTCCAAAGCGAGCGCGTATAAGGTCATTTTTTGCGTGTTTTGATTAAACATAATTGATTCGCTGTTGCTGAATGCTAGTCGTCTCATTGGCTGATTAGATAGCTCGCGATACGAGGGTTTTGGCTTGGAGCGATATCAGGGTATTTTTGTTGAATTGACTGATGAACGAGTTACAGGCGGGGATCGAATTTCATTGACATGTAGTCTTTTTTCATGCTGTTGAGCATTGAATTTTTAAGCGTATATAGTGTACATATAATTGTTTATTTGGAGCAATAAAATATAAAAGAAATAAGTATGTGTATATATTTTTTTATAGGAATCCACTTTAAAATTGATTAATTATATGGAGGTATAAACTAAAAAACCGCTGCTCTATACAATCTGCACATCTGATCATGTCTTGCTCAAGAAAAGTATAAACTTGAAACATTGTTCTGTAAGAGGTTTCTTGTTTCGCATATTCTTCTTGAAAACAAATATTTGACGAAGCAGTGGATGAATATTTATTATGGAGAGAGAGATGAGTATGTGGATTTCAATTTCTTGCCTTTAGGGATGATTTTATTATCTCTGCATCTCATGAGGAAACTAAGATGGTTGCTTGAATGCAAGTATGTCTTTTGTAAGCTACTTAGTTTGTTGTTCAATAGCCAAGTCTCTATGTAGACGTATGACTTCTTTGATAGGCAGTCTAAAGGTTTGTGACAGGCAGACAAAAGTTTAATCAACTCATCTCCTCTATAAACAACTCAACTTATCTTCTGTAAAAACAACTCCTCTCCTGTATATACAACTCCTCTCCTGTATAAACAACTCCTCTCCTGTATAAACAACTCCTCTCCTCTATAAACAACTCAACTCATCTTCTGTATAAACAACTCCTCTCCTGTATATACAACTCCTCTCCTGTATAAACAACTCCTCTCCTGTGAAAACAACTCAACTCCTCTCCTGTATAAACAACTCAACTCCTCTCCTGTATAATCAACCCAACTCCCCTCCTGTATAAACAACTCCTCTCCTGTATATACAACTCCTCTCCTCTATAAACAACTCAACTCATCTTCTGTATAAACAACTCCTCTCCTGTATATACAACTCCTCTCCTGTATAAACAACTCCTCTCCTGTAGAAACAACTCAACTCCTCTCCTGTAGAAACAACTCAACTCCTCTCCTGTATAATCAACTCATCTCCTCTATAAACAACTCAACTTATCTTCTGTAAAAACAACTCCTCTCCTGTATATACAACTCCTCTCCTGTATAAACAACTCCTCTCCTGTATATACAACTCCTCTCCTATATAAACAACTCAACTCATCTTCTGTATAAACAACTCCTCTCCTGTATATACAACTCCTCTCCTGTATAAACAACTCCTCTCCTCTATAAACAACTCAACTCATCTTCTGTATATACAACTCCTCTCCTGTATAAACAACTCCTCTCCTGTATAAACAACTCCTCTCCTGTAGAAACAACTCAACTCCTCTCCTGTATATACAACTCCTCTCCTGTATATACAACTCCTCTCCTGTATATACAACTCCTCTCCTGTATAAACAACTCAACTCCTCTCCTGTAGAAACAACTCAACTCCTCTCCTGTATATACAACTCCTCTCCTGTATAAACAACTCCTCTCCTCTATAAACAACTCAACTCATCTTCTGTATAAACAACTCCTCTCCTGTATATACAACTCCTCTCCTGTATAAACAACTCCTCTCCTGTAGAAACAACTCAACTCCTCTCCTGTATATACAACTCCTCTCCTGTAGAAACAACTCAACTCCTCCTCTGTATATACAACTCCTCTCCTGTATATACAACTCCTCTCCTGTATATACAACTCCTCTCCTGTAGAAACAACTCCTCTCCTGTAGAAACAACTCAACTCCTCTCCTGTATAAACAACTCCTCTCCTATATAAACAACTCCTCTCCTGTACAAACAACTCCTCTTATTAGAATATATGTCGAAACGTCGCTTCCACAGAATACAGAAGTTGCTTGTCCATGAGAACTGTCCTTATTGTTCATCAACTTCTAGAATGCCTGTCAAAGACGTCATATAGTTATTCACGGGTAGTTAACTCTAAGTAGCTGTTGACTCGGGTATCAGTTACAACATCCTTTCATCGTCTCGGTTAGTCTGCAAATAAACTATTTCATTCACTGGTGTAAACATATTTATTCAGAGAAAAACTGATGGGATTGGCAAACAAGCAAAATCTTTGCTTATATGAATGCCTCTCCCTACATTATACAAATATAAACTTTTATGAAATGATGATGTTCACAAAACATTGAAGAACAGATCAGATATGCATGTACATTTGCAGGCTTACATACTACGATTTAAAGATAAATTCTTTTAAAATTTCGCAAGGCATTTGAAGAAGGTAATGTAAGTTGGTTAAGACAAATCTGAAAATCTTTTAGTGGAAACTATGAAATTCTGGACGGATTTTAAGAGTTTGTTATTTTGTTGATCAGTAGAGCCAGAGTTGCCGTAGAGGATAGATGGTAGATTATAAACTTTTTGAAAAAAATATGTGTTTAGTCTTACTTCGTGGTAAGTGGGACAAATTAGGAAGAAGTGGAGTGCATACTCAAAGTGATGACTGCAGTTGCAGTTAGGGATATCGGATATAAATCTGATGAATTTATCACCGTTCAAGTTACTGAAGCCAAGTCGAAGACGTGATTGGATTATCTTACAGAATCTTGACCCATGAAATAAATTAAAATGAATCGGGTTGCTATTGGTGTCCTTTATTTTCCTTTTGAATTCTGCAAGTGAGCTGGAGTTGACCACGTCGAGGGGGAGGGAATTCCACATATTGACCGTGTCTGGTAGAAACGATTTAGAGTAATTACTTGTGTTGCATTTTATGCTTTGGAGGTCGGAATAGTTTCTTAAATTGTACCGACTTGCGTCGGACACAGTGTCAGGTAATAGATATGATAAATATTCAGGTACTAGTTTATTAATCATCTTATAAAACACATACAGTTTTTGGCGATATCTACGCTTCTCTAAAGATGTTATGTTAGTTTCTGAGTACAACTTTTCATGACTTGTGCCGCGAGGACACTAGTATTGCCAATGCTTGACATTGCAGCTAACTAGCGCACCATAGTGCATGGCGTGGGATATTACTGGAACACACATAGCACAAACCACACGCAAATATCCCTTAAAGGGGCGGACTCGTGCACTTGAGGGACAATTTGGGATACGAATACGCACCAGTGTTCAACATTTACACAAACAATGAACAAACGTCCGTGTGCAATGGCAACACCCCGTAGTGGCATGCATTAATTTGTGCAAGTGTCAGTGGGCATGACAGTGACAAAGAAAGAGGGAGATCTTAAGCCAAAAATTGAAAATTGGCAATGTAAATATCTAAAATGTTCACTGGCTTTGACAGAATTTGAAGTTCTGTTTTTTTTTACCTAAGCGTATAAGTAGATAGTCAGGTTATTGGAGAATAAAAAATCAATATAGAATAATGAGTGAGTGAGGTAATAATTTCATTAAAATTGCCTTAAACATCATTTTTATTAAATCATAATCCATATTCAATATGTGGATGACCATCACACCAAAGGAAACAGACAAAAAATGGTCAAATGTGAAGGAGACAGTAAGTATTAGATCGACTATCGAAGGATACACTGGGATGATATCTCCGGTGAAGCTTTCTTGTCGTTCACTTCCATCAATATCATTAAAACAATAACTCAAGAGAAATATCCCTTGTATCAAACATCAATTATGAATATCAAGTTAGTAATACAATGCCGTTCTTATTTTGTAAAATAATCATCGATTACCATTGATAAGCCTAATACGTCGACACTGGATATAATGAGGTGTCCTATATCAGGGGATCAGTTTAAATTCGGTTTCAAATCTCTTATTTGGAAAGATAGTTTACTTTAATGATTTAACAAAAAATTTCCTCTATATTATTGATAAGTATATTCATCATTTTGAACCATAGTCATGTTAAATTTATAGCTTTAATAAGTAAAAACAAGGGTAATAAAATAGGATTAACAATACTTAAATGTAAAACAATTTAAATTTAGAGAGTTATTGAACAGCACGAGCACTCGAAAACTAAAAAATCTGTCCATGTATATATATTATGCATTTTTACATAGAACGCATATTGTTTCTTGAAGGTATGCAATGTATACCATGTACTATAGGCCTGTGGCTTCTATGTACTAGAATCAAGTTTGATTGATTAACAATACCATTATTGAAAGTTAAACGTTGATGGTAACAAAATAACTTTCATTAATCATCCATAAATGTTTTTTAACGCATACAACTCCGTGATTTCCGGAGTAGTTCATTTATAGGGACCGCAAAGCTGTAGAGGATAGATTACGTAGAAAACAACAATGGCTTCAACTTTGCAAGTTTTTCTAGCATGCTTACTGGCGAAAATTGTGGAGATGCATTCACAGACATTATACCAGCCTTATGGTCCAAAAATGTGTGAAGCCCTTTATCAGAACCAAACTGATTTCCCAGCTTGGGACTTTGATGAAATACATTTGGTCTGCAGGCTAAGTGTCAATAGTTCAGATGGACCTGGTAATGACAATAGCAGCATCGATTTTGGAACTACAGAGATTGATGGTAGGTATGAACTTTTTTTAATTTGGTCACCCATGATTTATTGAGAAGAACGAAGGGATATTTCAGTAAAGGGGCCTTAGGGTCATTATTTATTAACCTCAAGGACCGCAAATAAAATCATTTACATAAAATTGTTACAGATCAAGATATACATCAGGTTACATCTTTTGTTCTTGCAAAAATAATTTCCAAGAATATTAAGGATGAAATGATTCTTTGATATGAACAAATGTAATAACTTCTCCTGTGGTGGGAAATTATCACAATATTTAATATCATGATATAAATATTTATCTTTACTCCTTTTAAAATGGACATTCAAGACAAAAATGAAATTCATTTTCGACAAAATGAAAGATGCAGAGAGGACACAGGCGATCATCTCACTCACGACCAAGTCGTTTTCTATATTCAAAGGTTTACATATGCCTACAGCTTCGGAATTCACTTACAACAATATGAAATTCTTTACATTCTTTGGAATACCCGAATTATCTGATCGCGATCTATATCTAAGAAAGAACATATTCATATTTATTGCACCTGTGTTTTAATTCTTTTCTTTGGCATCACAGGGTTTTACATGCTAACAGGCACAAATCTCTTCCTTGTTGATATTCCCATGGATGAAAGGAAATCGCCAATCCCATTTCACAAAACAAATCTGAGGAACTTCATTTATAATTACGACAACGGGACCTTATACAAGTTAAATAGGAACAATGGTCATTTACTTAAAGGAGTTAAAAAGAATAGAAGAATGATTTTTCACAGATACAGAAAATTCAAAGGTTTTTATCCTTATTGAACTCTAAATTGAAGTATATTCTGCAAACAAGTGTACACTGATTATTATATGTCTGAGACCATTCCTTCGTCCGCCTCCCGTTTTTGGTAATACGTATTATTATTAGCTATATCCTGTAACGTTTTTAGTAAGGATGGGTATCGGTCCCCATTTCCATATTGCAATATATTCCGATACAGAAAAGCGTATCGCAATACGTATTGCAATATATTGGCTCTTTTCATATTTTAGTTTTCCCATGTTCTCCTCACTAAATAAAAAAATTAGAACAGTAATCAATGCTCAACTGGACGTGCTTTTGTAAGGAGTATAATTAAGCAACTGCTTTCGTACCTTAAACATGTCTTTGCTATTTTCACTTTGCAAGTTCAGTTAAATCATGACGTGTTTTTGTTACGTTTGTCTGCAATTTTAAACGGAAATTGTTATTTCTAAAACCTCCGATATATTGGATATTTTCAAAAGACTGTACCAGTACGTATCGTGGTGTTTCTGTATTGCAATATATCAACTTTTGATATTCAAATGATAATGTTGATAATGATATGACTTTATATCCATTTTCTAGTACATGCTCAGCACGTTACATACATCACTTAACTGAAGGCTAAGTGTGACCATGTAGGTCCGTAGATAGTGTTTTCAGGTACCCATCGTAACAACTGATTGGACTGAGTCCAATGCAAATTAAGTGTCTTGTCCAAGGACACACACCAGTTTAAGAAGAATTCCTTGCCGACATTTGGTTGTAAATTCCAATTTCCGATTCCAGTTGTAATTAAATTCAAATCACAAAATTGTTCCGGTGCGTGCTAAATTCGATGACTACAGCCGACTTTGACGACAGGTAAGTGATACAACCAGCTCCTTGTCTTTATTATGATTGGTTAGAATGTTCTCTTGGAATGATCACCACCTTAACCAATACCAGCTGACTGAGGTATTGTAGTTAAGCGCTTTATTGACCTTGAGTGCTATGCTCCTCCTAGGGCTACCATAACTGGACTTCTCTACGGATCGGAGCCAGAACAACTTTAGTCGTTTTAAAACGTGTTGTCTACTTTGCCTTTCTTTCCATCAGCTTCCTCAGTCCGTTGTCGTCCTGACATGTCCACTCTCCGTTCGGATGGATTTCACCCATGTATTAAGTGACTGAATGAAGTAGTTTCAATAAATTTTATTGATCAGCTGTTCGTCTTGTTGATTGGTAGAAATGTGTTTATGATACTAAGGAGGAAAAGGCTGATGCTTGCTCTGATGGTCTTCTCCCGGGGTAAATTGTGATCACTCTTGAAGTTGGTGTTACGTTGCTTGCAAAAGGCGAGGTGAGGTGGTATGGGGTTTAATGCCGCTGTCAAGTGTATTTCACTAATATTGCGGCAGCTAGTATTAGTGCAGGGAGTAATCCCGCAACAACAATGTGGCTATGCATTGCGGTGAAACCTGCGAGCATCGGCTGGAAGATTGCAAAAGAAAACGTGATAAATTTCAAACACAATGCAGCCATGCACTCCCTGTGATGCTTTGATCACGATAAAGATGCTAACCTAGAGCTATGTGTGTATTATGTTTTATGTGATAGATGTGATATAATGAGAATTCAATGCTTGATGTTATAATATATGAGTGATGTATGATAGATGTCATAACATCATAAGTTCTTTCAGTTGGACCACCACTGGACTCAATACCTTATCGTGGTGTGGTGGTTTGCGTGCTTCAGAGACCCCGAGATTTATGCCAGCCGGAACGTACATGCTCCTGGTAGGGACACCCAAGCTGGACAGGTCGATGGGTAGAAGCCAGACCAAATTCTATCTCTCACTATGCCTTTCTTTCCGTCTTTTCCCTCTTCCTGTCGATCCCTTTTCCCCTGATCTGTCCACTCTCTTTTGGATGCTTGTCATCCACGTGTTTAATAACTGAAATATTGTTCAAAGGACGTTAAACTCCAACTCACTCACCGCTCACTCTTTCACCTGGAATAATAATATGCGTGTAACATGTTCTTGTCAATCGTTCAAGGTACAGGCGATTTGGTGGCTCTATATGTGGATGGACTGCACGATCTAGTTGTCCTGGTATGGCAGGGATCAGATAAAACCACAATTCAAAATTACAACATCACTACAAACAGACCTCGAAAGTTAGCAGTCCAACATTGTACCTCACTGGATCTTGTTCTTGACAAACAAAACAAGTAAATTTTGCTTCCTTTTGTTTATCTCAATAGAACAAATACAAACAGAGCTCCAGATATTTGCGTATTTTACTCAAAAGAAAAGTCAAAATACGCAAGAAAATTAAATTGTCTGCGTAATGAAACTCACTTAAAATCTACGTTTACGCTTCTAAAAAATTAGCAATGCGTATTTACCCAATACATAAAAATTACAATGCGTATCGTGTCATAAACAAAAATCAAAATAGTTACGTGAAAATCTCAACTTAAAGTCACTGGTAACATACAAAAGTCTTTTTACATCGTAAACATCTACTTCCAACAATGCTTTGTGCAAAGCGGCTTCGCTTACTACTCCGAACACCATTTAGAACTCTCTGCAATTCATATAAGTGATCTGATAATTCCCAGTTGTGTGAGGAGTTTAACACGGTTTGTTTTATGCAAGATTGGGGCCTGCTGACTTTGAATGTGCACAATGTGGCATGATTACTTTACTTTCCCCAACATCGTTTCGTCATTGTTGGCTTGTGCAGATTTAGGGCTTCAAAAAGGTTTAGTTAAGACAGCACATAGACATAGTCATTTGACATATTTTTTTTTATTGAGAACGTATTTTTAATATATATGTGGTATAGTTGTAGAATGTAATGATGTTTTTTTTAATGAAGATGATGCAAGAAAAAATAATGAGAGTTACTAGTAAAAAAAAAAAGAAATAAATCCGGTCAGGGATATTCGCAAGCGTGTTTAGATTAATTTATTATTGGTAACAATTACATATCAATGCCGACTCAGTTAATAAATACTCTGACGTTTTGCCGTACAAGTTTTCAATCCGTTGCCTTTGAAAAGAAATTTCATCATTTTGCACACGTCTAACATGTTCTGTTATTACTGATCATTTACAATCAGAAAGTAGTTTAACGGAGGTTGATGAAACTTAATTTTCAGAATTTGGTTATGGAAATAAGGTTAACACGTGAATATAACCTGTCTTTGCTTTATGTTTGATTAGAATTTAAAAACATGTTTAAGTTTTTTTACGTATGAAATGAATACTCAGATTTCGAAAAATTGGTGGGTATCAAAAAGTATGAATACCCATTTGATATTTGAAATACCCACTCAGTTCTAAAAATCTGGGTATTATACCCACATAGCCAAAAGCTTATCTGGAGCTCTGTACAAACATTTCTATAACAGAGTTGTATTTACTGAATTTTCGTGTCTTTCTACAATTGACATCACGTGTTTAATAACTGAAATATTGTTCAAAGCACGTTAAACCCCAACTCACTCACTCACTCACAATTGACATCTTCTGATTGTTCAAATTAACTGTTCCTATTATTGTGGTTTCAGATCATCTGCAATCAATTTTTTTGTTCTTCTTTTGAAGGACTTTGATGACTGACTTCATGTCATTAAATCTGAAACATGTTTTACTTTATTTTCTAAAGGATAATCTTTTTCGCAAAGAAGATGAGACTTTCGTCAATGGATTATCTTGGAAATGACATGAGAACATTTGAAAGTGTGAAAATAAGACATTATTTTCATTTGGAATTTCAAGGTAATCAATCATCCTTACCTCAATCTATAATGTTAATCATGTTTGACGTGTTTATCAGTTAGTATATATTAGAATCTTTTTCTTCAGACAATCCACTCTGTTTAAGGAGACTTTGTTATGCATCATCAAGCATGGCATATTCTCAAAATCAGCCTTATCACATCTTAAATAGAGGATATTATATGAGTGTCCATGACATACAATGTTTACGACATGTGTTCTTCATATTAATATTTCCCGAGCGACAGCGAGGGACATACTGATATTAAGGCACGAGTGTCGTAAACATAGTATGTCATGGGCACGAATATGATATTCTGTTTCTTAACGAAGTCGAATTATTAAAGAAACTAATCAAAATCAACATCAAAGCATGGGCACAGGCGGATTTGGAACACAACGTCATAGGCGAACTGTGACGTCAAAGCATTGTTTTTTACGTGACCTCACAATGAAAAAGATATGATTGCCCTCGTAGGTAATAAAACCAAGTTACGTAAATATTAGGATAGTTTTGTTATGGTGATTGGTGATGCATGTCTCAAATGGTTCTTTACAAATAGTAAAAGCTTCTTAATTCTCTTTAAAGACCCTTTTAAATCACAATTATCTCAATGACTTCATCAAATCGTTCTTAGATAAAAGATATTAATATCTGCACGATTCTCTAAGTTATTTTCAGTTAATTACAAATAGTAAAACCCTCCTAATTCTCTAAAAAGACCTTCTCTAAATCACAATGATCTCAATGACTTCATCAAATCGTTCTTTAGACAAAAGAAAATAATATCTCCACAATTCTCTAAGGTTTGGCCAATGCTTTAAATTACTTCTCTAAAGACCCAACATCTTGGCATTGATATACTCTGTTTTCCAAATATCCTCTGAACAATTTTTGATACTTTATACCTTCCCAATGCTCTAAATTAATTGTCTTATACCTCATTCAATGACCGACATTGATAACTCCACAATGCTGTAATTCATTTCTCCAAGAAATTGAGGGGGCGGGATAGCGCAGTGGTTAGCGCGTTCAGCTTCGGATCAGGAGGTCTCTGGTTCGAATCCCGCCAGGGCAACTTTGTCTGCAGTAGAGAACGGTTCTACACGCAGTCAGGTTTGGGTGCAATGCTACACTGAAATTCAGTGCAGTACCAACCATGGTTCGCTAGTTCCAGACGATACTCGCAGGTTTCACCGCAATGCATAGCCACAATAGTGTTGCGGGCTTTCTCTCTGCAATAATACTAGCAGCCGCGATATAAGTGAAATAATCTTGAAAGCGGCGTTAAACACCAACTCACCTCACCTCCAAGAAATTGAGAAAAAATGATAACTTAACGATGATCTAAATCAATTCTTTAGACACGTCGCTTCAGTATTGACGTGAATGCCTTCTTAATGATTATAATAAGTTGAAAAACTAACTTTAACACAGACATTGAACATTTATAAAAGTCGTTAGTACTTTACATTTTAGATCATTTGAAGAATCTGCTTTTAAAGACAATATGTGTTCAAGTCGAAGAAAGTTTCTTTAGGCAAGAAGATATTTTTTAAAAACAATCAATTGCATTTATTGGCTTGATTTTCAAAGGGTTTATTTTCAATGTATTAAAAATGGTAGGGAAATTTAATGTTTGAAACTTTGATAACCAACAAAGTATTTTCAGAAGGTGGAAGACCTCATTACCCAACCTGATCATCCGTAGTCGTAGACGAAATAATCAAGTAAAACCATTTTTATGTGAATACATTTTAATCATATGGGGTAGGAAAATGGATTCGCATAGTTCGACAAAACATGCTACTTTTGTTTTGAAGATGTTTCCTTTTATTAAAAAAACATTGTCTTGAAATAAGAGGTTTTTATTTACATTTTCCTGAGAACACTTTATTAAACTACAACGTGCTACTTCCCCTTTACTGCATGGGCAATACCATATATACTTAATTTATCAGCCATCGAAAATGATTTTGTTTAATTCTTGTTATGTATGACAACCCGATTCAAAAAGTGCGCACTAACAAAATGTATCTAACATTCAATCATTGTTTTATGTCTCTATGTGAATTTTTAGGTCAGCATATAATCTGTGTAAATACGATGGGGCGGAATATAGTGAAGCACAAGATCAACAGAACTTCAAAGGAGACTCAAGTTACAACAGTTCCTCTCAGATGTTCTCGAAAAACGGAACCACGAATAACTTACATTATAAAAGTTAAAGGACTGATTTTAATTGTAAATAATGCACATTCGTAAGTGTTATATATTTAAAAATTCTATACATATTGCTAAGAAAAAAATCATTTAATTTTGAGTTGTAAAAAGGTAGGGAGGAAAAATCAAATTTGTGCAATTGATTTTAAATAATCTTTCTCATATCCATAAGTATTTCATGAAGTTCAATATCAATAAATACCAGCATTGGTGTCTGGATGTACACCTCAATGAAGTGGAAAAGGGAAAAACAAGAAGGAAAGTCAAATATTTACAAATAAATTAACAACCCAACCTCTATTTGTAATCATTAAATTAAGCTACTTTTCAAATATAAACAGAATTGATGTCTTCTTGCTTACATATAGATGTAAAAAAAAAAGAGGATTGTAATTCATTATTTATTTCCTACATACATTTCCTGATGTTGTTTAATAACTCATATACTATCTTATACGGTCATACATACAGAAAAAACTTTTTCTTGTGTCTTCCAGGGGCCTTCTGGTGGTCAAAAACAATAAATGTCACACAGTTTGGCAAGACCTGGTGCTGTATAAGATCCATGCTTTGGATTGATCGATGATAATATTCAAATTGCTAAAGGTTAAAGTGGACATTCATTACTCCTGGAGAAAGGAGAGAGATTGTGATAGTATGTTTAAGGTATTTACAAACAAGACGTTTTTGTTCGAAGTGTTTCATCGTTTCATACCTATACAATCCCCATTATGTATTCGTTTGAATCCCATTTGTCACTGCTTGGTGAATGACATGAAATTGTATTATTTTAAGACACATTGCACGAGAACAAATAAGCTACATTGTTGTCTGGATTTACCTAATAGACATGATGCACAAACGTCTATTATCC
The DNA here is from genome assembly GCA_921293015.1 of Phorcus lineatus. Classification (NCBI taxonomy): domain Eukaryota; kingdom Metazoa; phylum Mollusca; class Gastropoda; order Trochida; family Trochidae; genus Phorcus; species Phorcus lineatus. The sequence continues at coordinate 16,243,398 of OV121093.1, forward strand.
CCCTTTAATCATTGATGTCATGTATAATGTTAACCATATGTCCACATACACAGAGGTAAATGTACGATAGGTTGGTACAATATAGGTTTCCACAATGTTGCTTTTATGTTTTTCTTGCTAAGGTAAATATCTGTATCCGGTTTTGTTTTCCCATCTTTCATCGTTATTTTCACAATAAATAAGTTGTTGTCCACCAAATATTATCATTATTTGTATGTCATGAGCAAAACTTACAAGGACTGTAACACCTAGCCAAAATAAACTACGGGTGTTGATAAATCGCATTCTAAGATGTGCTTTTTTGAATATCAGCTTCTTTGGATTAATAGTTTTTGCAGTTTGAAGGGAAACATATCTTAGAATAGCGTTTTTGGAGCAAATACCGAAACGGGTAAGACCTAGCTCAATATAACGTTCTCATTGGATAAAGCAGCATTTGTAGGTGAGACTATTGAGCATCACGCTACATCAACGTTTTTGAATCCGCTGATAGAGCTCCTTCCATATACCCCGATCTCCTTTAGGCCAAATGCCTCGTATCGCTAGCTAACCAGCCAATGAGAAAACTTGCATCCATCAGCAGCGGCTCAACAGGGATGGAAATTTCCGTTGAGTTAAAGATAGTATCTTCAAGCTCCTTGGATAAGGACATTTATTGGCTAAAAAAATAACAGGTGAGCAGAGCCACGAATATCAAGCCGCGCCAGCCGCAGGTGGGATTTGACTCGAAAGAGAGCATGATATATGGAAGGAGCTCGACCAGCGGATTCAATTACGCTGATGAAGCAGGATGCTTTTGAGAAGTTTTGATAGTTCATGGTTTTTAGTTTGGCGGTTCCATTGAAAGGCTATGAACATAATTTAAAGAATTTCTAATAGTAATTAATTTGAAACCTCTGCATATACAAGTTGCATGAACATGTTTTTTTAAATTTCGATGTCGGTGAAAAGTGCTGCTTATTTTCATCTTCCTTAGTGCCAATTTTTTAAAGAAATTGACTGCCTTTAAGTTGATAATGTTTGTCGTTCATGCAAACATTCAGTTGTTGGTACTCGTGGCAGCGAGTGTATGTGCGTTTTAATATTTGAGGTGAGGTGAGGTGATCTGGGGTTTAACGCCGATTTCAAGAGTATTCTACTTATATCACAGCTGCTCGGATCATTGCTGGGAGAGGGTCTGCAACACTATTGTGGCAAAGCATTGCGGTAAAACCTGAGGGTATCAGTGGGAACTTAGAAACCAAGAGTGGTACTGCGCTGAAACTCCTGCAGATCTCACTTAAAGACAAAACTGCGGAGCCAGGTGAACAGGATTTGAGATAAACTCTTCTAATAAAGAAACTTAACATTCATGCGAAATTGATTTTTCCGAATCGGGCCAATTTTTTTCATGATACATACCTGTAATTTGAAGAAAGGCATGCTCAAAAACAATGGCCCAAAAAGTTTACGTTGTGGTCAGAGACGAAAACGAGCGATTCGTCCAAATGCATTTTCTGCCAAAGCACGTGCAGCATGGGATCATGAAGGGTTACATGCAGACACGTCTGCTTTAGGGGTATAAAAAGCCATATCAGCCGCTGTTCATTCAGACTACACAACATGGTTACACCGACCTGAAGACTGCCAAGACTGAACAGAGCGCAACGCAACAACGCTATTGGCAGACTGCAAGCAGGAGCGACGCAGCGAGATGTTGCAACACACTTTGGCGTCTCCAGACAGACCATCTCTTCATTGTGGACCCATTTCAACACCCGAAACAGCGTTGATGATAGGCCAAGGTCAGGCAGACCAAGGGTGACTACTCGGGCCCAATATCGTTACATCCGACTGCTCCACCTTCGGGAACGCACTAGGACAGCAACGTCAACAACAACGCAGATACCAGGCCTGCGTCGAATTTTCGACCAAACGGTACGAGAGAGGCTGGACTTTTTCCACGACCGTCCCGTTTTAACGCAACGTCATCTGGCGGAACGTCTCCAGTGGTGTCAACAGAGGATGAGATGGGCACGTGCAAGGTGGAGAACCGTTCTCTTCACTTATGAGTCCCGTTTTCTGCTTCGACGAAGTGATGGACGAGCACGTGTATACCGACGTTGTGGAGAACGTGTTGCTGCCAACTGTGTTCAGGAGGTTGTCCCATTTGGAGGTGGGAGTGTCATGGTGTGAGGTGGGATTCGTCACGGTGTTAGGACACCCCTTGTGCATGTTGTGGGTAACCTCACAGGAGTACGGGATAGGGACCTGATCCTACAGCCTTACGTTATTCCTCACGTCAACGTCCATGGTGGTCTCTTTCAGCAGGACAATGCTCGACCACATGTTGCACGTGTTTGTCAAGACTTTTTACAGCGTAACAATGTCAAGACATTGCCATGGCCAGCCAGGTCACCAGATTTGTCATCAATTGAGCATCTTTTCTGGGACGAACTGGATCGACGCGTGCGCAGTAGAAATACACCACCCCACGAATGGCAGAACATTCCACAGGCTGTGATTGACAACTTGATTGCATCCATGGGTCGTCGGTGCCAAGCAATAATCAATGCCAATGGTGGCCATACCCGATGCTGACATTTGTGCACCCCTGTGATGTTGAAACATTTGTGCACCTGTGCATTTCAAGATCATGCTTATTCTGAATAAAATTTACTGAACAGAGATCTTCAAACAGCGTTTTACTTTTCATTTTAATGTTAAACTTGCATCTGTGGTCTTTATATTGAACTTTGAAAGTCAGTGTCAAGTTTCTTTTTTTGAAGAGTTTATATAAAAGAAAACTAAGAAGGGCTAACCACTGCAATATTTGACATTTGGTCTGTTTGAAATATTTTTACCATCACAAATAACAAAGGGAAACAAAATTCGACAGCGTTGCTGATAAGAATTTATAAGCACAGACAAATCCCTCGAGAAATCATCTAGTTGAAAATCATTTATACAATTAAAAATGCTGTCCAAGTTCGATATTGAAAAAGTAATAGTTTTGTCCCATTACTTCGGAATATTTGTTATCGATGCTTATTTGTATTATATATAATGAATCGAATAAAAATAGCGAAAAGGTTGTGTAGATCATTGTAAAAAGTAAGTGTGTTTGGATACATGTACATGCATGAAGCATTGTTAACTGTCAAAGTTAGTATTCTCTTTTCATGTTACTGTAGAAACTCTCTTAAGCGGCATCCCTCCAATCCGGCATACTGTCCCTATAACATTAAGAGATAGACCTAATCGGACCAATTCAAATTGTATCTAGGACGGTAGGTCAGGTCAGTCTACCCTTTATTGACCCACTTTGATTCACTTGATAACGCATTTCTCAGGAATACAGAATATGGTTCACATTTTAAAGGCAATTGTCATGTGTATAGATAAGAGTCCTATTCAATACATGTTATATAAGCCATACTGTCCTGAAAATTAAAAATGTGTTGGATGTTTTCACTGGCTCTTTATGAACACCCCGAAAGATACGTTTTACGTAACACTCTGTTTGACATACACAGTGTCGCTCTAAACACGATGTTTTCTCATATTATCTGAATACTGGTGTATCAAGCTGTCTTTTGAAAACATGTCAAGCATAAATTTTATGTCATGGGAAAAGCGAAATGTTTGTGTGCGACTGACAATACAAGTGGAGTTTATCTCACTGCCTAAAAACTAGTTATACAAGACAAATTTCTGTATACAATGTATGTTTTCATGGTAATATTTAAGTACCAATAAGCCTATCAATATAAGATATATACACAGTAAGATTTAAAGACATAAAGAATAGGAATATGTGATATACGTAGATGATCAGAGGGTGGTATTCGTAATAAGAGCATACAGTTATCGGGCGCAGTCAAAATGAAATACATAATACTTTATCATTATTTTATGTGCAGTTTGGAGTGTGTACAAATGCTTACAAATACACACTTGCAATGCATAGTTATTTCTTAACAGGTCTACATGAATATATACGATTAAAAGAAACAATTTACATGGACAAGTGTCTCTTGAGTACACAGTAAAAAGTCAGATCATTCGTATTGTCGTGACATTTGATTGCTGATTTATGACCTTAAACAACAAAACAGAATGTACGAGAAAGTTGTTGATGTACATATTTTTCAAGGTGTCCTAGGTTCTTAGGTTTTGAAGACCATAGATAGTAATTGCGTAAGTTGACGTTTCTCAAAACAGGGGTGATAACTAGCCTTCTTGGTGAAAGCCGACTTCATGCAAACGATTCCTGCAAGTTTCCTTAAAAGTTTCTGTCAAAATGTGGTTCTGTGCATGGTTGTGACTAGAGGATGATGCTAGTTGATTTCAAAGGTGTAGCGATTATGGGCTTGTCTAGTAACTCCGATATGCTCGGACGGAATTAGTCTGCAGGAACGAACCAAAAAAAAGGGATCTGATGATTGTTCAAATGTCGGGCTACTACAATTGTTTGAGTGAAACAACGAAAAACATTAAAATCATAACATAAGAAATGGAAATTGAAATTTTATATTCAAAGATAGCAGGCGTTGGCAAGTTCTCCATGATCGTCCACGTTTTTAAAATGATGCGAATTTCCTCAATCTACATAAAAGTTAAGAAATGGAGATTATTACCTGACATTGGCGAAACGTGTGTCAATTCTTGTACAGTATACGTAGTAACATGTTATTACAAAAAGCCCAAGTCATATGAAGAAGTTTATTTTCAGTTTGTAGGCTATGGCCCATGTACAAAAATAATAATGATTACAAAGTCTACATGGCAATATAAACATATAGTTTATAGCAGATTGAGAGCTAACTTAATAAAATACGCATTAGGTTAAAAGTACAACATCAAAAGACATTAATAGCTTGATTATTTCACAATTGTTTGTTAGTGTATATCATACAGGTAAATAATTATTTCGAAGTATTACATCTCTGCATTAGTGCTCTTGCACTTCCTAATGCACTGAATATTAGAAGGCATAGATATCTCCTTAGGTCTCTTGCATTAATTCTTTTAATTCATAACATTGCAAATTGATTTTTGTTGTGAGCAAGCAATTAACCTCTGCTTAAATGATTACTGAAATAATAAAACACTGCCAGTATCTTTGACATACTGCACATAATCAAATCCATATTAATTTAGAAGCGTATGCCTGATGAGCTTTGTCATTACGTCAGAGCAATGTTTGCTGACATCATGTCATTGGTAGATGTAAACACGTTCCAAATTTATTTTCAGTAGTGACTGATTAGTCTGTTTAATTTCACTGAATTTCCTATTTTATCATTTTTATTAATGATCTGCAAATGAAAAATTCAAAGTCTAAAATTTACCTTATCTTGCAACGATTTTATTAGCTCTAGTAATTTATCATCACTTACATCTTTTATATGTGTATTCCAGTATCTGTCTAATTCCGTATAAAGTGTTCAGAGTGATTAAATTTAAGATTAAACCATAAATGTTTGAATATGTTTCACAATGTTCACTGTGTGCACATCAAGTTGTAAAATATTTCTTTGTTCCCTAATGCAAATCATGCCAATGAAATTAAAAATGTTTATTTAGAATTTGGAAATTGACAAATAGAGCTATAATATTTATTTTTTAATTGGTCATTTTCATCACCATATGTACATATACCAGTATACTAATATATGTACAGTTTTATCAATCATTCTCAATCCACTTTTGTTTTTATTTCACTTTCCTTATCAACCCTTTATCATATGTATCATCAAAGAGAACATTAATTGTGACATCACCCATCAGATAGCTCATATTTGCAAATAGGTGGATGAATAGTTAAAAATATTTGTAAATAATACAAAAATACCATTTTGCCAGAAGTACAAAATAAGGACATGATAAGTGGTATAATATTTTTAATGCGTATCAAATGTTTAGAAATTGTACAAGCATTTAAGTAATTTACACAAGTTCGTATTTTAACTGCTGGCTTATTCCCTCCTTAAATATATTTCGGAAAGGCTATCAATTATTTGTATGAATGCTAAGCACCTTTTTTCTATATGTTTATATGGCATTAAGGGTTTTGTTCATTGGCATAAATGAAATTCAATTTTTTTATTCCAATTAATACCTAAAAGTGAAATACGTTACATGGAACGGAAGATGTTAAGAATTCATTGAATTCTTCTAAGGAATAATCTTAATCTTGGTTATAAGCTGAAATAATTCCATAACATGCTGCTCCAATCAGAACTCCAAACACACCAAATGTAGTAGCTGCTATTGCAAGGGTAGCCCCCTCAAAAAGACCTAGTGCTACCATACCTGAACAGGCACCCAAATGTACAGATACAGCAATTGCGGCCCTTGCGCTCATTCGAGCTTTATAGCGATGTTTTTGATGAATTTCAACCTGTTGAAGAGCAACTTTTTCAGCAATGAGTTCATCTTGTTCCTCTGCTTTGACCCCCATTTTGTCAAGTTCGGCCTTGTATTTTCCTATTAATTCTTTTATGGTCTGAATATCAATTTCACGGTTCTTCTTCTCTATCTCCTTCAATTTAATTGCTTCTAACTTCTAACTGATTTTTTCCTCTGCTTCTTCAAACATTTCACAAGTGAAGTAGCTTCCCCCATTTTCCTTCTGCATGTCTCCAATTTTGGAGAGCAGTGTTTTGACGAATTTGTTGTTTGTTTCGAAACTAGCCTTGTTGTTAACTGCAATGTAGCGATTGTTGATTCTCTTGAGACATTCTTTGAGAGTATCGCTGCCTTTTTTAATATAAGTTTCTAAGTTACATTTCTCACTGAGGTCATCTGCACCTGTGAACACTGCAATAACATATTTATTGGACAAAGGACCAAACGTTTGACATCTTCTTCCGTATATCGACCTATCCTCATGACGAAGAGAATGGCGTGAATGCCTGGAGACAGGTGAACTACCCATTGCGAAATTCGTTTCATCGTTTCTTCGTGTGTTACTGTATTGTCGAGTAAACCTGGTGCATCAACGATCTGAGTTTGTTTGTGGAACCGGCTGGTTGAGGCGTGTTGGCAACTTGCAGTTACAGATAAGGTTGAAGGTAGACTTTAAAATTTCTCTTTTCCTAGTATGGTATTTCCTGTTGCGCTTTTACCAGCTCCTGTTTTCCCGACGAGAATTATTCGGATTTCATCTTTCAAATGATCATAGGAGGAAACAAATTTAAATTCGAGTATAAGCACTCTCTATTTTCCATATAATTCGATACCATCTATTAAAGCTACATAATGTTCAAACTCATTTAGCTTTTAATGCCCTATGGGTTATCTGCATGGCTTATTGTTTTACAATCTTTCATTCAATCATTACTCCTCAAACCTAGCCATCCAAAACTGTTTGCAGTCTTGGGGATATATCAAATGAAACAAGTTAGAGAGGGCACAACTCATGTTACAAGACAATACTGTTATATAGGAGCATAATCTCTGACCTGAGTAACACTTGGTGGAAGCCTTAAGATCCAATGATAAACTTTCAATAAGGTTGGTCAAGAAAATGAACAAATTAACTCGTTTTTTTCTCGTAAAGACTACCCAGCTAACAAATCTACGTTGTAATGACGTTGTCACAACGTCCACTTTACGTTGTCCTAACGTAAATTCATGACGTTGTGACAACGCGATTTTGTAGACTCCCGTTCACGTTGTGACAACGTGGTATTTCTACCTAAATAAGACGTCGTGGCGACGTTGTAACGACGTTCTTATTTACGTTGTCCTTAGGTTGATTCCCTACGTTGTCACAACGTGATTTTGTAGATTCCCAAACACGTTGTCACAACGTGGTATTTTCCTAGTTAACAAAATTACGTCGTGAGAACGTTGTAACAACCTTACGTTTACGTCCCTGGGACATCAGCATTAAACATCCTCAGAACGTCCCTCTTATGGAGTCGGTAAGTCCCAACAACGTAATTTTGGACTTTCACACGACCTAAAAATAACGTTCCTACAACGCACACGACTTCCATATTCATCCAAATAACACTGGAAGTTTAAAGGAATACTTTGTTAGGCTGCACGTACCATATTTGTTTTAATAGACGGTGGTCACTAATAAAAACGAATGGTGGGTAAAGAAATAAACACATTCCCTTCACACTCACAATTTTTCTAATTTTTTAACATGGAGTCAAGACTGCGAATAAAAGGCGTCGAGATAACCGAGTTTCTATTATAACAAATATGGTAATGAAATGTTCGAGTTAACCATACCATAACAAGGTAAAAAAACAAACAGGAATAAACTATACAAAATTGTTTATTCAGCCTTAGAATGTATAAGGGAAAACGCGTTTCTTCATTGTTCTCGCTTCATTGTACATGTTTCTTCACAGCACTGTTCAGAATCCCAGAAACTTTCTGTAAAATAAGAATGAAAATAATGATAAACAGAAAATAAACCGTTCTATACAATACATAAAACACTATATATCGATGGTTTTATGTATGGAGCCTATTTTCATTATCTAAATATATAATGTTGTATCATTTCAAGTAGTTCAATTCGTTTTAGTTCTGCATATATATGCATATAAAGATTTAAGCGTTCATCATACATGATATTTATCATTAGTGGGTACCTGAGAGTAAGATGAGTTCCCCTGTTTAGATGGAGCCAGCTAGAACAATAAGATTCCTGCTGGCTGTCTTACTCTTCCCTGCCTCTCCGGTCCTCCGCCTCGTCTACCTCAGCAGCCCACTGTGTAAAGAAAATTGAATATTTCATAATATTGAAAACACAATTTGATACTTGTTCGTAAAGATACAATTGACTGATGGGCACTATAGTGTGCATACTTACGAAATATTGGTGACTTTATGGAAGTAATGTAAAGGTAGCGATTCCCTTTGACTTTAAATGTTTCCTAGACATAGAAGTTAAATTTTATATGAATGCCTGATATTTAACTAATGAATGATATGAATCAGAATGGTCCTAATCTTTTAAACGCGTGGATTTACGCTCATTTTAACGCCACTCCAATAATTGCATAATTTCAGATGTTCGGAATATTCAGCACCTGACGGGGCAAACATGAAATTAATGTAACACTGAATTTCAGATTGACAATTTGTGTAGCCTATATATATATTGTTATCACTAGAAGAACAGTGCTGTCGGGTAACGCTACGCACCTAAGAGATACATGATCATTCATCCGAGAAACATACAATATATTGGATAAAAACAACGGCATTGTTGAGGTTTTGAGCTTCGTTGATAATATTATTGTAAAGTTTATATGGTGAAGTGTTTTTGTCTGTGACACTGAAAGTTTCCAAACGACTACCCCAGTATTTCATTGGTCGGCATATGTAGGTTAAATATACACAGACAGTGTTTGAATACACCAAACATTTCCATCACCATGATTTTCATAGATTTTGAAATTGATTTCTAAATTTAGGCAAGGACAAGCCGATATTTGGATCAATATTTTGGTTTCCATTGAAAATTTTTATGTGAGAAGGAAAATTGTGGAAAGACGACATGTTTGCTAGGTATTTTGTCAGGTTTTTTTTTACCAATTTCTTTGTCTTTTTTGTCTTTTATCACAATTTAAGTCACTTTAACCTTTTCAAACACTTCATATCTTGCCTAAAGATGCAAAGACATCAATGTATTACAAGCTAACACTCATCCTGATTTACTAGGTTAATAAGTTTTGTGCAAGTGCGTATCTTTACCCGACACGGTTGTACATTCGGCCTACAATTTATCACAGTGACACTGTACACTAACCATCTACGTTTATTTGAAATATCTTGACATTCATCGACATTTCCTAACGTTTATTCATTTAGATTTATGATTCAGCTTAACTTTCTGCCGGTTATCTACAAAATGATTTTAACTTCACCAACATGTTTGCATTGTTTATATGAAACACAAATTTAATATATTCTGTAATGTAATCGCAGTGATCGCGGGTAAAGCTACGTACCCGCGAGATAAAGAATAATTTATTAGGTCTTCAAGACAAAGTCTGGAAGACCTATTGTTATTATCCGAGTTATTATTATTTGTACTTTTTTTGTTAATCGGATTTAGCCAAAACGGCTGCTTCAAATTCACAAAATTTGGTACGCTGATAGCCCTTACTGAGGAATAGTCGTGCGAAGCTTTTGGGCTTAATCGGAGTCTGCGTTGAAGGCACAGTACCACTCAAAGTTTCAAAAATTAACATTGGAAAATTTTTCAAAATGCACTTAGAGACTTGCAACTTGTTTTAAACGATAGGCAATTACATTTGGAGCAAAAAAGTAAATCATGGCAATTTCGTAGCGTTACTACTTTCGCCGCCATATTTTTTTTTTTGACTTTTTTCAATTTCCGGACCCCATGCATCTTTGACAATCTTCTTCTCTGAAGATACATGCAATTAAAAGCTGAAACTCACATATATCATAGCTGAAGGAGTGGGAAGAAGAGAAAAGTAATAGAGCAACATTTGCAAATTTGTTAATACTTTTTTTTCTGCAACCCTTCAAAGTTGGGCGACTTAGCTCCTGTGACCATGTTCAAGGGGCGATAACTCAAAAACTTAGACTCACAATTGCACCATTTTTTCAGGAATTTAAGAACAGTATGTGGACTTCAAGAAACTGTTAAAACATTGATCGCGAACATGGTCTTTTTTCACAATTAACGATCGAAATCGGGAAAAGTCTTTTGACAAAATTTAACATGGGGTAATTTTTCAAAATGCACCTAGACACTTGAAACTTGTTTTGAATGAAGCGTCATCACAGTCCAAACAAAAAAGTCAATCATGACGAATTCGTAACTAGCATACTTTTTTCGCATTATCAACTTCTTTGCAATAATATTACTTTCCTCATGAAATTTGGTCACGTAAGCAAGTTACTGTTTACCACTAAGACAAAAAAAAACATGTGAAGGTCAAACACCGTGTGAAGGTCAAACACCGTGTGAAGGTCAAACACTATGTGAAGGTCAAAGAGGAAGTCTTGAAGACCTAAGTACTGCCTCGGCAGTCCTAGTTCAAATATTATAAATAGTTAGGTTAAAAAGACATCCTGCATCCATCTAATAAACAATGGAACTGAGAGTCCAACACAAAGCCTGCACTCGGTGAACTCGCAAACAGCTGATCGAAATACATTTTAAACTCCGTGCAGCACTTGTTACCAACGATTTGTCATCAAGCACGTAATGCTATGCCGTTACACTGTAAGGAGTTTGACCGTGTTTTAGGAGCCGAGCCGGCGACAACAAAACTGCCTAGCAATGATAATGTTGGTTAAATGGATATAAAATAACTAAAAATGTCTATACCATGGAAAACTTGGATAATCAATTGGCTGTTACATAATGCTATAGGACATACAGGATTAGGCTATTTACTTCTAATTTTGTATCACATGCTCCTCTGTGCGAGGAGGTCTTGGCTATATATCGTAACAATGATCATAAATGAGAAATGCGTAGATTGTGTTAAACTCCAATGATACAAAGTATGCATAAAAGTTGTACAACAACTTACCTCATAGCTTTAGGAAGGATCGGAGAGACGCCAGTGCCAATAACTCACAATGTAAACTTTGATTCCCCACGGCGACGTCAAACATGGCGGCCAAGTACTCGTTTGTGACGTAATCTTTACGACGTCATGTTTTATATGACGTCATGAGCATTTGTAATGGCGCGAAAAGTACATCTTGTACAACTTCGTATAAAATTTGAGAAATTATGATGTATTATAGTTAACGCAATAAATCGCAGCGAAGCCAAGTTATCCCATTATGGTTTTAACTTACTGTTTCTACTGTTTCCTTTTTCAATTCATAGAACTGATAAATAACGTTATATTTTACGTATCTAATACGTTGCAGATACGTCAGGAAAAAAACATGACCAGAAAAAGACCTTCTTTGAATCTTTGACGATCACATATTGTTTTTACTGCTTCGTTTGTGTATTCCCAGAGTAAATGTACATTTTTCTTTCATGTTACTGGATATAACTTTTCTATTATTATATCCCGTAAAAGGCACGTAATCAGGACGTTGTGAGGACGTACCACTGGACGTGACATAACTACGTTACATTTACGTAATAAGTACGTATAACACAACGTCGTAACAACGTTGAGAAATTACGTTATTTTTTTCGTACTTAGTACGTCGCAGATACATCAGGAAAAAACATTACCAATAAAAGACTCTCTTTGAATATTTGACCATCACATATTATTTGTACTGCTTCGTTTATGTATTTCCAGATTAAATGTACATTTTTCTTCATGTTACTAAATAACTTTTCTACTGTTATATTCCGTAAAAGGCACGTAATCAGGTCGTTGTGAGGACGCACCACTGGACGTGACATAACTACGTTAGATTTACGTAATAAATACGCCTAATACAACGTCGTAACAACGTTGAGAAATTACGTTATTTTTTTCGTACTTAGTACGTCGCAGGTACGTCAGGAAATTACGTTACCAAAATACGACCTTCTCACAACGTCGTATGTACGTAGTGTGTTAGCTGGGTAAAGACTTCATTTTACTACAAAAACTAATTGAAATGCAACAACTTGAGTCTGCCATTTCATACACTAACTGATGTTTTCTTAAACTCACAGGCAAACACAAATGAAAACATTAAGAGGACTGTTACGAGTCTTATTCTAAGCAGGAAATGATAGTATTACTGCATCATTTCCTCTACATCTATGCATCGAACGCAGCCACTGGAATTGTGCACTCACAAACACGTGCAAAACGTGTTTTTGAGGCATGATTTGTGATGCACGTGCAGCAATGTTGCATAAAAACCATTTTTCGAAAGAGCAGACATTCAGCAACATAAAGAAAACCAAAAGTATGCCAAGACTTGCGCAAGCGCTACGTGACCAAGCGATCAGTATGTCTACGATGGGGGCTTCCCAACGTCAAAAGACAAGAACCTTCAACTGCAGCCAAACAACCATTAGATCAAAGGCTGTTAATACATGTACGTTACCAGCAGACACGCCAGATACAGGACAGACCAAGATCGGGACATCAGGCAGATTCACCTGGTAATAGTGGAATAACTTTGACCCGTTTTCACCGCCACGCACTGTACGCCGGTGGCATCAATGTGACTGGGAGAGGGTGCTGAGACGAGAGCAGGTTTTGCCTATTCAGAAACGATGGCAGGGTTCGAGTTTATCGATGAAGTGGCGAGCGTCTCGCGTTAAACTTCATTAGATAGGTTCACTCGTTTGGAGGCGGAGGCATCATGGTGAGGGGAGGGATTTGTGGCCAATTGACGACGCCAGGGTTGTTCTGCGAGGGAATTTGACTGGCCAGTGTTACATTGATGAGGTACTGAGACCTATCGTCGCTCCTTTCATCCAACAACAGCCAAGAGGAATGCCAACGTCACTATTTTGCTGTGACAAGCCAACTCACCAGATATGAACCTGAATGAACATCTTTGACCGCCATTTGAGACAGCTGGTGCCGCCACCAAACAACCAGCACGAACTTGAGCAAGCTCTGTTACACTCATCGAACAGGATCCCTGCTGTCGTCATCCAAAGCCTGACGACTTCCATGAGGAGGCGTCCTTTTGGCTGGCATTAATGCCCAGTGTTTATTATTGACCCCGTCTCTCTCCTTATGTTTTGGGGAACATATGAAAATGATTTCTCTTTTTAAACCAATTGTCAAAATTCTCAAATCTGCATTTGTTTTTATTTTGTAGAATTGAAAATCGAGAGAGAACTTTACTTTGCCTGGTAGTTTGGCAGGGTATATTTAATTACTTGCTTCTGTTCGTGTACGTTTATAGCATATTCCTGTGTGAATGTATAGCTATGCTTTGATATTTAAAACAGACCAAAATCTACCTGTGTATTGTTATCTTTGCAAACAACATCATACCTTAAGCTTGTATTGGCCATGACATAACCACTTATAAGAAGACATTTTCGTAAACATGTTGTAGAACATGTTTAGCAGCAGTAAGACTATTGAAAGAGTCTGTGTCTATGACATTTGTCTACTGTCAGGCTGCTAATAAAATCTTTTCAAGGACATCATATAACACGCATGACATGATTTCAAAAGACAGCTTTATCGGTGGCATACAAGTATTCATCCTTAAAACGAGCAAACCCGTGCATGAAAAAGCGAGTGTTACGTGTTATATATCCCTCATAGTATCATACAGAGCTAGTGAACATTTCAATAACATTTTGTGTTATATATTTTGTGTATATCATTGATCCATTTCAGCAACAGAATTATGGATTCCCTGGAAATGCCTTGTCAAGGGAATGATTCACTCCCCAGCTCCTACGTCACACGCAATGTTAAGTCAATCTCTTAATGTTAAACAGTATATCATTATTGGGTGGTCACCTCTGACATTTAATTATTCATTTATCTAAATAAGTATCTTCTCTGGGTTGGTTTGCACAGCTGCTTCTGTAGAGATGTTGAACAAAAGTTGGGTTCTCTGTGTACGAATTCATTCGTAAAATCATAACTTCCATGAAATGCGTAAGCTTTGGAAGAATTATACTGAAATGAGTAGTATTTAAGTGAACACCATTTTACATGATATTAGCCCTAAATATGAAACAAACTTCTGCAATGCAGCTGCAAAATTGATGAAGAACACTGACACACTTCAGCAGAATATCATGTTTATCTTGATATTCATTGCAAGTACAAAAACTAATCGATTCCACAAAAGCACATTTATTTATTTTATCATACATCAGAAAAAAACACGAGTTGACATATAAATCGTACGAAATTTTCATGTAAAATGTTAAGAATACTAAATAAAATTTTAATACAAAAACCATATTTTAAGATTTTCATATCGAACTTGATTTACACTATTTCGGAGCAACATGGTATCAACTGTCTGTCGAAATTACCATGGTGTTTACAAGTATTCTAAAATGAAATAAAAAAACCCACTTAAAACATCCACTGATAGACGATTGCAACTTTAAAAATCATACATGTTTTACATGCTTTAAGGAGGAAAATCTTGTGGTTTTTGAATGGTTATTGCACCAACGTTTCATTTGAAGTTTCACATGGAATTTGTTATATTTTCGCATCATTGAAATTGTATTGTTCCAAAGTAAAACTAATTTTCTGAAACCATCATTAATAAACAGAATCAGCAAAATCGTTCTTGTCAATACCAGCATGTTACTTTAATAAACTAATTAGTATTACTTAAGGTAACAACTTATCATTTTTATAGACCAACTCAGTAACAAATACATGTTATGAAAAGCAACATTGAAATATAATAACGAATACATGTTACGAAAAGCAACTTTGAAATATAATTTCTATAAATAAATATCAATAAGAAAATAAAATTCTCTAACGTATGTTCATAATTGATAAACCACTTTATTACTTTTGTCCAAATCTGTTTTCAGAGGTCAATATATATTTTGGTACAGTTATACACAATAGAGGATTACTTTTTGCTTATTTCTCTGTGAGGATTAAGTGCAAGAGTTCCTGCATAACATGCCGCTCCAAGCAGAGCACCAGCCCCGCCCCCAATTGGACCCCCTATGCAATATAATCCAATTCCTGCTGGTATTGCTGCCCACAGTAAACCCTTTTGGAGAGACAGAGAGAAAGACACTTCCTCTCTTGCCTCAGTGCGTGCTTCATTAAGATTTCTTTCATCAGCATCTCCCTTAACGAAGGGAATTTCATCTTGCAATATGGCATCTTGCCTCTCTTTTTTATCCCTTCTCTTCTCAAGTTCGGCTTTGTACTTTTGTATAGTTTCTTGTGTCATCTTCTCATCACGTTCCCGGTTTTCCTCTCCAACCTCTTTAAGTTTCTTTGTTTCTACCTTCTTGACATGTTCCTCTGCTTCTTCAAACATTTGACAAGTATAGTATCTTCCTCCATTAGCCCTCTGCATGTCTTCAATTTTGGTCAGCAATGTTTCAACAAATGTGTTGTTGTCTTTGAAACTAAGTCTGTTGTTGACAGCAATGTACCGATAGTTGATTTCCTTAAGAAAATTTTTAAGAGGGCTGTCAGCGTTTTGAATATAAGTCTGTAAGTCACATTCCTCACTGAGGTCATCTGCACCTGTGAAGACAGCAATGACATATTCTCTGGACATTGGACCAAATGTTTTGATGAAATCTTCTACAGTTTTGACATCTTCTTGAGTGTATCGACCTATCCTCATGACGAAGAGAATGGCGTGAACGCCTGGAGGCAGATGAACTACCCATTGCGAAATTCGAGTTGATTGCTTCCCGAGAAAACCTGGCGCATCAACGATCTGAAGATATTTACCAAACCGTTTGGTTGAGGCGTGCTCGCAACTTTGTATTGCAGATGTCGAGAAACGATGACTTTCAAATTTGTCTTCTCCAAGTATGGTATTTGCTGTTGCGCTTTTACCAACTCCTGTTTTCCCGACGAGAATTATTCGGACTTCCTCTTTCAAAGGATCTTAGGAGTGGAAAAAATAAATGTGAGTATATGCACAATCCATTTCAAAATATAAATGTTTACAGAATAAAAACTGATTAATTGCACTGGTAAATAAAGAAAATATCTAACTTACTATTAAAGCTACACTATGTATTTAGCTATAATATCAAATGCACTTTCATCATGGCATGTTCTCCATTGTTTCTTCCAATTTTTAGTTTTACTCCATAAATTTAGCTATGACAAGCTTTTTGCTTTCTTTGGGGCCACTCCACTGAAACTAGTTAGCTGAAATCATGTATCAAGAAGACATAGTTTGTGAAAGGAGTAAGACTTGTTCGAAGGCTTTAGATTCTTGTAATTGTTTTGCTGGTGAGAAATCGTTGTTGCTGATGGCTTTGATAAGAGTGTAGATGTTGGCAGAAACACGTTGACGCAATTGTCAACTCATCTAATCATTTCGAAAATAAAATTACAGACATAGCTATTGTGTAACATTACAGGTAGTTTCATTGGATAATGTTAATAATGATTTTCAATCTCATACCTCTTGTCAGTGTACTAAAAGCCATTTCTGTTGAAGGAATCACTTCACCTGAAGAAAAACCGAATAATAAGCTTTTCAAATATATGAAACTAAAGTGTTAAACGTTCAACAGTTATGTAACATTAACATTTCATTATCATCGCTATACAAAGTCGGCGAGAGATATAAAATACCTTTAACGGTCTGTCTGGTCGTAAGCGTGGTCCTTAGCGTCTTCCTACAGCATTTTTGTTTTCTAAATCCGAACTCTGGAAACACAAAGCCAAGCTTAATGAAACTTGCTGTATGGAGTGAGTAAGATTTGTAAGGTGTTTTGTAAAGTATTTAGGTTACGAAACATGTGCAGGACAAGCATGGAAAAGAGGTTTGACAAATCAGGAAGAAATGAAATTGTAAGTACTAGGGAAAAGATGAAAAGAAAGGCATAGAGCGAGATAGATAGAAAGGTTTAGAGATATTAATATTTGGCCTGGGAACTACCCTTCGACCTTTCCGGTTTGGGTGGTCCTACCAGGAGCGTGTAGCTCTGGTCGGCATAACTTTTGTGACCTCTTAAGCATGCAAACCACGACAAAACGATAGCAATATAACAATGTTGCATCTTTTCTGAAATTATTTTAATAGTTTTCATCGAAGTGCATAATCAATTATCAACTCAATGACCATGCAACAACGGTTGAAGTAGACTTTGTCCAATAATGTCAAACGTGGAAACTCTACTTTGCGTAAGTGAGAGGCTTCTTTGCTACGTTGTACTCCAGATGTGATTATTGAATGTGAAACAATTAGTTTTGATCACCAATTTACTTTCCTTTATTTTCCTGCTGTAAAGTATTTATTTACAAGTAATAGTTTTATGTTCATATGTAAAAGTTTCAAATCAAACAAGTTACCTTTCAATTGAGTCCTCTGATCTATTGAATTATCAACGTGTATCCTCTTGTCTGACACTTTGTCCAGTTGATGTAGCAATCGTTGAGTTAGTCTGACGTAAAGGGACAATCAAAGGGTTGATCCCCTAAACATGGTCTTGAGGTTCTCCGTCAATATAGCAGTCAACTTTTGTTACGTGAGTAAACTCGTGAAAAGATAGAACATGCAGCTTACATAATGCTGCAACCAGTTGGACAACTTTTGTAACACATGAGTGAGGTTCAAAACGTTTTGGTTCGTAAATTTGTTTCCATAGCGTATGAATTTCTCAAAATATAGTGTCCTCTCTTCGCTCATCAAAAGAAGTCATCTTTTTTTAAATTGGCCTGTGTTTAGTCTGTATGAAGTTGAAAGGGAGATGATTGTACAGTCAGAAGTTAGAAGCATTATTTTCGATAAAAGATTGCCGATGAGAGGGAGAAAATTTGGTTAAAACTGCATTTTTTAATACGGACCAGCATCAGCTCACCCATTTGTCAGCAAATTTATTTCCAAACTAAATTAACATTGGGGTCTGCTTAGGAGCAAATTAAAATCTTTACATTCGTGTTTGAACATGAGATGAATGTGAGGTGAGTTGGTGCTTAACGCTGCTTACAAGATTATTTCAGTAAATCGCGGCTGCTGGTATTATTGCAGGGTGAAAGCCCGCAACACCATTGCGGCTATACGTTGCGGTGAAAATCGGCTGGAAACATGAGATGAAAATTATATGGATATTTAAAGGGAGTGGTCATATCTGAGAATTATTTTGTTGAAATTATTGTCGGAACATCCCTGTTTCAAAACATTTGAAACATGCTAACAATGGAAATTTTAAATGAAGAAGCGCAAAATTAAACACAGCTGCAGAAGAAAGCTTTGAATGAATTTTGTTTGACATATTAATAAAAGTTTGGATATTATATCAAGATATATTTTATGAAAACTAACAAGAACGTTTCACTAGCAAGGATTACAGTAACAAAGAGATATCGTTAGAAACAAGGTGTGTGAGTAATGAAAAATCTGTAGTCAGTATTTGTCCGCATATTTCTTATTGATACTGTTTATGCTCTAAATTCTTTAAGCTTGTTAATCAATTAACATAAAAATCGTATTCGCCCAACTTGTATCACTTCTAACGCTTGTTCCTAAAAAAAAACTTGTGTTGGCTTCATGTCGAACAATGATTTTTAATAAGTTCTTTGGACAAGACGCCCTTATTGGCCATGACATCGACACTTTTATGAAGACATTTTGCATATATTGCAGCACGTCTTAAGTAGCAGTAAGATTGTTAAAACTTTAAAATGGTCGGTCTATAAATAATGTGTTTACTCTCAGTCTTTCCAAGGACATAGCATATCATGCATGACTTGTTTTCTAAGACGGCTTCATAGCTGCAAGCAAACATTCATATCTGAAGTGGAAAAACTAGCAACTCTGTGGGGTTTCACAGCCAGTGAATGTTTCATAAGGATGTAAAATATGTCCGAATTCTGGATTCCCGAGAAATGCGTTCTCAAGCGAATAAATGTTGGTAAATGAAGGTTAGGCTGACCTTGAATTCACTCATACCCTTCTAAGTCACATGCAATGGGACTTGCTCCGATTATTCAGCCTAATAATGTCTTAGGATGTAAACTTAAAGGAAAAGGCTGACAGTTCATAATGTTTATATATGGATTTCTGTATCTATATGAGTATCTTATTTTTGGTTGATAAACACAGCTTTTGCTGCACAGTTGCTTAAATATATAATATAGTTTGCTGCGTAAAAATTCCTATGAAAAGTTTGTTTTAAAAAACTTGGAATAAATCACCACTTCTTAGCAAAATAAACTACAGGGCAAAAGAAGGGTTTTACTCATTTTTCTTTAAAAGAAAAAAAACCGCAGATATAAGCATTCTGACGATTGGTTTATAAACAGATATCATTTGCTAGGGCAAAACAGTGACGTTGGCGTTCTCGAGGTAGTCTTCCCGTCCAGGTGTACAGTACGTTACCATCAAACCGTCATTGACGGTGTAAACGGGTCAATGCCATTCCACGGAAGAGCCGGTAGTCTCTTATACAAGGTAAAACTAAGTTGATGAGGGGTTTGCCGTTGTTGATGTCGCCGTTACGAATCGTTTTCGGAGGTGAATCTCCCTGTTGTAGCAATCTCCGGCCGCAATTGCTACCCTTGCCTGTGCTGTGTCTGGCCTGTCTGCCAGTAGCATATTAACTACCTTCTGATGAACGTTTGGCTGCATATTGCAATTTTGACGTTGGGAAGCCCCCATTTTTAGAAACCGATCAATTAGTCATGTTGCGCTTATGTAAGTTTTGGCATACTGTTGGCGTTGATAATGTTATTGAGTGACTGTTCTTTCCAACAAGGGTATTTATGCAACATTGCTACACGTGTATCACAAATCATGCCTAAAAAACATGTTTTGCACGTGTTTGAGAATGCACAATTCCAGTGGCTGCGTTCAGTGAGATGCGTTCGCGTATCAGACATGCCTACCGTTATGGTTCATTCGTATTTGTTACAGATTATTGCTTTAAAATACGGAGTATACCGACAACAATATCAGACACTTGACCCGTTCATGACAAGTAAGAACTTTCGTTCACTGTATCCTCTGTGTTTCTGACTTTTCAATTGCTCACGTAGAAAAAGATGATTGTTGACGACATGTTGGATCAAAGAAACATAAAAATGAAACAAAAATGCATATTTGCAAACCAGGACCATGTCTATTTTCACCTTTTTGCAGCACCTGAAAATGTTAAGGTCACTAGAGCCGAAACTTTATTGATAGACTCAATCGAACCTTCTGAAAGCATCATTTACCAAAGCATTTAAAACGATGTTTCCTGACAGTTCAATTGCAAAGAAGTTTCAGTGTGGACGAAGCATGGGCACTGCAATGATAAGAACGTTCACTTCAAAATCAATATGACATTTCTGAGAAAATGAAAAGTGGACCTAATACAATATCAATAGATGAAAGCAACGAGCAAGCAGTTGTCGTCAGAAATACGTTCAGATGTCTTAGCAGTGCCAATTTGTGAAGGTTCAAATATGGGTAAGATTTGTTATCAAAATGACAATGAATTAAGTCAATTAATATTTAAATTTCTATTAAGCAATATGACAAATAATGTCCAGGATACCAGTGTCAGATTTCTTGCCAATCATTTGCATGTTAAACATGTACATCATTGAATTAAATCAGGCCTATTTAAGTTTTATTTGAATTTATTCAAGTTCGATTTAGTTATTGTTTTTTTTAGATCATGTCCATTTCTATTTTTAACTTAACTATTGTAGCTTTTCAGCTTTGATAGTTCAGTTTGTTGTCCATTGCATCAGGCATGCCAATCATTATTTGTGGATACCAGAAGCTCCAGTTATGGTCACTCATTGCTGTTCACTGGATTGATTAAATGGACTGGTATGTATCTTTTCTTTTTGCATCTCAATTAACCCTCCATAGTGATTATTGTTATAAGGTGTATAGTGATAATTTCATGGTAACATGACTTGAGTTTTTTAACTAAATTTGTTTGCTGAATGCTAGACTAATTTGAGCAACAAGAAGAAAAGTTATCCCTATTTTTCTGTTTTGTAAATTAATTTAGTAAACCTTTTGATTTAGTTCTTTATTGCATTTTGTGTATTTTGTAGGGGAAAACATCTACAACCTTATCAAACAGGACTTAGAAGGCCGATCTATTTCATGGAATAACTGTTTGGCTCTCGGCTGTGACAATGGTAAAGTCATGACTGGGAAGAAGAAAGGTGTAATATGCCTCCATGAGTTTGTCATCTTATCATATATATTACAGCCGATAAAAGGTATCTAAATTACTTTTGATTATATATATATATGTAGGACTCAGATCTGTGGCGGGTCTCTAATCTATGGCGGGTGTCCTTATCTGTGGCTTGTTTGATTGTTAGACTGTTTCATGACGTCATGCTAAGTGACGTCATTATGCGATGACGTCATAATAGCTAACTGTTCCCGTCGTAGGGCCCAATTGCGTCGCTAGCGTAATAATTAGGGAAGTCACAGAGAGATATTGCGAACGGATAACGACCAAATAATAAGTCCATATCCCAATTACGAAAATACATTAACAATACCTTACATGTAAATGAGACATTTGAGGCTTCGTGCCACATCAATTGTGTTTATTTTGTAGGATCTTTTTAGCCATCGGTGAGTCTGTCTTCTTTAGCCCTAAGATATTGAAAGACTATCTTTTGTAACCCTTGGATTCTTGTCGACGAATTTTAGGGTAAGTTTGTCTAGCTTAAGGTTTGGTTAATCATTGCAGAATAATACAAAAAAAGGTACAAATGTCAGGCATTTGAAAATCTGCCATAGATTTGGAAATCCGCCACAGATTCGAGGCCTGCCATGGATTCGAGTCTTACATATATATATATATATATATATATATATATATATATATATATATATATTCTCATTTGATTCAAATGTGATTATAAATGAAATAAACACTTCAAATAGTTCAACTATTTTTTTTCAATTTGATTGCACCATTTGCCATGATAGGAAGGTATTACATTTAAAAGGTTCGTACTAATAGACAAAATAAATGAAAATTTGCTATAAATTTGCATGATGAAAGCTCAATACATATTCTTCAATATTCAAAAATAGAAAAATCATGTCACAGACCTTCTTTTTCAGGGAATGGAGGAATTTTGACGTTTTTTTTTTACAACAATGGGGAAATGTCCAATTTGGCTAATTAAATCTCAAAAACAAAAAAATTAAAGACATTTAGAGTTCAGTTAAGTTTTTTTTCTTCCAATAAATCACATAATGTAATAGAAATTTATGACTCGTATTTCTTGTTTAGTCTTTTGTAACTTATCTGAAATTATTTACAGAAACAATTTCAATGATGATCGCTACAACAATAGCTCCAAAAGACACGTCCAATAATTAAAAAAATGATAAATAATTTAAATATGTTTTAAATAGAAGAAAACATATTGCAAAAAAATCATTTGAAAGAAAAAAGAAATGTCACGGACCTATTTTCCGAGTTATTTGATGCTGAAGTTAAAATAACAAGACTGTTTATCCCGTTTCAAAGTACTTCATGAAATGTTTGAAGACATTCATGGCCTCTTGGTCAAATCATGTGTGAACAAAGTATTTATTTAGTATCCACAATCAATTTTAATCAACACACCTTTTCACACCTTTTGACAAATGTTTCCTACATGTGTATGTAAATGATTTAATTTTTTCAAACTGCATTTGAGTGTACTGGGGCCATAAGTGTTTCAGATAGTGGTAAAATCAGGTGGATTACAAAATATAAAGATATAACCTCAACACTTCCTCTCAAAAGGTCTATACATAACGCGATATCAGCAAACCGCGTGAAAGCCCCTCAAGTTTGTGGAGCTAATACGATGAGGAACAGACCTCAATCAAGTCGGTCGGGTTTGGGAACGTTCGGCAAGAATTTGGTGCTTACGTTCATATTTCTGTCATACTCTTGAGTTGATAGAAAATATAATTTTTTTTGTAATTTGAACAGACCGCAGAAATATTTTCAATTCACTTTTTACTTTTGACTTCGGTCAAATATACTTTTACTGAGGTAATTAATTTCATTTTCAAGATAGAAAATATCTTTCAGTACATAAAAGTTCTGTTACTAGTCATATATAATAAATTATTACAAGGACTTTCCAAGCAGTTTATTTCTGCCGCACATTGTGTGTAAATGACGTCATTGCAAAATGTCCAACAAAGTGATTGCAACGGATAAATCAACAAAGTGATTGCAATCAAATAACAGCCTAAGAAACAACGGATTGCGAATTACGTTTATAGCAATTTACCAATTGTGTCAAAACATCTCTGCCAATTATGACTGAATAAATGTCACTGTGAACACTTTATCCAAAAATTTTTAACTTAAAACAAATTAGAGTCTCTCTTGAAATATGAACTTTAAATAGAGTTATCATTGTCTTTATTATTTAGAGTCCTTGAAATTCAATTCAGTCTTTAACTCGTCGACCTCCTTCTGGACGATCTAGACATTGTCTATATTAGTGCTCTTAGTGCTCTCTCCAATTCCTCCATTATTTTTGTCAATATCATAAATTTAAAGTCTATAAACCATTGTTAAATGCATTCATCCATTCTTATGAGTGCATTGGGAAGCATCTGCGTAACTGCGTTGTTATTGTTGTAATGACATGTCGACACTCTTTAGGAAGACGTTCATTGTGCCAATAACACTTAATTGATTTGAATTGGTTGTCGTCCTGTATCAAGAGCAGATATAAGGTGTCACAGTTGTTAAAACATACCGTCAGAGGGGTACATCACAGACGACTATCTCATTACGCGTATATGGGTGCTCAAACCGCTGGGTAATGATGTTTTCATCTAAACTGTATGTAAAACGATTCATTGAAATTAGTAATCGGAAACAAGTAAGAGTTTCAAGTTTGTATTGAACAAGTGTTACAAAAGTAGTGTGTTATATACAAGTATTTTGTCACAATGTCACCTGAAAGGTGTAGGTAATTGATTTAATTCACTATTTTAAGACATCAAGGTTCTTTATTTTTGCATGAGCTCAGATAACGTTTTAGAAAGAATTCACCATTACCTTTCAAAATGGACAAAAGAAGATTAAATCAGAGTTCGTTTCTCTGAGTATGTACACAAACTCAGTATAGATTCGTCCCCTCTTAGTATGGACATCAAACCAATTATAAAATCGCTCCCTCAAAGTATGTACATCAAACCAATTATAGATACGACCCCTCTAATTATGCACATCAAACCAAGTATAGATTCCACATCCTCCTGGCATGTAAATCGAACCCAGTATAGATTTGCCCCCTCTAAGCATGTACATAACCCAGTATAGATGGTTCCATCGAAGAATGTACAACTTAATGTAAGTATATGCCTTTTTACCTTATACAAAGTAAACATTTTTACTTAAATGACATAATGTGCGCTGCCGAGATATAGCTACTAAAGAATATTATGAATCTGTTATTCATCGTTTTGATAAGACCGAATATCTTTTTCTATATTTATATATTTTTTCTATTTCCATATTTGTTATCAATTATTGTCATTGTTTGCACGGGTCCCGTCGTAAAAGCGTTTATCAATGATGAAATTACCTCGAATTATGATTGCGATAGCATTTATTTGTTTTAATATTCAGCATCTATAAATGTATGCTCTTAGCTTCAGCTCTTATACGCTATTCTTGGTATGAGATTTAGATGGCCGCTCGTGTCGTATTATCTATTACATGGAATAATCTGTGAGGGTATTAATGTTTCTATGACACTGCAACGATTTAGAGCAGATTGTCACCAAACAATTGTTTGATACAATGCAAAATTTTGGTTTTGTAAGAACCACTAACTTTATACTCATCGAAAATTTATGTTGCAAGTTGTGAAGATAACTGAAGAAATTAAAACTGTTGAAAAATACCATATACATTGTTACCTATAGATAGATCTAAGGACATATCTATCTATGAAAAGGAATATGTATCCAAGTCCAATATTAACAACCTTTGTAAGGGTGATAGCTCTTCATATTTTTGGAATTTTCATTTCATTTCTTCATCCACAACATATTTCAGGTTATAGATAATAATGAAATGTTACAAAATTAATTACTTGTTGGTTTTAAGTTGTTCCGATTAAATTGAGACAACGTCAAAAACCAATAGAAAGTGTTTTTATTGTTTCTAAAAACAGATGTCTCTCCCATACACCATCTTTGGAAGCCGAGTTTGGTCAAGAAAATGGGAAAAATCATACCTATGAACTCCAATAATAACAATGTTCGCCAGTACTTTCAGAGTTATGCTCGGGAAACTAACCCTTCCCTTCATAATAACAAGGTCCAAACTGTTGCCACGGAAACAAAGACAAACAAAAATATAAAACAAAGTTTAAATCCCGAAAGGCACATCTTTATGATATAAAAAGGATGTTTACCCAGTAATTTCAGAGTTATGCTCCGGAAACGAGTGGGAACGCAAACATGGACGCGGACGCGGACGCCGACGGGAACTCAGACAAAACTCAGCTTCCTTCAGGAGAGACATAATCAAATTTCAACGTCCGACATCAAAACTTGCTCGATCAACATCCTGATATCAACCAAATTTCAACCTCGAAATGCCTGCTGGAAATTACTATTTACATTTGAAATATCGCCTCCTCCCTTCAGGCTGCTGCTACATAGTTTCAATAGACCCCGTAAAGCTTGTGTTCCAAAGACAATATCTAATTCAAATAAATGTAAAAAATAAAATTGATTTTCTGTTAACAAATATTGCATGATCGTTTATATCTAAGCTCTTGGTGCAAAAGAACTACCTGGTGTAAAAGAACTACCTGGAAAATGGCAATAAAATATTATTGTTATTATGCAAAATATCATATTATTGATTGTTTAGCCATCTAAATACATTTTGTACAAATCTGTTTGTGAAGTCAATGTATCTTTGCAGGGTTTTTCCAGAATTGAGAATTACTTTTTGGAGTTTTGTTTGTGGTGAATAAACGCAAGTGTACCGGCGCATATGGCATAACATGCCGCTCCAACCAGAGCACCAACCGCAGCACCAATCGGACCTCCTAAAATGCCAAACATTGCTCCAAGTCCTGCTGCTGATGCTGCCGACAGTAACCCCGTTGAAAGAGCAAACAACACTTCTTTTCTTGCTTCAATTCGTGCTTCATAACGATTTTTTTCATCAATAGTTTGTCTCAGGAAGGACATTTTATCTTCAATCAACAGATCTTGCTTCTCTTTGTTTACCTTTTGCTTGTCAAGTTCCGCCTTGTATTTTGCCTTTTCTTCTCGTATAATCTTCTTATAATCTTCTTATCACGTTCCCGTTTTTTCTCTTCAACCTCCTTAAGTTTCTTTATTTCTACCTTCTCGATATGTTCTTCTGCTTCTTCAAACATTTGACAAGTATAGTTGCTTCCTCCATTAGCCCTCTGCATGTCTTCAATTTTGGTCAGCAATGTTTCAACAAATGTGCTGTTTTCTTTGAAACTTGCCTTGTTGTTAACGGCAATGTAGCGGTATTTGATTTCCTCGAGACATCTTTTAAGAGAGTCATCAGCTTTTTTTATATAAGTTTGTAAGTCACATTTCTCACTGAGGTCATCCGCACCTGTGAACACTGCAATGACGTATTCTCTGGACAAAGGACCAAAGGTTTTGATGAAATCTTCTACAGTTTTGACATCTTCTTTAGTATATCGACCTATCCTTATGACGAAAAGAATGGCGTGAATGCCTGGAGACTACTACTGATCTACTACTACCCATCGCGAAATTCGTTTCATCGTTTTTTCTTTTGATACTTGCTTGTCTAGAAATCCTGGTGCATCAACGATCTGAAGATATTTACCAAACCGTTTGGTTGAGGCGTGCTCGCAACTTTGAGTTACAGATGCGGACAAAGGTAGACTTTCAAATTTGTCTTCTCCGAGTATAGTATTCCCTGTTGCGCTTTTACCAGCTCCTGTTTTCCCGACGAGTATAAAACGGACTTCATTTTTCAAATGATCTGAACAAGAAAGTAAAAACATATTTGAAATATGCATTTCAGAAGAAAGGTTTTGTGACTATGAAAGTTCAGATACCAATTACATTTTATGGAATATAACTGAAGAGGTTAGGTGAGGTGAGTTGGTGTATAACGCCGCTTTCAAGATACTTTCACTTATATCGCGGCTGCTAGTATTATTGCAGGGAGAAAGTCCACAACACCATTGTGGCTATGCATTGCGGTGAAACCTGCGAGCATCGTCTGGATCTAGCAAACCAAGGGTGGTACTGCGCTGAATTTCAGTGAAGCATTGCACTCAAACCTGACTGCGTGTAGAACAGTTCTCTACTGCAGACAAAGTTGCCAAGCCCCTGGCGGGATACGAACCATGGACCTCCTGATCCGAAGCCTAACGCGCTAACCACTGCGCTATCCCGCCCCCTTTTATGGAATATAACTAAAGATGAAATACTGTTTTAATATCATTGTTCAATGTATAAAAGCTTTCCCAATGCTGCACCGTTATTATTCAGTCATAAGAAAAATATAACTAGTCTATCTTATCAAATGATTTTATCGATACCAAAAAACTGACTTGTTTCATATGGATCGTGTGTTTTTGTTTCATACCTTTTTTCGGCAGGCTGACAGCCATAACTGTGAAACCAGGTCACCTGAAATGTCATTAAGTTATTAGTAATTCAATGAGATGTCCAATATTCTATTTTAAACGGGTTTCATTTACTGTTATGGTATTCATTTTCAAAGGACATTATCACGAATATGTGAAAGGTAAAGTAAATGATAGGTGAGGTGATTTAAAGCCGCTTTCAAGAGTATTTCACTTATGTCACGGCCACAGTTTGATTGGGGCGAAACCCATTAGCATCGGTTGGAACTAGCAAACCAAGTTTGGTACTCTGAAGACATTCAGTGTACCATTGCACCCAAACACTACTGCCTGTAAAATAGTTCTTTGTTCACCGCTGAAAATGTTGTCGAGTCCCTGGATTTATACCCGGAATACACAGATCCGACCACTGAGCTATCCCGCATCGTAAAGACGATGATGATAATGTTTCTTATTAAAAACAATTTGATATATTGTTATATTACCCATATGGGAAGATGGACACAGGGTAATATTTTTCCTGTAAGTCACACGGGAGTTACACATTTTCTTGGCATTTGATTGGTTGTTGTGAACCAATGAAAAGGAACGTAGTGCCGGGACTATTTCATTCATCCTTTAAACTTGTCCCGACTGGTAATTTGTTTACTCTAAGACAGGATTTTAACAATGTTTATTTTTTCCAAATAGTTGCCAGTCGTCATTTCTCAGATGTGGCGCCACAAACAACGCGAAATAAGCCTGCCCCATTGCACAAAATCATAGAAATTAGCGATTATAGAATTAGTTCTTCATCACGTTAAACTAACAGTCGCTAAGAAGCGCCTGGTTCCGTTCTATCGTAGTGACGTCATAGTCACGAGCGGCTATGACGTCACAGTATCATCAGTTACGTCACAAGTTCAGCCGTCTTGTAGTATAACCATAGGGCGTCGCTGTCCTCTTCAAATTTACACAAAACTGTTAAATATAATTAGTTTGATTGACGGTTATGAAAACGGGATTAAACGTTCCACAACAACTACATTTAGCTATTATTTTGAAACCTTTTTTCACAAATTACAATTTAGCCGTGCGTAGGTAAGTGTCAAGCAAAACCACAGCACACGCGTATGAATTTGGAAATTCGCAACCCTAATCCTATATAGAAGAACGATTATTTCTATCATATTCGAGTTTTGACATTTTAAAAGACATATAGGTAATATAAACAATAACCAACTCGTGACGGGAATGACAGATTATCTTTCCCGAGTTATATTAATTTTGCGAGAATTACAAAATTAATATAACTCGGGAAAGATAATCTGTCATTCCCGTCACGAGTTGGTTATTGTCTATGTATTTAATGGAACATGTATTTTCAGGTATGTTTGAAAAAAAGTTCATGGAGCTCTTGATCAGCTAAACGTTTGGACAATGTGATGTAATTGAAAAGCCCCCAAAAGAAAACACGATTCAAGCAACCTTTCAATATACCTGTGTATGTCTCCTTTATTACATTTTCTTAATAACTGTCAATTATATTACAGTTATACATTAATGACTTTAAGACTGCATAAATGTTGCAATTGGGCCACAGGAAAAACTTGGTCAATAACAAGAATTCCCAAACAATTCAACAAGAAACAAGAATTCAAAAACAGGTGTAAGAATGAGCATGGGCATACATTGTTAATGAAGCAAACTTTCGATTCAAACTTTTGTAATCTTACTTATAATTCTAAATACAATATATAATTCAAACCAAAATATATGCAGAGTAGGTAATAGAATTGTTAGGCAGGAGGAACAATGATTTCGTTTCACAACAATAAATAAACATCAGACCGGTTACTTGATCAATACGGAAATCTTTATTGATATCATTAACTCAAACTTATGGACTGTTCAAATTCTCAACTCACCACAATAATAATAATACTAATAATAATAATGATAATAAAAGTTCATGTGTATGGCGCGTTTTCCATGTACAGGGGACATAATAAAAGCGCTAAACATTTATTACCCTGAGGGAATTGTACACTCGAGGTAGCTACTAAGCGTTTCGCTCGACCATATTGGTTCATACAACCCTAATTCAGGTACTCCATTGTACAGGTGGGTGGTCCGAGTGCAATGTGGATGAAGTGCCTTGCCCAAGGACACAACACAGTGTAAGGCCCAAGTCACAAATGTTTGGTCTCTCCACCTTGATTCGAACCCTGGAACTTTGAGTGAGAGGCCAGCGCTGACCACTGCACCACCATGTTCCAAATCAGAATCACACAGATTAACTTGTGTAACATGTATTTACAAAAGCGGTTACAGTGACAGATAAAAACCTACAATAGTATGCAAACACCAGTCTATATGGCCAACGATATGAGTTCAAATGCGTAATAATCAAAATACAAAGATCTAAATGTAAAGAAGTACAATACAATGATATTATTTCCTCTTTGATAAGCATTCTAGAAGTTAATGTTATGAAGAGTAAAGACAATTTTTATGGATAAACAACTTTTTTATTCTGTCTGTTATTGACATTACTTGCTTGACAACGACATTAGAATCTATGTCGAAACGTCGTTCCCACAGAATAAAGAAGTTGTTTATCCATAAAAATTTTCTTTACTCTTAATGATATCATTGATCCTTGAAATAACTGATATACCGTTCAAAGTTCAAAATAAATTAAACTACTTACCAAATCAGAACCACAGAGAGAGGACCATTGAGAGAGGAATGGCGAGCTCACGGGATCTGTATTTCAACACAATCCTCTTGATTACGGCCGTAAACTCTCTGGATAAACGATCGCTTATATCTCTAGTATATGTCTGTCTGTTTAAATGGTTTTGAATAGTTAGATTATACTTAACAGTATTTACATTTGTGTATCGCCATCGTCACCTTGACAATAACCTTTTCTTTTGATCACTTACCTGATTTTTTTTACAATCATAGCGGTGTTGAATACCTGAATGCGCTCTTACGGACGCCACAGCTTTATTCACTTCCAAGGTTTGAATCTAAACTATACCTGAATCACTCTGCTATGAAAATAGCTTTTGTTACTTTCATGTCGCATAAATAACTCACTCACTTTCGCACGTAAGCGGTGACATCATTTTCAATAGTTTGACGGGATAAGAAGTTGTTTGTAAGGTTTGCAGTTGACCCTATAACTGTACTTCCTTATGTTCCGAGCTGTAATGAAAATGATATCATTTACTTTTACAAATTTTAGCTTGCTAACGATGTTTGCATAATTATGTTAGAAGTTCGTTTTTGCATCTTTTAAAAGATTAAAAATTAATATATTTATTTTCAAAAAAACATAAATTTTGGTTTTTAAGCTATCGTGACAAGTGATCAAACATGACATAAAATCCTGACTATGAACCAGAAATCGGAATATTGCGTTCATTTGAAGAATATTATACTCGTTAACGACTGTTTTATATCTTAGAAGAAACAAGAGTGTTAAATTCTATGTAAAGACATATGATGATAACAGACCTAATATATCCTTCACTATCACCTGTAACTCAACATACCCAAAATGTTTTTTATGTTTTCAAATAGTTTTTTCACCTTAGCAAATGGTTGTAATGATAGCAATACTAATTACAGTAGATAATAACATTTAGGCAAGTGTACGACACTTTACTGAGAAAATAATGGTAGCATACCATAGTATCATTGTACAAAGGAAGATACATTGTTTAGAAAAGTATAGCACGTACAAATAATACTCTGCCATTATATCATGCCAAATGGAGAGCTTAGTCAATTTTCTACAATAGTGACCAATGCTTCATGTTCTATAAACCTATGTAAACTGACGATCAAAAGAAAGTTGTCACCATAAAATTTTGAATATTTCCAAAATGGATTCGAACCCAGGTTTTTAACTTTCAGGAGCAGTTCACACAAACGCAACACACTCATTTCCAAACAACCAAGCTGATGCATTTGTTAATATCCGTGCTGCGTCCCAAAAGTCAAAACCAGGTTTTTTTCACTTCCCTGGAATTTTCATGCACATAACTCCATATAAACCCGTGACAATGGTAACTTGCTATCACATCAACCGAAAAAGCACTAAAGCAATGCCACGTTTGACTGCTGAAGAGAGGGAAAGGGCCATTGGCATGGCCATGATGGGGACGGAAAAGTCAACAATAGCAAGAAGACTTGGTTGTTCACGCCAATGTATAACTAAGTTATTTCAGCGGTTCCAGCAGACTGGCACAACACGTGACCGACCTCGGAGTGGCAGACCACGTGTCACAACCCGCAGGGAAGACCGTTTCCTTAGAACTTTACATCTTCGTAATCGGTTCCTGACAGTGACGCAATCAGCAGCAACAGCGCTTGGTCGTCGTGTGAGTCGACACACTGTGAGGAGACGATTACTTCATGCTGGAATAAGGGCTTACCGACCTCTTCGTGGGATGGCACTGACCCTCGAACATCGCCTCGCAAGACTTCGATGGGCACGACGTGTACTGCGTTGGCAGCGACGCGAATGGCAACGCGTTCTCTTTACTGACGAGAGTAGGTTTAACCTGTTCCATGCTGATGGGAGAATACGTGTTTATCGTCGTAGACATGAAAGAGAGGCTCCAAATTGTGTCCAAGACGTTCATCAACAAGGAGGAGTTGGTTTAATGGTTTGGGGTGGAATTTGTGATGACCAGAAGACACAACTTGTGGTGATACGTGGCAATATGAACGCACAACGCTATGTTGATGAGATATTGAGACCTGTAGCAGTGCCATTTCTGCAGCAACGAGCAATGGGAAGCATTCTGCAGCAAGACAATGCAACTCCCCATACAGCCAGGATCACTCAGAACTATCTGGACAACGCTAATGTCGTCGTTTTGCCCTGGCCATCACGTTCTCCCGATATGTCTCCTATCGAACACCTGTGGGATCATCTTGGTAGAGAGTTAAGGAACCGTCCAAACCAACCAACTACTATTCGAGAACTTGAAAATGCCTTACAAGATACGTGGCAACAGATACCTGATAACGTCATCAGAAGACTGACGTCATCCATGAGAAGACGATGTGACGCTTGTGTTCGTGCCAGGGGAGGACATACAAGGTACTAATGTGATATGTACACTTGTCAGTACTAGGAATCGCCGATTCATGTGCCATAGACGTTTTCCAAAGTTGTGTGGAAAATGACATTTTGGACCCCTAGTGGTCGCCAGAGACTGTAAATATTTGAGATGCACTGGCAGCAATTCGATTCTTTGCATGGATAACCACACATTAACGCAGTAAAAATATTTCATAACATCAAACTTGTATCTGTTGTCGTTTATCTTTTAGAGTCAATTGAAGTGGGTGACAACTTTCTTTTGATCGTCAGTTTACACCTTTGGAAGTGAAATGAAGAATTTGAAAAAAAGGAAGATACAATGTCTTCAAGGATTCTAAACAATGTGTATGTCAGTGAAGAAGCTTCTTATTACCTCGAACTGTAAATCACATATGATCAATTATTTTATGTTGTTTTATTAACTATATGAATTTAAAATCAAAAGTATTTCTATTGCAATGATATAACTAAACCAAATATAGTTTCTTTGAGTGGCATTTTAGAAGTTGGTATGATGAAGAAAATAGGAAATTTATTGATTAACAACTTCTTTATTGGAAAGATATGCGACGTTTCTGTGTAGATACTATCACTTGCTTGAAAACGGTGTTAGTATCTAGACCGAAACGTCGCATCTCTTTGCAATAAAGAAGTTGTTAATCCTTACATTTCCTATTGTCTTTTTTTTAAATATAGTTTGTTTTCTGTAAAATAAAACTAACGTTACAATATAAAGTTTGAAAAACAGATTCAGATGTGTAATACTTTGTTTTTGATTGAATGGTTCTATGGTATATTTTGTGATAAAGAAAATCCTACGTGCTTTTTAAAACTAAATTATATTTCCTTTATCTAAGACAAATCTTCGATCAGTATAAAGTATTCGTTAATTTGTGCATTTTCTATTAACTCAGTATTGACATGGAATAACAAGCCATAACTAATGAGTATTAACTTTAATTATTGTATATCAAATCAGTTAGTTGTTAGATAAGTTAAACTTGAAAGTTTTGCAGTCCTTTCCGATCAAATATAAATATTAACCCCTGAATATATTTTTTTGTCAATGATGATTTAAACTCAGAATGATAACAATGCAAATAATAATAGATGCAAATTTGTATATAAAACTTTACAAACCAGATATATGTATGTGTATATATTTTAGCACCTTCTTAAGACACCATACAAAGCCTTTACACTGTATATTTTTCATATCTTCAACAGATAGCATTACACCTCTATACACTGTTCAAAATCAATAAGTGTATATCAGCAGCATTTTGTATTTGGGTGTAAGGCCATATGCCCATGGACAATATACAAGACAGATTTTAATCGGTTAAACAGGTTTGTTGCTAACAAATGAGACATAAAAAATTTATAGGTTTAAGAAATATATGCATAGAATCAAAGTAGTGTTGTAGTGGACCTAAAAGCTTCTCTGGCGTACTTTGCATATAAATATAAACGATTTTCATTTCAGTGTTGCAAAATTGCAGTTAACGTTGTGTTTATTTTCCATTAAAAATTGAGCGTATAATGTATTCTAAATTGGTCATACGATGGAACTAATGCAACATTTTTGCATTTTTAAACATTTTAGCAGAAAGGGCAAAATCTGAATTCTTTTGGGATATCATTTCCCCTCCTAATATTCTTCGTCAATTCCACTTCACCTATTCATAAAAGTGATAGAGATCTTCTTAATTCCTCGATTAGTTAACACATATGATTTCATTTAAAAAGATGAGTAGAAATATAAGTAAGAATTTTACAAAAGGAAAAGAATATTTTAGTGTTATAACCTTTAACTCTGATCAAATTGTGTCAAAAATATATCAAGGTTGCATAACAATGCATAACTTTCAGCATATGTTCACATGTATTTACTGCAAGTAACCCTGCGAAAATTTTCGTCAACAATTTAGAAACCACAAATGGTCTCATTTTTTGTCAAGTTTTGTTCTGACACCTACATTCTGATAAACAACTTCATTTGTTTACAATTGAGTTAATACACACACCAAGAACATATTTACAAAACTTTACATGAAAACCTTCCGACATTTTCCTTTCATAAAAACCCTCTGTTTTGGAAGAATAATGAAGTATAGGCATTATTTGTGTGTCAAACATTTGAAATAGAACATTAGGAGGAGGATATCGTTATTCATGATTACGTTGTTCAATCGAAAAAGCCCTTTATCAACCGTATGAATAATAGTTTGGAAAGGTTTCGACCAGGAAAGTCTGCTTAAGAATAGAATCCCTAAATAACAATAAAAGATTTAAAAAATTGCATTCCCTGGACTTCTGGAGAATACTTCTATTTACACACTCAATACATATGTTATATATCTGCACAGTACACCCTTTGGAATACAGACAGGCAAGTGGACAAAGAATTCAATTCAATGCTATATTCTATTCAAACGCAAATGATAAACTTTTCAATAGAACTGCGAGTTTTTAAAAATCATTCTTTAAAATAACTTGACACAGTTGATCAATGGCCTAAAATATAAGATTTGGTTTACTGAATGTAGACCTTTTTATGTGTACTTCTTCTTGTATTTGAATGTACTGATAAAGCATTGTACGATTGACTGAACAGTATGTTCCTTCTAAGCTCTCATATTTAATGTGAATTTAAAGTTAAAGTTACTTAGTCAACCAATCCTGTTTCAAATGTTTTAATACCAAGAGTACCATGGTATGACTGTCTGTAAGAGGTTATAACCTGGATTAAGTTTTGAAAGTTAAATGGAACACTGTATAATAATGGGAGTTATAATACACTTCAGTCATATTTTGATTTTTCAAGAAAAAATTATGAAGTAAAAAGAACTATGATGACATGTTTCGGTTCCGTATCATGTATTGCGTCACATCTTGACAGATAGATGATGAAAGACACTCACCTCGAAATGAAATTTACATATATTTACTACTTTTATTACTTGGGAAAACACGTATGATAAATAATGCGTAATATAGAATTATAACACCTTGGGTTTGTGATTTCTATTTCATTAAAAATATGCGTGTGTACAGCTTTGCTTAATTGTAAATTCTTAAATAAAAGCAAGTAATGAGACTCTTTGGGAAACCGTATAGTGATAAACATAAATTATATGCAGGCAAAGACAATCGGATATTAGACAAAGATAGACAGAGAAGCATTGAGAGACTGAAAGATGAAAAAAGAAACTGTGATACAAGACTTGAACGATAAACTGAGAGAGAGAGAGAGAGACAGAGAGACAGAGAGAGCGAGAGACAGAGAGAACTCAACTCAATTGAACTCAATGGATTTTACATCCGGGTTTTGGCGCTATTGCTAAATGCGAGTCGTCTTATGGGCTGGTTTGATAGCTAGCGATACGAGGGTTTTGGCTTGAAAGACATCAGTGTATTAGGGAGGAGCGGTGCGGATTCATATGCTGAGTTAGCAGATTGTGATAAGATACGTAATGTATTGATCAGACAACACATTAGACATCGCCCTGCTAAAACGTTTGTTCTTCCCAGTAAACTTGCTTCATCTCGTTCTCCGAGCGATGCCGCCCTGATGCATTATGTGAAACCTTATACCCTGACTCCATCTATCTTATCAAGAGAACCTTTATTCCTATCTTTCTCAAACTTTGATGTCCTTACAACACCATAAAATGATTTATCTTAAAAGTCTACTTTGCATCTAGCCTGAACATGTTGTTATTGGCAACGACATGACATCCACCTGTGTGAAGATTTTTTTCCTAAAAAACTTGTATAACTAGTTTGGATGCAGTACGTTACGAGATTGTTAGAGATTAAAATTCCAGTTTGCGCGCATACAATCTTTCCCATCACATTTTCAAAAGATTGCTTAATACGATGTTCAACAGTATTAAGGCCTACGTTGGAAACTTGAAACGAGTGTTGCGTAATAGTTAATCTTTAAAGGGACACAGAGTATGTTTTTGAGGTAAGATATTTCAAACTTCATAAATGGTGTTAATTCATCGACAAGTGGAAAACCGCGCCAATGACTCAAACGTAATCTAGGAAAATAACTATAGCAGACACGACGAGAAATAACATTAACTTACATAAATGTAAATGTCAAATCGAATTTCGACGTTTTCACAATAATATCCCAGTAGAAACAACACGTCTATTAGACGCCTAAATAAGGTTTAGATTGGGGTTAGACGTCTAAATAAGGTTTAGATTGGGGTTAGACGTCTATAACGGGGCGAGTGCATCAATAGAAACTTTTCCCTGTGCAGTTGAATGTGATGTTGATGGTGATGTTGATGACAAAGCTGTTGTCAGACCTTGTAATGATGGCCAAGGTGTGAGAACACGAATAGTAAGAGAACGATTCTTATGAGCGAGTGAGTGAGTGATTTGGGTTTTAACGTGTTTTGAACAATATTTTAGTTATTAAACACATGGATGACAAGCATCCAAAAGAGAGTGGACTGATCAGGTAGAAGAAGAAAGGTATAGTGATAGATAGAGAGCAGGTTTTAGAAGGACTCAAATTTGGTCTGGCTTCTACCCGTCGACCTGTCCAGCGTGGGTGCCCCTACCAGGTGCATGTGCATGAAACTCACTCTGTGTCACTTTAAAGTTCGACATATGGGCATATTATTTTTGGATTGTTTGTACTGAATGTAAATTTTGTTTGTCAAGGATTCATAGTGATTCCCGAGAAATGCGTTTTGAAGTGAAACCAAGTGAGGCATAGAAGTCACTCTGACCTGTCGCTCTGACTCCCTCCATAATGCAATGTGAATTTGTGGGTGAAGTAACCTGGTTAGCTTTGGTCCAGGCTAATAACATTCTGACATAATACGTACCTTATAAAATTACACTTTTAGACTGGCTACTCTTTGTGCTATACAGCGATTAGGGACATTTATAACATTGATGGGCCGGGGCTTTTCGGGAGGGGTCTGAAAAATTATACAACCATGAAGTAGTTCATGAAAAAAATAACAAAGATTGGAGAGCGTTATTTTAAAAAAGACAGATGTAAAACCATCTTTTTGTAAGACTTGAAAGAGATGCTGAAACATTATTATTCAGCCTTTTTGATTAATCTGATTAAGATCGGTTTATTTTCTTAAAAATCACAATAACTTCTATGCCTCATTCATTGTTATTTATAGAAGAAAATTAAGATATACTGAACTTACAGTTTTATACAAAACCCTAATGTGGAGAAAGCTTTTGCTACTTTTTGCTATATTTTCATACAATGGATGCATTTTGGAGGCTAAAAAAACTCATACAGTTAAAAGCAGGTCAAATTATTTCAAGGATATTTATCTTTCTCACTGATACAAATCTAAGAAACCTTAACACTTTATCAAATGGATTGATTCGTGCAAATTTCTTAAATAAATAAATTCAAAGTTTGACATTTAGAAATTGTGTAAATATCCAATACCTAGTTTTCATGCTTCGTGCACGTTGTTTGTACATCTCAAAGCTCAAAGTAATTGTTTAAATTTAATCTAACATGTAACACATGTAAATCCATTGTCCATAGGTATGCCCTTGGTATATTGATGTCATGTATTTACAAGATTCTTTAGATTTTGAACGTTTTCCTTGCGCTTAAAGCTTTAGGAAGACCATTAATTGCTTATGTTAAACTAGTGAGACGTACATGTTACAGTGGGGATAAATGAGTGAGCATTGCTCACTTATTCTCCAATCTATAGACATTGTGATTTTATTACTTAAAATGAATAAGGAATTATCCTTTTTAAATAAAGCTAGAATGCATTCATTCTCCATTGAAAATAAACGTTACACCATATAAAAACTTAACATTTCTATGTATATTTAGCAATGGTATTCAAACCAATTTGTGCAGCTGATGTTATAATAATTCAATGGAACAGTAATTTTTGTGTCTTCAACATTTAAAGTGTTATTTTCAAAGACCAACCTTTAAAAGTTCAAAGAAAAATAAGTGTAAGTAAAACCTAACATAAATCTTCAAAACAGAAATTTCAAAAAGCTTTGTTATATTTTCATGTACAACCTAGTAAATAAAAATCTTCAGAACCTTTAGGAATTCTGTAAACTCTGTAGACAACAGAATTGTTTCTTTGAAAATTTAGCTCATATTTCAAAGACGTATTGTCAAATAACACGTTTATACATATTTTGTGTATAGAAGTTTGTTTTGTAAACGTTGCATTATGGATGTAATACCTTGCATCTTGATAATGCCACATTACATTTGAGGTAAAATCTTTTCATTCGTATCAAAGGGTACAGGAACTTCATTATGATTGGAAAATTTCATCACCTACAAATTATTCATAGGGATTTCATACGCAGAAATACTTTTGCTCTCTACATATTTGTAAAATTGAAAAGATTTTGCATGCAAATCATTTGACAGTTGTTTTTCTGGGACCTAAGCAAATATTGTTTAAACCGCAGCGGCCGTGTTGGATTCAGGCCACATGACCAAGTGGTCCAACAATATTGGATTCTTGGTAAAGTGAATTTATACCTATCTAATGACTAATCATGCCAAGTTTCAAACTTTAAGATTTGTTTAAATTTTGTCACTCAGCTGCTTCAACAGTTATTGATAAAAAGATTAAAGTTGTATGAAAGACGGAAACTAAATCCTTGTTTGAAGATAAGAAGACATCAGTGCTCGTGCATTATTCATATGCGTAGCACATCAGTGGTATAGGTTTATAATATACTGAAACTAAATATGTATACAACCTTCTACAATTTATATAGCTACAACAATCACCGATATTTTTATTAACAAACGAAAATCCTGCATGAGCTGCCGGTGTCTGTAGGTGAAGTTAGGGTAGGTAAAATGATCGAGAATGCTAAATTTAATTACGATCCCAAAGTTACGGACATGCAACTCCTGAAGTAAGCTATGCCTCTTCTTGACCGGTATTCTGAAATCTTCCTCAAGCTTGAAAACAACTCGGGAGCTTAACCTTTTTCAAATGCGAACACAGGAAGCCCATCATTCAGCCCTTGTAAAACAGTAACAGTGTACAGACAGTCGGACAATTTTATTAATGTCTACATGAGCGGAACATTGTTGCTCTGTGTGTATATATACAGGTACACCAGCCGACAGATTTATAATAGGTCATGTAAATCCTTGCATATAAATTTCAGGTTATTTCAACAAATTAAAGATAAAATGTTCCTCAATTTCAAAGTTAAAGAAGTAATCAAGAAGTAAAGTTTCCAATGATAAACTTGCATCTAAAATTATACTAAAACTATACTCTCCCTGTTGATAAAAACATAACCAATATTTTTCATGTGACTTTTCATGTTTTTACGTTTACATAGTTATTTTCAAAATGAGGTTAAAGTGATGAGAAACATACGTATGATTTTTTCATCATTGAATAGTTTGAATTTCAAACATACTTTTTGAGAAGCAATATCTCGTATTTTGTTAATATATTAACTTGATAATGTGCAGCACAGCTTACATCTTTGACTCGAAAAGCACTTCAGTTGTATTACGAGCTGGGTCAAATGAGATCACGTCGTTCTTACAGTTTCTTGAAATAATAAATATTTCTGATGTAGGAACATACAGAATAGAACCGAAACTGGCATCAAAAGTTTGAATCCAGTTTACATTGTAATCAGCTGGATCTATTTGCGTTATTAAGTTTAGTTTGCCTTTTCTTGGAACAGCAAATAGTTGATCTGTTTAATAGCAAATCCCATCGTCAATGATTAAAATGGAGCTGCAAATGGCTACATTCAGTTCTCCCTTCAGATTTCGGTTAATACGCCATACCTTTTGCTATGACAACGGAATAATTGGGTTACGATGTTTAACCCTCTAAATTTATATTTTAAAAATGAATAACTAATAGACAACACGTCAAAATAACCTGGTAAATTTGATAATCATCATCTCAATTCTTTCTTTTCAATTTACAGGAATGTCTGACCAGATCGAAAAGATGGTGTTATATGTCTTTCTCGCTGCCATATCAGTGTCATATTGTACTGGAAGTTTTCAAGTCTCATCAACAATGGTCACTGATAGCAGAGAGCCTTATGGTATCTTGTTATGTCAACAACTCTCCATGAAAATATGTTTACAGGATAAAGGGACCGTATGCACAAACCATTTCAAGTTAGTTCAGTCTCATAAGGAAACAATTGTGTGTGTGAAAAGTAAGTATATGAATCAGTTTCTAATTGAAAAATGCTATGTTAGTTGTTGAGTCACTTTCTCATCTGACAGATAACACCATCCTCCTGTCATTCAAGCTACGTTCCAACGTACAAATTCTATTGTGATAGAAAACTGTTTGTGGTGCAAACAGTGTCATTGGTTCAAAAGTCAGATATTTGTCCGTGAGGGTTTTCAATTTATAAATCCTATTAGTTATCTCAGCTTCTGTACATGACGTCATCGCTTTGGATTATTTACTTAAATCAGTACATTTGATGCTTTGGCATATCAATTAATCTGTATCGCTTTAAGTTACATAAAAGGCACAATTGGTTTTCATTTTATTTCAAATCCCAGTTTTGATTATTTACTTAAATCAGTACATTTGATGCTTTGGCATTTCAATTACTGTGTATCACTTTAAGTTACATAAAAGGCACAATTGGTGTTGATTAATTTCAAATCCCAGTTTGGATTATTAACTAAAATCGGTACAGTGCAAATGTTCCCCTCTAAGAGCGATAATCAAAGATCATTGGACTACGTTAACTGAAATGAAACTTGTGAATTTAGTAACACCTCGAAAGAACTCTATATAATGAATAATCCTAAGTATAAGATTCGTTAAATCTGTATATTTTCACTTGTATACAATGCACAAAACTAATACTAT
Source organism: Phorcus lineatus (assembly GCA_921293015.1). NCBI lineage: Eukaryota > Metazoa > Mollusca > Gastropoda > Trochida > Trochidae > Phorcus > Phorcus lineatus. Next base: position 16,285,562 of record OV121093.1, read on the forward strand.
CCTTTATCTGGCCACGTGATTATGTATCATCCCAACTTGGGATCGCGTCCCATCTTAAGATGGGACGGCGCATACTTTAACATGTTCATAATATTCTTATTCTAATGTTGAATTTAGAAATAACATCATAACATGTATCATTTAGATAAGCGCTTTAAGGCCCTCGAAAGATATCTTTATTTTATGTTGATTTTCATGACTTATTGGCTATATCTATCTCTCATCGCATACGAGTCTTTCATCATAGTACAATACGATTTCAAAAGTAACTCTTATACAAAATTTTATAAATTATTTCATTATATTCTTAAAAATGATTAATTGTGACAGCATGTTAAGCAACTAATAAAAAAGAAATGTACACTCAAAACCCACTCTTAGTGAATAGCAAGAATGCTAATGGCATGGCATGATTTCAATGTACTCATCGTGTTTGATAGTCGAATCTAAGACTGTATGTTTCTTAAACATAATTCACAAACACTAACCTATAATTGGTGTCCCGTCAGTGCTTATAAGATATGCAGTAAATAAATCCAGTTATGCCTCCTCCTATTTCCGATGGAACCTGATCTGATCAGTGTCGTGGTGCAAATGGCAAACATACCTGCCTGGTAGTTCAGAGAAGGGTGTGGGGTGGGTGGAGGGGGGAGAGGGGGTCCGAAAGAAGGTATTTTGGTAAACATCCGGTTCGGTTATGACACTAATACCTGTGTGTCACCTTCCAATTAGTGACAAGAATGGGTACCAATTGTACATGAGCATGCTTGTAACACTGAGGTACACACCGAGCGTTTGTTGTTTTAGTCAATGATTATCATTCTTATTTATCAAGGCATTGGCCCCTATCGGCATTATCACTGATAAGAAGCAGACATGATCAAATGTTTATTGTTATTGTATTGTTATTCGATGAAAGTTTTTTGGACATCTTCTGTGTTGGAATGGAATATGTTAGATAATGAAACTAGAAACGTAGATTCCGTTGCTTCGTTTAAAAAAACACTTTGACCGAAATATCTCATGTAATGTACATCATGTCTTCAGAAATATTGGAACAAGAACCAACCAAATTATCCACTGTAAATTAAGACTTGGCTGCAGCAATCTAAACGCACATAAATTTGATCGTTTTTTACAAAATATGTCAACTTGCACTTGCGGTCATCATTATGAAGATGTCATTCGTTATTTATCTATCTGTCCAAATTACACGAAAATTCAGTCAAAGTGTTTTTTTCTACGTCAATGGTTATGATGTTCAAACCATATTATTTGGCAACTACTCTTTATCTGATGATATCAACCTAAACATTTTAGAATCTGTTCACGACTATTTTACCCTTACAAACCGCTTTTCTAGTTAAATATTTTACTGTTTTTGTTTAATTGTGTTTTGTCTATGATGATGAATGAACTTTATGCGGTATATATATTTTTTGTATGGGGGAGGTATTCAGATAGGCTGTATAGCCTGTTTACCAATCCCTTTCTTTTGAACTAAATGTTTAAACCAAAGTTTTTTTGCCAAACTGAATATAGTTTTTTAATAAATTCATTAACAGAACAATTATCATGTAAAGTAACCAAAATGAAATTTAACATCATTAGAAATACAATGTTTCAACGCATTTCTTATCAATACTACAAGAAGATTATAAACGGAGTTTGTTGACTTTGAGTTCATTAATAAACTTTGTTTACCTTCACAAGATTTTTTGACACAAACCAGGGTACACGGTATCAGTATGAAAAGGTTGTTTTTATATGTACATGCGTCTATCAAGGCTTGTTTGAAGCGTCGAATTACGAGAATTGTTGTGTGTTGTTACTGCTAATATGTCGATCAACTGATCAACTATAAGTCAAATAAGATGAGTAGGTGAGAGGGAAGAATTACATTTCAGTGTAATATTGTTGTTTTACAGCTGAAAGTTTACTTTACTAATCGTTTTGTTATCTTAAATATACTACTTAACATGTCCCCCCGAAAAAAGGAATTAGATTTCTAAATACACATCAACGAAGTTTTATTGATGTACAAACAATTATCGAGTTATTTTGTGCTGACAAACATGATCTCATGTGTTATCTTCAGAGGACTAAACGATTCATATTGTTAATGCTTATACAAATTTTATGTAGAAACTGTCATTTCTTATACAAATTTGATATTGAAATTGTCATTGCTTATTGTAAAATATTATCATATTTCATTGTATGAGAATATGCAATATGTGTAATCATATAATGGTTAGTAAGTATAATACTATGATTTAAACAGTATTTTATTTCCATAAAACATGTGCTACACAAACTTCAGAATATATTTTCAAAAAGGATGAACAAACAGGCAGCAAATTCCCTATATAAATTCAAATAAATAAACAAACAATAAAATGATTAAGATATCAAGTACATTGATGGAAATATACATTTGCAATTATCAATACTAAACTCAAATTTATATTAAGCTTTGTCTATCTTACATTTGGTACAAATTTTAAGAAAGGGCTTTAAAAATCGTTTGTTATCATTTATGAAATGATAAACAGATATTATTAGGAATTTGTCAACAATCTGCGACAAAGATTTGTCGCCGTTAAGATAGATTTTAGTATATTGATATGATTTACTAGGGTATATTCAAGCCCTAAGTTGGCACTAGTTGAAAATATCTAAAATGTTGGGGAACCAGACTTTGATAATAGGAACTTTTAATTTCTTTTACATTTGATACAATCAACCAAGTCGCCAAGTAGACAAGATAATAATTTGTTAAAACAACATTGGCTTATGGTGTCTCCATATGTTGTTTTAGCCTAACACTACCTACGTCGGGCAAATTGGTGCCCAATCATTCCGATTTCGTTCTCTGTCATGCCAAGCTGTCACATTAACACATTCAGTGTATTCAGTGCTGGATTATAACGATGGAGAGAACCTTAATTTCTGCTTATAGACGGTTTTTGCATGGTTTTTCATTTCTTTGTATCAGGTACGTTTTTAAAATATATATTTTTCAAAAAGTAATTTATCTCTAGTGTTGTAAACTTGGATCTGTATTAGAATAACTTCATATCTTTGTTTGTTAAAAGTTTATACCACCTTTTTGTAAAGAAACTGTGAAATGTGGAGCCGTTTGGTTTCTCTCTGTTTACAGCTGTTCGATATACGCATGTATTGGTCATTTGAAAAATGCTGAAAACTATTATCTAAATATAAATCTACATATTGATCTGATTTTGTTATGTCGCTTAACAAATGTGATTCAATCAGTAATCAAATGGGACTTTGAATAATTGTTTGAGTAGTGTTGAATCGTTCGTACTCGATAACAGATGAAACCGAGTCAGAAAGTGAAGTAAATGAACATCAAGTCAAATTTTCTTCATAGATGTGAAAAGAATGAACAAAATTATCTAAAATCATGTTTTACTGACACAATTCATTATGAAATATGAATATTATTAACATGTTTTAGTATCCCCCGACCCATCTCAAGATGGGACGTCCCAACTTGAAATCCCAAGTTGGGACGCGTCCCATCTTAAGATCGGGCGGATCCGCAGTTGGGATGATACAATTATATGTACCTGACTTTTGATAAAAATTAGTATGTGTTTAATTCTGAAGTTTATCGCATGACTATGTTTCAGGTGAAGAAAAGATCTCAGATTACCACTCAAAAGATTCTACTGATCAGGGCTTAAGCCAACCTATCCTGAAAAAGGCTAAACTCCTTGCTGTTCCAAGAAAAGGCAAACCAAATTTAATTACACAAATAGATTTAACCAACTACAATATAGACTGGTTCCCATATTTTGATGCTAATTTCAGTTCGATTCTCTATGTTCCAACATCAGAAACATTTATCATTTCAAGAAACTTGATGAACGACGCGATCTCATTTGACCCAGGAAGTAAAACAACTAAAGTGCTTTTCAAGTCGAAACCTATTCATTTCATGATTATGGATGTTAGTAGAGACATAGCGTTCTATTTTATGAGAAGGGGGTTTGGTAAGTTTGTCACATACGGAGCCTTAGAAAACGTTGTTTTGGGACAGCAAGAGATGATAACAGCTGCGTCAGTTGATGAGGATAACAAACGATTATACTCAGTCTTTGTTTATGGAATAATATCTCTAAACTATCTTGGAAAGGCTTTAGAATATTTAAGGAAGCAATTTCGTTCAAGTTTCCTGTTTTATGACGCCTTCTCCCACTTGCTGTATTATAGTCATCGTTTGAAAGTATTTACCATCAACACAATGAACAGAAAGCAGCGAAAATTTATCAAAATTAAGTCATTAATCAAAAGTGGTTTGGTATTCAATAACAAATTTTACCTGACATATGAAGGTGATTCCGGGTATGCTATCCACGCTGTTGACCTTCAAACAAGAAACGTTACTGTCGTCCATCTTGAGTATACGAATTTTGAATTCTGTACTCTATTACTTTGTTGAAGGGTATTTGACATTGTTCTAATGGATAAGGTATCCATGCTGCTATCATCCGAAAAGACTAGTTCACATTCATATTTATTATGCAAGTTATTGTTCCGGCAATCTGATTGGTCGAAAAGCGGCCACGTGTCATTCGACGGAAAAGCATATTGACTTCACTCCGAGTCCGACCAAAAGTTATATTGACTTGAAATAGACATAATGATGTCAAACCGTTGTTACATGACGTCATGTTATTGTTATCGTGACGTCATTTGAACGTCATGTTGAGCCAAATTGCTGTTAATGAATGTAGTTTTTTCTTTTCTTTTCGTTTTTAATTCGAAACATAATAAAACAATTATGGACTGGTGAATTCGGTCAATACCTGCTTTAATAGACCCGAGGAAAGCAATATTGACCTCAGACTTCGTCCTCTGTCAATATTTGCTTTAATAGACCCGAGGAAAGCAATATTGACCTCAGACTCCGTCCTCTGTCAAGACTTCGTCCTCTGTCAATATTGCTTTCCTCGGGTCCTCTGTCAATATTGCTTTCCTCGGGTCTATAAAAACAGGTATTGACCTCATCACCAGTCTATAATTGCATAATGCACGAAATGTCAATGCTGTACTCTATTGCCTTTTTGAAGAGCATTAGAAACTTCTCCTGAAAGGTATGCTGTTAACCTCCAAAGCGAGCGCGTATAAGGTCATTTTTTGCGTGTTTTGATTAAACATAATTGATTCGCTGTTGCTGAATGCGAGTCGTCTCATTGGCTGATTAGATAGCTCGCGATACGAGGGTTTTGGCTTGGAGCGATATCAGGGTATTTTTGTTGAATTGACTGATGAACGAGTTACAGGCGGGGATCGAATTTCATTGACATGTAGTCTTTTTTCATGCTGTTGAGCATTGAATTTTTAAGCGTATATAGTGTACATATAATTGTTTATTTGGAGCAATAAAATATAAAAGAAATAAGTATGTGTATATATTTTTTTATAGGAATCCACTTTAAAATTGATTAATTATATGGAGGTATAAACTAAAAAACCGCTGCTCTATACAATCTGCACATCTGATCATGTCTTGCTCAAGAAAAGTATAAACTTGAAACATTGTTCTGTAAGAGGTTTCTTGTTTCGCATATTCTTCTTGAAAACAAATATTTGACGAAGCAGTGGATGAATATTTATTATGGAGAGAGAGATGAGTATGTGGATTTCAATTTCTTGCCTTTAGGGATGATTTTATTATCTCTGCATCTCATGAGGAAACTAAGATGGTTGCTTGAATGCAAGTATGTCTTTTGTAAGCTACTTAGTTTGTTGATGGTTCAATAGCCAAGTCTCTATGTAGACGTATGACTTCTTTGATAGGCAGTCTAAAGGTTTGTGACAGGCAGACAAAAGTTTAATCAACTCATCTCCTCTATAAACAACTCAACTTATCTTCTGTAAAAACAACTCCTCTCCTGTATATACAACTCCTCTCCTGTATAAACAACTCCTCTCCTGTAGAAACAACTCAACTCCTCTGCTGTATAAACAACTCAACTCCTCTCCTGTATAATAAACCCAACTCCTCTCCTGTATATACAACTCCCCTCCTGTATAAACAACTCCTCTCCTGTATATACAACTCCTCTCCTCTATAAACAACTCAACTCATCTTCTGTATATACAACTCCTCTCCTGTATATACAACTCCTCTCCTCTATAAACAACTCCTCTCCTGTAGAAACAACTCAACTCCTCTCCTGTAGAAACAACTCAACTCCTCTCCTGTATAATCAACTCATCTCCTCTATAAACAACTCAACTTATCTTCTGTAAAAACAACTCCTCTCCTGTATATACAACTCCTCTCCTGTATAAACAACTCCTCTCCTGTATATACAACTCCTCTCCTCTATAAACAACTCAACTCATCTTCTGTATAAACAACTCCTCTCCTGTATATACAACTCCTCTCCTGTATAAACAACTCCTCTCCTCTATAAACAACTCAACTCATCTTCTGTATATACAACTCCTCTCCTGTATAAACAACTCCTCTCCTGTATAAACAACTCCTCTCCTGTAGAAACAACTCAACTCCTCTCCTGTATATACAACTCCTCTCCTGTATATACAACTCCTCTCCTGTATATACAACTCCTCTCCTGTATAAACAACTCCTCTCCTGTATAAACAACTCAACTCCTCTCCTGTAGAAACAACTCAACTCCTCTCCTGTATATACAACTCCTCTCCTGTATAAACAACTCCTCTCCTCTATAAACAACTCAACTCATCTTCTGTATAAACAACTCCTCTCCTGTATATACAACTCCTCTCCTGTATAAACAACTCCTCTCCTGTAGAAACAACTCAACTCCTCTCCTGTATATACAACTCCTCTCCTGTAGAAACAACTCAACTCCTCTCCTGTATATACAACTCCTCTCCTGTAGAAACAACTCCTCTCCTGTAGAAACAACTCCTCTCCTGTAGAAACAACTCAACTCCTCTCCTGTATAAACAACTCCTCTCCTATATAAACAACTCCTCTCCTGTACAAACAACTCCTCTTATTAGAATATATGTCGAAACGTCGCTTCCACAGAATACAGAAGTTGCTTGTCCATGAGAACTGTCCTTATTGTTCATCAACTTCTAGAATGCCTGTCAAAGACGTCATATAGTTATTCACGGGTAGTTAACTCTAAGTAGCTGTTGACTCGGGTATCAGTTACAACATCCTTTCATCGTCTCGGTTAGTCTGCAAATAAACTATTTCATTCACTGGTGTAAACATATTTATTCAGAGAAAAACTGATGGGATTGGCAAACAAGCAAAATCTTTGCTTATATGAATGCCTCTCCCTACATTATACAAATATAAACTTTTATGAAATGATGATGTTCACAAAACATTGAAGAACAGATCAGATATGCATGTACATTTGCAGGCTTACATACTACGATTTAAAGATAAATTCTTTTAAAATTTCGCAAGGCATTTGAAGAAGGTAATGTAAGTTGGTTAAGACAAATCTGAAAATCTTTTAGTGGAAACTATGAAATTCTGGACGGATTTTAAGAGTTTGTTATTTTGTTGATCAGTAGAGCCAGAGTTGCCGTAGAGGATAGATGGTAGATTATAAACTTTTTGAAAAAAATATGTGTTTAGTCTTACTTCGTGGTAAGTGGGACAAATTAGGAAGAAGTGGAGTGCATACTCAAAGTGATGACTGCAGTTGCAGTTAGGGATATCGGATATAAATCTGATGAATTTATCACCGTTCAAGTTACTGAAGCCAAGTCGAAGACGTGATTGGATTATCTTACAGAATCTCGACCCATGAAATAAATTAAAATGATTCGGGTTGCTATTGGTGTCCTTTATTTTCCTTTTGAATTCTGCAAGTGAGCTGGAGTTGACCACGTCGAGGGGGAGGGAATTCCACATATTGACCGTGTCTGGTAGAAACGATTTAGAGTAATTACTTGTGTTGCATTTTATGCTTTGGAGGTCGGAATAGTTTCTTAAATTGTACCGACTTGCGTCGGACACAGTGTCAGGTAATAGATATGATAAATATTCAGGTACTAGTTTATTAATCATCTTATAAAACACATACAGTTTTTGGCGATATCTACGCTTCTCTAAAGATGTTATGTTAGTTTCTGAGTACAACTTTTCATGACTTGTGCCGCGAGGACACTAGTATTGCCAATGCTTGACATTGCAGCTAACTAGCGCACCATAGTGCATGGCGTGGGATATTACTGGAACACACATAGCACAAACCACACGCAAATATCCCTTAAAGGGGCGGACTCGTGCACTTGAGGGACAATTTGGGATACGAATACGCACCAGTGTTCAACATTTACACAAACAATGAACAAACGTCCGTGTGCAATGGCACCACCCCGTAGTGGCATGCATAAATTTGTGCAAGTGTCAGTGGGCATGACAGTGACAAAGAAAGAGGGAGATCTTAAGCCAAAAATTGAAAATTGGCAATGTAAATATCTAAAATGTTCACTGGCTTTGACAGAATTTGAAGTTCTGTTTTTTTACCTAAGCGTATAAGTAGATAGTCAGGTTATTGGAGAATAAAAAATCAATATAGAATAATGAGTGAGTGAGGTAATAATTTCATTAAAATTGCCTTAAACATCATTTTTATTAAATCATAATCCATATTCAATACGTGGATGACCATCACACCAAAGGAAACAGACAAAAAATGGTCAATTGTGAAGGAGACAGTAAGTATTAGATCGACTATCGAAGGATACACTGGGATGATATCTCCGGTGAAGCTTTCTTGTCGTTCACTTCCATCAATATCATTAAAACAATAACTCAAGAGAAATATCCCTTGTATCAAACGTCAATTATGAATATCAAGTTAGTAATACAATGCCGTTCTTATTTTGTAAAATAATCATCGATTACCATTGATAAGCCTAATACGTCGACACTGGATATAATGAGGTGTCCTATATCAGGGGATCAGTTTAAATTCGGTTTCAAATCTCTTATTTGGAAAGATAGTTTACTTTAATGATTTAACAAAAAATTTCCTCTATATTATTGATAAGTATATTCATCATTTTGAACCATAGTCATGTTAAATATATAGCTTTAATAAGTAAGAACAAGGGTAATAAAATAGGATTAACAATACTTAAATGTAAAACAATTTAAATTTAGAGAGTTATTGAACAGCACGAGCACTCGAAAACTAAAAAATCTGTCCATGTATATATATTATGCATTTTTACATAGAACGCATATTGTTTCTTGAAGGTATGCAATGTATACCATGTACTATAGGCCTGTGGCTTCTATGTACTAGAATCAAGTTTGATTGATTAACAATACCATTATTGAAAGTTAAACGTTGATGGTAACAAAATAACTTTCATTTATCATCCATAAATGTTTTTTAACGCATACAACTCCGTGATTTCCGGAGTAGTTCATTTATAGGGACCGCAAAGCTGTAGAGGATAGATTACGTAGAAAACAACAATGGCTTCAACTTTGCAAGTTTTTCTAGCATGCTTACTGGCGAAAATTGTGGAGATGCATTCACAGACATTATACCAGCCTTATGGTCCAAAAATGTGTGAAGCCCTTTATCAGAACCAAACTGATTTCCCAGCTTGGGACTTTGATGAAATACATTTGGTCTGCAGGCTAAGTGTCAATAGTTCAGATGGACCTGGTAATGACAATAGCAGCATCGATTTTGGAACTACAGAGATTGATGGTAGGTATGAACTTTTTTTAATTTGGTCACCCATGATTTATTGAGAAGAACGAAGGGATATTTCAGTAAAGGGGCCTTAGGGTCATTATTTATTAACCTCAAGGACCGCAAATAAAATCATTTACATAAAATTGTTACAGATCAAGATATACATCAGGTTACATCTTTTGTTCTTGCAAACTTTGCAAAAATAATTTCCAAGAATATTAAGGATGAAATGATTCTTTGATATGAACAAATGTAATAACTTCTCCTGTGGTGGGAAATTATCACAATATTTAATATCATGATATAAATATTTATCTTTACTCCTTTTAAAATGGACATTCAAGACAAAAATTAAATTCATTTTCGACAAAAATGAAAGATGCAGAGAGGACACAGGCGATCATCTCACTCACGACCAAGTCGTTTTCTATATTCAAAGGTTTACATATGCCTACAGCTTCGGAATTCACTTACAACAATATGAAATTCTTTACATTCTTTGGAATACCCGAATTATCTGATCGCGATCTATATCTAAAAAAGAACATATTCATATTTAATGCACCTGTGTTTAAATTCTTTTCTTTGGCTTCACAGGGTTTTACATGCTAACAGGCACAAATCTCTTCCTTGTTGATATTCCCATGGATGAAAGGAAATCGCCAATCCCATTTCACAAAACAAATCTGAGGAACTTCATTTATAGTTACGACAACGGGACCTTATACAAGTTAAATAGGAACAATGGTCATTTACTTAAAGGAGTTAAAAAGAATAGAAGAATGATTTTTCACAGATACAGAAAATTCAAAGGTTTTTATCCTTATTGAACTCTAAATTGAAGTATATTCTGCAAACAAGTGTACACTGATTATTATATGTCTGAGACCATTCCTTCGTCCGCCTCCCTTTTTTGGTAATACGTATTATTATTAGCTATATCCTGTAACATTTTTAGTAAGGATGGGTATCGGTCCCCATTTCCATATTGCAATATATTGCGATACAGAAAAGCGTATCGCAATACGTATTGCAATATATTGGCTCTTTTCATATTTTAGTTTTCCCATGTTCTCCTCACTAAATAAAATAATTAGAACAGTAATCAATGCTCAACTGGACGTGCTTTTGTAAGGAGTATAATTAAGCAACTGCTTTCGTACCTTAAACATGTCTTTGCTATTTTCACTTTGCAAGTTCAGTTAAATCATGACGTGTTTTTGTTACGATTGTCTGCAATTTTAAACGGAAATTGTTATTTCTAAAACCTCCGATATATTGGATATTTTCAGAAGACTGTACCAGTACGTATCGTGGTGTTTCTGTATTGCAATATATCAACTTTTGATATTCAAATGATAATGTTGATAATGATATGACTTTATATCCATTTTCTAGTACATGCTCAGCGCGTTACATACATCACTTAACTGAAGGCTAAGTGTGACCATGTAGGTCCGTAGATAGTGTTTTCAGGTACCCATCGTAACAACTGATTGGACTGAGTCCAATGCAAATTAAGTGTCTTGTCCAAGGACACACACCAGTTTAAGAAGAATTCTTAGCCGACATTTGGTTGTAAATTCCAATTTCCGATTCCAGTTGTAATTAAATTCAAATCACAAAATTGTTCCGGTGCGTGCTAAATTCGATGACTACAGCCGACTTTGATGACAGGTAAGTGATACAACCAGCTCCTTGTCTTTATTATGATTGGTTAGAATGTTCTCTTGGAATGATCACCACCTTAACCAATACCAGCTGACTGAGGTATTGTAGTTAAGCGCTTTATTGACCTTGAGTGCTATGCTCCTCCTAGGGCTACCATAACTGGACTTCTCTACGGATCGGAGCCAGAACAACTTTAGTCGTTTTAAAACGTGTTGTCTACTTTGCCTTTCTTTCCATCAGCTTCCTCAGTCCATTGTCGTCCTGACATGTCCACTCTCCGTTCGGATGGATTTCACCCATGTATTAAGTGACTGAATGAAGTAGTTTCAATAAATTTTATTGATCAGCTGTTCGTCTTGTTGATTGGTAGAAATGTGTATGATACTAAGGAGGAAAAGGCTGATGCTTGCTCTGATGGTCTTCTCCCGGGGTAAATTGTGATCACTCTTGAAGTTGGTGTTACGTTGCTTGCAAAAGGCGAGGTGAGGTGGTATGGGGTTTAATGCCGCTGTCAAGTGTATTTCACTAATATTGCGGCAGCTAGTATTAGTGCAGGGAGTAATCCCGCAACAACAATATGGCTATGCATTGCGGTGAAACCTGCGAGCATCGGCTGGGAGCTTGCAAAAGAAAACGTGATAAATTTCAAACACAATGCAGCCATGCACTCCCTGTGATGCTTTGATCACGATAAAGATGCTAACCTAGAGCTATGTGTGTATTATGTTTTATGTGATAGATGTGATATAATGAGAATTCAATGCTTGATGTTATAATATATGAGTGATGTATGATAGATGTCATAACATCATAAGTTCTTTCAGTTGGACCACCACTGGACTCAATACCTTATCGTGGTGTGGTGGTTTGCGTGCTTCAGAGACCCCGAGAGTTATGCCAGCCGGAACGTACATGCTCCTGGTAGGGACACCCAAGCTGGACAGGTCGATGGGTAGAAGCCAGACCAAATTCTATCTCTCACTATGCCTTTCTTTCCGTCTTTTTCCTCTTCCTGTCGATCCCTTTTCCCCTGATCTGTCCACTCTCTTTTGGATGCTTGTCATCCACGTGTTTAATAACTGAAATATTGTTCAAAGGACGTTAAACTCCAACTCACTCACCGCTCACTCTTTCACCTGGAATAATAATATGCGTGTAACATGTTCTTGTCAATCGTTCACGGTACAGGCGATTTGGTGGCTCTATATGTGGATGGACTGCACGATCTAGTTGTCCTGGTATGACAGGGATCAGATAAAACCACAATTCAAAATTACAACATCACTACAAACAGACCTCGAAAGTTAGCAGTCCAACATTGTACCTCACTGGATCTTGTTCTTGCTTCCTTTTGTTTATCTCAATAGAACAAATACAAACAGAGCTCCAGATATTTGCGTATTTTACTCAAAAGAAAAGTCAAAATACGCAAGAAAATTAAATTGTCTGCGTAATGAAACTCACTTAAAATCTACGTTTACGCTTCTAAAAAATTAGCAATGCGTATTTACCCAATACATAAAAATTACAATGCGTATCGTGTCATAAACAAAAATCAAAATAGTTACGTGAAAATCTCAACTTAAAGTCACTGGTAACATACAAAAGTCTTTTTACATCGTAAACATCTACTTCCAACAATGCTTTGTGCAAAGTGGCTTCGCTTACTACTCCGAACACCATTTAGAACTCTCTCCAATTCATATAAGTGATCTGATAATTCCCAGTTGTGTGAGGAGTTTAACACGGTTTGTTTTATGCAAGATTGGGGCCTGCTGACTTTGAATGTGCACAATGTGGCATGATTACTTTACTTTCCCCAACATCGTTTCGTCAGTGTTGGCTTGTGCAGATTTAGGGCTCGAAAAAGGTTTAGTTAAGACAGCACATAGACATAGTCATTTGACATATTTTTTTTTATTGAGAACGTATTTTTGATATATATGTGGTATAGTTGTAGAATGTAATGATGTTTTTTTTAATGAAGATGATGCAAGAAAAAATAATGAGAGTTACTAGTAAAAAAAAGAAGAAATAAATCCGGTCAGGGATATTCGCAAGCGTGTTTAGATTAATTTATTATTGGTAACAATTACATATCAATGCCGACTCAGTTAATAAATACTCTGACGTTTTGCCGTACAAGTTTTCAATCCGTTGCCTTTGAAAAGAAATTTCATCATTTTGCACACGTCTAACATGTTCTGTTATTACTGATCATTTACAATCAGAAAGTAGTTTAACGGAGGTTGATGAAACTTAATTTTCAGAATTTGGTTATGGAAATAAGGTTAACACGTGAATATAACCTGTCTTTGCTTTATGTTTGATTAGAATTTAAAAACATTTTAAAGTTTTTTTACGTATGAAATGAATACTCAGATTTCGAAAAATTGGTGGGTATCAAAAAGTATGAATACCCATTTGATATTTGAAATACCCACTCAGTTCTAAAAATCTGGGTATTATACCCACATAGCCAAAAGCTTATCTGGAGCTCTGTACAAACATTTCTATAACAGAGTTGTATTTACTGAATTTTCGTGTCTTTCTACAATTGACATCACGTGTTTAATAACTGAAATATTGTTCAAAGCACGTTAAACCCCAACTCACTCACAATTGACATCTTCTGATTGTTCAAATTAACTGTTCCTATTATTGTGGTTTCAGATCATCTGCAATCAATTTTTTTGTTCTTCTTTTGAAGGACTTTGATGACCGACTTCATGTCATTAAATCTGAAACATGTTTTACTTTATTTTCTAAAGGATAATCTTTTTCGCAAAGAAGATGAGACTTTCGTCAATGGATTATCTTGGAAATGACATGAGAACATTTGAAAGTGTGAAAATAAGACATTATTTTCATTTGGAATTTCAAGGTAATCAATCATCCTTACCTCAATCTATAATGTTAATCATGTTTGACGTGTTTATCAGTTAGTATATATTAGAATCTTTTTCTTCAGACAATCCACTCTGTTTAAGGAGACTTTGTTATGCATCATCAAGCATGGCATATTCTCAAAATCAGCCTTATCACATCTTAAATAGAGGATATTATATGAGTGTCCATGACATACAATGTTTAAGACATGTGTTCTTCATATTAATATTTCCTGAGCGATAGCGAGGGACATACTGATATTAAGGCACGAGTGTCGTAAACATAGTATGTCATGGGCACGAATATGATATTCTGTTTCTTAACGAAGTCGAATTATTAAAGAAACTAATCAAAATCAACATCAAAGCATGGGCACAGGCGGATTTGGAACACAACGTCAATTGTGAACACAACTGTGACGTCAAAGCATTGTTTTTTACGTGACCTCACAATGAAAAAGATATGATTGCCCTCGTAGGTAATAAAACCAAGTTACGTAAATATTAGGATAGTTTTGTTATGGTGATTGGTGATGCATGTCTCAAATGGTTCTTTACAAATAGTAAAAGCTTCTTAATTCTCTTTAAAGACCCTTTTAAATCACAATTATCTCAATGACTTCATCAAATCGTTCTTAGATAAAAGATATTAATATCTGCACGATTCTCTAAGTTATTTTCAGTTAATTACAAATAGTAAAACCCTCCTAATTCTCTAAAAAGACCTTCTCTAAATCACAATGATCTCAATGACTTCATCAAATCGTTCTTTAGACAAAAGAAAATAATATCTCCACAATTCTCTAAGGTTTTGCCAATGCTTTAAATTACTTCTCTAAAGACCCAACATCTTGGCATTGATATACTCTGTTTTCCAAATATCCTCTGAACAATTTTTGATACTTTATACCTTCCCAATGCTCTAAATTAATTGTCTTATACCTCATTCAATGACCGACATTGATAACTCCACAATGCTGTAATTCATTTCTCCAAGAAATTGAGGGGGCGGGATAGCGCAGTGGTTAGCGCGTTCGGCTTCGGATCAGGAGGTCTGTGGTTCGAATCCCGCCAGGGGCAACTTTGTCTGCAGTAGAGAACGGTTCTACACGCAGTCAGGTTTGGGTGCAATGCTACACTGAAATTCAGTGCAGTACCAACCATGGTTCGCTAGTTCCAGCCGATGCTCGCAGGTTTCACCGCAATGCATAGCCACAATAGTGTTGCGGGCTTTCTCTCTGCAATAATACTAGCAGCCGCGATATAAGTGAAATAATCTTGAAAGCGGCGTTAAACACCAACTCACCTCACCTACAAGAAATTGAGAAAAAATGATAACTTAACGATGATCTAAATCAATTCTTTAGACACATCGCTTCAGTATTGACGTGAATGCCTTCTTAATGATTATAATAAGTTGAAAAACTAACTTTAACACAGACATTGAACATTTATAAAAGTCGTTAGTACTTTACATTTTAGATCATTTGAAGAATCTGCTTTTAAAGACAATATGTGTTCAAGTCGAAGAAAGTTTCTTTAGGCAAGAAGATATTTTTAAAAACAATCAATTGCATTTATTGGCTTGATTTTCAAAGGGTTTATTTTCAATGTATTAAAAATGGTAGGGAAATTTAATGTTTGAAACTTTGATAACCAACAAAGTATTTTCAGAAGGTGGAAGACCTCATTACCCAACCTGATCATCCGTAGTCGTAGACGAAATAATCAAGTAAAACCATTTTTGTGTGAATACATTTTAATCATATGGGGTAGGAAAATGGATTCGCATAGTTCGACAAAACATGCTACGTTTGTTTTGAAGATGTTTCCTTTTATTAAAAAAACATTGTCTTGAAATAAGAGGTTTTTATTTACATTTTCCTGAGAACACTTTATTAAACTACAACGTGCTACTTCCCCTTTACTGCATGGGCAATACCATATATACTTAATTTATCAGCCATCGAAAATGATTTTGTTTAATTCTTGTTATGTATGACAACCCGATTCAAAAAGTGCGCACTAACAAAATGTATCTAACATTCAATCATTGTTTTATGTCTCTATGTGAATTTTTAGGTCAGCATATAATCTGTGTAAATACGATGGGGCGGAATATAGTGAAGCACAAGATCAACAGAACTTCAAAGGAGACTCAAGTTACAACAGTTCCTCTCAGATGTTCTCGAAAAACGGAACCACGAATAACTTACATTATAAAAGTTAAAGGACTGATTTTAATTGTAAATAATGCACATTCGTAAGTGTTATATATTTAAAAATTCTATACATATTGCTAAGAAAAAAATCATTTAATTTTGAGTAGTAAAAAGGTAGGGAGGAAAAATCAAATTTGTGCAATTGATTTTAAATAATCTTTCTCATATCCATAAGTATTTCATGAAGTTCAATATCAATAAATACCAGCATTGGTGTCTGGATGTACACCTCAATGAAGTGGAAAAGGGAAAAACAAGAAGGAAAGTCAAATATTTACAAATAAATTAACAACCCAACCTCTATTTGTAATCATTAAATTAAGCTACTTTTCAAATATAAACAGAATTGATGTCTTCTTGCTTACATATAGATGTAAAAAAAAAAGAGGATTGTAATTCATTATTTATTTCCTACATACATTTCCTGATGTTGTTTAATAACTCATATACTATCTTATACGGTCATACATACAGAAAAAACTTTTTCTTGTGTCTTCCAGGGGCCTTCTGGTGGTCAAAAACAATAAATGTCACACAGTTTGGCAAGACCTGGTGCTGTATAAGATCCATGCTTTGGATTGATCGATGATAATATTCAAATTGCTAAAGGTTAAAGTGGACATTCATTACTCCTGGAGAAAGGAGAGAGATTGTGATAGTATGTTTAAGGTATTTACAAACAAGACGTTTTTGTTCGAAGTGTTTCATCGTTTCATACCTATACAATCCCCATTATGTATTCGTTTGAATCCCATTTGTCACTGCTTGGTGAATGACATGAAATTGTATTATTTTAAGACACATTGCACGAGAACAAATAAGCTACATTGTTGTCTGGATTTACCTAATAGACATGATGCACAAACGTCTATTATCCCCCTTTAATCATTGATGTCATGTATAATGTTAACCATATGTCCACATACACAGAGGTAAATGTACGATAGGTTGGTACAATATAGGTTTCCACAATGTTGCTTTTATGTTTTTCTTGCTAAGGTAAATATCTGTATTCGGTTTTGTTTTCCCATCTTTCATCGTTATTTTCACAATAAATAAGTTGTTGTCCACCAAATATTATTATTATTTGTATGTCATGAGCAAAACTTACAAGGACTGTAACACCTAGCCAAAATAAACTACGGGTGTTGATAAATCGCATTCTAAGATGTGCTTTTTTGAATATCAGCTTCTTTGGATTAATAGTTTTTGCAGTTTGAAGGGAAACATATCTTAGAATAGCGTTTTTGGAGCAAATACCGAAACGGGTAAGACCTAGCTCAATATAACGTTCTCATTGGATAAAGCAGCATTTGTAGGTGAGACTATTGAGCATCACGCTACATCAACGTTTTTGAATCCGCTGATAGAGCTCCTTCCATATACCCCGATCTCCTTTAGGCCAAATGCCTCGTATCGCTAGCTAACCAGCCAATGAGAAAACTTGCATCCATCAGCAGCGACTCAACACGGATGGAAATTTCCGTTGAGTTAAAGATAGTATCTTCAAGCTCCTTGGATAAGGACATTTATTGGCCGAAAAAATAACAGGTGAGCAGAGCCACGAATATCAAGCCGCGCCAGCCGCAGGTGGGATTTGACTCGAAAGAGAGCATGATATATGGAAGGAGCTCGACCAGCGGATTCAATTACGCTGATGAAGCAGGATGCTTTTGAGAAGTTTTGATAGTTCATGGTTTTTAGTTTGGCGGTTCCATTGAAAGGCTATGAACATAATTTAAATAATTTCTAATAGTAATTAATTTGAAACCTCTGCATATACAAGTTGCATGAACATGTTTTTTTAAATTTCGATGTCGGTGAAAAGTGCTGCCTATTTTCATCTTCCTTAGTGCCAATTTTTTAAAGAAATTGACTGCCTTTAAGTTGATAATGTTTGTCGTTCATGCAAACATTCAGTTGTTGGTACTCGTGGCAGCGAGTGTATGTGCGTTTTAATATTTGAGGTGAGGTGAGGTGATCTGGGGTTTAACGCCGATTTCAAGAGTATTCTACTTATATCACAGCTGCTCGGATCATTGCTGGGAGAGGGTCTGCAACACTATTGTGGCAAAGCATTGCGGTAAAACCTGCGGGTATCAGTGGGAACTAAGAAACCAAGAGTGGTACTGCGCTGAAACTCCTTACTGCAGATCTCACTTAAAGACAAAACTGCGGAGCCAGGTGAACAGGATTTGAGATAAACTCTTCTAATAAAGAAACTTAACATTCATGCGAAATTGATTTTTCCGAATCGGGCCAATTTTTTTCATGATACATACCTGTAATTTAAAGAAAGGCATGCTCAAAAACAATGGCCCAAAAAGTTTATGTTGTGGTCAGAGACGAAAACGAGCGATTCGTCCAAATGCATTTTCTGCCAAAGCACGTGCAGCATGGGATCATGAAGGTTTACATGCAGACACGTCTGCTTTAGGGGTATAAAAAGCCATATCAGCCGCTGTTCATTCAGACTACACAACATGGGTACACCGACCTGAAGACTGCCAAGACTGAACAGAGCGCAACGCAACAACGCTATTGGCAGACTGCAAGCAGGAGCGACGCAGCGAGATGTTGCAACACACTTTGGCGTGTCCAGACAGACCATCTCTTCATTGTGGACCCATTTCAACACCCGAAACAGCGTTGATGATAGGCCAAGGTCAGGCAGACCAAGGGTGACTACTCGGGCCCAATATCGTTACATCCGAATGCTCCACCTTCGGGAACGCACTAGGACAGCAACGTCAACAACAACGCAGATACCAGGCCTGCGTCGAATTTTCGACCAAACGGTACGAGAGAGGCTGGACTTTTTCCACGACGACCGGTTCGACGTCCCGTTTTAACGCAACGTCATCTGGCGGAACGTCTCCAGTGGTGTCAACAGAGGATGAGATGGGCACGTGCAAGGTGGAGAACCGTTCTCTTCACTTATGAGTCCCGTTTTCTGCTTCGACGAAGTGATGGACGAGCACGTGTATACCGACGTTGTGGAGAACGTGTTGCTGCCAACTGTGTTCAGGAGGTTGTCCCATTTGGAGGTGGGAGTGTCATGGTGTGAGGTGGGATTCGTCACGGTGTTAGGACACCCCTTGTGCATGTTGTGGGTAACCTCACAGGAGTACGGGATAGGGACTTGATCCTACAGCCTTACGTTATTCCTCACGTCAACGTCCATGGTGGTCTCTTTCAGCAGGACAATGCTCGACCACATGTTGCACGTGTTTGTCAAGACTTTTTACAGCGTAACAATGTCAAGACATTGCCATGGCCAGCCAGGTCACCAGATTTGTCATCAATTGAGCATCTCTTCTGGGACGAACTGGATCGACGCGTGCGCAGTAGAAATACACCACCCCACGAATGGCAGAACATTCCACAGGCTGTGATTGACAACTTGATTGCATCCATGGGTCGTCGGTGCCAAGCAATAATCAATGCCAATGGTGGCCATACCCGATGCTGACATTTGTGCACCCCTGTGATGTTGAAACATTTGTGCACCTGTGCATTTCAAGATCATGCTTATTCTGAATAAAATTTACTGAACAGAGATCTTTAAACAGCGTTTTACTTTTCATTTTAATGTTAAACTTGCATCTGTGGTCTTTATATTGAACTTTGAAAGTCAGTGTCAAGTTTCTTTTTTTGAAGAGTTTATATAAAAGAAAACTAAGAAGGGCTAACCACTGCAATATTTGACATTTGGTCTGTTTGAAATATTTTTACCATCACAAATAACAAAGGGAAACAAAATTCGACAGCGTTGCTGATAAGAATTTATAAGCACAGACAAATCCCTCGAGAAATCATCTAGTTGAAAATCATTTATACAATTAAAAATGCTGTCCAAGTTCGATATTGAAAAAGTAATAGTTTTGTCCCATTACTTCGGAATATTTGTTATCGATGCTTATTTGTATTATATATAATGAATCGAATAAAAATAGCGAAAAGGTTGTGTAGATCATTGTAAAAAGTAAGTGTGTTTGGATACATGTACATGCATGAAGCATTGTTAACTGTCAAAGTTAGTATTCTCTTTTCATGTTACTGTAGAAACTCTCTTAAGCGGCATCCCTCCAATCCGGCATACTGTCCCTATAACATTAAGAGATAGACCTAATCGGACCAATTCAAATTGTATCTAGGACGGTAGGTCAGGTCAGTCTACCCTTTATTGACCCACTTTGATTCACTTGATAACGCATTTCTCAGGAATACAGAATATGGTTCACATTTTAAAGGCAATTGTCATGTGTATAGATAAGAGTCCTATTCAATACATGTTATATAAGCCATACTGTCCTGAAAATTAAAAATGTGTTGGATGTTTTCACTGGCTCTTTATGAACACCCCGAAAGATACGTTTTACGTAACACTCTGTTTGACATACACAGTGTCGCTCTAAACACGATGTTTTCTCATATTATCTGAATACTGGTGTATCAAGCTGTCTTTTGAAAACATGTCAAGCATAAATTTTATGTCATGGGAAAAGCGAAATGTTTGTGTGCGACTGACAATACAAGTGGAGTTTATCTCACTGCCTAAAAACTAGTTATACAAGACAAATT
Source organism: Phorcus lineatus (assembly GCA_921293015.1). Taxonomy (NCBI): domain Eukaryota; kingdom Metazoa; phylum Mollusca; class Gastropoda; order Trochida; family Trochidae; genus Phorcus; species Phorcus lineatus. The sequence goes on from OV121093.1 coordinate 16,306,640, forward strand.
TCTGTATACAATGTATGTTTTCATGGTAATATTTAAGTACCAATAAGCCTATCAATATAAGATATATACACAGTAAGATTTAAAGACATAAAGAATAGGAATATGTGATATACGTAGATGATCAGAGGGTGGTATTCGTAATAAGAGCATACAGTTATCGGGCGCAGTCAAAATGAAATACATAATACTTTATCATTATTTTATGTGCAGTTTGGAGTGTGTACAAATGCTTACAAATACACACTTGCAATGCATAGTTATTTCTTAACAGGTCTACATGAATATATACGATTAAAAGAAACAATTTACATGGACAAGTGTCTCTTGAGTACACAGTAAAAAGTCAGATCATTCGTATTGTCGTGACATTTGATTGCTGATTTATGACCTTAAACAACAAAACAGAATGTACGAGAAAGTTGTTGATGTACATATTTTTCAAGGTGTCCTAGGTTCTTAGGTTTTGAAGACCATAGATAGTAATTGCGTAAGTTGACGTTTCTCAAAACAGGGGTGATAACTAGCCTTCTTGGTGAAAGCCGACTTCATGCAAACGATTCCTGCAAGTTTCCTTAAAAGTTTCTGTCAAAATGTGGTTCTGTGCATGGTTGTGACTAGAGGATGATGCTAGTTGATTTCAAAGGTGTAGCGATTATGGGCTTGTCTAGTAACTCCGATATGCTCGGACGGAATTAGTCTGCAGGAACGAACCAAAAAAAAGGGATCTGATGATTGTTCAAATGTCGGGCTACTACAATTGTTTGAGTGAATCAACGAAAAACATTAAAATCATAACATAAGAAATGGAAATTGAAATTTTATATTCAAAGATAGCAGGCGTTGGCAAGTTCTCCATGATCGTCCACGTTTTTAAAATGATGCGAATTTCCTCAATCTACATAAAAGTTAAGAAATGGAGATTATTACCTGACATTGGCGAAACGTGTGTCAATTCTTGTACAGTATACGTAGTAACATGTTATTACAAAAAGCCCAAGTCATATGAAGAAGTTTATTTTCAGTTTGTAGGCTATGGCCCATGTACAAAAATAATAATGATTACAAAGTCTACATGGCAATATAAACATATAGTTTATAGCAGATTGAGAGCTAACTTAATAAAATACGCATTAGGTTAAAAGTACAACATCAAAAGACATTAATAGCTTGATTATTTCACAATTGTTTGTTAGTGTATATCATACAGGTAAATAATTATTTCGAAGTATTACATCTCTGCATTAGTGCTCTTGCACTTCCTAATGCACTGAATATTAGAAGGCATAGATATCTCCTTAGGTCTCTTGCATTAATTCTTTTAATTCATAACATTGCAAATTGATTTTTGTTGTGAGCAAGCAATTAACCTCTGCTTAAATGATTACTGAAATAATGAAACACTGCCAGTATCTTTGACATACTGCACATAATCAAATCCATATTAATTTAGAAGCGTATGCCTGATGAGCTTTGTCATTACGTCAGAGCAATGTTTGCTGACATCATGTCATTGGTAGATGTAAACACGTTCCAAATTTATTTTCAGTAGTGACTGATTATTCTGTTTAATTTCACTGAATTTCCTATTTTATCATTTTTATTAATGATCTGCAAATGAAAAATTCAAAGTCTAAAATTTACCTTATCTTGCAACGATTTTATTAGCTCTAGTAATTTATCATCACTTACATCTTTTATATGTGTATTCCAGTATCTGTCTAATTCCGTATAAAGTGTTCAGAGTGATTAAATTTAAGATTAAACCATAAATGTTTGAATAGGTTTCACAATGTTCACCGTGTGCACATCAAGTTGTAAAATATTTCTTTGTTCCCTAATGCAAATCATGCCAATGAAATTGAAAATGTTTATTTAGAATTTGGAAATTGACAAATAGAGCTATAATATTTATTTTTTAATTGGTCATTTTCATCACCATATGTACATATACCAGTATACTAATATATGTACAGTTTTATCAATCATTCTCAATCCACTTTTGTTTTTATTTCACTTTCCTTATCAACCCTTTATCATATGTATCATCAAAGAGAACATTAATAGTGACATCACCCATCAGATAGCTCATATTTGCAAATAGGTGGATGAATAGTTAAAAATATTTGTAAATAATACAAAAATACCATTTTGCCAGAAGTACAAAATAAGGACATGATAAGTGGTATAATATTTTTAATGCGTATCAAATGTTTAGAAATTGTACAAGCATTTAAGTAATTTACACAAGTTAGTATTTTAACTGCTGGCTTATTCCCTCCTTAAATATATTTCGGAAAGGCTATCAATTATTTGTATGAATGCTAAGCACCTTTTTTCTATATGTTTATATGGCATTAAGGGTTTTGTTCATTGGCATAAATGAAATTCAATTTTTTTATTCCAATTAATACCTAAAAGTGAAATACGTTACATGGAACGGAAGATGTTAAGAATTCATTGAATTCTTCTAAGGAATAATCTTAATATTGGTTATAAGCTGAAATAATTCCATAACATGCTGCTCCAATCAGAACTCCAACCACACCAAATGTAGTAGCTGCTATTGCAAGGGTAGCCCCCTCAAAAAGACCTAGTGCTACCATACCTGAACAGGCACCCAAATGTACAGATACAGCAATTGCGGCCCTTGCGCTCATTCGAGCTTTATAGCGATGTTTTTGATGAATTTCAACCTGTTGAAGAGCAACTTTTTCAGCAATGAGTTCATCTTGTTCCTCTGCTTTGACCCCCATTTTGTCAAGTTCGGCCTTGTATTTTCCTATTAATTCTTTTATGGTCTGAATATCAATTTCACGGTTCTTCTTCTCTATCTCCTTCAATTTAATTGCTTCTAACTTCTAACTGATTTTTTCCTCTGCTTCTTCAAACATTTCACAAGTGAAGTAGCTTCCCCCATTTTCCTTCTGCATGTCTCCAATTTTGGAGAGCAGTGTTTTGACGAATTTGTTGTTTGTTTCGAAACTAGCCTTGTTGTTAACTGCAATGTAGCGATTGTTGATTCTCTTGAGACATTCTTTGAGAGTATCGCTGCCTTTTTTAATATAAGTTTCTAAGTTACATTTCTCACTGAGGTCATCTGCACCTGTGAACACTGCAATAACATATTTATTGGACAAAGGACATAACGTTTGACATCTTCTTCCGTATATCGACCTATCCTCATGACGAAGAGAATGGCGTGAATGCCTGGAGACAGGTGAACTACCCATTGCGAAATTCGTTTCATCGTTTCTTCGTGTGTTACTGTATTGTCGAGTAAACCTGGTGCATCAACGATCTGAGTTTGTTTGTGGAACCGGCTGGTTGAGGCGTGTTGGCAACTTGCAGTTACAGATAAGGTTGAAGGTAGACTTTAAAATTTCTCTTTTCCTAGTATGGTATTTCCTGTTGCGCTTTTACCAGCTCCTGTTTTCCCGACGAGAATTATTCGGATTTCATCTTTTAAATGATCATAGGAGGAAACAAATTTAAATTCGAGTATAAGCACTCTCTATTTTCCATATAATTCGATACCATCTATTAAAGCTACATAATGTTCAAACTCATTTAGCTTTTAATGCCCTATGGGTTATCTACATGGCTTATTGTTTTACAATCTTTCATTCAATCATTACTCCTCAAACCTAGCCATCCAAAACTGTTTGCAGTCTTGGGGATATATCAAATGAAACAAGTTAGAGAGGGCACAACTCATGTTACAAGACAATACTGTTATATAGGAGCATAATCTCTGACCCGAGTAACACTTGGTGGAAGCCTTAAGATCCAATGATAAACTTTCAATAAGGTTGGTCAAGAAAATGAACAAATTAACTCGTTTTTTTCTCGTAAAGACTACCCAGCTAACAAATCTACGTTGTAATGACGTTGTCACAACGTCCACTTTACGTTGTCCTAACGTAAATTCATGACGTTGTGACAACGCGATTTTGTAGACTCCCGTTCACGTTGTGACAACGTGGTATTTCTACCTAAATAAGACGTCGTGGCGACGTTGTAACGACGTTCTTATTTACGTTGTCCTTAGGTTGATTCCCTACGTTGTCACAACGTGATTTTGTAGATTCCCAAACACGTTGTCACAACGTGGTATTTTCCTAGTTAACAAAATTACGTCGTGAGAACGTTGTAACAACCTTACGTTTACGTCCCTGGGACATCAGCATTAAACATCCTCAGAACGTCCCTCTTATGGAGTCGGTAAGTCCCAACAACGTAATTTTGGACTTTCACACGACCTAAAAATAACGTTCCTACAACGCACACGACTTCCATATTCATCCAAATAGCACTGGAAGTTTAAAGGAATACTTTGTTAGGCTGCACGTACCATATTTGTTTTAATAGACGGTGGTCACTAATAAAAACGAATGGTGGGTAAAGAAATAAACACATTCCCTTCACACTCACAATTTTTCTAATTTTTTAACATGGAGTCAAGACTGCGAATAAAAGGCGTCGAGATAACCGAGTTTCTATTATAACAAATATGGTAATGAAATGTTCGAGTTAACCATACCATAACAAGGTAAAAAAACAAACAGGAATAAACTATACAAAATTGTTTATTCAGCCTTAGAATGTATAAGGGAAAACGCGTTTCTTCATTGTTCTCGCTTCATTGTACATGTTTCTTCACAGCACTGTTCAGAATCCCAGAAACTTTCTGTAAAATAAGAATGAAAATAATGATAAACAGAAAATAAACCGTTCTATATAATACATAAAACACTATATATCGATGGTTTTATGTATGGAGCCTATTTTCATTATCTAAATATATAATGTTGTATCATTTCAAGTAGTTCAATTCGTTTTAGTTCTGCATATATATGCATATAAAGATTTAAGCGTTCATCATACATGATATTTATCATTAGTGGGTACCTGAGAGTAAGATGAGTTCCCCTGTTTAGATGGAGCCAGCTAGAACAATAAGATTCCTGCTGGCTGTCTTACTCTTCCCTGCCTCTCCGGTCCTCCGCCTCGTCTACCTCAGCAGCCCACTGTGTAAAGAAAATTGAATATTTCATAATATTGAAAACACAATTTGATACTTGTTCGTAAAGATACAATTGACAGATGGGCACTATAGTGTGCATACTTACGAAATATTGGTGACTTTATGGAAGTAATGTAAAGGTAGCGATTCCCTTTGACTTTAAATGTTTCCTAGACATAGAAGTTAAATTTTATATGAATGCCTGATATTTAACTAATGAATGATATGAATCAGAATGGTCCTAATCTTTTAAACGTGTGGATTTACGCTCATTTTAACGCCACTCCAATAATTGCATAATTTCAGATGTTCGGAATATTCAGCACCTGACGGGGCAAACATGAAATCAATGTAACACTGAATTTCAGATTGACAATTTGTGTAGCCTATATATATATTGTTATCACTAGAAGAACAGTGCTGTCGGGTAACGCTACGCACCTAAGAGATACATGATCATTCATCCGAGAAACATACAATATATTGGATAAAAACAACGGCATTGTTAAGGTTTTGAGCTTCGTTGATAATATTATTGTAAAGTTTATATGGTGAAGTGTTTTTGTCTGTGACACTGAAAGTTTCCAAACGACTACCCCAGTATTTCATTGGTCGGCATATGTAGGTTAAATATACGCAGACAGTGTTTGAATACACCAAACATTTCCATCACCATGATTTTCATAGATTTTGAAATTGATTTCTAAATTTAGGCAAGGACAAGCCGATATTTGGATCAATATTTTGGTTTCCATTGAAAATTTTTATGTGAGAAGGAAAATTGTGGAAAGACGACATGTTTGCTAGGTATTTTGTCAGTTTTTTTTTTACCAATTTCTTTGCCTTTTTTGTCTTTTATCACAATTTAAGTCACTTTAACCTTTTCAAACACTTCATATCTTGCCTAAAGATGCAAAGACATCAATGTATTACAAGCTAACACTCATCCTGATTTACTAGGTTAATAAGTTTTGTGCAAGTGCGTATCTTTACCCGACACGGTTGTACATTCGGCCTACAATTTATCACAGTGACACTGTACACTAACCATCTACGTTTATTTGAAATATCTTGACATTCATCGACATTTCCTAACGTTTATTCATTTAGATTTATGATTCAGCTTAACTTTCTGCCGGTTATCTACAAAATGATTTTAACTTCACCAACATGTTTGCATTGTTTATATGAAACACAAATTTAATATATTCTGTAATGTAATCGCAGTGATCGCGGGTAAAGCTACGTACCCGCGAGATAAAGAATAATTTATTAGGTCTTCAAGACAAAGTCTGGAAGACCTATTGTTATTATCCGAGTTATTATTATTTGTACTTTTTTTGTGAATCGGATTTAGCCAAAACGGCTGCTTCAAATTCACAAAATTTGGTACGCTGATAGCCCTTACTGAGGAATAGTCGTGCGAAGCTTTTGGGCTTAATCGGAGTATGCGTTGAAGGCACAGTACCACTCAAAGTTTCAAAAATTAACATTGGAAAATTTTTCAAAATGCACTTAGAGACTTGCAACTTGTTTTAAACGATAGGCAATTACATTTGGAGCAAAAAAGTAAATCATGGCAATTTCGTAGCGTTACTACTTTCGCCGCCATATTTCTTTTTTTTGACTTTTTTCAATTTCCGGACCCCATGCATCTTTGACAATCTTCTTCTCTGAAGATACATGCAATTAAAAGCTGAAACTCACATATATCATAGCTGAAGGAGTGGGAAGAAGAGAAAAGTAATAGAGCAACATTTGCAAATTTGTTAATACTTTTTTTTCTGCAACCCTTCAAATTTGGGCGACTTAGCTCCTGTGACCATGTTCAAGGGGCGATAACTCAAAAACTTAGACTCACAATTGCACCATTTTTTCAGGAATTTAAGAACAGTATGTGGACTTCAAGAAACTGTTAAAACATTGATCGCGAACATGGTCTTTTTTCACAATTAACGATCGAAATCGGGAAAAGTCTTTTGACAAAATTTAACATGGGGTAATTTTTCAAAATGCACCTAGACACTTGAAACTTGTTTTGAATGAAGCGTCATCACAGTCCAAACAAAAAAGTCAATCATGACGAATTCGTAACTAGCATACTTTTTTCGCATTATCAACTTCTTTGCAATAATATTACTTTCCTCATGAGATTTGGTCACGTTAGCAAGTTACTGTTTACCACTAAGACAAAAAAAAACATGTGAAGGTCAAACACCGTGTGAAGGTCAAACACCGTGTGAAGGTCAAACACTATGTGAAGGTCAAAGAGGAAGTCTTGAAGACCTAAGTACTGCCTCGGCAGTCCTAGTTCAAATATTATAAATAGTTAGGTTAAAAAGACATCCTGCATCCATCTAATAAACAATGGAACTGAGAGTCCAACACAAAGCCTGCACTCGGTGAACTCGCAAACAGCTGATCGAAATACATTTTAAACTCCGTGCAGCACTTGTTACCAACGATTTGTCATCAAGCACGTAATGCTATGCCGTTACACTGTAAGGAGTTTGACCGTGTTTTAGGAGCCGAGCCGGCGACAACAAAACTGCCTAGCAATGATAATGTTGGTTAAATGGATATAAAATAACTAAAAATGTCTATACCATGGAAAACTTGGATAATCAATTGGCTGTTACATAATGCTATAGGACATACAGGATTAGGCTATTTACTTCTAATTTTGTATCACATGCTCCTCTGTGCGAGGAGGTCTTGGCTATATATCGTAACAATGATCATAAATGAGAAATGCGTAGATTGTGTTAAACTCCAATGATACAAAGTATGCATAAAAGTTGTACAACAACTTACCTCATAGCTTTAGGAAGGATCGGAGAGACGCCAGTGCCAATAACTCACAATGTAAACTTTGATTCCCCACGGCGACGTCAAACATGGCGGCCAAGTACTCGTTTGTGACGTAATCTTTACGACGTCATGTTTTATATGACGTCATGAGCATTTGTAATGGCGCGAAAAGTACATCTTGTACAACTTCGTATAAAATTTGAGAAATTATGATGTATTATAGTTAACGCAATAAATCGCAGCGAAGCCAAGTTATCCCATTATGGTTTTAACTTACTGTTTCTACTGTTTCCTTTTTCAATTCATAGAACTGATAAATAACGTTATATTTTACGTATCTAATACGTTGCAGATACGTCAGGAAAAAAACATGACCAGAAAAAGACCTTCTTTGAATCTTTGACGATCACATATTGTTTTTACTGCTTCGTTTGTGTATTCCAAGAGTAAATGTACATTTTTCTTTCATGTTACTGGATATAACTTTTCTATTATTATATCCCGTAAAAGGCACGTAATCAGGACGTTGTGAGGACGTACCACTGGACGTGACATAACTACGTTACATTTACGTAATAAGTACGTATAACACAACGTCGTAACAACGTTGAGAAATTACGTTATTTTTTTCGTACTTAGTACGTCGCAGATACATCAGGAAAAAACATTACCAATAAAAGACTCTCTTTGAATATTTGACCATCACATATTATTTGTACTGCTTCGTTTATGTATTTCCAGATTAAATGTACATTTTTCTTCATGTTACTAAATAACTTTTCTACTGTTATATTCCGTAAAAGGCACGTAATCAGGTCGTTGTGAGGACGCACCACTGGACGTGACATAACTACGTTAGATTTACGTAATAAATACGCCTAATACAACGTCGTAACAACGTTGAGAAATTACGTTATTTTTTTCGTACTTAGTACGTCGCAGGTACGTCAGGAAATTACGTTACCAAAATACGACCTTCTCACAACGTCGTATGTACGTAGTGTGTTAGCTGGGTAAAGACTTCATTTTACTACAAAAACTAATTGAATTTCAACAACTTGAGTCTGCCATTTCATACACTAACTGATGTTTTCTTAAACTCACAGGCAAACACAAATGAAAACATTAAGAGGACTGTTACGAGTCTTATTCTAAGCAGGAAATGATAGTATTACTGCATCATTTCCTCTACATCTATGCATCGAACGCAGCCACTGGAATTGTGCACTCACAAACACGTGCAAAACGTGTTTTTGAGGCATGATTTGTGATGCACGTGCAGCAATGTTGCATAAAAACCATTTTTCGAAAGAGCAGACATTCAGCAACATAAAGAAAACCAAAAGTATGCCAAGACTTGCGCAAGCGCTACATGACCAAGCGATCAGTATGTCTACGATGGGGGCTTCCCAACGTCAAAAGACAAGAACCTTCAACTGCAGCCAAACAACCATTAGATCAAAGGCTGTTAATACATGTACGTTACCAGCAGACACGCCAGATACAGGACAGACCAAGATCGGGACATCAGGCAGATTCACCTCCGAAATCGATTCGTAATGGCGGCGACGGCACTCGGTCAGCACAAAAACAACTCTTCGTAGACTTCGTTTGGCTGGTAATAGTGGAATAACTTTGACCCGTTTTCACCGCCACGCACTGTACGCCGGTGGCATCAATGTGACTGGGAGAGGGTGCTGAGACGAGAGCAGGTTTTGCCTATTCAGAAACGATGGCAGGGTTCGAGTTTATCGATGAAGTGGCGAGCGTCTCGCGTTAAACTTCATTAGATAGGTTCACTCGTTTGGAGGCGGAGGCATCATGGTGAGGGGAGGGATTTGTGGCCAATTGACGACGCCAGGGTTGTTCTGCGAGGGAATTTGACTGGCCAGTGTTACATTGATGAGGTACTGAGACCTATCGTCGCTCCTTTCATCCAACAACAGCCAAGAGGAATGCCAACGTCACTATTTTGCTGTGACAAGCCAACTCACCAGATATGAACCTGAATGAACATCTTTGACCGCCATTTGAGACAGCTGGTGCCGCCACCAAACAACCAGCACGAACTTGAGCAAGCTCCGTTACACTCATCGAACAGGATCCCTGCTGTCGTCATCCAAAGCCTGACGACTTCCATGAGGAGGCGTCCTTTTGGCTGGCATTAATGCCCAGTGTTTATTATTGACCCCGTCTCTCTCCTTATGTTTTGGGGAACATATGAAAATGATTTCTCTTTTTAAACCAATTGTCAAAATTCTTAAATCTGCATTTGTTTTTATTTTGTAGAATTGAAAATCGAGAGAGAACTTTACTTTGCCTGGTAGTTTGGCAGGGTATATTTAATTACTTGCTTCTGTTCGTGTACGTTTATAGCATATTCCTGTGTGAATGTATAGCTATGCTTTGATATTTAAAACAGACCAAAATCTACCTGTGTATTGTTATCTTTGCAAACAACATCATACCTTAAGCTTGTATTGGCCATGACATAACCACTTATAAGAAGACATTTTCGTAAACATGTTGTAGAACATGTTTAGCAGCAGTAAGACTATTGAAACAGTCTGTGTCTATGAAATTTGTTTACTGTCAGGCTGCAAGTGAATTCTTTTCAAGGACATCATATAACACGCATGACATGATTTAAATGACAGCTTTATCGCTGTCAAACAAGTATTCATATTTGAAACCAGCAAACCCGTGCATGACAAAGCGAGTGTAACATGTAATAAATCCATCCTAGTTTCATACGGAGCAAGTGAACATTTCAATAACATTTTGTGTTCCTCCTGATCCCTGTAGAGGATATGAATGTTTATGACAGAAAATTATATTATTAATCCATTTCATCAACAGAATTATGGATTCCCTAGAAATGCCTTGTCAAGGGAATCAATGACTAACCTGATGATTCACTCCTACGTCACATTCAATGTTTAGTCAACCTCTTACTGTTAAACAGTATATCATTATTGGATGGTCACCTCTGACATTTAATTATTCATTTATCTAAATAAGTATCTTCTCTTGGTTGGTTTGCACAGCTGCTTCTGTAGAGATGGTGAACAAAAGTTTGGTTCTCTGTGTACGAATTCATTCGTTAAATCATATCTTCCATAAAATGCGTAAGCTTTGTAAGAATTATACTTAAATAAGTGGTATTTAAGTAAACACCATTTGACATGATATTAGCCCTAAATATGAAAGTAATGACACAAACTTATGCAAAGCATCTGCATACATGATGAAGAACACTTAGTCAGAATATCGTGTTTATCTTGATATTCATTGAAAGTACAAAAACTAATCGATTCCAAAAAAAAACACATTTATTTATTTTATCAGACGTCAGAAAAAAGGATTTGACATATAACTCGCACGAAATTTTCATGTAAACTTTTGATGAATTCTAAATTAAATTTTAATACAAAAAACATATTTTAAGATTTTCAAATAGATCCTGATTTACACTATTTAGGAGCAACATGGTATCAACTGTCTATCAAAATTGTCACAGTGTTTACAAGTATTCTAAAAATGAAATAAAAAAACCCTCTTAGAAACATCCACTGATAGACGAATGCAACTTTAAATATCAGACATGCTTTACATGCTTTAGAGAGGAAAATCTTGTGGTTTTTTGAATGAATATTGCACCAACGTTTCATTTGAAGTTTCACATGAAATTTGCTATATTTTCGCATCATTGAAATTGTATTGTTCAAAAGTAAAAGTAATTTTCTGAAACCATCATTAATAAACAGAATCAGCAAAATCTTTTTTTGTCAATACCAGCATGTTACTTTAATAAACTAATCATTTTTATAGACCAACTCAGTAACAAATACATGTTACGAAAAGCAACATTGAAATATAGTAACAAATACATGTTACGAAAAGCAACATTGAAATATCATTTCTATACATAAATATCAATAAGAAAATAAAATTCTCTAACGTATGTTCATAATTGATAAACCACTTTATTACTTTTTGTCCAAATCTGATTGGTGAGGTCCATATATATTTTGGTACAGTTATACATAATAGAGGATTACTTTTTGCGTTTTTCTCTGTGAGAACTACGCGCAAGAGTAACCTTGCCTATTGCATAACATGTCCCTCCAATCAGAGCACCAGCTACTGCACCATTTAAATCCCTTGTGCAATAGTATCCAATTCCTGCTGCTATTGCTGCTGACAGTAAACCCCTGTAGAGAGAGGGCGAGAAAGGCACTTCCTCTCTTGCTTCATAATGATTTCTTTCATCAACATCTCCCCTTTGGAAGGCCATTTTATCTTGAAATAACGCATCTTGCGTCTCTTTCTTCCCCCTTCTCTTCTCAAGTTCTGCCTTGTAGTTTTTGTATAGTTTCTAGTGTCATCTTCTCATCACGTTCCCGGTTTTTCTCCTCTATCTCTTTCAGTTTCTTTGCCTCTACCTGCTTGACATGTCCCTCTGCCTCTTTAAACATATGACAAGTATAGACGCTTCCTTGATTAGCCCTCTTCATGTCTTCAATTTTGGTCAGCAATGTTTCAACAAATGTGTTGTTGTCTTCGAAACTAAGCCTGTTGTTTACAGCAATGTAGCGATAGTTGATTTCCTTAAGAAAATTTTTAAGAGGCTGACAGCGTTTTGAATATATGTTTGCAAGTCACAATTCTCACTGAGGTCATCTGCACCTGTGAACACTGCAATGACATAATCTCTGGCCATAGAACCAAAAGTTTTGATGAAATCTTCTACAGTTTTGACATCTTCTTCCGTATATCGACCTATTCTCATGACGAAGAGAATGGCATGAATGCCTGGAGACAGGTGAAGTACCCATTGCGAAATTCGACTTGATTGCTTGTCGAGAAAACCTGGTGCATCAACGATCTGAAGATATTTACCAAACCGTTTGGTTGAGGCGTGCTCGCAACTTTGTAGTGCAGATGTCGAGAAACGACGACTTTCAAATTTTTTTTCTCCAAGTATGGTATTTGCTGTTGCGCTTTTACCAACTCCTTTTTTCCCGACGAGAATTATTCGGACTTCATCTTTCAAAGAATCTTAGGAGGAAACAAATAAATACAATATACACATTCCATTTCAAAATATAAACATTTACAGAATAAGAACTGATTAATTGTATTGGTAAATCAAGATAATTTATTAAAGCTACACTATGTATTTAGCAATAAAAGCCAAGTGCGCTTTTATCATGTCATGTTCTACATTGTTTCTTCCAATCATTAGTTTTCTCCATAAATTTAGCTATGAAAAGCTTTTTGCTTTCTTAGGGGCTACTCCACGGAATCTAGTTAGCTGAAATCATGTACCATGAAGACATAGTCTGTGACATGAGTAGGACTTGTTTGAAGGCTTAAGATTCAGTGAGAAACTTTCCATTTAGCATCGAGGTTTATTAAGGAATCGAATCGAAGTGGTTTAAACTCGGTTATGCTCATGAACACCAAACATTTAAATTTCATATGAACTAGAACGAAACTAACTGTAATGTATAAACTTCCATGTCTGCCATTTCATACACAAACTCAAGTGTGTTCAAATGTTAACTTCAAACAACCAAATCAGAGTTTGCCTGACTCTTGTTATTTTAACTTATGTTTTTGCTGTTGAGAAATCGTTGTTTGCTGATGGTTTTGGTGACATAGTAGGGGTTGGCAGAAACACGTTGACGCAAATGTTTCACTTTAAACTTATGAATTTTGTACACTCAGGAAATCTGTTATTGTTATGATTGTTGCAATGATTCGGAATAAATCTTTAATGATTATTGTCTTCCAAATTTTCAGCTCATCTAATTTTTCCCAAATAAAATTACAGACATCCTATCCGTGGATATGGTCCTATCCGTGGTCTTCAGTGTCTTCCTACAGACGTTTCTTTTCAAAAGCCTAACTCTGAAAACATAAAGCCAAGCATTATGGAACCTTGTGTATGAAGTGGGTGAGTTGGGGTTTCAAGTGTTTTGAAAAGTATTTCAGTTACGAAACACCTGCAGGATAAGCATCTAAAAAAGATTTGACAAACCAGGAAGATATGGAATTGTAAGGAGTAGGTAAAAGATGAAAAGAGAGGCATAGAGCGAGATAGACAGAATGGTTCAGAGAGAGTATTGGCCTGGGGTCTACTAGTCGACCTTTCCAGCTGTGGTGTCCCTACTAGGAGCGTGTAGCTCTGGCCCACAGGCCCTCGGATCATTAAAAAAAAATATATATAAAAATTTAAGAAAACATTTGAGAACACCCCCTGAATAAAATTGTTCCTCTGTTAATAGTATATGGAAAGGCCGGACACTCCATTCGCCCCCACCCGCTTTCTTGACCGAATGCTACAATAAATACACACGCAATCAAAATAAAATCTATGCAGACATGATGTCAAATGATTTGCCTTTCTACTCCAACTCACTTAAACAAATATATCTTTGGGGTTATTTATTGAGGACGGCCGAAAAACGATTTCCACGCCCAACTTAATGCTGATGGGACAAATGGCCGCCGTCACCTTGACCTTACGGGGTGTGTGGCCGGGGCGACAGATCTCATTGGTTTAATGCAAAGTTAGGAACAGATAACTCTAATTCTCCGTTCTTGCAACCAATGAGATCTGTCGCTTGTTTTTAATTAATTTTTTTTAATGATCCGAGGGCCTGTGCTCTGGCCGGCATAAATCTAGCGATCTCTGAAGCACGCAAACCACGATAAAACGTAACATTGTAACAATGGTGCCTTTTTCTGAAGTTATTTTAATAGTTTTCATCGTAGTGCATACTAGTATTCAATTCTCAACTCAATGACCATGCAACAACTGTTTAAGTAGACTTAGTCCAAAACATCAAACGTGGAACTTTATACTGCTTAAGTGAGAGGCTTCTTTGCTACGTTATACTCCAGATGTGATTATTGAATGTGAAACAATTAGTTTTGATCATTTGATTTGTTTTGGCAATTCTTGCTTTAAAATATTCATTTAAGATTTATAGATTTATGTTCATACGTAAAAGATTCAAATCAAACAAGTTACCTTTAAATAGAGTCCTCTGATATATTGAATTATCAACGTGTATCCTGTGTCCAGTTGATGTACCAAATGTTGACTAAGCCTGACGTAAACGGGAAATCAAAGTTTTGATCCCCTAAACATGGTCTCAAGGTTCTCCGTCAATTTAGCAGTATACTTTTGTTACGTGAGAATATGCAGCTTACATAATACTGCAACCAGTTGGACAAGTTTTGTAACGCATGAGTGAGGTTAAGAAAGTTTTGGTTCGTAAATTTGTTTCCATAGGACATAAATTCTCAAAATATACTTTCCATTTTTCGCTCATCAAAAGAAGTTATCAGTCTTTTTCAAATTGATAAGAAGACTGCTTCTTTTGCCATATTGGTGATGGGCTCGTCTTCAGTCCGTATGAAGGTGAAAGGGAGATGATGGTACAGTCACAAGTAAGAAGCATTATTTTCTACAATAGATTGCCTATAAGAGGGAGAAAATTTGGTTAAAAGTGCATTTTCTGATGCAGACAAGCATCAGCTCACCCATTTGTCAGCAAATTTATTTCCCAACTAAATCAACGTTGGGGTCTGCTTAGGAGTAAATTAAAAGATACACTGTTAAAATCTTTACATTCGTGTTTGAACATGAGATGAAGGTGAGTTGAGTTGAGTTGAGTTGAGGTGAGGTGAGGTGAGGTGAGGTGGTGATTAACCTGAGGTGAGGTGAGGTGAGCTGGTGATAAACGCCGCTTTCACTTATATCGCGGCTGCTGGTATTAATGCAGGGAGAAAATCCCAAAACCATTGTGGATATGCGTTGCGGTGACACCTGCGAGCATCGGCTGGAAACATGAGATGGAAATTGTGAGGATGCTTAAAGGGAGTGGTCATATCTGAGAATTCTGTTGTTGAAATTATTGTCGTGGCATCCCTGTTTTTAATACCTGATTTCATTTGAACATTTGAAACATGCTAACAATGGAAATTTTAAATGAAGAAGCGTACATTAGATACAGCTGCAGAAGAAAGCTTTGAATGAATTTTGTTTAACATATTAATAAATCATATCAAGATATATTTTATGAAAACTAACAAAAACGTATCACTAGCAATGCTTACATTAACAAACATATATCTTTAGAAACTAAGTGTGTGTTTCAGAAATCTGTAGTCAACGTAGGTCCGAATAATTCTCATATTGACATTTTATGTGCTCTAAAATCTTTAAGCGTGTTAATCAATTTACATAAAAATCATATCCGCCCTTGTGTCACTTGCACTTGTAACGCTTGTTCCTAAAATAAACCTGTGTTGGTTTCATGTCAAACATTTGTTTTCAAAATTAACAAGTTCTTTGGACAAGACGCCCTTGGCCATGACATCGACACTTTAATGAAGACATTTTCTTATATCTTGCAGCACATCTTAAGTAGCAGTAAGATTGTTAAAAATTTAAAATGGTCGGTCTATAAATAATGTGTTTACTGGCAGTCTTTCCAATTCGGAATCTTAATTTGGGATGTCCCATCTTAAAATTGGTTAAGGTTGATTTGAGATCAAAGTAATCACGTGATGCGCAACAATAACATACATGAAAAAAAATCATGCCAGTCTCACAAAACCAAGATTAAGCGGGGTTGCAGCTCCTTGGACAACGGATGTAAAATATTTTAGAATTCTGGATTCCCGAGAAATGCCTTGTCAAGTGAATAAATGTTGGTAAGTGAAGGTTAGGCCGACCTTGAATTCAATCATACCCTTCTAAGTCACATGCAATGGGACTTGCTCCGATTATTCAGACTTAAATTTCAAAGGATATCTAGTTATAGGAAAAAGCTGACATTATTCAATGTTTTATTTTGATTCATGTATCTACATGAGTATCTTCTCTATGTTCATTAACATAACTTTTTCTGTACAGCTTCTGAAAAACTATTTGTTCACTGTGTACGAATTCCTATTTTTTTTAAAACTTGAATTTATCAACACCTCTTAGAAAATACATTACAACCTAAAAAAAAACAAAAAAACCCACAAGGCATGGAACTTTGGAATATCAGGGAAATTTTAGCATGTCATCTCTTTTTTTCTTCAAAATAATATCATCAGAACAAATTTCAGACAAATTTTTCATACATATAAACAACATCATAAAAGAAGTTTCAATGAGTTGAGCTTTATGGGATTTGTTAATTCTGGTCCGGAAAACAACAGCTCCCTCACACGCACACACGCATGGAAGGACGCAGGTCATTTCAACATCCTAGAACTTTAGTGGGGTATAATTCATAACGTGCTTCTGATCATCTACAGCTGCAAACCAAAGTTTGTTCACTTACCACTGAATCGTAGTGCAAATATCATGTAATTTGGGTTTCGTTTCAACGTCAATATAATTACTTCAGCAAAACTGGCAATTGATCACCCTCTGTCCATGTGTGAAATAGTCATCCTTTAACTCATTTTGGGATCCTCTAGTCTCTCGTGCAAAAATTCGAAGTTTGGCACATTTATATAGACAGAAAAGTATAAAGAATATAAAGGATTTTATGGAGGAAAATAGAAATTAGTGTTTTAGGAATTGTGACCCCTTGTCACTTCAATGGCCTGCCGAAACTGTTACGGGTAATCGTGGGGGTGCGATAAACATTTGCCTTATAGAAGAATGAATCTGCATATCTGTATTGAAAATTCATATTATACATTTCCTTTTCGCAACGCTACGATATCTCAAAGGCTTCTCAAAAAACAGGATATTTGCACTAGTATATTCAGGTATGTGAACAAACGTTTGGCATGCGGCTGTATGTTTATTACAAATTCCCCTGAGACTTTCTCACCTATGCTTTCACGTTTTTAATCATACATAAATTTAACTGTGTATGTATATGTATCATCCCAACTGTGGATCAGTCCCCATATTACGATGGGACGCGTCCCAATTCGGAATCCTAAGTTGGGATGTCCCATCTTAAAATTGGTTAAGGTTGATTTGAGATCAAAGTAATTTTAGTTGTAACTTATCGATAGCAGATAAAGACGTATATTCATTGGTAGTGTTTAGTAGGTCATGTATATGCCGTTTTTTCAATAATCACTACATGAGAAAAAATGTCAGATTTTTGAAAAATTAGAGATAAAGCTGCAAGTTTAGAGGGGCGATTTTAGTTTAACACGGACCATATGGTATTTTGGCTCTAATTCAAGCCGCGCAAAAAATCATGTAACATTCTCCGTGTCACTTTAAATAGACTCAAGGTCCAGGGTCTCGGCGTTCATAACGGTTCATCTAACTGGACCCTCTTGTGCTCTGTCAGTAACTGTTATGAAAGTAGCTCATAACTTTCAGATTTAAATTGACAAAGAGAATGTTGTTGTAGTAAAAGATGACAAACTTTATAAATGGTGTTACTTGATCGAGACATATTGTTAGCCTCTGAAAACCCTCAGAGTAGTGCTGATCAGTTCTGTATTGAGACAAACGGATTTTAGTTGTAAGTAAATTATGATCGAAAAATAGACAATGGCTCGCCTCAATGACCCATATGTAATTTTGAAAACCAGTTTCTCAGATAGAAGAGAAACTATATGTTGACAGTGTTTAGGACTTCAGTTTTCTAATATTCATGTGAATTATATTTTTTTAAATGTTACTAATTAACAATTAACATCTATATGACGTTTTTTGTGTGTATTCTCCTTGCCATAGAAAACATTTGGCATATAGAAATAAATACGCAAGTTAAGGGGTCATATTTGAATTGAACTCAAGAGAGATGGCAGTAAGCTCTTATTACAGCCCAATAAAAATCTACGAAAGTCTACACATTTATTGAATTACCTCCCTTTGATTGCACTGGAAAAAAGTACGAGCTCCTAGAACAAGATCACGACTTTCAGGATTTAAAACATATTGAGCCTTCAGCTATGTAGCTGGACAGGCTGTAAATACCGTTTGGCTTGATATACACACTCCAGCTCTCTAAGTTGTTGGGGTTTATCGCTTGCTAGAGAAAAAAATAGCTTTGTAAGACATATTATTTAGGTGCCATAAGCAAGAAATATGAATTGCACAAAATTTACATTTCATTATCCCGAATTTGTCTGTACATTACATGTTCAGCTTTCTAGAATTGTGACTTGAGGGTAAGATTAAAATAAGGTTTCAGGTATATCTAAGAGGCCACAGGTTAATCAAAACAGTCTCATTTTTATAGAATCCGCAATAGTCGACGGGAATCAGCTAAACAAGCCCAGCAGGCACAAGAGGTCTTTTAGACGTCTAAATTAGGTCTAAATTGGCTTAGACGTCTAATCAACGTCTTCATTTAGACGTCTAAGCCTAGACGTTGAATAGACGTCTAAACGACGTCTTAAGGTAGACCTGCACTTTCATACAATTTTGTTATGATGATTTATTAGATGTTTCCTTTGTTTATTGAATATAAACAAACCTTTCCAAAATTAGGAATGAAACATTGAAAGATTTCTGTCACTTAACATGAATGTTACAATATATTTTGTAGGTAAAGATAATATTTGCATCAAATTATATATAACACTCATATGTATATCATATTACATCTTATAGATTTATCAAAAGTACAAATTTATAAGAAAACTAATATGAAATGTTCTGGGAGAAGAGATTCGAACTTCAATCCTGACCAAACTTGTAGTCAATGCAGTGCACATATGTGTCCATGCAGAGTTGCGGCCCTTACATCAGCTTTAATTAGGCGCCATTTTCAATGAGCAAGGCATTTGATTTTTCAGTTTTTATTCTCTCCAGCTTTCTCTCTGTCCTCTGGGCCCTCCGTCTTGTTATCGCTGGGATATCTTGAAACATAAAAGAATGAGATCAAAACCTCTTTAAAAACAAGGGCTCTGTGGTCAGAGTCAGAGTCTTAGTCCAGGGAACGTGCTGTCCGGTCAAATATTTCCTAGTCTCGCACTAATGTTTCTTGGAAGCTGTGTAAAAAAGAGTATATTTCTACTCACTCACTCACTCACTCCCCCCTCCCTTCAATGTTAACCCAGCCCAGCCCAGCCCAGCCTAGCCCTGCCAAGCCCCAGCCAACATCCTTTACCTAATCCCCCCAAAGTTAATCCAACACATACATCCCCGGCAACTGCCTACCCATCCCCTCCCTCAAACAAAGTCAATCTCTCATCTAAAGCAACACCAACAAGCCATGTTCAACCACTACATTCAGCCACAAGAAAACCTAATATTTCACTCAAAATAAGTTAATCTTATATCTTTATTCCGATTAACACCATTTCACACACATTATGTTTATATAAAGAATCGCAATATTTGTTCTCTTATGCTGATGCATCTATGTATCATGGACCCTTACAATTTAAATATCCTGATATATTGTTTACATCTATTTCATACTGATACTCTCATACCGCGTAATAGAAGATTCAAACATATATATTATCTATACTATGAATGGTACACCACTAATAACTACACATGAAGTTGTTCCAACTAAGGGAGTTTCAATGTGCTAGGCCTTATGACTTTAAAGTTCATGACCAGAACCAAAGTTTTGAGTTGCATTACATGGAAATTTCCAAATCAAATGAAGGATAAAAAAAACATATCCAAAAAGGCACCATTTCATATGATGAATGGTCCAATTACCAAGTTTCATTGAGCTAGGTTGTTGAATTCAGGAATATCAATGAAATTCTCAGTATGGTTCCCATGGAAATGGCAAAGTTATTGATGGAAGAAAAATGAAAACCCTGAATGATGATTATTCAACTTACAAAGTTTCACTGAGTGAGTGAGGCTTTATTGTTTTAAACTCTGGACTAGAAAATAGTTTGCACTCAGGGACGGATGAGGTCATTTCTAGCTATTAATATAGAAACCAGATAAAAGCTTCGGGATTTTAGCAATTTAGAATGAATTGAAAGCAGACTTCAGCACACAAACTGCATAAGCTTCCTTTAAACCAGATCAGATGCGCTGATTATTTTAACCAATGTCCTCTACACCATAACCAAGCAGAGCTCTACAGAAATGCTAAATTACCTCCCTTTGATTGCACTCATAAAAAAGTAACTTGCATAAGCGGGACCTTTAAACAAGATCAGTCTGAGTATTTAAACCATGTGACGGACCTCTACGTCATGATAACCAAGCAGAGCTCTACAGAATACTGGATTCCCTCCCTTTGATTGCAGACATTTCAACTTTAAAAGCCTTCTTGAACCTGAGTAGACCACTTGTGAATTAAACTCTAGATCACTGATGATTTGAAGCATGGAAAACGCTCATTAAACTGCACTGATATGGTTGAATATCATGATCAGGTGCTGTCTAATAAAGCAGCTTCCAGTAACTAGCTTTCTCTCTGTCTTCTTTATCTTATAATTCCTGGGATATCTGGAAATAATGAAGTCAATGCAAGTTGTTTCAAACAATTTAAAATTCTGTATGGTTCTGTTATTCATCTTTGAACAAAACCAACTGAATGGTTGTCTTTGGAAAAAGAAAAAAACCCAACTGAATGGTTGTCTTTGCAAATAGAAAAAGACCCATCAAAATATCATATATTTGCCACTTGCTACCAAAAGGCCAAATAAATTGGTTGCCTGGTATTGTTAAAACTCTTTACATTGATAAAAGCCTCAAATTCATGGACTATTGAAATGTTCTCTGCATTTAGGGCCAAAACGTCAAATATTTTCATTTCAACCTTTCAGTAGAAAGATAAAGAAGAAGTTAATAAATATCATCAAGAAATAACACAGGGTCAACACCAAAAGTATCTGCCCTTTCTATAACAATCCTTGAACATGTTACTTTTAGTCTTGTTGACACACTTCTTTCCAAAAGATAAAGGAATTTCTCAAAGAGGATCCTTCAACTCTTTCACTTCCATCATCCCTCAGTCCTGGCATATCCTCTCCAGTCCAACATCTCCTGCACTGCGCTCCGCTGCAGACTTCTCTCCCCTCAGTCCTGGCATCTCCTCCCCAGTCCAACATCTCCTGCACTGCTCTCCGCTGCAGACTTCTCCCCCCCTCAGTCCTGGCATATCCTCCCCAGTCCAACATCTCCTGCACTGCTCTCCGCTGCAGACTTCTCCCCCCCTCAGTCCTGGCATCTCCTCTCCAGTCCAACATCTCCTGCACTGCTCTCCGCTGCAGACTTCTCTCCCCTCAGTCCTGGCATCTCCTCTCCAGTCCAACATCTCCTGCCCTGCTCTTCGCTGCAAACTTCTCTCCCCTCAGTCCTGGCATCTCCTCTCCAGTCCAACATCTCCTGCACTGCTCTCCGCTGCAGACCTCTACCCCCTCAGTCCTGGCATCTCCTGTCCAGTCCAACATCTCCTGCACTGCTCTCCGCTGCAGACTTCTCCCCCCCTCAGTCCTGGCATATCCTCACCAGGCCAACATCTCCTGCACTGCTCTCCACTGCAGACCTCTACCCCCTCAGTCCTGGCATCTCCTCTCCAGTCCAACATCTCCTGCACTGCTCTCCACTGTTCTACAGTTCCAACAATTAAATTTGAGACGAGATTTCTGTTTTCAAGTCTGAACAATTTAATCAGGGAAAAATAATTCCATGATGACTTAAAATATTAGTAAAAATGTTTTTTTAGATATTTCAAAATAAATCACTTCAAACCCCCTCCCCCCCCCCCCCCCCCCCCCCCCAAGAAGGAAGGAAAAAGATGAATTTCTTCTATAATTCTCTCACAACAAGGCTAAATCCATGCAGATTTCTTTGTCACATTTCAATTAAGATAGTGTTTTTATATTAACAAAGAGTTCCTGCATGAGAAGATTATTTAAGAATTGATGTTTTCTGATTAAATTACACATGCAATATGCCATAGATGTACATATTTTAAAGTGTTGAGTTAAATATTCTTGGAAATTCTGTCATAAATAAATTCAGATTTGTATCAGAATTTCAGAATAACAAACTTAATTT
The DNA here is from genome assembly GCA_921293015.1 of Phorcus lineatus. Taxonomy (NCBI): domain Eukaryota; kingdom Metazoa; phylum Mollusca; class Gastropoda; order Trochida; family Trochidae; genus Phorcus; species Phorcus lineatus. Next base: position 16,329,451 of record OV121093.1, read on the forward strand.
GAGATGGATGCCTGCATGAATTTAAATTTAAAGTATGTTGCATACATGTTTTCTGATAACAAAGTATTCCCAAAATCATTGTAATTTGAAAAATACATATTTACTTTTTTTGTTATTTTGATTCACCATTCAACAATCAATTATCATTTGTAAAATTCCCATGAGGGGTTTATATCTACATCATGCTTTTTAAACAAAAAACAAATTTTATAAGGAGAATTCAACACTTACACTTGCTAATAATTTAAAAAAAATTTAATGTGATCAACATTGTTTGTTTATATACATAAAGCTCCAGTTTCTCATTGTCTAGTGTAAAATATTCTTTTTGAAAAAAAAAAAAAGGGTTGCCATATATCTAGTCTTTGTCTTACTTCCGGTCTAGATACATTATTGAAACAAGTATTATTTCAACCCCTAGAATTTTGAAACTATAGTAAATATATAAATTAATCTAATTTATTGAAAATATATAAATAAAAAACGTAAACCCAATGACAAAGGCACAACGAATTTTAAACGTCGATTTGACGAAAAAAAATTGTTGATTAGTATATAAACATTTTAAAAATTGAGTAACGAAACAAAATTAAAACACGATCTTTTTACTTGGTCCAACATTGATGTTATGTCAATGACGTATATTTTGGACGGGCCACTATTACGTCACATAACGGTAGGTGCGGAAACCTGCCGATCTTTTTGTATATCGGCCAGCCGGATATGCAGAGCTTTCAAAATTTACGTTAAAACATGGGGGCTTGCATTTATCTTGGAAATCTGGCACTATAATGAAACTAAATAAGATAAAATAGGGTTTTCAAATCCTTTAAGTTACCTGAAGCATATACCTACCAGGTACCCAGGTACAAAGTCTCTCAGCTCATGTCTGAATGTGGGGCGGGGCAGAGAACCTTCCTTCCTTCCTTCCTTCCTTGTGTGTCACAGATAAGTCAGCATGTGACCATTGTTGCTGAAAAACACAAGGGAGCAGCCATTTGAGCTATGCACAGGAACCGTTGGGTGCCATACCTAAAAGTTTGGGCAATTCTGGATAAAGCATCAGCAATATCCCCCACCAAGCGACAAAAGTATGAAATATTTTAAACTTTATCCTTCAATGGGGAACCTCAGTCAGTTGTCTCCCCCTGCCGTCGCTAGCGGCGCTCTACTTAGCTTGGTCCTTCGTAACACTTCCGGTGCTGCATATTCATAAGCAAATGAGTCGTGTCGTATTGTGAAAGTCGATATTATGTCAAATAAATATGGATCTTTTACATTACCCCAGTTAAGAACCGAGTTGAGAAGACGGAAAGCTAAACTATCTGGAAGAAAAAAAGAATTGATTGAGAGGTAAGTCGATGCACTTTCGTAAAAGTTTTGTCCGCACTGAATATGACTTCGCATTTCAACATAGGCCTGATCAGTTGGGTTTTTTAAATTAGACAGATTACGTTGAAACATTTTCAAACAGTAGTGAGTGAGTGAGTTATTGTTTAACGCCGCTTGGGCAAAGTTTCAGCCATTAGCGGCGTTTCAAACAGTAATGATCAAGGTTTTCATCACAGTTTCATTAATTATATTCATCGAGAATGTTTTTACCGCCAATTTTACGAATTCTTAAACGAAAATGTCAAAAAAGTATTTCGTTAGGTCTCGACAAAATATAAACAGTTTGACGTAAAATTAAGGTGATTTTAGTTTCTTTCCCTGAAAACAAAGACAAATTTTCAGAAATTTTTGAAGAAATTCTATAGTATTATCATAATGATTATTGTTTTCAACCTATGAAATGTGTTGGTTTCAACCCATGAAATGTGCTGGTTTCAACCTATGAAATATTGTACACTCGTGGTACCTGTTTCCGTGGTATTATTAAATGCACTTCTATGAGTGTTATTGCCGATAATGGAAAACATCCCTATCATCATAGAGTGTAAATTTCCTTTTCTTCAAAATTTAATGATAAATAAAAATGTTTTTCCTTTTGATAAATCTTGTTTAAAAACAGATGCCAATTTCAGTTATTTATTTGGTGTCACCTGTTTTCAAGGCATTCATAAATTTAAATTATGACAACACAGGTAACAACTTAAACAAATTGTAGTGTGGATTAGCATAAAATTGATGTTGACATGTGTTTAAAATATTTTACAGGGTCATTGAATGATCTAATAAGGGGTTAGCAAGAAAAGACATCATTTGTAAATACAAACTGTACCATGAAAACAGGTTACCAGCAGGTACTCAGAGCTAAGCTTTCTTTTATCAAACTTTTACATCTTTTTAAACTTCCATTTTATTATTCACAATGTTGATCAATTAATGACAAAAATCATTTTATTTCCAGACTAGAATCTTATGACAGAAATCACAACTTTGGACAGCCGAAAACAGAATCATTCATTGAATATGATATATCAAAACCCGACTTGAGCCTGTATACTGACCTAAATAGTGACAAGGTAATTCCTCAAATAGACCTTTGCAAAATAAAACTCTATCTTGAAACGTTTGACAAGACTTTACAAGATGATGCAAAGAGTCTCTATAGAGAAAAGTATCTTACATTTCTGCGTTCTTGCTCTAATGGCCAGCTGTTTTTTGTTCGGAGTTCGTGCAGAGCCGAAATGAAGAAGCATGTTACCTATCTTGTAGATATTTCAATTCAGGCGGATGGGCATATTCATGAGGCTCAGTGTGAGTGTGCATCAGGGATGGGACCTTATGCCCATTGTAAGCATATGTGTGCAGTGTTGTATGCCTGCAGTGTTTTTCAAGCTTCTGGGATTGTTAGAGTTGAAGAGACTTGTACTCAGAGACTACAGTCATTTCACAAAGCAAAGAAATTCACAGGATCACCCCTCAAAGCTTGTTAAATAAACCTGCCAGGTTCTAGTGAAAGCATCTCCACATCATTTGATCCTCGGCCAAACATCTACAGAAATAATCCTGCCTATGGTTCATACTTCCAAAATATTTGTTTGAATTACAAGGGAATTTCAAAAGTGCCAATATTTCAGCTATTCACACCAGCTAATGCACGCGCAGTTGCCCACGACCATGATTATCTCCAAAATACACCAGAGAACAGTTTCTTGCAACACTTAGGTGTCTGCAGCATCACTGATGATGTAAGGGAGGCCATACAGTGTAAAACCAAGGGGCAAAATTGCAATCAAACCTGGCATGAAGAGAGACTTATAAGGATCCAATCTTCCAATTTTGGTCGAGTTTGCAGGGCAACTCATAGGACTGACCTACACAAACTTGCATCTTCTATGATGATACAGAGAAAGATTAAATCAGATGCTATTAATCACGGGAAGAAGTATGAACAAGAGGCTATACATACGTATGAGATGGAACATAATGTTACTGTGCAAAGCTGTGGAATCTTTGTCAGCAAGTCTCATTGTTTTCTTGGCGCTTCCCCTGATGGTGTGATTGACAGCGAGATTATATGTGAAGCAAAGTGCCCTTATACAGCAAAGGACAAACTCATATCACCAATAACAGTCCCCTACATCAAGACAAAACAGAGTACTTGTGATTACACACTTGATAAAAATCATGATTACTACTTTCAGATTCAGGGACAGCTCCTCTGCTCAGAGAGACTATTTTGTGACTTGATAGTGTACACATTGGCTGATATCAAGTACATAAGAATTCAGAGAGATGATGAATTTATTGTGACAATGTTACAAAAGCTTAAGTCATTTTACAGTGAATACTTTGAGCCAACTCTTCTTGAAAAATACTTTTACAAATCTTACTAAGTTGAATCAAAGCTAGTACAAATATTATAGCACATGGCACTAAGTAGTTCCATCATCAACTGTTCCATTTCTAATATTTATCTTATTCCAAAATATGCATTAGTATATTAAAATATTTCTTCTCCAATATTTTTAACTGTAAAGCTGTGAAGATATATCCTAATATCAAGAATCATGATAATCTGATGTTATTTGAATCTTGATACAGTCTGTGTATCCTTGTATCATTGACTTTAAAATTGTGTATTTTGCCTTAAAATGAAGGCACTTGTTAAAAGTTAATCTCTCTTTTTATCAATAATCCATCAAAATAGTGTATCTGTCACGGTCTCGTTATGAATTGTATCATAATGAGATATCGTGAAATATTTGTATAGTCACACCCCTATTGACCGTATATGAGGTCAGGGTGACTAATTGCCTTTTGCTAGGCTAAAAGAAGTCACTCATGAACAGAAACTTTGTTATATATGTGCAAAAATCTTCATTACAAAATGAATTGTTACTGATCTCATACATTCTTTAATCACATTTCTTAATAGTGCCATTAAAACACTCTAGTTAAAAAAATTCAGAAGTGTTTAGCTCCTGTTACCTTGTTGTGACATCTATGCAAGTTTTGTAACATTGAATTGGCAAAGAAAATATTTGCAGGGTCCATGAGATGTATAAACATTGTAGATTATAAAAATATGCTTGACAATTTGCAAAATGTCTTTTTTAGATGTGAAAATGAGCATGATCAATACAATCATCAAGGAAATATTTTAACTGTTTTCCCTGTTACTATTAAAAGTTCTGCATTCTTGACAATTTATTTCTTGTTAATTAATTCCTGGTTGTATGGAAACCTCATGAATATATGGGAAATTATCTGACTTCATTGCTTACAACTTGCAATGAGAGTTTTTAAGTCAAACTGTTTCATTTCATCTATGAATTGCTTTAAAAGTTATATAGCTAGACAATATTGAATGAAGTTAACAAATAACTTCACAATGATATTTGATAGAGAAGTAGTGGTTGTTTCTGAAATTAACCTCTAAATACTTCTCAGTTCAGTATAGCGACAATAAAAAGATTTAATTTGAGATTTGTGATCGAATACAATACAATGTTGTGTGCCAATTAGTTAAATGTCATTTTGGGAACTTATTTTCAGCTGGCCGGACATCTATTATTTGCAGAATTTGACTTCTGAACATTAATTTTGTCGTTTTTCATTTACAGCTGGAAACAAGTATACATCATTGTTTTGGTTATTAGGAGATAAAGATATATTTTTCAAAGAGGTGATACCAACTTCAATTAAGGCTGACGATTTCCACGCCCAACTTAAAGGGGAACAACAACCCTAGCCTTTCAGACCTAATTGACCAGCAGTTACGTAATTGCCATAGCCGGGAAAGAGGTCACGTGACACGGACTGGGCGCCGGCCAAGCGGTCATTGTGACAGGGGAATCCCCTTTATGACATGCGATCGTTGATTGGCTTATTCATTTTCGTTCCTGACACGATGCCTGAATTCCAAATTCCAAATTGATTTTATTTTTTTACCACTTTTTATTAACTTAATTTGGGTGTCTATGACCTATTCTAAATTTTATTCCCCCATTCATTGCAAATAACTAAGGCATAGGCCCCACGTCGGCGACATAACACAATGGTGGAAGCAGACGTTAAACTTCAACCCAACAACACGATGCCTGCAGTCCAAAATGGCTAGCTTCTGTACTATCACATGTCGTTGTGAGAACACCTGCAATCGGTCGACCATAGGGGGAGCATGTCCTTGCCGTACAGCCGTAGGCCTATATATTGCCTTTTGTCGATGATTATTGAAAATAAGTAAATATCATGATTTTGGCATTTAAGTGATGAAAATACAATTATTTCGAAATATATCAATTCTTTAATTTCAGTAAGCTGCCTTACGCCCACACACAATCATAAACAAATAAAACAGAATTAGAGAGGAAGTGAATTGACAACGTTTATTCCACCTCGTCAACTGAAAACATGGGAGTAGAGCGAGATTACAGTGACTGTTTAGACCAGACTTTCCAAGTACTATATAACTTCCTTGAAGTGTTATAAACAACGTATGTGATCGATCTCTTACATAATATCCTTAATATCATTTCCTGTTCCGAGGACAGCTGTGCTTTATTCCTTTATGCTTGACTGGCTGGCTGATAAATTAGATAACATCATTGTTGATTTCAGCTTTACCGTTCATGCATTGTATAATGTCTGAGAGACTTCGTGGAATAAGATATATCTATAAAAATGTACATTATGCGGTTTTGATTATGTTCAAGATTAATCCAACTATATTTTATATTTTTCACTATCTTTTAAATGTCAAAAGCATGCGTTCATTTACTGTGAATAATTGGCGAAAAAAATCAAAACAAAGTAACTATTTGTCAATCCGGGATTAGGACGAGATAATTTTTATTGTCATTTACTAAAGTGAATCTATCATTGATTATGGCTCAGATTGTTGGTGCCCTTTTCTCTGTAAGACTGGTAAATACATGTACGTTAACAATTACTGCCAGGTTTGTATACATCATTTTTCAAGTCATTCTTATTCTTATCCATTCGTAATTAGAAATCCCATATCGGAACTATCGGGACGCATGATGTACGAGGTGAACCCCTTGTCGATGACTTTGAAATAATGAAAATATTAAATCAATTTTCGATTGTATCATCATGAGATTATACCTTAAAATTTTACTGATGAATAGTCAACTCAAATGCGAGACATACCAAACCGGACCCAAATAAAAAGTTTAAAACACCCTATCATCAAGGTTACCCTTTAAGTTAAACTTTATAACTAGTGACCAGTATATCCTTCATGTATTCCCTTTTTATAATCATCAGTGATATTTTCAAGTTATGGCAAACGTGTCTTAAATTTCTGAAAAATGATTGTGTATTTGTTAAATGTCAACTTGGTGTTCAATTATGCTCTTAAAAAGTTGGATAACTATATGTGAATTGTATCAATATTAAAGTGCATTGATTTTACAGTTGTTTAATCCAGGTTCAATTTACTGCCAAATATAAAAAACCCCACCTCAAACCCCTATCTGCCATAGATAAGAAATTTCAAATAGTCAGGAATTGAGTAATAGTGACGAAAATCCAAAAAATATCCACACAAGTCAAAACCTAACTTTTAAAAATATCGAAAGAAATATTGTGAAGTTTGTAGTGTCCAAGCTTACAAGTTAAATGTAAACAACTGCATAATACCAGAGTACCAGAATTGTTTATCTAATTTTGTAAAAGGTGAGGGAAATCTAAAAAAAAGCTTACAAAGATTTATATATTTTTTCTCATATCTAATATGGCAGTTCAGTTGTTTAAAACGACATTCTCACACGCGTATCCGGTTGGGTAATTCGCGCGAGTAAGGAAACCGCGCGCATAGGATGCAGCGCAGTAAAAACACCGCTGAGTAGAGGGCGCGCTGATTGAGATTTACGACTCTCGCGGGGCCTCGCTAATTAAACACTGGAAGTTAAAAATTAAGGTTGTAGACCCCCTTTAATGTTGATGGGACAAATGGCCGTTCGTCACCTTGACCTTCCGGGGTGTGTGGCCGCAGCGACAGATCTCATTGGTTTGATGCAAAGTTAGGAACAGATAACTCTAATTCTCCGTTCTTGCAACCAATGAGATCTGTCGCTGCGGCCACACACCCCGGAAGGTCAAGGTGACGAACGGCCATTTGTCCCATCAACATTAAGTTGGGCGTGGAAATCGTCTTTCGGTCGTCCTCATTAAATAACCCCAAAGATTTATTGGTTTAAGTAAGTTGGAGTAGAAAGGCAAATCATTTGACATTATGTCTGCATAGATTTTATATTGATGGCGTGCGTATTTATTGTAGCATTCGGTCAAGAAAGCGGGTGGGGGCGAATGGAGTGTCTGGCCTTTCTATATACTATTAACAGAGGAACAATTTTATTCAGGGGGTGTTCTCAAACAATTTTTTTTTATTTTTTTAAATTTTTTTTAATGATCCGAGGGCCTGTGAATGCAAGACCTTTTTCATAAGCTTTGATAACAAAGGGTCAGGTGTCTGTTAAATTACAGACTTTAAGAAAGGTGATTAGTCATGTGAAAAACCTATGATAATGTGATTATAATTTTAACTCATGTCAATATTTAAATACAATAGACTTGTATATATGGCAAACAAAATATTAGGTACCACACTACCCACACATTTCTTACCATGGATAATACCTTGATATTTGGATTAATTACCCATCAATTAAACTCTTTGAATTCATTACATACACATTTTCTTTCATAATTTTTCAAGAACATCAGATGTTGAAACTTTAAAACACAGGACAAATATATGCCTATCAACGCATTGGGTCACTGACCGGAAGTTGACATATACCATAAATAGTTTCACATCGACAACTGATAGTTGTGTAAAACATTGACATGTATCCAAGTAATGTAAAAAATGATTCAAGTTATTTACGTTTTTCCAAAACAACCCTAATTAAGTAGTTGCAAAATTCTTACCAACACATGTCATCGATATGTAATCTTCATCTTTGAAATGAGCCCTACAAACGTAACTGTATTGGCTCGGCGGAACCCACTTGGAAAACTTGGTCTCGCCTCTTCGAATCGCGTGAATCCAGTCATCCCGGCGTTTCTGGTCCTTTGGGATGATGTGGTCTCCGGGATGACTGCATTCGGGGACGACACAGGTTGTTCTTGGCATCAAGTGATGAAATGTTTCACCCGAAAATAATCAACACGCTTACCGCCAAACCGGAAGTTCGGCGGGACCAAGCTAAGCACAGCGCCACCTGTTTCGTACCAACGGGAAGACAACTGACTGAGGTTTCCCATTGCAAAACGGGTTCAAGGTTTTACCCTGAATGAGTATAATAAAATGTGTTCCGAAAACAACAGCCATAAATCTAATATCGAAGAAGTTAAAACGCCATAATACTCCAATCGACTTGAAATTTGTTTCATAGACCAACTTTCAAAGATGTAAGCCTTTTAGTTTGAATTTTGCAAAATTCTGCAACAGGTCAAACTAAATGTGAGATTAGTGTAACCCCCCTTACTATAAGCCGACTACACATTATAAGGGTTTCATACACCAATTATAAATGAGCTAGGCTTAAGGCCTTTTTAAATTCTTATCAGGAAAAGAACAGCTTACATGCACAGAGGGTCAGACACACTGACAGACAGATGGACGGATGAACGGACAGGGGAGGTTATCTCCATCACCCCAAAAGACTTTGTTTATCGGCAATTATTATATATCACAATATCTCGCTTTATATTTGACAACACCCAATGTTAGTATTTTCTCTATTCAAAAAGCATTCACCACATGTCATGATGAACATCATGAATTGTAAAAATAAGTGAAAATATTAATAAATAAGTAAAATAACCAATTCAAAAGTTATAAATTCATATAAAGATATATTTAGGGTATCAAGATATATAAGGTGTAACATAAAAATGTAGATACATTCATTATACACAATCTTTAGGAAAAATTTATTACTCAAACTTGTTGTTCAATCCTTTTGATCATTCCATTCTTAAAATATAATGAAACTTTATTTTATGATAATATTAATCAATTACATATTTCAAAGTATCACATGACAGTAAATTTGTTGTCAAGTATTGGTTCATTACATTCAAGATAAAGGCCAACAGCAGAAATGTCAATCAGCTGATTCCTGTAAAGGTCAAGGTCACTTACATCCGTTTTGCTGAAGAGATGTTCAGGAACTTTTCCTCAAAGCGATCGTTTTCTGATTCTTCTTTACTTTTGACCAACTATCAAACAATAACAGTTAATAAGTTTTAGATGACATAATTCAATTAACCTCCCTAAAACTTTCACAATGCTGCCTGAGAAAACCGGGTCACGTGACCACGTCCACTGCCGACAGACGAGTTCAACAAATTCACGGCCGATTCTTGAAAACTCAAAAACCTTCAAAATTTCATTATCAAGATATGTCACCAAAATACAATCACTTGAAATAAAAAATGTTATTTAGACTTTAAATATTGTATTGTTTGTCACAAAGCTCTGCAAAGATTTCATTTGTAAATCGAAATGAGAATTATTTTTTCTACAAATATGGCAGTGGTACTACATCGCCCATAAACACACAGTCGCAAAATATTTACTGCAAGTAAAACAAATGCAATTTCTATCGCCAGCTTTAAAAAAATTCGAACAGCAGTGAACAGTAAGATATTATCAATCAAAATTGCCTCATGTTAATACTGTCTCAATAATATTGGCCTCAAAGAATTTTACCGTGAAAAGTTAGATCCGGGCAAACGGAGCGACGATGACACAGCAGAAATTCACCAAAGACAAGAGTTGAAATCTTGGCCTTGGCTGTCAAAATTCAGAAAATCTTGAAAAAGTCATAGTTGAGATTTCTTATCAAAACGAGCCTGAGTATTAAGTCAGGGCTCAAAAACAGATTAAATATGATTTTAGGACAAGAGGGTCTACGAAATCTTTGTTTATCTTTATGAAAAGTCGCACTCTTTTCTTGATTGTTGTTCGTTCATTATTGTCGTTAAGAGAACATATCGACGGCTACAGTTTATTTTTCAGAAATTGAAACTAATATAGTTATGAATATGCTGAATTTTCAGTCTAAAATTTGCTCTTTTGCAATTTAAAATACATTGAAAATAGCATGTGACTATCCGTGTGATCTGGCAGAAATTAACTGCATATGATATAAATTTTTCTTTTCACGTTTAAATCAGTCTGCAAGACCAGCTCAACAGCCGTTGGCTGCGCAAGTATGAATATGACAAGATTACACACCCACGATAGTCATGCATTAGTAACTTGTTTCACATATATGGCTTATGTTTATTACATAACATTATAATAATATTATAATATATTTATAATGTTATATCCATTTATCAATTTATCAAAAGGGTTATTAGTTCTCAAAGCAGGTAATACTAAAACTAACTCCAAAAATTATTACAAATTAAGGTGTGTGAGGAACTATTTTGTATCATGTCTCAAAGCAGGCAATACAAAAACTAACTATAAAATTATTACAAATTAAGGTGTGTGATAAAACTATTTTGTATGGATGTCCAGGCTTTACTATCAGCTTTAGGTCCCAAAAGTATAACACAACTGAGAAAACAAATAAAAACAGGTTATTTTTTAAACAAGATATTTGATTGATGTTGTTCATTGATTTTATTGTTGTCATATCTGATAGAGTGAAATTCACATTGAATAATGTTAATGAACATAATTGTAAATTACGTACAGGATTTAATTAAATATTTATGCTTCAAAATTGCCAAATATATTTAAAGGAGTCGAGCATAAAGAAATACGCTGATGTAGCAATTACTAGGACCTTACATTACCCATTTAAAGCAAGTCTCAATTCGGGAAGAACAATTTCCCATTTTCCGAGTGTCTTTTCTCGTATTCAATAAAACAAATCCTTGTTTTAAAATGTCGTTGCTCAAAGAAATAGTCTTAGAACAGGACGTGATGGAAATTACCAACAATCGGTCTTAAAGTTACTGATGGAAACCTGTGATCACAGACATCAAATGCAAGACTTTATTGTTAAATTGCCGCCTCTGACGATTCTTTAACTTATAATATGCATTCATAAGGTAATATTTTACTGTCCGGCTATTGCCTCCCTACTGTCCGGATATAGCCGACGGTGTCCGAGTACTGCCTCAGTGACATCAAGACAAAGAGGGGCTAGCTTATCCAGGCAAATGCACTTACAGCCTTTAAACTGATTCGGATCAAAAGAGTAGTTGCCTCCCTTTGGTTAATACAAGTTCACTAGAATTTTATCGATACATTCTTTAGGGATATGTTGTTTTAAACCTTAAGTGTCCGAGTACTACCACACGGTCCACACCCGCTCTAATTATATTCTTGAAAACTCAAAATCCTTCAAAATTTCATTATCAAGATATGTCACCAAAATACAAACACTTGAAATAAAAAATGTGGTTTTTTTAAATATTAAAAATATAAAAACTTAAAATATAGTATTGTTTGTCACAAAGCTCTGCAAAGATTTCATTTGTAAATCGAAATGAGAATTATTTTTTCTACAAATATGGCAGTGGTACTACATCGCCCATAAACACACAGTCGCAAAATATTTACTGCAAGTAAAACAAATGCAATATTTCTATCGCCAGCTTTAAAAAAAATTCAAACAGCAGTGAACAGTAAGATAATTATGAGATATTAATATATGCCTCATGTTAATACTGTTTCAATAATATTGGCCTCAAAGAATTTTACCGTGAAAAGTTAGATCCGGGCAAACGGAGCGACGATGACACAGCAGAAATTCAGCAAAGACGAAAGTTGAAATCTTGGCTGTCAAAATTCAGAAAATCTTGAAAAAGTCATAGTTGAGATTTCTTATCAAAACGAGCCTGAGTATTACGTCAGGTCTCAAAAACAGATTAATTGTGATTTTAGGACAAGAGGGTCTACGAAATGTTTGTTTATCTTTATGAAAAGTCGCACTCTTTTCTTGTATATTTGGACTACTTATGATGTAGGAATTGACAGCACCTTGCCCCGCCCACATTTCTGACCAACTCTGAAGTATCGTTCCTATGTCTATTAAAAAGCATATTTTTGTTTGGTAAAGTCTTCAAAAGAATTTCGGAAAATGACACGGCCTAAGAAATACAGAGGAGGCGTAGTACTAATATGAACCAAGGACGAAGGGGGCCTCCATCGCCTGATTTGATAATGGCTATTTAAAGACAGCTAGGAAATCCCCCTTCACAGAGCAGAGCAAAACTTATGTACCCCTACAGTTCAACGATGCCAGATATAGGCCAGTAGAAATCATGAAAACCCCGGACATTTTCGATAACAGACAAATTTTGTGTTTAAATGGTCCCTTTAGCAGTGCTGATGAACCATGAAAAACCCAACCAAAATCAACCATGGGCAACATGTATTTTTGGGCCAAAAACCTTAAAAAATAAGGGAAATTGGGAATTATTTATTTAAAAATATATGTATTGCAGGAAAAACTTTTGAATTGGCTAGAATGATAAATGGTGCAATATTACATGATTCCCAAGTTCATTTCTGTTGTAGATTTAACGCCATGTCTGTTTTGGGGTGAAAAAGCATAAAAAATGAAAGAAAATTGGAATATTTTATGAGAAGTATTTAGGTTGAAAAATAAAATGTTGTAGTGATTAGAATGATAGATCATGCAATAATACATACTTTTCAAGGTCATTTATGCTCATGGTTTAACATCATGTCTGTTTTTTGGTAAAAAACATGAAACATCAAAGAAAATTGGAACATTTAGAAAACGTTTATTTATTGAATAAAACACTTATGTGGCAATTACAATTTAAGATCATGCAACAGGACATACTTCTAAAGGCTATTATTACTATTGACTGAATAACATGTCTTTTTAGAGGGGTTAATATAAAAAATACGAATCCTTTTACGAAAAATATATTTGTTGAAAAATATACTCTGTATTGACATTTCTAGATTACTTTGCATCAGAAATAAGCATTCTTGAATTCACTGCCTCTGATTGATCTTTAAAAATGTCTGAATTCAGAATTATACGAGTCAATTTTCACAATCTCTAGGTATCTTTTATCAAATATTTTTTTAATTTTCAAAATGGAATTAAAGCTCTTCACATGCACATTTTATATTGAAGCACTGATAAATGTGATTATCCTTCTAAAACCACCAGCATGACAGTTTTCCGGTTCAGATTTCTAAGGTTTTCCTGAACTTGAATCTGAAAACTATTTTTGGATGTTCTAAATAACTGATGATAACTATATAGCACTATAGATATACTTCTTATCTACCCGATGCTACAAATAGAGAATCTCACCCAAGTGTCTTCTGATGTCAAATATATATCAACACTATTCTATGAAATGTGCCTCGGATATTTTTACTTTTATAGACTCGTGTTGATATATTTGATATTAGAAGACACGAAGGTGAGATTATGTTTATCATCCAAAATCATTTTTCATTTCCATTCCGTGTAAAATGTATATTTCTGAACACTGCACTCCTCCTAGACTCTCAGTGCGGTGAAGTCATATCACTGATGTTGTCATGCTTATGACGTCATAGCATTCTGATGTCATTACTTGATGATGTAAAACAATTGTGATGTCATGAATTTGACTGCAACAGGGCTTTGTTCAAAATCTACTGTCAAAACAATATCTACTAGCAGATATCCCTTGATCTTCAATGAGCGATATCTCCTGTAGGACACAGTTTTGGATGATAAAATACAGTTTTTGACAGAGGGTACATTATCACTTGTCTTTCACAAAGCATACAAAATAGTTTCATCAGATACAGATTATTCATTATTCTAACAGGGTTAATAACATTGCACTTAAGATAATGTTTTAAGAAGAATGAAATATTCTAACTTATTTTCCTGGATCCATTAAAATTTCATATAATGGTAAAGACATTGACGATTGTCCAGAATCTGCAGAGAATCGTGTGCTTAAAGGTACTATAGCACGCTTTTTCGCTCCAAATTGGCTCTTTTAAGGCATATGATTATATAGGCACTTACTTATGCTTTCAATCGAAGCAGGAAAATACTTATTATTCTTTACAACTGATCTGTAATCAACAATGAAAACATTTAAGACAGCTGAAGTCGGCTTAGAGATATTTAGTTCTATGGTCAGCTGTGCACTAAAAAATATGAACAGTTGAACAGCTGAAAACGGCTCAACTAGTAATGTGTGTAGCTTTGGAAATTACCTAAACTCTGAACTGAGAATAAGGGATGAAATATTGTATATTAAAGCAATCTTATAACATAATCACTTAAAAAATTGTAGTATAAGCATTGTAAATGGATTATGATCGTTAGTAATCGAGAGATATTCATTATCTGTGCATTTGTTGTTTAAACGAAATATTGGTGTGCACTTATACCTTTAATACTCCATTAGATGCAAAGCACTGAGCACACCGGAGGGAATATCTCCCTGTTTGTTAGATTGACAAATGATGATGATAGATGTATGCCTTTCACAGGATTAACAAATTATCAGTTTCTCTAAACTATCATACCTTTTCAACCACGCATGCTTTGATTTAAAAAAAATTGAGTTCAGCTGTAAGGTCTCATTTAATGACAAATGTGGTTGAACGACGCTTTTGAGATTCATGGTTATGTAAAAAGCAATTAAAATTTAAGAACATTTGATATGGGGGAACTTTTTGTAGTTTTTTTAATCTAAGTAATATGTTCAACAATTTTAATTGTAAATTCTTAGTGTTAGATAAATACTGATAGCATTTTTATTATATGTCAGAACTGATTTGTGCATTTATTGGCAGATCCTAATTAACTTTTGAGATGACGAAGGCCTTGGGCCCATGATATATGAATTAGTGGGACATTAAATTTTGACAATGTAGGTTGGTCATTATAAAATACAAGCCATGGGAGATAAATTTACAGTTGAAAATCATAAAATTTCTGTTAATATATTTATATACATATTTTTTGTAACTTTGCATGAATAACCCAAATTGGTATTGTCTAAAGCCGAAATTGACTGACAGTAATATCTATAGTTATAACCTAAAAAATTATTTATTCTCTAGTAACTATTTTTAGAATTGGAAAGATTAATAAATTTAATATAATATCTAAATTTGAGTTGATGTGAACTTCAAATGATTGTAAAAAAAAGTATCAATCAACAGACGATTTTTCATAAGAAATAAGTCAGCGAGAAAGTAGTATCAGTAGGATGGCATGCTTAGACTTTTTAGAGGTGTGTGAACTTTCCCCAAATTTATCTATTCAATGTTTCAAGGGGAATTGAATAGATAAATCATATGCTTTAACTTTTTTGTTATCATTACATTAGTAGTTCATAATAATTTCTCGTAGAAAAGGCTTTTATGAAGATGAAGTTGTCAATTTACAAAGTTAAAATATAGATAATTCAAGCACGAAAAATATGATTATTTGATGGTATCTGCATAGACTAAAGCATTCATCTAATTGTCAAAATACTATTCCATAAAAAATATTCACAATTTTCATTTTAAAAGTCATAAAATACCGCTTCCAAACTTTTGTTGTCAACAACAATGTCAGCCATTTTGGCAGTTGCCATGAAGGGAGATAACTCAGGCGATACTAGTCACACAACTTATCTTATATGGAGAGGCTTCTGCACAACTTTTAGGTACATTTTCAAGTGGCCATAACTATTTTTGCCCATGGTTGATTTTGGTTGGGTTTTTTTCAGAGTGTAAGGGACATGTAATCTTTCATTTTTTCAAGTCATTTGTCTGTTATCGAAAATGTCCGGGTTCACTTAAATTTTGGGAAATTTCGACTGGCCTAATAATGGGAGAACGTAATTTAAACTCGATAAATAAATTCAACGTGTAGTTTTGTCAACAAAGGAAGACATACACTGAGTAATGAAAGTATGAATATTTCCTACCTTTCCAGTTTCCACGTCCCGGTCTGTCCTTCTCAGCCCTTCCGTTTTCCACACTTCTCTCCAAAACATAAACACATGCGGACCACAAACAGACAAATCCTTTAGTAAATGGTAGGTAATCCAATTTAAATGAAACACTCATTCAATGTTTATAGCTCATACAAGGTGCCTTCATCGGGTGCATACATATTCCAACACCGATGCGAGCCACCCAACGTCACAAGCCGGCCACGTCCATTTGACAACACCGAACTGCCAAGAAAGAGCTGGCCTTCCTCTCGTCTGGCTGGAAACTTTGCTGTCAATGATCGATGTCACCCATGGATATCCATCCTCATGTAAACCTTATTAATAAACCTAACAAGTGCAATCCATTTCCAGACAGAAAATCTAAGTCAAATTCCCTTCGGCAACCCACGTTCGTTTGTCCCGCTATGTACTCGACCTGCACTGGTTGACACTCCTGCATTTGAATCAGTGTGACTAGCTGAAAAGCTTTGTACAAAACGGTGCAGAGAATTACCGAGAGCGGCATGTCTTAGAATTACTGCTGTCGATATTCAGCTACCAACACTTGTCATTAGTTTTGATGGACTCGGCACAATACAGTGATACAAATTAAATAATTTTATTTTTATTTCTGGTGAATAAAACTATTTTCAATAACACCCAACATGCATTACAATAGCTGGCTTTTCCAGCAGAACATTTCACAGTGATCACTGTCTATCTATGAATGATACCTCCCTGAGCCTTCTATTGCAGATTTATTTGATTTCCTTCACAAGGCGCATTTAATTTTAAGGCAGAAGATCGTCCGTTCTGCAGCTTTCTAGTGACACTTGAATCGGGGACATCAGACAATCAGTATTGCACAAAATGGTGCTCTAAGTTACTGAAAACGGCAGTACTATGTACCAGTAGATATAAAAAATGTGTTGGCAAACAAAATAAAAATCATATAAATCCTTTGGATTTTTAGCTTGTTACGATTTACGTTGTTTAGTATTTAAAGGTTGATGATAACAAAGATTATGAAAAGTGGCTTTTTGACATGTATGCTCTATTTTATGTTTGACTATCGTGAAATAGGCGTTATATCTTCTGTATTTGTCTTTGTTACAATGACTCTGAGCTCAATTTTAATATTATTATTCTCTCACTGATATGACGACGGATCTTTAGATCTTTTGATTAACCATTTTAAAAAAACAAATGACAGCAAAATCCAGAAAACATAAGCTAAAACATACTAAAGCTAGGTATTAAAACTTGGTATTTTCGATGTTTATGATATGAAATGAATATTTATATTTATATTGATTATATTGAAGTGTAGTTAGCAAGATATCTCATGATCCACTGCACCCAGACTCTTTAAATTTAGCATCAGACCTCCAGAAGGGGGCGGGAGAGAGCAGTGGTTAGCGCGATCGGCTTCGGATCAAGAGGTCCGTGGTTCGAATCCCGCCAGGAGCTCGATCATTGTCACCTACACGCACGCAGGTTTCACCACCATTCATATGTGCAATGGTGTTTTGGAGTTTCTCCCTGCAATAATACTAGCAACCGCGATATAAGTGAAATACTCTTGAAAGCGGCATTAAACCCCATATCGCTGCACCTCAATAGAGAAGCACCCAGACATCAGTTAATTAGACTTAATTTTCTAGGTCTCTGCGAGACTTTTGTTATTCTTAAAAAGGTTAGTGCAATGTTTTTTTAACCATAGCACCTGGAGTCTTAAACTTTGATATTAGACTTCATATAAGTAGTAAAAAGACAGGAAGATATTGGTATTTTGCATATCCTCATAGTCGTGCTGCTTGGCATCGTGACAATAAAACGGGTTAGATGATGATCTTTTTATCGAAAACCGGACAATGACGTCTCATTGGTTAGATGACTCAAACATGTTGTTTAAAAAAAAGATTTGAGGACAAGCTATAAATGCAAAATATTTTTGGAGTTCTCATGACGTAGAGAAATACTCAATAATAAATTTTAAAGATGAAGTGGCCGCGCCCTCTCAAATGATTTATCCTATACACATGAACTGGCGAGTGACCGAATATGAAAATGTGCACAATCTGTGTAGCCTTTTACGTAGAAAATAACTAACAAGTGGCGGGGGATTACAGATTATCTTTCCCGAGTTGTATTAATTTCGTAATTCTCGAGCCTTGGCGGCTTTAACCCCCTTGGCGCTTCATAAAAATAACGTTGGCGCTATCCCCGTGCCAGATAAGTTGCCGTGACGTCACGAAAAATTAACACCTTTTCGTATTTCAGCTGTAACGTTTTTGTCCGGCAACCCTATCTTTTCAAATTACACAGAAAGTTTAGCATTTAAATTGGCTTTCAACAGATGTAAAATAAATGTAAATACTGGTATGAACAACGATTGTCGTTGGTGTCAAAATGGAAGTTTGTGTTTTTCCGGTAAATTAGCAAACCACGCAATAGTATCACTTTTTTTAATCGCTAGGAAAAAATTCCTTTTCTAACAAATGTTAATCAAATGTTTATTTTTTAAGAGAGGAAATGTCAGTGATCACGTTGGTGTGTTTACTTCTTGCTTGCGACATTACATTTAGGTCCGGTCGTATTGCAAGTTATCTTTTTGTCGACAATTTGTTGAACATTGTTGATCGTGACGTCATTGACAAACAATGCCGGTCGATTGTATTATTCGTTGGAATGTTTCGTTCGTTGTCACCACACATTCGTGGTGACTGAAATTGCATCCACTTAATTATATGGCTTCAATCTTGAACATGATGTGAAATTTGGCAACATTAAAACGGAAATTAACATTGCTTTCATCAGTCCATAACCGTTAACAGTTTCCGACGAGGAAAACTGACTCTAAATAACATATTTGCATGTACATGAACATGAGTCTTTAAAGTATGTATACAATGAAATTAAGACATTTTCAAGTATAGACAAGTAATCAAGAAATCAGAGACATTCACATAGTATCTTTTCTAAATGACGTTTCATGTTAATTGTTTTTCTATCCCTCGTATAACATCCGACAAACTATTCGAGAACGTCTCGCAGCACTTTCAACAGTACGATTTGCCTACATTACTTATGCAAATTCATTACCATTTCTACGCTGAAAAAGCGTTCATATCGAAGCAAGAACACAACTCATATAATGATTAGCATCTATGACAGATATCCTTCACTAAACCATGAATGATTCAATCCTTCACTAAACCATGAATGATTCAAGCGAAATTAGCACAGTCCGATGTGTATTTCATCTAGGCTAACTTCGAGGTCGAAAACAATTTCCTGAAAGTGATCAGTGGTCACCTCGTTGAGCTACTGGAAATAAATTGACAGCACAATTTCAAGCAAATAAATAAAATATAATTCGAACCAAATTGTATATCAAGTGGACTTAACATTCTAACTTTATTCGGAAGAATATGTCTTCCATTTCAATATGAGAAAAGCATGTATCCCGAACCCGGCTAACTTGACTGACATCTGTCCATGGCCGTTTAAGCTCCGCCCCCTTCACGAGCTAGCACGATGACATTCGCTCAATAAATATCGTGGGGAAACTTGTCTTAGTTTAATATATATTAGTATTATTCTCCTGTGGGTATTTAGCCTAATAGATCGATAACAGCCTTTTCAGTTATCGAGAAATCTGAAATAAACAAACTGAACCTCTTCAATTTTGCTTTATAATTAATTAATTAATTACACAATTAATATAACGAGTGATAGATAATCTGTCGTTCCCGTCACGCTTTAGTTATTCCCATACGTTTTTTAAATGATTTAAACTCGAATATAATGGAAATAAACGTTTCTCTATAAAGGATTTGGATGTCGAATCTCAAAATTCATACGCGTGTTCTGCGGCTTTAATTCACACTTACCTACGCACGGCTAAAATGTCATTTGTGAAAAAGTTTCAAAATATAAGCTAAATGAAAGTGTTGCTGAAAGTATATCTTTTCTTTTCATAATGGTAATTCGAGGTGATTACATTTAACCGTTTTATGTTAATTTGAAGAGGCCAGCGCCGCCCTACAGTGATAAGTTACAGGACGGCTCAATCTGAATTTATTGTGACGTAACCGATGTTACTGTGACGTCATAACCGTTCGTGTCTATGACGTCATTACAATTGAACGAAACCAGGCGCTTCTTCAGGACATGTCGTTTTCAATAATCGCTAATTTCATAAAATTGTTCATTTTGACAGACATATGTCACTTTTTTGCTGCGGCACATCAGAGAAATTACGAATGGCAACTACGTGGACTTATTAAACATTGTTATAATGCAAATATTTGTAAACAAATTACGAGTCGGGAAAAGTATGAAAGATGAATGAAATAATTCCGGCAAAACGTTTATTATCATTGGTTCTCATTAACCAATCAAATGTCATAGAGGATATTATATGAGTGTCCATGACATACTATGTTTACGACACAAGTGCCTCCCGAGCGAGAGCGAGGGATATACAGATATTAAGGCACGAGTGTCGTAAACATAGTATGTCATGAACACCTATGATATTCTGTTTATTACCGAAGTCGAGAAATGAAAGAAACTAATCAAAATCAATATCCAAGCATAGTCATAAGTGCATTTGGAACACAACGTAATAGGCGGGCTGTGACGTCAAAGCATTGTTTTTTACGTGACGTCACAATGAAAAAGTGATGTGTTGCCCGAGGGCATCTTATGAAAAATAAGAACCCCGATACGATTGCCCTCGTAGGTAATAAAAGAAAATGTGTAACTCCCGTGTGACTTACAGGGAAAATAATACCCTGTGTCCATCTTCCCATATGGGTAATATAAGTGGGTCCTGCATCTTGAGTATGTTGATTGACACTGTATGATATGCATTCCATAACATGACAACACCTAACACTGTAATTGTAACAGAGAAATAATGCAACCTAAATGAGTGTCAGAATTAAAACTGCTATCCACTTCACTATCTCTTGTCCAGCAACTGTGACTAATCAAGACCTGGTGGTCGAGTGGATAGGTTCGCTGATGGTCAGTTCCGGCGACTGTAACCATACTCTGTAGGTGTGCAAGTTCGAATCCCACAAAAGACTCGACCCTGAACAGTACAAGTAATCGGTCCGTGAGGATAGGGATTTAATTGAATAAAATTTGAAAAGTGGGTCAAAGCTTTTTTCTCGTTGTGCCGTCATTTTGACTTTTATAATTGTTGCATCAGAGACATATTTTCATGTCATTCAAAAAAAACGTTAATAGGTTATAAATGGCGCCAATATTTTAACATCGTTAGAAGTTTCAGACAAGAGCTTTATTCTTTGCAAATTTCTAGCTTCAAGATGGTCGACCTCTGGGAAACGCCCACTTAAACATTTCAACCGAAGAGTTGGTGGTATGAAAATGCACAGTTATAAAAATAAAAGATGGTTTTCAATAGAATACAACATGCATAAACTTGTCAACATAGTATTTGAAGGAAAATAATGAATTCTTAGATAAAATCATAATTCTGTGCAGGGAACCCAGTTCAAGATGGCCGACTTCTGGGAAACGCCCACTTAATAATTTCAACCGAAGAGTTGGCGGTATAAAAATGTACGTTTTTTAACCCAAATAAAATAGTTTTCAATAGAATACAATATGCATCAACTTGTCAACATCATATTTGAAGAAAATGATGAATTCTTAAATAAAATCATAATTCTGTGCAGGGAACCCAGTTCAAGATGGCCGACCTCTGGGAAACGCCCACTTAAAAACTTCAACCGAAGAGTTGGCGGTATAAAAATGCACACTTTTAACTTTAAAAGATAGTTTGCGATAGATTATAACATGCATCAACTTATCAACAATATATTAGAAGGAATACAATGAATTCTTAGATAAAATCATAATTCTATGCAGGGAACCCAGTTCAGAATGGCCGACCTCTGGGAAACGCCCACTTAAAAACTTCAACCGAGGAGTTGGCGGTATAAAAATGCACATTTCTTAACCAAACATGGAGAGTTTTCAAAAGACTACAACTTGCAACATCTTGTTAACATCTTACTTGAAGGAATATAATGAATTCTTAGATAAAATCATAATTCTGTGCAGGGAACCCAGTTCAAAATGGCCGACCTTTGGGAGACGCCACCTTAAAAATTGCAACCGAAGAGTTGGCGGTATAAAAATGTACACTTTTTAACCAAACTTAGAGAGTTTTCAATAGCCTACAAATTGCAACAACTTGTTAACATCCTATTTGAAGGAAAATAATTAATTCTTAGATAAAATCATAATTCCGTGCAGGGAACCCAGTTCAAGATGGCCGACCTCTAAAAAACGCCCACTTAATAATTCGACTTTTAACATATTATTTTAAGAATATGATGAAATTCTACGATAAAATCGTACAATCAGTTTAAGGTAGCCGACCTTTGGAAAGGCCCACCTAAACATTTTTACTGTTACGATGGCGCTATTAACCGGCTCTGGCAATATGTTATCTTTAATTTGTCACTCAATGAGTCTACAAAACTTCTAACTTATACTCAACAGGCGGCGCCTCTTCAGTCCTGAAATATTCACACTCTTACAACTAAAGGCCGCATTGCGATAATGTTAAAGGGACAGTAGCGCGCTTTTCTTCAAATCTAACTTCAAACAGATCAAACATCGCATTATATAATATCTTTCGCATGGTATATATATTACTTTATTCAATTTTAAAACGTGCTATACTGTCCCTTAAAGTTTCTTCTTAAAATCCCTTCGATCTGAATCTTGTCAGGAGCAGAATTCATTGTAGATTCAGATGCATATAAATACTCTTACACCGATATTTGATGCAAACAAATATTCTTACATCGATCTATGACGCATACAAATACTCTTACATCGATATTAGAAGCATAAAAATACTCTTATAGCGTTCACTGACGCATACAAATACTCTTACACCGATTTCTGAAGCATACAAATACTTTTACACCGATTTCTGAAGCATACAAATACTCTTACATCGATCTCTTAAGCATACAAATACTCTTACACCGATCTAAAGGATACAAATACTCATACATCTATCTCTTAAGCATACAAATACTCTTACATCTATCTCCTAAGCATACAAATACTCTTATATGGATCTTTGAAGCATGCAAAAACGTTTTGGTCAAATTCAAGAAGACATCAGATTCAGAAAGATCAATTTGTATTTATAACATTCTCAAAAAGTTGACAATACACAAGTGCAGAAGTTCTGCTATACACTTGGTCGGCAAACACCTAATAACTATTAAGAAAAAGGTGCTCCAGTTGTTTTTATTTTATCAGATTGAAACAATATATATTAAACTAAGTAATTACATTTCTTTCTTCATGAAGCTTGGTGACCCGGTGTTCACAGAGTATGTTGCTAGAGTCAATGCGAAACTTCATACATGGTTATGTCATCGACAAGTAGTGGATGTTTCTGAAAATTAACATCCTAATGCTTATAAGTTATCATAGTGACAATAAACAGGGGGAAGTCGAGATTCATGACCGAAAACCGGACAATGGCGCGTCAATGACTAAAAGGTAATTTCTGGAAACTTTATTAACAGACACAATCAAAGATATAGGTTTGTATTGCTTAGTAGGTCATTTGATAAATAAACATGTAAAACGGGACGCAGTATTTGGTCGTCTTAACATCTATATTGCCGTTTTTAATTTAGAGTTAAAAGATGAAACAGGCGATTTGAGTTTACCTCAGGGCAGTTAATTTGGCTCTAATTAATTATGCAACACTCAAAATTCTTAATCTGTGAGGGTTGGGCAAAGCAGAGACATTCTACCCCAGTGTAAGGAACAGCATCATCAAGTTACATTATCCAAGGTAAAACGAGTGTCGCTTTCAATCTTTAAACTATCTGAGACTCTCTGGAACATCAGAGAAAGAAATTGGTATTCAGTTTGTTATAAATATTAGATTTATACAGCTTAAATAAGAGTGGGGTCTCCAATAAATGCTGCGAGTAAGACGTTTTTGATTTTCAATGGGACCTGGGCCTCTTCTTGTGGAAATAAACACCTTCCAAGGTCATTATATCAGGTCACTTGGCCCCCTCCACTAAGTCGCCCATAAGAAATAAGCCTTGCTAGTGAACAGAATGCTCTTCTTTAAATCAGGATGTCATGGTAAATTGTATAATCTTCTTCATAACATGTATCTGTCTGTAAAATCTTGTGTAAAAGTTGGTAAATATAAAACTGATATGTTTTCAACAAGTTCCGGTGTACGTCAAGGCTGCATTTTGAGCCCAATCTTGTTCATCTTTTTTATTAATGAACTTGCTACAGAAATCTGTAAAGTTTGTAAACATGGTGTCTTCTTATCACAAGATATTGACGATATTCTGATGTTACTTTTCGCTGATGATGTTAATATGTTTTCATATAGTATAATTGGGTTACAACAACAACTAAATGTTTTACATAAATTTTGCATTAAATGGGGGTTGAGTGTAAATATTGAGAAAACGAATATTATTGTATTCAGAAATGGAGGTGTGTTAAAAAAGGATGAAATATGGTATTATGGAAATACAAGACTTAAAATTGTTACATATTATAAATATTTGGGATTAATATTCTCCTCCAGACTTAATTGGTCAGTAGCTTGTAAAAGCTTAGCTTCTCAAGCCTCTAAGGCTGCAAAATCTGTTTATAAATTATTTAAAAAGAATCCTTTTATTTCCTTCAAAACAGCATGTACCATTTTCGACTGTAAGATACTACCAATTCTTTTATATGGCTCAGAAATTTGGGGTATTAAATATTTTCATTGCATAGAAAAAGTACATGCAACATATTTTAAATATTTTTTAAATTTGGGAAAATATGCATCTAACAAGGCTGTATTAGGGGAAATTGGTCGTTGTAATTTATTTGTTCAAAGTAGATTAAGAGTTGTTAAGTATTGGTTGAAATTATTAAAAATGGATTCATATAGATACCCTAGGCAAAGTTATCTTTTTTCAAAGTTGCAAGATGATATTGGGAGGAAAAATTGGGCATCAGAAGTTAGACAACTGCTTTTTTCGACTGGATTTTCTTTTGTATGGATCTTGCAAGAGGTTGGCAATGAAAATGAGTTTTTATTTCTCTTTAAGCAACGCCTTCAAGATATTTGTTACCAGGAATGGTCCATGTCAATTAATAATTCAAGGTATCTAGAACACTACTCTTGTCATAAATCTTTGTTAGAACCCGAGTTTTATATTATGAATTTAGAAGATAAATCTTTAAGACGGGCACTATGTAAATTTAGAATTAGTTTACATGATTTTAGAATCAGTTCCCTACGACAAACAAATGGTGTATTAATAGATGATAAGTTAAGTTTTTGCAGAAATTGTAACTCGGGCAATATTGAAGATGAATTTCATGTATTGTTTGTATGTTCAATGTATTCCCATTTGAGAAGCAGATATTTATCTTTTGTATTACTACCAGTTAGAGATAAACAAATTTTGTCACATCTGTTAAATTCTAAAAATACTGATGTTATTAAATCTCTTGCAATCTACTTAAAACATGTATTCCTTGTAAGAAATGTCACCGCCACATGTACCACTTAATACTTCAACTGTA
The DNA here is from genome assembly GCA_921293015.1 of Phorcus lineatus. NCBI lineage: Eukaryota > Metazoa > Mollusca > Gastropoda > Trochida > Trochidae > Phorcus > Phorcus lineatus. Next base: position 16,355,452 of record OV121093.1, read on the forward strand.
CTTGTACTATAGGCCTTTAGGTCTGAAATACTGAATAAACAAATCTGAAATCTGAAGAATGCTCTTCTCTAAAAGTAAATAAATTTACCATCAGTAAAAGTGACAAGTGGTCAGAAGATGCTCATTCCGTTACGTCTGTCCTCTATCGTCTTGGAGATTGAAAAGTGGGCAGTAGATTTCCCCCTTAACACCACCACATATTTAGTTCACATGTGCTACGTGTAAAGGGTTCGTAGCACATGTTTTAAAATAAATAGTTTGATCCTAATTAAAGCTTTCTATTGCAAGACGATGTATCTTACTCTACAGGGGCAGGTTTTTTATTGCAGTTACCATGATCTGTTAAGGTATGCAAGATCAATTTCACCACCTCAAAAGTTGTTCACACAAAGATGGCCCCCGGTGGTATTAATTTACCGGTATACACGATTATTTCCTCCAGGAATAAAGATGGTTGGTCTGAGCAATGACATTGGACAGTTACTAATGTTTATTGTGGAAAATCTGTAGAAATGAATCTTTCTAAAAGGTGCTACTGCCCATTCAAATATTGTGATACAGAGAGCCCGAAAGATAGGCCAAGAATCAGAAGAAAACATTTATTTTTAAAAATATCAAAGAAATACTCTCTTATATCGCCCCTTGTTCCTTAGATAAACACCTAGAAACCGTGCTGGAGGAAAAGGATTAAAACTTTTTACTTTCAGAGCCACTCCGCGATTTTCATAACACATCATTTACCTTTGATTCGAACCTAATCACGTCCAATATAAATGGATACTCGTTATATAACCTTTCAAAAAATATTAACTCCTAACTGCCCTCCTGGCTGTTTTAGAAAAGTCTCTGAAATTACGTTTGACGATTTGAAGCGCGCCACTGTCCAGTTTTCGATCGGAATTGCGACGTTCTACCTTCATATCGTCATTGTTCAAAACAAATTAGCTTTAACATGTTTCTTTTTTATAAGAGTCGATACTTCGCGATTAAATGACACCACTGATTAAGTTTGACATATATGACTCGAACAACTCAGTGAGTGGCTCTTTAACACTTCATTTGACAGTCTCCATGGATAGGAAATAAAGCTTTATGAAGGTCAATGGTAATTAAGCATTTGCGACTCATTTTTCAAGGTTGGATGTAGAAATCAGAGCTGAACTTCGATCATTTCTCCACCACTGGACTCAATACCTTAACGTTGTGTGGTGGTTTGCGTGCTTCAGAGACCCCGAGAACTATGCCAGCCGGAGCTTACATGCTCCTGGTAGAGACACCCAAGCTGGACAGGTCGAACGGATAGAAGCCAGACCAAATTTGAGTCCTTCTAAAACCTGCTTTCTATCTCTCTCACTATGCCTTTCATTCCGTCTTTTCCCTCATCCTGTCGATCCCTTTCTCCCTTGTCTGTTCACTCTCTTTTGGATGCTTGCCATACACGTGTTTAATAACTGAAATATTGTTCAAAGCACGCTAAACCCCAACTCAACTGGTTGTCTGATTGCTCTGGGAAGCGAGGTTGACAACAGAGTTGGAAGGGAGCCTACTCTCATTTTGACATGATTTGGCAAGTGCGAGAGAACAGAAAGTAGATTGAACTCAAGTCATTGTGGCGGTTCGACAGCGTACTTCTGTTGTTTATGCACTCTACGTTTAGGATGTAAACAAAGCGCTAAAGGGAGATAACTCTGCCGCGACTGCTTCATCGACGAAATTAACACAAATAATACTTTTTTTTTAAATAACCTACGTCAATATTTTATTATTCACAAATTTAATGTGATGTTTGGTTGTGTTTTGTTGCTTATAACTGCTTGAATATAGGTGTGATGTTAATCTGAAATATTGAGGTGGCAACTAAAAGATCACTTGTACTCGCTCGATTGTTAAAGTAGTTCGGCATTATGACGTCATTATCGTTGAATAACCTGTTTTGGTTACACAACATTCGTTGAATAACTTGCAACTGGTTACACAACACTTGTTTCAAGTAACCAAAATTATCTCATAAAGATTCAGAACACGTGTGTAATAATTATAGTATATCTAGTAGCAAAGATAAAACTAGGCAATGGACAGCAAACTTAATATATATTCATATTTTTTGTACAACTAAACTTGATATAAAAATATTACATATAGGGAAAATATGTTTGACATTTATCATGTAAGTTTGTTTGATTTGTAAATTTGTTTTAAATGATGATTATGTGAGCAGATACATTCAATATGCCTGTCTATTGCTACATCTACATAATCATCTGATTTCTGTGGTTTAAGTTTTGCAAAGAATCAAATTTGTGCAGATATTTCTGTTTTCAAGTCAGAAGACTAACAATTTAATTTTTTCCCTACTCACTCTCTTCCTACAAGGCAGATTTTAATTGTATATATTGTATATTTCCAGTTGTATAAGACAAGACAATATATCATGTAAGGAACCTGAGAGACAGTTATCATCACAATACCATTCTTGCAAAACAATAGGTATCGCAATTTGCGATTCGCAAATCTCTTCACTTTTTGAAAGAATTTAGATAGGACACACAAAAAACAAGATGCCTGGAAATTGCGGATAAAAATCATATATTAGAAATTAGAAATATATGTTGTAATTTATGTGTGTCTAATCACTGTTAACTCTAAAATAGAATAAAAACTTTGTCAACTTGTTATTCATTTGAAAGACATATTATGTTTATATACAGAATCACACTATTTTATCTCTTATGCCTGATGCATCTATGTATCATGGACCCTTACAATTTAAATATCCTGATATATTGTTTAGAACATCCATATTATCTATACTATGAATGGTTACATCACTAATAACTACACATGAAGTTGTTCCAACTAAGGGAGTTTCAATGTGCTAGGCCTTATGACTTTAGAGTTCATGACCAGAACCAAAGTTTTAAGTTGCGTTACATGGAAATGTCCAAATCAAATGAAGGATAAAAAAAACATATCCAAAAAGGCACCATTTCATATGATGAATGGTCCAATTACCAAGTTTCATTGAGCTAGGTTGTTGATTTCGGGAACATAAATGAAATTCTCGGTATCGTTCCCATGGCAATGGCAATGATGAAAGAAAAATGAAAACCCTGAATGATGATAATTCAACCTACAAAGTTTCACTGAGTGAGTGGGTGAGTGAGGCTTTATTGTTTTAAACTCTGGACTAGAAAATAGTTTGCACTGAGGGAGGGGTGAGGTCTTTTTCTAGCTAATAATATAGAAACCAGATAAAAGCTTCGGGATTTAAAGCAAAACTTTCCTTTTAGAATGAATTGAAAGCAGACTTCAGCACACAAACTGCATAAGCTTCCTTTAAACCAGATCAGATGCTTTGATTATTTAAACCAATGTCCTCTATGTCATGATAACCAAGCAGAGCTCTACACAAATGCTAAATTACCTCCCTTTGATTGCAGACATGTCAACTTTAAAAGCCTTCTTGAACCTGAGTAGAACACTTGTGAATTAAACTCTAGATCACTGATGATTTGAAGCATGGAAAACGCTCATTAAACTGCACTGATATGGTTGAATATCATGATCAGGTCCTGTCTAATAAAGCAGCTTCCAGTGACTAGCTTTCTCTCTTTATCTTATAATTCCTGGGATATCTGGAAATATGATAGAATGAAGTCAAAGCATGTTGTTTCAAACAATCTAAAAATTGTGTAGAGTTCTGTAATTCATCTATGAACAAAACCAAATGAATGGTTGTCTTTGGAAAAAGAAAAAAACCCATCAAAATATCATATATTTGCCACCTGCTACCAAAATGCCAAATAAATTGGTTGCCTGGTATTGTTAAAACTCTTTACATTGATAAAAGCCTCAAATTCATGGACTATTAATATTTTCTCTGCATTTAGGGCCAAAATGTCAAATATTTTCATTTCAACCTTTCGGTAGAAAGATAAGGAAGAAGTTAATAAATATCATCAAGAAATAACACAGGGTCAACACCAAAAGTATCTGCCCTTTCTACAACAGTCCTTGAACATGTAACTTTTACTCTTGTTGACACACTTCTTTCCAAAAGATAAGGGAAGAGGATCCTTCAACTCTTTCACTTCCATCATCCCTCAGTCCTGGCATCTCCTCTCCAGTCCAACATCTCCTGCACTGCTCTCCGCTGCAGACTTCTCTCCCCTCAGTACTGGCATCTCCTCTCCAGTCCAACATCTCCTGCCCTGCTCTTCGCTGCAGACTTCTCCCCCCTCAGTCCTGGCATCTCCTCTCCAGTCCAACATCTCCTGCACTGCTCTCCGCTGCAAACTTCTCTCCCCTCAGTCCTGGCATCTCCTCTCCAGTCCAACATCTCCTGCACTGCTCTCCGCTGCAGACTTTTCCCCCCGCAGTCCTGGCATCTCCTCTCCAGTCCAACATCTTTTGCACTGCTCTCCGCTGCAGACTTCTCTCCCCTCAGTCCTGGCATCTCCTCTCCAGTCCAACATCTCCTGCACTGCTTGGTTAACTTTGAAATGATACATCATGTACTATCAAAACAGTTTTTTCAACTTAAAATATCATTTTCAGAAGAAGTCAGATGTTAGCAATTTGCCCACATCAACTTGCGACCAAAGTAATCAAACCCCAACTCCCCTTGAACCACGATAATCCAAAATCCCCCTCCAGACAAACAAAGTCAACCATCTACAGCAAAGCACCCTCCTCACCCAATTTTCCTTCCAAAAAACATTGTTAAACACCCCTTCCTTCCCACCTCAAACCATGTCAATACACCATTGAATACAGTTCCACAAATATCCCTACCCCTCCCTCCCTCAAACCATGTCAATACACCATCTACAGTTCCACCAATACCCCTCTCCCTCCCTCCCTCTTTTCCTCCCTCCCTCAAACCATGTCAATACACCATCTACAGTTCCACCAATACCCCTCTCCCTCCCTCCCTCACACCATGTCAATACACCATCTACAGTTCCACCAATACCCCCCTCCCTCCCTTCCTCTTTTCCTCCCTCCCTCAAATCATGTCAATACACCCTCTACAGTTCCACCAATACCCCTCTCCCTCCCTCCCTCAAATCATGTCAATACACCCTCTACAGTTCCACCAATATCCCTCTCCCTCCCTCCCTCAAACCATGTCAATACACCATCTACAGTTCCATCAATACCCCTCTCCCTCCTTCCCTCACACCATGTCAATACACCATCTACAGTTCCACCAATACCCCCCTCCCTCCCTTCCTCTTTTTCTCCCTCCCTCAAACCATGTCAATACACCCTCTACAGTTCCACCAATACCCCTCCCTCCCTCCCTCAAACCATGTCATTACAACATCTACAGTTCCACCAATATCCCTCTCCCTCCCTCCCTCAAACCATGTCAATACACCATCTACAGTTCCATCAATACCCCTCTCCCTCCTTCCCTCACACCATGTCAATACACCATCTACAGTTCCACCAATACCCCCCTCCCTCCCTTCCTCTTTTTCTCCCTCCCTCAAACCATGTCAATACACCCTCTACAGTTCCACCAATACCCCTCCCTCCCTCCCTCAAACCATGTCATTACAACATCTACAGTTCCACCAATACACCCCCCTCCCTCCTGCTTCCTTCAAACCATGTTAATACAACTTTTACAGTATTACAGTATTATTTTACATAAAGCTCCAGTTTCTCATTGTCTATAATGTCTAATATAAAATATAATTTTTGAAAAAAAATAAAAATGTGCGACTATATATCTAGTCTTTGTCTCACTTCCGGTGTAGATACATTATTGAAATAAGTATTATTCCAACCCTGAAACTATAGTAAATATGTACATTAATCTAATTGTATTTATTGAAAATATATTTTTAAAAAAATGTAAACCCAACGACAAAGGCACAACAAATTTTAAACGTAGATTTGACGAAAAAAATTGTTGATTAGTGTCCAAAATTTTAAAAAATTACCCGGTAAGATAACGAAACAAAATTAAAACATGATCTTTTTACTTTGTCAAACATTGATTTAATGTTATTGGTGTATATTTTGGGGGGGAAACATGTCACAAGTGTCAGAATGTACCAATCAAAAGCATGTTTTTGAACTGCTTGACATCGGCCAACTGCAGTTCTTCACGTCTGGGCAAGAGTGACCCAGACGGGCCACTATTACGTCACATAACGGAAGGTGCCGAAACCTGGCTGATCTTTTGGCATATCGGCCAGCCGGATTCGCAGAGCGGCGCACAAGTGTCAGCGCGGATTTGAAAAATTTACGTTAAAACATGGGGGCTTGCATATATCTTCGAAATTTGGCACTATAATGAAATCAAATAACATGAAATATGGTTTCAAAATCTTTTAAGTTATCTGAAGCATATACCTACCAGGTACCCAGGTACAAAGTCTCTCAACTCATGTCTGAATGTGGGGCAGAGAACCTTCCTTCCTTCCTTCCTTCCTTGTGTGTCACAGATAAGTCAGCATGTGACCATTGTTGCTGAAAAACACAAAAGAGCAGCCATTTGAGCTATGCACAGGAACCGTTGGGTGCCATACCTAAAAGTTTTGGCAATTCTGGATAAAGCATCAGCAATATCCCCCACCAAGCGACAAAAGTATGAAATATTTTAAACTTTATCCTTCAATTCCTTGCAATTCATTGGTTTTGAACTATTATTGTGCAAAACGGGTTCAAGGTTTTACCCTGAAAGAGTATAATAAAATGTGTTCCAAATACAACAGCCATAAATCTAATATCGAAGAAGTTAAAACGCCATAATACTCCAATCGACTTGAAATTTGTTTCATAGACCAACTTTCAAAGCTGTAAGCCTTTTAGATTTGAATTTTGCAAAATTCTGCAACAGGTCAAAAATGTGAGAAGATTAAACCCCTTACTATAAGCCCACTACACATTATAAGGGTTTAATACACCAATTATAAATGAGCTAGGCTTAAGGCCTTTTTAAATTCTAGTCAGGAAAAGAACAGCTTACATGCACAGAGGGTCAGACTGACTGACAGACAGACGGACGGACGGGGGAGGTCATCTCCATCATCCCAAAAGACTTTGTTTGTTGGGAATTATTATATATCAAAATATCTCGCATTATATTTGACAACACCCAATGTTAGTATTTTCTCTATTCAAAAAGTATTCACCACATGTCATGATGAACATCATGAATTGTAAAAATAAGTGAAAATATTACTAAATAAGAAAATACCCAATTTAAAAGTTATAAATCCATATAAAAATATAGATAGGGTATCAAGATTTATGTTGTAACATAAAAATGTAGATACATTCATTATACACAATCTTTAGGGAAAAAAATACTATTAGTACTCAATTAAACTTGTTGTTCAATCCTTTTGATCATTCCATTCTTAAAATATAATGAAACTTTATTTTATGATAATATTACTAAATTATATATTTCAAAGCATCACGTGACAGTAAATTTGTTGTTAAGTATTGTTTCATTACATTCAAGAAAAAAACCCATCAGATATTAGGCCAACAGCAGAAATGTCAATCAGCTGTTTCCTGTAAAGGTCAAGGTCACTTACATCCGTTCGGCTGAATAGAAGCTCAGGAACGTTTTCTCACAGCGATCGTTTTCTGATTCTTTTTGACTTTTGACCTGCTATCAAAACAATAACAGTTTATAAGTTTTGGATGACACACCTCATTTAACCTCCCTAAAACTTACACAATGCAGCCTGAGAAAAGTGGGTCACGTGACCTCGTCCACTGCCGACAGACGAGTTCAACAAACTCACGGCTGATTATTGAAAACTCAAAAACCTTCAAAATTTCATTCTAACATGACACGAAAACTAGAATGAAAATACTGCTTTCTGATTGGTTACCAAAATCAATTTTGGAGTGATTATTTCGCCGATAATCACCTCTAAATATTTACGACCGATTCACATTCATACGCGCACGTTTACCAACTCCATTCGCTGTACTTACTGTTTTCATCGCCTTAGACAATAGCAAAATGAATTTTAAATCAATTCTATACCGACATTGAGAAAACCGTATTTTTTAATGAAATATCCTGTGGTATAATTTTTTTCGAAGTAGTTTATTTTGTTATCACTAAATTTTAGGACCAAATTTTGATTTAAAACCGAGCTCGCTTCTTACCGTAACGCGCGGTAATAGCGATTCGTCAAGTGAACAGAGGGGACATACGTTATTCTTCAACTTTCCTTCCCTTTCACCTCTCTCATAAGCTTTCTTGATAGTTTATTCAATCAGTTCACATCTTGCGTGAGAAGTTACCGCTGAGTAAACAACTACTTTCAGAGTAACGTCCCTTGATTTGGTCAGTCCTTGTCGGTATTGTAGGGGTGGTAGGTGTCCTATGTATTTACGTAAAAAACGTAACTCTGATGGGATAAAAAATCTGTCTTTTGTTGATTTATCCTCAATGAAATATATACTTAAGGGTTTTATTTAAAACCTGTTGGTTTATGCTTTGATATATATTTTTTTATCATTGAAGCGCGTTCTTTGAAAATGAACTGTACCGTAGTTTCGAAAGCAAGTGGAACCGGTCTGTGCTGGTTCGACCTAATCACATTGTTGTTGCGCAAGGCGAATTAGTTCCTCATATGATTTCTAATTAGTCATGTTAGAATGGAGATAAATCCCTTCTGTTTTTTATTTTGGGGTTGTATATCGTGCATTTTTCACCCCTAAATTAACATTTCAAACCTCGCAAGCTCGGTTTGAAATTAAATTTAGGGGTGAAAAATGCACGATATACAACCCCAAAATAAAAAACAGAAGGGATTTATCTCCTAATTATCAAGATATGTCACCAAAATACAATCACTTGAAATAAAAAATGTTTTTTAGAATTTAAATATAGCATTGTTTGTCACAAAGCTCTGCAAAGATTTCATTTGTAAATCGAAATGAGAATTATTTTTTCTACAAATATGGCAGTGGTACTACATCGCCCATAAACACACAGTCGCATAATATTCACTGCAAGTAAACCAAATGCAATTTCTATCGCCAGCTTTAAAAAATTCAAACAGCAGTGAACAGTAAGATAATTAATCAAAATTGCCTCATGTTAATACTGTTTCAATAATATTGGCCTCAAAGAATTTTACCGTGAAAAGTTAGATCCGGGCAAACGGAGCGACGATGACACAGCAGAAATTCACCAAAGACAAGAGTTGAAATCTTGGCCTTGGCTGTCAAAATTCAGAAAATCTTGAAAAAGTCATAGTTGAGATTTCTTATCAAAACGAGCCTGAGTATTAAGTCAGGGCTCAAAAACAGATTAATTGTGATTTTAGGACAAGAGGGTCTACGAAATCTTTGTTTATCTTTATGAAAAGTCGCACTCTTTTCTTGTATATTTGGACTACTTTTGATGTAGGAATTTACAGCACCTTGCCCCGCCCACGTTTCTGACCAACTCTGAAGTATCGTTCCTATGTCTATTAAAAAGCATATTTTTGTTTGGTAAAGTCTTCAAAAGAATTTCGGAAAATGACACGGCCTAAGAAATACAGAGGAGGCGTAGTACTAATATGAACCAAGGACGAAGGGGGCCTCCATCGCCTGATTTGAAAATGGCTATTTAAAGACAGCTAGGAAATCCCCCTTCACAGGGCAGAGCAAAACTTATGTACGCCTACAGTTCAACGATGCCAGATAATGGGAGAACGTAATTTAAACTCGATAAAAACATTCAACGTGTAGTTTTGTCAACAAAGGAAGACATATACACTGAGTAATAAAAGTATAAATATTTCCTACCTTTCCAGTTTCCATGTCCCGGTCTTTCCTTCTCGGCTCTTCCGTTTTCCACACTTCTCTCCAAAACATATCTACACATGCGGGTCACAAACAGACAAATCCTTTAGTAAATGGTAGGTAATCCAATTTAAATGAAACACTCATTCAATGTTTATAGCTCATACAAGGTGCCTTCATCGGGTGCATAGATATTCCAACACCGATGCGAGCCACCCAACGTCACAAGCCGGCCACGTCCCTTTGACAACACCGAACTGCCAAGAAAAAGCTGGCCTTCCTCTCGTCTGGCTGGAAATTTTGCTGTCAATGATCGATGTCACCCATGATTATTCATCCTCATGTAGACCTTATTAATAAACCTAACAAGTGCAATCCATTTCCAGACAGAAAATCTAAGTCAGGTTCCCTTCGGCAACCCACGTTCGTTTGTCCTGCAATACTCGACCTGCACTGGTTGCCCCTCCTGCATTTGCATCAGTGTGACTAGCTGAAAAGCTTTGTACAAAACGGTGCAGAGAATTACTGAGAGCGGCATGTCTTAGAATTACTGCTGTCGATTTTCAGCTACCAACATTCGTCATTAGTTTGGAGGGACTCGACTCGGCACAATACAGTTATACAAATTATATATAAATCATTTTATTTTTATTTCACAACTATTTCTGGTGAATAAACATATTTCCCACAACACCCAACATGCAATATTTAATTAAAAACCATCACATGACATTAAATTGTTGTTAAGTATTGGTTCATTACATTCAAGATAAAAACCATCAGGCCAACAGCAGAAATGCCAATCAGCTGATTCCTGTAAAGGTCAAGGTCACTTACATCCGTTCGGCCGAGAGCCACAGGAATTTTTCCACAAAGCAATCGTTTTCTGATTCTTCTTGACTTTTTTACCTACTATGAAAACAGTAACAGTGATAAGGTTTAGAAAAGATAACTCAATTAACCTCCCTGAAACTTACACAATTAATGCAGCCTGAGAAAACCGGGTCACGTGACCACGTCCACTGCCGACAGACGAGTTCAACAAACTCACGGCCGATATAGACATGATATAGACAACTGGCATACTCGGACATGGGCAGTGCCCGGACACGTGTAACCTAATACTGTATAATAGATTGAATAATGCATTTATGGTTAAAACAGATATATGGTTAAAATCCCATATGGTTATATGGTTATTTTGCAACCAACACACTTCGTAGTCTCAATATAGCATTCGAACGTAGACAGGCAGTAATTGAAAACCAAACATGATAGCCACAATCATCACTTTCTTACATTTCCGTTAAGGAAATAGACAATAAGTTTAAGTTAATGTATCTCTAAAAAGTCCCTGAAAACGTATTCCAGCCAGAAGCTATACGTCCGTACATGGATGCAAGTGATAAACTTTCCCATAGTTTGGCTTGAAATTCCAATCATTTATCTGCATTTGAGGGTGTCCGGCTACTACCGCTGAGAAAATATGGGTGAGGGCAGTACCCGGACAGATATCTCTTTTGAAATTCAACATGAATGAAATTCGAATGAACAGATATTTATCTACGGTATTAAAAGGTATGGGGGAGGTTAAGAAAATGTTAAAGTGAAACCCAATGCATCTGAAATAGTTTTCCCAGAAAATCTGAATTCAGAGATCGATGTTTTCATGTTATGTTTTTTCCGACAACACAGCCATTTACAAATTACTAAGTCAGTTTACAAATAACGATGATCTACAGCAACAAGCACCTATAATGCGCAAGCTGAATATCACGAAATTTTATTTTAAGCGAAATTCTAAATTTTATTCTGACAGTCATATGAACTGATCATTATATGATTGTTGTTCGTTCATTATTGTCGTTAAGAGAACATATCGACGGCTACAGTTTATTATTCAGAAATTGAAACTAACATAGTTATGAATATGGTGAATTTTCAGTCTAAAATTTGCTCTATTGCAATTTAAAATACATTGAAAATAGCATGTGACTATCCGTGTGATCTGGCAGAAATTAACTGCATATGATATAAATTTTTCTTTTCACGTTTAAATCAGTCTGCAAGACCAGCTCAACAGCGGTTGGCTGCGCAAGTATGAATATGACAAGATTACACACCCACGATAGTCATGCAATTAGTAACTTGTTTCACATATATGGCTTATGTTTATTACATAACATTATAATAATATTATAATATATTTATAATGTTATATCCATTTATCAATTTATCAAAAGGGTTATTAGTTCTCAAAGCAGGTAATACAAAAACTAACTCCAAAAATTATTACAAATTAAGGTGTGTGAGGAACTATTTTGTATTGATGTCTCAAAGCAGGCAATACAAAAACTAACTATAAAATTATTACAAATTAAGGTGTGTGATAAAACTATTTTGTATGGATGTCCAGGCTTTACTATCAGCTTTAGGTCCCAAAAGTATAACAAACTGAGAAAACAAATAAAATCAGGTTATGTTTGAAACAAGATATTTGATTGATGTTGTTCATTGATTTTATTGTTGTCATATCTGATAGAGTAAAATCACATTGAATCATGTTAATGAACATAATTGTAAATTACTTAAAGGATTTAATGAAATATTTATGCTTCAAAACTGCCAAATATATTTAAAGGAGTCGAGCATAAAGAAATACGCTGATGTAGCAATTACTAGGACCTTACATTACCAATTCAAAAGCAAGTCTCAATTCGGGAAGAACAATTTCCCATTTTCCGAGTGTCTTTTCTCGTATTCAATAAAACAAATCCTTGTTTTAAAATGGTGTTGCTCAAAGAAAAAGTCTTAGAACAGGACGTGATGGAAATTACCAACAATCGGTCTTAAACTTACTGATGGAAACCTGTGATCACAGACATCAAATGCAAGACTATATTGTTGAATTGCCGCCTCTGACGATTTTTTAACTTATAATATGCATTTATAAGGTAATATTTTACTGTCCGGCTATTGCCTCCCTACTGTCCGGATATAGCCGACGGTGTCCGAGTACTGCCTCAGTGACATCAAGACAAAGAGGGGCTAGCTTATCCAGGCAAATGCACTTACAGCCTTTAAACTGATTCGGATCAAAAGAGTAGTTGCCTCCCTTTGGTTAATACAAGTTCACTAGAATTCTATCGATACATTCTTTAGGGATATGTTGTTTTAAACCTTAAGTGTCCGAGTACTACCACACGGTCCACACCCGCTCTAATTATATTCTTGAAAACTCAAAAACCTTCAAAATTTCATTATCAAGATATGTCACCAAAATACAAACACTTGAAATAAAAAATGTTATTTAGACTTAAAATATAGTATTGTTTGTCACAAAGCTCTGCAAAGATTTAATTTGTAAATCGAAATGAGAATTATTTATTCTACAAATATGGCAGTGGTACTACATCGCCCATAAACACACAGTCGCAAAATATTTACTGCAAGTAAAACAAATGCAATATTTCTATCGCCAGCTTTAAAAAAAATTAAAAAAGCAGTGTACAGTAAGATAATTATGAGATATTAATATATGCCTCATGTTAATACTGTTTCAATAATATTGGCCTCAAAGAATTTTACCGTGAAAAGTTAGATCCGGGCAAACGGAGCGACGATGACACAGCAGAAATTCAGCAAAGACGAAAGTTGAAATCTTGGCTGTCAAAATTCAGAAAATCTTGAAAAAGTCATAGTTGAGATTTCTTATCAAAACGAGCCTGAGTATTACGTCAGGTCTCAAAAACAGATTAATTGTGATTTTAGGACAAGAGGGTCTACGAAATGTTTGTTTATCTTCATGAACAGTCGCACTCTTTTCTTGTATATTTGGAGTTTTGGACTACTTATGATGTAGGAATTTACAGCACCTTGCCCCGCCCACATTTCTGACCAACTCTGAAGTATCGTTCCTATGTCTATTAAAAAGCATATTTTTGTTTGGTAAAGTCTTCAATAGAATTTCGGGAAAATTGACACGGCCTAAGAAACATTTCAAAATACAGAGGAGGCGTAGTACCAATATGAACCAATAGACCATGGGCCGAAGGTTTTTATTGTTCATTTGAGGTCCAAGTTTTTGGTGAAGGGGAAAACTTCACCTCATAGTATAGAAAAGGGTTATTCATCACAAAATGTCCAATGTTGCACCTTGAATACTTGTTCATTAATTAATAAACACTAATTAAAGTCTCTGCTAAAAGTGCAATTTTTTAACCAATCAGACAGCAGCTAGGCCATTCTGCCCTGATATCAAAGATGGCCGCGCCCATGAAAGGTTGCGTGTTGTCATAATTACGAGTCTGCACATGAGAGAACTGCAGCAATATAACATGTTTCTTGGGGGGCAGTAGTTATGAGTATAATAAACACTAGTAATCTATGAATGGATTACACACATATATTAATTTATTTCATTAAGAATTCTGAAATACAGCAGGTTATGATGCTCGTCGAGCAAGTCATCGTGTTTAACAAACATAAGCAAGGTAATGTAAAGTAAAGTTTAAGCTGTTCAGCTGAGAGATTCACTAGATTAATAAGGAGGATATTAAACACTTTAATAACAGTAAATGAAAAAGTGTAATTCTTTTGAGAAACATGTGAAGATAAGTATATTACCGTTAGTCAAAATGACGAAATTACAATTGCTTAGTATTTAGTTCAACTAATAATTATAGAAAAGTTAACATTTTAGTAAGCAGTACAGATAGATTTTCAAATATTTCCACAAAGAGCAAAGGATACAATTAATTCTTTGATTACTATTTAAAAGAGTCTTTATGTTGAAAAAAAAAATTAAACATGTTTTTATCTTCTGTGTTTTATTTTCTTACATGACTGTTCAAAGTTTAAATCATGCTCCACCTCAGCAGTGCACTACAGATAAGGGGCAAACACAATAAAACAAAGAAGTCTGATCTGAAAGAAATATTTGGAATCTGAAATTTATGCGGAAAGGTTTAACTGTGTCGAAGAAAATCCAACAGGTCTGGACCCCTGTAAAAGTCAACCAGTTGTTGAATAATAACAAAACTTGTATTGGAATATCGTGAGTTACCTCACTATAAATCTATAATAACATGAAAATACATTTACAGACAGACAGATATTTTATTCGGTAAAGAGGCCTAAAGCCAACAATACAAACTACATTTCCAATATTTTTACAAGCGCACATATAAGGTTACAGGTTTTATGCATTTTAGCTCTAGTTTTATTAATACATTTAAGGAATTTACATACATTTAAGATAATATTTTTACTGTTGAGGAGGTAGATTAAAGTGTGGTTGTTAACAAAACTGTACAATAATGGAGTGATAAACTTATTTCTATCATCATCATCATATAATTTACAATAAAATAGAATGTCTAATTCGTCTTCAATGCTTGTCTTTATTGTTTATTTTGCAGTAACAACATACTCTGTCAGGAATTGATGAATATGTGTATCCTCCTGTTTCTATGGCTAGCCCAGAATTGCTATGCCTAAATTTTGCTAAGAGAGATTTTAGATAAGGAGATATTGATAATGTCAGATAGCTTTCCCCTTGTAGTAATGTTTTAAATTGTTATTGAGCAAATGAATCATAAATATTATGAATACTGGCAGACCATGATTGTTTCAGATTATCAGAAAGTTTAAGTTTAAACTGTTTCATAAAAGCCTTGCTATCCCCAACATCTTGTGAGAGCCATACAAGTCCAAAACCACATTAATATAAGATATTCTTTATGTATGTAACCCAAGTGGACCTACCCGAATCATCAATAGATTTTAACATATTATAGCCCTGAGATGGAAGTCTTTGAGGATCTAGTTGAATTAACCTTCACCAATATTTGACCGCTCTAGACATGTAATTAAACTTTAATGGAAGCCGACCACATGCTCCTAAAACAATACTGCTACTCACATCTCTACCAACTCTAAGGAGCTGCCTACAAACTTTAATCTGGAGGCTATCAATAACTTTACAATAAGATGTTCTCCAGACTTCAGATCCATAACATAAAATAGGCAGAATAATATATAGAATCAAACAGTTTAAATAGATCATTAGGCAACAAAGTTCCAAAAGTTCTTTGAAAAAGAATATATAGAGATAAGTGCTTTATTACCTTGGGAAGTCAGACAGTGTTTAGCCTTAGTCCATGAAAGTCTAGGAGTGAAAACTATACCAAGATACCTATAAGATGATACAACCTTAATCTGTTTCCCTTTGAAGAACCATTTTTCATAATACCGAAAATACATTTAAGCAAGCTATGAGAACAAAGAAAGAATAAAGGATATAAACAAGTCTAACTTGTTTCCTTGCAAACAAATCAATTTGAACCAGATTATATTAATGCTGTTTTCGTAAGATAGATATAGAAATCAGTCTTATTTTCTGTTTCCGCTCTGAAACCATATCAACTACCCCTGCCACAAATCAGAGCTTATCAAATCAAATGAAGGAGGTGATGTAACATTCTTCATAAGGAATGTATGGTTTCCTGTTAAGAATACAAACCCAAACAGTTCAATTGAACAAGAACTCCTTTTTAAAGGTATTGAAAGTTAAGTTTTAAAAAGAAATCATAATTGGCGTTAACTGGAATAAAACCGTCCCTGTGATTTGATCAGGCTTATTGAGTCACAGGCTTGATTATGTCAAAGCATTGTGATGGCGTTTAAGTTGAGGTTTATATCTTGTGCCAAAATCTACTGTCAACATATATTAAAAAATATTCCATGTGATAACACATAAACTTAAAATGAAAAGAGGCGCTAGTCACTTGACTATCATTTTAGAAGCAGAGCCAGCATGTAAAATGGTCAAGCATACTTGTCACCTTTCATATATAAGAATTATTTTATTAACCATTGTGTATTAAATTTTAACCAAGCAGTAAAATTTGATAGATGAAACTAAAGATTATTCTGTACTAGAAAGGCAAAATTTTGTATTACAATTTAGACTTTGAAATAATGAATTAAAAGAGGGGTGGGTGTGAGTCGATGGATTTTAATGTTTTATACATACTGCACATCTCGCAGAGCCAGATCATTGAAAGAAATAATCATTGACAGAAATAATTTTATTTTTTAAGCTTACCGGGTAGGGGATTAGGGTGGGGGTTGGGTGCAATTATGTTTCTTTTCTGAAAAGTTTTGGCTCTTATGTTACAAGCCTGGTGAATTAAATCTGTAATGTATTATATAAATGTCTTTTGATATAATAAATTCAATCATGATATAAGAAATAACTTCTATGTCAAAATGATAGAAAAAATATCACTTAGACTTCTGTTTTTAAAAAATCATTACATTGTTTAAAAGGAACAACTTCTTTACAAATTTAATTTCTGTTAGATTGATTATGAAAATCTCTAGAAGGTTAGTCGCAATAATTGACCAATCAGCACTCAGTGACTAGATAAAGAAAGTAAACCCAAAAACAATTCTTTGATTCTTTGATGATGCCATGGCGAATAACACATAATTTCAGGAAGATCACAATTGATCAAGAAACAAAATATTTCAGCCCTCAAGGACTTTCATACAATTTGTATCTTGACAAGTCCAAAATACAAAAAGTGAGGGATTTTCAGGACTAAAGAGCTAAAAAAATGTACATAACAAACAAATTTTAAGAAATAATATTTATATTTATATATATTTAATATTAATAAAATGTTTACAGAGGAAAAAGTTTGTATTTGATAGCAATAAAAATAAAAATTAAAAGATCATAAAAAATATTTACCAGAGTTACCTCCCTTTGTCAAGAATAAGTTCACATTAATAGCGACCGCAGCCACCGCTAGAGGCGCTGGCGGCAGAAAATTCAGAATGGCGGTCAGTTTGGTTCACTGCATAGGCCCGTGTTTAAGGTCTGATTAAACGTATTTCGGTGACGTGCACACATACACTTGATATTTGTATTTCATCACGAAAGATTCAAGTGTGCGTATTTCGTATTCATGACCCCTGACGATGTACACACAAAGAATAGCGGCAAGTTCAAAATTAGTCTTGTGTAAAAATATTCTTTTCTTATATATATAATATAGAAATAATACAAAGTTCACATTTTTAAGGCCAGATACGCATATTTCAACCATTTTTGTAAATTTAAAAATCTACTTTGAAATTTTAGAAGCATTGCAAAGACGTAAGATAGGACCTTAAAGATTTTAGGTGCATTTCGTTCGGGTACGATTTTAGAGTTATCTGCCCCTGACATAAATTTTAATATTCCTAGAAAACATCGAATTTCGGTCATAAAATATTATATTCATGATAATTAAGCACTCAGATATATTTTTCACTTTTATAATGTGTATTTTCTTATAAAAGTCTTTTTTATTTTGTTATATGCAATTTTACGTATCACGAATTCAATCACACTCGTGATCGTAATGAAAATCGAACTTGTTCTCAACATTATTGATAGCATGATGTATAGCTTTACGTAAGCTTAAAACTTGATAACTGCAATACCAACTCCGATATCTAATCATTTTTTTTTATGATTTTAGACAAACACATTTTTTTAATATAGTCTTAGATTTATTTATCTCTTAAATTCATACTCTTGACAATCCATATTTACACATCTAATATCTGGTAAACTATAAAGGTATTAAGGCTATTATACATCTTGTTGGCCCATTGTAAATTTAATCTATCATTTAGATGTGTGGGTTTGATAACTCACACAAAGAAAGATTTTTCAAGCAATTTACAAATCGATGTATAAATTTCGTTCTATGAATATTTGTATTTTCTATATATTTTCAACATAAATAATAGTAAATTTGGTTCAATATTAATTCATCAACATTCAGTTATTGATTTAATCATCACAGCATATTTGTTTATACATTTCAGACCAAATAACTTGTGAACTGCTGCGGTTTAAGATCATTTTCTCGAATTCTGGATAGTCAATGACGTGTGAAAAAAATTCTTTCAAAAAATGAAGAAACAACTTTTCTTCAATTTTATTACATACATTGTTTTGCTAGAGTGTATTTTACATGTACATAGGCTTATTTTGTTTATTAAACAAAAATCTTGACTTTGAGAGCAGTGGACCAAACTGAAATTGGAAAATGAAAAAAATACACCCAAGGTAGTGTACTTTGGGGATTTTTCCTGAAACATGTAAACATGCTATCTTGAAACAATTATTGTTTTTTCCATTCGTAATGGACCCTGAACACATTCCAATTAAAAAAAAAAAGATTTCTCTTTAAGAAAAATTTGGTCTGCGGTACCTAACATTAATGCTACATATATCTTAATAACTCTTCAGGAAAATGATGTAGTCTTAAAATTTCAAGTTCTTCATGCTTTGAAAACATCATTTTTATACACTATGTACTTGAGTTTGGCTGAGAAGTTCATATTAATATTCTGTGATACATTAAATTAAATTGTTTTAGAAAAAAATTATTTTTTGAAATTTCAATACATAATTTTTCTACCCTTCCATATGATAAAACAATTTTTTGTGTTACTATTCTGTAGAAAAATATATCTTTTTTCATTTGACATGTGATATGTGGCTATACTTTGAAAACTATTTTCCCAAAACTAGGTTTTCAATGGTAATGTTTGTTTACTAGGATACTGCTGAGTCATCACTTTAACATGCCCTCATATCATAACGAACAAGTATTCGAGGTGCAACATTGCATTTTTTGAAGCAGTAAACAACCAGGATCAAATTAATGTATTGTTTCTGCCTTCACCAAAAACTTGGACCTAAAGTCACTTTAGAGACAAGATACAGCTTTCGGCCCATGGCCTACAAGGACGAAGGGGCCTCCATCGCCTGATTTGATAATGGCTATTTAAAAACAGCTAGGAAATCCCCCTTCACAGGGCAAATCAAAACTTATTTACGCCTACAGTTCAACGATGCCAGATAATGGGAGAACGTAATTTAACCTCGATAAATAAATTCAACATGTAGTTTTGTCAACAAAGGAAGACATACACTGAGTAATGAAAGTATAAATATTTCCTACCTTTCCAGTTTCCACGTCCCGGTCTGTCCTTCTCAGCCCTTCCGTTTTCCACACTTCTCTCCAAAACATAAACACATGCGGACCACAAACAGACAAATCCTTTAGTAAATGGTAGGTAATCCAATTTAAATGAAACACTCATTCAATGTTTATAGCTCATAGATCTACAAGGTGCCTTCATCGGGTGCATAGATATTCCAACACCGATGGGGGCCACACAACGTCACAAGCCGGCCACGTCCATTTGACAACACCGAACTGCCAAGAAAGAGCTGGCCTTCCTCTGGCTGGAAACTTTGCTGTCAATGATCGATGTCACCCATGGATATCCATCCTCATGTAAACCTTATTAATAAACCTAACAAGTGCAATCCATTTCCAGACAGAAACTCTAAGTCAAATTCCCTTCGGCAACCCACGTTCGTTTGTCCCGCTATGTACTCGACCTGCACTGGTTGACACTCCTGCATTTGAATCAGTGTGACTAGCTGAAAAGCTTTGTACAAAACGGTGCAGAGAATTACCGAGAGCGGCATGTCTTAGAATTACTGCTGTCGATATTCAGCTACCAACACTTGTCATTAGTTTGGAGGGACTCGACTCGGCACAATACAGTTATACAAATTAAATAATTTTATTTTTATTTCTGGTGAATAAAACTATTTTCCATAACACCCAACATGCATTACAATAGCTGGCTTTTCCAGCAGAACATTTCACAGTGATCACTGTCTATCTATGAATGATACCTCCCTGAGCCTTCTATTGCAGATTTATTTGATTTCCTTCACAAGGCGCATTTAATTTTAAGGCAGAAGATCGTCCGTTCTGCAGCTGTCTAGTGACACTTGAATTGGGGACATCAGACAATCAGTATTGCACAAAATGGTGCTCTAAGTTACTGAAAACGGCAGTACTATGTACCAGTAAATATAAAAAATGTGTTGGCAAACAAAATAAAAATCATATAAATCCTTTGGATTTTTAGCTTGTTACGATTTACGTTGTTTAGTATTTAAAGGTTGATGATAACAAAGATTATGAAAAGTGGCTTTTTGACATGTATGCTCTATTTTATGTTTGACTATCGTGATATAGGCGTTATATCTTCTGTATTTGTCTTTGTTACAATGACTCTGAGCTCAATTTTAATATTATTATTCTCTAACTGATATGACGACGGATCTTTAGATCTTTTGATTAACCATTTTAAAAAAACAAATGACAGCAAAATCCAGAAAACATAAGCTAAAACATACTAAAGCTAGGTATTAAAACTTGGTATTTTCGATGTTTATGATATGAAATGAATATTTATATTTATATTGATTATATTGAAGTGTCGTAAGCAAGATATCTCATGATCCACTGCACCCAGACTCTAAATTTGGCATCAGACCTCGAGAAGGGGGCGGGAGAGCGCAGTGGTTAGCGCGATCGGCTTCGGATCAAGGATCCGTGGTTCGAATCCCGCCAGGAGCTCGGCAACTTTGCCCGTAGTAGAGAATTATCCTACACACACGCAGGTTTCACCGCAATGCATATGTACAATGGTGTTTCGGAGTTTCTCCCTGCAATAATACTTGCAACCGCCATATAAGTGAAATACTCTTGAAAGCGGCGTTAAACGCATATCGCCGCACCTCAATAGAGAAGAACCCAGACATCAGCTAATTAGACTTAATTTTCAAGGTCTCTACGAGACTTTTGTTATTCTTAAAAATGTTAGTGCGATGTTTTATTAACCATAGCACCTAGAGTCTTAAACTTTGATATTAGACTTCATATAAGAAGTAAAAAGACAGGAAGATATTGGTATTTTGCATATAACATAGTCGTGCTGCTTGGCATCGTGACAATAAAACGGGTTAGATGATGATCTTTTTATCGAAAACCGGACAATGAAGTCTCTTTGGTTAGATGACTCAAACTTATTGTTTAAAAAAGATTTGAGGACAAGCTATAAATGCAAAATATTTTTGGAGTTCTCATGACGTAGAGAAATACTCAATGATAAATTTTAAAGACGAAGTGGCCGCGCTCTCTCAAATGATTTATCCTATACACATGAACTGGCGAGTGACCGAATAGGAAAATGTGCACAATCTGTGTAGCCTTTTACATAGAAAATAACTAACAAGTGGCGGGGAATTACAGATTATCTTTCCCGAGTTATATTGATTTCGTAATTCTCGAGCCTTGGCGGCTTTAACCCCCTTGGCGCTTCATAAAAATAACGTTGGCGCTATCCCCGTGCCAGATAAGTTGCCGTGACGTCACGAAAAATTAACACCTTTTCGTATTTCAGCTGTAACTTTTTTGTCCGGCAACCCTATCTTTTCAAATTACACAGAAAGTTTAGAATTTAAATTGGCTTTCAACAGATGTAAAATAAATGTAAATACTGGTATGAACAACGATTGTGGTTGGTGTCTAAATGGAAGTTTGTGTTTTTCCTGTAAATTAGCGAACCACGGAATAGTATCGCTTTTTTTCATCGCTAGGGAAAATTCCTTTTCTAACAAATGTTAATCAAATGTTTATTTTTTAAGAGAAGAAATGTCAGTGATTACGTTGGTGTGTTTACTTCTTGCATGCGACATTTAGGTCCGGTCGTATTGCAAGTTATCTTTTTGTCGACAATTTGTTGAACATTGTTGATCGTGACGTCATTGACAAACAATGCCCGTCGATTGTATTATTCGTTGGAATGTTTCGTTCGTTGTCACCACACATGCATGGTGACTGAAATTGCATCCACTTAATGATATGGCTCCAATCCTGAACATGATGTGAACTTTGGCAACATTAAAACGGAAATTAACATTGCCTTCATCAGTCATATTTGCATGTACATAAACATGAGTCTGTAAAGTATGTATACAATGAAATTAAGACATTTTCAAGTATAGACAAGTAATCAAGAAATCAGAGACATTCACATAGTATATTTTCCAAATGACGTTTCATGTTAATTGTTTTTCTATCCGACAAACTATTCGAGAATGTCTCGCGGCACTTTCAACAGTACGATTTGCCTACATTACTTATGCAAATTCATTATCATTTCTACGCTGAAAAAGCGTTCATATCGAAGCAAGAACACAATTCATATAATGATTAGCATCTATGACAGATATCCTTCACTAAACCATGAATGATTCAATCCTTTACTATAAGTTATAACATTCCGTCGAGGGTGACATAGGGATATATTATTTCCGCGAAAGGTTTTATGCAACGAGCGGAACGCGAGTTGCATAAAACCTTTCAAGGGAATAATATATCACTATGTTACCCGGGACGGAATGTTATAACGAATTTATCATACCGAATGTCTTAATGTATTATTCAAAACTTGCTCTCTATTAGTAAAAAGACAAACAGAAATGAACAACACCTATGACCTGATCACGTGACTTTGATTGATTGACGTGGAAGCACGCTTTACTCATATAGCGGGATATAAGGGATTTATCATCCCTCTGCGGCGGTGAATATGGATATTTGTTTAGGGTCACGTGGACCAATCAGAGATCGGCATTCTTACATGAGGTATGATAATGAACCATGAATGATTCAAGCGAAATTAGCACAGTCCGATGTGTATTTCATCTAGGCTAACTTCGAGGTCGAAAACAATTTCCTGAAAGTGATCAGTGGTCACCTCGTTGAGCTACTGGAAATACATTGACAGCACAATTTCAAGCAAATAAATAAAATATAATTCGAACCAAATTGTATATCAAGTGGACTTGACATTCTAACTTTATTCGGAAGAATATGTCTTCCATTTCAATATGAGAAAAGCATGTATCCCGAACCCGGCTAACTTGACTGACATCTGTCCATGGCCGTTTAAGCTCCGCCCCCTTCAAGAGCTAGCACGATGACATTCGCTCAATAAATATCGTGGGAAACTTGTCTTAGTTTAATATATATTAGTATTATTCTCCTGTGGGTATTTAGCCTAATAGATCGATAACAGCCTTTTCAGTTATCGAGAAATCTGAAATAAACAAACTGAACCTCTTCAATTTTGCTTTATAATTAATTAATTAATTAATTAATTACACAATTAATATAACGAGGGAAAGATAATCTGTCGTTCCCGTCACGCTTTAGTTATTGTTTATAATTCCCATACGTTTTTTAAATGACTTAAACTCGAATATAATGGAAATAAACGTTTCTCTATAAAGGATTTGGATGTCGAATCTCAAACTTCATACGCGTGTTCTGCGGCTTTAATTAGAAGATACATAGAAGATAGAAATGTTACAAACGCAACTATTTATCGATATTGTAACATGACCGTTAGTTATTGGAAGTTTAAGAGCCAATTCTGTTTTGCGTACTTATTTTTTGTGTGGAAAGGACTTGACGACTGTTCTATTTCTGTAAGAGGTGAGATAACGTCTAACTAATGTGAATTCACGGCATTATTTACTTTACAAACATCGTTGTGATATTAGCAAATAGTGGCATTCGTAACAGCGAGACCTTACAAAATACTTGTTTAATTCGAGACCGAAATCAACAATTATAAAGCTCGAAGAAAAATATCGTAAAACCCTGAGTACAAAAGTCTCGAACTAGCCCAATATCATTGTGACAGCTACGTAAACATTGTGACGTCAAAACGGTTGGCCTTTGTGACGTCATACCATGGGAACGGCATTTGAAAGAATGCGGCCGCATGAAACTTTACGGCAAACTTGGACTAAGTATGCCAGATGAAAATATTTTCGTTCTTGAAAAATAAATCATATTAAAGTGTATTTGTGATATCTACCGGTAGACACAATATAAAAAAGGACAAAGACAAATGTCAATTCGGACTCCGGCACGAATTTTCTAAGAAACTGGAAAAATAAAACTTGAGTCGGCCGGCACTAGTGAACATGGTGTATAAATTCGCGGTGATTCGCCTTTGCTAATTTGCGGGTATTCATTGTTATTCAACATAGGGTAATATTTTAGAATCGACCAATCAGAATCGAGGATACAACGAAGACATGTTACAATTCACACTTACCTACGCACGGCTAAAATGTCATTTGTGAAAAAGTTTCAAAATATAAGCTAAATGAAAGTGTTGCTGAAAGTATATCTTTTCTTTTCATAATGGTAATTCGAAGTGATTACTTTTAACCATTTTATGTTAAAGAGGAGAAGTAACGCATGAATTTGATTATTACAAATTTGTATCTGTATTCGCTTCACTTATATGAATCAATAGAGCCAAAAAATGAGAAAATATACGCTTTAATTCGACTACTAGGAGACCTTTTATACCCCTGTTTTGGATAGCCGCCTAATGAGACTGGCGAACACTTACACAAAATCACCCAAGCATGACTCGAAGCCACGCCCAGTGTGTGACGTGCTAGTGGTCAGCCGAAAGCCCAGCCCTTTGATTTTCTCTGTATTCTTAAGCAAATTCAACAGCAAAATAGAGGCAATAGCATGACCGAAAGAATTCCAAAATACGATATATAACGGCTTCATGATATCAACTTTCCCTCTCAGTCGTCAAATCCACCTTAATTGGACTGTGACAATCCTTGGACGCGGTTTTCTTGGGTGGGTTTATATCAAAAAGGTAAAGAACTTGGTCGGTGAGAGATCCAATTACAATGGGGTATCACGTAGTGTTACAACATGTATTTATCGATATGAAGTTATAAATTGTCTCGAAAAAATGAAGGTTTTTGTAATAAACGGGAGACAATTTAGAAACTTTTTTAATGACTATAGAAAAAATAATTTTGTTTCACTTCACCTTCA
Organism: Phorcus lineatus; assembly: GCA_921293015.1. Lineage (NCBI taxonomy): Eukaryota > Metazoa > Mollusca > Gastropoda > Trochida > Trochidae > Phorcus > Phorcus lineatus. The sequence goes on from OV121093.1 coordinate 16,381,053, forward strand.
TGACAACTTAGTACTTATTGGATGATTCGTTGGTATTTAAATAACACATATCATATTCTTATCTAGTATAACATCTCACACCGTGTTGCAATATCTCTGTCTTTGGATTTAACAATAAATGACATGAAAACATACCTGGCGCAAGCGTTAGAAACATCCTATGTAATCCTAAAGAATGTTGGTTCCCGTTATTCACGATGTACTTTTTTAAATGTGTGTCATCGTCCGCGTCCGCGTCAAGTGCATGAGCCAAATCTCCTTCTCTTAATTTATTGGTTGAATATATATTCTACAAGTTCATTGGTTCAAAATGACTGGACGCCGTGACAATAAACTAAGTACCAGTCGAATGCCAAGAGTTACGCCATTATGACAGGACATATATTCCGCTTGGCGGGTCCAAGGCGTTAAAATTCAAAAGGTATAATTAGAGACCATTAAATCAAGAATTGAAATTGAATGCAATAGGATTACATAACGGCCACCTGTGTGTCATAAAAACAAACAAACTAGTTAAAACAATCTGATTGTTGTGACAACATTTGGCAGACGTCGTAATTGATGAACAACTTAACTTTAAGGTTAACCTTAGTGACTTAAGGCTACCTCCTTAGAGTTTTGTGCAACGGGACCCAGGAAATTATCTGTGGATGTACATTTATGATGTATGACCTACAAATGTGATAGGATTTGACTTCCACTTAGCTATTCAACAATAATGTCTCATTCATCATACACTACATGCCTGCATTACATTTAGAAAATTGTGTGAACGCCAAAATACATAAAAATATGGATATCATATTCAAATAATCCATGGTCAATAATACATTCAATTTTATTTTATTATTTCTGTTGACTGAAAAAATATATAAATCTAATGGAGAATTGTTTTTAAAAAATAATCAGTCCAATAGCATTAATAGTAAGTTCTTAGTTTTGTTGTAATAGCATAAAAATTAAATTGAAAATGCCAAAAGAAATTCATACCAGTCGATGTTGTTCAATCTGTAAGGAAAAGTATCGGCCCCGTCAATTGAAATTAGCGATTCTGAACATTATGAGACACATTCCATAGATAATGATATCTCACTTTCTGAATCGCTGGAGTACATTACGCGTTAATACTTAATAAAGGTTGTATATTTATGAGAGTAAGGATGCCGGTGCATCCCTCAATATAATGTCCAATAAGTGAGCATAGTTCATGTAAGAAATACTTCCGGGATCTCACGCGTTATAGCGCAATCTTATAACTATGACAAAATGGCGCAGGGTCGTGACTTTTAAGGTTTGAGTTGTTTGGATAACGTTTAGTAGGTATAACCGACGGTTTAACTGCGAGATTTACTATCGGCTAGTGTTGTTTTACATAACAAGCGTATGATGATATGCCAACTAGCACGTCACGAAAGATTCACGCTTCAGTGACCACAGGGCCTTTCAGGTTCTGCTCGCCGGTCGTAATTAGGCAGTTTAATTACAAAGCCGTATTTATGTTGTTTAGCGGCCGATTTCAGAAATTTAAAGTTGAGTCCACGTCAAATTGTAATCCCTTTTAGCGAATTCCGAAATCGACCATAGGGCATTTCACCCGATCTTTAATTTAAAGAGGCCAGCGCCGCCCTACAGTGATAAGTTACAGGACGGCTTAATCTGAATTTATTGTGACGTAACCGATGTTACTGTGACGTCATAGCCGTTCGTGTCTATGACGTCATTACAATCGAACGAAACCAGGCGCTGCTTCAGCAAAAGTTCTTTTTAAATAATCACTAATTTCATAATTTTGTTCAGTTTGACAGACATATGTCACTTTTTTGCTGCGGCACATCAGAGAAACTACGAATGGCAACTACGTGGACTTATTAAACATTGTTATAATGCAAAATATTTGTAAACAAATTACGAGTCGGGAAAAGTATGAAAGATGAATGAAATAATTCCGGCTAAACGTTTTTATCATTGGTTCACATTAACCAATCAAATGTCATAGAGGATATGATATGAGTGTCCATGACATACTATGTTTACGACACAAGTGCTAAATATTAGTATTTCCCGAGCGAGAGCGAGGGATAGACAGATATTAAGGCACGAGTGTCGTAAACATAGTATGTCATGAACACCTATGATATTCTGTTTATTACCGAAGTCGAGAAATGAAAGAAACTAATCAAAATCAATATCCAAGCATAGTCATAAGCGCATTTGGAACACAACGTAATAGGCGGGCTGTGACGTCAAAGCATTGTTTTTTACGCGACGTCACAATGAAAAAGTGATGTGTTGCCCTAGGGCATCTTATGAAAATAAGAACCCCGATACGATTGCCCTCGTAGGTAATAAAAGAAAATGTGTAACTCCCGTGTGACTTACAGGGAAAATAATACCCTGTGTCCATCTTCCCATATGGGTAATATAAGTGGGTCCTGCATCTTGAGTAGATTGATTGACACTGTATGATATGCATTCCATAATATGACAACACCAAACTGTGACTGTAACAGAGAAATAATGCAACCTAAATGAGTGTCAGAGATAAAGTGCTATCCACTTCACTATCTCTTGTCCAGCAACCGTGACTAATCAAGACCTGGTGGTCGAGTGGATAGGTTCGCTGATGGTCAGTTCCGGCGACAGTAACCATACTCTGCAGGTGTGCAGGTTCGAATCCCACAAAAGACTCGACCCTGAACTGTACAAGTAAATCTATCAGGAAGGATAGGGATTTAATTGAATAAAATTTGAAAAGTGGGTCAAAGCTTTATTCTCGTTGTGCCGTCATTTTGAATTTTATAATTGTTGCATCAGAGACATATTTTCATGTCATTCAAAAAAAACGTTAATAGGTTATAAATGGCGCCAATATTTTAACATCGCCATCGTTAGAAGTTTCAGACAAGAGCTTTATTCTTTGCAAATTTCTAGCTTCAAGATGGTCGACCTCTGGGAAACGCCCACTTAAAAATTTCAACCGAAGAGTTGGTGGTATGAAAATGCACAGTTATAAAAATAAAAGACGGTTTTCAATAGAATACAACATGCATAAACTTGTCAACATAGTATTTGAAGGAAAATAATGAATTCTTAGATAAAATCATAATTCTGTGCAGGGAACCCAGTTCAAGATGGCCGACTTCTGGGAAACGCCCACTTAATAATTTCAACCGAAGAGTTGGCGGTATAAAAATGTACGTTTTTTAACCCAAATAAAATAGTTTTCAATAGAATACAATATGCATCAACTTGTCAACATCCTATTTGAAGGAAAATAATGAATTCTTAGATAAAATCATAATTCTGTGCAGGGAACCCAGTTCAAGATGGCCGACCTCTGAAAAACGCCCACTTAATAATTCGACTTTTAACATATTATTTTAAGAATATGATGAAATTCTACGATAAAATCGTACAATCAGTTTAAGGTAGCCGACCTTTGGAAAGGCCCACCTAAACATTTTTACTGTTACGATGGCGCTATTAACCGGCTCTGGCAATATGTTATCTTTAATTTGTCACTCAATGAGTCTACAAAACTTCTAACTTATACTCAACAGGCGGCGCCTCTTCAGTCCTGAAATATTCACACTCTTACAACTAAAGGCCGCATTGCGATAATGTTAAAGGGACAGTAGCGCGCTTTTCTTCAAATCTAACTTCAAACAGATCAAACATCGCATTATATAATATCTTTCGCATGGTATATATATTACTTTATTCAATTTTAAAACGTGCTATACTGTCCCTTAAAGTTTCTTCTTAAAATCCCTTCGATCTGAATCTTGTCAGGAGCAGAATTCATTGTAGATTCAGATGCATATAAATACTCTTACATCGATATTTCATGCAAACAAATATTCTTACATCGATCTATGACGCATACAAATACTCTTACATCGATATTAGAAGCATAAAAATACTCTTATAGCGTTCACTGACGCATACAAATACTCTTACACCGATTTCAGAAGCATACAAATACTTTTACACCGATTTCTGAAGCATACAAATACTCTTACATCGATCTCTTAAGCATACAAATACTCTTACACCGATCTAAAGGATACAAATACTCATACATCTATCTCTTAAGCATACAAATACTCTTACATCTATCTCCTAAGCATACAAATACTCTTATATGGATCTTTGAAGCATACAAAAACGTTTTGGTCAAATTCAAGAAGACATCAGATTCAGAAAGATCAATTTGTATTTATAACATTCTCAAAAAGTTGACAATACACAAGTGCAGAAGTTCTGCTATACACTTGGTCGGCAAACACCTAATAACTATTAAGAAAAAGGTGCTCCAGTTGTTTTTATTTTATCAGATTGAAACAATATATATTAAACTAAGTAATTACATTTCTTTCTTCATGAAGCTTGGTGACCCGGTGTTCACAGAGTATGTTGCTAGAGTCAATGCGAAACTTCATACATGGTTATGTCATCGACAAGTAGTGGATGTTTCTGAAAATTAACATCCTAATGCTTATAAGTTATCATAGTGACAATAAACAGGGGGAAGTCGAGATTCATGACCGAAAACCGGACAATGGCGCGTCAATGACTAAAAAGTAATTTCTGGAAACTTTATTAACAGACACAATCAAAGATATAGGTTTGTATTGCTTAGTAGGTCATTTGATAAATAAACATGTAAAACGGGACGCAGTATTTGGTCGTCTTAACATCTATATTGCCGTTTTTAATTTAGAGTTAAAAGATGAAACAGGCGATTTGAGTTTACCTCAGGGCAGTTAATTTGGCTCTAAATAATTATGCAACACTCAAAATTCTTAATCTGTGAGGGTTGGGCAAAGCAGAGACATTCTACCCCAGTGTAAGGAACAGCATCATCAAGTTACATTATCCAAGGTAAAACGAGTGTCGCTTTCAATCTTTAAACTATCTGAGACTCTCTGGAACATCAGAGAAAGAAATTGGTATTCAGTTTGTTATAAATATTAGATTTATACAGCTTAAATAAGAGTGGGGTCTCCAATAAATGCTGCGAGTAAGATGTTTTTGATTTTCAATGGGACCTGGGCCTCTTCTTGTGGAAATAAACACCTTCCAAGGTCATTATATCAGGTCACTTGGCCCCCTCCACTAAGTCGCCCATAAGAAATAAGCCTTGATAGTGAACAGAATCCTCTTCTCTAAAAGTAAATAAATTTACCATCAGTAAAAGTGACAAGTGGTCAGAAGATGCTCATTCCGTTACGTCTGTCCTCTATCGTCTTGGAGATTGAAAAGTGGGCAGTAGATTTCCCCCTTAACACCACCACATATTTAGTTCACATGTGCTACGTGTAAAGGGTTCGTAGCACATGTTTTAAAATAAATAGTTTGATCCTAATTAAAGCTTTCTATTGCAAGACGATGTATCTTACTCTACAGGGGCAGGTTTTTTATTGCACTTACCATGATCTGTTAAGGTATGCAAGATCAATTTCACCACCTCAAAAGTTGTTCACACAAAGATGGCCCCCGGTGGTATTAATTTACCGGTATACACGATTATTTCCTCCAGGAATAAAGATGGTTGGTCTGAGCAATGACATTGGACAGTTACTAATGTTTATTGTGGAAAATCTGTAGAAATGAATCTTTCTAAAAGGTGCTACTGCCCATTCAAATATTGTGATACAGAGAGCCCGAAAGATAGGCCAAGAATCAGAAGAAAACATTTATTTTTAAAAATATCAAAGAAATACTCTCTTATATCGCCCCTTGTTCCTTAGATAAACACCTAGAAACCGTGCTGGAGGAAAAGGATTAAAACTTTTTACTTTCAGAGCCACTCCGCGATTTTCATAACACATCATTTACCTTTGATTCGAACCTAATCACGTCCAATATAAATGGATACTCGTTATATAACCTTTCAAAAAATATTAACTCCTAACTGCCCTCCTGGCTGTTTTAGAAAAGTCTCTGAAATTACGTTTGACGATTTGAAGCGCGCCACTGTCCAGTTTTCGATTGGAATTGCGACGTTCTACCTTCATATCGTCATTGTTCAAAACAAATTAGCTTTAACATGTTTCTTTTTTATAAGAGTCGATACTTCGCGATTAAATGACACCACTGATTAAGTTTGACATATATGACTCGAACAACTCAGTGAGTGGCTCTTTAACACTTCATTTGACAGTCTCCATGGATAGGAAATAAAGCTTTATGAAGGTCAATGGTAATTAAGCATTTGCCACTCATTTTTCAAGTTTGGATGTAGAAATCAGAGCTGAACTTCGATCATTTCTCCACCACTGGACTCAATACCTTAACGTTGTGTGGTGGTTTGTGTGCTTCAGAGACCCCGAGAACTATGCCAGCCGGAGCTTACATGCTCCTGGTAGAGACACCCAAGCTGGACAGGTCGAACGGATAGAAGCCAGACCAAATTTGAGTCCTTCTAAAACCTGCTTTCTATCTCTCACTATGCCTTTCATTCCGTCTTTTCCCTCATCCTGTCGATCCCTTTCTCCCTTGTCTGTTCACTCCCTTTTGGATGCTTGCCATACACGTGTTTAATAACTGAAATATTGTTCAAAGCACGCTAAACCCCAACTCAACTGGTTGTCTGATTGCTCTGGGAAGCGAGGTTGACAACAGAGTTGGAAGGGAGCCTACTCTCATTTTGACATGATTTGGCAAGTGCGAGAGAACAGAAAGTAGATTGAACTCAAGTCATTGTGGCGGTTCGACAGCGTACTTCTGTTGTTTATGCACTCTACGTTTAGGATGTAAACAAAGCGCTAAAGGGAGATAACTCTGCCGCGACTGCTTCATCGACGAAATTAACACAAATAATACTTTTTTAAAAAATAACCTACGTCAATATTTTATTATTCACAAATTTAATGTGATGTTTGGTTGTGTTTTGTTGCTTATAACTGCTTGAATATAGGTGTGATGTTAATCTGAAATATTGAGGTGGCAACTAAAAGATCACTTGTACTCGCTCGATTGTTAAAGTAGTTCGGCATTATGACGTCATTATCGTTGAATAACCTGTTTTGGTTACACAACATTCGTTGAATAACTTGCAACTGGTTACACAACACTTGTTTCAAGTAACCAAAATTATCTCATAAAGATTCAGAACGCGTGTGTAATAATTATAGTATATCTAGTAGCAAAGATAAAACTAGGCAATGGACAGCAAACTTAATATATATTCATATTTTTTGTACAACTAAACTTGATATAAAAATATTACATATAGGGAAAATATGTTTGACATTTATCATGTAAGTTTGTTTGATTTGTAAATTTGTTTTAAATGATGATTATGTGAGCAGATAAATTCAATATGCCTGTCTATTGCTACATCTACATAATCATCTGATTTCTGTGGTTTAAGTTTTGCAAAGAATCAAATTTGTGCAGATATTTCTGTTTTCAAGTCAGAAGACTAACAATTTAATTTTTTCCCTACTCACTCTCTTCCTACAAGGCAGATTTTAATTGTATATATTGTATATTTCCAGTTGTATAAGACAAGACAATATATCATGTAAGGAACCTGAGAGACAGTTATCATCACAATACCATTCTTGCAAAACAATAGGTATCGCAATTTGCGATTCGCAAATCTCTTCACTTTTTGAAAGAATTTAGATAGGACACACAAAAAACATAGATGCCTGGAAATTGCGGATAAAAATCATATATTAGAAATTAGAAATATATGTTGTAATTTATGTGTGTCTAATCACTGTTAACTCTAAAATAGAATAAAAACTTTGTCAACTTGTTATTCATTTGAAAGACATATTATGTTTATATACAGAATCACACTATTTTATCTCTTATGCCTGATGCATCTATGTATCATGGACCCTTACAATTTAAATATCCTGATATATTGTTTAGAACATCCATATTATCTATACTATGAATGGTTACATCACTAATAACTACACATGAAGTTGTTCCAACTAAGGGAGTTTCAATGTGCTAGGCCTTATGACTTTAGAGTTCATGACCAGACCCAAAGTTTTAAGTTGCGTTACATGGAAATGTCCAAATCAAATGAAGGATAAAAAAAACATATCCAAAAAGGCACCATTTCATATGATGAATGGTCCAATTACCAAGTTTCATTGAGCTAGGTTGTTGATTTCGGGAACATAAATGAAATTCTCGGTATCGTTCCCATGGCAATGGCAAACGTTATTGATGAAAGAAAAATGAAAACCCTGAATGATGATTATTCAACCTACAAAGTTTCACTGAGTGAGTGGGTGAGTGAGGCTTTATTGTTTTAAACTCTGGACTAGAAAATAGTTTGCACCGAGGGAGGGGTGAGGTCTTTTTCTAGCTAATAATATAGAAACCAGATAAAAGCTTCGGGATTTAAAGCAAAACTTTCCTTTTAGAATGAATTGAAAGCAGACTTCAGCACACAAACTGCATAAGCTTCCTTTAAACCAGATCAGATGCTTTGATTATTTAAACCAATGTCCTCTATGTCATGATAACCAAGCAGAGCTCTACACAAATGCTAAATTACCTCCCTTTGATTGCAGACATGTCAACTTTAAAAGCCTTCTTGAACCTGAGTAGAACACTTGTGAATTAAACTCTAGATCACTGATGATTTGAAGCATGGAAAACGCTCATTAAACTGCACTGATATGGTTGAATATCATGATCAGGTGCTGTCTAATAAAGCAGCTTCCAGTAACTAGCTTTCTCTCTGTCTTCATTATCTTATACTTCCTGGGATATCTGGAAATATGATAGAATGAAGTCAAAGCATGTTGTTTCAAACAATTTAAAAATTGTGTAGAGTTCTGTAATTCATCTATGAACAAAACCAAATGAATGGTTGTCTTTGGAAAAAGAAAAAAACCCATCAAAATATCATATATTTGCCACCTGCTACCAAAATGCCAAATAAATTGGTTGCCTGGTATTGTTAAAACTCTTTACATTGATAAAAGCCTCAAATTCATGGACTATTAATATTTTCTCTGCATTTAGGGCCAAAATGTCAAATATTTTCATTTCAACCTTTCGGTAGAAAGATAAGGAAGAAGTTAATAAATATCATCAAGAAATAACACAGGGTCAACACCAAAAGTATCTGCCCTTTCTACAACAATCCTTGAACATGTAACTTTTACTCTTGTTGACACACTTCTTTCCAAAAGATAAGGGAAGAGGATCCTTCAACTCTTTCACTTCCATCATCCCTCAGTCCTGGCATCTCCTCTCCAGTCCAACATCTCCTGCCCTGCTCTTCGCTGCAGACTTCTCCCCCCTCAGTCCTGGCATCTCCTCTCCAGTCCAACCTCTCCTGCACTGCTCTTCGCTGCAGACTTCTCCCCCCTCAGTCCTGGCATCTCCTCTCCAGTCCAACCTCTCCTGCACTGCTCTCCGCTGCAGACTTCTCTCCCCTCAGTCCTGGCATCTCCTCTCCAGTCCAACATCTCCTGCACTGCTCTCCGCTGCAGACTTTTCCCCCCTCAGTCCTGGCATCTCCTCTCCAGTCCAACATCTTTTGCACTGCTCTCCGCTGCAGACTTCTCTCCCCTCAGTCCTGGCATCTCCTCTCCAGTCCAACATCTCCTGCACTGCTTGGTTAACTTTGAAATGATACATCATGTACTATCAAAACAGTTTTTTCAACTTAAAATATCATTTTCAGAAGAAGTCAGATGTTAGCAATTTGCCCACATCAACTTGCGACCAAAGTAATCAAACCCCAACTCCCCTTGAACCACGATAATCCAAAATCCCCCTCCAGACAAACAAAGTCAACCATCTACAGCAAAGCACCCTCCTCACCCAATTTTCCTTCCAAAAAACATTGTTAAACACCCCTTCCTTCCCACCTCAAACCATGTCAATACACCATTGAATACAGTTCCACAAATATCCCTACCCCTCCCTCCCTCAAACCATGTCAATACACCATCTACAGTTCCACCAATACCCCTCTCCCTCCCTCCCTCTTTTCCTCCCTCCCTCAAACCATGTCAATACACCATCTACAGTTCCACCAATACCCCTCTCCCTCCCTCCCTCACACCATGTCAATACACCATCTACAGTTCCACCAATACCCCTCTCCCTCCCTCCCTCAAACCATGTCAATACACCATTGAATACAGTTCCACAAATATCCCTACCCCTCCCTCCCTCAAACCATGTCAATACACCATCTACAGTTCCACCAATACCCCCCTCCCTCCCTTCCTCTTTTCCTCCCTCCCTCAAATCATGTCAATACACCCTCTACAGTTCCACCAATACCCCTCTCCCTCCCTCCCTCAAATCATGTCAATACACCCTCTACAGTTCCACCAATATCCCTCTCCCTCCCTCCCTCAAACCATGTCAATACACCATCTACAGTTCCATCAATACCCCTCTCCCTCCTTCCCTCACACCATGTCAATACACCATCTACAGTTCCACCAATACCCCCCTCCCTCCCTTCCTCTTTTTCTCCCTCCCTCAAACCATGTCAATACACCCTCTACAGTTCCACCAATACCCCTCCCTCCCTCCCTCAAACCATGTCATTACAACATCTACAGTTCCACCAATATCCCTCTCTCCCTCAAACCATGTCAATACACCATCTACAGTTCCATCAATACCCCTCTCCCTCCTTCCCTCACACCATGTCAATACACCATCTACAGTTCCACCAATACCCCCCTCCCTCCCTTCCTCTTTTTCTCCCTCCCTCAAACCATGTCAATACACCCTCTACAGTTCCACCAATACCCCTCCCTCCCTCCCTCCCTCCCTCAAACCATGTCATTACAACATCTACAGTTCCACCAATACACCCCCCTCCCTCCTGCTTCCTTCAAACCATGTTAATACAACTTTTACAGTATTACAGTATTATTTTACATAAAGCTCCAGTTTCTCATTGTCTATAATGTCTAATATAAAATATAATTTTTGAAAAAAAATAAAAATGTGCGACTATATATCTAGTCTTTGTCTCACTTCCGGTGTAGATACATTATTGAAATAAGTATTATTCCAACCCTGAAACTATAGTAAATATGTACATTAATCTAATTGTATTTATTGAAAATATATTTTTTTAAAAACGTAAACCCAACGACAAAGGCACAACAAATTTTAAACGTAGATTTGACGAAAAAAATTGTTGATTAGTGTCCAAAATTTTTAAAAATTACCCGGTAAGATAACGAAACAAAATTAAAACATGATCTTTTTACTTTGTCAAACATTGATTTAATGTTATTGGTGTATATTTTGGGGGGGAAACATGTCACAAGTGTCAGAATGTACCAATCAAAAGCATGTTTTTGAACTGCTTGACATCGGCCAACTGCAGTTCTTCACGTCTGGGCAAGAGTGACCCAGACGGGCCACTATTACGTCACATAACGGAAGGTGCCGAAACCTGGCTGATCTTTTGGCATATCGGCCAGCCGGATTCGCAGAGCGGCGCACAAGTGTCAGCGCGGATTTGAAAAATTTACGTTAAAACATGGGGGCTTGCATATATCTTCGAAATTTGGCACTATAATGAAATCAAATAACATGAAATATGGTTTCAAAATCTTTTAAGTTATCTGAAGCATATACCTACCAGGTACCCAGGTACAAAGTCTCTCAACTCATGTCTGAATGTGGGGCAGAGAACCTTCCTTCCTTCCTTCCTTGTGTGTCACAGATAAGTCAGCATGTGACCATTGTTGCTGAAAAACACAAAAGAGCAGCCATTTGAGCTATGCACAGGAACCGTTGGGTGCCATACCTAAAAGTTTTGGCAATTCTGGATAAAGCATCAGCAATATCCCCCACCAAGCGACAAAAGTATGAAATATTTTAAACTTTATCCTTCAATTCCTTGCAATTCATTGGTTTTGAACTATTATTGTGCAAAACGGGTTCAAGGTTTTACCCTGAAAGAGTATAATAAAATGTGTTCCAAATACAACAGCCATAAATCTAATATCGAAGAAGTTAAAACGCCATAATACTCCAATCGACTTGAAATTTGTTTCATAGACCAACTTTCAAAGCTGTAAGCCTTTTAGATTTGAATTTTGCAAAATTCTGCAACAGGTCAAAAATGTGAGAAGATTAAACCCCTTACTATAAGCCCACTACACATTATAAGGGTTTAATACACCAATTATAAATGAGCTAGGCTTAAGGCCTTTTTAAATTCTAGTCAGGAAAAGAACAGCTTACATGCACAGAGGGTCAGACTGACTGACAGACAGACGGACGGACGGGGGAGGTCATCTCCATCATCCCAAAAGACTTTGTTTGTTGGGAATTATTATATATCAAAATATCTCGCATTATATTTGACAACACCCAATGTTAGTATTTTCTCTATTCAAAAAGTATTCACCACATGTCATGATGAACATCATGAATTGTAAAAATAAGTGAAAATATTACTAAATAAGAAAATACCCAATTTAAAAGTTATAAATCCATATAAAAATATAGATAGGGTATCAAGATTTATGTTGTAACATAAAAATGTAGATACATTCATTATACACAATATTTAGGGAAAAAAATACTATTAGTACTCAATTAAACTTGTTGTTCAATCCTTTTGATCATTCCATTCTTAAAATATAATGAAACTTTATTTTATGATAATATTACTAAATTATATATTTCAAAGCATCACGTGACAGTAAATTTGTTGTTAAGTATTGTTTCATTACATTCAAGAAAAAAAACCATCAGATATTAGGCCAACAGCAGAAATGTCAATCAGCTGTTTCCTGTAAAGGTCAAGGTCACTTACATCCGTTCGGCTGAAGAGATGCTCAGGAACGTTTTCTCACAGCGATCGTTTTCTGATTCTTTTTGACTTTTGACCTGCTATCAAAACAATAACAGTTTATAAGTTTTGGATGACACACCTCATTTAACCTCCCTAAAACTTACACAATGCAGCCTGAGAAAAGTGGGTCACGTGACCTCGTCCACTGCCGACAGACGAGTTCAACAAACTCACGGCTGATTATTGAAAACTCAAAAACCTTCAAAATTTCATTATCAAGATATGTCACCAAAATACTATCACTTGAAATAAAAAATGTTTTTTAGAATTTAAATATAGCATTGTTTGTCACAAAGCTCTGCAAAGATTTCATTTGTAAATCGAAATGAGAATTATTTTTTCTACAAATATGGCAGTGGTACTACATCGCCCATAAACACACAGTCGCATAATATTCACTGCAAGTAAACCAAATGCAATTTCTATCGCCAGCTTTAAAAAATTCAAACAGCAGTGAACAGTAAGATAATTAATCAAAATTGCCTCATGTTAATACTGTTTCAATAATATTGGCCTCAAAGAATTTTACCGTGAAAAGTTAGATCCGGGCAAACGGAGCGACGATGACACAGCAGAAATTCAGCAAAGACAAAAGTTTAAATCTTGGCCTTGGCTGTCAAAATTCAGAAAATCTTGAAAAGTCATAGTTGAGATTTCTTATCAAAACAAGCCTGAGTATTGAGTCAGGTCTCAAAACCAGATTAATTATAATTTTAGGACAAGAGGGTCAACGAAATGTTTGTTTATCTTTATGAAAAGTCGCACTCTTTTCTTGTATATTTGGACTACTTATGATGTAGGAATTTACAGCACCTTGCCCCGCCCACGTTTCTGACCAAGTCTGAAGTATCGTTCCTATGTCTATTAAAAAGCATATTTTTGTTTGGTAAAGTCTTCAATAGAATTTCGGAAAAATTTACACGGCCTAAGAAACATTTCAAAATACAGAGGAGGAGTAGTACCAATATGAACCAAGGACGAAGGGGCCTCCATCGCCTGGTTTGATAATGGCTATTTAAAGACAGCTAGGAAATCCCCCTTCATAGGGCAAAGCAAAACTTATGTACGCCTACAGTTCAACGATGCCAGATAATGGGAGAACGTAATTTAACCTCGATAAATAAATTCACCGTGTAGTTTTGTCAACAAAGGAAGACATACACTGAGTAATGAAAGTATGAATATTTCCTACCTTTCCAGTTTCCACGTCCCGGTCTGTCCTTCTCAGCCCTTCCGTTTTCCACACTTCTCTCCAAAACAGAAACACATGCGGGTCACAAACAGACAAATCCTAGTAAATGGTAGGTAATCCAATTTAAATGAAACACTCATTCAATGTTTATAGCTCATACAAGGTGCCTTCATCGGGTGCATAAATATTCCAACACCGATGCGAGCTATACAACGTCACTAGCCGGCCACGTCCATTTGACAACACCGAAATGCCAAGAAAAACCTGGCCCTCCTCTCGTCTGGCTGGAAACTTTGCTGTCAATGATCGATGTCACCCATGAATATTCATCCTCATGTAGACCTTATTAATAAACCTAACAAGTGCAATCCATTTCCAGACAGAAAATCGAAGCCAGCTTCCCTACTGCAACCCACGTTCGTTTGTCCCGCTAAACTCGACCTGCACTGGTTGGCCCTCCTGCATTTCAATCAGTGAGACTAGCTGACAAGCTTTGTACAAAACGGTGCAGAGAATTACTGAGAGCGGCATGTCTTAGAATTACTGCTGTCGATATTCAGCTACCAACACTTGTCATTAGATTTGATGGACTCGGCACAATACAGTTATCCATTTTGAATTTTTTTTTTTTTTATTTCACAACTATTTCTGGTGAATAAAACAACTATTTTCCATAACACCCAACATGCATTACAATAGCTGGCTTTTCCAGCAGAACATTTCACAGTGATCACTGTCTATCTATGAATGATACCTCCCTGAGCCTTCTATTGCAGATTTATTTGATTTCCTTCACAAGGCGCATTTAATTTTAAGGCAGAAGATCGTCCGTTCTGCAGCTGTCTAGTGACACTTGAATCGGGGACATCAGACAATCAGTATTGCACAAAATGGTGCTCTAAGTTACTGAAAACGGCAGTACTATGCACCAGTAAATATAAACAATGTGGCTTTTTGGCATGTATATTTTTTGTTGGACTATCGTTATATATATATATGTAGGCATTATATCTTCTGTATTTGTCTTTGTTACAATGACTCTTAGCTCAATTTTAATATCATTATTCTCTCACATATATGACGACGGATCTTTAGATCCTTTGATTAACCATTTTAAAAAAACAAATGACAGCAAAATCCAGAATACATAAGCTTAAACATACTAAAGCTAGGTATTAAAACTTGGTATTTTCGATGTTTATGATATGAAATGAATATTTATATTTATATTGATTATATTGAAGTGTCGTTAGCAAGATATCTCATGATCCACTGGACCCAGACTCTTTAAATTTGGCATCAGACCTCGAGAACGGGGCGGGAGAGCGCAGTGGTTAGCGCGATCGGCTTCGGATCAAGAGGTCCGTGGTTCGAATCCCGCCAGGAGCTCGGAAACTTTGTCCGTAGTAGAGAATTATCCTACACACACGCAGGTTTCACCGCAATGCATATGTACAATGGTGTTTCGGAGTTTCTCCCTGCAATAATACTTGCAACCGCCATATAAGTGAAATACTCTTGAAAGCGGCGTTAAACGCATATCGCCGCACCTCAATAGAGAAGAACCCAGACATCAGCTAATTAGACTTAATTTTCAAGGTCTCTACGAGACTTTTGTTATTCTTAAAAACGTTAGTGCGATGTTTTATTAACCATAGCACCTAGAGTCTTAAACTTTGATATTAGACTTCATATAAGTAGTAAAAAGACAGGAAGATATTGGTATTTTGCATATCACCATAGTCGTGCTGCTTGGCATCGTGACAATAAAACGGGTTAGATGATGATCTTTTTATCGAAAACCGGACAATGAAGTCTCATTGGTTAGATGACTCAAACTTATTGTTTAAAAAAAGATTTGAGGACAAGCTATAAATGCAAAATATTTCTAAATGATAAATTTTAAAGACGAAGTGGCCGCGCTCTCTCAAATGATTTATCCTATACACATGAACTGGCGAGTGACCGAATAGGAAAATGTGCACAATCTGTGTAGCCTTTTACATAGAATATAACTAACAAGTGGCGGGGAATTACAGATTATCTTTCCCGAGTTATATTGATTTCGTAATTCTCGAGCCTTGGCGGCTTTAACCCCCTTGGCGCTTCATAAAAATAACGTTGGCGCTATCCCCGTGCCAGATAAGTTGCCGTGACGTCACGAAAAATTAACACTTTTCGTACTTCGTATGTCCGGCAACCCTATCTTTTCAAATTACACAGAAAGTTTAGAATCTAATTTGCTTTCAACAGATGTAAAATAAATGTAAATACTGGTATGAACAACGATTGTCGTTGGTGTCAAAATGGAAGTTTGTGTTTTTCCGATAAATTAGCGAACCATGGAATAGTAGCCTATCGCTTTTTTTCACCGCAAGGGAAAAATTCCTTTTCTAACAAATGTTAATCAAATGATTTTTTTTTAAGAGAAGAAATGTCAGTGGTCACGTATGTGTGTTTACTTCTTGCATGCGACATTTAGGTCCGGTCGTTATCTTTTTGTCGACAATTTGTTGAACATTGTTGATCGTGACGTCATTGACAAACAATGCCGGTCGATTGTATTATTCGTTGGAATGTTTCGTTCGTTGTCACCACACATGCATGGTGACTGAAATTGCATCCACTTAATGATATGGCTCCAATCCTGAACATGATGTGAAATTTGGCAACATTAAAACGGAAATTAACATTGCCTTCATCAGTCCATAACCGTTAACAGTTTCCGACGAGGAAAACTGACTCTAAATAACATATTTGCATGTACATAAACATGAGTCTGTAAAGTACGTATGCAATGAAATTAAGACATTTTCAAGTATAGACAAGTAATCAGGAAATGAGAGACATTCACATAGTATATTTTCCAAATGACGTTTCATGTTAATTGTTTTTCTTTCCTTCGTATAACATCCGACAAAATACGATTTGCCTACATTACTTATGCAAATTCATTATCATGTCTACGCTGAAAAAGCGTTCATATCGAAGCAAGAACACAATTCATATAATGATTAGCATCTATGACATATATCCTTCACTAAACCATGAATGATTCAAGCGAAATGAGCACAGTCCGATGTGTATTTCATCTAGGTTAACTTCGAGGTCGAAAACAATTTCCTGAAAGTGATCAGTGGTCACCTCGTTGAGCTACTGGAAATAAATTGACAGCACAATTTCAAGCAAATAAATAAAATATATTATAATATTTTAACTTTATTCGAAAGAATATGTCTTCCATTTCAATATGAGAAAAGCATGTTTCCCGAACCCGGCTAACTTGACTGACATCTGTCCATGGCCGTTTAAGCTCCGCCCCCTTCACTAGCTAGCACGATGACATTCGCGAAATAAATATCGCGGGAAACTTGTCATAGTTAAATATATATTAGTATTATTCTCCTGTGGGTACTTAGCCTAATAGATCGATAACAGCCTTTTTGAGTTATCGAGAAATCTGAAATAAACAAACTGAACCTCTTTAATTTTGCTTTATAATTAATTATTTAATTAGACAATTAATATAACGAGGGAAAGATAATCTGTCGTTCCCGTCACGCGTTAGTTATTGTTTATATTACCCATACGTTTTTTAAATGACTTAAACTCGAATATAATGGAAATAAGCGTTTCTCTATAAAGGATTTGGATGTCAAATCTCCAAATTCATACGCGTGTGCTGCGGCTTTCATTGACACTTACCTACGCACGGCTAAAATGTCATTTGTGAAAAAGTTTCAAAATATAAGCTAAATGAAAGTGTTGCTGATAAACTACCGGGCAAAAGAAACGATACCAAGTATAATTGACCAATAAAAGACAGAAAATAAATGACACATCTTTTATTTCATTTCCATTATGAAAACAGATAACAAGTTCATCAAACAATCACATATTGAAGTCTTTCAGGTCAGTGTGTTATGAAGTACAACTCCTTAAAGTTCACTCATGAAATTGTCCTGAATTCGATCAGCACCTAAAAATACAACACCCATAAAAACAGGTTTTTCAGTATCTTGTATGGCCGCCACGGGCCTCGATGCATGCCCGAACTCGTCGTCGTGCTGAGAACACCAGACGTAAGATAACACGGTCTGGTATTATCTGCCATTCCTCTCTCAGGGCCTGGGCAAGCTCTTGGAGGTTTCCTGGAACCACGGCTCTTTGACGGACTTGACGATCCAAATGGTCCCATAAATGTTCGATGGGTGACAGGTCAGGTGACCTGGCAGGCCATGGCAACACGTTGATGTTGTTTCTTTGCATGAAATCCCTGACAATACGGGCTGTATTGGGATGGGCGTTGTCCTGCTGGAACAGGGTTCTGTTGTTGTGCTGTTGCAGGAATAGTAGGAGCACTGGGCGGAGAATCTGATCGATGTACCTCTCTGCATTGAGGTTCCCATCAACCACAATGAGATCAGTCTTCCCTTGTCCGCTAATTCCGCCCCACACCATGACACTGCCACCGCCAAAGGGTACCACAGTCTGAACACAACAACGTCGCCAACGTTCACTACGTCTATACACCCTCGCTCTTCCATCATTTCTGAATAGTTGGAAGCGACTCTCATCCGAAAAGATGACTCTTCGCCAGTTCCGGGCCTGCCACTGCCGAACGTTAGGTGCCCACTGGAGACGTTGACGTCGATGTCGAGGCATCAGATGCACGCGACAACCGGGTCTGTAGGCGCGAATACCATGTCGTCTCAGACGTCTGGCCACTGTTCTTCGACTGACAGCATGTCCAAGGCTATTCATCGCTGATTCCGTCACTGACAGGAAGCGGTTCCGCAGATGAAGAATTCGCAAATGGCGGTCTTCGTTGGCGGTTGTTACGCGGGGTCTTCCACTCCTCGGCAAGTCTACTGTCCTCCCTGTCTGCCTGTACCGTCTCATAAGCCTGGTGATAGTAATACGGCTGCAACCCAACGTCGTAGCCACGTGTGCATGCGTTGCACCCATCTGTATCATCCCGACGGCCCTCTCTCTCTCTTCTGGTGATAATCTTGCCATGTTTCCATGTACAGTTGAAGAAATGGTATGTCGTCGAATGATAAGACACATCTTTTATGCCCAAATGATGCACGTGCAACATGTGATTTTCATGTAAAAAAATCTCGCTTTAATGCAATTTCCCGGAAACGGATCGCCAAAACGCAACAATTTTCGTGACACATATGATTACTGACATAGGGGAATCATTTCAATGTCGTGTATTTACATTTTTTAAAACATTTTTTTAAAGAAATATTTGATCTGAAAGTTTGGTATCGTTTCTTTTGCCCGAAGAGGCCAGCGCCGCCCTACAGTGATAAGTTACAGGACGGCTCAATCTGAAATTATTGTGACGTAACCGATGTTACTGTGACGTCATAGCCGTTCGTGTCTATGACGTCATTACAATCGAACGAAACCAGGCGCTTCTTCAGGACATGTCGTTTTCAATAATCGCTAATTTCATAATTTTGTTCAGTTTGACAGACATATGTCACTTTTTTGCTGCGGCACATCAGAGAAATTACGAATGGCAACTACTTGGACTTCTTAAACATTGTTATAATGCAAAATATTTGTAAACAAATTACGAGTCGGGAAAAGTATGAAAGATGAATGAAATAGTTCCGGCAAAGCGTTTATTTTCATTGGTTCACATTAACCAATCAAATGTCAAGAAAATGTGTAAATCCCGTGTGACTTACAGGAAAAAAAATACCCTGTGTCCATCTTCCCATATGGGTAATATAAGTGGGTCCTGCATCTTGAGTAGATTGATTGACACTGTAAGATATGCATTCCATAACATGACAACACCAAACACTGTGACTGTAACAGAGAAATAATGCAACCTAAATGAGTGTCAGAGATAAAGCTGCTATCCACTTCACTATCTCTTGTCCAGCAACCGTGACTAATCAAGACCTGGTGTTCGAGTGGATAGGTTCGCTGATGGTCAGTTCTGGCGACTGTAACCATACTCTGTAGGTGTGCAAGTTCGAATCCCACAAAAGACTCGACTCTGAACAGTACAAGTAATCGGTCAGTAAGGATAGGGATTCAATTGAATAAAATTTGAAAAGTGGGTCAAAGCTTTAATCTCAGCGTGCATCCCAACTAACATGGCCGTCATTTTGAAATTTATAATTTTTGCATCAGAGACATATATTCTTGTCATTAAAAAAACAAAAACTTTAAAGGTTATAAATGGCGCCAATATTTTAACATAGCCATTTGAATATGCGTTAGAAGTTTCAAACAAGAGCTTTATTCTTTGCAAATTTCCAACTTCAAGATGGCCGACCTCTGGGAAACGCCCACTTAGAAATTTCAACCAAAGAGTTGGCGGTATAAAAATGCACATTTTTTATCCAAAGAAAGATAGTTTTCAATAGAATATAGCATGCATCAACTTGTCAAAGTAGAATTTGAAAATAAATAATGAATTCTTTGATAAAATCATAATTATGTGCAGGGAACCCAGTTCAAGATGGCCGACCTCTGGGAAACGCCCACTTAAAAAATTCAACCAAAGAGTTGGCGGTATAAAAAAGCACATTTTTTATCCAAAGAAAGATAGTTTTCAATAGAATATAACATGCATCAACTTGTCAACAAAGTATTTGAAAATGAATAATAAATTCTTAGATAAAATCGTAATTCTGTGCAGGAAACGCAGTTCAAGATGGCCGACCTCTGGGAGACGCCCACCTAATAATTTCAACCGAAGAGTTGGCGGTATAAAAATGCACATTTTTTAACCAAAAAAGCATATTTTACAATAGACTACTTCATGCAACAACTTGTTAACATCGTATTTGAAGAAAATAATGAATTCTTAGATTAAATCATAATTCTGTTCAGGGAACCCAATTCAAGATGGCTGACCTTTTGGAAACGCCCACTTAAAAATTTCAACCGAAGAGTTGGCGGTATAAAAATGCACATTTTTTAGCATCTTAAGATACATTTCAATAGCATGTCAAATTCATATTTGAAGGAAAATAACATTACATCAAAACACACTCACCTAAACACAATACATAACCCGACTTCACTACATTTATAATATTAAAATCTTAATAAAGCATTTATTTATTTCAGTCAGTTCGGTGCAAAAATAATACTGTTTTGACGCAAACATGACGGAATTCTTAGATAAAATCATATTTCTGTGCAGGGAATTCAGTTCAAGATGGCCGACCTCTATGGCAGATTTTCCAATGCCTGACATTTGTATATTACCTTTTTGGTATTTTTCTGCAATGATTAACCAAACCTTACGCTAGACAAACTTACCC
Organism: Phorcus lineatus; assembly: GCA_921293015.1. Classification (NCBI taxonomy): domain Eukaryota; kingdom Metazoa; phylum Mollusca; class Gastropoda; order Trochida; family Trochidae; genus Phorcus; species Phorcus lineatus. The sequence goes on from OV121093.1 coordinate 16,402,375, forward strand.
TAAAATCCGTCGACAGGATTCCAAGGGTTGAAAAAGATAGTCTTTCAATATCTTAGGGCTAAAAAGAGACAGACTCACCGAGGGCTAAAATGATCCTACAAAGTAAACACATTTGATATGGCATAAGGCCGTAAATGTCTTATTTACATGTAAGGTATTGTTAAATCTATTTTCGTATTTGGGATATGGACTCGTATTATTTGGTCGTTATCCGTTTGCAATATCTCTCTGTGTGTTCCCTGATTATTTCGCTAGCGACGCAATTGGGCCCTACGACGGGAACAGTTAGCTTTAATGACGTCATCGCACAATGACGTCACTTAGCATGACGTCATGAAACAGTCTAACAATCAAATGCGCCACAGATAAAGAGATCCGCCTTAGATTAGAGACCCGCCACAGATCTGAGTCCTACATATATATTACTTTATTCATTTTTTCAAACGTGCTATACTGTCCCTTAAAGTTTCTTCTTAAAATCCCTTCGGTTTGAATCTTGTCAGGAGCATGTAATTGAGAATACGTATGAAGATACCATACGTGTAATCTCGTTTGGCAGACTGTGTTGTATGGATGTTCGAAGATATGAGAAATCATCTGTGGTAGATCATATTTTATGTTTGAAAAAATACGGTAATTTAAATGGAATGTGAAAAGCGAGTACTTACATTGGAATAACTGACACAAGTCCATCTTTTCACAGATAATGTAGCTGAGTTTCTTTTGCATATATGTGATAACATTTTCATCAGGAGCCTTACATATCACGTTCCACCATGAATAAAAGGAAACATTTTTTGAAAGCAGTGTGAAACAAATAATCACTTCTCCCATTGTATTGCAGGATATCCGTGTATGACAGAGCCTGGACAAAGATTGCCGACATATACAATCCACATCCTTTCCAAAAAGCTGTAGACTTTGTCATGATTCCGAAATGATAAAACATTGAAATTACATTATTCAGAAATGGACTCTTTCATCTGTGCAGTAAGCATTATTATCCCCTGTGTTGAGCGAGAAGCAGGAGAAAACATTTTTTTCGGTAGCACGTGCCTAATGAATAACGTAAATTCCGTTTAATAGATTATTCTTATGTTTGCATGTTATCCTCGATTGATGTAGGGGGCGGGTTAGCGAGTTCAGCTTCGGAAGAGAAGGTCCAAAGGTCCGTGGTCCGAATCCCGCCAGGGCTGGCAGCTTTGTCTGCCGTCGAGAACTGTGCTACTTCAGCGCAGTACCAACCATGGTTCGCTAGTTCCAGCCAAACTCACAGGTTTCACCGCAGTGCATAGCAACAATGGTTTTGCGGGCTTTCACCCTGCATAATACTGTTAGCCGCCATATAAGTGAATACCTTTGAAAGCGGCGTTAAACACCAACTCACCTCACCTCCATTGTTGTAAAAAAATTTATCCCACAGGAATTATTCTCAATATTTTGGAAGGCCTTTTTCTAAGAATAATCATCACTTGTATTGATACACACATTGTAATAACTATTTGGAATGGTGATTATCTATCTTTCTCAAATCTAATATTTTCCAAGTTCTTCACTGATGTTATACCATTGAGATAATACAAAATTTCACAAAAAGTTATTCGCTACAATTTTGCTTGCGAGCAAAACGCCATGATGTATATCTCGCGAGAGTAAAGGGGAGTAACTCTAAACAATATGAAGGGGAGTAACTCTAAAGGGAAGCTATCTTACTTCCTGGTTAAAAATAATTTTACCTTATAAAATAACCCTTTAACTTGCATGAATAAGAAAAGAAGCAATTGGGTGAAAACTGGCAAATTTTATTTCACACAACAAAGCTGGAAGGTACAGCTTGAAATACCAAACAGCCAACATGCGGTGGCTTACAAAGACCTTTGAAAAATATAAAGGAATTAAATCCTCCCAGCCCAATTGGTGAAATAGAGAAACTATGGAACAGTAACGTATTTGTAGTTATAAGGTAGTTATAAGATGAATAAAAGTATGACAAATATATAGGTAAAGGGAGGGGTCTACTGCTGTGGTAGTGATTTAGCAAAACTGTGCATAGAATCTAATTTATGCTGGCTTGAAATTTGCAAATAACGCAGATAGGCATTACTTTTCCAAAATCCAATATCTTGTATCAATTGTCCAGGTAAGCCCACTTCAAAAGCCCAACTAGCCCCTCCTCTCCTAAAGGAATGTCCTGAGAGTCTGTCTTTGTTGCCATTTGCAGCAAGGATGTGGTTAACTACCATTAAGAAAGTTTGATAAGAGAGTGGCTCTAACTGATTGTTGCACAACAGAGGGCGAGTACCTGGTGTGCACTTTGTCACCCCACTTGTGTGGAATCGTAATACCTGTCTCATAGCCCACACAGGATCGAGTGTTTGCCCATTTAGATCAGGAAGAAACACTTGAAGCAACCTCTCCCGAAACTGTAGAGTTTTTGTCCATTTAAGATTTACACAAACACCATTTTCACAACTGGTCACATCACTTACAGTAATGTGTTTTCTTGGGTCAAAGCTTGTACCACACAAGATATTTCCTGGTCTGAGCATACCGAAGAAGCCTAGTAAGCAGGCTAACCATATGCAACATCCTAGCATATTAGACAAGTCTAGGTTGCTCTTTATCAACAGTAAGTGTTCTGGTGTAACTGGAGTGGCTCCTGCCTGTGCATCACCAATTTCCCGTTTAACACCTCTTAACAAATGTTGTATATGCCAATTATTGGCCACTGGATCTGGCAATTCATTAGCTTTATGAAGATGAGTTATGATACACAGATATTGTCTCACAGTCGCAAAGGCAAAATGTCTAACGTCCACAAGGTAAGCAATGTAAAGTGCAACTTGGTGACAATCCATTGGCACAGGGTCCATCTGCACTTTATCACAAAAACACAACAGACAGTTAAGTTGAGACTGATAAGTTCGTTTTGTAGACTCCGCCCAACCGTGGCCTTGTAATCTTGTCACGACTCTTTGGAGGCGCTTTATCATATCTTGACCATCTAGAAAAAATGAAATCACATGACATATGATAACTAAGTGACCTGGTGCTAAACTGACACAGCTGTAAACTTGGAATCATATTGTATACTTGTGACAACCTTCCTGGTTCATGCAACCTGGAAATAGTATCTGCTAGTCTGTTATCAACACCAGGTACGAAATCAACTCTGAGAGAAAAGTTATACATGGCCCTTAACCAAAACAGCAAGCGAAGAAAAAACATGAGAAATGGTATCTTACATGTGCCCTTATTAACAAAAGCTCGTGCAGATATGTTATCCGTCCGAATCACAACATGCTGATTTTTCCACATATGACACCATCTGATGGTGGCGAAAATTATGGCTAAAGTTTCTTTCACATTGATGTGCATATCATGCACCACGGGCATATCAATCTTTCAAAAACAAAATCCACCATTGAATATCCCAATGAAAACTACTATCAAGCTTAGCTTTATCATTTGTCGCCTGTAGTTTATTCTTTGTGTCAATAACACGTCTAAGAAAAGTTCGACCCCCCTGGATAACCATGCTGGCCCAGTTTAACTTTCCCACTAACCGTTCCAACTGTTTTTTACTTGCTCTTTGGCGGTGTGAAAAATCATTTAAAATTTCACACAAGTTTGTCAGCTTGTCCTCGGGCAAGGCAAACGTACAAGTATTTGTATCAATTAAAACACCTAAAAAGACAATACACTGAGTAGGTCCCTCGACCTTGTTCCAATTTATGTTAAACCCAAGCCTTCTAAGAAGTGATATAAGTGTTGTAAGAGCTTTGGCACACAACTCTTTAGATTCAGATATAACGAGGAAATCATCAATATAGGCAATGACTTGAAATCCATACCGCCTTTTCATAATGCGACATATGGCCGCACTCAAACACTGAAAAATTTTAGGGCTTTTCGAGGCACCAAAAGGCAATTTTTTGTCAAACAAATAAGTACACTGAGAGTCTCCTGAGAATCTCCAACACAAACCTGTTAAGTTATAGTTGCTTGGGTGTATTCGAACAGAACGGTATGCACTTTTCAAGTCAACTTTAGCCAAGAAACAACCCGGAGTAATGTATTTCCTTGCTTCCCTTAAATCCATGTAAGTACACTCACAATCAGTCATATAACTGTTCATACTCTTACCACTTGGAAGACTTCCGTCGTGTATGAGTCTTATTTTTCCTCCACTTTTTGGAATAGCTCCCAGGGGGCTGACAACTTTAGGTTTTTGGTCCGTTAAACAATAGTTACCTAGAACTAATTCTTCCTGTATCTGTTTTTCTGTTAATTCCCTACACTGAAAAACGGATCTATGATTACTCGTTTCCACTTCTAAGATATCTAAATTGTCTATATCTACAAGTCTGAAGCCATCTAAAACCCCTGCTAAAATATAATCTCTATCAATATCATCCTCTGGGAGCGACTCACACCACGCTGTGTAGTTTAACGAGTTACTGAATTCTGATTGCTTGACTGGGCTTGGGGCTGATTCACGTACGGGTTCTGGAAGTTTTTTGCATCTTGAACTGGTGACTTCATCGCAAACTGGTAATTGGTGGCACCATGCTGTTGCATATTATGTCCCCTCCTTCCACAGGTTAAGCAAACATGAGCTAATCGACAGTACTCTTCTCTCATACAGTTTCCAAAATTGAAACGACGGCAAATTTCAACGCCCTCCGACGTGAACGGCCCTGGTGCTGAAGGTTGTTTCCTATTTTCGCGGGCTCCGTTATTGACGAGCGGACGGACTGGCGACTGTTTCGCAATGAGTTGAAATTCGCGCAGCTCTTGTAGGGGCGTCCCCCATGCGAAGCCCTCTTGTGCCTGTTTCATCCTATATTCCTTGTCGTATAAAAGTACGCTTCCCCAAACATACTTAGAAGCCAGCCGGCTGATATCCTGAACATATTTCAGATATTCTCTGATACAGTTACAGTCAGTCTCTTTCTCACTAATCATTTCTTGCAAAATACCGACGCTTGCATAAACCCACATTTCTAGTGACATCTTTTTAAGTTCATTTTTTCCTGTTCCTAGATCTAACATTATCCCATCACCCAAATCGATTGAACGTTTTTCAAATTCTTGATCAAGAGTATCAACCCACATGTAGTCCTTCAACTTCCGTAGCTTTGATTTACCTTGGTGAGTATGTCTACTGTTGTCCGCATTCAATCCAGGTTCAGACGGTACTATCGGCTGTTGAACAGTTTCTTGTAATCGTTGAACTTCTTTCTGTAGTTCTCTTTTCTTCGATTCCAATTGTAATTTCTTCATTTGTTGCTCCAAATCGGTACACTCCTGCTCGAGATAGCTGATGTCGGTAACCGTTTTCCTGCCATACGCTGTCTGTAATGTCTGTTTTCTCTCCACTTCTCCTTCATTGTAATCGCCTACCATCGACGTGTCCTTCAGAGCTTCTATCATCTCTGTCATCTTAGATCCCGCCCCCTTTCGTTTAGGTTTTACATCGCCAACTTCTGCCATCTTATTTTAGACTATGATATGCCATATATCGCGGAGATGTTAACGCTACAATTTTGCTTGCGAGCAAAACGCCATGATGTATATCTCGCGAGAGTAAAGGGGAGTAACTCTAAACAATATAAAGGGGAGTAACTCTAAAGGGAAGCTATCTTACTTCCTGGTTAAAAATAATTTTACCTTATAAAATAACCCTTGTAATAACTATTTGGAATGGTGATTATCTATCTTTCTCAAATCTAATATTTTCCAAGTTCTTCACTGATGTTATACCATTGAGATAATACAAAATTTCACAAAAAGTTATTCCCATGTTTCTCTCGGTGCTATATGTTAAATTCTAGGAAGTTCAAATGTTTCCTCTTTAAAATTAAGAATAGTAAGGTGCATTGTATATTACTGAAGTCTTAAATGTTGTGCATTTTATAGTCTACAGCAAAAAAATTATGCATCTTTAATAATAAAATGGTAATGTTTTCCTACAAATAAAACAGCAATGCAAAGTATAACACTGGAGGAGTATATAATGCATTTACTAATCTTAGATATTATCATTTAAAAGAGAAAAGGATAGATACTAAATTTTCATCCAATTTTAACACAAGGTTCCTTTCTTTTAAAAGAAATACCATGCCAAGAAATCCAATGTAAAGGAGAAAGAGGAATGGAAGATTAATCAAATCTGGGCAAAATTAATCCTATCAAGCTATATGGTGTGCTACTAACGGTTGTTGGTACCCTTGTACTATCAATCAAAATTAACTGTTGGTTCGTTTTAATAATCTTCTAAATCTATACAATAGTGCAATTTTTTATCGAGCAATAGCAAAGAAAACCACAATTAAAAATAGTAGTACACTGCGTGTTTGAATCCGCTGAGCTCCTACCAATACCCTGATCTCCTTCAGGCTAAAAGCTTCGTATCGCTAGCTCACTAACCAGCCAATGAGACGCGGTTAAAAAGTCTGTTCAGTTTTGAAAGTAGCATCAAGCTCCGTGCATGAATACAATTCATTGGTTGAAGAAACAACAGGTGAACACAGCCACAAATATAAAACCGCCAGCCATAAAGGTGCAATCGGCCCGAAAGAGGTCAGGGTAATAGGAAGGAGCTCTGCAGATTAAATTCGCTGATTTACCACTATAAAGATGAATAGAAGGTCATGGACACCCCTGCATATATACTTTAAGTTTTCAAAACAAATCTGAAGGTAGAATTATCCACACGTAGAAATCTACATGCAGTATTCTTTCATAGCAGATCTTGTCTTCTTTTAGTCTTTCTGTTTGGTTGACACTGACATATATGCAATTGCAGGGCCTCAATTCCAAAGATAAAATAATAAGGTGTTTTACATTAAGAAGTTATGTTTCAAATGGTAAACTTCATATAGAATATATTAAGTCTTCTCATAAACTTGAGGCAAAAAGGCAGTGAATCTGACAATTTCATATGGGGTATATAGGTATTGTATCAATCCAATATCCTCATATCTCTACGTGTCTCTATTATCTGTCTTTTTTGCTCTCGTTTGCCTGATTTTTTTACTGTCTCTGGAGTTCATCTAACTGAAATATGGCTCACCAAATGAAAGATAAAACATTCATGCAACATCCTTTAAACATGGTTGGGAGCGAAAACAGAGACTGTCAAAAAGAGTCACAAAATCTTCACGAATGCATGAATTGGAGGACACTAGTATGACCATTGCTTGACAATCCGGTAACCGGCACACCATAACGCAAGTGAGTGGGACATTGCTGGAACAGCACAAACCATACGCAAATATCCAGTAACGGCCAGGACTCGTGCAGTAAGAGGCGTGACATTTGAGGGAGAGTTTTCCTTTGTACGAATCCGCACCAGGGTGGAACAATTTCGCAAACGATGAACAAACGTCGGTCTCCAAAATTGCGAGACAAATTTGATTTACAGATGCAAACAGTCCGTAGTGTTACGCATTCCGTACCATGGCAAAGGTAAAATCCATGTCAGTGTCAGTAGAGGATAGGGTGTTCTTCTTGATATTGCTTTCATTAACCATACATGTAACAACGACACATACATTCAGTAAAGAGAAGAGGGTGATTTTAACCTAAAAATTAAATCACTTACAAGCGATCCGTTGTCTTGGAATCGGCAATGTCATAATATGACACGTAATATATAAATGAGTTTATATGAGTGTCCATGACTTACTATGTTTACGACACGAGTGCTTAATATTAGTATTTCCCGAGCGAGAGCGAGGTATATACTGATATTAAGGCACGAGAAATCAAAGAACTAATCAAAATCGACATCCAAGCATAGGCATAGGCGCATTCGGAATTCAACGTCATAGGCGAACTGTGACGTCAAAGCATTGTTTTTTACGTGACGTCACAATGAAAAAGTGATATGTTGCCCTAGGGCATCATATGAAAAATATGAACCCCGATATGATTTACCTCGTAGGTAATAAGACACAATATTATATTGTCCTCATTTCTGACATAGGTTGTTCAATAAGATGACAATAAACTTGATACAAACTATCAAACAATTGGTGGGCATTAAATCATGAGTTGTTTAATTGGTCGTATGGGCAAACAGTTATCTGGGTATTAACTGCCATGTAATTTATGTTGCTGTATCCATGTCACTTTGGGGTGTAGCTCAGAGGACATTTGAAATATGGCAATGTGGACTACTTATAATGATCATCGAGTATTTTAGAAGATTGAGGAGAATTTGAAGTTGTTCAATTTAGCAGAAACTACACATTTGATTCTAGATTTTACCAACGAATTTTAATTTTGTACTTATTCACGATATCTTGGCATTTTGATACATAATGTGGGGCATTGAGTAGCTAGTACCTATGATAACAGTTTTCCTTAGAAAATACATTTTAAAAAGCAAGACGGACAACAGAGGAAAGCTATGAATTAAAAAATGTCATTCACTCACTGATTCATACTCATTCATTCTTCATTGTGCAAGTACCAGAATTATCAGTATATGGTCAGGCTATTGTAGAGTATATACGGGAGTTAGTGAATGAAAAAACATCAATATCTGGAAGATAAAAAATCATTCAAATATCTGGTGTATCAAACAAAATGTTATGAATATCAGGTTAGTAATACAATGCTGTTCTCATGTGGGAAATTAATCACCGATTACCATTAATAAGCATCATATGTCGACACAAGACATCTTGGCTTATCTGATATAAGGAGATCAGTTTAAATTTGGTTTCAAAACTCGAATTTTCAAAACTCGAGTTTTTGAAAAATATATGTTTTCTTACATTATGAATTACTATCTTCATCTTCTTTTTGATACCTTAGTGTAGTTTACCATATAAATTTAATACGTCAATGCGAGGTAAATAGATAATGATTAATAGTTCAGTAAAGTAAAAAGTTTCATGTTGAGGGCAACACAATAACCTTCATATATCATCATAAATGACTTTTAATGCACACAACTTCGGTATTCCCAAGTAGTTCATCTATAGCGAAGGCTGGGCTGTACAGAATAGTTTCAAGTTTTCCAAACAAAACCTCAATGGCTTCACTTTTGCAGGTTTTTCTATCATGCTTACTGGCTAAAAGTGTGGAGATTCATTCACAAACATTATATCAGCCTTATGGTCCAAAAATGTGTGAAGCCCTTTATCATACCCAAGAAGATTTCACAACTTGGGATTTTGATAAAGAACATTTGATTTGCAGACTAAGTGTCAATACTTCAGAGGGACCTGGGCTTGATACCAACAGCTCCCATTTTGGAACTACAGTGGCTGATGGTAGATATTTCCTTTTTATAATTGTTCACCAACGATTTATTGAGAAGAAGAGAGAGTTATTTTAGCAAAGGAGATATTGCTTGTGTAAGATCAAGCGAGTTTTGACAGTGGATTTTGAACAACGCCCTTTTACAGTCAAATTCATGACATCACAGTTGTTTTACATCAACAAGTAATGACATCACAATGCAATTACGTCATAAACATAACAACGTCGCAGTACTATGACATCATCGCACTGAGACTCTAAGACTAGAGTAGTGCAGTGTTCAGAAATATACACTTTTCACGGAATCGAAGTGAAAAATTATTTTGGATGATAAATAGAATCTCATCCTCGTGTCTTCTGATATGAAATATATCAACACTCGCTGATAAAAGAAAGTAATTTTTAACTTTTATGAACTCGTGTTGATATATTTCAAATCAGAAAACACTTAGGTGAGATTCTCTATTTACATAATTGTTGCAGATTAATATATACATCAGGATGTTGGGTGTTTCTTGGAAGCTTTACACACACATTTTCTAAGATTTATTGATTAATTAATAATTTTGAAATAACGAGTGACGTATATGACACAATAACGTATCAAAAGCAAACTAGATTTGTCAGATTGTTATTTACATGAAAGTCAGGTTTTCATAAATGTGTTATTTCTTTGTTCCACAGGGTTTTACTTGTTTACAGACACACAGCTCTTCTTGGTTGATATTCCAATCAAAAAAAGGAAATTGTCCTTACCAATTGATCACGGAAAGGTCGGGGAATACATTTATAGTCATGACAATAGCATTCTTTACAGGTTCAGATGGACTAATGGTCAATTATCCCGAGGAATGATAAAAAACATGCGAGTTACCTTTCAAAGATACAGAAAATTCAAAGGTCTTTATTCTTATTACGTTTTTAATGTAATAGTTTTTATCTGATAACGGTTTTGTCTTATTTGACTGTCTTTCAAAAGTGTAGCGCTACATATTGCAAGTAATATTACCACTATAATCTATTTTCAGTAACATTATTTTCTTAAACAGGTGTGCAATTCCAGAGGCATTTCATACGCTCACAATCACACTTTTGACCTCAATGTATAGCCTTGATATTTAATTTGATATTGCAAGATAAAGTCTCGGACAAAAATAATGTTAATGGAAATCATTGAATTTGGATTGGGACGAAAACATTTTGATTGGGCTGCAACCAACTAGACATATTATCATTTAATTTCAATTCTCCCAACTCTTATGAGATCATCTTTCATGTTGAAAAGCATATTAATATAGTTGTCATAAACCAAAACAAATCAATTTATTCATTTTGGCAGGTTTATCATTGTGTGCATTGTTTGTGATGTAATGCTGTTAGGGAATGTAGCCCATCTTTTTCTTGGCACATAATGTTTAGATATTTCCACACAAAAATTTCTTCTTCATATTGATTGACTGAAGATATATAGTTTAGATTAATTCTAAAAGGTTCACTATATCACTTATGTGTTGAGCGTGATGGTGAATGTAACTATTTCCTCCCTTTTAAAAGATCATATTCATTTCAATAACCTCTTTTATTTCTTTCCCTAATTGCTACCAATTAGACATTTCTGTGACAGTCAGGTTTTGAAAATTTACAAGAATTTGATTTGCCTAATGACCAAGTGCATGCCAAGATCAAAGGACTAAATTTGTAATCAGTTTTAAAACAAACAAGTAAACATGATTTTGAATGTGGAATTTGTTTCATCTGAAGTAAGGATATGGATAAATAATGTTGATATTGACATGCTAGAAAACAACAACAGTTAGCAGTTTTGAAACTGCTATTTATTTTCAACTATAAAACAACAAGTCAAGATTCCAAATGCTTTGATATCGTCTAAGATAAAGATCACTGTTTAGCAGGTTTAGAATATTAGCCTGCATCAAAACTACATCATTTTAATCAAAGAAAATGAATTTAGCTATCAGAAGCATGTCAATTGAGTTTCTTAATCATTAAGTGTCAATTTAACAAAGGCTGAATACCAGCTTGTCAAAATATTTTTCTCGTATGCAGATCTCAAAAGTGGCTTCATAACAATTATAGTTTTACATCATGCTTAACAGTGCCTTATTGTTCAAAGGATGCACAGCAAGAGCTCATGAATAGCCAATCAAAGCTGATGCGTACTCATAAGTATTAGAAAGTCAACATCACATAGATATAGCATATTTTCTCTCAGAGTGATTTACACTGAATTGAATTTATTTCTGTCATGGTCACAACTTCTTAAAAACAATCAAGAGTAGGACAGTATTTCACAATCGAATAATCCGATTTTTATAGCATGATAAATAATCAATGTGTATTTCATGTTATGATGGATCATATCAATCTTATTTTGAATATCTTTGTCCATAGTCACAGCTGAAGAATATGATTCCCTTCATGTTGATGAACGGAATACCTTGGTTGTCCTCCTGATAGTGAGGGAAAAATATAACTGTGTTGCTAACATTTACAATATTACTACACAAACACCACGAAATATAGCAGTGGAGCATTGCAGTTCAATAGGTCTTGTTCTTGACAAAAAGGAAAGGTAGATTGTACCTCCGTTTTCTCTCCTTGATATGGTGTGATTTTAATTGAGTTTAATAAATATTTTTACATGAAATTATGGATTTTGTTATTGCAATTAGAACAAAAAGCATATTTTGGAAATTGCAATTTAAAAAAATTAGTATAAAACCTGTTTGTAATGTTCCTACTATCTGCAGTTCAATTATTTACTTTCATAATACTCTCTTATAATTGCATTGTGACTTCTTGTATGGAAATCTGAAACATCGTTTTCCTTCTTTTCACATCGTTTCATCTTTCTTGTAAAGAGGAAAATAATGACCTCAGTGGACTATCATGGAAAAAACAAGAAGACATATGAGACTGTCAGAATAAGAAGCACATTTTATTTGGAATTTCAAGGTGAAAAGGCATGAAGTTTACACAATTATTTAATCTTAATAGGGCATCATATTTCCAGTGTATGATTATACTTTGGAAGAGGGCATATTTCTCAGATTTCTTAATCATTGCGCTTAACCAGTCATCTAAGTACCTTGAATCGTTACAGGGACATTAAACACTGCTCTAAATCATCTGTACAAATACCTCACGCCCTTACAAATAATGAAAGTTTTCTCAAATAATTGACATAAATAGTGTGATATATATACAAAACTAACATCAATACAGTGATTCATTTAGGTTTTAAAAGATTTCACCATCTCACTTCATCTATGTGATTGAAACGATCTCAATGCTTATAATCAATTGTAGCAATTTTTGTTTTTTTAATGAAATAGTATCATAATTATGTTCATTGAATGCATTAAATGGCTTGATATAGATCTTTTATGAAGCAGTACTTGTTGATTAACAACACTATATGGCTACGTAAAGATATGAACACATTTCAAGCAAGAATCGTTTTGTATTAGGAACACAAAATTAGATATTTTTTTTATATACGTACGAAAAAAAATTTCCTTGAAATTATTAACATTTGTTTTTGACATCATACACAATGCAAGAAGCGCAAACAGTCCTTTAGTTGATAATATAATATAAACTGTCATACCTCTAACATTTTCTTTCAGATCAGCATATGATTTGTTCAACTATCTTTAGAAGAAAATTGTTCAATTACAAGATCAACAGAATTTCGAAAGCAACTCAAGTTACAAAGGCCCCTTTCAAATGTTTTCAAAGATCTGATATATACGTACTCTTCATCATTAAAGTTAAAGGACTGATTATAGCCCTTTCTGATTCATTTGGGTAAGTGTCAGATATTCAGATTAAAGATTAAATGTTCTTAGAAAGTTTCAAAGTATGAATATAAATAGGACAGAATGTGGTTCCTAGTTTAACCATCTAATTTCAAATTATTTTTCTCCTTGTCACTAATATCCATTCATTCAATTTTTAATTAAAACAACAATTGGTTCGTTGTTTAATGAATCAAATTTTTCAATGCTTTTCCAGGGGCGTTATGGTGGCCAAAGGAAGAAAATGTTATCGAATGTGGCAACACTTGGATGTGAATGAGATAAAAGCAATGGATTGATCAGTGGAAGTGTTATTGTTTAAGGTGCACAAAGAGATATAATCTATCCTGTAAATATATACAATACTCAGGGAGATATAATTATTTAGAGCATGATGAAGGTATCACTGTCGACAATAAAACTTCATAGAAATGCCTATATCCAATCCTACATCATATCAAAATACCAGAGACTTCAACCGAGGTGCCCAAATGATGTACCAAGTATTCTTAGAGTTGATGTATGATTGACTGGACAATGCACCTGCAATATCAATTCCATCCATCGACGTTTTCAAGACAATGGTGATGACACCTATGATATCATAGAATCCAATAGAGGATATTTATGTACAAATAACGAAACACTAATGACTGAACTTGATAAATCACACATTGATATTGAGGAATGATGACTGACCCTGAGAGATCATAGAGATATATTCTGAATATTCATGAAAGACTACTAAACACTAATGACTGAACTTGATAAATCACACAGATGTGTCTGAGATATTGATAATGGTTGATTAAACAATTATGACTGAACCTGAAATATCACAAAGACGTACCCTGGTTGTTACTATAAGATGAAACACCAATAACTGCATCTGCGATGCCTAACTGATGACATGCTGTATTGATGTTGATAAGAGCACAAGTTGTTGGTTCATTTCCCGTTCAGTTTGCAAGTGATGAAAGTTTGTGTTGTTATCATCAACTTCGATCAGTCTCATTCAAATGGAGTCATTAGATATATGAATCTTTTATATTGTTGGTTATCATTTCCTTTTTCCTTTATTTTGGTGTTACGAATTATGGCAATTACAAAATGGAGAGAACTAGAAATAAGCATCATGATTAATAAGATCCATGTCTTGAAAACTTAAGTTGGTTTAGCATGGATAAATTCTGTCGTTTATAATCTAGTATTCAGATTCTTATAAAAATGTCATATTTTTCAAAATTCTCAAAGCACTCCTTCAACGCCCCCTTGCCCCTTCGTCCCTTAATTAGTGGGTTATATGTAATCATGTGTCCTAACATTCCACGAACTCAGGAGAGATAACAATCACTACTGGAATAACCTCTAAAATGCCCATAATGCTTAGCACAGTGGTCAAAGAAGCGAGTTTTGAAATGACATAAAATCTTTATTGCCAGTGCGTTACATGACAAAGTAAGTGGAAATCAAAATTTGGAACTGGTCAATAATTTGAGTGTTTGTTAGGTTAAGGCCTCGGCCTGTACAGTTTACTAAAGGTCGATGTAACTTTTAATAAACAGTGACTATATGTACTTTTACTTTGTCAGCAAATCATTGTGGCCTCTTAGTAAGGTAGGCATGGGGAATGTTAGGGTTGCATGTTCGAATCTGCTGAAACATGATAATTATGTTCCTCTTACAGTATTCATCAATCACACGCTCATTCTGCGCAATTATGTCTACTTTATCAAAATATATTTTAAAGACAGAGAGACAAGCAATACTGAGTTTAAACAGTTCTCTTTTTAGTGCATACTTGTTAAAAGTAACAAGTACACTATCATGCATTATTCAATAATTTTCTTGCATTATGCTAAAACTACCTTTTATATCTGAAATAGTCAATACGTAGTGACGTCTTTACTGTAGAATATGCTGTGAAACTCAGGAACAATAAAAAAAAACAAAAAACCACTCTGTCCTCTTTATCATGTTCTATATGTATTGACTATTTGAAATATAAATTGGAGTTTTAGTATATGTCAAAAACGTGATTGAGTGATATGTGATAGAGCCTTTAATTCTTTTAACATGTTTGCATTAATAATGTTTTTCAATCTTGTTACCTGCCTCTCGTCTTTGTAACGATATTTTGTTAAAGTAGCTATAATTGCAATGAATTAGCAAGAGAATGATTAGTTAGATAAGAATCAATCCATTTTTAAGTATATCCCTTTTAATCATAGATGGCTGTCCTTCAGATATCCCTATTGTTTATCCTGGGTGTGTCATAACCTGAAGCCATTTGAATTTTTACTTAAGTACAAAGTCTCCTTTATAGCAAAACCATTCTCTGGACCATCATGAAAAGAAGTATTAAAAATCCTCGGAAGATGATATATTGACAGTACATGTTTTTGAAAAACAATAAATTTTACTATTTGCATTAGAGATGGGACTGTTATCATTATAATTTTTGTTTTACTTTTTAATGCGAGCGTTAACAGGTTTTACATGATGAAAGATTTGAATGATGTATGAGGATGAAAAGCTTTTTCCAAAATCCGTTAAAAATGGCTATCGATAATTGGTTTAGGAGACACTGATTTCAAAGAACAATTTGTTCTGTGCTCTCGTCTTTCAATAGCCGCGCTGCAACGCCACTTCAAGTATTGTTCTGTCCTTATATTCCTGAGCATCAAGCAAAGCCTAAGTTGATCCTTATCAATAATGTGTACCCGTGAAAAAGTGATGACTTTGAAGTAAAGGGTCACAAAGAATGGCATAACAATGGGTAGAATACATATATGTATTAGGTAGATGTTAAGAAGGAATACATAATTCTAAAAGTTGAATGAAATTTTATTGAACACAGAAAACTCTGATGCCCAATTCAGATGGCTACTTCTTTAGCTGCTGAATAGCTAACAGATTCAACTGAATACAAGCGAGCAGCGTCGTTGTCATAGGTATTCTCATATCATAGGTTTTTTGATCTTTTAAAGACTAGCTGTGGTATTGTTCATATGTAACATTCAACTTTAACATTTAATCTGCAGTCTATGTGCAAAATGTTAAAAGATATGTTTGTTGATTTCATATTGACATATCATGGATTCTGTTATATCAGATTAACATCGAATGCACAACATTCTACATTAATAAAATAACACGAAAACCAAAACTTTAAAAAAAAGACATTTGGTACACATAAAATTTAATCCATATTTGAATTACATCAGTAAAAAGTCATATTTTCTCTGCAGTGAGAGCAAATTTAATTCCCTTTGTGGTCAATCTAAAGCAATGCTACAAGTTATCGTTTTGATTGTGATTGACGATAAACAACTTCTAAGGCTTTTGTCAGCATGTAACCATATACACTTTTCAGTTCCATTTCTATATATTCAAAATCTCATAATAAATTAACAATATATCTATGTTTTCAAAAACATGTTCCAATTGAATTTGACAACTGAATTATTTCCTCTTCACATATACGATGCAACGGGGACGACGTTGTTCGGCTAGACCAACCTTCGCAACAGCTTAATTTTGTTTAACTTAGCCTTTATATTTTGGCTTATGGGATTTGTAAATTGATGTAAGATGATACAGATCATATAACATGTGATGTGAATCAATATCTAAAACCCATCATTGTTCAGTCTATAATAACTTATTCATCTTGATTTGAAATATGGATTTATGGCAATACACCATTCCAAACTGTAAACCCTCGTGTTTAAAAGCTAATGGATAAACATTATTATTGCATAGGTGTTCAAAATAATGTGTTTACAAAACGACTTACTGTCATATATCATCCACGAAAGTGTTTAAAGTTGTTTCTTTTCAAGATAGTCTTGAAGTAAGGACGTTTACATTTAAAGGGCATCTTGTTTTCTCAGGAAAAGTCCAATGGCGTCATTTTTACTTGTTTTTCTGTCATGCTTTATGGCTAAGAATGTGCAATCTCATACAAAGATACTATACCACCCTTATGGTTTAAAAATGTGTATTACACTTCACCAGAACCTAAAAACTTCCACAGCTTGGGAATTTGATGAAGTACATTTGGTCTGCCAACTAAGTGTCAAAACTGCAGAGGATCGTGGACATGAAATCCATAGCTTCCTTCCTGCTGGAACTACAAAAACTGGAAAGACAGAAAAACCATTCCCTGGTAAGTATGAATTTGTTTTGTATGTTTTGTAGGTTAGTCTTCTTC